>OX465600.1:149937781-151187781 GCA_950022295.1 Bromus sterilis
CTTTTTAGGTACCAGGACTGGGTTGCGACTGAAAGTGCAATCATGCCCTTAATCATATTCTGATGTTGATGACAATATACATATAGGGGACTAATAATGTTTGTCAAGTATATCTCAGGTATTTGTCCTCGGTTTGTTGTGATGGTGGATCATGGACCATTGACATTATCAATAACTCAAGATATGGAACCTATGGAGTTGAAGTGTAAGCTTTTTCAATTATTCTTGAATATAGGGATCCCCTCACTATTAAGAGGGGATCAGTGGGATTATTGCTTAAGTCTTGCTCAGACTATTAACAAACAAACCCAAACTCCATCTCACTCACTGTTTAACTGGTCTTCTATAACATGCACAGACCGTCCGGTCTCCATCGGGAAGTGATATTGAATCTCAACGTGCTTCATCCGTGAGTGTTGTACTAGGTTCTGGGAGATCTTGATGGCACTCTCATTGTCACACGGCAGTGGCACTTTCTTCAAGTTGATACCGTAGTCCTTGAGAGTCTGCTACATCCAGAGAGGTTGTGTGCAACTAGCACCGGCTGCAATGTACTCTGCCTCAGCAGTGGAGAGTGAGACACAGTTCTGCTTCTTCGATGACCAGTACACTAGTGAATGTCTGAGGAAGTGACATGTTCCTGAGGTATAATTCCGATCCACCCGATCTCCAACATAATTTGAATATGAGTATCCAACGAGATCCAGCTGAGTGCCTTTTGGATACCATAAGCCTAGCGTAGGGGTGTGAGCCAAATATCAAAGTATTCGTTTCACTGCTTGGTGATGCGATTCCTTTGGTGCCGCTTGGAATCGAGCACACATGCAAACGCTCAACATTATATCAGGCCTAGATGCACATAAGTATAGCAGAGAACCTATCATGGAGCGGTATATACCTTTTGATCATAGTCCTTGACATTTTCATCAGGGCCAAGTTGTCCATTTGTGGCCATTGGGGTCTTGATGTCTTTGCAGTCTTGCATGCCGAATTTCCTTAGGCACTCCTTGAGGTACTTCTCCTGAGATATGAAGATGTCGTTGCGTTGCTGACAAACTTGAAGCCCTAAGAAGAACTTCAGTTCATTCATCATCGATATCTGATCTATTCACTCATGAGGAAAGCAAACTCTTCACTGTATTTATTGTTAGTGCATCCAAATATGATGTCATCAACATAAATTTGACAAATGAATAGTGCATCATCATAATGCTTAGTGAAAAGAGTTGGGTCGAGGGAACATAATTTGAAGCCCTTGCTGATGAGGAAGTCTCTCAAGGTATCATACCAAGCCCGAGGGGCTTGCTTCAGACCATATAGGGCTTTCTTCAGTTTATATACCATGTCTGGATTCTTTGAGTCTTCAAACCCTGGAGGTTGAGCAACATATACTTCTTGCTCGATATTACCATTGAGGAATGCGCTTTTCACATCCATTTGATATAACTTGATATTATGATGGTTAGCGAAAGCAAGCATGATACGAATGGATTCAAGTCTAGCAATAGGTGCAAAGATTTCACCGAAATCAACACCCTCAATTTGAGTGTATCCCTGAGCAATAATTGATGCCATGTTCCTGATGATTTGGCCATCTTCATAAAGCTTGTTGCGGAAAATCCACTTTGTGCGGATGATGTTGTGAATCCGAGGATCAGGCCTCTTGACCAGTTCCCAAACATCATTCAGTTTGAACTGAAGGAGTTCATCTTGCATGTCCTAATTCCACTCCGCTTCTTGGAATGCCTCTACGACTTTAGTGGGTTCTAAAATAGATAGAAATGCAAAATTCCCACAAAAGATAGCTATTACGTTTCCTCTGGCACGAGTGAGTGGACGTGGTACATTGACGCCGACAAGAATTCTATCAATTTGAACTTCATTCGCCACATGAGGAATTCCATGTCGATGATCTTGAGGTGAGTCATTATCCCTTTCATCAGACTAATTAGCATCAGCTTCAGGAGCATCAGGAGTGTCAGGTTCGATGTCGTCATCAGGATCATTTGCTTTAGAATTTGGGTGTTCTTCAGGAGCTGGAGGTGTTGGGTCTCGCAGCAGAAAACAATAATTTTTCTAACTAGCGTCGCCCTTAACCCAAGATTTATCTAGCTGTAATGCTGTATCGGAAAGACTTGCGGAAACATACCTCGGGGTGTAGTCCGTTGCGCGGGAAACGTTCCCGCAAACGTGGTTGCTGAAGCCGTATACCTTTCACAACCCCCTGGCCGTGTTAGCACCCTGTTGGGTGGTAGTGCCGCACGTGCAGCATCTCGTAGTACTCGCACACGGACGGACTCGATGACGACATCCGTTCTCCGATCCAGCGGAGGTGGTGGAAGTAGACCTCCCAGAATCAGAGTTTCGGCAGCACGACGGCGTCCGCGTAGCAGAGAAGCCTCAGTCCCAATACAGGTTCCAGACAAGGGGAGCCCACCGTGGAAGAGTCGAGAGAGAGGAGAAGACCGGTGAAAACCGATCTCAATTCGGAGTAATATTGAATTCTCTGCGAATTAATTGGTATTAAAGAAGTGCACCCCTGCCCATCTATATATAGGCAGACGGAAGGAGTCAACCCCCGTCCCTTAGCAATGTGGGACTAAACCCTTTGCCAAGGGGGGGTGGCCGGCCAGGAGGGGGGAGTGGGGCGCCACCCTCATGGGCCCCAAGGCCCATGGCGCCCCCCTTTTTTTCCTTTTTCTTTTTCCCTTTTTCCTTTTTCCTTTTTTCCTTTCAACTAATGGGCTTCTTTCCCAAAGCTGGCCCATTGCACTTTTTAATTATAAATAAAATGTTATTAAATATTAATTCACTTAACATATTATTTCATCTCCTAATGATCCGGAACTCCTTCCAGCTCACTCTGAACAACCTTCGGACCAACACAGAACTTTTCCGGTATGTCTTTCTCTCTTCTCCGGTAACTCCGATAGTTTTGAAAAGGTCTCCGATATTCATCGAGCCCTTAAGTGTGTTACCCTACGGTCCGAGAACACTCCAGTCATGACCGAGACAAAGGCTACGGCCAATGATCAATAGCGGGACCTAGATGCCCATAATGACCCCTGTGCATTCCGGAAGTAACCGATTGAACGGTACACTTTGTATACAATTCCCTTTGTCATGCGATACTAGATTAGTCCAAGATTCGATCAACTGCATCCAATGCATTAGTTCTATCTTGTTACCGACAAATCTTATTCACTCGTTCCGTGATATTCATCCTTGTGACCTAGTCACACGCTGCGCAGCTTTATGGATGCAATCTCACCGAGTTGGCCATGAAGTATATTTCCATTATATGGATTGACAAATCCCGCTCTTGAATCGACACTCCTCAACATATCCCATCGGATAGCCGAAGATACACCTTTATGGTCACCATGTTTCAGTGTGACGGTTAATGCACTCAAACCATCCGCAGAAGATAGCAATTATGCGTGATCTCACGGTCAAAGGAACAGTATACTACGTTCTGTAATTACAACACTGAACTTTTACGATTTGATCATGTTGCAATGCTTGCATTGGGTAATGTTCATCACGTTATTCATTCAATGAGGTGACCTTACCGTCAATTGACTTGATTTTCCATGATCGTGAAACCACAATCATCAGTTGACGATAAACCAGTCATCATGAGAGGCTGACTAGGAACTCTTGTTGTTTCTATACCACACCTGTATCATTGTTTCACTGATACAGTTCCAGCACAGTATGAAACTGGTCATGAACTTATTTAGATATATTGGAATAATCATATATTATTTTCCTCTAGAGCATATATCCAACAGGAGGTATGTGAGTTTATTCGGCATGGTCTACGGGCATGATCTCTCCGGCACCCATCTTTTTGACCAGTTCATCAAGAAATGCTTCATCTAAAATAGGTGGTAAGTGCTCTTTTTGCGAGCCGTCAGATTCATCAAACCGTACATCTAATATTTCAACCACTTTGTATGTTGAAGACTCTGTAGGTGTGCGATTCGAGACTGTAACCAAGCATGAAAACCTCATATGCTTTTGGTGAAAATTTTGATGATGAGGATCACGAATCCATCATGGTGCACCAAATTTTTGGAAGTAACTCACATTGGGTTTCTTACCGACCATTAGCTCGTATGAAGTTTTCTTGAAGAACTTATGAAGATATACCCGGTTGATGATGTGACATGCAGTGTTGATTGCGTCAGCCCAACATTTGAGAGGCGTGTTGTATTCAGCGAGCATTGTTCGGGCCAGCTTGATGAAAGTCTGTTCTTACTCTCGACGACTCCATTTGCTGAGGAGTGTATGGGGAAAATAACTCATGGGTGATTCCCAGTTCATCAAGATATTCCTGAACACCAGTATTCTTGAATTCTGTACCATTGTCACTTCAGATGTGCTTCATCTTCAGGTCGTAGTTGTTCATGACACGCTGGGCGAATCGCTTGAAGACACGTTGAGTCTCTGACTTATAGATAATAAAATGCACCTAGGTGTATTGTGAGAAGTCATCAACAATAACAAGCCCATAAATACTTCTTCCAAAACTTGAGTATTTTGGAGGACCGAAGAGGTCCATATGAAGCAGTTCCAGAGGCCAAGTTGTCGTCATGATGGTCTTCGTAGGATGCTTGGCCTTGGTGATTTTTCCAGCTTCACATGCCTCACAGAGACGATCTTTGGTGAATCTAATTTCCTCAATTCCGAGGACATGTTTCTTCCGTACCAATGTTTGCAGATTCTTCATGCCGGCATGACCGAGTCTTTGATGCCATAGCCAGCATTCAGTGGCTCTTGTGAGAAGGCATGTAGCAACCCGAGTACCTTCAGAAAATTCTACAATATACATGTCACCTTTTCTAACTCCCCAAAGGACAGTGAGTTATCACTAACCATTTGAACAACACATCCATATTTTCTGAAGATAACAATAATATCAAGATCACATAGCATTGATACAGACATCAGGTTGTAACCCAGGGACTCAACCAACATGAATTTGTCAATATGTTGGTTTTGAGAGATAGCAACTCTGCCGAGACCCAATACCTCACTACTGGAAACAAGAGTTTTCCCATCAGCTTATGGCTTTGCCGTAAGCTTTCTATTGGGGCGGACGGCAAAGCAGTCTTTGTCGTCAACCAGTGCAAAAGATGACGGCAAAGCATGGGTTGACGGCGTATGTTACCTTTGTCGTCAGCCTTGTCTAAGCCGTCAGCTGGCTTATGGCAACACATCAAAAGGCTGACGACAAAGCGGGTGTGACGGCCTCCCTTATGCTACGTGTCTCTTGCTGGCATGGGGTAACGGCATCTGGCTTTGCCGTCAGCCGATTGACGGCATAGCCTAACGGCAGATGTTGTCATCAGCCGGCAGACCTAACACCCCACTCCACCACACTCCACCCCGGCCCGCCTCACCTCTCTCCCCCGGCGACGCGCGCCGCCTCCGCTGCCACCACCACCCCGACCGGCCTGCCCCATGCAAGTCCCCGATGCCGGTGAGCCGCCCCCGCCACCACCACCCCGACCTGCCTCGCCTCTCTCCCCACTCTGATCTCCCTTTACTTCTCTCCTCTCGCTCGCTGTCATGATTTGCAGGACCTCGCCGCTGCCGCCCCCTCCTCCGCCCTGCCTCGGTTAGCGTGTCTGCAGAAACACTCCATTGGCCCCGCAACTCCCCTTCCCCGACCCCGGTGTGGCCCCCTACCTCATCGGCCTCCGCCCCTCCTCCTCGACTCCGGTGGAAGTGCCCTCCTCGCCGGGGCCTCCACCACCTCCTTCGTCCTGCCCGGCCAGCGCCGGCTGCATCCTCGTCGTCGACCAGATCTGCAGGTGAGCTCCCCCTCTCCCTCTTTCCCCTGTTTTTATATTAATTTCTATTTATTGTTAGATACATGCAACAATAGAAATAGAAATAGATACATGCCATATCTCAACCATTCATGCAACAATATTGGTTAGGGAAATAGAAATAGAAATTAGGGCTAGGGTTAATTAGTAGAAAAATGAATATGTGCCTACTGTTTGCCGTTGTCACTTCATAAAATTAAGCCTAAAAAAAATGAAGAGGGTTGCCACACTAGGGATTTGTGTGGTTTATTGCCACACTTGTGTTTTATCACATTTTTAACTACACGGTTAACATGTCTGCCTACTATTTGCCGCTGTCACTTGTGGTTTATTGCCACACTAGGCATTTGTTGCTTTCATTTTGAGTTCTCGGCCACAACTCACAACTAAGCAAGCCCCACTTGGAGTTTTCTGAATAAAGAATGGACTGAAAATGATGCCTTTCCCTTGCTGCCATCTAAGTTCACAATGAGAAGGCTTATCAAGATAAACATTTAGTTGTTAGGATTTTGTTAGGAAAGAAAAGAAGAAAGGTTGTTAGTTTTGACATGTTAATAATTAGGTTTTAGGTATAATAAGATGTTAGTTTCGTAGGTGTTACTTTCATTGTTTTTGTAGGCATTTATTTCTAGTTATTTGTTATTTGTTATTTATATATGGTATACGATTATTAGTTAGAAGCCCCGGGGATAATCGGGGTTGTTGCTCCACCCTCTCCCCTAGTTTCACCCTACCTAGAAGATAGGCGTAGCTAGTTCTTTCCTTCTCAACTCATGCAAGTCACGTAACCCATATGCGTCTCCCGTTCAAAAGATTCTATATTTATAAAGAATAAAATATGCATTCATTTGCATATTTATAATTGGATTCTTTCGAATTGTCCTACGTTATCCATGGACAACCAGAGTATGTGTAGATTGGGTTCATCTCCCCATATATGCTCTCCGTCCCGAACGGACGCAGGATTTCGTCCGCGCCACCTTGTTGTTCTCCGGTTACACATCCTCTCGGTTTATGCAGAGAAATGTATCAGGAGAACAGCAGGGAGGTGTTATCGAAATTTTGCGTCGGATCGGGAGGAGAGCATGGGGAAATGAACCCAATCTGCACATACTCAGGTGGGATTAGGACCTATCTTTACCTATTAGCTGGTAGGTGCATGATGAGGGGTGGACAAAGTTGCTGCGACACGTTGCGGATCCTCGAGTGAGATTTCTATGCAGACTTCTTGTACTTGCTCCAGTATCCTGGCTGGGTTCATGGTCGCGGCTTGCGCTTGCCTTCTGGATCGTCGAGTTCTTTTTTGCCGGTAACAACTTTGGTAGTCACCAAAAGATCGAACTTGGCCTAGTTGCGGGCCGAGCGATCTTGGTGGTGCGATGGAGAGGTTTGCAATGAACTTGAGTTCTGCGAGTGGATTGGATCTTTTTCGAGTCCTTGAGTTGTGACTTGCTGATGACGGGACCGCCGAGATCATGATTCCAACCTGCGTAGTCCCCGCGTTCGGCACCAATTGACGAGGATTTACCCCGGCAAGTCCCATGGTCAGGGACCCTGGGTTAGGTCATAGAGAGGATGAGCAGGTTGGCGATACTCATCGGCTAACAGGATACAGTACTTCCTGCTCGATTGAATTATGCTGGAGGTGATTACAGTGGCGGTCTAGGCGAGTTCGCTCAAGACCGGAAGTGGTGATTGAAGATTGGATTCCCTGAGCCGTCACCCCTCCCAGCCTTTATATACTAGGATGGGTCTCGGGGAGTCCGATTCAGGTTACAGGGACGATTGCCTAATCTAGCTTTTCCTTGGACGCCAAGTCTTGACTTCCACATTGGCCGCGGACTCCTACGTCGGTGCCTTGAGTGGGCCAGTCGTGGGCCTATCGAGGCTTCCCGCGGGCCTTCTGTCTTCATATGCACCGGGTATCCTCACACGCAGGAGTCGTGGGGTCACCCCCTCATCAGTGCATATGTCGTATCACCATAATTAATTATATGTCTTCTTGTGTTCGTACTAGCTAGCTAGCCAGAATGAATGGTCGTGCGTGGATGTACACTGGTCACCCTAGTCAGAAAGATATGACTCAGTGACGAGGGGGTGACCCCACGACTCCTACGGATGAGCCTACCTGGTGTCCATGAAGGCAGAAGGCCCATGAAGATACGGCCCCGGCCCACTGGATGGCACCGACGTAGAAGTCCTCGACTCACAAGGAAGGTGCGAAGGCCTGCCGTAAGGAGCGAGCTAGGGTTAGGAAAGTTTACCTGTACACGTAGATGAATCCCCCGAGACCTAGCCCGGAATATAAGGGCTAGGAGGGGCGACGCCAAATCCATCCAATCTCACCTGTAACCCAAGCCCTAAGCGCTCCAGCCTCGGCTTCCTCTGTAATCGCATCTCCCCAATCAATAATATTGAGCAGGAGCAAGCCTCCTTGTTTGCCGACGAGTTATCGTCCAACCTGCGCCTCTCATGACTAACCCAGGGTCCCTGACCATGGGATTTGCCGGGGTTGATCCCCGTCAATTGGCGCCGTCTGTGGGAACTACGCAGTGTAAGGCCCGATATGCGGTACTGTTTCAGATCCGGACGTTTCCGTCCGAACCCAAGGACGAAGCACATATCGGTCCCACCGCGACATATGACGAAGTCATATATCCCGGATTTCAACATGATATCACAACATTACAGATACAGGTACAACATCTCATACAATCGGCATACAACTGCCTTAAATATAATACGACAGCGGAAGATACATGTCTGAGTACAGACTACAAGTGAATGCCTAGTGGCAAATAGAAAAACAAAGATCCCATAACCACACGGGTCTAGGCCCTCCGCCGGGATCCGCCTAACTAGTCGTCGTCGAGTCTCCACGTGAAACGTCGATCACCATACCTGTTGTCGATCAAGAACCCTGAAAAGAGTTTGGGGGTAGTATCATGAGTACAGAGGTACTCAGCATCCAACTGTAGTGGTCATCTGACCCAGCAAGGACTTCATCACTCGTCATTCTAGGGAAACTATTAGTTTACGGTAAGGAGGGGGTAAGTGGTGAGGTTGCTGCCGCACTAGCATTTATGAAGTGGCTAACGATCTAGAGAGTAAGATAAGAAGCCAAGCATTCGATGAGGAATCGCCTCCAACAAGTCTTGCTATCAACTACTACGCAAACATAACACCTATCCTATCCTTGTCCTCCTCTTCGCATCCAAACGAAGAAGAAGCAGTCAAGGCACACACACGTTGATCAAATTATATTAAGATTATCTCAGTTGTTGTTGTCTATGAACAAGGAGTAGGTCTCAAGTCGTCCATAACCGTGGAAACGGCTTCTCGAAAAGATTTAACCTTGCAGGGGTGTACCAACTTCCCATTACGAGGCTCCGCACGCACGCCCATCTCTCTAAGTTGCTACCCATCACAGGCAAACATTTTATGATTTAGTTCCAAGATATCCGAAACGACAAGTCCCTCTAGCTAACAACGAACAAATCCGGGTGGCCCCCGGTGAGTCGACATCCAACTCAAAAGCCGGACGCGCTCTCGAATCGGCCTCTACCGTCTGGATGAGGTCGGATAGGTTGCCCAAACAGATGTGGACAGCCCCCTAGCTCCCTGGGTGGACCAACAAAGAAACCATGTCTCCGCTGGCCCAAGTTGTTTTAAATAATATCTGCCAGGAGCGACCCAACAGACACACACACGGTTTTGAAATGGTAAATCAGCTTGGGCCACCACTAGAAATGTTTGAAGCTAGGTAGGTAAGAAAAGGGGACCCCATAAAATCCCACACGCGGTTAGGCACGCTCAGTCTTAAAACCAATACCCGGAACTCGGATCCTAGGTGACTCGAATGGAACAAAGCGTCGGGGCGGGATAGCCTAGACCTTCCATCCTTCGTCGAATATAGTCAACATTATAATAACCATATCATCAACAACAATATAATAATGTGATATCCCAAACCCCGGAGTAACAGGGGGTAACATCGTAGCATCCTAAGCATGCATACTAAGCAGGGGCTGAGCAACGAGCAATAGTAACATAGCAGTACAAGGTTTGCTAGGAGGGGACATGGCTGTATCGGTTTGAAAGAGGCTGTAAACATGTGGTAGGATCAAACATCGAACCTAACCTACACTAGCATGCAAACCGCTGGTTGAAATAGAATGGATCATAAGTAATGTATAGTCCTTGCCTGTTGAGAAGTCGGGTTCCGAAGGTGTAGTCGATCGCAAACTCGCATCGTCTCCGAGAGGTACCCGCAGAAGCACACAAGAAGGAAACAATGGAAAGCAATCAACGAGCAACCATCTATTACTACGAGTAAAACACGAGCAAGCATCAACAAGAAGCAACACGAGACATTGCACCTACCGTCGAGAGCGGTTACTAACAATTTAGGTGGAGTACTCGTCACACACGACGATACCGCACGTTTATGGTGGTTCAAGTTGTTTAGCTACAGGTGATCAACCAACGGTTATTAACATGGAAACTCAAGCAAGCATGGCATAGCACACAAACAGGTCAAGAGGTGAAGCACAAAGTAAACTATCTATGCTAGTCAATTTAAGTGAGGCACAACCTAAACATGGCATAACACTAAGTGCCGCACGATGATTAAAACATTTGGTACTGTTCTGTCCAAAACCATATTTTAAGTTGGTTAACAACAGCAAACAATAGCATAAACACAAAGTACAAGAAAAACTAATCAAGTTACATATAAGGCACACTCCAAACGGAGTTACGGTTAAAAAGATATAAGCAAAACAAGTTACGGGCACAAACTACCAACATCACAAAGCACATTTTAGAGCAATGCATAAACAACATAATGAATGCAAACATGCTCACAAATGATATGGAATTAAACTAGACATGACATGGAAGGCATGGCAAAAAGAATCATGCAAATAGGCATCATAGATCAAAAGATATTAAGCAAACAACATGGCATCGCAAAGTAACAGACTTAGAGAAAAACAGAGGTGGCTATCAAAAACAGCAGCATAGCAACTTTTGAGCAGAATAACTATATGACCAGCAAGCATGTCATGGCAATGCAATACATGCAATGAAAGTAGACATGATGCTTAACAATATGCAATTGGAATCAATCAATTCCGATAAACGGTCGCGACACACTCGTCGACCGAAGTTGCAACAAAATAACAGTTTTCAGCACAGCAGAACATTAACATCAGGATCACCACTTTGGAGCAAGATTTAATATATCTAGAGCACCCAAACATGACATGTTAAAGCATGGAATTGAAGTACACATGATTCTTAACACATAGGAGAAAGAATCAATGCAATAGGCCTCATGGATTTGTTACAATCATCATGCAAAGTTGCAACAAAATAATAACAGCAGCATCTAACAGGTAAAGTAGCAGTTTAACGGCCTGATGCCCTGTTTAGCACACAATTACACAATCAAGATGAGCTAAAATGCAAATTCTCACAAAAGATGAATTAAAGTACACGCAATTCTGAGCAACTTTCGTTTTGGGGGCACGTTCATCGGAGCTACGGTTTGCTTGCTATCGTCAACGCGGAATCGAATCAGCACACAGTTTTATCAGCACTTAGTAAAAAAAAATCAGGTTCTCAGAAAAAAAAGGATCTCGGGCTGATTTCTCACCATGGGCTCTAAAGGCCCATCTCGGCCTAGATCTGGCCGTCTCAGATCTGGGCCTTGAGGGGGGCGGCTGGGCCTTGGAGGCCTGGCAGGCCTGTTGGAGGAGGCCGGCCCAGCCTGGCCGGTGGCTGGTGCGGGCGTCTCCCGTGCCCGGCGGCTCCTCCCGAGCGGCTGCTCGGTCCCGACCGGGGAAGCAGGCGGCGGCGGCTCGCCGGCTCCGGCGAGGGGCGAGACGGGGCGCGGCGTGGCTCCTACGGCATAGGGCGGCGACGAGGCTCCCTGGGCGGGGGGGGGGGGGGGCAAGGAAGGCGGCGGCGAGCTCGAGCCTGGCCGAGCCATGGCGGGCGGCGCTCGGGACCTCCATGGCCAATGTGCTGCGAGGAGAGACGAGGGAGGAAGTTAGAGAGGAGAAAGAGAAGGGAGAGGAGAGGGAACCAGAGGAGAGGAGGGCGCCGGCGGAGGCGGGGAGTGGCCGGCGGCCTCGGGCTTCCATGGGCGGCGGGCGCTTGCGGTTGGTGAGGAAGGAGAGAGAGAGAGAGAGGATGCTGGCTAGGGTGGATCTGGGCCGTCGGATCGCGAGATCTGACGGTCCAGATCGTAGGGGAGCACAATTTCGGGATTTTTGGATCAATTGGGCAGATCTGAGCAAACTCAGGGGGTGGCTGCAATTTTGTGGCTAGGGAAACCCTAAGTGGGGTGGTGGTCTTTATATAGCCCCGGTGGCTGGCAGTTTGCAAAAACATCCCCGGTTTTTCTCTCGCGCGCGCGGTGCTCACGTTTCTGACCGCCGGGGGTCCGCAGTACCTCCGATTCGGGTAAAACTTTGAACTGCGCGATCAGCGCGTCGAGCCGGTGGCGTTCACCTCGCGTTGGAACCGTTCCGAAAACACTTTCCGGCGCGCTATAAAAATATCCCGTTTACTTATTAAACAGGGTTTTTCGTTCCGTTGGCTGCGGCTGGTCTCGTGCGGTTTTCGCGACGGTGATCGGGTGAAACCCGGTGTCGCAAAGGTCGAGTGTCAGGGTGGCAAGGGTCGGTCTCCGTCCGATACGAGATAAGAGGGGGAAAAATAATCACCGATCGATAAATCGGGGATGCAAACACCGCAAAGAAATCAGACAATCAAACAATTCACACCGAAAACAAATTTTTTTATTTTTGTGTGAAAACTGGGCTGTTACACGCAGGTTGGGATCACGATCTCGGCGGTCCCATCTTGAGCAAGCCACAACCCAAGGGAAAGAACCGGACCCAGCCCACTCGATGGATTCAAGATCACGGCGGACATCCTCTCCATCCCATCAAGACCACTCGAGCTGCAGTCGCACCAGGGCCGATACTACGGTAACGGCCAAGTACAGCGCCGGCGCCGAAGGAGTCGACGACCCAGAAGAACGGCGAGGGGCCTTTACGAAGGAATCACACTCGACGAACTGCGACGCGCAGCGGAGGACTCGCGATTCTTCCGACAACCCTCCACCGCCCGGGCACCCGCCGCACATCAAGACGAAAACTAAGAGATTGAATCTAACGACCAGCAGAACCACCGCCAAGGCAGAAGGAATTGACGACCCAAAAGACACGCACGGGCATCCGCCGCCAACCAAGACAGCGACTCCGAGACACCTGTTGGCGAGTACTACGACCCAGATTGAAGGCCGGATGAATTCGCCAACCTCATCAGGAACCAAGACACGAGTCGAGGAATCGAAATCGATCCTCGCTTCCACGTGCACTCGGAAGATCACGAGCAGATCTTCAGAATCTCCAGAAGGAAGAGGCATTCCGGATCCAGCAAACTCACGGCCAGAGAGCAGCTAGCAGGACCCTGCACGATCCACAGCTTCGAGGATGACTGGGTACGCGTCAGGTCAGGGCACACTTTGAGAGACTGCCGCCTGTTCAACGAGCTAGCTGACGACCTCAAGAAGGAAAAGCAGAAAGACGACAGACGCAACCGACGACCCGAGCAATCGCCGACCTCAGACCCGGAAGGACGCCGCAGCCCGTCGCACGCACAGGTGCTCATGGTCCAAGAAGGAAGAGTACCGCAAGCACAACGCGACGCCCAAACCCTGCAGGCAAGAGCCACCGAGAGCATAAACATAGTTAAAATCTACCAATTGCATGACACGGAGACCAGCATCACGTTCTCACAGGATGACCATCCACTCGCAGTCCCAAGACCTGGGCATTCACCCCTAGTGCTCGATGCACAAATCGGAGGATACGACATGGACCGGGTCTTCATGGACGGAGGAAGCAGCATGAACATCATCTTCACCAGCACCCTGCAAAAAATGCCGATCCCACGATCAGTGTGGAGAAAATCAAGCACCGAGTTACATGGGGTAGTCCCAGAAGAAGCAGCCACATCCCTCGGAGTCGTCAAACTCGAAGTCGTCCTCGGCAACCGACGTAACTTCGCAAAACACGTCCTCGAGTTCGAGGTACTCGACTGGGAATCGCAGTATCACGCCATGCTGGGACGACCAGCATTCGCGCAATTCATGGCGGTCGCCTACCTCAAGCTCAAGATACCAGGATCGTCAGGAGTCCTCACGATCAATGGAAGCTTCATCAAATCAGATCAATGTGATCGTGACTTCCACAGAATCTCCGACACATTCGTAGGAAAACAAGAACTCAGAGAAATAGCCATGGTGACGGACAAGAGTACCTTCCCATTGGCGAACCGAAGCGAATCCAGGGAGTACGGACGCGACTTCAGCATCGACGGTGACACAGTCACCCACCAAGTACACCCGACGGACCCAGACAAAACAATCCGCGTGTACGCCCACCTACCAGAGGAGCAGGCAACAACTCTCGTCGCCTTCCTTTGAGACGAATGGGAAATATTCGCCTGGTGCCCAGCCGACATGCCTGGGATACCACGCGAATTCGCGGAACATGCCCTACACATCAAGCCAAACACGAGGCCAGTGAAGCCAGCGCTGAGACGATTCTCGGAGCCCAAGCGCAGAGCAATCGGAGAGGAAGTCAACCGGTTACTCGACGCCCAGTTCATCCGAGAAACGAAGAAAGCCACCTGGATAGCCAACCCAGTGCTGGTGCCAAAGAAAGACACGACCGGGCTGCGCATGTGTGTCGACTACGGACCAATCAACATACATTGACCGAAGGATCACTTCCCCCTGCCTAGAATCGATCAGATAATCGACTCAACAGCAGGGTGCGATCTACTCTCCTTTCTTGACGCTTACTCAGGATACAACCAGATCGGAATGAAGGAAGAAGACGAAGAACACATGTCGTTCATCACCCCCTACGGAGTATTCTTCTACAAGACCATGCCCTTCGGGCTCAAAAACGCAGGCGCCACTTACCAACGAATGATGCAGGCCTGCCTGAAGGAGAAAATCGGAAGAAACGTGCAAGTCTACGTGGATGACATCGTCATCAAGACCTATAAAGCAGCCACACTACTCGACGACCTGCGCGAAACCTTCGCAGCGCTCAACAAATACAGAATCAAACACAACCCAAAGAAGTGCGCATTCGGCGTACCGGCGGGAAAACTGTTGGGCTACATGGTCTCTGCCCGCGGAATCGAGGCAAACCCCGAGGAAATCCAAGCCATCACCCGCATGCAAGAACCAACCGACGTCAAAGGAGTACATCAGCTCACTGGAAAACTCGCAGCTCTCAGCCGCTTCATCAGTAGGCTTGGAGAACGCACGCTGCCTTTCTATCAACTGCTCAGGAAAGGAAAGAAATTTGAGTGGACGGAGGAAGCCCTCCAAGCATTCGCGGACCTGAAAAAGACACTCTCAACTCCACCAATCCTGACGGTACCCAAGGAACGAGAGAAGCTATACCTCTACGTGGCAGCACGCAGCAGTGTAGTAAGCACGTCGTTCGTTGTCGAACGCGCAGAAGAAGGCAAGGTCCAGAGCATTCAGAGACCAATCTACTACCTCAGCATGCTCCTGACCAAATCCTAGCAGCGGTACCCGCACTATCAGAAGCTACTACTAACCATCGTCATGACTTCAAGAAAGGTTCGCAATACTTCGACGAGCACCCCATCACAATCGTGAGCAGCACACCACTCGCTGACATACTGAACAACCCTAGAGCAACCGGGCGGGTCGCCGAGTGGAACATCGAGCTCAGCCCACGAGACCTGCAGTACAAGCACCCAACAGCCACCAAAGCCCAAGTAATCCTAGATTTCCTGGTCGAGTGGACGGAGGTTCAAACACCTGGCCCCCCAGACCTATCAAGCTCATGGACGATGTTCTTCGACGGATCCAAGAGACATCAAGGAGCTGGGGCAGGAGTTGTACTCATCTCCCCCAAAGGAACAAAGCTGAAATACGTCCTCCAGATCAACTTCAGTCACGCCTCCAACAACGAAGCAGAATACGAGGCACTCCTCCATGGCATGCGCATGGCCAAAACATGCGGAGCCACTCGCCTCATAATTTACGGGGACTCCAACATCGTCGTCCAGCAGACGATGAGAAAATGCAACGCAATAGCCGACAACATGGCGGCATACCAAAAGCTCTACAACGAACTCGAAGGAAATTTCGACGGTTGCGAGCTCAACTACATCACCAGGGACAACAACACAGAAGCCGACGAGCTCGCGAACATCGGTTCGACCAGGGCGCCCGTACCACCCGACGTTTTTCTCGAAAGCATCAACCGGAGGTCCATCAAGATGCAGGCGTCAACATCTGAAGCAGTCATGGACGACGAAGACGCAATAACGCAGGTGGCAGCAGCAACCCTATCAGAAGGCACAGGCACCAGCACATCCGACAACACAGCCCCGACAGAGTTCGAAGGACCCGTCTGGACAAAACCGTTCCTCCGATTCCTAATCGAAGGCACGCTACCACAAGACATGGCCGAAGAATGACGCATCAGCCGATGATCCAAGGCATTTACGGTGATAAACAAACAACTATATAAGCGCAACATCACCCAGATACTCCAAAAATGCATTGACGAAGAGGACGGCAAAGCCCTCTTTCTCGAAATCCACGAAGGCACCTGCGGACACCACGCGAGCAGTCGAGTGCTCGTGTCCAAAGCATTTCGAGTTGGGTTCTACTGGCCCACAGCAATGAAAAACGCAGAGGAAATCGTGCGACGTTGCGTCGCCTGCCAAAAATTCGCCAACAGGCCACACGCTCCCGCATCAGAGCTCAAGACCATACCACTATCCTGGCCGTTCGCCACCTGGGGACTCGACATGGTGGGACCACTAAATAAATCATCAAAGGGCGGAAGGACACTCCTGATCGTCCCAGTCGACAAGTTCACCAAGTGGATCGAAGCGGTGCCCATCACCAGCTCCACAGCTCTCATGGCTGTCAACTTCATCAAGTCGATTATCTTCAGATTCGGAGTACCACACAACATCATCACGGACAACGGCACGAACTTCACGGCCGCAGAATTTCAGAATTTCTGCGAAGAACCGGGCATCAAAATCAATTACGCATCAGTCGCGCACCGACAGTCCAACGGCCAGGTGTAAAAAGCAAACGACCTTGTCTGTGGAGGAATCAAGAAACGACTCCTCGCACCGCTCGAGCAAGCCGCCGGTAACTGGGTAGAAGAACTCCCCGCGGTACTGTGGAGCTTACGAACCACGCCAAACACTGCAACCCAATAAACACCCTTCTTCATGGTGTACGGAGCAGAGGCAGTCCTGCCACATGACCACAAGTTCGGAGCACCCCGGGTCACCGGATACGAGGAAGAAGAAGCAGAAGAAGCATTACAAGACGATAAAGATACGGCTGACAAAGCAAGAGACACATCTCTGGCAAAATCAGAAGGGTACCAAGACAAACTGCGTACCTACCAAAGCAGTCGAATGCGCAATAGAACCTTCAACAAAGGTGATCTAGTCCTACGACTAATACAAGAGAAGGTCCACAAACTTGCCCCCCAATGGGAAGGACCATTCATAATCTCAGAAGTCATCGGAGGCGGCGCCTATAGGCTGAAGAACCCAAAGATAGACGAGGACGTGGGCAACCCATGGAATGTAGCAAACTTGCGACTATTCTATCCATAGCCCCTATCGGTCGGACATGAATGGCAATTCATGTAAATCTCTTGACCGCAATAAAATAAATGTCGTCCAAATACTGCCATCTCAAAGCACCCGGGGGCTGAAGAGGAAACTCCCCCCGAGCAACTGCCATCGCACATGCGATCTTAATCGAAGCACTCGGGGGCTAAAGAGGAAACTCCCCCCCCCCCCCGAGCAACTGCCATCGCACACGCGATCTTAATCGAAGCACTCGGGGGCTGAAGAGGAAACTCCCCCCCCCCGAGCAACTGCCATCGCACATGCGATCTTACCCAAAGCACTCGGGGGATGAAGAGGAAACCCCCCCGAGCAACTGCCATCGCACAAGCGATCTTAATCGAAGCACTCGGGGGCTAAAGAGGAAACTCCCCCCCCCCCCCCCCCCCGAGCAACTGCCATCGCACATGCGATCTTAATCGAAGCACTCGGGGGCTGAAGAGGAACCCCCCCCCCCCCCCCCCCCCGAGCAACTGCCATCGCACATGCGATCTTAACCAAAGCACTCGGGGGCTAAAGAGGAAACTCCCCCCCGAGAAACTGCCATCGCACACACGATCTTAATCGAAGCACTCGGGGGCTTATGAAGAAAAACCCCCCGAGCAACTCTATCGCCTACGCGATCTTAATCCAAGCACTCGGGGACTTGAGAAGAAAAACCCCCCGAGCAGCGCTATCACCTACGCGACCCCTTCCACGAAGCACTCGGGGCCTCGCGCACAAACCCCACCCGAGAGACGACTATCAACACTCTCATGGCATCCAAGCACTTTTGAAGAAACTTTGGAGGAAGCACAAGTTCACCTAGTCTTCACCCGATATCCAACGATCACCTAAAGACTCGGGGCCTACTCCCATCGGGAGCGCTGCCACGCACCCGATAAAAAGACAACAAAGGAAACAAATTTCAGCCTACGCCTGACCCTTCGACTCAAGCATAGCCTCGGGGGCTACTCCCATCGGGAGCGCTGCCGTGCACCCGATGGAAAAAACAGTACCAAGTATAGGATGGACCTGAAGACAGTCCCCAACAGTAAAAAACTCTCAGTTACAAAAGGATTCGAAGACATCTCCTGATGGTCAAGACACAGCTTTCGGTGTCATAAAAGGCTCAAGCATAAATTCCACTACAAAGGATAAAACATAGTTTCCATCATAGATATCATCTTCAGTACAAAAGGACTCAACTACATTTGGATATAAGGCAGCTCCTGTTACAAGAAAAAATCACCCAAGGAATTATGACTTCTACATGTGTGCCCATGAGGGGTAATCTACTCTAGTACAAGAGCATCATCACAGACAAAGTAGGAGTCGAAGCAGCAGGTTCATGATGTCAATGACATAACAAAAGGTGAAGCTCGACTTATTTGCAGAACCATTGGAGCCGCTGCTCCACCAGCTTCTTCTCCAGCTCCAACCAAGCTGCCGGCGAAGATGACGCAGCTGCCTCCAGTTCTATAAGGTCGCCTGCCGCACTCGTTTAACTGGTGGCTTGACCTCGAGGTCTTCTTCAGAGGCAGAGGAGGAAGCAGTTGAAGACGGCTCACCACCACCGCCAGAAGCGTCCCCGGAAGAAGAAGCAGTCGAAGACGCCGGTGATGGACTTCTCGACTTTGTGGAGTTATCGCTGCTCGACTCCTGCCCATGCGGATCCATGCTGTTGCCACTCGGATCGAAAGCGCGGACAGTGACAGTACTCTCACCATCAAAACGACAGCTGAACATATCACCATCCCGCAAATTCAACCGCCGAGCAAATAAACTCCAACCAGAGCCAAGAAAAATCAAGCGAGAGCTATGAACCTCCAAATCAACATAAGAAGGATGCGATTGGCACTTTGGCCACGAACACGCAAAATAAAATCGTAGCGCCAGAATCCCTCCTCCAAGGGAGAGGAGGAAGGCACCGGCGCCGCACCATGGCGGCTACCACGGCATGAACGTGGTGTGCGGCCACCACGGCTACGACGACCACGGCCACGGCCAACACCTCGCCTAGGAACCATGAGCGGAAGAAGAGACGAAGAAAGAGGTGAAGCAGCGAGTTGGATAGAAGCGTGGAAGAAAAAGGCCTATTTATAGAACAACTACCATCAAGGCACAAGAGAAGCCAAAACGACAGCAGCAATTAATTCAAAGACCAATCGTCCCAGCCGTCTCGGACTCCAAGACGAAGATGCTCTCTCATGGGACGCACTGTACACAAGACGCGTCAATTCGTGCGCGTTTCCAACGCGCATCTGGGAAACCCAACCGGCGCCTGCCGCACGCCACAACGACCATCATTATGACCGGTCCTGAAGATGTGACGGTTCAATGGCAGAGCATCACTGCCAGCCATTAAACAGAGGCATCACTACCCCTCACAAACAGCAAAATAAAAACCAAAGAGACACCAAGGCTCTGATTTCCATCTTTCAGATCTTTTTCCCCAAGGAAGAAAAACATCTTACTCCCATCGGGAGCGTACATCATAAGAGTCCTGGGTGCTCCCTCACCTAAAGGTTAGCCACATGCTCGAGTGAACACTCGCACTTATAAGAGTCTCGGGTGCTCCCTCAACCCGACGAAAGACAAACAAACGTTCGCCAAGACCATACGGCGTTAAGAGTTCCGGGTGCTCCCTCACCCGAAGAGCCGAAAAACGGCATTCGAGTGACTACTCGCGAAAAACCCCCCGACTGAGCACTCAAAAACAAAGCTCCTCAGATGAATGAGTGAACAACTCGCTTGATGTTTTGTTCCAAGCGGGTGCAATGCTATAAGGCTCCGCGCCTCAAAAACACACTTTCCTGGAACACGATACACTGTGCCCAGAAGCCACGCAAGATTAGCGTGTAGGTAAGACCCCGGTGCGAATACGGCCGGGCTGGGACTTGCCGAAGAGCGATTTCACTCCCAACCTTTCCCATGCGCAAAGCATGATAGATAAGCCGGGCGGACGCGCCTTAGGCTACACACATTACTGGAGGAAAATGAACACCGTAAGACCTGAAGCGGCCGTACTTTTCCTCGACACCAGTGTTCCAAGCTCACGTCGAGGGACGTGGGTTTGATTGGGCTACTGTGGTATTTTCCCTAGTGCAATTCACCAAGGCTCGATCCATCGACTCCTTGGGCCCTTTCAGCTTAGCATCCCTCAAAACAGGTTTTGTCATGGCCACCAGACTGCCAGCGACTCACGGATGAACCATGCATATCAATGAATGACATATAAATGTACTCGAGTCCCTGCGCGACTCTTCGCGTTCCCCAGGCACTCGGGGGCTACTGACGAGGGGGTGACCCCACGACTCCTACGGATGAGCCTACCAGGTGTCCATGAAGGCAGCAGGCCCATGAAGATACGGCCCCGGCCCACTGGATGGCACCGACGTAGAAGTCCTCGACTCACAAGGAAGGTGCGATGGCCTGCCGTAAGGAGCGAGCTAGGGTTAGGAAAGTTTACCTGTACACGTAGATGAATCCCCCGAGACCTAGCCCGGAATATAAGGCCTAGGAGGGGCGACGCCAGAGCCATGCAATCTCACCTGTAACCCTAGCCCTGAGCGCTCCAGCCTCGGCTTCCTCTGTAATCGCATCTCCCCAATCTATAATATCGAGAAGGAGCAAGCCTCCTTGTTTGCCGACGAGTTATCGTCCAACCTGCGCCTCTCATGACTAACCCAGGGTCCCTGACCATGGGATTTGCCGGGGTTGATCCCCGTCACTGAGGAATGGTTGACCAAGACCGAGGAGTTCCGAGAGGTCGCATTTAGTGTTGGCCAACCAAGAACATGGTGCCCCTGCACTAGATGTAAGAACTATTCACGGCAGACAAATGATGTAATGGGTAAACACCTGAAGATGCGTGGTTTCATGCCTGATTATACGTTGTGGTCATTTCATGGCGAGCCGACCCAATGTGACAGACAGGAGGTCGTGCATCAACGCATCGTGGATTGTGTTACATGGATCAAAGACATGGTCAATGACTACAACGATGCTCGTCATGAGGACGAAGCACCGGAGGAAACTGCCAAGGCCTTTTATGCCATGCTGGAGTCTTCAAGACTCCCACTACATGCGCACACCAAGCTTTGTCAGCTAGATGCCATCGCACAAATAATGGCTCTTAAGGCCCAATTCAACATGGGCAATGTAACAGCCCAGTTTTCACAAAAATTAAAAATTTTGTTTTCGGTGTGAATTGTTTGATTGTCTGATTTGTTTGCGGTGTTTGCATCCCCGATTTATTGATCAACGATTATTTTCCCCCTCTTATATCGTATCGGACAGAGACCGACCGTTGCCACCCTGACACTCGACCTTGCGACACCGGGTTTCACCCGATCACCGTCGCGAAAACCGCACGAGACCAGCCGCAACCAACGGAACGAAAACCCTGTTTAATAATTAAACGGGTTATTTTATAGCACGCCGGAAAGTGTTTTCGGAACGGTTCCAGCGCGAGGTGAACGCCGCCGTCTCGTCGCGCTGATCTCGCAGTTCGAAGTTTTACCCGAATCGGGGGTACTTCGGACCCCCGGCGGTCGGAAACGTGAGCACCGTGCGCGCGAGAGAAAAACCGGGGATGTTTTTGCAAACTGCTAGCCACCGGGGCTATATAAAGACCACCACACTCCCACCCATTTCTAGGGTTTCCCTAGCCAAAATATGCAGCCACACCCCTGTTTTTGCCCCAAAATTTTCCCAATACCCCAATTTTTCGCAGCAGTTCCAGCACAGCAGATCTGGACCGTCAGATCGCCCGATCTGACGGCCGAGATTGCCTCCAGCCTTCTCTCTCCTCACCTCCTCTCCACCCACGCCCGTGGAGCCGCCGCCTCCGCCTCACGGCTGGCGAGCCGCCAGAGCAGCCCACCGCCGGCCACCCTCCTCTCCACCTCCTCCTTCCCTCTCTCCCCTCTCCTTTCTCTCCTCTCCCTCTCATCCTCTCTCTCTATGTGCAGACGCAAGGAGCCGCCGCGCCATGGCCATGGCCGGCCTCGGGACCTCGCCGCGACCTCAAAGCCGCCGCCGGTCGTCGCCCTGACCCGATCCGGCCGGATCCCGGTCACCGCGGCCCGCCGCACCCCTCCTCGGCCTCCTCCTCGTCGGAGCCGGCCGGCACGCGCCGCCAGCCGCCACCGCCCGCTCGCTCGGGAGCACGAGCGGCTCCATCCAGCCAGCCAGGGTGGGCCGGCCCACCTCACCGAGGCCCAGCCAGGCCGCGCAGCCCAGCCGGCCTCCAAGCCAGCCCGAGCCGCCTCTGGCCTATTGGGCCAGCCCATGGGTGAGGCCCCTTTGCCTTTTTTTCTTTTCTTTCTCTGAGACCCCCCTGTAATTTTTCTAAGTGCTGAAATATCTGCTGCTGATTCAATTTCGTGTTGCGATTTCCCGTTAATCCGTAGCTCCGATGAACGTGCCCCCAAAACAAAAAGTTGCTCAGAATTGCGTGTACTTTAATTCATCTTTTGTGAGCATTTGCATTTGAGCTCATCTTGATTGTGTAATTGTGTGCTAAAGTGGGCATCAGGCCGTTAAACTGCTACAAATTCCTGTTATGTGCTGCTATTATTATTTTGTTGCAACTTTGCATGATGATTGTGACTCATCCATGAGGCCTATTGCATTGATTATTTTTCCATTGTGTTAAGCATCATGTGTACTTCAATTCCATGCTTTAACTTGTCATGTTTGGGTGCTCTAGCTATATTAAATCTTGCTCCAAAGTGGTGATCCTGATGTTATTGTGCTGCTGTTGCTGAAACTGTTATTTTATTGCAACTTCGGTCGACGAGTGTGTCGCGACCGTTTATCGGATTTGAGTGATTCCAATTGCATATTGTTAAGAATCATGTATACTTTCATCCCATGTATTGCTATGTCATGTTGCTGCACTTTTGCATATAGATTTACCCCTGTTTTTACAGCATGTGTGCATAGCTTGTCTTGCTTATATCTTTTTAACCGTAACTCCGTTTGGATGTGCCTTATATGTAACTTGATTAGTTTTTCGTGTACTTTGTGTTTATGCCATTGTTTTCTGTTGTTAACCAAACTAAAATATGGTTTAGGGTAGAACAGTACCAAATCTTTTAATCATCGTGCGACACTTACTGATATGTCATGTTTAGGGTGTGCCTCACTTAAATTGACTAGCATAGATAGTTTACTTTGTGCTTCACCTCTTGACATGTTTGTGTGATATGCCATGCTTGCTTGAGTTGCCATGATAATAACCGTTGGTTGATCACCTGTAGCTAAGCAACTTGAACCACTTTAACGTGCGGTATTCGTCGTGTGTGACCGATACCCCACTTAAACTGTTAGTAACCGTTCTCGACGATAGATCCGTATCGCGTTGCCGTGTCGTGTGAGGTCTTCTTGATCTTGTATTGCTCCGTAGTAATAGTGTTGCACCGTTGATTGCTTTCCAGTGTTTCCTTCTTGTGTGCTACCGCGGGTACCTCTCGGAGACGATGCGAACTTGCGATCGGCTACACCTTCGCAATCCGACTTATCAACAGGCAAGGACTATGCATTACTTATGATCCATTCTATTTCAACCAGCGGTTTGCATGCTAGTCTAGGTTAGGTTCGATGTTTGATCCTACCATATGTTTATAGCCTCTTTCAAACCGATACAGCCATGTCCCTTCCCAGCAAACCTTGTACTGCTATGTTACTATTGCTCGTTGCTCAACCCCTGCTTAGTATGCATGCTTAGGATGCTACGATGTTACCCTGTTACTCCTGGGTTTGGGATATCACATTATTATATTGTTGTTGATGATATGATTATTATAATGTTGACTATATTCGACGAAGGATGGAAGGTCTAGGCTATCCCGCCCCGACGCTTTGTTCCATTCGAGTCACCTAGGATCCGAGTTCCGGGTATTGGTTTTAAGACTGAGCGTGCCTAACCGCGTGTGGGATTTTATGGGGTCCCCTTTTCTTACCTACCTAGCTTCAAGCATTTCTAGTGGTGGCCCAAGCTGGTTTTACCTTTTGCAACGTGTGTGTGTTGGTTGGCGCCCCAACTGTTTTCGAAACAACTCGGGCCAGCGGAGACTTAGTTCCTCTGTTGTTCCACCCGATCAGCTAGGACCCGGTTTCCCATGTGTGATTAACCGGCAATCCGACCTGCGTCATACGAAAGAGTCCGATCCGAGAGCGTGGCCGGCTTTTGGATTGGGTGTCGACTCCCCGGGGGCCACCCGGATTTGTTCGTTGTTATCTAGAGGGACCTGTCGTCCCGGATCTCTCGGGACTAAATCATAAAATGGTTTCCTATCATGGGTAGCAACTGAGAGTGATGGGCGTGCGAGCGGAGCCTTGTAATGGGCAGTTGGTACACCCCTGCAGGGTTAAATCTTTTCGAGAAGCCGTGTCCACGGTTATGGACGACTTGAGACCTACTCCTTGTTCATAGACAACAACAACTGAGATGATCTTAATATAACTTGATCAACGTGTGTGTGTGCCTTGACCGCTTCTTCTTCGTCGGGATGCGAAGAGGAGGACAAGGATAGGATAGGTGTTATGTTTGCGTAAGTAGCTGATAGCCATTCTTGTTGGAGGCGATTCCACACCGAATGCTTGGCTTCTTATCTTACTCTCTAGATCGTTAGCCACTTCATAAATGCTAGTGCGGCAGCAACCTCACCACTTACCCCTTCCTTACCGTAAACTACTAGTTGTCCTAGAATGACGAGTGATGAAGTCCTTGCTGGGTCAGATGACCACTACAGTTGGATGCTGAGTACCTCTGTACTGATGATACTACCCCCAAACTCTTTTCAGGGTTCTTGATCGACAACAGGTATGGTGATCGACGTTTCACGTGGAGACTCGACGACGACTAGTTAGGCGGATCCCGGTGGAGGGCCTGGACCCATGTGGTTATGGGATCGATGTTTTTCTCTTTGCCAGTAGGCATTTGATTGTAGTCTGTACTCTGACATGTATCTTCCGCTGTTGTATTGTATTTAAGGTAGTTGTATGCCGATTGTATGAGATGTTGTATCCTTGTATCTGTAATGTTGTGATATCATGTTGGAAATCCGGGGCATATGGCGTTGTCATATGTCGCGGTGGGACCGATATGTGCTTCGTCCCCGGATCTGGATGGAAACATCTAGATCTGGAACAGTACCGCATATAGGGCCTTACAGGCAAAGAGTGCTATTATGCGATGATGACCTTATTCGGGCGGTTTCTACCCGACGGTCATATTATGCTTCCTAGAGCTGTGGGAGTGACCATATGGTCACTGCTTTGCCGTCAGCTAGTCCATAGGCTGACAACAAAGGACTGACAGGTGGACCCAGCCATGCTGGATGCCGTCGGCCCCCGGCAAGCTGACGGCAAAGCTCGAGAAGACACGCGGGCCCACAACAACTTATTTTCCTTCCGCTGCTACTGCGGCTGACGGCAATGGGCCGATACGCGGGCCCAGATCAAATTCTTTACCGTCAGCCCCTTAGATGGCTGACGGCAATGCGCACCGTTAACTCCTTTATCGGGTTAAGTCAGTGGCTGGTCGTACATGCCGCGTCACCATCTGCCTGTACAGAATGGCTGATGGCTAAGCCTTTGCCATCGGTCGATTTTTGGCTGACGACAACGCCGCTCGCTGCCGACTAAATAGCTGACAAATGTGTTGTCGTGGATATAATCCTGACAATAGATATAGGGGTGATGTTTAGAGCTATATGAATCTGTATGCAGAGAGGTTGACGCAAAGGGATTATACAGGTTAGGCCTCTCTTTAGAGATAAAAACCTTAGTCCTGTCCCAGGCTGACTGGGGTGTTCTTTCTCAGAATTTGAGGAATGGTATGCGCGTAACCCTTCTTGGGGCGAGGGGGAGGCTTATATAGAGTGCGCCTCTACCCCTTCAACGCCCCAGTAAATGGGCCATAATTACAAGAGTAAACGTCTATACTATTTACAGGAAACGGTCTACTCCTTACTTCTAATTAAGAATGAGAAACGCCTTTGGATTTAATGCTCCATACCCGTCGCTCTTCCTTCCTCCGAGTAGTGACTAGCTCGCTGGTTCTCTCTTCCGAGTAGCTGATTAATCGGAGCTTATCTGCTCTCCGAGTAACTGATTACTCGGAGACGATCGCCTCTTCCGAGTAACAGATTACTCGGAGATCATCTCATTCTTCCGAGTAACGGATTACTCGAAGACGTCGTGACCTATGTCCCTGTTTTTTTGTTATACTCTTTATGTTTTGGTGATTTCTTTTTTATTTTCTTAGGTATTCTTGGGAGATCACAATACTAAGGGTACCCCTTGATTTATAATACGTAAGGGTATACCTTTGGTATGATCCCGACAGTAGCCCCCAAGTGCTTTCGGGCACTCGTAATCGAGGTAATTGACGTCATCAGAGAAGTGCATCCTTTTCTACTGATGACGGGTTCATTAGGTATGTGAAGATTAAACAATAAGAGGCCTAGAAGGAATTTACTGAAATTGAACTTTTCCCTCGAATATAGGTCGGGCAAGTTAATGGAAAAATCTGGCGACACTCAAGCGTCTCTCGGAAGAGGTGGACTGAGGCCCCGGAGGGCGTGTCTCGGAGTAAAAGGCCTTAAACTCCATATGAACCAGATTTGTAAAGTTTGATATTCTAAAGCATCATAAAATGAGATTTAGATCATACCACATGGGATATCAATTCTTTACCCCCTGCGCCTTATCTTACTAGTAGTATGGCGATGTACGTCAGAGACGGACAACTAGCAAGTTAATTACTCAGAATTTTTCTCGAGCAGTTAATGAATACAAGATTTTCCATTTGTTGTGCACTCCAGAACGTAGTTCCTTTCTAACTCTGTTACTTAGCTTCAGGTGGTATCCCATCCTGTCATTGCTTCGAGTTTTTTGAGTACTGTCTACCTTCTTTGATTATCCAAGTGGTAGCTTACTCGGGAAATGATTTCCGAGTAATGTCTTACTTGGTTTATGTTGTTCTTGTTCGAGTAATGATTTTCTTAGCCGGGATGTTAGCGGAGAGGTTTCCGAATAGCTTCTCTCCGTGTCATGGAGCTGAGTGCTTTCCGAGTAGGCAAAGCAGTCTTGAACTTCGCATTAAATCTGTTGCGTCTTAAATGGGGCAAATCTTGCCTTGTCAGAGAATATTTTTGTCAGGGAAAGTGGACGTTTTGTCAAATCTGTTGCCTCAATTCCCGCAACGGTCTTATATGAGAATCATTAACTGTTCCCTATTAAATAGGGCGGATTACGGGGAACCGAACCGACATCCTTGTAATGACTTGCAGATATGACGCGTGGCAGTTGGTCTTCTTCTAGTATAAAAACTCCCCCTGTGGCAAAAACAGATCTAGATTCATTTGCTTCCATCCTGGATGTTCATATTCTTATTCTTTCTCTTTGCTCCTCGCGTCCTCGCCGCCGCTGGAGCGTTCTACCTCTTCATCACCGGTCGTTCGCGCCCCATCTGCGACTTCACCTCTCCAGCCACGATGCCCTACTGGGACCATGTCTTCCGGGGAGTGGCTTCCTTCCATCGTCACGGAGGCGATGCTCCAAGTCTATCAAAACGCTGGTATGCTTCCTCTCCATGGCTGTCGTATTCCACCTCCTAAGGAGGAAGAACCCCTTCCTCAGGAGGACGAGCGTGTATTGCTCCTCTCTCATGTGGACAGAGGATTCTCTCTCCCTCCCCATCCTTTTTTGTTGGACTTCCTCACTTTTACCGGATCTCAACTCCACCACCTTGTGACCAATGCTATAACTTTGTTGTCTAGCTTTGTCACCTTGTGCGAGGGATACATAGGCATAGAACCCCACTGGCATCTTTTCCGCACTATATACACCATTAAACCACAAAAGATGAAGAAATCTGGTGAAGGTTGCGGTACTGAGGTGAATCACTTGTGTGGTGGCTTGTTTCTTGCCAAGAAACAGGGGAGCCAATATTTTCCTTCTAGCTTACCCGATTCTGTGAAGAATTGGAAAAACAGTGGTTTTACTGTAAGGTGGGAACAGAGCCTGGTACTCGGACACTGCCTCCTTACTCGGACGTGGGACTGACTAACTCCCAAGGCTGGAATCCCCGACTGACAAATGCCGAGAAGGAGCAGGCGCGTCCCTTGATTCGAGAAATTGTGAGGCTCAGGAAAAATGGTCTTGATGCCATGGATCTGATTGCCAAGTTCGTGACTCAGAGGGTGCAGCCTCTCCAAGCCCGAGATCGGGGGATGTGATCTTATACTGGGCTGACTGATACCACTCGGTATAACAACACTGAGATGTTACAAGATGAATTTGAGTAGAAAATGAGAGTCATCACAAGCATGACCCATGCCGCACAGATGTTGGGCCGAGTTAGGCCTCTCGACAGCGAGCACCTTCCCACTCTAGTAAGCTTGCTATATTTTGCATCTTCCTTTTTGTAGATGTTTTGTGTGTTTAGTTCTGACCAGAGCTTTTGTTTTTTCATAGCCGGATATTGCTTCATTTCACTCCCCTATTCCTTTGGCTCCCCAACATCCCGTTGAGGAAGATGAAGATAGCAACACTGGCATGGGATCCGGGGTTGAGGTCGGAGAGGAGCTAGAGTCTGAAGTGGCTCATTCTCAAGTGTCTTCCGAGTTGCAATCAAAGAGTAATCAAGATCGTGACTCGGCGCAGGAGGGCCTTACTCGGAGCCGCAAGAGGTCTCTTCATCCGAGTGGTGAAGAGGGCAGTAGAAAACTCCCTGCGCTGGGTTCCAGTTATGGAAAGGTTGCCCCTTTGAAGCCCAAGAAAGTTCTTACCACTCTTGGGGGTAGGAAGATTAACCCTTCGAGGGATGCTGCCGATACTGGGAAGACAAAATACGCCGGGTCTGGTCCAGCCAAAGCTGTTGTAGCTCCCCCAAGGCGCGCTTTCAAGAATGCTCGCAAGTAATATTGTCATTTTTCCTCCAACATGGTATTTTGCCTGCTTTACAATCTCTTCACTCGTCTTGCTTTACAGTGTCCGTCCGAGTGGTTCCGAATCACTTCCTGGAGCTGAGGACCAAAGTGCAGAGATCTATGAGGATGTCAGTACGTTCGGAGTCACTGATTTTCCTTTCATGGAAACCATTCCCAAGCATGCTTCAACCGGTGGTAAGAGTTTTCCCTTGCTCTTGATGTTATAGCTTCGCGCTTTCTGATCATGTCTTTTGATCTCGGTTTTCTTTAGTGGATATGGATGTTGATGTCGGTGCAGCTTCGAGTCAGCCAGTGGATGAGCAGGTTGCTTCAAAAGAAACCGCTCCAAGATGGCTATTCCCAGCGAAAATGTCTTTCCCAAGCCGAGTTAGGCTGCTACCGATAGTCCACCTGCTCCTTCTGCTCCATCAAAGGCTCCTGTTGAAAAAGTTGCTCAGAAGACTATTCAAGAGAGTGCTCTAGCTTCTTCCTCTACCATCCCCATCGTTGTTCCAATCAAGAATGCCATCATTAGCGGATTAAAGGACTCTTTTCTAAAGGCTTCTCAATTTGAGTCGCATCTGCGCAAGTTGGCCTCTGAAGCGGAGTCAGTGAAGGCAAACATACACGTTAGTACTTATGTAAGTTTTCCACCCACTGGGTGTCCGAATGACTTATCTGTTTGAGTCCTTTTTAGTTTTGCTAATTTGGAACTTCCAGAGGGGGCACTTCTTAGTGCACCCAGTGGGTGTAGCCCCCAAGGCTTCGAGTAACTTCTTGAAGTTACTCGGAGTATTTTATTAAGAAACTTTTGTTATTGATTCTTCTAGTGGGAGCACTTCTTAGTGCACCCACTGGGTGTAGCCCCCAAGGCTCTGCGTAACTTCTTGAAGTTATTCAGAGTCTTTTATTAAGAGACTTTTGTTTTTTGATTCTTCCAGTGGTAGCACTTCTTAGTGCACCCACTGGGTGTAGCCCCCAAGGATCCGAGTAACTTCTTGAAGTTATTCAGAGTCTTTTGTTAAGAGACTTTTGTTTTTTGATTCTTCCAGTGGGAGCACTTCTTAGTGCACCCACTGGGTGTAGCCCCCAAGGCTCCGAGTAACTTCTTTAAGTTATTCGGAGTCTTTTGTTAAGAGAATTTTCTGATTATCATTCTTCTCCTGTACTAGGAGGCTTGCAAACTGGGTTCTTCCTTTGTAAACTTACAAGAGGAGAATGCAGCCACGAAGAAAGCATATGAGAAAAAAATCTTTGGAGAAACAAGTTCACTACTTACAAGAAGATGCCAAGGACAATGAGGTCAGCATCACAAAGCTCCAGTCTGACCAGGAAAAGGTGTCCGATCTACGCGCGAAGGAAGATGAGGCACACAAGACAAAACTTGAGACAACTCGGAAGGCTGTGAAGTATACTGAAGAGTATTGTATTGGGAGGTTCGTTGTTTTCAGCGAAACTCTAGCTGGTAAGTTGCAAGTAGTTTAATGGACGTTTTCCTCCTTGCCTATCGAGTTAATGCTGATTTGTTTCCTTACAGCATATGGTACCAATCCAGAAATGGAGCAAGCCCGGATGGCTGAGTTTGCTGAAATCATGAAGAGGGACAACTATAGTCCAGTGACTACAAAATTTGCGCTGGCTCGGGGATTGCTGACCATGAGATGTGCTAAAGCTGCCAAGTTTGACGAGGAGACCATGGGCACGACCCTGGCATTGAAGAACACCATGTCGCCTGGTGAAGATAATCGTGTCAATCTTGATTCAGTTGTTCCCTTCCTACATGCCGCTCCTCAGCAAATTAAGCGCTGGAAATAGTCGTCCGCTCGGGGTGGTACAACTATGCACTGGCCATGACTAAGACACACTTTCCCGAGAGGGTTCATAACCTTGAGAGGGTTGGTGCGGGCGACCCTGAGCAGCGGCCGAGTTGCACCACTTTCCTGGGCCGCTATGCCGAGACTGCTAGCCGGATTGCCTTGATGCCGGATCTTGACTTATTTGTGGAATCAACTGGCGTCATGAGTGAGTCAGATGAACCTGGGGACGAGTAAACAACTGACGGAGGCAGTGAAAAACTTTTAATTCTTAAAATTTCCTCGGAATGCCGAGTGAAGTTGTATGAAAACTTGCAAGGTCGTATGTTGTGCCCTAGGCACAAAACATGGTTGCTTTTTCTTGCTATTGATATGCTAAAAAGTTCTTTTGTTTATCGTTTGATGTGATGTGTTAAGTAATCCTATGTGTAGGAAGTACTTAGATTTTTTTTCCTAAGTGCCTCGTCCGAGCTGTGCGCAGCTCGGACGAGAGACTTGATGATGAATCGTTAAGCAGCCCCCAAGTTATAGATAACTTGAAGGGGACACTTAGAACATTTTGCTAAGTGAGCTCGGACGAGAGACTTGATGATGAATCGTTAAGCAGCCTCCAAGTTATAGATAACTTGAAGGGGACACTTAGAAACATTTTGCTAAGTGCTTCGTCCGAGTCTTGCACAGCTCGGAGACAAACTTGTTGATGAATCGTTAAGCAGCCCCTAAGTTATAGATAACTTGAAGAGGACACTTAGAAATATTTTGCTAAGTGACTCGTCCGAGCTATGCGCAGCTTGGACGAGAGACTTGATTAGTAATCGTTTTTAAGGAGCCCCCAAGTTATAGATAACTTGAAGGGGACACTTAGAAATATTTTGCTAAGTGCCTCGTCCGAGTTGTGCGCAGCTCGGACGAGAAACTTGATGATTAATCATTAAGCAGCCCCCAAGTTATAGATAACTTGAAGCGGACACTTAGAAATATTTTGCTAAGTGCCTTGTGCGAGCTGTGCGTAGCTCGGATGAGAGACTTGATTATGAATCGTTAAGCAGCCCCCAAGTTACAGATAACTTGAAGGGGACACTTAGAAATATTTTGCTAAGTGCCTCTTCCGAGCTGTGCACAGCTCGGATGAGAAACTTGATTATGAGACAAGGGTTCATATAAACATTCATCCGAGCTAGGACTTTATTTTATTAATATTGCATAACTAACTTTATGCATAAAACCGACGTAAGAATTGAGCATTCCATGCATGCGGTTCGTCTTTGTCATTGGTTACATCATATAGCCGATATGCCCCATTATGCAATACACGAGATATGGTAAAGGGACCCTCCCAGGAGGGTGCCAGTTTATGATCGGAAGTTTGCTTCACACGTAGCACCATGTCGCCTTCCTGAAGGGAGCGAGCTCGGACGTGTCGATTGTGATTTCGACGCAGATCTTGCTGGTAGAATGCAGAGCGGGTGAGGGCCAAATTTCGTTCTTCTTCGAGAAGGTCCACACCATGTTGTCTTGCGGCTTCGGATTCTTCTTCAGTATACTGACTTACTCAGGGGGCATTGTGCTTGAGATCACTTGGAAGGACGGCCTCTGACCCATACACCAGGAAGAAATTAGTAGACCGAGTGGAATGATTTGGTGTCGTCCTCAGTCCCCATAGGACCGAGGGGAGTTCATCTACCCAAGCTCTTGCTGCTTCTTTAAATTCCTTTAGGAGGCGCGGCTTGATTCCCTTCAAGATTAACCCATTTTCCCGCTCAACCTGGCCGTTGGATTGAGGATGTGCTACTGAAGCATAGTTAACTTGAATTCCATTGGCCCAGTAGAAATCCTTGTATTTTGCCGAGTTGAAGTTTGAGCCATTGTCTGTGACGATGTCATGTGGCACACCGAAACGATGTATGATGCCTTGAATAAAATTGATTGTTGTCGACGAGTCTAGGGATTTGAAGGGTTTTGCTTCTATCCACTTCGTAAATTATCGACAGTAACCAAAATCTATGTGAAACCATACTTACCTGTCTTGAGTGGTCCGATCATATCAAGGCCCCACACGGGAAAAGGCCAAGCCAATGGTATTGTCTTCAGCTCGGAAGCTGGTTTATGTGGTTGGTTTGCATAAAATTGACATCCTTTGCAATGATCCACAATGATCCTAGCACCACTAAGTGCCTTGGGCCAGAAAAACCCAGCTCGGAAAGCTTTTGCCACCAATGTCCAACTTGAAGCATGATGTCCGCTCTCGCCCGCATGGATATCTTATGAAATAAGGCGTACTTCCTCTTCCGAGATGCATCGCTAATGTAGCTTAGTGACACTGTTCCTATAAATCTCGTTATTGATCACTGAGTAAGACTTTGACTTGCGAACAATCTTTTTGGCCTCCAACTCGTCTTATGGCAACTCCTATTTTTGCAAATAATTCAAGATGGGCAATGTCCATTCGGGTCGGGTCACTTCCACATCAAAGACCATATCTATGACTACATGTATATCCTCCTTCTCTGGTATGTTTTTATCTGGCAACATGTCTGGATCGGCTTCCGAAAAAGGTTCTTCTTTGACGGTAGGGGAATGCAAATGTTCCAGATAAATTCCCGAAGGAATCTAACTCCGAGTTGATCCTAGCTTGGCCAAGTCATCTGCTGCTTGGATTTGAGCCCTTGGAATGTGATGGAGCTCAAGCCCATCAAAATTTTCTCCAATTTTTTGACTGCCACACAGTAAGTTATCATTGTTGGACTCCGAATGTCCCATTCCTTCATGACTTGATTTATTACCAGGTCTGAATCTCCAAATACCATCAGCCTCCGAACTCCAAGTGAAATGGCCATCCTTAAACCGTACAGAAGGGCCTCATACTCATTTTCATTGTTTTTTGCTGGGAAATGTATTTGGAGAACATATCTCATTTCATATTTTCTTGGTGAGACCAACACCACTCATACCCCAGATCCATTTAACATTTTGGATCCATCAAAGAACATAGTCCAATGCTTGGGGATTGACTGTGGGGGATACTGTACTTCAGTCCACTCGGCCAAGAAGTCCACTAAAGCTTGTGACTTGATTGCTTTCTTAGGCTGGTAGTGGATATCATAAGGAAGTAAATCTAGTCCCCACTTTGCAATTCTTCTGTTGCATATCTATTGTTCATGATCTCTGCTAGAGGAGCTTTTGAGAGAACAGTAACGGAGTGGTCTTGGAAATAATGTGAAAGTTTCTGAGATGTCAGGTAAATTCCCATTGCCAGTTTCTGATAGTGAGGATAACGTTGCATGGATGGTGTAAATACCTCGGAGATGAATTACACATGCCTTTGCACCTTCTGTGCCTTTCATTCCTCCTCTCTTTCCACAACTATAGTTACACTGACAACTTGGCTTGTGGCTGCAATATATAACAGGAGTGGTTCTTTTTCTTTTGGTGCTGCGAGGACTGGCCGAGTTGACAATTGCCTTTTGAGCTCATCAAAAGCCACTTGAGCTTCTTCAGTCAACAAAATTTGGTGATTTTTTCATCAGCTGGTAGAGAGGTAAGGCTTTCTCTCCCAATCTAGAAATAAATCGGCTAAGTGCTGCAAGGCACCCTGTCAGTCTTTGGACATCTCGGAGCTCTCGTGATGGCTTCATGTTTTGAATTGCAGCATTTTTTTCCGGGTTGGCCTTGATCCTCGTTCAGAGACCATAAATCTGAGTAGCTTCCCTGCTGGTACCCCAAAAACACATTTATCTGGGTTTAACTTGATGTTGTAAGCTTGGAGACTCTGAAAAGTTTTAGCCAAATCTGCTAACAAACTATTTCCTTCAGCCAACTTGATCACAATATCGTCCACATATACTTCAAAATTTCTGCCGATTTGCCAAATCAAACAGTTTTGCATCATGCGCTGATATGTGGCCCCTGCATTCTTAAGTATGAATGGCATTGTAATGTAACAGAAACATCCAGATGGGGTTATGAATGCTTTTCTCAGTTCATATCATTCGTATAGCCGACTTTGATGATAACCCGAGTATGCATTGAGAAAACACAATCTCTCACATCCTAATGTGGAATCCACAATCTGGTCAATGCGAGAAAGAGGAAAATGCTCCTTTGGACAAAATTTATTTATATGGCGGAAATCAACACAAGTTCTCCAAGTTTTATCTTTCTTCGGAACCATTACAGGGTTATCTAACCACTCGGAGTGGAAAATCTCCCTGATGAATCCGGCTGCTAACAATCTTGCTAATTCCTGTTCGATAGCTTTTCTTATTTCAGAAGAGAAACGCCTAAGTGACTCTTTAACTGGTCTTCCTTTTGGATCAACATGTATCTTGTGCTCAGCCAACTCCCTTGGAATTCTAGGCATATCAGAGGGATTCCATGCAAAGATATCCCAATTCTCACGGAGGAAGTTGATGAGCTCGAGTTCCTATTTTGGGTCCAAGTCGGTTGCAATGTTGGTGAACTTATCCTTATAAGTGGGATGAATTTGTACCCTCTTGGTTTCCCCCGCTGACTCGAATGATGATGCCTTCTTAGGCTGAAGCAACTCGGACGAATCATCAGCTTTCTTGTACTCGGCCAACTCCACCTCAGCCACCTGCTGACCAACAATCAATGACCCTTTATGCAATAGGTCTTCAGCTTGCTTATAATCCACTGAAATGGTAATGACACCATGTGGCCCAGGCATCTTCAGTTTCAGATATGCATAACAGGGTAGGGCCATGAATTTGGCATAGGCTAGCCTTCCGAGTAAGGCATGGTATGCACTCGGAAAGTCGACTACCTCAAAGGTAATCTTCTCCTTCAGGAAATTACTCGGGGTTCCAAAGACGACATTGAGAGTGATCATGCCCATTGAGTGTGCCTTCTTTCCTAGAATGATTCCATGAAATTCCAGATAGCTCTTCTGCAGTTTGGACATCGGGATATTCATGCTTTTCAAGGTGCTGGCGTACAAAATATTTATGCCACTGCCTCCATCCATTAAGACATTTCTGAACCTGAAATTTTTGTTGCCTGTATCAACCAACGGATCGACAATCAGGGCATGTCTTCCCAGATGAGGAATATGAGGAGGGTGGTCTGATTGATCAAATGTGATCGGAGTGTCATCCCACTTCATGTAACTCGGAACCGTCGGGGCCGCCGAGTTGACTTCTCTGAATCGTATTTTCTCAATTCTCTTTGACTCTCTACCAGCAAAAATGACTAGCACGCCGTCCTCTCGGGGGTAACTATCGCTATCCAAGTCCGAGTTGGCTACCTTCTTCTTGCCGGTTTCTTTGTCTTGTTGAGGACCCTCCTTCGCGTTCTGAGCCTCCCTTTTGATCAGTCAACATTGCTGAGATGTATGCTTCGTGAGAATCAACTTTCCTTCGGCATCTCCTGTTGTATGGAGAGGGCAAGGTTGGTCTAAGACATCATCATTTTCTGGCTTTTTCTGACGAGGCTGCCATTCCTTTCTTGGCTGCATTCTTCCATGAATCCCCGAGGCATTGGCCGCTTCTACTAGCTCAGCATCAGTCGGACCATCTTCTGCCTTCCGCTTGTTGTTGTTACCAGCCTTTGGTTCGGGGTTTGGTGCCGAGCTACTACCTCCACCTCGGTGCTGTTGGTTTTTCTGACAAATTTCTTCTTCTCCATTGGCGTACTTGTTCGCTATCTCCATCAATCTCCCGAGTGAAGTAACATGGGGGGACCTCGCTAACTTGAGGCCGAGCTCTTTATACTTGACTCCTTGCTTGAAAGCGTGGATTGCCTGGAACTCGGAGACTCCTTCTACCGAGTTATGAAGCGTAATCCACCGCTCGATGTAATCACGGGTGGACTCGGTGTTACCCTGAACACACAGCTGCAACTTGGTCAAACCTCCAGGTCGCTTGTAAGTTCCTTCAAATTTTCTGACAAAAACTTTCTCCAAGTCTTCACAAATCCAAATGCTACTGGGGGGGGGGGAGTTGATTCAACCATGTTCGAGCTGAGCCCTCCAGCATCAAAGGGAGGTGCATCATGTCTATCTCATCTCCTCCTCCTCCGATCTGTACTGCTATTCTGTAGTCATGCAACCACGTCTGAGGCGTGGCATCACCTCGGTACTTTTCCACCCCTTGTGCTATTCGGAAGTGAGGAGGAATTGGAGTGGATCGAATCCTCTCACTGAAACAAACTGGACCTGTAGCCATTGAGGGGCATGGCTGATCTTGCCGATGGGACCTAGCACGATCAACTCGGCTCTGCACCAGATGAATCCGGGCGTCATCATCAACATCGGTATATCGGCCACCCTGATGACCAGCTCGGCGCTGATGGAACTCCTCTCTTCGTGGAGCACCCTGTTCAGATTTGTGAGCTTCATAATTATCCTGCCCCCGATGTTCTGTACGCCGGTATTGGTCATGGCGATATCCTTCTCGGGATCATTTCTGTGCCGAGGTGATGTGTTCCTCTTCCTCCGAGTATCACCATAGGGTGTGTGCACTGATTGTGATGTTCCAGTGGGAGGAACTTGAGAATGAACACGCTGCAGTGATTGACTAACCACAACGTTTTGCTCTACCGCTGTCTGCAACAGAAATGCCAAGTGCTGAATTCCCTCTGCTGCTGACCCACTAGGTTGCAAAGAGTTTGCAATCCGAGTTGCCACTATGAGGTTCTCCACTGGAGTTTCCATGGCTCGGAAAGGCTCTCTTCCCTGCCCTTGCAACTGGAGACTGGTTCTGCTTTGCTTGAGACGAGCAAACTCTCGGGCCTGACGCTCTAAGGTATTTTCCAACTCGGTTAAGCATTCTTGCTCAACGAGGTTGGTTAATCTGGCTGCTTCTAGGCATCGTCCTTCCAGGGTGGATGTGACAATGGAAGTGTGCACCAGTCGCTCTGCTGCCTCTGCCTCTTCTTGCTCTTCCCGATTAAGAGGTCGGGGTTGCCGGCTCGGCCCTCCGAGTTCCAACCTCCGGAAGGCAAACGTACGCCGAATTGGTTCACAACCATCGGCCCCAGATGGCCTATTAGCTTCATTCCGAGCTGGATCAACTCGGACTGTCGACGGTTGAGGCGGTGGTGTTTCTGCCATGCAAACTTCCGCAACTACGATTGGGACGCCGCTGCTGCTTTCTTGTTCCTCATCAGGCTATGGGTCAGATATCTGCATACCTTCATCTTCGACCGAGTTGAAAATATGCAAGATGGACGCCGCTGGGCCTTCTCTTGCTATCAGTTCATCAAGGGCTCATTGAGCCGACTCCACCGAGTCGATGACCGCCACTTGCTGCACCTTGCTTGTTGCGATGAGGAGCGCGTGGGCGACCTGAACGCTTCTTCTTGCGGTAGACGGATAGAGGAGAAGATTCCTTTTGCTGAGCGGGCAATTGGAGAAGTAAAGCCCCCGAGTCATCAGCTCGAAAATGGACGCTGCCCCTTACGGGTAATAGTTGTGCTTGGAGTGGCGCGCCTGCTAACCAAGAAGAATCATCAGCCACAAAGGCCAACGATCCAAAGAGAAAAATCTCGCCATGGACGAGCTCGGGGCCGCGGATCGACGAGGAAGACAAAGAGGACACCATCTCTGCGATTGCTGATCAACTCAGCCCCACGGTGGGCGCCAACTGTCGTGGATATAATCCTGACAATAGATATAGGGGTGATGTTTGGAGCTATATGGTTCTGTATGCAGAGAGGTTGACGCAAAGGGATTATAAAGGTTAGGTCTCTCTTTAGAGATAAAAAACTTAGTCCTGTCCCAGGCTGACTGGGGTGTTCTTTCTCAGAATTTGAGGAATGGTATGCGCGTAACCCTTCCTGGGGCGAGGGGGGAGGCTTATATAGAGTGCGCCTCTGCCCCTTCAACGCCCCAGTAAATGGGCCATAATTACAGGAGTAAACGTCTATACTAATTATAGGAAACGGTCTACTCATTACTGCTAATTAAGAAGGAGAAACGCCTCTGGCTTTAATGCTCCACACCCATTGCTCTTCCTTCCTCCGAGTAGTGACTAGCTCGCCGGATCTCTCTTCCGAGTAGCTGATTACTCGGAGCTTATCTGCTCTCTGAGTAACTGATTACCCGGAGAGGAACGCCTCTTCCGAGTAACATATTACTCGGAGATCATCTCATTATTCCGAGTAATAGATTACTCGGAGACGTCGTGACCTATTTCCCTGTGTTTTTGTTAGACTCTTTATTTTTTGGTGATTTCTTTTAATTTTCTTGGGTATTCTTGGGAGATCACGATACTAAGGGTACCCCTTGATTTCTAATACTTAAGGGTATACCTTTGGTATGACCACGACATGTGTTGCCGTCTGGGAGCTGACGACAAAGGCTTTGCCGTCAGATTTTCATATGTTTGCCGTCAGCTTTGGCTGACGACAAAAATCCTCTTTCTTGTAGTGCCTTACTTTTACCTTTATCAGCGAAGGTGATGGTTTTCTTTGATGAGGGACTCAGAGATGATTCCATGAGGAGGTTTCTATCACTGTTCATGTGATTAGTGCATCCACTATCCATAACCCATTCAGTCTTGCCAGCTAATTTTTCCCGCAAAAGAATTAGTATCTCACACAACAGGTTATGAGCCAGTATCAGTATGAGGAATTTTAAGATTCCTCAGAGTGAATTCCTCAGGATTAATTCCTTAGGATTAATGAGGTTTAACTTTCTTCAACTGGCTCTATTGTTTCATCATGGGCATAAATCTTCAAAGGATATGGTTGCCTCAGGACGCATTCCTGCAAGAGAAGTTAGTTCTTCACCACCCACATTTGAATAGGTGGTCTTGAAGCAGGGGAGGAACGACGAGTGTGATAGTGATTGATGGTATGATGGTTGTTGATATCAGGATACACAAATGAGTAAGCATTTTTGTCTGAGCTTCCGTGTGAATAAAATGATTAGATGTGACATGTTCATATTCATAGCCTTTTGAGGTATTGTCCTCAGATGACACCCTCAATTAATTTGCATATGCATTCACAGGGAGGTTAGTGATGAGTTCCTTCCGAACCCAAATTTTCTTCACAGATGAGCCATTCCTACAGTTAGTCCCGATGTATCTGGCGAATACTTCACCATTTACATCCTTAAATAGTTTGTAGTTTGAGTCAAATGACTGAATCAACACATCTAATGAAGCATTATCATAACCAGATAGAGTATAGTGATCAGGGGATCGCAATTTTGCTAGAACCCAGGTATTCTTTGAGTATTGTTCTGCTTTCCAATAGGAACCATCAGCATTGAGGTTTCGGGTAAAACCGACACCTTCCTTCCTTCGATTCCTATTGAGGATCTGTTTCTTGAGGACATCACATAGAATCTGATGTCCCTTCAGACTCTTAAACATGCCTTTCTCAAAGATATTCTTCAACACGACATTTTATTCAACAATATTTGTGGTTTCCTCAGATGAGGGGTTAGGTACCACTGAAGTAGTTGATAGCATAGTTTCTGTTTCTGAAGAAGTTGAGGAACTAGGAGAAGCAGTACCATTTTTGTTTTCTAAGCATTTTAAGCAAGGAGGATTAAATTCGTCCTGAGAAATGCTGATCTGTCGAGCAAGGATAGAATAATTTTCTTTCCTCAAATCATCATGAGACGTCCTCAACCTCTCGAGTTCTTGCTTTCTCATGAGGAACTCATGAGCTAGATTATGATGATTGGCGAGGAGTGTTTCATGACAACTGAATAAGTCATCAAAATTTGACTGCAGAATACGAGATTCATCAGTCAAATTTTGAGACCGGTTCATTTCCTCAACCAAAAGATCATCACTCTTTCTTAAAGAATTTTGAATTTTCTCAAGAGCATGTTGTTGCTTAGAAGCAAGTTTGGCAAGTTTAGCATAGTTTTCATCAGATTCTTCATCAGTGACTTCATCACAGGATGAGTGAGAAGATACCTTAGAGCCCTTGGCCATGAAGCAGAATGCGGGTGAAGTATCATCATCAGTGTTGGTGGTGATGCGGGCAGGGTTTTCTTCAGTGCTAAAGATATTTGGAGACAAATGTAGTGGTGAGAGCCAGACCAGCAACACCTTCAGATTCCTCAGACTCATCTTCTTCAGCTTCAGGATCAGAACTAGATTCCTCAGAATCTAATTCTTTTCCGAGGTAAGCCCGAGCCTTGCGAGAGCTGTTGTTCTTGTATCCAGTAGACTTTGATGAACGTGAGGATTTCTTCTTTTACTTATCATCAAAATTTTCATCTTTGTTGTTGTTGTTGTTCTTCTTCAGCTTAGCTTCCTTTTCCCAAAGAGGACATTTAGCAATGTAATGGCCCGGCTTCTTGCATTTATGACACAATCTTATCGACCAGAGGGGGGTGAATGGGAGATTTTTAAATTTTCCTGAAGATTTTCAGTTTCTTCAGGATTGAGGCAATAAGCATCTGATGAAACTCACAAAATGACGAAGCTCAGAAATTTTAGAAAGGGTAGATATGAATGCAGAACATGATTTTGCAACAGAAATAAAGTCTAGATGATAAACAGACATGCATCAGATGCAAAGCATGAGGAGACAGAACAAAGGGAAGTCAGAATGGAAGTATCATAACTAAGTCCTCAAAGCAAATATTGAAGTATTGAGGTTAAAGATATAGAACCAGGGCACAAATGACACCAATTTGATAGACCAGTTGAAGTTGCTGTGACAACTCTACATCTGGTTGGAGAGGCTGAGATCCAACTCAGAAGACATGGTGTTCACCTTATTCTCCTTGAACTAAAGTCCTCAGACTCCGTCCAATCACTCAGGTGAGTCTTCAAGGTAGACTCCCAAAACCTTCACAGACTCCGTTCACTTCTGGAATTCACAATAGCATCTTGAATACCTCACAATGATGACTCCTACACCGGCTGGAAGATCATAGTATTCAAGAGTAAAAAGCTTCGGATCACTCGAACCGAATTCCTCAAAACTGCTCAACTACTCAAGCTGATGGTTTTCCTCACTTAGGTTCTTCAGGTTCCTCAAAGGTGGGTTGCTCTCAAATGACAGATGTCAAGTTTTCTCTCAGAGCATCCAACCCTCCAATGGGACCGGGGCGGCTACTTATAGCCGGGGAGAAAACCCAGGTGAAAGGACATAAATGCCCATGCACGAAAAGACGATCGTGCCCACCCTTTGGACCGTTGTCTGGACAGGTTCCAAAAACTTTCCACGCGACATGTGGCACAGTCGGAATATTCTCTTACTCTCTCTTTATCCAGGAGAACTGCGCTGGCTGTTTCCAGACTCCTCAACCAAAGACAGATTTCTCAGTGTCCTGAAGAACAAAGTCTCAGACACCCGAAGAAATGAACTTCTACTGCAGGATATTCCTTAGGGGTTTTCTTCAGGATTTCTATTTGAGAAATTCCTCAGAACTTTAGAACTCATTCTCCTCAACCCCTCCAACAGTATGGTGTTTTCCTATGACTCAATAAAGTAAAAAGATTTAACGGAGACTATTCTTCAACTTGAGTTGCCTCACGATGGAGAATCACTTCCTCAGGCTAAACTGGATGCCTCAGGATCCAGTTTCGTCAAGATTTCACACCAAAACATTCTTCAGCAAAACACTAGTTTCTTCAATGTTCCTCAACATTTTGGGGGGTCGACAACGGTGGTTAAACCGTACCTCAGGGATTTTTTCTCCTGTGTATACTCACAAACACATTAGTCCCTTAGCCGTTTTGACATCAAATATCCAAAAGCTCAAAGGGGCACTAGATGCACTTACAGTACCGAAAACCTACAGATATCCCCAAGTCACGCGATTTCATCTATTGTCCGCCGCCGCGACGATTCCGATCTCGAGATCGCCAAAAGAACCTGTTCCGGCACGCTATCGGAGGGAGGATTGACCTCCGGAGGCTTCTCAATCACCATGATCGCCTCTGGTATGCGTCGTGAGTAGTCCCCCTTGGACAAAGGGTCCATGATCAGTAACTAGATTACGTCTTCTCTCCAATCTTGTGCTTCAATGTTTGGCCCTTGTGAGCTTCTTATCATGATCAAGGCACCTATATATTAATTCTTCCTTTGCTATGTTGTGTTTGCTGGTACCTGATAGATTATGAGATTATGTTCATTTTGTGTTGAGTAATATATTTGGTTTACCTTTACATTTCAGTTCTTAAGTATTCTTGCATGTTCCCCGTTGCGTTTGTTGCTTTTGCCAAGTAGTAGATTGCAACTCCAAGAGGGAGCATTATGCTCGATTATGGGTTCATGCCCTCCGATGTCGAGCTTGAGTGACGGAATCATGAGACTAGGGGATGTGATGTTTCCACCAGGGGTAAAACAGTGGTGCTTGTGACTACGTGTTGCAAGGATTTCTTACATTACGCATAGAGTGTTAAGGCAGTTGTCCGTTGCTTTGAGCCTACAATTTGGTTGGGGTTTGCAATTTAATACTAGCGAGATGTTCTGGATAGATATCTCAAGGTGGAGGATTAGTGATGAGATTGTCATTAATAAACGGTCTACTTGTCTTGGTGTAATGCCCATACGATTGAGCCTCTTTACTTTCTAGTAGCATAATAAACATTGTGGTGGCATTGATAATTCTGTCAATAGCCTAGCTGTAATTTGTTCACCCATCATAGTTGTTTACTGTCTTTTGGGACAGAGACATCACTAATACGTCCCAAACGTATCATTAAAAATATGCTTGCTCCATGCATGTTGTGTGTGACATTGCTATGATTTATATACACTTTCATACACTTTTGATCATATTTGGACTAACCTATTAACTCAGTGCACCCCAGTGCCAGTTCCTGTTTTCTGCTGTTTTTCTATTTTAGGTTCCCCCCATATTAAAAATGCTCCAAAAATTCCAAAAAAATATAATAAAAAATCAGCGTACTGGAAGCTTCCGAAAGAACCAAAGTGGAGCCAGAGGGCCACCACCAGGGCCCCAGGCGCCCTCCCGGCGCACCCGTGGGGCCGTGCCAGGGGGCCTTCTGGACCCCTGGTGCCCCCCTGGCTGCCCCCTTCGCCTATATATTCTCTGTGACGGGAAACCTCAGAAGACATAACCCTTTTTCGTGATCTCACCTCTGTTCCGCCGCCGCCCCACTTCCAAGATTGTGAGCGCCAGTAGACCTCTTCCCGGCACCCTGCCTAGGGAGGATTGACCTTCGGGAGCTTCTCCTCCATCATGGACGCTTCCCGGATGATCCGTGAGTAGTCTACCTTGGACCATGGGTCCATGATCAGTAGCTATGTGATGTTCTCCTCCCCTCTTTGTTCTTCATGGATTAGACCTTGTGAGCTTCCCTACATGATCAAGGCACATATGTAATTCTTTTTGTTGTTGCTATGTTAAGTTTGCTGGGATCTAATGGATTATGAGACTATGTTAAGTTTGTGATTGAGTAATATATTTGATTCTTATGTTTTATATTTTTGTTCTTGAGTAATTCTTGCATGTTCTCTGTTGCTGTTATTGCTTTGGCCAAGTAGTAGGTAGTGACCCCAAGAGGGAACTTTATGCTCGATTGTGGGTTCATGCCCCCTGATGACTAGCTTGAGTGACAGAAACATGAGTCTAGGGGATGTGTTGTTGCCACAAGGGGGAAAACAATGGTGCTTGTAACCGCGGTTGCAAGGATTGTTTAATTTACGCAAAGTTCTTTTAATGTAGTTGTTTGTTACTTTGGGTTTACACTTTGGGTGGGGCTCGCAACTTAATACCAGCGAGATGTTCTGGATAGATATCTCAAGGTGGATGATTAGTAGTAGATGCAGTTGGATTTCGGTGTACTTATGTTGGCATACCGCCCATGCTTTTGAGCCTCTTCCTTTCTTTGTAGCATAGTTAGGATTGCGGTGCGTTATTAATCATGTCAATTGTCCAGCTGTGATTTGTTTACCTCGCATAGCAGTTTTATCGTATTTTGGGAAGAGACATCACTAGTGAACATCATGGGACCCCGATCCATATTATCATCACTGTTTACACGCTCAATTATTTCGTGCTTTTACTTTCTAGTTGCAGTCACTATTATCCTTTATCCCTTGAGTTTGATCCTTTGTAAACAACAAGGCCGGAGAGATTGGCAACCTCTCTGAACTTTGTTTGGAGAAAATTTATTTGTATTGTGTGCAGGATCGCGTCAATTGTGCCATTGACGCCTATTTGTAGCTTTCGGAGTCCTACGGGAGACAAAACCTAACCTCTATGTTAGGGGAAATTTGCTGCTATCCTACATCTCACCTTCCACTTGGGGTGACCAACGAAGGGCGAGAAGCCATTATCATCTCTCGCACATCAAGCAAATTTCTGGCGCCGTTGCCGGGGATTCTGAGTGCGACAAAAGATTGGTCCGGTCAACCGCCAAATTTCTGGCGCCGTTGCCGGGGACTCCAATCTACAAGATAGGGGAGTTGCACACTATCTTTTATCTTTGATTTTTAGTCTTGTTAGTTCACCTTTCAGTTTTTATCTTAGTGTCCTTTATGAAAAACCACAAAAATAGTTGCTACCTTTTTCCTTTGTCTTGCTTTTCCTAGTTATGCTATCTTTACCATGGGTGTGGAACCACCCAAATATGGTAGGATGGACATGTTTCAGTTGGATCGTCTTCGTTCAATTTGTGCTCGCGCTAAAAACCCAAATGACTTGGTTGAGGGAAAATCATTGGATGAGCAAGCTCATTATACGCGACACCGCTTATCTCAGAAAGGGAAACACTTATGGGACCAAATACAAACTTCTTATTGCTATGCTGAGTGTTTATGCCACATTTATGATTTTACTTGTTGCTCTAATATAGATCGTAAACACCTTCCTTTCCAATGTGAGTTTAATGAGAATAAGATCCTATCTTCTTATTCTAAAGGTGTTTATGATTACTTTGATGTTGAAAAGATTGAAGAGTTTGTTGCTTTTAAGGGTGCTTATGAGATTGCTTCTTTAATTGAGAAGTATTACGATACTGTTCACAAGTCCGAGAACTTTTTCGTTCTTGCTTATTTATTTGAGAATTATGTTTGCAATGATTATATTGAGGATTTTAAAAACAAAATGTTTTCTTCCCAAGAAGAGGCCAATTATTGCTTTGAGGAGGAATCGCATGATTCCGAGGACTCACTTGAAATATCCCTTTCTGAAGATCTTGATACTTGCTTTGTTGATGGCCATTATGCCACTATGGGTGATGCTTACGAAGATGAACTTGCTATAGTTCCTTATGTTAAACATGAAATTTTTGCTATTGCACCCACACTTGAGTGTCCTATTATCCTTTTGAAATCTCCAACTCCGGAGAATTTTGCTGTTATTAAGGCTCCTTGTGATGGGTTGCATTTATCTTATGTTTCTAAAGACCGTGTTAAAGACTACACACGTGTGTTTGTAGGTCATGAAGAACATGATTTATGTGATAGTTATATTCTTGATGTTGTTCATGATGCTACTAAAAATTACTTCGAGAGAGGAAAGCTTTGTTATAAAAACTTTCATGTTACAAAAACACCTCTCTTTATGATGAAACTTTTAAAGTTGTTCTTGTTGCACCTTCCTATGCATGTAATTGATTTATTTTCTTACGAGATTCCCATGCATAGGAAGTGGGTTAGGCTTAAATGTGTTTCATATTTGCTCCTTGATGCTCTCTTTTGCTTCAAATCTTATTCTTATGAGAGCACTTTTTATAATCTTCTTGCCTAGCTTAAAGGCATAAAAGAAAGCGCTTGTTGGGAGGCAACCCAAGATGCTTTTATTTCTGTTTTTAGTGTTCTTGATGATTTTTACTACTGTAGCAACATCATTGTATCTTTATTTTCAAGCTTTGTGCCAAGTTTAGCCTCCGATTGCAAGAAAGTTCAAAAGTTGTGACATGCTGTCCAGAAAATAGATTCTGTCCTTGGATGGAAAAATTATCCTAAATCACCAGATCATCTTTTTGATCTGAATTGTTTTGACAGCGTGTTCCATACAATTGAATTTCGAGCGTATGTTCTGAGTTTTTTGATTTGAGTTGTAGAAGTACCCCGAAAAAATTATTTCCTACCTGCTATTCTATTTTTCACAGATTCTGCCACGTTTTGCCTTTCCTCACTTTTGCAAACCTTAAGCTTGCTTTTTCTTTGCAATTTTTTTTGACAATCCTGAGAAACAATAGCTCTTCAAGAATATCTTTATTTCCAGTAGAGGAAAATTATTTTATTAAGGGTACTAACCTCTCTAATCAGCTTATGATGAGTTATGTATGAAGGGAGTTTTCAAGTGTGCGAGGGAAGATGATGAAAGAAGATCCGGGAGTGTCCAGCGCTCAAGCTTGGGGATGCCCCCATGCATCCCGAATAAATATTCAAGGAGACTCAAGCATCTAAGCTTGGGGATGCCCCCGTGCATCCCCTTCTCCATCAACAATCATTAGTTCGTCCTCCGTCTCACTATATTTTTATCACTTCATGCGTTATGTGCTATGCTTGGAGCGTCTCGCTCTTAGGTTTCATTTTTAGTTTTCTTTAGCTTTGCTTTCTGTTCATAACAAGTTAGAACCCAGATTACTTTGTGTGGGAGAGAAAGACGCTCCACTCCAAACTAGAACACATCATAGGATTTTCATGCTTATCTTTCTTTTGTTGTGTGTTCTTTATCTTTTCGTAGCTGCTGCCATGTTTAGCACTTAGTTTTAATGTTTATCTTTCTCAAGAGCCTTAGATTTTGTTTACTTTGTTGCCGGAACTCTCTTTAGTTTTCATGTTTATCTTGTTTAAGAGAGTTGGTTGTTGCACTGAGTTGTGTCTTGTCTTGAAGTATGTAATTGAGGTTGCTATTCAATTGTAGTAGTAACTTGCGATAATTTTGAGGTATTTTTGTGAGTAATGTTTGAACTTTTTGTGTCAAGAGCTCTAGCCTATTAGTGATAGGTGTCGTATTTTGGGCAATCCGTGTTTATTTTCAAAAGCTACAAAACTAGTTGAGAACTCTAGCTACTAGATGTATCACTAATCTTTGGAGGGATCGAATATTAGAGTACACTCACGTACCATGAGTCGAGGACGCACAAGGATAACTAAACCCCCATATACTTAGATTGACAGTTACCGATAATAAGTGCCTGAGTTCTTCGGAATAATGTAAGTATTGAAAGTTGACACTTCCACCTCCTCATATTTGCTAGCCTCTTCGGTACCGCGCATTGCCCTCTTCTCACTCCAAGAGTTGGCGTCCACCTTGCCGGTGCATCCAAACCCTTGGCATGATACGCTCTGTCATCATAAACCTCCTTATATCTTTCCTCAAAACAGCCACCATACCTATCTATCAAGGCATTTCCATTTCCTTTCCGAGATATATTGCCATGCAACTTCCACCTTCTCTTGACTTGATCTTCATGTCATACATGTTCCTGCTACACTGGCAGAGGCATACATTTGCATACATCATGATAGCTACATCTTCTTTATGTTGAGGTACCTTGTAAAGTGTGAAGATCTTCTATACTTCTTGTAAAATAGAGTGTTGCCCTTAAGCGAGGTAAAGATCCCAAAGAGGACATAATTTAAAAGATCCCAAAGAGGACAAGTAAGAGTTAAATAGAAATAGCCATTGAGGCCACCAAAAAATACAAAAAATAGAAAAAAGAGAAAAAGAAAATAAAAAGAGAGAAAGGGGCAACACTACTATTCCTTTTGAAAGATCCACACTCGTGCTCCCTCTTATACCTTGTACTCCATAGAGACGATCATATATGCATATAGTTATGTGGGGACCTTCACACTATAGAACTTGACTTGTATATTCCAATGATGAGACTCCTCAAACGAGCTCTAGGTATTATTGGAGAGCTTTTCTTAGCTCATATGTTCATCCGTTGCATGGCAATCCCTACTCCTCACATCATATCTATCATTTGGCCTTCTCGCCTATGATTGTCCTCATTGATGTGAGCCTTTCTCACCCTTTTTGTCTTCCTCCTCCACTAAATCTCTCTCTTTGCCATCCTAAGTGTCAACTCTAGTGCTTACGCTCATCCATTGCATGAGTGCTCAAAATATCGAAAGGGAGTGGATCAAATTGACTTGTACCTGTCTAGTGGTTTGGGGATGAGTCAAGATAATATTCCAAAGAAAACTAAGTGTGAAACTTTAGTAGATTGAGTTCTCAACAAATTTACTTTTTTCTCTCGTATTTCCATCCCCCACTTCTTGCACGCAAACACCATCTGGATACATTCGAGTCACGGACAGTGAGAGCTCGTACACCTTTATGTTCTTATGTTGCTTGTTTCAATGCTAATATAGACTCTTGCTTGTTATGACTTGAATTGAATTACATACCTTGATTGCTTTACTTTCAAAGTTCTTATATGGTTGTTAGCATGTCACCACATAAATTATTCTTTTTATCATTTACCTACTCAAGGACGAGCAGGAATTAAGCTTGGGGATGTTGATACGTCCCAAACGCATCTATAATTTCTGCTTGCTCCATGCATGTTTTGTGTGCTATTTCTATGATTTATATACACTTTCATACACTTTTGATCATATTTGGACTAACCTATTAACTCAGTGCACCCCAGTGTCAGTTCCTGGTTTCTACTGTTTTTCTATTTCAGGTTTCCCCCATATTAAAAATGCTCCAAAAATTCCAGAACAATATAATAAAAAAATCAGCGTACCGGAAGCTTCAGAAGAACCAAAGTGGGGCCAGAGGGCCACCACCAGGGCCCCAGGCGCCCTCCCGGCACGCCCTAGGGTGGGGTCGCGCCAGGGGGCCGCCTATACCCCTAGTGCCCCCCTGGCTGCCCGCTTCGCCTATATATTCTCCGTGACGGGAAACCTCAGAAGATAGAACGATTTTTCGTGATCTCACCTCTGTTCCGCCGCCGCCGCGCTTCCAAGATTGTGAGCGCCAGTATACCTCTTCCCAGCACCCTGCCGAGGGAGGATTGATCTCCGAGAGCTTCTCCTCCACCGTGAGTAGTCTACCTTGGACCATGGGTCCATGATCAGTAGCTATGTGATGTTATCCTCCCCTCTTTGTTCTTCATGGATTAGACCTTGTGAGCTTCCCTACAAGATCAAGGCACGTATGTAATTCTTTATGCTGTTGCTATGCTGAGTTTGCTGGGCTCTGATGGATTATGAGACTATGTTCAGTTTGTAATTGAGTAATATATTTGGTTCTTATCTTTTATATTTTTGTTCTTGAGTAATTCTTGCAGGTTCTCCATTGTTGTTTATTGCTTTGGACAAGTAGTAGGTAGTGACCCCAAGAGGGAACGTTATGCTCGATTGTGGGTTCATGCCCCCTGATGACTAGCTTGAGTGACAGAAACATGAGTCTAGGGGATGTGTTGTTGCCACAAGGGGGAAAACAATGGTGCTTGTAACCGCGGTTGCAAGGATTGTTTACTTTACGCAAAGTTCTTTTAATGCAGTTGTCTGTTGCTTTGGGTTTACACTTTGGGTGGGGGCTCGCAACTTAATGCCAGAGAGATGTTCTGGATAGATATCTCAAGGTGGATGAATAGTAGTAGATGTAGTAGGATTTCGGTCTACTTATTTTGGCGTACGGCCCATGCTTTTGAGCCTCTTCCTTTCTTTGTAGCATAGTTAGCATTGAGGTGCATTTTTAATCCTGTTAATTGTCCAGCTGTGATTTGTTTACCTCGCATAGGAGTTTTTATCGTATTTTGGGAAGAGACATGACTAGTGAACATCATGGGACCCCGGTCCATATTCTCATCCCTGTTTACACGCTCAACTATTATCCTTTATCTCTTGCGTTTGATCCTTTGTAAACAACAAGGCCGGAGAGATTGACTACCTCTCTGAACTTCGTTGGGAGCAAAGTTATTTTTATTGTGTGCATGATCGCGTCAATTGCGCCGTTGACACCTACCTGTAGCTTTTGAAGTCCTACGGGAGACAAGCCCTATCCTCTACGTTAGGGAAAATTTGTTGCTGTCCTACATCTCACCTTCCACTTGGGGTAACCAACGAAGGGCGAGAATCAATTATCATCTCTCGCACATCAATCACTAGTGAAAGTCATGACACTCCGGTCTATGTTTCCATCATAGTTTACACCGTTTTCATATAGTTCTTTTGTTTCCTTTCAGCGGCACCAATTATTATTCCCCCCCTGTGTTTTGATCCTTTGTAAAAATCAAGGCCGGAGAGATTGACAACCTCTCTGAATTCGTTGGGAGCAAAGTTATTTGTGTTCTTGTGTGCAGGTCCGGGTCAACACGCCAACTTGACCCCAAGCAAAATTCTGGCGTCGTTACCACCTTCTTATTGCTCTTGGAATCCTATTGGATTGATAACCTTGGTATTTTCACCGAGGGAAATTTCTTTCTATCTACATTATAACCTTCCACTTGGGGTAACCAACAAGGAGGTGTTATCTACACCCATCACCACCTTGTGTGGGTCTCTCTACATCCTTAAAATTTACAACATCAATCTTCCTCTAAATATTATGAAGTCTATCTGCGATAACATCAACTCCATGATCATAAACAGAGAAACTTGATAAACTATTTATAATATCAAGAGATTTAGTCTCTTCACACTCTATAAATCTCCTCCGGCTAATAAATCTAAAGAGTGTTACACCACAATAAAAATTTCTAAGCAAAACTTGCATAGGTATGTAAGGCATCATTCTTTTATGGGCTTCGGAAAGTCTATCCCAAGCCTTTTTAAAATTTTCACCATTCTTTTGTCTAAAATTTATAACTTCTGTTTCAGGTAAAGCATCAAAGAAAAAAAAGCTAGGCATACTGACTACCACAAGATACAAACTAGGAACAAGGTAATTTTTAATGTATTTTGGATAAAGACACAAAAGAAAAACTAGAAACTGAAAGGTAAACTAACAAGACTAAAAAGCAAAGGTAAAAGGTAGTGTGCAACTCCCCTATCTTGAAATTTAGCTTGATGGGTGAAAATAACACCTCCTCGTTGGTTACCCTAAGTGGAAGGTTATGATGCAGATAGTAGTAAATTTCTCTCAGTGAAGATACCAAGGTTTATGTCTCACGTAGGATTCAGGAGACGACAAGTAGGTGGCTAGGAACTTCCCTGGCACTTAGAAATTACTTGACCTAGACATAAAAAAAAGACTTAAACAACTTTGCTCCCAACTAGTACAGCGAGGTTGTTAATCTCTCCGGCCTTACTGTTTACAAAGGATTAAAAAAACAAGAGATAGAAATGATGCAACAAAAAGGAAAAGTAAAGCACTAAATAATAGTGGTGTAAACAATGATGAGCATATGGACCGGGGTGTCATGGCGCTAACTACTGAGGTCTCTATCCCGAAAGATGGTAAAAACTATGTTGGGTGAACAAATTATAGCTAGGAAATTGACAGAATTATAAACACATATCAATGCTAATTAAGCTACAGAGAGTGCAAGGTTCAATCGTATGGGCATTAAACCAAGACAAGTAGATCCACAACCATATGTTACAAACCCAAAGCAACGAACAACTTCATTAACACTCTATGTGTAATGTAAGCAATCCATGTGACACACAGTCACAAGCACCGTTGTTTTACCCCTAATGGCAAGAACACATTCCCTATTCCCATGTTTCTATCACTCAAGGAGGACATCAGGAGGCATGAAACCATTATCTAGCATAACACTCCCTCTTGGAGTCACAAATTATTACTTGGACAAAGCAACAAACTATAACTTAGAACATCCATGAATACTCAAGAACACAATATAAAAGAGATCAAAATATATTACTTTCACAATCTGAACATAATTTACTAATACATCGGATCCCAGCAAACACAACATAAGAGCATGGAAACTATAACATAAATGCCTTGATCATGAAAGGAAGCTCACAAGGACTAAACATTGACGCATGAGATTGGAGAGAATACATCAACTAGCTTGCTGCATGAACCCTAGGTCCATGGAGGAACTACTCACGAAGCATCTCGGAGGCAAGCATGGTGATGGAGGAGCCTCCAGAGATAAGTTCTCCCTCTGACACGGTGTCTTCATAGGAACTTTTGCTGATCCCGATCTCGAGATCGCGATGGCGGTGGAACAGTGGCATAAACGGCAAAAAGTAGTCCTCCCTGAGGGGTTTTAGAAAGAGAGGGATAAATAGGCGCAAAGTAGGTCACCAGGGGTGGCCCACCTGGCCAGGTGACTAGGAGGCTCGGCCAGCCCCTGGCCACGCCAGGTGGTCGCCTAGCCATGGGGTGACTCCCATCTGGCCCACCTTCGGGCTTCTGGAGTCTTCCGATGAATAAGAATTTATGTATTTTTTGGATTTTTCCGGCAATATTGATTTTCACCTTTTTCTGCAATGCACGGACAAAAACAGATAGAAACTGGCATTGGGAAATAGGTTAATAAGTTAGTCCCAAATATGATATAAATGATATGAAAGTGCATCAAACATACAGTAAAAATCACAAAAACAAGCATGGAACAAGCAAAAAATTATAAATACGTTTAGGACATATCAACATCCCCAAGCTTAATTCCTACTCGTCCTTGAGTAGGTAAATGATAATCAAGACAATTTTTGTGGTGACATGCTACCAACCCAAGTAGAACATTATGTAAAACAATCAAGACTTATAAATGGAGACAAAATAATAACAAGCAAGATTCTATATCTATTATTCAAACTAGCAAAGTATAAAGGTGAAAGAGCTCTTGATGTTCGTGAATTGAATGTCTCCAATCGGTGTTCCCGTGCAGAGTGGGGAAGGTTTAGAGCATAAAAATACTTATTTGTTATTGAGAACTCAATCTACTAATTTTCACAAATGATCTTTTTGGAATCTTATTATTACTCATCCCCGTAACGTCGGTTAGGTACATGACAATATGAGCCTCTCCCTTTCGACTTTGAGCACTCATGCAATGAATAAGCGCAAGAAAGATTAGTTGGCACTTAGGAGGAGAAGAGAATAAATGATGGGGTTAGTAAGTCAAAAAGTGAGAAAGGCTCACATCAATGTGGATAAACATATGCGGGAGAAAGTGCAATCATGCCCTTAATCATATTTTGATGTTGATGACAATATACATAGAGGGGACTAATAGTGTTTGTCAAGTATATCTCGGGTATTACTCCTCGGATCGTTGTGGTGGTGGATCATGGACCATTGATATTATAAATATCTCAAGATATGGAACCAATGAAGTTTAAGCGTTAGCTTTTCCGGTTATTCTGGAGTATAGGGATCCCCGCACTATTAAGATGGGATCAGTGGGGTCGTGTTTAGGATTTTCTCAAATCACCTTAACACATACACAACACAGTTTAAAATCTACAATGTCTCTCTGCTCTAACTTTTGGACGTCCGACCTGTTTCGAACGTCCGACACTTCACGGTTTCGGACGTTCGACATATCACTTGCAGAGTATATATTTAGTAAGGTCAGTAGACCTGCAAATATGGTCGGAAGTCCGACGCGTTTCGGATGTCCGTCACATCGAATGTCCAAAAACTGTCGGACGTCCGAAACTTCACTTTACACATTATGCCTTCAAGGTCAGTAGGCCTCCCAAATTGGACGGAAGTCCGATGGCCTTCGGACGTCCGGTACCTGATTCACTGGCTACTACCTGGCATTCTTCACTGTGTTCATCAAGAACATTTCGGACGTCCGACATTTATCGGACGTCCAACATTTGCACAGCTTAACACTCCAACGGCCATTTTGGCCCTTGGACTATAAATACCCCCTCACACCCACTTGTGAGGGTTGACCACTTCACTCCAATCACTCTTAAGAACACAAGTGCTCCATCTCACTATCTCCTTCACCAAACCTTAAATCCCGGAGATATTTCTTGAGAGTTCTTGTCGGATCTTTCACGCAATGATAGATACGGCCCTTACCCATCTTTCAATCAAAGAAAATCGAGTTTTGAGAAAGTATTGACCATCCCCCATTGATCTTGTTACTCTTGGAGGTTGGAGAATCCTAGGCGGGTAAGAGTTCTTCGGAGAGGAACCGACATTGTGATTACCCCGTTGAGTTTGTGAGGGTTTGGTGACCACCTTTAAGGTCAACCGGTAGTAGTTGGGAATCGCCTTTGTGGTGATATCTCAAGGGGAATAGAGCGAGCCTTCGTGGCGTTGGTGTGCCTTCGTGGTTTCACCCACTCTCTCAAAATGGTGAGTAGCTTCCCTCCAAGGAAGTGAACATCGGGATACATCGTTGTCTTCGTGTCATTCGGTTATCCCTACTCTTCCTCTTTTTACTTGCACTACCTTGTTGTTACCTAGTTGTTTGTCCCTCAATTGCTTTATTATATTGTGCTTGTTATTTACCTTATCTTATTTAGTTCACCTATGCAATTTTTAGGCACATCTTTATCTTCCGCATTATTGCCTAAAATTGCTAAGTAGTGTTAAAATTTGTAATATAACCTATTCACCCCCCTCTAGGTCTATCTCAATCCTTTCAATTGGTATTAGAGCCTCGTGCTCTAATCTTGTGGCTTAACCACCCTAGAGCGAGATGACCAAGGACAGCAACCCCGAATGTTTGGGTGCCGGCGTGGAGGAGATCACAGTTGTTGCGGATGCTGCTCGTTTGAAAACCGAGAGATTGGCTGTCGAACGAAGAGCATCCGCACCATTTGCGGTTCCCCCTCCGCGGGGAATGTTTTCGTTGAGATTGAGGATTCTAAGTTGTTCACTTCGAGTGATTTAGTACAAGCTCTAGAAAAACAAAAACGGGATATGGAAGCCGCCTTTGCAAAGATAAGGCTACGACATTGGAGTCACAAACGTCAAGTGGTGCGGCCCCAAGGTCCCCACAAGCGACCTTTGTGTACCCCAGTTCCGAACTTCCTTTGCAAAGTGGTGGTCCCTACCAATGGGACTACCCTACCCCCAAGCTTGTGGAACCTAAGTATAATTTTAATGGCAATCCGGCGGTAATAACCGAGACTATTAACTTCTTGGATTGGAAAAGTCTTATGGAAGATTATCTTAGGTTTGTGTGTGAACCAATGTCGAACCTCATCGACTCCGATAAAGGTTACTATCCGGTTGATCCAAACAACCTTACACCAAGTGAAGTGTGTGACATACACCTCAATCTTGCTGCCATTGGGTTCTTGAAAAGAGGAATGGATGAGTTGACTCGAGCACCATTTCTCCATATCACGAATGCCAAGGATCTTTGGGATACTCTTCTCATTGCCAAGTCCGGCACCGGACCTCTAAAAATTACAAGACATGAGACCGCCAAGAATGCCTTGCACAACCTACACATGAAAAAAAGATGAGACGCCCCAACAACTCCATATGCGTCTCAAAGTTCTCTCCGCACATGTCCAATATTTCACTTGTGAGAAATCTTTGTATGGATATCAAATCACCAACCGTTACCTTGTGGACAATATGTTCAATGCTCTCATGGTATACTCACATCAAATGGTGTGGGAATTATGCTCATGCCCAACTTCTTCAAGATGACATCGGATGATGTGATTGCCACCTTCTTGCAATATGAAGAACACCTAAAGGAGTCCAAGAGACTACTCGCCACATATGGTGGTCCATCCTCAAACCTTGCCCTCAAGGCTAGGCTCGAGGAGTTTGATGATGAGGAGGAAGATGATGAGTCTGAAGATGATAATAACTCCGATGACACCCCATCATATGAAGATATGGCTCTCTTTGTAAAGAGGTTCACCAAAGGAGACTTCAAGAGAAGATTCCAAAAGAACAAGACAAGAACGTGCTACAATTGTGAGAGGCCGGTACACTTTGCAAAGGATTGTTCGTATGAGAATAGAGATGACAAGCCTCGATTTCCTCGGAAGGAAGATGCCAAGAAGCTCCCAAATCCTCTCAACAACAAGTTTAAGAAGAAATCCTTGTTGGCCCTAGAAGGGTCCGATCCCGAGGATGTTGGTGGTGTGGTCAGAGTTTCTCAAGATACACAAAAGACCTTGAAGCTCCTCAACAAGGAAGGTGAAGTTGTCAACCACAACTACATGAGTGACTACACCAAAAATGCACACAAGTGTCTCATGGCCAAGTTGGTTGATGATGATACTCCCTCCACCTCGGCCAAGATCAAGGTAAATCCTATTGATGAGTCCTTCATGTTCTCTTTCGAAACACCTAATGATGAATTTCATGATGCGGAAGGAGATGATGCAAATGTTACATGTGAATATTTGTTGTTTGCTAAAGTGAACAAAATGATGAGATCACTCAAAGGCAACAAGCTCAAAATGTTTCAATTGCTTATGGATGTGGTGGGTAAGCACTCCACAAACATTAAGGATCTTGAAATCCTCCTCACCGAGGAAAAGGAGAACTATGCTCTCCTTGAGCGAAAGGTTGACTTTGAGGAGGCTCGCAATGATAACTTGGGCAAAGTTGTTCAAACATCAAATGAATTAAATGACAAACATGTTGCCCCCTTGAAAAAAGCTAATGAAATTTGTAAGGAACTTGCTAATAATATGATCAAGCTTGTCGATCTAAACACTTCTCTTTCTAAGGATGTTGAGGTACTCACTATGTCTCTCAAGAGAAAAGATGATGAACTCACGACCCTTAAGAAGATTCTTGAGGCTCACAAGTTTTCTCACATAAAAACCCTTACTAATATGTCTCCTCCTACCATTGTACATGTTGATGCTTGTGCTACTAACTCTACTATTGATCAAGAATCTCTCATTGAGGAGAACTTAGCTCTTCATGCTCAACTAAAGAAGGGCCTCATAACTTGTGCCCAAGCCGAGAAAAACCTAAATGACTTACTAAGTCATAACAAGGAGTCCTTTGCTAAGGAGGGACTTGGTTTTGATCCAAGTACGAGTGTGACAAAGGATGTCACCCTTAGCAAGGGATAAACTCCTCAAAAGGTGATCTTTGTTCGCGAAGGGCACAAGCACAAAGGAAAGAAGAAGGTTGATGAGGTTGGTGTTGTGAGTGGGAAGGCCACTAGGCGCAGGCCCACTCCCAACAAGAAGATGGAGAAGATGCCTCCATCCTATGTGCTCCGTAAGGAAAAGGATTGAGATGTGTTTGCTAAATTTATTGGACCCCGTAATGCTTTTCGGTTCTATGATATTTGGGTTCCAAAGACCCTTGTTACTAACTATAGAGGTCCCATTGCAAAATGGGCACCTTTAACCAAAGCCTAAATCTATGTGTAGGATGCTCTCTCCGGTGGATTCAAATGGATGATTGATAGTGGATGCACCAATCATATGACCGGAGAAAGCCATTTGCTCAAGGACTTCATGGATGCAGTTCAACCATATATGAGCATTGTATTTGGTGGTGGTTCCAAGGGAAAGGTACTTGGGTTTGGCAAGGTGGCTATTACTAATGACATGTCTCTTGCCAATGTCATGCTTGTCCAATACATTCAATACAATTTGCTTTCCGTTCGTCAATTAGCTTCCGTTGGTTATGATACAATATTTGTTCTAACAAGTGTGAAAGTCTTTAGGAGAGATACTCTCGAAGTGGCCTTTGTTGGAGAGTTGGATGACAACCTTTACATAGTTGATTTCTCGAAAGAGAGTACTTACCATGCAACTGGTCTAATGTCCAAGGCCGACAAGGTGTGGTTATGGCATCGCCGGCTAGCCCATGTCGGCATGAGCAATCTAAAAGATCTCCTAATGGGTGAACACATCCTCGGACTAACAAACTTGTCTTTTGAGAAAGGTCGTGTGTGTAGTGCATGCATAGCCGGGAAGCAACATCAAGCAAAGCATACCCCCAAGAATGTTGCGTCAACTTCAAGGCCTTTGGATCTCCTTCATGTGGATCTCTTCGGGCCTCCATCATGGGATAGTCTTGGTGGGAAGAAATATGGTCTTGTCATTGTTGATGATTACTCAAGATACATGTGGGTGTTCTTCCTCAAGTCCAAGGACGAGACGAAGGCCACCTTCATACACTTTGCCAAGCAAGCCCAAAGGAAATACAACATGGCTATCTTGGCAATAAGAAGTGACAATGGCTCCTAATTCAAGAACTACACCATGGAAGAATTCTTGAGTGATGAGGGGATTGAGCATCAATATTCCGCACCATACACCCCTCAACAAAATGGTGTAGCCGATAGGAAGAACCGTACTCTTGTGGAGATGGCCCTTTCCATGTTGATGAGTACAAGTCACCTTATAGCTTTTAGGCCGAATCCATCAACACTGCATGTCATGCATCAAACAGGCTCTTCCTATGCAAGATCTTGATGAAGACTCCATGTGAACTCCTAACCGGACACAAGCCAAACGTCAATTACTTCCGAGTATTCGGTTGTAAGTCTTTCTTTCTCAACAAGAAAGACCGGTTAGCTAAGTTTCAATACAAAACAATGAGGTTATATTTTTTGGGTATGCTTCAAACTCTCACGCCAATAGGGTCTACAAAAAATCCACCGGATGTGTTGTGGAAACTTATGACGTGGAGTTTGATGAATTTAATGGCTCCCATGGGGAGCAAGTTGATCTAAGTGATGTAGGTAATAATGAAGATTCCTCTCAAGACATTTTGGTTATGGGCATTGGATATCTTGTGACCATTTCTCAAGTACCCAGAGATGTGGAGGAGGGTGATGGGCCAAGTGTTCCACCACTACAAGCACCTCCTCCTACCACTCAAGATGAAATTGCTCATGATGAGCCCATTATCCAAGAACAAGAACAAGACCCTCCACAATACGATGTGGTTTCTCAACCACAAGTTGACGATGCAGTTGAACCACGTGAAGATAGACTTTGTCAGGAATTGGATCCCCGGGGTATCTCCCGACAAGCTATGACTTAATAATGTGAAAAATAATGTTGCAGCTTGCAGAGCACCTCTCAGAAGACGCGAGCAAGCCGCTGTTGGGTGAGGGTCCACCTTTGACCTCCACCGCCCGACCAGGAGGCCAAGACATTGAATGAGGATAAAGACAAGCTTCGCCGAGCTGCAGGAACGCCTCACCGCCTGTCTCGCGCACGGAGCAACGTCGTCATCATCCCTTTCCAGAAGTAATGCTACCATGCAACGCGTGGTCTTGTAAATTAGCAGTTGGCACCATGTGACCATCCCCTTGATCTATAAAAGGGAGAGGTCGGCCATCAGAGAGGAGGGACCACTTGTAACAAAAAAGAACATCCCACACATATAAGGAAGATCAGACATGCAGGAGTAGGGTTTTATTCTTCGTACGACCCGAACCTTGGTAAAACTCCTGTGTTTGTGTGCATCAGTCCATCATACCATTGTCGTTTCGACGCCACCGCAACCTTCCAACGCGTCTACGCCGGCGACGAACAGCCCGGTGATAGGCGTACAGTAACCGACGCGGGGGTCTCGATGTCCCTCGCCTTCATAAAAAGGAAGGGTATACCCGGGAGGACCACGACATTTGGCGCTATAAGGAGGGCTGGCGATCATGTTGGCCATAACCCCTGCAATCTCCCCTCCGTGGGATCACTTATCAACGAAGAAGCACTGGTCGCGGGTCCATGAGAGCGACTTAGCAGTGTAACCACAGCTGGGTATCTTGCTACAGATTTCCCCATGCGCTTCACCTAAGAACTCACCGACCTCTTCCCCAGTGTCGAGCTCGAGTACACATGTGAGCTCATGGTGTGAATACCTCTCATCTACCCCATGGTGCTCACTTATAGTGTTCCCTGGATTCGTCTCCTCCGGGAATCTAATTACTTGCGGACGCAACTGACTGAGAAGGTTGCATATGCCCAGGGAGCACTATACCCACACATGAAGAACTGACATGAGTACAGTCACCTAGGGGCTACTCCGGTCCTGCCGGTCCCTCGATGCATGGGCAGCATGAACCTGACCACCCCTTTCCTTATCGGCAAAGTTCCATAAGGGTACTACGCAAGGCGCTATGGGATGGTTCGGTCTTGTGTAGATTACGCTCTGGGTCCGTCCTAGAGCCTGGTGCAAAGTTCCTGCATTGCATCCGCCCCGTGTGAGCATGCGCAGATGTATTGCTACCAGGAAAGTCCCACCGATCGGGCGCTTCACGGAGACCCGATTCTCCTTGTCCCAGATTCTTGGGAACTTCATATCTCTCAGAAGTTGTTCCCGGAATTGGGACCAGAGTTCCCCGAAATCTCCCCCCATCTCGGGTACGGTTACAGGATGCTGCTATTAACCCGCCATCGACGTGGGTTAGACTGTGTTTTGCCCCGGGAAGACGGCAGGGCTGGGTCGACAACCACCTCTAGAGTGGCATCCTCCCTGGCCTCCGATGGCAATATATTCACGGAACCTCTCTCGGATTCACAACATTCACATGCAAGGAGTTTAGAAGATATCAAATGAATCCATCGCTTCCAAATCTCAGGCGGCCCGCCTCATGGGAAACAAGCCATTCGGTATGGTTATTAAAACTCGAGCAGTTTGACTCGACAAAGGTACTGAATAGGTAAAAAATAAAAAACCGGGGTCACTTCTTCTCGGTCATCATGATGTTGATCTTCTCGGCATGCTTGCGGCATCTTTCTTCCGCTCGGTTTTGCTCCTCCTGGTCCGGGATGCTTGTGTACATGGTGTTCATTTCAGGCCTGGGTTGTGGTACTGCAGTATCGCGAAAGCCCACCTACAAACCTATCACATCCCAACTTTTACTCTCCTGTTAATTTAGATAACCAAAAATTAGGGCCAACAAAAACCTTGCATGAAATGTTATGTTGTTTGATTCAATGTTTGAAAGTGTGTGAGTTATTTTTGTAGTAGTGGTCACGAAAATTGTTGCATGCGCTTAGAAAAGATAATAGTTGAGCAAGATCATTTCTTCTCCCCACATAATTAGATCATCTTAAGATGATCACATCAAAAAAAACGTTGATCAAGTCTTATATATTTTATGTGTTATAATTATATTAACAATAATTTTTACTATTAGAAAACCCTAAGGCATTAACCTTGTGCTTGATAGAATTAACTGAAACAATGATCAATTAAATTACAAGCATCATCATCATCATAGCTCATCTAATATATATAAAAAAACAAGCATTAAATTTTCCAATAATTTTTTATAAGAATTTCAACAAACACCTAGGGTGCAATTTCTGCAATAATTTGGGATTTATTTGTTAAAAAAATGAAAACTAGCCTAGACACCCCCCTAATCTCTCAACTTCCCTAATCCCCCTCCCTCACGTTGAGAGATATTCTCTCACGTTCTCTACCTCTCCCTCCCACGGTTCACTCTCTCTCTCAGTTTTCTCTCTCCCTTGGACGCCCTCTTCCCTCTCAACCCATCCCCACATGGCATCCAAACTGCATACTGCTGCGAGGAGCCGACACCCCGGATCAATGGCGTGCCCTAGCCCGCTTCCACACCCCCAATACTCTCCTGCAACTTTCCCGGCGACAGAACCCCCGGAGTATACTCAACTGCGCCCTCTTGCGCTCACCCACCATCTCTCTCACCCAGTCTCCATCGAGGCCATGGATCGCGTTCTTTTCGTGCGCTGTGTCTCACCGTTTGATCCCCACGTACGCCCAATCCAGTTCGTGCTCTCGCCCAGCCACTTCCCACGCTCGAGCCCTCGCTAGTTTGCCGCCAAGAGCACCTCTCAGCGTGCCTATATAAGGAGGCCACCCCCCAACCTCTCCACTCCACACCCAGCTCGCCCTCCCCTTAGCCCCGCTACTCCAGCACACTTCTCTACCCCCACCTCGAGTAGAAGAAGCAGAGAAGGAGACGAGAGAGGAGGAAGGGAAGGAAGCAGCGGGAAGAGGCGGAAGAGGAAGGACGAGGTGGCCGCGCCGCGGTGTCCAGGAGGCTGAGGAGGCCCGCCCTGGCGCCGGGGGAGCAAGAGGGACCCCGGCGAGCTACCTCCCAGCCGAAGCTGTCTGCCTCGAGCCTCTACCTCTCTGTCCACGCCGGTGCGCGTCTCCGTTCCAGCCATCCGAGGGAAAAAATGGAACCCCCTCGCCTTCCCGGAGCTCCGCCACCGCTCCCCGTCGACAGCCGCCACCGGTAAGGCCTCTGGTGAGACGCCCCTCCCCTGGTCGCCATGCCCGAGCAAGCCGCGCTCGTTACCGAGCTCGCTAGGGAAGACGAGCCCTGGCCGTCCGATCCCACGAGATCTAACCGGTCAGGCTTCCCCATACCCCTTCGCCTAAAAAAACAAAGACACCAGCCGCTGCGCTGTACTCGGGCTCGGCCCACTGAACAAAAAAAAACGCCCTTGGGTGAGAGATAGCCCTGGGTGGGCTTGTTTCTGTTTTTTTTATTTTACTAAATGGCAGGACAAAAATACTTTTAGAAAAATAAATATAAGTGCAAAAATCATAAAACAATTTGTTTACTGTTTGTAAAATTGTGATTTAGTGTTTTGCATGTTTAGAATTTTGATTTGATTAATTAATTTGTTTGGTATTTTATTATTATTTTTGGTTGCTAGATTAATTTCCACAAAAAAAATTATGTTAGTGATATTAATTTGATTGCACTTTATTAAAATTGTCTCTGATCAATACCTAACTGTGGTATAAATCATGAATTAAAATAATATAAATAAAAATAATACTAAAAGTACTTATTAATCCAAAGGAGAATTGTTTAAGTTTTTTTATCACTTAAATAAAAATGTTGACGTCATCCTAGGACACTCTTGTTATTCATTTTGTTGTTACCTTGATTGTTATGCTGCTTTGTTGAAGAAAAAAAACCTGTTAAGATAAACTCTATAAAAATTGCTACACTCTTTTTGTTGTCCTTGTGTTGATAGTGTTGTGATGATATGCTACGAGTGACGTTTGCTTGTAAGTTTTGTATGATTGTCGTGGTTGTAATTGTGTGTTTATTTTTCCGCAACGCATAGACAAGGCGCTTGACGTTGCAGGTGAAGATTCCTCCCAAGCTGCCGAAGAAGCCATACCAGCGGACACCGCCGAGGAAGGCAAGCCATCTCCAAAAACTCAACCCTTTTCCTATGTTTTAAACATTTAATTTCTTTGTATCATGCTATCTATCATTACTATGTTAGTTATAACATGAGGGATGGGAATTATGTTAGTTGTAATAGGTGAAACCACCACACCCTCTCCAACCTACCCATGGGTCATAACAAACATTAGCAACCCGATGATGTTGATGTCTCATCAAGACTGTAGTTAGCCAACATAGGGTAGTAATTAACAACTTAAGATGGTGATCACGCAACACCTTGATGATGATGGAATACATCCATGGGATGTGATGGCCAAGACATGTAATTGTGGCATACATCTGAGGATGTGATGGCCAAGGTGATGATAAAATATGGCAACATAAGCAAAGACTCAAAGGAATATCTAGGGGTGAAGTGCCGCTAAAACCTAGCCTTACAGTACAACCACATACTATATGGGCACTGGCTGGGTTACTTTGTTAGTTCACCCTTATTGCTGTCATTGTCGTACCGCAGAAGGGATAGCCGCCTTGCGAGGGTTATCCTCGGCACAAAAGGGGGATTCGGAATGTGAACAGAGGTTCCTTCCACGTTGAAACCTAGTGGGCATGACAGTGTAAGTGTGATCTAATGAAGGATCTTGTCACAATCCCCCTGCCGATATAGCAAAGTGTGCACTACGCCAGCGACCACTGGTGGCAACGAGACGGGATTGTGTCGTGTGGGTAAAGTGTACAACCTCTGCAGAGTGAAAACTATTCGAATAGCCGGAGTCCACGGTCATGGATAGGTAGTGAGGCCACACCAAGCTAAGACCTGAACTTTGAGCAAACTTTGGTTATGGTTAATGATGAAAGGTTAATGATGAATATGTAAGGGATAAAAAAGGGATGATGATCTAACCTGACCTAGTAATGGTTTAAACTTGCTCAAGATAAGTGAACATATACCTGTTAATAATCTGGTGTAGAAAGGTTTTTCCTCCAAATGAACCACCCATAAAGCTCTCCTACTATTTTATCATGTAATGTTTTTGTTCTTTCCTTTGAGATGGTTTGCGAGTACTTTGTATGTACTCACGGCTTTGTCCCTGTTTATTCAAACGGCCAGGCTTGGAGGAGCGGGTATTTGACGGTGATGCTACTGACAATTACTAGGACGTGCTATGCTCTGGATTTTCCTGTTGGTTATGCCCCACTGCTTTGCTAGGAGTATTTTGATAATTCCGCTACATTTGTGCCCGATGAGGCAGTTTAAGACTATGTGTTGTAAGACTATGTTGTTCGGTATGTTGTATGAACATGTGATCTGTATTACCTGTCGAGTTGCGCGTCATGTGTCACTGATCATGGGAACATGACGGGTGCGCAGCTGGCCGCTCCGGGTATATAATCCGGGGTGCCCACAGACTTGGTATCAGAGCCTCTGTTCAGACTGTAGCAGCCTAGTTAGCATGGACGTTAGTTAGTGATATTTTGTTTAAAAAAATCTCTTATACCTCTTACCCCTTTCAAATTTTTTTAACTCAAGTGAGACCGAAGATTAAGAGGGAGTGGTGTCCCGAAACAGCTGAGAATTATTGGAAGGTTTTCTTTAGTGTCCCCTATCCGAATGCTTGATCTTATGCTTGTTTGATTTTCCCTGTTTAGTCTTAAGTTAGAGTGACCCTACCCCCACTTAGGATGACACTAACCCGTGCATTGTTATCTTACGCAACACCACTTCAGGATGCCGAGGCACACCCGAGCTCACCCACGCGGATCCGGTGATGCACCACCACCCACACCTGACCCAAACATGGCGCAAGTTGTGTGCTTATTAATGGAGGAGCGACAAGTTGCTCGCGTACAACTCCAAGCTGTCCGTAAGGAACTCCAAGCTGCCCGAGAAGATCTCCAAGCTAATGTCGCAACCCTCCAGCAGATAGTCCAAACTGCCGCAAGTAGCGCCAATCGAGGGAGAGGGAATGAGGAGCCCAGATCCAAGCTCCGAGACTTCCAGAAAACCAATCTGCCCGTGTTCTCCCAGTCAAAGGAGCCTCTCGATGCTTCAGATTGGCTCAAAACCATCGAGAATGACCTAGCAGTGGCAGGAGTTGGAGACAATGAGAAGGTGGGAAGGAGTACGTGCCCGTTTGTCCGAAGGGCTAGTTATTAACTGGGAGAAGTTCAAGGAGAAGTTTGAAAAGGCGCACATTCCCTCTGCTTTGATTCATAGGAAGAAAGATGAGTTCCGCCACCTCAAGCAAGGAGGAACGATGGTGGTCGCTTATCTCAACAAGTTCACTGAGATGTCGAGGTATGCCCCCGAGGAGGTGGACACTGAAGAGAAGAGGAAGGACCGCTTTCTCGATGGCCTTGATGATGAGCTGCAGTGTGTGCTCGTCGCCATACAGTTCCAAGACATGGAAGCTTTGGCCAACGCCGCCATCTTGGTGGAAGATAAGAGAAGCATTGTCACTGAGAATCGCAAGTGTCATATGATACAACAAAGAGGATCCAGTAACCCCAGACTACGCCCAACCCAGCCAGCTAGACTTGCACCACCGCCGCAGAGAAACCTCTACTTTGCGTCGCACCCCAATTGCCCCTTCAAGAAGAACCTTGCTCCACATTCCAATACGTCAGCACCAACACCAGTCCGAGGAGCCACTAGCAAGAGCAATGCCCCACGCAGATCAGCCAAGACCACCAACGGTCGTCTAAACCATGTGAATGCTGAGGAAGCCCAGGAAGCTCCGGATGTTGTTCTTGGAACATTCCTTGTTAACTCGGTTCCTACAAGAGTTTTGTTTGATTCTGGTGCATCCCATTCATTTGTGGGAAGAAGTAAGATGGAACCCAAGGAGATGAGGAAGCCCATGATAGTGCAAATTCTTGGATCCAAAACCAGGGCAGCATTGTCTTGCCCGAAGGTTCCAGTGGAAATCCATGGTGTAGTGTTTCCAGCCGATCTGATTGTGTTGGGAACTGAAGGGATAGATGTGATACTCGGTATGAATTGGATGTCCAAGTATCAGGGAAAGATAGACTGCACCAAGAAGTCGGTCAACTTAACTAGTGATGAAGGAGTTCAAGTGGAGTATGTCGCCAAGCCAGCAGAACACCAAGCCTTTTGTCACACGAGTGTCTCTGGACCATCACTTGAGCAAGTGCACATAGTTTGTGAATTCCCGGACGTCTTCTCGGAGGAGTTATCCGGTATGCCTCCTGATCGGGATATCGATTTCATCATTGATTTAGTGCCTGGCACAGCCCCAATAGCCCAGATACCCTACAGGATGAATGCCGAGGAGTTAGTGGAGTTGAAGAAGCAGTTGAATGATATGCTCTAGAAGGGACTGATTCGGCCCAGTGCTTCACCCTGGGGTTCGCCAGTTCTTTTTGTGGATAAGCGGGATGGTACCATACGCATGTGTGTGGACTACCGAAAGCTAAATGAGGTGACCATCAAGAACAAGTATCCGCTCCCCAAGATTGAGGATCTGTTCGACCAGTTGAACAGAGCCCGAGTCTTCTCCAAGATTGATCTGAGGACCGGTGACGGGGATGTACCCCAGCAAATCCCATGGTCAGGGACCCTGGGTTAGTCATGAGAGGAACAGGTTGGACGATAGCTCGTCGGCTAACAGGAGGATACGTTCCTGCTCGATATTATTGATCAGAGATGGCGATTACAGGGGAGCCAAGGCTCGTGCGCACAAGGCTAGGGTTACAGATTGTGTATTGCTTGATCTCGATGTCTCCCCTCCTAGCCCTTATATACTAGGCTAGGTCTCGGGGAGTCCGTCCTGGATTACATATGAGGTTTCCTAACCATGATCTTGTTCCGTACGGCAAGTTTGCACCTTCCTTATGACTCGCGGACTCATACGTCGGTGCCACTAGTGGGCCAAGGCTGGGCCCAGGCGGCATCTTTGTGGGCCTTCTGTCTTCGGGTAAACCGGGTAGGCTCGTCCATAGGAGTCGTGGGGTCACCCCCTCGTCAGTAGCCCCCGAGTGCCTGGGGGACTCGAAGAGGCGCGCAGGGACTCGAGTCCATTCTTGTGTCGTTTTTTGATGTAAGCACGGTTTAACCGCGGGTCGCTGGCAGTCTGGGGCCATGACAAAACCTGTTTCGAGGGATGCTAAGCTAAAAGGGCCCAAGGAGTCGACGGGTCAAGCCTTTGTGAATTGCACTAGTGGCAAAAACCGCAGTAGCCCAATCAAACCCATGTCCCTCGACATGAGGTTGGAACACTGGTGTCTAGCAAAAGTCATGCCGCTGCATGTCTTACAGTGATCAATTGCCGCCCGTAAAGTTCGTAGCCTAGGCGCGTCCGCCCGTATTTTTCTATCATGCATGAGCATGGGAAAGGTTGGGAGTGAAATCGCTCTTCGCCAAGTCCCAGCCCGACCGATCTTCGCAGCGAGGTCTTACCTACACGCTAAGCTTGCGTGGCATCTGGGCACTGTGTATCGTGTTCCAGGAATATGTATTTTTATTGAGCGCGGAGCCTAGGAGATAATGCACCCACTTGGAATAAACAATCAAGTGAGCTGTTTTAGCGGTCACTCGCGGAGCTTCACCGAGTGCTCGGGCGTGGAGTAACATAGAGGAATATTTTCTCGGGAGGTCGTCGAGTGCTTGGGTATATAGAGTTTTGCGAGTAATCACTCGAATATCGCTTTTGCACTCAGGGTGAGGGAGCACCCGATACTCCAAGACCGCTCAATCTGGCGAGCGCAGGTCTTCTCATCTTGCGTCGTGGTGAGGGAGCACCCGAAACTCTCATGGGTGCGAGTAATCACTCGAGCACATCTTTTCTTCTAGGTGAGGGAGCACCTGAAACTCTCGTAGGTGCGAGGGATCACCCGAGCACATTTTTCCTTCTGGGTGAGGGAGCACCCGAAAAACTCTCATGGGTGGATACGCTCCCGATGGGAGTTAGATATATTTGAAAAAATGTATTTAAACTATGAATAAAATGGTGCTTGCAAGCTGCCTCTTCTGCTCACTGCCCCTTTAATTTTACCTCTTGTTTTGTGAAGATAACTATCTCCTTGCTGGAGGACCGTCAAAGATGCTCTGGCGGCTAACCGTCATGTCTTCATGACCGGTCATAATGATGGCTTTTGGTGGCGTGCTGCAGCCGCCTGTTGGGTTATCGATGCGCGCATTGAAAACGCGCGAGATTTGATGCGTCCAGCGCATTGTGCCTCCTATGTGAAGGCATCTTTGTCTCGGACTTCGAATCGCCCGGTGTGCTTGGTCTTTGAATTAATGGCTCTCGTCGTCTGGGCTTCTACATGCTCTTGGGTTTGTGCTATAAATAAACCCCTCTTCTTCATCTAGCAACGGTATTCGACCTCTGCTCATCTTACTCCTCTTTCTCTTCCTCTTCTCATGGCGCCCAAGCGCGGAGCTGGTAGGACTGGCCGCGGTCGTGCTCGCCGCGGCCGTGGTGGTCGTACTCTGCGCTCTTCTCGCGGTGGTCGTCATGGTGGAACGCTGGTGCCTTCCTCCTCTTCCTCGGAGGAGGGTGTTTGGTGTTATGACTTTCTCCTGCATGTCCGTGGCCGGGGCGCTGCTCGCATTCTTCTTCCTTCTGCATTTGCTGCCATTGTTTCTGAGCGTGGCCTTGATGGCTTGCTGCTTCGTCTTCAGGGGTGCGCTCGATCTCATTCTTATGTTAAGCTGGAGATCGATAGTTCCCGCTTGATTTTTCTTGGCTTTGGCTGGAAATCCTTTGCTCGTCGGTTGAACTTGCGTGATGGTGACACTCTTTGTTGCCGTTTTGATGGCGAAGACACTCTTGTCATCCGCGCCTTTGACCCGAGCGGCAACCGCATGGATCCGTACTGGTCGGAGACGAGCAGTGATGGTTCTGACAGGTCGAGGAGTCCTTTGCATGCGTCGTCAACTGCTTCCTCCTCCAGTGAATCTTCGGGTGCTGGTGCTGAGCCGTCTTCAACTGCTTCCCCCTCCTATTCTGAAGAGGATCTCAACGTCAAACCACCGGTCAAGCGGGCGCGCCAGGCGACGTTGTAGAACTGAAGGCGGCAACGTCATCTTCGCCGGTAGCTCGGGTGGAACTGGAGAAGAAGCTGGTGGAGCATCGTCTTCAACTGTTCCGCAAATAAGTCGAGCTTCACCTTTTGTTATGTCATTGACATCATGAGCCTGCTGCTTCGACTCCTCCTTTGTCTGTGATGATGCTCGCTGTCTTGGTGCCGATCATCCCAGCATGGGCACTCATGTAGAACTCATAATTTCTTGCTGTAGGCTTATCGGCTACTTGTGCCTTTTGTAACTAGATTAGTTCTCCATGTAATGAGGATTGCCTTCGAGTAATCAGAGCTTCCTTCTATCCAATGTACTTTGAATCTTTTTGTACTGAAAATGACCCTTGTGATGTGCACTGTTCTTGAGTCTTTGCAGCGAAAATTGTCTTCGAGCCCTTTGCAACCGATTGCTGTGTTCGAGTCCTAGCGATCGAGAGCTGTCTTCGAGTCCTTTGCAACCGAGAGCTGTCTTCGAATCCATCAAAAACTTCGCACTGCGGGTTCTATCGGGTGCGCGACAGTGCTCCTGATGGGAGTAGCCCCCGAGGCTACGTTTGAGTCGGAGAGTTGAACGTAGGCTGAGATTTTTTTCCTTTGTTGTCCTTTCATTATTTTCGGTCTTTTATCGGGTGCGCGGCAGCGCTCCCGATGGGAGTAGCCCCCGAGTCTTTAGGTGATCGCTGGCGATCAGGTGAAGACTTAAAGAATTTTCTGCGTCCTGCGCTCCGTCCATATCTCTTCAGAGTACATGGTGGTCCATCTGGTTGTAGTCGTATTTTTCCTTTTGATTCCAGACAGAGTTCAACGGGTGGCGCTTGTCGCTGGGTTTTTTCTTGGATCCTTTTGAGTTTCGGGCTGCGTGACTGATGATGACGTCTCCCGGGGGGAGTTTTTGTAATCGAGCCCTCGAGTGTTTTGGTGAAAAGGTCGCGATTGCGACGATAGCGTCTCTCGGGGGGAGTTTTGTACTCGGGCCCCCTAGTGCTTTGGTGAAAGATCGCGATTGCGATGATAGTGTCTCTCGGGGGGAGTTTTGTACTCGAGCCCCCGAGTGCTTTGGTGAAATATCGCGATTGCGACGATGGCGTCCCTCGGGGGGAGTTCTGTAGTCGAGCCCCCGAGTGCTTTGGTAAAAGATCGCGATTGCGACAATAGCGTCTCTCTGGGGGAGTTTTATACTCGAGCCCCCGAGTGCTTTGGTAAAAGATCGCGATTGCGACGATAGTGTCTCCCGGGGGGAGTTTTGTACTCGAGCCCCCGAGTGCTTTGGTGAAAGATCGCGATTGCGACGATAGCATCTCTCGGGGGGAGTTTTGTACTCGATCCCCCGAGTGCTTTTGTATGGTAGTATTTGGGCAACATCATTTTATTGCGTTTTGAAGGTTTACATGAGCTGTCAGATGAGCATGACTGGTGGGGACTATGGGTAGAACAGGCGTAGGTTCGCTACGTTCCATGGATTTCCCATGTCCTCGTCAGTCTTCGGGTTCTTCAGTCTATAGGCGCCTCCTCCTATGACTTCTGTGATTATGAATGGTCCTTCTCATTGGGGGGCAAGCTTGTGAACTTTCTCTTGTATGAGCCGTAGGACAAGGCCGCCCTTATTGAAGGTTCTGGTGCGCAAGCGACTGCTTTGGTAAGTGCGCAGTTTGTCCTGGTACTCCTCTGCCTTTGCTAGGGCTGTGTCCCTTGCTTCGTCTGCTGTGTCCTTGTCATCTTGCAACGCTTCTTCTTCTTCTTCTTCTTCTTCTTCTTCTTCTTCTTCTTCTTCTTCGTACCCTGAGATCCGGGGTGCCCCGAATTTGAGGTCATGTGGTAGCACTGCCTCCGCCCCGTATACCATGAAGAAAGGTGTGTACTGAGTTGCGGTATTTGGGGTAGTGCACAGGCTCCATAATACTGCGGGGAGTTCTTCTACCCAGTTGCCTGCGGCCTGCTCGAGTGGTGCGAGGAGTCGTTTTTTGATTCCCCCGCATACTAGGCCATTTGCTTTCTCCACCTGGCCGTTGGACTGCGGGTGCGCGACTGATGCATAGTTGATTTTGATACCCAGCTCTTCACAGAAGTTCTGGAATTCTGCCGCTGTAAAGTTCGTACCATTGTCCGTGATGATGTTGTGTGGTACTCCGAACCTGAAGATTATTGATTTGATGAAATTCACTGCCTTGAGGGCTGTGGAGCTGGTGATGGGCGCTGCTTCGATCCACTTGGTGAATTTGTCGACTGCTAATAGTAGGTGAGTTCTTCCTCCTTTTGATGATTTTTTGAGCTTGAGTCCCCAGGTGGCGAACGGCCACGATAGTGGTATGGTTTTGAGTTCTGAGGCCGGCGCGTGCGGTCTGCTGGCAAATTTTTGGCAGGCAATGCAACGCCGCACGATGTCTTCTGCGTTTTTCATCGCAGTGGGCCAATAAAACCCTGCTCGGAACGCTTTGGATACGAGTACTCGGCTGCTCGCGTGGTGCCCGCAGGTGCCCTCGTGGATTTTGAGCAGTAGGGCTTTGCCGTCTTCTTCGCCGATGCACTTCTGAAGTATCTGGGTGATGCTTCGCTTGTATAACTGTCTGTTGATGAATGTGAATGCCTTGGATCGGCGGCTGATGCGCCGAGCTTCTGAGACGTCTTGCGGTAGTGTGCCGTTGATTATGAATCGGAGGAACGGTCTTGTCCATGCTGGTCCTTCGAGTGCTGTTGGATCTATAGGTTCGGCCTCTTGGCTGCTGTTGCCTTAAAATGGACTTGCTGATGCCACTTGTGCTGGCTCTGTGGTGTCATCATCTACAGCTGCCTCTGGTACTGTTGTTTTCTCCTTGATGGATCACTGGCTGATGCTTTCAAGGAAGTTGCCGGGTGGTACTGGTCCTCGAGTCGAGCCAATGTTTGCGAGTTCGTCAGCTTCTGTGTTGTTTTCTCTCGGGATATAATTGAGCTCGCAGCCGTCGAAACTTCCTTCGAGTGCGTTGTAGAGCTTCTGATAGGCCGCCATGTTGTCGGCTACTGCATTGCAGTATTTCATCGCCTGCTGTAGGACGAGGTTGGAGTCTCCGTAGATTACGAGGCGAGTGGCACCGCATGTTTTGGCCATACGCATGCCATAGAGCAGTGCCTCGTATTCGGCTTCGTAGTTGGAGGCGTGGCTGAAGTTGATCTGGAGGACGTATTTGAGCGTGGTTCCTTTGGGGGAGACCAGAACGACTCCTGCTCCGGTCCTTGCTGTCTTTTGGACCCATCGAAGAACATTGTCCATGAGTTCGATAGGTCCGGGGGGCCTAGTGTCTGGACTTCCGTCCACTCGACCAGAAAATCTAGGAGTACTTGGGCCTTGATTGTTGTTGGGTGCTTGAATTGCAGGTTCCGCGGACTGAGCTCAATGTTCCACTCGGTGACTCTCCCAGTCGCTCCGGGGTTGTTGATAATGTCTGCGAGTGGTGCGCTGCTCACGATTGTGATAGGGTGTTCGTCGAAGTAGTGCGACACCTTTCTTGAGGTCGTGATGATGGCCAGTAGTAACTTCTGGTAGTGCGCGTACCGCTGCTGGGATTTTGTCAAGAGCATGCTGAGGTAGTAGATCGGCCTCTGTATGCTCTGGATCTTTCCTTCTTCTGTACGCTCGACGACGAGTACTATGCTTACCACGCTGTTGCGTGCTGCCACGTAGAGGTACAACTTTTCTTTTTCTTTGGGTACCGCCAGGGTCGGTGGGGTTGATAGTGTCTTCTTCAGGTCCGCGAATGCTTTGCAGGCTTCTTCGGTCCACTCAAATTTCTCTCCTTTTCTCAGCAACTGGTAGAATGGCAATGTGCACTCTCCCAATCTGTTGATGAAACGACTCAGGGCTGCGAGTCTTCCGGTGAGCTGTTGCACGCCTGTGATGTTGGTTGGTTCTTGCATCCTGGCGATTGCTTGGAATTTCTCGGGGTTCGCTTCGATTCCTCGAGCAGAGACCATGTACCCGAGCAGCTTCCCGGCTGGGACGCCGAATGCGTACTTCTTCGGGTTGAGCTTGAATTTGTACTTGTTGAGTGCTGCAAAGGCCTCGCGCAGGTCGTCGAGTAGCGTTCTTGCACTGTAGGTTTTGATGACTATGTCGTCCACGTAGACCTGCACGTTTCTTCCGATTTGCTCTTTTAAGCAGGCTTGCATCATCCATTGGTATGTGGCGCCGGCGTTCTTGAGTTCGAAGGGCATTGTTCTATAGCAAAATACGCCGTAAGGGGTGATGAATGATGTATGCTCTTCGTATTCTTCCTTCATCCTGATCTGATTGTATCCTGAGTAAGCGTCGAGGAACGATAGTAGATCGCATCCTGTTGTCGAGTTGATTATCTGATCGATTCTCGGCAGGGGAAAGTGGTCCTTTGGGCAGTGTTTGTTGATAGGCCCGTAGTCGACGCACATTCGCAGTACGTCCGTGTCTTTCCTGGGGACTAGCACAGGGTTGGTGACCCAAGTGGCTCTCTTCGTCTCTCGAATGAATTGGGCGTCAAGTAGTCGGTTGACTTCGTCCCCGATTGCTCTGCGTTTGGGTTCTGAGAATCTTCGTAGCGCCTGCTTCACTGGTTTGGTGTTTGGCTTGATGCGCAGTGCGTGCTCCGCGAACTCGCGCGATACTCCTGGCATGTCGGCTAGGCACCAGGCAAAGATTTCCCATTCTTCGCGGAGGAAAGTGATGAGGGCAGTCGCTTGATCTTCCGGGAGGTGGGCGTACACGCCGAATGTTTTTTCTGGGTCTGTCGGGTGCACCTGGTGGGTGACCGTGTCGCTGTCGATCTTGAAGTCCCGTCCATACTCTTTTGACTCGCTTCGACTTGCTAGCGGAAAGATACTTATTTCTGTCGCCATGGCTATTTCTGCGAGTTCTTGCTCGGCTCCAAAGGTGCCAGAGACTTTGTGGAAATCGCGATCGCATTTATCTGACTTGATGAAGCTCCCGTTGACTGTAATGACGCCCACGGATCCTGACATCTTGAGTTTGAGGTAGGCTTAGTGCGGAATCGCCATGAATTGAGCGAACACTGGACGTCCCAATATGGCGTGATACTGTGATTTCCAATCGAGTACTTCGAACTCGAGGGTGTGTCTTGCGAAATTGCGTCTGTTGCCGAAGACGACTTCGAGCTCGATTAGTCCAAGCGAAGTAGCTGCTTCTCCTGGGACTACTCCGTATAACACGGTGCTTGATTTCTTCCATACTGATCGAGGGGTCAGCATCTTGCGCAGGGTGCTGACGCATATGATGTTCATGCTCCTGCCTCCGTCCATGAAGATTCTGTCCATGGCGTACCCTCCGATTTGGGCGTCGAGTACCAAGGGCGCGTGCCCCGGACTTGGGACTGTAGGCGGGTGATCTCTCTAGGAGAACGTGATGCTGGTTTCTGTGTCGTGTAGCTGGTAGACTTCGACTGTGTTTAGGTTCTCGGCTGCTCTGGCCTGCAGGGTGTAGGCGTCCTGTTGGGCTTGCGATACCTTTCCTTCTTGGATCTTGTACACCTGTCCGTGAGTGCGCGATTGCTCAGTTCGTCGGGCGCGCTTGGCTTCTTGCTGTTTTTCCTCCTTGAGGCTGTCGACGAGTTCGTTGAACAGGCGGCAGTCTCCCAGAATGTGGCTCGATCTGATGTTTCCCCAGTTGTCTTCGAAGCAGTGGATCGTGCAGGGTCCTTCTAGCTGTTCCCTGACCGTGTGCTTGCTGGATCCGGCGTGCCGCTTCCTCCTTGAGATTCGGAAGAACAGCGCGTGGTCTGCTGGTGCTCGTGAGCTCGCGGGTCGACTTCGATCCCTTCACTTAGATTCTGGTTCCTTATTAGATTGGAGAATTCGTCTGGCCTTCAATCTGGGTCGTAGTATTCTCCGGTCCTAGTATCAGAGTAGCTTTCCTGGCGGCCGGCGGCTGTCCGCACGGCGGCGGGTCGTCGAGTGGTCGGCGATCGCGTGGCTATATAATTCGACTCATCGGGTGTGGTCTGTTCGTAGAATCCGCGTGCATGTCTTCTGAGCCGTCGATTTCTTCCTCGTTGGCGATGGTCTTGGCGGTCTCTGATCTCGAGCTCGGAGTCAGTGTCTTGTTGAGCGACGGGTGCCTGGGTGGCGGTGAGTTGTCGAGTGGCCGGCAGGTCCTCTTCTTCATGTTGTAGTTCGTCGATCGAGATCTCCGTGTAGAACCCTCGCACCTTTCTTTTGGGTCGTCTATTTCTCCTTCGCTGGAGGTGGGCTCGGTTGCCTCCGTAGTATTGGTCTTGGCACGGCTGCAGGCTGAGCGATCTTGTTGGGGCGGCGGAGATATTCGCCGTGATCTTGAATTCCTCAGGTGGATTGCATCTGGTTCTTGCTCTTGAGTTGCGGCTTGCTGAAGACGGAACCGCCGAGATCATAATTCCAACCTGTGTAGTTCCCACAGACGGCGCCAATTGACGGGGATGTACCCCAGCAAATCCCATGGTCAGGGACCCTGGGTTAGACATGAGAGGCACATGTTGGACGATAGCTCATCGGCTAACAGGAGGATACGTTCCTGCTCGATATTATTGATCGGAGATGGCGATTACAGGGGAGCCAAGGCTCGTGCGCACAAGGCTAGGGTTACAGATTGTGTATTGCTTGATCTCGACATGTCCCCTCCTAGCCCTTATATACTAGGCTAGGTCTCGGGGAGTCCGTCCTGGATTACAAATGAGGTTTCCTGACCATGATCTTGTTCCGTACGGCAAGTTTGCACCTTCCTTGTGACTCCCGGACTCATACGTCGGTGCCACTAGTGGGCCAAGGCTGGGCCCAGGCGGCATCTTCGTGGGCCTTCTGTCTTCGGGTACACCGGGTAGGCTCATCCATAGGAGTCATGGGGTCACCCCCTCGTCAACCGGATATCACCAGTTGAAGGACCGAGAGTCGAATATTCCCAAGACAGCCTTCATGACTCGGTATGGTCTGTTCGAGTACACTGTGATGTCATTCGGACTTACCAATGCCCCTGCCTATTTCATGAACCTCATTGACAAGATATTCATGAAGTACCTTGATAAGTGTGTTGTGGTCTTCATTGATGATATCCTGATATACTCCAAGACGGAGGAAGAGCATGTCGATCATCTGCGCTTAGTCCTTGAGACTCTGCGAGAGCACCAGCTGTACGCCAAGTTCAGCAAGTGTGAATTCTGGCTGAAGGAAGTCGGATTTTTGGGTCATGTATTGTCATAAGGAGGAATATCCGTCGACCCAGCCAAGATTCAGTCTATCATAGACCGGACAACACCGACAAACTAGATGGAAGTCAGAGGATTCCTTGGATTAGCGGGATATTACCGCAAGTTTGTGGAGGGATTCTCGATCATTGCCCGTCCTATGACTCAGTTGTTGAAGAAGGACAAGAAGTTTGAGTGGACAGAGAAGTGTGAAGCCAGTTTCAAAGAGGTGAAGAGGAGATTGGTATCTGCTCCAATTTTGACGATGCCTGACCTGCCCAAGAGCTTTGATGTGTACTGTGATGCATCAAAGATTGGATTGGGTTGTGTCCTGATGCAGGTCGGCAAGGTCATTGAGTATTTGTCCAGGCAATTGAGGCCGCATGAGGTGAACTACCCCACGCATGACTTGGAGCTAGCCACAGTTGTACTTGCTCTCAAGAGATGGCGCCATTACCTTATGGGTCATCGCTGTGACATATACACAGACCACAAGAGCCTGAAGTATATATTCACACAGAAGGAGTTGAACATGAGGCAAAAGAGATGGATCGAGTTGATCAAGGACTACGATCTTGAAATGTACTACCACCCCGGCAAGGCCAACGTAGTAGCACATGCCCTGATTCGCAAACCCTGCACACTTAATGCGATGATCAGAGAGGAGCAGCCAGCTCTGCACGAGGAGTTTGAGAAGCTGGGTTTGGAGCTTGTTACTCTCGGCTTTCTTGCTCACCTCGAGATGACTCCGACTCTATTTGATCAGATCAAGGAGGCACAGAAGGGACATGAGAGCATTGAAGGAATCAAGAAGAAGATACCCTTAGTCAAGGCCCCAAAGTTCACAACAGATGATGAAGGAGTGCTTTGGTTTGATGGTCGTTTGTGTGTGCCAAATGTGGAGGAGCTGAAGAACCTGATCCTGAAGGAAGCTCATGACACACCTTATTCTATCCACCCCGGAGGGACTAAGATGTATCAAGACCTGAAGGATCTATTCTGGTGGCACGGTATGAAGCGTGAGATTGCATGCTATGTTGCCAAGTGCGACATCTATCAGAGGGTGAAAGCAGAACATCAGAGACCCGCAGGATTGCTGCAACCACTTCGAGTTCCCGAGTGGAAGTGGGAACAGATAGGCATGGACTTCATCACAGGACTACCGAGGTCAAGAAAGGGACATGACTCTATCTGGGTCATTGTCGATCGACTCACCAAGGTAGCACACTTCATTCCAGTGCGAAGCACCTATCGAGGAGATCAGCTGGCAGACTTGTACATGTCGAGGATCATATGTCTGCACGGAATCCTGGAGGAGATTATGTCCGAACGAGGTACCCAGTTTACCTCGCGATTCTGGAAGCAAGTTCAGGAGGCACTAGGCACCAAGATCACATTCAGCACAGCCTATCACCCGCAAACTGGAGGCCAGACCGAGAGAGTGAACCAGATACTAGAGGATATGCTCCGCGCATGTGCTCTAGCCTATGGTTCCAAGTGGGAGGACTTCTTTCCTTATGCAGAATTCTCCTACAACAATAGCTATCAGTCGAGTTTGCAGATGGCCCCATTTGAAGCCCTATACGGACGGAAGTGTTGCACGCCCCTAAACTGGTCTCAGACCGGAGAAGGGAAGATTTTTGGACCAGATGTTTTGAAGGAGGCAGAAGAGCAAGTCCAGTTGATTCGTGAGCATCCTAAGACCGCCCAGTCTTGTCAGAAGAGTTATGCCAATTCTAAGCGCCGCAATATGACTATCAACCCCGGAAATTTTGTGTACCTGCGAGTCACCCCTCTCAAGGGAATGCAGCGATTCCATGTGAAGGGAAAGCTCGCGCCAAGATATATTGGCCCATTCAAGGTTCTATCCCGACGAGGAGAAGTTGCTTATCAGCTAGAGTTTCCCCCAGAGTTTTCCGATGTACACGATGTTTTCCACGTGTCGCAGCTTCGGAAGTGTCTGGAAGTGCCAGATGGGCCAGAGGTGTTCAAGAACATCGATCACCGGACGGTGGATATCAACCAGGATCTCACGTACCGTGAAGTACCCCTCCGTATCCTAGAAGAAGCCAACCGTGTCACTAGGAAGCGTGCCCTGAAGTTTTTCAATGTCCAGTGGAGCAACCATTCCGAGGAGGAAACCAGCTGGGTACGGGAGGACTACCTCAAGCGCGAGTTCCCGCATCTCTTCTCTAGCTTGCTTGTGAATCTCGGGGACGAGATTCTTTTTAAGGGGGGAAGGTCTGTCACATCCCAACTTTTACTCTCCTGTTAATTTAGATAACCAAAAATTAGGGCCAACAAAAACATTGCATGAAATGTTATGTTGTTTGATTCAATGCTTGAAAGTGTGTGAGTTCTTTTTGTAATAGTGGTCACGAAAATTGTTGCATGTGCTTAGAAAAGATAGTAGTTGGGCAAGATCATTTCTTCTCCCCACATAATTAGATCATCTTAAGATGATCACATCAAAACAAACGTTGATCAAGTCTTATATATTTTCTGTGTTATAATTATATTAACAATAATTTTTACTATTAGAAAACCCTAAGGCATTAACCTTGTGCTTGATAAAATTAACTGAAACAATGATCAATTAAATTACTCAACTACATAAAATCATAATAAGATGTATGCATCATCATCATAGCTCATCTATTATATATAAAAAACAAGCATTAAATTTTCCAATAAATTTTTTATAAGAATTTCAACAAACACCTAGGGTGCAATTTCTGCAATAATTTGGGATTTATTTGTTAAAAAATGAAAACTAGCCTAACCACGCCCCCTAATCTCTCAACTTCCCTAATCCCCCTCCCTCACGTTGAGAGATCTTCTCTCACGTTCTCTACCTCTCCCTCCCACGGTTCTCTCTCTCTCTCTCGGTTTTCTCTCTCTCCCTTGGACACCCTCTTCGCTCTCAACCCATCCCCACATGGCATCCAAACTGCATACGCCTGCGAGGAGCCGACGCTCTGGATCGATGGCGTGGCCTAGCCCGCTCCCGCACCCCCAATCCTCCCCTGCAACGTGGCCGACGACAGAAGCCCGGGAGTATACTCGCCTGCGCCCTCTCGCGCTCACCCACCGTCTCTCTCGCCCAGTCTCCGGCGAGGCCACGGATCGCGTTCTTTTCGTGCGCTGTGTCTCACCGTTCGATCCCCACGTACGCCCGATCCAGTTCGTGCTCTCGCCCAGCCACTTCCCACGCTCGAGCCCTCGCTAGTTTCCCGCCAAGAGCACCTCTCAGCACGCCTATATAAGGAGGACTCGCCCCAACCTATCCACTGCACACCCAGCTCGCCCTCCCCTTAGCCCCACTGGTCCAGCGCCACTCGCTACCCCCACCTCGAGTAGAAGAAGCAGAGAAGGAGACGAGAGAGGAGGAAGGGAAGGAAGAAGCGGGAAGAGGCGGAAGAGGAAGGACGAGGTGGCCGCGCCGCAGCGTCCAGGAGGCCGAGGAGGCCCGCCCTGGCGCCGGGGGAGCCAGAGGGACCCCGGCGAGCTCCCTCCCAGCCGAAGCCTTCTGCCTCGATCCTCTACCTCGCCGTCCACGCCGGTGCGCGTCTCCGTTCCAGCCATCCGAGGGAAAAAATGGAACCCCCTCGCCTTCCTGGAGCTCCGCCACCGCTCCCCGTCGACAGCCGCCGCCGGTAAGGCCTCTTTTGAGCCGCGCCCCTCCCTTGGTCGCCATGCCCGAGCAAGCCCCGCTCGTTACCGAGCTCGCTAGGAAAGACAAGCCCTGGCCGTCCGATCCCACGAGATCTAACGGGCCAGGCTTCCCCATATCCCTTCGCCTAAAAAAAACAAAGACCCCAGCCGATGCGCTGTACTCGGGCTCGGCCCACTGACTAAAAAAAAGCCCCTAGGTGGGAGATAGCCCTGGGCGGGCTTGTTTCTGTTTTTTTTCTTTTACTAAATCGGCAGGACAGAAATACTTTTAGAAAAATAAATATAAGTCAAAAAATCATAAAACAAATTGTTTACTATTTGTAAAATTGTGATTTAGTGTTTTGCATGTTTAGAATTTTGATTTGATTAATTAATTTATTTGGTGTTTTATTTTATTTTTGGTTGCTGATTAATTTCCACACAAAAAATCCAGTTAGTGATATTAATTTGATTGCACTTTATTAAATTTGTCTCTGATCAGTACCTAATTGTGGTATAAATCATGAATTAAAATAATATAAATAAAAATAATACTAAAAGTACTTATTAAATCCAAAGGAGAATTGTTTAACTTTTTTATCACTTAAATAAAAATGTTGACGTCATCCTATGCCACTCTTGTTATTAATTTTGTTGTTACCTTGATTGTTATGCTACTTTCTTGAAAAAAACATGTTAAGATAAACTCTATAAAAATTGCTACACTCTTTTTGTTGTCCTTGTGTTGATAGTGTTGTGATGATATGATACGAGTGACTTTTGCTTGTTAGTTTTGTATGATTGTCGTGGTTGTAATTGTGTGTTTATTTTTGCGCAACGCGTAGACAAGGCGCTTGACGTTGCAGGTGAAGATTCCTCCCAAGCTGCCGAAGAAGCCATACCAGCGGAGACCGCCGAGGAAGGCAAGCCATCTCCAAAAACTCAACCCTTGTCCTATGTTTTAAACTTTTAATTTCTTTGTGTCATGCTATCTATCATTACTATGTTAGTTATATCATGAGGGATGGGAATTATGTTAGTTGTAATAGTTTTAAACTTGATGATGATGGCATACATCCATGGGATGTGATGGCCAAGACATGTAATTGTGGCATACATCTGAGGATGTGATGGCCAAGGTGATGATAAAATATGGCAACATAAGCAAAGACTCAAAGGAATATCTAGGGGTGAAGTGCCGCTAAAACCTAGCCTTACAGTACAACCACATACTATATGGGCACTGGCTGGGTTACTTTGTTAGTTCACCCTTATTGCTGTCATTGCCGTACCACAAAAGGGATAGCCGCCTTGCGAGGGGTATCCTCGGCACAAAAGGGGGATTCGGAATGTGAACAGAGGTTCCTTCCGCGTTGAAACCTAGTGGGCATGACAGTGTAAGTGTGATCTAATGAAGGATCTTGTCACAATCCCCCTGCCGATATACCAAAGTGTGTACTACGCCAGCGACCACTGGTGGCAACGAGACGGTATTGTGTCGTGTGGGTAAAGTGTACAACCTCTGCAGAGTGAAAACTATTCGAATAGCCGGAGTCCACGGTCATGGACAGCTAGTGAGGCCACACCAAGGTAAGACCTGAACTTTGAGCAAACTTTGGTTATGGTTAATGATGAAAGGTTAATGATGAATATGTAAGGGATAAAAAAGGGATGATGATCTAACCTGACCTAGTAATGGTTTAAACTTTCTCAAGATAAGTGAACATATACCTGATAATAATCTGGTGTAGACAGGTTTTTCCTCCAAATGAACCACCCATAAAGCTCTCCTACTATTTTATCATGTAAAGTTTTTGTTCTTTCCTTTGAGATGGTTTGCGAACACTTGTTATGTACTCACGGCTTTGTCCCTGGTTATTCAAACCGCCAGGCTTGGAGGAGCAGGTATTTGACGGTGATGCGACTGACAATTACTAGGACATGCTATGCTCTGGATTTTCCTGTTGGTTATGCCCCACTGCTTGGCTAGGAGTATTTTGATAATGCCGCTACATTTGTGCCCGATGAGGCATTGTAAGACTATGTGTTGTAAGACTATGTTGTTCGGTATGTTGTATGAACATGTGATCTGTATTACTTGTCGAGTTGCACGCCATGTGTCAGTGATCATGGTAACATGACGGGTGCGCAGCTGGCCGCTCCGGGTATATAATCCGGGGTGCCCACAAAACCTATGAGCACACGTCTTGGACTATTCAGACCGCTCGCTCAGTGCGCCCCCTCTGGTACCTTTCCAACACCTATGCCGCATTAAGATAGAAGGCCATGAGACTTCCTTCTCCACAATCATGCGGGTCCTCAGGAGTCCCACGTGGGCCAGCTGCATCTCGAGAGCACTACCGAATCCTGTTTGCCACGCTCCGGAGGGACGCCAACCTCTTTTCACTTGACCCCAAGTACTTCATGTACTCCTCCTTCAAGTATTGTACGCTTTCTCGACAAAGTCCCGCCATTGGCGTGCATGGGTCGCTTCCTGCTACATGTGCGATGTCTCCCCATCCTTCTCGGCGATGAGAGCCTCTAGCTTCCGGATGGAGGCCTCCTTCTCCGATAAGCTCAACTTCAGGCCCTTGATACGCGAGAGATGATAATTTCTTCTCGCCCTTCGTTGGTTACCCCAAGTGGAAGGTGAGATGCAGCGTAGCGGCAAGTTTCCCTCGGTGAAGATACCGAGGTTGAGAGTATCGACCAGTAGGACTCTGATAATGATAAGTAGGTGGCAAGGAAACAATGACACCGTTTTAGACAAAAGTTGCTTCCTTGACCTGAACATGCACATAGACACAAATGACTTTGCTCCCAACGAAGTTCAGAGAGGTTGTCAATCTCTCCGGTCATGTTTTTTACAAAGGATCAAAAGCAAGGGATAATGATAATTATAGCAACTGAAGGTAAAAGCAGAAAAGTAAATAAGCTTGTAAACAAATATGAGAATATGGACCATAGTCCCGTGATGTTCACTAGTGATGTCTCTCTCCCAAAGACGATAAAACTGCTATGCGAGGTAAACAAATTATAGATGGGCAATTGACAGGATTATAAATGCACCGCAATGCTAACTATGTTACAAAAGAAAGGTAGAGGCTCAAAAGCATGGGAGGTACGCCAAAATAAGTAGACCGAAATCCAACTGCATCTACTACTAATCATCCACCTTGAGATATCTATCCGGAAGATCTCGCTGGTATTAAGTTGCGAGCCCCACCCAAAGTGTAAACCCAAAGCAACAGGTACAAGTCAATTTGATCCACTCCCTTTCGATATTTTGAGCACTCATGCAATGGATGAGCGTAAGTACGAGAGTTGACACTTAGGATGGCAAAGAGAGAGATATGGTGGAGGAGAAGGACAAAAAGGGTGAGAAAGGCTCACATCAATGAGGACAATCATAGGAGAGGAGGCCAAATGATAGATATGATGTGAGGAGTAGGGATTGCCATGCAACGGATGCACATATGATCTAAAAAGATCTCCAATGGAACTAGTGGGGGTGCATCTAACTTGGTCGCTCATGAATACCTAGAGTTCTTTTGAGGAGGCTCATCCTTGGAATATGCAAGCCAAGTTCTATAGTGTGAAGGTCCCCACATAGCTATATGCATGAATGATCATCTCTATGGAGTACAAGGATAAGAGGGAGTACTAGTGTGGATCTTTCAAAAGGATAGTAGTGTTGCCCCTTTCTCTCTTTTTATTTCTTTTTCTCTTTTTCTATTTTATTTGTATTTCTTTGGTGGCCTCAATGGATCTTTCTATTTAACTCTCGTTTGTCCTCTTTGGGATCTTCTATTTTCCCCACTTTGGGATCTTTTCCTCACTTAAGGGCAACACTCTAATTTACAAGAGGGTATAGAAGATCTTTCACACTTCACAAGGTAGTCAAATCATAAAGAAGATGTAGCTATCATGATGTATGCAATGTATGCCGCTGCCAGTGTAGCAGGAACATGCATGACATGAAGATCAAGTTTGAAGATCTGGAAGTTGCATGGCAATATATCTCGGAAAGGCTATGGAAATGCCTTGATAGGTAGGTAAGGTGGATGTTTTGAGGAAAGATATAAGGAGGTTTATGACGACAGAGCGTATCATGCCAAGGGTTTGGATGTAACGACGAAGGTGGACGCCAACTCTCGGAGTGAGACGAAGGCAATGCACGGCACGGGAGAGGCTAGAAAATATGAGGAGGTGGAAGTGTCAACTTTCAATACTTACATTAGTTCGAAGAACTCATGCACTTATTATCGGTAACTCTCAATCTAATAAGGAGGTTCACAAAGAGACAAGTACCCCGAGGAGGAGTGTATGGGGGTTTGGTTATCGACTCATGGTAGGTGAGTGTACTCTAATATCCGAACCCTCCAAAGATTAGCGATCCATCTAGTAGCTAGAGTTCTCAACCAGTTTTGTAGGTTTTGAAAATACACACGGATTTCCCAAAATACGACACCTATCACTAATAGGCCAGAGCTCTTGACACCAAAAGTTCAAACATTACTCACATCTATACCTCAAAGCTATTGCAAGATACTACTAAAATTAAATAGCAACCTCAATTACCTACTTTCAAGACAAGACATAACTTAGTGCAACAACCAACTCTCTTAACAAGATAAACATGAAAACTAAACAGAGTTCCAGCAACAAACTAAACAAAAGCCAAGGCTCTTGCTAAGACAAAATAAAACTAAAACTAAACATGGTAGTAGCTATGAAAAGATAAAGAACACACAACAGTAAAAAGATAAGCATGAAAAATCCTATGACGTGTTCTAGATTGGCGTGGAGCATGTTTCTCTCCCACACAAAGTAAGCTGGGGTCTAACTTGTTATGAACAGAAAAAGCTAAAGAAAACTAAAAATAAAACCTAAGAGCGAGACGCTCCAAGCATAGCACACAACGCATGAAGTGATAAAAATATAGTGAGACGAAGGACGAACTGATGATTGTTGATGGAGAAGGGGATGCACGGGGGCATCTCCAAGCTTAAACGCTTGAGTCTCCTTGAATATTTATTGGGGATGCATGGGGGCATCCCCAAGCTTGAGAGCTTGACACTCCTGGATCTTCTTTCATCATCTTCCATCGCTCACTTGAAAACTCCCTTCATACATAACCCATCATAAGCTGATTAGAGAGGTTAGTACCCTTAATAAAATAATTTTCCCCACTGGATATAAATATATTCTTTAAGAGATAATATTTCTCAATATTGCCAAAAGGTTTTTGCAAAGAAAAAGAAAGCTTAAGGTTTTCAAAAGTAAGGAAAGGCAAAACGTGGCAGAATCTGTGAAAAACAGAACAACGGGTAGTAGAGAATTTTTTCGGGGCACTTCTTCAACTCAAATAAAAAACTGAGGGCATACGAAAGTTTCACAATTGTATAGAGCATGATGTGTAAAACATTCAGCTTAAAAAGATGAACTGGTGATTTGTTCCGATTTTTTCCGTCAAGAAGACAGAATCTGTTTTCTGGACATCATGTCACAACTTTTGCTTCCCTTATCATATGAGGCTATAACTTGGCACAAAGATTGAAAATAAAGATACAATGATGTTGCTATAGTAGTAACAATCATCAAGACCACTAAGAACAGAAGTAAAATCATCTTGGGTTGCCTCCCAACAAGCACTTTCTTTTACGCCTTTAAGCTAGGCATAAGGCAAAAGAAGAATCAAGTTTTATCAAGAGAAAGAGAACAACTAGCCCATGTAACGGACTCAAAAGGTAACTTAATTTTCTTTCTGGGGAAGTGTTCCATACCCTTTTTGAGAGGGAATTGAAATTTTATATTCCCCTCTTTCATGTCAATAACGGCGCCAACGGTGCGAAGAAAAGGACGTCCCAAAATAATTGGACATAAAGGTTCACACTCTATATCCATAATAATAAAATCAACGGGAACATAGTTGTCATTGACAATGATAAGAACATCGTAGATCTTCCCCAAAGATTTATTTTTGTAAGAATAAACAAGATGTACACCAAAAGAACAAGAATCAAAAGGTTTCAATTCAAACATATCATACATTCTTTTGGGCATGACAGAGGTACTAGCTCCAACGTCACATAAAGCATAGCAAGAGAAGTTATTTAATTTAATTTTAATCATAGGGTGCCAACCATCATCTAGCTTCCTAGGTATGGAGGCTTCTATCCTAAGCTTCTCCTCCCTAGCTTTGATGAGAGCATTTGTGATATGCTCCGTGAAGGCAAGATTAAGTGTGCTAGTGTGGGGGTCTCTAGACATTTTGCGTAGAATGCTAATAACTTCCGAGAGGGTGCAACTATCAAAATCAATATCACTACTATCAAAGGTGGTAGTAGTGTAATCTAGGCTCACTTGTTTGAAACCCTCTATGTTCATAGGAGTTTCTTCTTCAACGGTTTAGGCATTAGCATCACCAGTAATAGGTCCAATGGGACTTGGAGTGCATTGGGTGCTAATAGTTTGAGTGTCCTCAACAATTTGGATAGTGGCAACTGGGTGGTGTGTAGGAAGGCTCTTAATTCTATCCTCTTTTTCTCTAGCCCATCTTTCTTTAATTTTATCCATCATCCTAATATTTTCATTAATTTGCAATTGGATAGCATTAATAGGAGTGGCTTTCCTCTCCTCAAGGGGAGATGTTATAATTTTTAGCATCTCAACATCAAGGGCTAGGCTATCTACCTTCAAAGAGAGATTATCTAACATAGCTAAGTTCTCTTCTACATTCTTGTTGAAGGCTTTTTGGGTAGTGATAAAGTCTAAGCATATTTTCCAGTTCAGAAGTGGGGTTCTTGTTGCTAAGATAAGTGTTGGTGTTCCCATAGTTGGATGGAAACAGTCTAGGATTACTAGCAAAATTTCCCCTATAAGCATTATTATTGAAGTTGTTTCTAGCAATAAAGTTCACATCTACTTGTTCCTGAGCAAGCAAAGAATTTAAAGGAACATCATGAGGATCAATAGAGGGTTGCTTGGTAAGTAGAGACATAATTAAGTCAACTTTTTCATCTAGGGAGGTAATCTCCTCGACAGAGTTTACCTTCCTACCTGTTGGAGCGCGTTCGGTGTAACATTGGGAATAGTTGGTCATCATCTCAGCGAGAAGCTTTGTGGCAGCACCAAGTGTAGTTGACATAAAGGTTCCTCCCGCAGCCGAATATAACATGTTCCGTGAGGTAAAGTTCAAGCCTGCATAAAAAGTCTGGATAACCATCCAGGTAGTCAAACCATGTGTAGGGCATTTCTTAACAAGAGATTTCATACGTTCCCAAGCTTGGGCAACATGTTCATTATCCAATTGCTTAAAATTCATAATGTTACTCCTCAATTGGATAATCTTAGCAGGTGGGTAATACTTCCCAATAAAAGCATCTTTACACTTATCCAAGAATCTATGCTATTCCTAGGAAAAGATTGAAACCAGATTTTAGCTTCTCCTCTCAAAGAGAAAGGAAAAAGCTTCAGCTTAACAACATCACCTTCTAGTTCTTTATACTTTTGCATATCACATAACTCAACAAAATTATTTAAGTGTAAAGCAGCATCATCTCCAGCACCAGAGAATTGATCTCTCATAACAAGGTTTAGCAAAGCAGGTTTTATTTCATAAGAGGTAGAGGAAGTGGCAGGTGTGGCAATAGGAGTGCAGATAAAGTCTTTGTTGTTGTGACTAGTGAAGTCACAAAGCTTGGTGTTTTCAGTGGAACCCATAGTAGCAGCAAGTGTGGCAGATTTTTTTGTAATTTTGGATATAAGACACAAAGATAAAAACTGAAAGGTAAACTAACAAGACTAAAAAGCAAAGGTAAAAGGTAGTGCGAAACTCCCCTATCTTAGCACTCGGAGTCCCCGGAAACGGCGCCAGAAATTTTCTTGATACACGAGAGATGATAATTTCTTCTCGCCCTTCGTTGGTTACCCCAAGTGGAAGGTGAGATGCAATGTAGCGGCAAGTTTCCCTCGGTGAAGATACCGAGGTTGAGAGTATCGACCAGTAGGATTCCGATAATGATAAGTAGGTGGCAAGGAAACAATGGCACCGTTTTAGACAAAAGTTGATTCCTTGACCTGGACCTGCAAACAGACACAAATAACTTTGCTGTCAACAAAGTTCAGAGAGGTTGTCAATCTCTCTGGTCTTGTTGTTTACAAAGGATCAAAAGCAAGGGATAATGATAATGATAGGAACTGAAAGTAAAAGCAAAAAATTAAATAAGTGTGTAAACAATGATGAGAATATGGACCGGAATCCCGTGATGTTAACTAGTGATGTCTCTCTCCCAAAAGACGATAAAACTGCTATGCGAGGTAAACAAATTACAGATGCGCAATTGTGTAACAGCCCAGATTTCACAAAAAATAAAAATTTTGTTTTCGGTGTGAATTGTTTGATTGTCTGATTTGTTTGCGGTGTTTGCATCCCCGATTTATCATTCGGCGATTATTTCCCCCCCTCTTATCTCGTACCGGACGGAGACCGAACCTTGCCACCCTGACACTCGACTTTGCGACTCCGGGTTTCACCCAATCACCGTCGCGAAAACCCGCAAAAGACCAGCCGTAGCCAACGGAACGAAAAACCCCGTTTAATGAGTAAACGGGATATTTTATAGCGCGCCGGAAAGTTCCAGCGCGAGGTGAACGCCGCGGATCGATGCGTTGATCGCGTAGTTCGAAGTTTTACCCGAATCGGAGGTCCTGAGGACCCCCGGCGGTCAGGAACGTAAGCACCACGCGCGCGAGAGAAAAAACGGGGATGTTTTTGCAAACTGCCAGCCAACCACCCCAATATAAAGACCACCACTCCCCTAGCTCTTCTAGGGTTTCCCTAGCCTAAAAATTGCAGCCACCCCCCTCACAATGTCCAGATCTGCCCCAAATTTTCCCCAAATCCCGAAACCCTAGGTCTTTGCGATTTCTGGCCGTCAGTTCCGAAGATCAATGGTCAGAGAGCGCGCCACGTCACCCCCGGAGCCAGCACAGCCTCCCCATCCACCTCGGGCCCCGCAGGGCCGAGGCATCGCTGTCGCGGCCCGCTCAGGCCCATCTGGGCGCCGCCCGAGCCGAGCCGCCGCGCCAATCACCGACGAGTGCCGCCGTAGCACCTCGTCACGATCCGGTGAGCCGCCCCTGCCATGCGCGTGCACCTCCCTCTCCTCTCCTCCCGGCCTCACCTCCCTCGCTGCTCTGTTCGCAGGTCGCCGCCCGCCGCCAAGCGCCATGGCCACCGGCCGAAGCCCGCCGCCGCCGCAGCCGCGCCATGGCCGGACCTCGGACCCATCGTGCCCTTCTACTCGCCATCCTCGCGCCGGGATCCGGCCCTCTACACCGCCGCACCCCTGCTCTAGCCGCCCCGCGGCCGAGCCCCAGCGGAGCGCCGCTCCTTGCCGGAGACCGGCAGTCGCCCCTTCTCGCCGCCCCAATTCGGAGGGTCGGGCACCAACCGCAGCCACGGCCATGTGGGCCGGCCTCGCCCCACCTGCAACCCACTCCAGCGCGTGGGCCAAACCGCCCACGCGGCCCAGCAACGCAGCACGGCCTGCGTGCTAACCTTCGCCCGCGAGCGCGCGACTCTTATCCGCCGCCTACCTACAGACCTGGGCTGAGGCCCATGGTGATCTCCCTTCGTTTTTTTCTTTTTTCCTGTTACGAGTTGGGCCAAGCCCAGTTGTTACAGATCGGCTATAGCGCGCTCGTAGGCGTTGTTTAGTTTCTCGCGCACCCCTGTTTGGCCCAGTTAGGCAAGATTTGGCCCAGAATCTGTTTCAGTTATTTCTGGGTATTTATAATTGGCGGATTATGTTGTATTATTGCGAGTGCTATATCTTTTCAATCGTAGGTCAGATCGAGACGAGTTCTACATGAAAATTTCTTAGAATTTCGTGTAGATTAATAAAATATGCTCCTTTGCCTTGTTTGAACTTTTCTACATGTTGTTTCACATCTAGTTACGTCGGATGCCACCGTAAATGTAATAGGTCGTAACTTTTCAACCGTTGCTCCGTTTAAAATGTTTCTTATATGTAACTTGACTAGAATTTCGTGTAGGTTGTGAACATGCTGTTCTTGCTTGCTGATAAAAATAATAAAATTATATTTAGGACATAACAGTATCAAATTCCATTTTTATCATGGGATTTGCAACACTCTCATTGTCAGATGAACAGTAATCACCATTACTGTTCCCCAGCACTGTTCAAAACTTTTGTTTGATCAACTGGTTCAGTTCAAATTCAAATTATCCTTTGATATTGTTGCAAGCAAAGTGAACCATGGGCCTTGATCATCATGGAATAAAAAGAAGTACAAGCCATTTGAATTGAAATTCAAACAAACCCTAAAATGCTTTTTGATGAATATTAAAAATAGGGTGACAATAAATCTTTTCCAAAAATCTTGGAACCACTTTTATAAAATCCCAAATAATCACTGGACCAAATCCATATGGGTTTGGGTATTTATTGAGTTATAGAAAATTCCAAACAATTCAAACAGTAGGTTAAAACCCTTACTTTGGGCATTTATTATTTAAAAGAAATATCAAATGAATTTCTTTTGTCTCCAAAACTTTTGTGGCACTGGTATCTAGTATAACACTAATTATGGTGCCTATACCATAATGTAATAAATTGTAGAATAGTTAAAAGAAATTAAAACAGAAAATAAATACAACAAAGAAAAGAAAAGAAACAATAAAAGAAATGGAGCCCACCCCCTGTCTCCCTGTGGGCCAAGCCAGCCCACTCTCCCAGCCAAATTCCCCCCGAAGTCAGCCCACCTAGCTCCCTCCCCTATTCCCCTGTGCGTGGCTGCCATCCATGGCGCCACGACCATGGCCGTCGCCGTGGCGGCCATCCGGCGAAGCCCCGGCGGGATAAGTCCCCCTCCCTCTCCTCTGGCTGCGCCCCGAACCCTAGCAGCCCCCAAACCCTAGCCCCCCTCGCAAAACACACCCCCATCGCCTCCCTCCCGCTCTGCTCGTCCACGCCCGCCGCCGCCATGGGAGCACCTCCGTGAACCCACGCGACCATCGTCCTCCGCAGTCCACGCCGACGTGTCCCAGTGCTGCGCCGGCCTCGTCTTCACCACCTCGAGCAGGGAATCGCCGCGAGGACGACTACAACAAGCGCTACGCCGCCGTTCCCCTCCTCTGCCCCGCCGCTCGCCGTCGCAATTCCGGCCACGCCCGCCCCTCCCCGAGCCCGCTCTAACGGCTACACGCCCCGGTGAGCCTCCCGCACGGAACGACGTGTTCCTCTATCTCTCCCCGTGCCCGTAGATGGCGCCCTCCTCAAACCGAACCCGCCGCCGCGCGCGCTCGTCGTCGGCTTAACCACGGGAACCATTTATTCCCGTGCGCGTCCCCATCGAGCTCCCCACGAGCCGTAGGTCCCGTTAGAACACTAAGCGCGCGCTCAAACCCCCTCTGGCCCCGATTCCGTCAAGGTCCGAACACGGGCCGCCGCCTCCGTCGTCGCCGGCGTCGTTCCGGCGACTCCCCGGCGAGGCCAACGCCACCATTCGACGCAGCACTCCCCCAGGAACACGTAGGAGCAAACCCCGCTCAAAATGGTCGCCGGAATCGAGCGCACGCTCAACTCCGGCGAACTCTGCCGTCGCCGGCGATGGCCGTGTCGCCGACAGGTGGGCCCGCCCGGTCAGTGGCTTAACTACCCCTAATGACTCACTGACATGTGGGTCCTAGGCCCTGTTAAGTTAATTAAATTTAAATTAAACTGCTAGTGTATGACATGTGGGTCCAGGGTAATTTAAATTAATAAAAATGTTTTATTTGACTGTGAGGCTGACATGTGGGTCCCATATGTCAGGCTTGACCAGTCAAACTGTTGTGGATAATGATTCTGTTAATAAATAAATATAATTTAAAAATGATTTAGAAAATGATTTAAATTGATTAAAACTTATAAAATCAATATCTTTTAAACCGTAAGTCAGATTCAAAAACTTTATACATCAAAATTGATCAAAAAAATATAACGAATACGGATACGCTGTCCGTATGCCAACCACACCCCTCTAGTACAACGAACACCGACATTCCCCCCCTCCGAGCTGTATGTCGATAATTCCCGGTACCGATAAAAAGTACCCGGATGAATTTATTCCGAACACGAAAGTTGTTCGGAATAGTTCAACTAACACGGATACACCCCCCTTATCTTTGTCGGATGACCACGACACCTCCGGCATGAACCCTTCCCCCTCCGGACACCCTGTCCGGTAATCACCCGGAGCCGATAGTTCATCCCCGGATGAATTCCCGCTCCGAGCAACGTGCATTGCACTGCGTTAGAACACCGTTAACATTTCATCTCGTCATGTCATGCATATGTTTGTATATTATTGCCGTGTATTTACTGTTTCCTCCCCCCTTAATCTCCGGTAGACCCCGCTGCTACCGCCGACTACACCGCTGTCGGGTACGACTACTTCGTCGATGACCCTACCTCTACCGTCGAGCTTCCAGGCAAGCAGAGCCATTCTATTCCTCAGATATCGCCTACCTTTCCGTACTTTCTTGCACTAGGCATTGTTACTACTGCTGCTACAATTACAACCCTATTCAATTGCATAGCCTGCTGTTGTCGCCCCTTGATGTACCTTTCTTATCCTATGCTGCCTATTATAATTATGCATATATTCAGCAGTGAACCCTGCGCATTGTTAGCTAGGACTAGATAGCGGGCCGTGATCACTCAGGGGAGTGAACACGGATACAATATATACAACTACACAGGTACGGAACAAAGCAGACACCGCCAAAGGCCCCTATCTGGGTTATGCCTAGTCACCTCAAGTGTGAGCTATCAAGGAGTAATCCTTGTACTCCACCCGAGGCTGACTTTGTCTTGCCTCCATAGGGTCCTGAACATCGGTTGTCCTTAAGGTAAGAAGTCGGGCGACCCAACGGTGCCCGCGAGAGGTATATTGTCGGGAACGACAGGGAGGGTACGACCGACGTTACTGGCGTGCATGGCCCCTGCTCGTATCTTGCGAGAGTTACCAAACCACGAAAGTCGAGCTCTACCAAGAGCACACGCGAGACAAGGTAAGGAGACGGTTCACCTTGTTGGTAACCGCAGTGACTTGGTAGGACGACAGGGCAGGCACCGATGTACTGGTGGTCCTGACTGCTGTCGTTGACCGCGGGTCGGTTAAGTCGAGGCAACGATAACGGTTGTCACGCAGGTTAATTAAAATGCTAAATGGTTCGGCGGATGACTTGAGAGGCCCGTTGGTCTGTACGCACTACCTACACGTGGGATTACGTTGTGGGCCCTCCACGTCGTAGTTCGTCCGAAAGCTCTTCAGACGTCAGCAGTACTTCGGCCTGATCGCCGGGAAGTGGTCTTGTCTTTTTGCTGCAGCAGGTGTGTTTGGATTTGCTTTTGCTTCAACGGCCAGACTCGCACCGTGCAGGAGCGTGCAAGGGTGAGGGACCTAGACCCCTTGGCGCATAGGATATAGTCCGGCGGATGGCCTCTCTGCTGAGCCTAGGATGGGCTGCGTCGTGTCGGATAGCCTCAGTGGGGCGTTCCCTAACAAGGTTCACGCCACCCTGGAGATCCGAGCGTGCAGGATGAACAGTAGTGCACCCCTGCAGGGAGTTTAATCTATTCGAATAGCCGTGTCCACGGTAACAGGACGCTTTATGCTGAAGCTGGATCTTACCACTACAAACTATTACTATTAAACTGTATGGTTCCGGGTTTTCTTCCTCGCATGGGAGTCAAGGAGGGGAACTCAGAGGCATTATTATTATTAATTATTACAACTTATATTATACAATGTTGCAGCAACTTCTGCTTCATTGCTACTTTCTTGCTTTATATGAACTGTTGGCTGATTCTCTTCTCATGCTGCAAGACATCGTCAGAAGATGCTAGTCTTCGATAGGCCTAGCTTCTTACCCTTATTCGGATTTCTATCTTGCATGTCCACTATATATACAGCCTTCCCATTCCGTTGATACAAATGCATAATGCTTAGTAGCGGACGTAAGACTCGCGGGTATACTAGATACTCACCTGCTTTATTTCCTTTACTGTTTTGCCTGATCGGCCGCTGCAGTCGACGTTGGAGCCCAGGAGCAGGAGTACCCCGGAGGCGGATACTACTACGTCGAGACCCCCGCTGACCAGGACCAGGAGTAGTTTCGGAGGCTCCCAGGCAGGAGGCCTTGCCTTTTCGATCTGTATTTCTGATGTTATTTGTGCTAGCCTTCTTAAGGCAAAACTTGACTAACTATGTCTATACTCAGATATTATGGCTTGTATAACTTATGTATTCGGGTCCGCGTGACCCCCTTTTATTGTAACATATTGGTTTATCCGTTTGTGTTTAGTGTTGTGTTGTGATATTCTCACCGTGGCACCCTAATCTCAGCCGTGTACCCTGCGTGTATGATTACTGTACACGGATTGATTTTGGGGGCGTCACAGGTCCGTAATAGTATGCCATGTATAGGTTTTACCTCCACTTAAAGTGACTAGATTAGATAGTTTACTTTATGCTTAACCTCTTTCCACGATTGTGTGATATGCCATGCTTGAGTGAGATGCCATGTTAACAACCTTTGCTCATGTTGTCTATCTAAACAACTTGGACACTTGCTAAATCTGCGGTATCGTCGTGTGTGACGAGTACTCCACTTAACCTGCTAGTAGCCGCTCTCGACGATAGATGCGATGCCGTAGTGCGTTGTCTCGTGTTGCCTTCTTGTTGATGCTTGCGATCAACTATACCTTCGATTTCGTCTTCTCATCAGGTAAGAGGGGGCATATATCATGCTTATAACTTTCAGCTCACTCGCGCCTAGGTGTAGGATAGAACGATTGCTTGACCCTACCACTTTATATTCATGCCTCTCAAATAAACCCAAACAGCCATGTCCTCCACATCCCAGCAAACCTTGTTTGGCTATGTTACTATTGCTCGCTGCTCAGCCACTGCTTAGTATGCATGCTAGGATGTTATCAACTGTTATCCTGTTACTCTTCGGATTGGGCTATCACATTATTATATTTATTGTGGATGATGTGATTATTATAATGTTGACTATATTCGACGAAGGATGGATGGTGTCGTGGTAATACTAAAGGCATACCCCTAGACGAGGGAAACCCAGAGATATCCTTAAGCCCTGGGTTTCCCCAAAGCACATCAAGAAAAATAAGACCAACAAAAAAACGAAGCATTGGCAGTCTCCGAGTAACATGTTATTCGAAGACCAGGAGTCGCTTCCGAGTAAGCAACTACTCGGAAGCCCAACAAGATCCGAGTAGACCGATACTCGGAAGTAATCGGCGAGGCCCCCCTACTCGGAAGATGGGAAACTCAACGGACGGGAGGCATTTAATGCTGCAGGCGTTTTCTCCTCTTTTATTAGTAGTAATGGGCAGACCGTTTTGTATCTAAGTACGTATTTAATCATGTAATTAAGACCCATTTAAGCCAAGGTATTAAGGAGGCAGGGGCGCACTCTATATAAGCCATCCCCTCCCCTTCGGCATGGGCACGCACAACACATTATACTCTCAGTATTTCTGAAGAAAGAACACCCCGGTCAGCCTGGGACAGGATTAAGGTTTTTATCTCCACGGAGAGGCCTAACATGTATAATCCCTTTCCGTCAACCCTCTCTGCGTACAGATTCATTTAGCTCCTTTCATACCCCTACATCTATTGTCAGATTTGTATCCACGACAGAAGGTCTAGGCTATCCCGCCCCGACGCTTTGTTCCATTCGAGTCACCTAGGAACCGAGTTCCAGGTATTATTTCTCTTGACGAGCGTGCCTAACCGTGTATGGGATTTTGTGGGTCCCCTTTTATTACCTACCTAGCTTCAAACATTTCTAGTGGTGGCCCAAGCTGATTTACCATTTGAAAACCGTGTGTGTGTCTGTTGGGACGCTCCTGGAAGATATTCTTTAAAAACAACCCGGACCAGTGGGGACATGGTTTCCCTGTTGGTCCACCTTTGGCCGGCGAGGGCCCGGGACCTCACGTGAGGTGTCCCGGCAACCCAAACCCTATTCTTAGCTAGAGGGACCTGTCGTTTCGGATCTCTCATGACTAAATCATAAAATGGCTGCCTGTGATGGGTAGAAACTAAGAGAGATGGGCGTGCGTGCGGAGCCTTGTAATGGGAAGTTGGTACACCCCTGCAGGGTTAAATCTTTTCGAGAAGCCGTGTCCACGGTTATGGACGACTTGAGACCTACTCCTTGTTCATAGACAACAACAACTAAGATAATCTTAATAACTTGATCAACGTGTGTGTGCCTTGACTGCTTCTTCTTCATCGGGATGCGAAGAGGAGGACAAGGATAGGATAGGTGTTATGTTTGCGTATGTAGTTGATAGCAAGACTTGTTGGAGGCGATTCCTCATCAAATTCTTGGTTCTCATCTTACTCTAAAATAGACCGTTAGGCACTCATATATTGCTAGTGCGACTGCAACCTCACAACTACCCCCATCTTACCCGTGAGAAGTTAGTTACAAGACTTTGATATAGCTCACCTCCTTCTTTTCTCTTTTACGCACGTTATGCCAACGATCTTGGACTTCAGAGGAGCTTGACTGACGAGGGGGTGACCCCACGACTCCTATGGATGCCTACCCGGTGTAGCCGAAGACAGAAGGCCCACAGAGATGCCGCCCGGGCCCAGCCTTGGCCCACTAGTGGCACCGACGTAGGAGTCCGCGACTCATAAGGAAGGTGCAAACTTGCCGTATGGTACAAGATCAGCGATAGGAAACCTCATCTGTAATCCAGGATGGACTCCCCGAGACCTAGCCTAGTATATAAGGTCTAGGAGGGGAGACGTCGAGATCAAGCAATACACAATCTGTAACCCTAGCCTTCTGCGCACTAGCCTTGGCTTCCCTGTAATCGCATCTCCAAGAAATATTATCGAGCAGGAACGTATCCTCCTGTTAGCCGATGAGCTATCGTCCAACCTGTGCCTCTCATGACTAACCCAGGGTCCCTGACCATGGGATTTTCCGGGGTACATCCCCGTCAATTGGCGCTGTCTGTGGGAACTACATAGGTTGGAATTACGATCTCGGCGGTTCCGTCTTCAGCAAGCCACAACTCAAGAGCAAGAACCAGACATAGTCCACTTGAAGAATTCAAGATCACGGCGAATATCTCTGCCGCCCCAGCAAGATCACTCAGCCTGCAGCCGTGCCAAGACTAAACTACGGCGGCAGCCGAGCCCATCGCCAGCAAAGGATAACTCGACGACCCAAAAGAAAGGCGCGAGGGTTCTACACGGAGATCCCGATCGACGAACTACAACACGAAGAAGAGGACCTGCCGGCCACTCGACGACCCACCGCCACCCAGGAACCCGCCGCACAACAAGACACCGACTCCGAGCTCGAGATCAGCGACCGCCAAGATCATCGCCAACAAGGAAGAAATCAACGACCCAGAAGACAGGAGCGAGGATTCTACGAAGCGACTCCACCCGACGATTCGAACTATACAGCCACACGATCGGCGACCACTCGACGACCCGCCGCCGTGCGGACAGCTGTCGCCCGCCAGGACAGCGACTCCGAGACTCAGACCGACGAATACTACGACCCAGATCAAAGACCAGACGAATTCTCCAACCTCATAAGGAACCATAATCTAAGCAAGGGGATTGAAATTGACCCGCGAGTTCACGAGCACCCAGCGGATCACGCGCTGTTCTTCCGAACCTCAAGGAAGAAGCGACACGCCGGATCCAGCAAACTCACGGTCAGGGAACAGCTAGAAGGACCCTGCAGGATCCACTTCTTCGAAGACAACTGTGGATACATCAGATCGAGCCACACCCTGGGAGACTGCCGCCTGTTCAACAAGCTCGCCGACAACCTCAAGGACGAAAAACAGCAAGAAGCCAAGCGCACCAAACGAACCGAACAGCCGCCGACTCAAGAACGCCGGTGCCACATACCAGCGGATGATGCAAGCCTGCTTAAAAGATCAAATAGGAAGAAACATGTTGGTCTACGTGGACGACATCGTCATCAAAACCTACAGCGCAAACACGCTACTCGACGACCTGCGCGAGACCTTCGCAGCACTCAACAAGTACAGAATCAAGCTCAACCCAAAGAAGTGCGCATTCGGCATCCCAGCCGGGAATCTTCTCAGATACATGGTCTCCGCTCAAGGAATCGAAGCGAACCCCGAGAAAGTTCAAGAAATCGCCAGGATGCAGGAACCAACCGACATCACAGGCGTGCAGCAGCTCACCGGAAGACTCGCAGCCCTGAGTCGTTTCATCAACATATTGGGAGAGTGCACATTGCCATTCTACCAGTTGCTGAGAAAAGGAAAGAAATTCGAGTGGACCGAAGAATCCCGCAAAGCATTCGCGGACTTGAAGAAGACACTCTCGACCCCACCGATCTTGGCGGTACCCAAAGAAAAAAAAGCTATACCTCTATGTGGCAGCACGCAACAGCGTGGTAAGCACATCACTCGTCGTCGAGCGCACGGAAGAAGGCAAGGTCCAGAGCATATAAAGGCCGATCTACTACCTCAGCATGCTCTTGACAAAACCCCAAAAGTGGTACCCGCACTACCAGAAGCTACTACTGGCCATCATCACGACCTCAAGAAAGGTGTCGCACTACTTTGACGAACACCTTATCACAATCGTGAGCAGCGCGCCACTCGCGGACATCCTCAACAACCCCGGAGAGACTGGACGAGTCGCCGAGTGGAACATTGAGCTCAGCCCACAGGACCTGCAATTCATGCACCCAACAGCAATCAAATCCCAAGTACTCCGAGACTTCCTGGTCGAGTGGACGGAAATCCAGACACCAGGCCCCCCAGACCTATCGAACTCATGGACAATGTTCTTCGATGGGTCCAAAAGACAGCAAGGAGCCGGAGCAGGAGTCGTCCTGGTCTCCCCCAAAGGAACCAAGCTCAAATACGTCCTCCAGATAAACTTCAGCCACGCCTCCAACAACGAAGACGAATACGAGGAACTGCTCTATGGCATGCGCATGGCCAAAACATGCGGTGCCACTCGCCTCGTAATCTACGGAGAATCCAACCTCGTCGTCCAACAGGCGATGAAAGACTGCAATGCAGTAGCCGACAACATGGCCTATCAGACGCTATACAACGCGCTCAAAGGAAGTTTCGACGGCTGCGAGCTCAATCATATCCCCAGAACAAAGAACACAGAACCGACGAACTCGCAAACATCGGCTCGACTCGAGGACCAGTACCACCCGGCATCTTCCTCGAGAGCATCAGCCAGAGATCCATCAAGGAAAAAACAGCAGCACCAGAGGCAGATGTAGATGACGACACCATAGAGCCAGCACAGGTGGCACCAGCAAGCCTATCTGAAGGCAGCAGCAACCAAGCAGCCGAATCTACGGATGCAACAGCATTCGAAGGACCATCATGGACGAAACCGTTCCTACGATTCCTAATCGAAGGAGCGCTACCGCAGGACGTCGCAGAAGCTAGACGTGTCAGTCGGCGATCCAAATCTTTCACAGTAATCACAGCCATGAGAAATGCAGAAGACATCATGCGGCGCTGCATCGCCTGCCAAAACCTCTCCAGCAGATCACACGATCCAGCCTCAAGACTTAGGACCATACCACTATCATGGCCATTCAGCACCTGCGGACTCGACTCAGTGGGCCCGCTCAAGAAATCATCAAAAGGAGGAAGAACACACCTGCTGGTAGCAGTCGACAAGTTCACCAAGTGGATCGAAGCAGTGCCCATCACCAGCTCCACAGCCCTCACGGTAGTGAACTTTATCAAATCAATCATCTTCAGGTTCGGGGTGCCACACAACATCATCACGGACAACGGCACGAACTTCACAGCCGCAGAATTTAAGAACTTCTGCGAAGAACTGGGCATCAAAATCAACTATGCATCAGTCGTGCACCCGAAGTCTAACGGCCGGGTGGAAAAAGCAAAGGGCCTAGTATGCGGAGGACTCAAAAAGCGGCTCCTTGCACCACTCGAGCAAGCCGCATGCAACTGGATAAATAATTCCCTGCAGTACTTTGGAGCCTGCGCACTACCCCAAATACCGCAACCCAGTACGCACCTTTTTTCATGGTGTACGGGTCAGAGGCAGTGCTACCACATGACCTCAAATTCGGGTCGCCCCGGATCTCAGGGTACGAGGAAGAGGAAGCAGAAGAAGCATTGCAAGATGAAAAGGATATAGCAGATGAATCAAGAGACACAGCCCTAGCAAGGTCAAAGGGGTACCAGGACAAGTTGTGCACTTACCAAAGCAGCCGCCTGCGCACCTGATACGTCCAAAACGTATCTATAATTTCTGCTTTCTCCATGCATGTTTTGTGTGATATTGCTATGATCTAGATACACTTTCATACATCTTTGATCATATTTGGACTAACCTATTAACTCAGTGCACCACAGTGCCAGTTCCTGTTTTCTGCTGTTTTTCTATTTCAGTTTTCCCCCATATAAAAAGTGCCATAAAAATTCCGGGAAAAATATAGGAAAAATCAGCGTATAGGAAGCTTCGCGAAGAGCCCGAGTGGGGACAGAGGGGAGCCAGGGGTGGCCCAGGCGGCCACCCGGCGCGGCCACCCCCTGGGCCGCGCCAGGGGGGCGCCTGGGGTCCCTGGTCCACCTCTGGCTGCACCCTTCGCCTATATATCCCCCGTGACGTGAAACCCTCGGGGACAGAACCCTTTTTCGCGATCTCTCCTCTGTTCCGCTGACGCCGCGCTTCCGAGATCGGGAGCACCAGAAGACCTCTTCCCGGCACCCTGCAGGAGGGAGGGCCGATCTCCGGGAGTCTCCTCTTCACCATGGATGCTCCCCGGATGTCTCGTGAGTAGTTTTCCTTGGACCATGGGTCCGTGATCAGTAGCTATGTGATGTTCTCCTACCCTCTTTGTTCTTCATGGTTTAGACCTCGTGAGCTTCCCTACATGATCTAGGCACTTTTGTAATCTTTCTGCTGTTGCTATACTGAGTTTGATGGGATCTGATGGATTATGAGATTATGTTCAGATTGTTATTGAGTAATATATTTGGTTTTTATCTCTTATATTTTTGTTCCTAAGTATTTCTTGCATGTTCTCCGTTGCTGTTTATTGCTTTGGCCAAGTAGTAGGTAGCAACCCCAAGAGGGAACGTTATGCTCGATTGTGGGTTCATGCCCCCCGATGACACGCTTGAGTGACAGAAACATGAGTCTAGGGGATGTGTTGTTTCCACAAGGGGGAAAACAACGGTGCTTGTAACCGCGGTTGCAAGGATTGTTTACTTTACGAAAAGTGCTTTTTAATGCAGTTGTCTGTTGCTTTGGGTTTACACTTTGGGTGGGGCTCGCAACTTAATACCAGCGAGATGTTCTGGATAGATATCTCAAGGTGGATGATTAGTAGTAGATGCAGTTGGATTTCGGTCTACTTATTTTGGCGTACTGCCCGTGCTTTTGAGCCTCGTCCTTTCTTTTGTAGCATAGTTAGCATTGCGGTGCGTTCATAATCCTGTCAATTGCCCTTCTGTAATTTCTTTACCTCGCATAGCAGTTTTATCGTCTTTTGGGAGAGAGACATCACTAGTGAACATCACGTATCCCGGTCCATATCCTCATTACTGTTTCCACGCTCATTTACTTTTTTGCTTTTACTTTGAGTTGCTAGCATTATCTCTTGTGTTTGATCCTTTGTGAACAACAAGACCGGAGAGATTGACAACCTCTCTGAACTTCGTTGGGAACAAAGTTATTTGTGTCTGTGTGCAGGTCCGCGTTAGTTGCGCCGCTGACACCTACTTATCATCTCTGGTGTCCTACTGGAGACAAACGTTGGTATCTTTACTGAGGGAAATTTGTTGTTGTGCTACATCACGCCTTCCACTTGGGGCTCACCAACGAAGGGCAAGAAGACTACACCCGTCAACTCTCGCGCCATCAAGCAAATTTCTGGCGCCGTTGTCGGGGACTCCGAGTGCTAAGATAGGGGAGTTGCACACTACCCTTTACCTTTGTTTTTTAGTCTTGTTAGTTTACCTTTCAGTTTTTATCTTTTTGTCTTATATCAAAAATCACAAAAAAATTGTTTATCTTGCTGTTAGCAGTCCTCCTTGTTTAGATGAACATGTTAGGGCTAGGTGCTTTGCGGGAATCGGAAGTTCTCGATTTCCGTCAAAGAGATGGAGAAAATATGAAGAAAGCATGGGACAGAATCTCTGAAGCACATAAAAGAATTATGCCTTGGATACCTATAAAAATTGTGCTTAGAAATTGTTAGCATGGTCTTTTTAAGTGGTGTAAACACTCTCTTGACATTATAGCTGAAGGAGATTTTCTAGAGTGTGATGAAGTTAGGGCTCTTGATATTTTGCGTTGTCTATCTAGTTATTTTGTTTATGATCGTAGTATTGATACTGTCATAGATAGACTTGCCACTATTGAAAAAAGATTGGATGCTCTAGGCTTGAGGAAAGTAGAGGAACTTAAGTCCAACAATAAAGAAATGTTGGAGACAGATGATGATTGGGAGCCCTTTGTTAGGATTAGGATCTCTAACCAAGGCTTCCTTGCTCTTTGTGATGTTGGATCCACAGTTTCTACTATGCCAAAAATAGTTTATGATTCTTTGAAGCTAGATATGGATAAATTATCATCTTATCATGAACATTCTAATGGAGATATTTCAGAGATTAAAGGAAAGGTAAAATAAGTCCAAGTTGCATTCCTTCATAGGACTGCACCAATGGATTTCTTCATCATGGAGCCAAACCAAAGTAACATTGTGCTCGGAAGAGACTTCCTCCGTGCTATGAAAGGCTTCATTGATATTGGTAACGGGCACATACGCTTACGCGGTATGGAGAAAGGTAAGTACCTCTTTCCTAGGAAGAAGAAGAATGAGCTTATTGAAAATCAATTTGAAGGTTTTATCATTCTGATCTTGGAGACCCTTGATTCTTCTTTTGCATTATGCCTAGCTTAAAGGCATAAAAGAAAGCGCTTTCGGGAGGCAGCCCACAACGAATTTAGGTTTATTTTTGCTTTTTGTTGTGTCTTGATGTTTGTTACTACTGTAGCAACATCATTGTATCTTTATTTTTCAACTTTGTGCCAAGTTATAGCCTCTTATGATAAGGGAAGCAAAAGTTGCGACGTGCTGTCCAGAAAACAGATTCTGTCCCTTGACAGAAAAATTCGAATCAAATCACCAGATCATATTTTTGATCTGAAGTTTTTTGACAGCCTGCTCTATAAAATTGTGAAACTTCCGTATGTTCTGAGTTTTTTGATTTGAGTTGCATAAGTGCCCCTAAAAAATTCTTTACTACCTGATGTTCTGTTTTTCACAGATTCTGCCACGTTTTGTCTCTCCTAACTTTTGCAAACCTTAAGCTTGCTTTTTATTTGCAAAAACTTTTTGGCACTCTTGAGAAACAGTAGCTCTTCAAGAATATCTTTATATCCAGTGGGGAAAAATTATTTTATTAAGGGTACTAACCTCTCTAATCAGCTTATGATGAGTTATGTATGAAGGGAGTTTTCAAGTGTGCGATGGAAGATGATGAAAGAAGATCCAGGAGTGTCAAGCGCTCAAGCTTGGGGATGCCCCCATGCATCCCCAATAAATATTCAAGGAGACTCAAGCATCTAAGCTTGGGGATGCCCCCATGCATCCCCTTCTCCATCAACAATCATCAGTTCGTCCTTTGTCTCACTATATTTTTATCACTTCATGCGTTATGTGCTATGCTTGGAGCGTCTCGCTCTTAGGTTTTATTTTTAGTTTTCTTTAGTTTTGCTTGCTGTTCATAACAAGTTAGATCCCGTCTTACTTTGTGTGGGAGAGAAACACGCTCCACTTTCAAAATCTAGAACACATCATAGGATTTTTCCTGCTTATCTTTTTGCTGTTGTGTGTTCTTTATCTTTTCATAGCTGCTGCCATGTTTAGTTCTAGTCTTAGTTTGTCTTTAGCAAGAGCCTTGGCTTTTGTTTAGTCTGTTGCTGGAACTCTTTTTAGTTTTCATGTTTATTTTGTTAAAGAGAGTTGGTTGTTGCACTGAGTTGTGTTCTGTCTTGGAAGTAGGTAATTGAGGTTGCTATTTAATTCTAGTAGTAACTTGCAATAGTTTTGAAGTTTTGATGTGAGTAATGTTTGAAATTTTGGTGTCAAGAGCTCTAGCCTATTAGTGATAGGTGTCGTATTTTGGGCAATCCGTGTGTATTTTGAAAACCTACAAAACTAGTTGAGAATTATAGCTACTAGATGGATCACTAATCTTTGGAGGGATCGAATATTAGAGACTAATCACGTACCATGAGTCGAGGATGCGCAAGGATACCAAACCCCCATACACTCCTCCTCGGGGTACTTGTCTCTTTGTGAACCTCCTTATTAGATTGAGAGTTACCGATAATAAGTGCATGAGTTCTTCGGACTAATGTAATTATTGAAAGTTGACACTTCCACCTTCCCATATTTTGCTAGGCTCTCCCGTGCCGTGCATTGCCTTCTACTCACTCCGAGAGTTGGTGTCCACCTTCGCCGGTACATCCAAACCATTGGCATGATACGCTCTGTCATCATAAACCTCCTTATATCTTTCCTCAAAACAACCACCATACCTACCTATCAAGGAATTTCCATAGCCTTTCCAGGATATATTGCCATGCAACATCCACCTCTTCATGACTTGATCTTCATGTCATACATGTTCCTGCTACACTGGCAGCGACATACATTGCATATATCATGATAGTTACATCTTCTTTATGATTTTGAGTACCTTGTAAAGTGTGAAAGATCTCCTTTACCTTCTTGTAAAATAGAGTGTTGCCCTTAAGTGAGGAAAAGATCCCAAAGTGGACACAATAAAAGATCCCAAAGAGGACAAATGAGAGTTAAATAGAAAGAGCCATTGAGGCAAAAAAATACAAAAAAATAGTAAAAAGAGAAAAAGAAATAAAAAGAGAGAAAGGGGCAACACTACTATCCTTTTGAGAGATCCACACTAGTACTCCCTTTATATCCTTGTACTCCATAGAGATGATCATTATGCATATAGCTATGTGGGGACCTTCACCCTATAGAACTTGGCTTGCATATTCCAAGGATGAGCCTCCTCAAACTAGCTCTAGGTCTTCATGAGCGAGAAAGTTAGATGCACCCCCACTAGTTCCATTGGAGAGCTTCCTAGCTCGTATGTGCATCCGTTGCATGGCAATCCCTACTCCTCACATCATATATATCATTTGGCCTCTCTTGCCTACGATTGTCCTCATTGATGTGAGCCTTTCTCACCCTTTTTGTCTTCCTCCTCCACACTATTTCTCTCTTTGCCATCCAAAGTGTCAACTCTCGTGCTTACGCTCATCCATTGCATGAGTGCTAAAAATATTGAAAAAGGAGTGGATCAAATTGACTTGTACCTGGCTAGTGGTCTGGGGACGAGTCAAGATAAGATTCCAGAAAAATACCAAGTGTGAAACTTTAGTAGATTGAGTTCTCAACAAATAAATGTTTTTTCTCGTATTCCCTATCCCCCTTCTTGCACGCAAACACCATTTGGAGACATTCGAGTCACGGACAGTGAGAGCTCTTGCACCTAATGTTCTTTTGTTACTTGTTTCAATGCTAATATAGACTCTTGCATGTTATGACTTGAATTGAATCTCTAACCTTGATTGCTTTACTTTTCAAAGTTCTTATATGGTTGCTAGCATGTCACCACAGAAATTATGCCATTATCATTTACCTACTCGAGGACGAGCAGGAATTAAGCTTGGGGATGTTGATACGTTCAAAACGTATCTATAATTTCTGCTTGCTCCATGCATGTTTTGTGTGATATTTCTATGATCTAGATACACTTTCATACACTTTTGATCATATTTGGACTAACCTATTAACTCAGTGCACCACAGTGCCAGTTCCTGTTTTTTGCTGTTTTTCTATTTCAGTTTTCCCCCATATAAAAAGTGCCAGAAAAATTCCGGGAAAACTATAGGAAAAATCGGCGTACAGGAAGCTTCGCGAAGAGATCGAGAGGGGCCAGAGGGGAGCCAGGGGTGGCCCAGGCGGCCACCCGGCGCGGCCACCCCGTGGGCCGCGCTAGGGGGGCGCCTGTGGCCCCTGGTCCACCTCTGGCTGCCCCCCTTCGCCTATATATCCCCCGTGACGTGAAACCCTCGGGGACAGAACCCTTTTTCGGATCTCTCCTTTGTTCCGCCGCCGTCGCGCTTCCGAGATCGGGAGCACCAGAAGAGCTCTTCCCGGCACCCTGCCGGAGGGAGGGCCGATCTCCGGGAGTCTCCTCTTCACCATGGATGCTCCCCGGATGTCTCGTGAGTAGTTTTCCTTGGACCATGGGTCCGTGATCAGTAGCTATGTGATGTTCTCCTCCCCTCTTTGTTCTTCATGGTTTAGACCTCGTGAGCTTCCTTACATGATCGAGGCACTTTTGTAATCTTTCTGCTGTTGCTATACTGAGTTTGATGGGATCTGATGGATTATGAGATTATGTTCAGATTGTGATTGAGTAATATATTTGGTTTTTATCTCTTATATTTTTGTTCCTAAGTATTTCTTGCATGTTCTCCGGTTTTGTTTATTGCTTTGGCCAAGTAGTAGGTAGCAACCCCAAGAGGGAACGTTATGCTCGATTGTGGGTTCATGCCCCCCGATGACACGCTTGAGTGACAGAAACATGAGTCTAGCGGATGTGTTGTTTCCACAAGGGGGAAAACAACGGTGCTTGTAACCGCGGTTGCAAGGATTGTTTACTTTACGAAAAGTGCTTTTTAATGCAGTTGTCTGTTGCTTTGGGTTTACACTTTGGGTGGGGCTCGCAACTTAATACCAGCGAGATGTTCTGGATAGATATCTCAAGCTGGATGATTAGTAGTAGATGCAGTTGGATTTCGGTCTACTTATTTTGGCGTACTGCCCGTGCTTTTGAGCCTCTTCCTTTCTTTTGTAGCATAGTTAGCATTGCGGTGCGTTCATAATCCTGTCAATTGCCCTTCTGTAATTTGTTTACCTCGCATAGCGGTTTTATCGTCTTTTGGGAGAGAGACATCACTAGTGAACATCACGTATCCCGGTCCATATCCTCATTACTGTTTCCACGCTCATTTACTTTTCTGCTTTTACTTTCAGTTGCGATCATTATCCCTTGTGTTTGATCCTTTGTGAACAACAAGACCGGAGAGATTGACAACCTCTCTGAACTTCGTTGGGAACAAAGTTATTTGTGTCTGTGTGCAGGTCCGCGTCAGTTGCGCCGCTGACACCTACTTATCATCTCTGGTGTCCTACTGGAGACAAACCTTGGTATCTTTACTGAGGGAAATTTGCTGTTGTGCTACATCACGCCTTCCACTTGGGGCTCACCAACGAAGGGCAAGAAGACTACACCCGTCAACTCTCGCGCCATCGAGCAAATTTCTGGCGCCGTTGCCGGGGACTCCGAGTGCTAAGATAGGGGAGTTGCACACTACCCTTTACCTATGTTTTTTAGTCTTGTTAGTTTACCTTTCAATTTTTATCTTTGTGTCTTATATCAAAAATCACAAAAAAATTGTTTATCTTGCTATTAGCAGTCCTCCTTGTTTAGATGAACATGTTAGGGCTAGGTGCTTTGCGGGAATCGGAAGTTCTCGATTTCCGTCAAAGAGATGGAGAAAATATGAAGAAAGCATGGGACAGAATCTCTGAAGCACATAAAAGAATTATGCCTTGGATACCTATAAAAATTGTGCATAGAAATTTTTACCATGGTCTTTTTAAGTGGTGTAAACACTCTCTTGACATTATAGCTGAAGGAGATTTTCTAGAGTGTGATGAAGTTAGGGCTCTTGATATTTTGCGTAGTCTATCTAGTTATTTTGTTTATGATCGTAGTATTGATACTGTCATAGATAGACTTGCCACTATTGAAAAAAGATTGGATGCTCTAGACTTGAGGAAAGTAGAGGAACTTAAGTCCAACAAGAAAGAAATGTTGGAGATAGATGATGATTGGGAGCTCTTTTTTAGGATTAGCATCTCTAACCAAGACTTCCTTGCTCTTTGTGATGTTGGATTCACAGTTTCTACTATGCCAAAAATAGTTTATGATTCTTTGAAGCTAGATATGGATAAATTATCATCTTATCATGAACATTCTAATGGAGATATTTCAGAGATTAAAGGAAAGGTAAAATAAGTCCAAGTTGCATTCCTTCATAGGACTGCACCAATGGATTTCTTCATCATGGAGCCAAACCAAAGTAACATTGTGCTCGGAAGAGACTTCCTCCGTGCTATGAAAGGCTTCATTGATATTGGTAACGGGCACATACGCTTACGCGGTATGGCGAAAGGTAAGTACCTCTTTCCTAGGAAGAAGAAGAATGAGCTTATTGAAAATCAATTTGAAGGTTTTTATCATTCTGATCTTGGAGACCCTTGATTCTTCTTTTGCATTATGCCTAGCTTAAAGGCATAAAAGAAAGCGCTTTCGGGAGGCAGCCCACAACGAATTTAGGTTTCTTTTTGCTTTTTGTTGTGTCTTGATGTTTGTTACTACTGTAGCAACATCATTGTATCTTTATTTTTCAACTTTGTGCCAAGTTATAGCCTCTTATGATAAGGGAAGCAAAAGTTGCGACGTGCTGTCCAGAAAACAGATTCTGTCCCTTGACAGAAAAATTCGAATCAAATCACCAGATCATATTTTTGATCTGAAGTTTTTTGACAGCCTGCTCTATAAAATTGTGAAACTTCCGTATGTTCTGAGTTTTTTGATTTGAGTTGCATAAGTGCCCCTAAAAAATTCTTTACTACCTGATGTTCTGTTTTTCACAGATTCTGCCACGTTTTGTCTCTCCTAACTTTTGCAAACCTTAAGCTTGCTTTTTATTTGCAAAAACTTTTTGGCACTCTTGAGAAACAGTAGCTCTTCAAGAATATCTTTATATCCAGTGGGGAAAAATTATTTTATTAAGGGTACTAACCTCTCTAATCAGCTTATGATGAGTTATGTATGAAGGGAGTTTTCAAGTGTGCGATGGAAGATGATGAAAGAAGATCCAGGAGTGTCAAGCGCTCAAGCTTGGGGATGCCCCCATGCATCCCCAATAAATATTCAAGGAGACTCAAGCATCTAAGCTTGGGGATGCCCCCGTGCATCCCCTTCTCCATCAACAATCATCAGTTCGTCCTTTGTCTCACTATATTTTTATCACTTCATGCGTTATGTGCTATGCTTGGAGCGTCTCGCTCTTAGGTTTTATTTTTAGTTTTCTTTAGTTTTGCTTGCTGTTCATAACAAGTTAGATCCCGTCTTACTTTGTGTGGGAGAGAAACACGCTCCACTTTCAAAATCTAGAACACATCATAGGATTTTTCCTGCTTATCTTTTTGCTGTTGTGTGTTCTTTATCTTTTCATAGCTGCTGCCATGTTTAGTTCTAGTCTTAGTTTGTCTTTAGCAAGAGCCTTGGCTTTTGTTTAGTCTGTTGCTGGAACTCTTTTTAGTTTTCATGTTTATTTTGTTAAAGAGAGTTGGTTGTTGCACTGAGTTGTGTTCTGTCTTGGAAGTAGGTAATTGAGGTTGCTATTTAATTCTAGTAGTAACTTGCAATAGTTTTGAAGTTTTGATGTGAGTAATGTTTGAAATTTTGGTGTCAAGAGCTCTAGCCTATTAGTGATAGGTGTCGTATTTTGGGCAATCCGTGTGTATTTTGAAAACCTACAAAACTAGTTGAGAATTATAGCTACTAGATGGATCACTAATCTTTGGAGGGATCGAATATTAGAGACTAATCACGTACCATGAGTCGAGGATGCGCAAGGATACCAAACCCCCATACACTCCTCCTCGGGGTACTTGTCTCTTTGTGAACCTCCTTATTAGATTGAGAGTTACCGATAATAAGTGCATGAGTTCTTCGGACTAATGTAAGTATTGAAAGTTGACACTTCCACCTTCCCATATTTTGCTAGGCTCTCCCGTGCCGTGCATTGCCTTCTACTCACTCCGAGAGTTGGTGTCCACCTTCGCCGGTACATCCAAACCATTGGCATGATACGCTCTGTCATCATAAACCTCCTTATATCTTTCCTCAAAACAACCACCATACCTACCTATCAAGGAATTTCCATAGCCTTTCCAGGATATATTGCCATGCAACATCCACCTCTTCATGACTTGATCTTCATGTCATACATGTTCCTGCTACACTGGCAGCGACATACATTGCATATATCATGATAGTTACATCTTCTTTATGATTTTGAGTACCTTGTAAAGTGTGAAAGATCTCCTTTACCTTCTTGTAAAATAGAGTGTTGCCCTTAAGTGAGGAAAAGATCCCAAAGTGGACACAATAAAAGATCCCAAAGAGGACAAATGAGAGTTAAATAGAAAGAGCCATTGAGGCAAAAAAATACAAAAAAATAGTAAAAAGAGAAAAAGAAATAAAAAGAGAGAAAGGGGCAACACTACTATCCTTTTGAGAGATCCACACTAGTACTCCCTTTATATCCTTGTACTCCATAGAGATGATCATTATGCATATAGCTATGTGGGGACCTTCACCCTATAGAACTTGGCTTGCATATTCCAAGGATGAGCCTCCTCAAACTAGCTCTAGGTCTTCATGAGCGAGAAAGTTAGATGCACCCCCACTAGTTCCATTGGAGAGCTTCCTAGCTCGTATGTGCATCCGTTGCATGGCAATCCCTACTCCTCACATCATATATATCATTTGGCCTCTCTTGCCTACGATTGTCCTCATTGATGTGAGCCTTTCTCACCCTTTTTGTCTTCCTCCTCCACACTATTTCTCTCTTTGCCATCCAAAGTGTCAACTCTCGTGCTTACGCTCATCCATTGCATGAGTGCTAAAAATATTGAAAAAGGAGTGGATCAAATTGACTTGTACCTGGCTAGTGGTCTGGGGACGAGTCAAGATAAGATTCCAGAAAAATACCAAGTGTGAAACTTTAGTAGATTGAGTTCTCAACAAATAAATGTTTTTTCTCGTATTCCCTATCCCCCTTCTTGCACGCAAACACCATTTGGAGACATTCGAGTCACGGACAGTGAGAGCTCTTGCACCTAATGTTCTTTTGTTACTTGTTTCAATGCTAATATAGACTCTTGCATGTTATGACTTGAATTGAATCTCTAACCTTGATTGCTTTACTTTTCAAAGTTCTTATATGGTTGCTAGCATGTCACCACAGAAATTATGCCATTATCATTTACCTACTCGAGGACGAGCAGGAATTAAGCTTGGGGATGTTGATACGTTCAAAACGTATCTATAATTTCTGCTTGCTCCATGCATGTTTTGTGTGATATTTCTATGATCTAGATACACTTTCATACACTTTTAATCATATTTGGACTAACCTATTAACTCAGTGCACCACAGTGCCAGTTCCTGTTTTTTGCTGTTTTTCTATTTCAGTTTTCCCCCATATAAAAAGTGCCAGAAAAATTCCGGGAAAACTATAGGAAAAATCGGCGTACAGGAAGCTTCGCGAAGAGATCGAGAGGGGCCAGAGGGGAGCCAGGGGTGGCCCAGGCGGCCACCCGGTGCGGCCACCCCGTGGGCCGCGCTAGGGGGGCGCCTGTGGCCCCTGGTCCACCTCTGGCTGCCCCCCTTCGCCTATATATCCCCCGTGACGTGAAACCCTCGGGGACAGAACCCTTTTTCGGATCTCTCCTTTGTTCCGCCGCCGTCGCGCTTCCGAGATCGGGAGCACCAGAAGAGCTCTTCCCGGCACCCTGCCGGAGGGAGGGCCGATCTCCGGGAGTCTCCTCTTCACCATGGATGCTCCCCGGATGTCTCGTGAGTAGTTTTCCTTGGACCATGGGTCCGTGATCAGTAGCTATGTGATGTTCTCCTCCCCTCTTTGTTCTTCATGGTTTAGACCTCGTGAGCTTCCTTACATGATCGAGGCACTTTTGTAATCTTTCTGCTGTTGCTATACTGAGTTTGATGGGATCTGATGGATTATGAGATTATGTTCAGATTGTGATTGAGTAATATATTTGGTTTTTATCTCTTATATTTTTGTTCCTAAGTATTTCTTGCATGTTCTCCGGTTTTGTTTATTGCTTTGGCCAAGTAGTAGGTAGCAACCCCAAGAGGGAACGTTATGCTCGATTGTGGGTTCATGCCCCCCGATGACACGCTTGAGTGACAGAAACATGAGTCTAGCGGATGTGTTGTTTCCACAAGGGGGAAAACAATGGTGCTTGTAACCGCGGTTGCAAGGATTGTTTACTTTACGAAAAGTGCTTTTTAATGCAGTTGTCTGTTGCTTTGGGTTTACACTTTGGGTGGGGCTCGCAACTTAATACCAGCGAGATGTTCTGGATAGATATCTCAAGCTGGATGATTAGTAGTAGATGCAGTTGGATTTCGGTCTACTTATTTTGGCGTACTGCCCGTGCTTTTGAGCCTCTTCCTTTCTTTTGTAGCATAGTTAGCATTGCGGTGCGTTCATAATCCTGTCAATTGCCCTTCTGTAATTTGTTTACCTCGCATAGCGGTTTTATCGTCTTTTGGGAGAGAGACATCACTAGTGAACATCACGTATCCCGGTCCATATCCTCATTACTGTTTCCACGCTCATTTACTTTTCTGCTTTTACTTTCAGTTGCGATCATTATCCCTTGTGTTTGATCCTTTGTGAACAACAAGACCGGAGAGATTGACAACCTCTCTGAACTTCGTTGGGAACAAAGTTATTTGTGTCTGTGTGCAGGTCCGCGTCAGTTGCGCCGCTGACACCTACTTATCATCTCTGGTGTCCTACTGGAGACAAACCTTGGTATCTTTACTGAGGGAAATTTGCTGTTGTGCTACATCACGCCTTCCACTTGGGGCTCACCAACGAAGGGCAAGAAGACTACCCCCGTCAACTCTCGCGCCATCGAGCAAATTTCTGGCGCCGTTGCCGGGGACTCCGAGTGCTAAGATAGGGGAGTTGCACACTACCCTTTACCTATGTTTTTTAGTCTTGTTAGTTTACCTTTCAATTTTTATCTTTGTGTCTTATATCAAAAATCACAAAAAAATTGTTTATCTTGCTATTAGCAGTCCTCCTTGTTTAGATGAACATGTTAGGGCTAGGTGCTTTGCGGGAATCGGAAGTTCTCGATTTCCGTCAAAGAGATGGAGAAAATATGAAGAAAGCATGGGACAGAATCTCTGAAGCACATAAAAGAATTATGCCTTGGATACCTATAAAAATTGTGCATAGAAATTTTTACCATGGTCTTTTTAAGTGGTGTAAACACTCTCTTGACATTATAGCTGAAGGAGATTTTCTAGAGTGTGATGAAGTTAGGGCTCTTGATATTTTGCGTAGTCTATCTAGTTATTTTGTTTATGATCGTAGTATTGATACTGTCATAGATAGACTTGCCACTATTGAAAAAAGATTGGATGCTCTAGACTTGAGGAAAGTAGAGGAACTTAAGTCCAACAAGAAAGAAATGTTGGAGATAGATGATGATTGGGAGCTCTTTTTTAGGATTAGCATCTCTAACCAAGACTTCCTTGCTCTTTGTGATGTTGGATTCACAGTTTCTACTATGCCAAAAATAGTTTATGATTCTTTGAAGCTAGATATGGATAAATTATCATCTTATCATGAACATTCTAATGGAGATATTTCAGAGATTAAAGGAAAGGTAAAATAAGTCCAAGTTGCATTCCTTCATAGGACTGCACCAATGGATTTCTTCATCATGGAGCCAAACCAAAGTAACATTGTGCTCGGAAGAGACTTCCTCCGTGCTATGAAAGGCTTCATTGATATTGGTAACGGGCACATACGCTTACGCGGTATGGCGAAAGGTAAGTACCTATTTCCTAGGAAGAAGAAGAATGAGCTTATTGAAAATCAATTTGAAGGTTTTTATCATTCTGATCTTGGAGACCCTTGATTCTTCTTTTGCATTATGCCTAGCTTAAAGGCATAAAAGAAAGCGCTTTCGGGAGGCAGCCCACAACGAATTTAGGTTTCTTTTTGCTTTTTGTTGTGTCTTGATGTTTGTTACTACTGTAGCAACATCATTGTATCTTTATTTTTCAGCTTTGTGCCAAGTTATAGCCTCTTATGATAAGGGAAGCAAAAGTTGCGACGTGCTGTCCAGAAAACAGATTCTGTCCCTTGACAGAAAAATTCGAATCAAATCACCAGATCATCCTTTTGATCTGAAGTTTTTTGAAAGCCTTCTCTATACAATTGTGAAACTTCTGTATGTTCTGAGTTTTTTGATTTGAGTTGCATAAGTGCCCCTAAAAAATTCTTTACTACCTGATGTTCTGTTTTTCACAGATTCTGCCACGTTTTGTCTAGCCTAACTTTTGCAAACCTTAAGCTTGCTTTTTATTTGAAAAAACTTTTTGGCACTCTTGAGAAACAGTAGCTCTTCAAGAATATCTTTATATCCAGTGGGGAAAAATTATTTTATTAAGGGTACTAACCTCTCTAATCAGCTTATGATGAGTTATGTATGAAGGGAGTTTTCAAGTGTGCGATGGAAGATGATGAAAGAAGATCCAGGAGTGTCAAGCGCTCAAGCTTGGGGATGCCCCCATGCATCCCCAATAAATATTCAAGGAGACTCAAGCGTCTAAGCTTGGGGATGCCCCCGTGCATCCCCTTCTCCATCAACAATCATCAGTTCGTCCTTTGTCTCACTATATTTTTATCACTTCATGCGTTATGTGCTATGCTTGGAGCGTCTCGCTCTTAGGTTTTATTTTTAGTTTTCTTTAGTTTTTCTTGCTGTTCATAACAAGTTAGATCCCGTATTACTTTGTGTGGGAGAGAAACACGCTCCACTTTCAAAATCTAGAACACATCATAGGATTTTTCCTGCTTATCTTTTTGCTGTTGTGTGTTCTTTATCTTTTCATAGCTGCTTCCATGTTTAGTTTTAGTCTTAGTTTGTCTTTAGCAAGAGCCTTGGATTTTGTTTAGTCTGTTGCTGGAACTCTTTTTAGTTTTCATGTTTATCTTGTTAAAGAGAGTTGGTTGTTGCACTGAGTTGTGTTTTGTATTGGAAGTAGGTAATTGAGGTTGCTATTTAATTCTAGTAGTAACTTGCAATAGTTTTGAAGTTTTGATGTGAGTAATGTTTGAACTTTTGGTGTCAAGAGCTCTAGCCTATTAGTGATAGGTGTTGTATTTTGGGCAATCCGTGTGTATTTTCAAAACCTACAAAACTAGTTGAGAACTCTAGCTACTAGATGGATCACTAATCTTTGGAGAGATCGAATATTAGAGAACACTCACGTACCATGAGTCGAGGATGCGCAAGGATAACCAAACCCCCATACACTCCTCCTCGGGGTACTTGTCTCTTGGTGAACCTCCTTATTAGATTGAGAGTTACCGATAATAAGTGCATGAGTTCTTCGGACTAATGTAAGTATTGAAAGTTGACACTTCCACCAATCAGGCTCAACTGGCAGCTAATGTAACCCTTGGATGCAATAAAATGATGTTGCCCAAATACTACAACCTCAAAGCACTCGGGGGCTCGAGTCCAAAACTCCCCCCGAGAGACGCTATCGTCGCTCACGCGATCTATACCCAAAGCACTCGGGGGCTCGAGTCCAAAACTCCCCCCAAGAGACGCTATCGTCGCTCACGCGATCTATACCCAAAGCACTCGGGGGCTCGAGTCCAAAACTCCCCCGAGAGACGCTAACGTCGCTCACGCGATCTATACCCAAAGCACTCGGGGGCTCGAGTCCAAAACTCCCCACGAGAGACGCTATTGTCGCTCACTCGATCTATACCCAAAGCACTCGGGGGCTCGAGTCCAAACTCCCTCCGAGAGACGCTATCGTCGCTCACACGATCTATAACCAAAGCACTCGGGGGCTCGAGTCCAAAACTCCCCCCGAGATATGCTATCGTCGCTCTCGCGATCTTTACCCAATGCACTCGGGGGCTCGAGTCCAAAACTCCCCCCGAGAGACGTTATCGTCGCTCATGCGATCTCTACCCAAAGCACTCGGGGGCTCGAGCACGACCTCCCCCCGAGAAACGCTCACTGAAACTTAAAGAGCCCAAGCGACAACCCCCGCCAGGCTCCACCTGCTGAAAAATGGATCGGAAGACACGGCTACAACAAGATGAAACACAAAGCACTCCGTAGAAATATGAATGGAGCGCAGGACGCAGACACTCTTTTAGTCTTCACCTGATCGCCAACGATCACCTAAAGACTCGGGGGCTACTCCCATCGGGAGCGCTGTCACGCATTCGATAAAAGATGGCATCTAACAGAAGAACGATGAAGGAAACAAATCTCAGCCTACGTTCGACTCTTCAACTCAAAGGTAGCCTCGGGGGATACTCCCATCGGGAGCGCTGTCGTGCACCCGAGAGAACCCACAGTGAAAAGATTCGATGGACTCGAAGACAGCTCTCGGTTGCAAAGGACAAGAAGACACATTCCGTTACAAAGACTCAAGCACATCTCACGTTACAAGGACCCGAAGATCATTCTCAGTACAAAAATTTGAAGTACATTGGATAGAAGGCAGCTCTGATTACTCGAAGACAATTATCATTACATGGAGAACCAACCTAGTTACAAAAGACACAAGCATCCAATAAGTCTACAACATCAATCACCCAAGGAATTATGACTTCTACATGTATGCCCATGCTGAGATAATTTGCACTAAGACAACGAGCATCATCACAGACAAAGGAGGAGTCGAAGCAGCCAGTTCATGATGTCAATGACATAACAAAAGGTGAAGCTCGACTTTTTTGCGGAGCACCGAAGACAATGCTCCACCAGCTTCTTCTCCTGCTCCACAAGCTTCTTCTCCAGCTCCACCCGAGCTGCCGGCGAAGATGACGCCACTGCCTCCAGTTCTACAAGGTCACCTGGCGCGCCCGCTTCATCGGTGGCTTGACGTCGAGGTCCTCTTCAGAGCCGGAGGAGGAAGAAGGTGCAGACGGCTCAGCATCTGCACCCGAAGAGTCGCTAGAGGAGGAAGCAGTTGAAGACGCAGGCGAAGGACTCCTCGACTTTCCAGAACCATCGCTGCTTGTTTCCGGCCAGTACGGATCCATGCGGTTGCCGCTCGGGTCAAAGGCGCGGATGATAAGCGTGTCTTCGCCATCAAAACGGCAACAAAGAGTATCACCATCACGTCAGTTCAAGCGTCGAGCAAACGACTTCCAGCCAAAGCCAAGAAAAATCAAGCGAGAACTATCGATCTCCAACTTAACATACCGAGTGGCGTTCCGGCCACGGACGCGCAAGAGGAAATCATAGCGCCAGAAACCCTCCTCCGAAGAAGAGGAGGAAGGTGTTGACGGTGCACCACGACGACCACCACGAGAAAAGCGCGGAGTACGACCACCGCGACCACGGCGAACCCGGCCACGACTCGTAACACCTACACCTCGCTTTGGTCCCATGAGGAGATGAAGAAGAGGAGCAAAAGGGGCAGGGGACGAACACTACTGCCAGATGAGGAAAAGGGTTCTATTTATAACACAACCCCAAGGGCAAGCAGAAGCCCAGACGATGGCAGCAATTAATTCAAAGACCAAGCATGCCGGGCCATTCGAATTCCGAGACAAAGATGCCTTCACACGGGCGGCACTGTGCGCTGGACGCGTCAAATCTCACGCGTTTTCAATGCGCGCATCGATAACTCAACAAACGGCTGCAGCACGCCACCAACAGCCATTATTATGACCGGTCATGAAGACATGACGGTTCGCAGACAAAGCATCTTTGACAGCCCTCCAGCAAAGAGATCGTTATCCTTACCAAGAAGAGGTAAATTAAAATGGCAGCGCAAAAAATACAGCCTGCAAGCACTGTCTTTACTGACTCCAATACATTTTTCAAATATATTTAACTCCCATCGGGAGCCTATCCACCCATGAGAGTCTCGGGTGCTCCCTCACCTAGAAGTAAAGACGTGCTCGAGTGATTACTCGCACCCATGAGAGTCTCGGGTGCTCGCTCACCTAGAAGTAAAAACGTGCTCGAGTGATTACTCGCACCCATGAGAGTCTCGGGTGCTCCCTCACCACGACAGAAGATAAGAAGACCTGCACTCGCCAGATCGAGCGGCCCCAGAGTATCGGATGCTCCCTCACCCCGAGAGAAAAAGCAATACTCGAGTGATTACTCGCAAAGCTCTAAGTACCCGAACACTCGAAGACCTCCCGAGAAAATACTCCTCTACATTACTCCTCGCCCGAGCGCTCGGTAATGCTCCGTGAGTGACCGCTAAAACAGCTCACTTTATTGTTTATTCTAAGTGGGTGCATTATCTACTAGGCTCCGCGCCTCAATAAAAATACATATTCCTGGAACACGATACACTGTGCCCAGATGCCACGCAAGTTTAGCGTGTAGGTAAGACCCCGCTGCGCAGATCGGCCGGGCTGGGACTTGCCGCAGTGCGATTTCACTCCCAACCTTTTCCATGCGCTTGCATGATAGAAAAAGCCGGGCGGACGCGCCTAGGCTACGAACTTTACTGGCGGCAATTGATCACTGTAAGACCTGCAGCGGCATGACTTTTTCTAGACACCAGTGTTCCAAGCTCATGTCGAGGGACTTGAGTTTGATTGGGCTACTGCGGTATTTGCCACTAGTGCAATTCACCAAGGCTCGACCAGTCGAATCCTTGGGCCCTTTCATCTTAGCATCCCTCGAAACAGGTTTTGTCATGGCCCCAGACTGTCAGCGACCCGCGGTTGAACCGTGCACACATAAAAACGATGCAAGTATGGACTCGAGTCCCTGCGCGACTCTTCGAGCCCCCCAGGCACTCGGGGGCTACTGACGAGGGGGTGTCCCCACGACTCCTATGGATGGGCCTACCCGGCGTAGCCGAAGACAGAAGGCCCATAGAGATGCCGCCCGGGCCCAGCCTTGGCCCACTAGTGGCACCGACGTAGGAGTCCGCGACTCATAAGGAAGGTGCAAACTTGCCGTACGGTACAAGATCAGGGTTAGGAAACCTCATATGTAATCCAGGACGGACTCCCCGAGACCTAGCCTAGTGAATAAGGGCTAGGAGGGGAGACGTCGAGATCAGGCAATACACAATCTATAACCCTAGCCTTGTGCGCACTAGCCTTGGTTTCCCTATAATCGCATCTCCAAGCAATAATATCGAGCAGGAACGTATCCTCCTGTTAGCCGATGAGCTATCGTCCAACCTGTGCCTCTCATGACTAACCCAGGGTCCCTGACCATGGGATTTGCCGGGGTACATCCCCATCATTGACGACCCTTCTTCGGGAGGCCTTCACGAAGACTCGACGACGACTAGTTAGGTGGATCCCGCCGGAGAGCCTTGACCCGTGTGGTTACTGGAATGGCGTGTTTTACCTTTGCCACTAGGCATTTTATTGTAGTCTGTACTCAGACATGTATCTTCCGCTGATGTAATGTATTAAGGCAGTTGTATGCCGATTGTATGAGATGTTGTATCCTTGTAGCTGTAATGTTGCGATATCATGTTGGAAATCCGGGGCATATGACATTGTCATATGTCGCGGCGGGACCGATATGTGCTTCGTCCTTGGATCTGGATGGAAACATCTAGATCTGGAACAGTACCGCATTTCGGTCCATACAAATTGACAGGATTATAAACGCACCGCAATGCTAACTATGTTACAAAAGAAAGGAAGAGGCTCAAAAGCATGTGCGGTACGCCAAAATAAGTAGACCAAAATCCAACTGCATCTACTACTAATCATCCACCTTGAGATATCTATCCAGAACATCTCGCTGGTATTAAGTTGCGAGCCCCACCCAAAGTGTAAACCCAAAGCAACAGACAACTGCATTAAAAAGCACTTTGCGTAAAGTAAACAATCCTTGCAACCACGGTTACAAGCACCATTGTTTCCCCCTTGTGGCAACAACACATCCCCTAGATTCATGTTTCTGTCACTCAAGCGTGTCATCAGGGGGCACGAACCCACAATCGAGCATAACGTTCCCTCTTAGAGTTACTACCTACTACTTGGCCAAAGCAATAAACAGCAACGGAGAACATACAAGAATTATTTAGGAACAAAAATATAAAAGATAAGAACCAAATATATTACTCTATCACAATCTGAACATAATCTCATAATCTACCAGATCCCATCAAACTCAGCATAGCAACAGTAGAAAGATTACATATGTGCCTCGATCATGTAGGGCAGCTCACGAGGTCTAAACCATGAAGAACAAAGAGGGGAGGAGAACATCACATAGCTACTGATCACGGACCCATGGTCCAAAGGAAACTACTCATGACACATCCGGGAAGCGTCCATGGCGAAGGCGAAGCTCCTGGAGGTCGATCCTCCCTCCGGCAGGGTGCCGGGAAGAAGTCTGCTGGCGCTCCCAATCTTGGAAGTGCGACGGTGGCGGAACAGAGGCGAGATCGCGAAAAAGGTTCTGTCTTAAGGGGTTTCGTGTCACGGGGAATATATAGGCGAAGGGGGAAGCCAGGGGGCCACCAGGTGTCCAGGCGGCCACCCGGCGCAGCCCCACCCTAGGTCGCGCCACCTGGCCGCATGGGCCCCTCCGGCCCTCCTTCGGGACTCTGGAAGCTTCTATTACGCAGATTTTTTATCTGATTTTTTCTGGATTTTTGGAGCACTTTTAATATGGGGGAAAACTGAAATAGAAAAATAGCAGAAAACAAAAACTTGCACTGGGGGTGCACTGAGTTAATAGGTTTGTCCAAATATGATCAAAAGTGTATGAAAGTGTATCTAGATCACAGCAATGTCACACAAAACATGCATGGAGCAAGCAGAAATTATCGATACGTTTGGGACGTATCAGCCCTCTCTCTCCTCTTGCAGTCGGTGCATGGCCTCCGAGTGGGCGCCTTGGGTGGCTTCCATCTCATTCTTGTGCAGATCCATCAGATAGCTGCGTGCCTCGGAAAGCTTCGCGGTCAAGGCCTCTTCCCGGAGGGTGAGAGGGTGGTTCTTGGCCTTAAGGTCCTCCGCCTACTGTGCTTGGTCTTGTCTCACCTCCTCTAGGTCCTTCCAGATGCGCACACTGGCCGCTTCTTGGCTTGCCATGGTCGTATAGGCCTCCTCTAGCTTTGCGGACCAAGTGGACAGCGCCTTCCTGCTGATGGAAATCAACTTGGTCACGGCCGCCTCCCTGGAAGACACCCGTTGAGCCCAGCCGATCACTTGCTTCTCCCGCGTGAAGTTCTTTTTCGGAGTTCTTCGTACTCCTGTTGGCTGTTGATCTAGAACTCTGCCCCAATCGGAGCCTTGAGGTCGTCTGGGTCAATTGTCTCTGGAGCACTTTCTCGGAGAGCCTCCTCCAGAGCCTGCACGCTGGCCCGACACTCCTTCCCCTTGTCCGTCACGGAAGGGGACGCCGCGATATTGGCCTGTGGACATTGTGGGAACGATTAGAACTAAACTAAGTGCCATCTTCTGGAACCTGGGCAATAGCCAGAGAAACCCAGGGCATGACTACTATGATAGTGGGTGTACCTGTATAGTGCTGGAGCTAGCGTACGGCACCACAGGGGAGCCCTCTCCTCCTGTGGGTCCTGTCCCTTGTTGAGGATCGGATCCGGTTGGTTTTTCTCTCTCTAGCCCGGGGGTCGTCCTGTTGCCTTGGTACACGATCATCTCTAGGGGCGCCCCTTGTTTCCCGCTTGCGGGGCTGGTGGGATCACCAGCGGTGCGCCAGAAGAAACCTCTCCTGCGAGCACCAAGTCAACATCGGAAACAACCGCTAACTCAGGAAATGGATATCCCAGGAAGACGTGCGTACCATGTGTGGATGGCGAAGTTCCCTTCATATCCGGAGCCCCTGCCGAAGTGCGCTCCACTTCCATCGCCTGCTTGGCCCCTGTTGCCTGCTGATGTCCTTGCTCCGCTTCGGGCGTTTGCTCCGATGTGTGAGCCCTTTTTACCGGAGCCTCGGCAACTTCATCCCTGTAACAACAACTTAGAGATTATCATTCGCGGACAGAAATATAAGGAGATGTGTGCATGTGTGACTTACTTGTCCCACGGAGGAGATAACATTAAATCCGGAAGGCCGAGCCTCCACTCATCCTGTGGTGAGACAGGGGTGTCCGAGACCCCCTCCTCCGTCCGAGAAGTTCCTCCCATCAGCTTCCGAGAAGCCGGCCTCTTGCGCATGGATGAAGACACGCCCCTTTTCGACGCCGCACTCCTGACAATCGCGCGCGTATGAACCCCTGAGACCTCGCCAGGGTCCGCCAGTGGCGCATCCCCGCTGGTTATAGGGGCATGGACTGGCATCGGGGGATCCTCCTCCTCATCCTCCTCGTTGTCGCTGGCATCGGGGATGTCAACCAATCCCTCGCTCTCTTAGGGCGTGTAAGACCACGTTTCGTCCAAGGATCTCTCTTCCTCGCCTTCCTCCTCCCCTTCAGGAACTCACTCTGGGCTATCCTCCACCATTGGCCTGTTGCCTCGGGAGGTGGTCGCCCTCCGGCTCGATCTCCGTGGGGACTGGGTGCCTGTGAGGTCCATGACTTCCCGTGCCGCCGCGGGCGGCTGAGTTCCGGCCCCTTGCTGGCTCCTCGAGCCCTTTCCCTTCGTTTGGCTCCCGGGGCCCGCCTCTTCAAACTTTTTTCCATTGGATTGGGTCTGGCCGTACTCGAAGTACTGCTGCTGTCGCTTCTGCATCCTCTTCAACTCCTCTAGGCTCGTGAGAGCCATCCTGTTCTCGTTGGTGTTCCGAGGCAGCTCGTCAATCGACTCTAGCAGATCCCTGATTTGTGCCTCCGACAAACCCTGCCAATCCGTGTTAGTTAGCACCTTGGCGTGACAAGGAGGCATGGCTTCCATCAAGGAATCCCTCGCCTGGTTGTTGTGTAGAGGGATCACTGCTTCCACCAGCACCATCTGCCACCCTCCAAAGAACATCTCCATGAATGTGTTGTAGAACCTGAGCACACTCAGGTTGTGCTGCGGTCTTGGGTGAAGCCGCATCTTGTCCGCCAGACCATTGTAATCCCATGCCATCCGAGAGCGATGCCACAAGGGAGCAATCCGGAGGCAAAGGTAGTCGACGACCACCATGTCCAGTGTCAGCCCCCAACCTTTAACTGCTTGATCCTGGCCAGAGGCAGGTCAAACTGCTCGCCCAGATCGGACTGGGCGTGCCACACCTTGGTTCGCTCCTCTGTCAGTTGCAGCACGACATCCGACACCTCATTAGCCAGGAGAACCGGGTCTATCTTCACAAACACCCAGTCGCCTCGCCATTCCGGCCTCTTGGTGATCACATGTGACTCCATGTATTCGTCGGACAACCCGTCCCGGATCTTGAAGGAGAATCCCCTAGCGATCACATCGTGCTTCACCCGGGGGGTGTAAAAGTACCGGAATAGGGCAACCAACGGCACCACACACACGAAGTTCTCTCATAGATATGCGAAGGCCGCCAGAGCAATCATCCCATTTGGGTGCAGGTGCATCATCTGGATCTTGAACGTATCTAGGATGGCGAGAAAGAACTGGGAAAAAGGAGGGACCAGACCTGCTTCTAGGAAGGCGGCGTAGATCGGCACCATGTTCCCGTCCACCACCGCCTCTTTCCTGCTCGGCGATGCCGTAACAATCTGCTGGCCCCATTCACTGTTGTCGTCGGCAAGGAAAACTTTGAGAAGGTCCATCTTCTACCGAGAATTGCAAGCCGAAGGGAAGCACGCCGAGACCTTCCGTCGATCGACAACCACTGCGGCAGCACCCTGCGACAATTTTTGTCGGCGTCTGTTTACTCTTGGGAGCCATGGGCAGATCTCACGGTAAGAGCGGATGGCTACAGGTTCGCGAGAGAGATGAGTTAAAAAGGGGGAGGGCGAAGCAAATTCTCCTTCCTGCGGGGCCTTATTAATATACCGTAACCACGCGCCGCCGCCGTGCTCTCCACAATGGTTACTTTCTGCTGGCCCGTCGCGCCATCACTTCACGCTTCGAGAAGTACACCTTTCCGCGAAGATTACTCGCCGGTTACCGTTGGGCCTAGACGCGGCCTCTAGGACGCAACGGCCACGCCCAGTCCCGGGGGCCACTGTCGGGGACTAGATCTCCGGGGTACTTCCCGAGAAGCTATGACTAAATAATCCGAAAAATAACGTTACAGCTTGCAGAGCACCTCCCGGTAGACGCGAGCAAGCCGCTGTTGGCTGAGGGTCCAGCTCTGACCTCCACCGCTCGACCAGGAGGCCAGGACATTGAATGCGGATAAAGACAAGCTCCTCCGAGCTACAGGAACGCCTTACCACCTGTCCCACGCATGGAGCAACGTGGCCCAAAGCATCCTCGTCATCATCCCTTTCCGGAAGTAATGCTACCACGCGGCACGTGGTCTTGTAAATTGGCAGTTGGCACCATGTGACCATCCCCTTGATCTATAAAAGGGAGAGGTCAGACGTCAGAGAGGAGGGGCTACTTGTAACAAAAAATAACATCCCACACATATAAGGAAGATCAGACGTGCAGGAGTAGGGTTTTTAGTCTCCGGACGGCCCGAACCTGGGTAAAACTCGTGTGTTTGTTTGCATCGGTCCATCATACCATTGTCGTTTCGACGCCACCGCAACCTCCCAACGCGTCTACGCCGGCGACGAGCAGCTCGGCGATAGGCGTCCAGTAACCGACGCGGGGGTCTCGATGTCCCTCGCCTTCCCGAAAAGGAAGGCTCTATCCGGGAGGACCACGGCAGACTTGATCGCATTTGTTTTGGAGAAAATGATGCTATTGATGATGGTTCCACCCTTGATGATGAACCAAATGTATATAATGAACCTGAATGGGTGGAGCCTCTTGAGTCTCCAACTTCTACCATTCCTTTGGTAGCAAGACGAGTTGAAGTAGAAAACATTCTTATGGGTTTGGGGCAAGATATAGTTACTCGTAGTCAACTTATGAAATTTTTCGCTCACTTCTTGTTTGTGTCTAGCATTGAACCTCTTAGGGTTGAAAAAACACTTGAGGATGCAGATTGGCTCATTGCAATGCAAGACGAGCTTACTAGTTTCACCAAGAATGAAGTGTGGTCTCTCGTGGAGAGGCCTTCCGGTCAAGATCATAACATCATTGGCACTAAATGGATTTTTAAGAACAAACAAGATGAACATGTTACCATCATCCGCAATAAGGCAAGGTTAGTGGCCCAAGTGTACTACCAAGTTGAAGGCTTGGATTTTGATGAGACCATTGCTCCCGTTGCCCGTCTTGAATCTATACGCATGCTTCTTGCTTATGCCACATTCAATGGATTTCCATTATTTCAAATGGATGTAAAAAGTGCTCTCCTTAACGGTCCCCTATAGGAGGATGTATATGTAGCACAACCACCCGTATTTTATGACCCACATCACAAGGACCACCTGCACAAACTTCATAATGCATTATATGGTCTCAAGCAAGCCCCTCGGGCTTGGTATGACCATCCTAGGAAGTTTTTACTCGAGGAAGGATTTGTGAGGGGTGTCATTGATACGTCCAAAATGCATCATTATTTTATATTGTAATTTCATCCTATTCATTGATATATTCCACTTTAAAGTATTGTTCTTATGTTGTTTTGGCTTCTTTTACATAGTTTACAACTTTCCGGTGCCGAAGCAGCAGAACCAGAATTCAGCGGTGAAAAGCGGACACCAAGTTGCTGAATCAGATCAAGTCCAAACGCGATGAAAATTTACGGGGAGTAGTTTTATGGGAATTAACTAGGGATCACCGAAGATGGAGGTGAGGGGACCAACCAGGAAGCCAGAAGGGTGCCTGGCACGGCCCCCCTCCTGGCCGCGCCAGGTACCCTCCTGGATGCCTGGTGGCCCCCTCGGTGCCCCCTCTCGCCTATAATACCCCCTGGGGTAGAAACCCTAAATACATAAGATTTTCCGTGTTTCGCCGCTGCCACGGGGTGGAAACCTACGGAGGACAAAATCCATCTCCGACGGGCAGATTCCGCCGGGGAGATCACCTCCCAGAAGGGGAGATCGTCGCCATCATCATCATCATCGTCACGGGCATCATTGAGATCATCATCAACATCATCCCCAACATCAGCACCATCTCCATCACCATCCCATCTCATCTCACAATTGCAACTTGTGTTGTAATCCGTACTATCTATCCTCTCTACTCTGTTGGTGTTGATTACTACTTTGTGGAGAATGCTATTGAGTTTTTTTGGAGAAATATCATTGTGTCCAGATTTTTTGCCACCCATCTATCACCTCTGATCATGATATCTTTTATGTCTTGTGAGTAGTTACTTTAGTTCTTGAGAACATGGGAGAAGTCTAGTTGTTAGTAGTCATATGATGTTGAAGTGTTATGTGTTGTTTGATACTTAAGTTGTGTTGTTATTTCTCTAGTGGTGTTATGTGAGTCGAACACTTAACACTTCACCTTTCATGGGCCTAGAGGAATACATTGTGCACAAAGGATGCTTATGGTGGGTTGCTGGAGTGACAGAAACCTGAACCCCAGTTCGCACACTTTTGCACAAGGGAATTATGGATCCTTGATTGTAATGATGTGGTTTGGCTTATGCCTTAATTACTACCTTGTATCTGCGGATGCTTGAAAGGTGTGTAATCATAAGATTACACTTATCTTAGTCTAGAAGGTGTACTAGCATTTATCCACCCACCAACACTTATCAACACAATACATATTACTTGGCGGAGTATGGTGAAAGTAACTTGGCTATCTCTCCCGTGTGTTCTCGAGAACGCTTTAGCTTTTATAAGTTTAGTTCCTAGGCTTATCCTTGTGAAAGGATTGGGCCACTTGTTACTCCTCAGTTACCCAGTTTACTTTGCTTATCTTTTACTTTTCTGTTGCTTAAACCAAAAACCCTTAAATATTTACCTTTGAGTGTGTGCAGCCTTTCCTTATCTAGTGTCACTTATCAGCACCTTCTGCTCCTCGCTGGGATCGACATCCTTATTTATCGAAAAGCTACAATTGATCCCCTAGACTTGTGGGTTATCAAGAATTGTTTATTGGCGCGGCTAACAGGGGAGGCAATCCCACTAAACCTATTAACTTCACCGCCATCAACGAGCTTTTCTGGCGCCGTTGCCGGGGAGTGTAACGCTACTGGTAAGTGAAGCTGGTAAGGAAACCTTTATTTTCTGTTGTTACCTTCAGTCCTTATGGACTCTTCTACTGTTGGTTCATTGCTGGTAAGGAGCCGCCCCACGACTGTGGTGGTCACTCCTACCCTACTGAAATTGTGCCCTATAAAATACCATCTGGTATTATTGATTATGTCTTGGCTAATCGTTATACAGGAGAAGGACATCCGGGAGAACACCTGCTATATCTATCACAATTATGTTCTTTATTTAAGCTTGCAGGTGTAACAATGGAGTTCGTCATGAAGAAACTATTCTCCGTATCACTCAAAGATAAAGCTTCAGATTGGTATAAGCTACTCGATAACTCTGATCTGCTTGAATGGCCAGAGCTTATGTCTCTCTTTTATGCAAAGTTTTATCCTCTTCGTGAAATTCACCAAGACAGGAACTACATCTACAACTTTTGGTCTCGCGACGGAGAGAGCATCGCTCAAGCTTGGGGGAGACTGAAGTCCCTAATGCTCAAATGCCCAAACCATGAGCTCCCCAAGGAAATTATACATACAAATTTTTATGCCAGACTTTCTCGTCAGGACAGGGAGATGTTGGATGCCTCCTCTAGCGGGTATTCCAGACCAGAAGTATGGAAGAAAAATGGGATCTTATAGAAAGGATCCAGAAGAACACTGAAGACTGGGAAATTGATAAAGGTATTGAACTCTCTATAAACTATAAGCATGACTACATTGAGAGTTATGTGAAGACTGATTACTTTAATACCTTTTGCTCTAAAATTGGTCTTGATTCCCAGCTAATGGTTGACTTTTGCAAGGACTTTGCTTCTCATATTAATTCTTCTAAGAAGAAGGAGAGTCAACATCATAAACCTTTCAAGGAGTCACCTATTGAGATTAATGTTACTGATCATGTTTTACCTGCAGTTGTGTATGAACAGCCTCCTTATCCCTTAAGGATAAAGGAGCACTCTTTTGTTATAGGTATTCTAAACAAAAATGGAAGGACCACTGACGAACCTAAGGACATGATCAAGGTCAAGCCTGAAGTTGCAATGGTCAAGGATCTGGTAACCAATAATATTGAAGAATCCACTATTAGTTTTTGTGCTGTTTCCACTAACATTGTCATAGCCAAGAACAAAGGCCCAATTTCAGGTACACCGGTTGTATCTGTCAAAATAGGAGATCATAATTACTATGGGCTATGTGATTTGGGATCTAGCGTCAGCGCTATTCCCTTCACACTTTATCAAAAGATCATGCACGAGATTCAGCCGTGTGAGATCGAGGACATTGATGTCACGATTCGTCTTGCGAATAAACAAACAATCTCTCCAGTTGGGATTGTGAGAGATGTTGAAGTACTCTGCGGGAAGGTAAAATATCCTACTGACTTTCTTGTACTTGGTTCACTGCAAGATAGTTTTTGCCCTATTATCTTTGGTAGGCCCTTCCTCAGCACTTGTGGAGCTATAATAGATTGCAAGAAAGGTAAAGTTTCTTTTGAATTCAACGGTGAGCCGTATGAATTTAATTTTTCTAAGAAGACTCGTGGTACTGACTTGTCAAGTAATGACAAAATTATTGAAGAAATTGCTTCTATTGCTATTCCTCCTAATGATACTTTGCAGCAATTTATGGAAGACCACGAGAATGACATGCATATGCAGGAGAGGGATGAACTAGAAGACATATTTTTAAGACAAACTCCTATCCTGAAGCACAACCTCCCGGTTGAACCTTTAGTAATCCTCTCGCAACCAAAAGAAGACCCGGTGTTTGATCTAAAACTACTACCCGATACGCTCAAGTATGCTTATTTAGATGAAAAGAAAGTATATCCTGTTATTATCAATTCTAACCTTTCAGGGTATGAAGACGAGATATTATTGGAGACACTCCGTAGACACCGAGGTGCTATTGGCTATACTCTTGATGATCTCAAGGGTATCAGTCCATCCATTTGCCAACATACTATCAATCTCGAGCCCGATGCTAAACCAGTTGTTGATCATCAACGACGGTTGAACCCAAGGATGAAGGACGTGGTTAGGATGGAGGTTCTCGAACTTCTAGCCGCAGGTATCATCTATCCTATAGCTGATAGTAAGTGGGGAAGTCCCGTTCATTGTGTTCCTAAGAAAGGAGGTATGACTGTTGTTCCTAATGATAAAAATGAACTAATACCTCAGAGGACTATTATTGGATATAGAATGTGTATTGATTTCAGGAAGTTGAACAAGGCCACCAGGAAGGACTACTATCCTCTGCCCTTTATTGATCAGATGCTCGAGCGGCTGTCTAAAATCACCCACTTCTGCTATCTTGATGGGTATTCTGGCTTCTCCCAGATTCACGTTAACACAACGAATCAAGAGAAGACCACCTTTCCGTGTCCTTACGGTACTTATGCTTATAGGCGTATGCCTGTTGGTTTATGTAATGCACCTGCTACTTTTCAGAGGTGTATGTCTGCAATATTTCATGGTTTTTGTGAGGAGATTGTAGAAGTTTTCATGGACGACTTTTCCATCTATGGAAACTCCTTTGACCACTGTCTCCACAATCTTAATAAAGTTTTGCAGAGATGTGAAGAAATGAATTTGGTGCTCAATTGGGAGAAGTGTCATTTCATGGTTAACGAAGGGATAGTTCTTGGACACAAGATTTCCGAAAGGGAATTGAAGTGGACAAGGCAAAAATTGAAGCTATTGAAAGGATTCCCTATCCAAGGGACATCAAAGGTATTCGTAGTTTTCTAGGTCATGCTGGTTTCTATAGAAGATTTATCAAGGACTTTTCTAAGACCTCGAGACCCCTTACCAATCTTCTCCAGAAGGATTCTCCTTTTTTATTTGATGAAGATTGTAAGGAAGCTTTTGAAGTTCTTAAGAAAGCCTTGATAACCGCTCCTATAGTACAACCACCTGACTGGAATTTTCCCTTTGAAATTATGTGTGATGCTAGTGATTTTGTTGTTGGAGCTTTTTTAGGACAAAGGGTTGACAAGAAGCTGAATGTCATCCACTATGCCAGCAAGACACTTGATAGTGCTCAAAAGAATTATGCTACTACCGAGAAGGAATTCTTGGCAGTGATGTTTGCTTGTGATAAGTTTAGACCGTACATTGTTGATTCTAAAGTTATTATTCATACTGATCATGCTTCCATTAAGTATCTTATGCAGAAAAAGGACGCCAAACCAAGACTCATTAGATGGGTACTCCTTCTTCAAGAATTTGATTTGCAGATTGTCGATAGAAAAGGAGAAGACAATCCGGTGGCGGATAATCTTTCAAGGATGGAAGATATCCCGCACGATCCTATTCCAGTCAACGATAGTTTCCTAGATGAACAACTTGCTGTTGTAAAAGTACAATCTCATTCCGACCCTTGGTTTGCAGATTATGCTAATTTTATCGTTGCAAAGTTTTTGCCTCCAGGTTTTACATTTCAGCAGAGGAAGAAATTCTTCATAGATTTGAGGCACTACTTTTGGGATGACCCACATCTTTTCAAAGAAGGTGTGGACGGGATCGTAAGAAGGTGTATACCGGAGCACGAGCAGCAGGACATTCTTCGACAATGTCACGATAGTCCCTATGGAGGACATCATGCCGGTGAAAGGACCGCACATAAAGTTTTACAATCAGGTTTTTATTGGCCTACTCTTTTTAAGGACGCCCGAAGGTACCTTCTATCTTGTGATAAGTGTCAGAGAGTTGGTAACATTAGCAGGAGAAATGAGATGCCTATGAATTACTCACTAGTGATCGAACCTTTCGATTGCTGGGGTTTTGATTTTATGGGTCCTTTTCCTCCTTCACACAAGTACAAACACATCTTAGTTGCTGTTGATTATGTAACCAAGTGGGTTGAAGCAATCCCCACTGAGAGTGCTGATCACAAGATATCTTTGAAAATGCTCAAGGATGTAATTTTTCCTAGGTTTGGAGTACCAAGGTACCTCATGACAGATGGAGGGTCACACTTCACGGATGGAGCTTTTAGGAAAGCTCTAGCCAAGTACGATGTCAATCATAGGATTGCATCACCGTACCACCCTCAAACTAGTGGGCAAGTTGAGCTCACCAATAGGGAGATCAAGTTGATCTTACAGAAGACAGTAAAAAGTTCTAGAAAGGACTGGTCAAAGAAGTTAGGAGATGCTTTGTGGGCGTATAGAACTGCCTACAAAAACCCCATGGGCATATCTCCGTATAAAATGGTCTATGGCAAGGCTTTCCATTTACCATTAGAGTTAGAGCACAAGGCTTTCTGGGCTGTCAGAGATCTAAATGCTGACCCAAAGTTAGGTGGTGAAAAGCGTTTCATGAACTTGACTTCTCTAGATGAGTGGAGGAGTGAAGCTTACGAGAGCGCTAAAATGTTCAAGGAAAAGGTAAAGAAGTGTCACGATAAAAGAATTCTGAAACGTGAATTTAATGTTGGTGATAAAGTTTTGTTGTTTAGATCTCGTTTCAGGTTTTCTCCAGGTAAACTACTTTCCAGATGGGAAGGACCTTTTCATATTGAAGAAGTATATCGGTCCGGTGCAATCAAGATCAATAATTTTGAAGGCACCAAACCTCAAGTTGTGAATGGACAAAGACTCAAACATTACATGGCAGGTGATCCTATCAATGTGGATGTGAACATGATATATACAAGAACTCATGAAGAGCATGTTGCTGCCCAGTTTCAGACTCCGGCAGGAACAGAATAAGAAAAGGTATGTATTACGGTAAGGAAACATCAGAACGTAAATAAAAGTTTACTTTTCAGAGTTTTTGAAAAAATTAGGAAAATTCCAAGCCCGAGTGGAGTCGGAAAGGAGCTCCAGGGGGCCTAGGAGGCCTCCTGGGTGCCCTGGACTCCGACTCCGACTCCATCTAGGCTTGAAACCTTCCTTCTGTTGCAGAAATTTTTGCTATATATTTGCCCGGATAGTCCCGACACCGTATCTCGCGATTTCATGTGTTTTCTTTCTCGGTCTGTTTCTGCCAGGAAAACTTTCAGCAGATCTAGGTGCCATGGCTTCCCCAAATTCCCCCAAGGAAAAGTTCTTCGTCAACATCATCAACCCTTACCTCGCAGAGGTGAGAAAGCACCCCCAGATCCTTCGTCTGGAGGATGGTGTCCTCCACAAGGAAGATCTGAAGGGACCAGTCAAGGAAGGGAACGCCGAGGAGCGGCTCAAGGAGATGGAACATGAGGTCTTCAAGTTCAAGAAGATGGTGGAGCGTGGTGTTGAAGCTAACCTCGACATCATGAACGAGATCAAGGCTTCCCACAAGAAAGAGATGAAGGAGACGTGATCAAGTCTAGCCGCACTAGAAGAAAAAGTTTATGGGCTCCAAGCACAGATCTATGATCTACAGAACCAGAATTGTGAGTATGAACTAAAGTTTCTGCGCATGGGTTTAGGTGCTGAGTGAAGGATCTTGGAGACGGGAATGTCCTTCGAGACTGGAGAACAGCTGCGATGGAAGCGCTTCGCCAAGGAGTACGTGACCGACAAGAACAAGAATGAGGAGTAAATCTCCTCGGGTAATGGCATCCCCTTAGCTTGTTCCAAGCTTGGGGGATTGCCAGGTATCTTTATCTTTATCTTTGTCTTTAGGAGTCAAGTAGAGTCGTATCATGTCTAGGGAAGTTACTTTATGAAATAGGTGTTGCTTTGAGGTCTATCACTCCTCTTGTGGAGAGCTTTGTATCCATGAGCGTGGGGTCGTCTATGAAGGAATATTAATGAGAAGTCTATTGGTTTCTTCACTGCACTCGGTATTATCTTCACGAATCGACATTATGAGCTGATTCTTATGGGGAGTATTGACCTTATATCAGGTACGTCTTCGAAAACTTTATTTAAATCTTGGCAAGTATAGCTTTGGTCATAACAACAAGAATGTTTTTCTTAAAGTAGCGACATATCCAAAACCTTTGTGTTATTATGCTTGAAGTGTTATGTTGACAAGGAAGACAACTTGATGTTTCATGCTAGTTTTAATGTTTATGCTTTGTATTGCTTGCATCTAAGTTGTCATCAATTGTCTGGTCTCTCAAAGCCTTGCTACCCAAAACTCTGTACTAAGCGGAATTCTGCTTGTACTTCCATACCCTGAAACCAACATCTTCCACTTGAGTCCACCATACCTTCCTATTTGTGGTATTCCACTACCACTCCTAAAGTATATAATTTATATGCTATCTCTAGATGTTCAAAATCTTTTGTTTTGTGCCACTGATTCAGCTCATGAGGAAGTGGTGGGTAACCCATGATCTTCTTAATTTGGACAAGTTTTTTCTTGGGATTGCATGTCTAATCTGCAAACCCCTAATACGAGAAGGGACTGGCATGAGTGCCCAGCTCGTAAAAGATAAATACTAACGCACAAGTTCCTTCGCCCATTTATGAGTGATAAACAAAGGAATTTAAGGGGATGTGATCGTCCCCACATGGGAGCTTTTCCTCAAAACTTGTCCAAATCATGAAGTGAGTGAGTTATCTATCAGCAGTCGTTGACGGATCATGCACCTCCCAAAAGTCTTTTTTTATTCTGTTTGATCTAGAGATGGCACATGAGTTTTCCCTACTTACCTTTTTGCACGCGGTTTATCCTTTATTTTGTGCTGAGTCAGTCCTTCCTACTTCCTTCCTTCTTGAGAGAGAACATACACTTGATGTTAATAAATATTCTTGCATACAAAGCTGCATTGAAAGTTAGCATATTACATCTTTGTTGAAATTATCTTTTGATAAGTGAGTTGTTTGCAAAGGCTTATGCTTAGTAAACATCTTCCTTTGTGTTAACTTGTGCACTTGTTGACTAATAACATGTTCTTTCCGAAGCTTCAACTGGTTCCATTATAAGTGAAAGAGCAAAAGTAAAAAAGTTATTAGTTGTTCCTTGACCAAGGCTATGTTTGCCATGATTTGATGAGTTTTCCAGGTCCTACTTTGTTATAATTGTTACTAATTTCTCATAAGGACCTTATGAGTTGAGGTTGCTGTTGAGGATGCTTGAATTTGGTGAGAAATCTTGATGCTTCTTGTCCGTATTCTTTTATCGACGCTTCACTCTCTAAACTTGTTGACAGGTTTACCGAGCTCAGCAATCTCTTGAGGACAAGCGAGGTAAAAGCTTGGGGGAGTTGATACGACCAAAATGCATCACTATTTTATATTGTAATTTCATCCTATTCATTGATATATTCCACTTTAAAGTATTGTTCTTATGTTGTTTTCGCTTGTTTTACACAGTTTACAACTTTCCGGTGCCGAAGCAGCAGAACCAGAATTCAGCGGTGAAAAGTGGACACCAAGTTGCTGAATCAGATCAAGTCCAAACGCGATGAAAATTTACGGGGAGTGGTGGGAATTGACTGGGGATCACCGAAGACGGAGGTGAGGGGACCCACCAGGCAGCCAAAAGGGTGCCTGGCGCGGCCCCCCTCCTGGCCGCGCCAGGCACCCTCCTGGATGCCTGGTGGCCCCCTCGGTGCCCCCTCTCGCCTATAAGACCCCCTGGGGTAGAAACCCTTAATACAGAAGAGTTTCCATGTTTAGCCGCCACCACGGGGCGAAAACCTACAGAGGAGAAAAGCCATCTCCGGCGGGAAGATTCCGCCGGGGAGATCACCTCCCGGAAGGGGAGATTGTCGCCATCATCATCATCATCGTCACGGGCATCATCGAGATCATCATCAACATCATCCCCAACATGATCACCATCTCATCTCATCTCACAATTGCAACTTGTGTTTTAATCCGTACTATCTATCCTCTCTACTCTGTTGGTGTTGATTACTACTTTGTGGTGAATGCTATTGAGTTTTGTTGGAGAAATATCATTGTGTCCAGATTGTTTGCCACCCATCTATCACCTCTGATCATGATCTATTTTATGTCTTGTCAGTAGTTACTTTAGTTCTTGAGAACATGGGAGAAGTCTAGTTGTTAGTAGTCATATGATGTTGAAGTGTTATGTGTTGTTTGATACTTAAGTTGTGTTGTTATTTCTCTAGTGGTGTTATGTGAGTCGAACACTTAACACTTCACCTTTCATGGGCCTAGAGGAATACATTGTGCACAAAGGATGCTTATGGTGGGTTGCCGGAGTGACAGAAACCTGAACACCAGTTCGCACACTTTTACACAAGGGAATTATGGGTCCTTGATCGTAATGATGTGGTTAGGCTTATGCCTTAATTACTACCTTGTATTTGCGGATGCTTGCAAGGTGTGTAATCATAAGAGTACACTTATCTTAGTCTAGAAGGTGTACTAGCATTGATCCACCCACCAACACTTATCAACACAATACATATTACTTGGCGGAGTATGGTGAAAGTAACTTGGCTATCTCTCCCGTGTGTTCTCGAGAACGCTTTAGCTTTTATAAGTTTAATTCCTAGGCTTATCCTTGTTAAAGGATTGGGCCACTTGTTACTCCTCAGTTACCCTGTTTACTTTTCTTGTCTTTTACTTTTGTGTTGCTTAAACCAAAAACCCCTAAATATTTACCTTTGAGTGTGTGTAGCCTTTCCTTATCCAGTGTCACTTATCAGCACCTTCTGCTCCTCGCTGGGATCGACATCCTTATTTATCGAAAAGCTACAATTGATCCCCTAGACTTGTGGGTTATCAAGAATCTTTTATTGGCGCAGTTAACAGGGGAGGCAATCCCACTAAACCTATTAACTTCACCGCCATCAGTCATTGATGCCACTTTTTTTACCAAGAGTACCAATGGTGAGTTGCTCATATGCCAAATCTATGTAGATGACATAATATTTGGTTCTCCTAATCCATCTTTGCGCAAGTGGTTCTCAGAAACTATGACCAAGAATTTTGAGATGTCCATTATGGGGAGCTTGAAGTATTTCCTTGGATTTCAAACTGGGAGATTTGTCGAAGTAACCTTCATCTCCCAAACAAATTGCGTTCAATAAATGCTAGTGATGTTCGGTATGAAAGATGCCAAGCCATGCAAGACAGCCATGCCAACAAAGGGATATCTAGAACAAGACCTTTCCGGTATTCCTTTTGATGCTACTCTTTATCATTCTATGATAGGTCCATTGCTTTACCTTTGTGCATCTAGACCGGATATTATTCTTAGCATAGGAACGTGTGCAAGATATCAAGCCTCTCCTATGGAGAGTCATCATTTGGCGGTTAAGCGCATTCTTAGATACCTTGTTCATACTCCTTTGTTGGTCCTTTGGTACCCCAAGGAAGCCAAGTTTGATCTCTTGGGATACAAGGATGTGGATTGGGCCAGAGACAAGGTGGATCGGAAGTCAACCTACGGTTCATGCCAATTTCTTGGGAACTCATTGGTAAGTTGGCACTCCAATAAGAAAAACTGTGTTTCCCTCTCCACCGCCGAAGCCGAGTATGTTGCCACCGCAAGTTGTGCTACTCAAATCCTATGGATGAGGCATAATTTGAAGGATTATGGACTCACCTATAAGAAGGTACCCATCTTATGTGACAATGAAAGTGCTATCAAGTTTGCCAACAGCCCTTGTCAACATCCTCGCACCAAGCATATTGACATTCGTCATCACTTCATACGGGATCAAATTCAAAAGGGTGATATTGTTCTTGCACATGTGGCCACCGACAAGGAACTTGCCGATATCTTCACCAAGCCATTGGATGAAGCAAGGTTTTGCTAACTAAGAGGTGAACTTGGTATCTTGAACGTTATTGCTTTAGGCTTAGGAATATATTGCTCTTATTCATGCACATAGGAAATATCTTGTCTAGATGTAGGCATGTATGTAGGGGGAGAAACTCAATCAATGTGTTCTCAACTCCTTACGTGATGCATAAATGGATCCACACATCAACAATCCGCATGCTCACTACAGTGAGATCATGTGTAGCGGTTAACGATGGAGTAGTGACTTTGGACCCAAGGTACATATTTGCGGTGTGAAATCACAATCTACTCAAACATGGTGGCTTCGGCCACCGCCTTTCCTTTTTGGAACGGTTGTTTTTCTCATACTTGTGTACCTATGCTTTCTTGTTTGCCACTATATTGTATTCTATGGCCCCTATCTTATATCAATGCTCATATATATAGAATATTTGTTAAAATTGTCATAGCCCAAGTCAAAGCCAAAAAAAAATCCAAAATTCGGACTCTCGAACATTTTTGGAAACCCTAAACTATGTCCAGTGGCATCTCCAAAAACGGCGGGCGTTCGTCGGTTTTCGGACTTCCGGCATATCGGACGTCCGACATCCGTCGGATTTCCGCAAGATCTTGATTGCCAATCCCTGTTTCTCTCGGCCATGTCGCGAACCCCTTCCCAGCCGAGTTTTGAAATCTGGTACATTTCGGACGTCCAACAAGTTGGACGTCCAAAACTCAACGGACATCCAAACTTGGCTGCACTATATAATCTGGCCATCGAGCCGAGGGGAGAAGTTATCTCCCACTCGGCCCCCACATCACTGACCCTCTGCGCCGCCGGCCTCTCCCTACGTCATCGTCGGCCACCACGACCTCCTTGGTGCTTCCCTACTCCGGATCCGCGCACCTCGAGTACTCCTCCTCCCGATCTACACTTCTATCCGATTCATTTTGAGATTGGTGCCCGAAATTTTTGCCTCATTTCAAATCTCCTCTTCTAGGTTTTTGGGATGGTTAGGATGAAACGGACCGCTCACAAGCATGATGGTGCCTCCTTCTCTCGTGGTATGTTGTCCTACTTCTCCCAATCCATGTGTGTCGCCGGATTTTTTTGGATTGGGTCCATTTGCTCATGGTAACTCCCTCATCTATCTAGGTGGTTCCGGGACTCGGATGAACCTGCCTGTACTCGTCGTCGTATGAATCATCCCATATATGCCGACCCATGGTCGGATAGTGAGCACACTCCTAGTGAGGATGACCTCGACTTTGAGGCTGAGATTGCGGAGGAGGATGATACGTTTGTTGCCGAGGACCCTCCTGATTTTGTGGCTGGCCCCTCCAGGGCCAAGCTTAATCTCCGTCGGAAGGCTAGGGGCTCCTCCTCAGCGTTCTGGGCTTAAGATGATGTGGCCCCCGATGATGCACCTCATGTGGCTCGGGTTCACATCTCCTGTGAGCCCGTTGCTGCTACTGGCCGACTGGTGGTTGACTACTCCAAGATGGCACTTGATGACTATCGCAAGCTCCGCCGTGAAAATCAGTTTGACGCCCCTCATGATTGTCTAGATACCCGGTTCAAGACCAATGTGCAGGCCAATATTGTCACCTCTATGGCAGTTCGTCAGGGCCTTGCCAACTCACATGCCTGTATTCCTCTCGAGTTCATTCGTCCAAGTTCCCGGGTGTGATGGACATTGTTGACTCCATGGGTCTTGCTCCAGTCTTTAGCCTTCAGCGTGACTGGAACACTGGTGCTATTCTCCAGTTCTACGCCACCTGCTATTTTCACAACAGAGAGGTCACCTGGATGACTGGTGAGCACCAATACACTGCCTCATTCTCTCAGTTTGCACGGGCTCTTGGCTTGCGTTCCTCTAGCCTTCGGATTCACACGAACAACAAGGAAAAGCTGAAGGGGATCAATGATTGTCTCTGCTTTATCAAGTCTGGCTGTAGTGACCCAATTCACACAGAATTGAAGTCTCTGTGCTCAAGTGCCAGTCCCTGGATTGAACTCGCTGGCACACACAGTATTATAGATGTATATCAAAGTACAAGTGCATCATTATTACAACGTATGATCCAGAGTAAATAAATAACAAGTTGCATAGCTCAAGGCTAGCTTATTCAATATAAATATAGCGGAAGCAAAAGCAAATAACGTGGAGTCCATCAACAGCCACATGCGAACATGCTGAGTGTAGACTCGCAACCCCTAACGCACCTTACTGATCGTCTGAAAAACCTGCAACACCGAAGGTTACAGCCCGACAACGGGTCAGTACATCTGATTTGTACGGCAAGTGACACGAAAAAGTTTATATAAAGGACCTACAACTACATGCAAGGTAAGTCAAAGGAAAGGCTTATGGTTTTGTTTTGCAGAAAGCCAATTTTCTCCTGAACTAAACTAGTCAAAATTTTAAGTTGAACTTAGTACTTAAGAACGAACTGGGCACACCAGTTCCAACACCACACCCTTATTTAATCTTGCCCACTCAATTTATTATGGTGATTCATATGTCAAGATCCTCCAGTAACAGTAATGTCTAGTAGCTCAAGGATGACCATAATCGGGGACACGGCTAATCATGATTAGTTTTTACTCTGCAGAGGTTAGTAAACTTTGCCCGCTGGACTCAACCCGAAGATTGAGACGAAGTCTTTCAGAAGAGGTCACCTACACCCAACGGCAAGCCGGTACCACCTATCACATCTACATCTGCTAGCTTTGCACGGGAGAGGCTTCCTACATCATACTCAACTAAGCCAGAGCCCATATGGCCAGCGGCTGTACATGTAAGCTCCTAGTCACCAAGTATGTCTGATCTTTTTGAGCCTGGACGGCGCCCACTGCGTCAGAGGGTACTCGCCATGACATACTGTCAACCACCAAACCAACCATTAGGGGTACAACCTGGTCTCGACCTTAGATAAGGAACGAGCCCCCAGGAAGCACTCCCTGCCCGTCCAGAGGTGATTTCTATTTATTAAACAGTTGCTACACCAATTATTAAATAGCTCACAAGCACTCCATGGATTTACACAACCCAAACCACGTCTACAAAGCATAGCAATAAAGCAACAACACGGCTAGGTTGATCTACGGTAGACAAGTCAATACATGTGGCTATCCTAACTGGTTTTGCAGCATCAGAATAATAAACTACCTATCATGCAATAGGGCGATATTTCTTAACATAATGCATATAGAAAATATAGGTATGAGTATGGTCAAAGCATCACTTGCCTTCTTTCTGGTCCTGACGGCCATAATCCTCACAAAACGAGGCGGCACACTCCGGACAATCTATACGAGCAAACATAGCACCAATCAATCATATATTCAATACAATTATGCACAAACAGTAATAAACATTCAAAGAACAGTAGAAAAACTTGCCTAGCATTAGCAAAACTTAAATTAATTGTCAAATAAAAACCAACACAAAAAGAAACGACGCAAACGGGCGCACCGGTAAAAAGTTACGGCTGCCAGAAGTTCAAATTTGGATCAGCTTTGGATTCAAATTTGAAAACTTCAAACTTCTGTAACACTAGGTCTACTGGCTAGAAAATTTCTACACGGTCGCAACGCAACTGGAATCGCCCAATTCAGAGTTACGGTTAAGAAGTAGTTGGAAAAAACGGTATCGGGGTGACACCGGGGGGGTACCGGGGTGCTCTACTGTAAAAAGGACCCGTACGTAAATAAAAAAATTCTGATCTGATCTGAAAAAAAATATTTCCCCGGGCGGTTTGGATCCAGATCTGAAAAAAAATATTTCCAAAACGCGTTTAACTTTTTTTTCTCCAGTGCTTCTTCTCCACGGGCACAGGGGCCAGCGGCCATCGCCATGGGAGCACAGGAGCTCGGCTCCGGCTTCTTCGGCCGAGGGCCGGCCGAGGCGGGGCGCGGTGGCGGCCGTGGGCGGCGGGGCGGGCGGCCAGGGGCGCGGGGGCACTGGCGCGCGACAGGCGCGGCAGAGCGGGGCGGCCAGGGCGGCTCGGCCCATGGCGCGGCGGCGGCGCTCCGGCCGGCCGGCTCACTCCGGCGAGCGGCGGCGGCTGCAGGACGGGGTGGCGCGGGGCAGCGGCTAGGGCGGCGGGGTCGGGCGCAGGCGGCGGCGCGTCGCGAAGTTACCTTGAAAAACCGCGAAAAAACGCAACTCCGGCGATGCTCCGGCGAAGTTCCGGCGAACTCCGGCGAGATTCCGGCGATGACGTCGTTGATGATGTCGGCGGCGGCGGGTCCCGCGGATTAGTTTAGGCTAACCCTAAAACGCTAAGCGAAAAATAATTTAGCCCTAATCGGGGCTATTTATAGCCAGCCCCTAATCCTCTTTTTTTTTAAATCCGAGATAAATACAAAATCGGTCTGCGAAAAAAAAAACAAAACAGGCCCATTAGGCCCAAAACAATATTAGAAAAATCACAGAAATTTATTTTAAAATTCCGTCTTCGCCAATATTTTTAAAATAATAAAACTAAATTTTTGGACTGACCAAAATATTAAATAAAAATAAAAACTTTGCAAATTATTTTTAAATATTTTAAAATACTTTTCTGGCATTTTAAAAATACCGAAAACTCCGAAAATTGATTTAAAAACTTTTCCGGAGCATAAATAAATTCCAAAAATATTTTTAGAAAATATTTATAACTCCAAAGCAAAATTAAAAAGTCTCACAAAATATTTTAAATTATTTTTCAACAAATTAAAAATGGGGATATGTCCTTTTATATCCTCTCCAGCGAACTGCCATGTGTTGAAAAATGTTTAAAAATATTTTAAAACTCCAGAAAAATGCGGAAGCAGCATGAGATGCATATGATGATCTATTAACATCCGAATTTAGAAAATTGGGATGTTACAAACCTACCCCCCTTAAGATGAATCTCGTCCTCGAGATTCGGGCTGGCTAGCAAAGTTTCCTCTTCGGTATGATGATCCCACTGAACCTTCCATAGCCTGATCGTCTTGGTGCGGGTAACTCTTTCGGCAGTCTCCAGAATCTTCACAGGTTTCTCCTCATAAGTCAGGTCACTCTCCAACTGAATTTCCTCAAGTGGCACTGTATCTCTCAAAGGAATATCTGCCATCTCTGCATGACACTTCTTCAGCTGGGATACGTGAAACACATCATGAACTCCTGACAAAGCTTCTGGCAACTCCAACTGATAAGCTACCTCTCCTCTGCGCTCCAAGATCTTGTAAGGCCCCACAAAACGTGGTGCTAACTTGCCCTTGATTCCAAACCTCTTGATTCCGCGAATTGGTGAAACTCTAAGATATGCACGGTCTCCAACCTCATAGGTTACATCCTTGCGCTTAGCATCTGCATAACTCTTCTGCCTGGACTGTGCTATCTTCAGTCTATCACGGATCAACTTGACTTTCTCCTCAGCATCTCTGATCAGGTCTGGTCCAAATAACTGACGTTCTCCTACCTCATCCCACATCAACAGAGTCCTGCACTTCCTGCCGTACAGTAACTCAAATGGTGCCATCTGAAGACTAGCCTAGCCTGGTAACTGTTGTTATATGAGAACTCAGCATACGGTAAGTTGTCATCCCAACTCGAACCATAATCCAACGCACAAGCTCTCAACATATCCTCCAAGATCTGATTGACTCTCTCGGTCTGCCCATCTGTCTGAGGATGGAACGTTGTACGGAACTCCAGCCTAGTTCCCAAGGTCTCATGCAACTGACGCCAAAACTTCGAAGTAAACTGAGTACCTCTATCAAACACAACCTTGCTTGGAACTCCATGCAAACACACGATCCTGGACATATAAATCTTAGCTAGCTTGGCACTGTTATAAGTTGTCTTTACTGGAATGAAGTGAGCAACCTTGGTCAAACGATCAACAATCACCCAAATAGAATCATATCCTGACCGAGTCCTGGGTAAACCAGTAATAAAGTCCATACCTATCTGCTCCCACTTCCAATCTGGTATAGGCAAAGGCTGCAACAAACCTGCTAGCTTCTGATGCTCAGCCTTGACTCTCTGGCAAACATCACACAAAGCAATAAACTTCTCTATCTCTCGCTTCAGGATAGGCCACCAAAATCTCTCCCTCAAGTCCAAATACATCTTGGTATTCCCGGGGTGAATAGAATAAGGTGAATCATGTGCCTCCTGAAGAATAAACTTCCTGATCTCTGCATCCTGCGGTACACAAATGCGCTTCTCAAACCAAATGGCTCCATGCTCATCCTCACGGAAACCCTCTTCTTTCCCTTTGGTCATATTCACTTTTATCTCATCAATTTCTGCATCACTCTTCTGAGCTTCTCTGATCCTTTCCAACAGATTGGGCTTCACTTCCAATGTTGCCACATATCCCTTAGGAACTATCTCCAACCTGAGATTCTTGAACTGCTCACATAACTTCCGTGGCATATCCTCAACATTAGCAACATTGACATGACTCTTACGGCTCAATGCATCAGCAACCACATTCGCTTTACCAGGATGATACTGCACATTCAAATCATAATCCTTAATAAGCTCCAACCATCTACTCTTCCTGAGATTCAAATCCTTCTGAGTAAAGATATACTTCGAACTCTTATGATCAGTAAAAACATCACAATGATTACCAACAAGATATTGCCTCCATGTCTTCAATGCATGAACAACTGCGGCTAACTCCAAATCATGTGTAGGATAGTTCTGCTCATGGTTCTTAACCTGACGTGAAGCATAAGCAACAACTCTACCTCGTTGCATCAAAACATAACCAAGTCCTCGACGAGATGCATCACAATATACTTGGAAATCCTTATGTACATCAGGCAAACATAGAACAGGTGCAGTTACTAACCGTTTCTTCAATTCCTGAAAGCTGGCTTCACATGCTTCACTCCAAACAAACTTATTCTCATTCTTCAACAGCTCAGTCATTGGTTTTGCAAGCTTGGAGAAATTCTCAATGAACCTCCTATAATATCCTACAAGACCCAAGAAACTTCGAATGTCTCCAACTGACGCGGGTGTCTCCCATTCTGTAACTGTTGAAACCTTGGATGGGTCCACAGCTACTCCTTCTCCTGACAGAACATGTCCAAGGAATCCGACCTCCTTCAACCAAAACTCACACTTGCTGAACTTGGCATACAACTTGTGCTCCCTGAGCTTCTCCAATACCAAACGCAAATGTGCCTCATGCTCTTGCTCATTCTTGGAATACACCAATATATCATCAATGAACACCACAACGAATTTATCCAAGAACTCCATAAACACCTTGTTCATCATATTCATAAAGTATGCAGGAGCATTAGTCAATCCAAATGACATAACCGTATACTCATACAACCCATACCTTGTAGTAAAAGAAGTCTTCAGAATATCCTTCTCCCGAATCTTCACTTGATGATAACCAGAACGAAGATCAATCTTAGAGAATACACAAGCTCCCTCCAACTGGTCAAATAAATCATTAATCACCGGTAAAGGATACTTGTTCTTGATAGTAACATCATTCAGAGAACGGTAGTCAACACACACCCTCTGAGTTCCATCCTTCTTCTCAACAAATAACACTGGAGATCCCCAAGGTGAAGAGCTTGGGTGAATGAACCCCTTTTCTTGCAACTCTCTGATCTGTTCCTTCAACTCTGCAGGTTCATTAGCGGGCATCCTATATGGTCTCTTAGCAATAGGACCAGTGCCTGGTATTAAATCAATAAGGAACTCAACCTCCCTATCCGGTGGCATACCTCGCAACTCCTCCGGAAACACATCCGGATACTCCCTCACAACACGCACATCATCCAGGCTACCCCCCTTAAGAGAATTCACCTGGGCCTGCTGATGCTTATACCTGGACACATATCTGATCTTCTGTCCACTCGGTGTACTGAGAGTGATAGACCGACTGGCACAATCAATCACACCTTGGTACTTGGCTAACCAATCCATGCCCAAAATAATATCCAAACCTTGTGACTTCAACACAATCAAATCTGTAGGAAACACATGCTTCCCTATGGCTAGGCTCAACTGATAGCATCCCAAACTAGCTGACATCTCCGCTCCCGGTGAACTTATGAGCATAGATGACTTAAGAACTACGGTAGGTAACTCATGCTCGGCGGCATCTGTTGGGTAAGAATAGGTAAGATTTAGACAGAAAGTAGCTAGGGAAATATACTCCTACCCATATGCTTATGATGATCATGGCAAGCATTAAATATACCATACATATATCACCAATCAACTTCACCAATCAATATCACCATAGCATCAAACATATAACAATCATCAACCAATACACTCATACGGAAAACCATCACATATCACACCATATAGTTTAAAAATATCTTTTATAACTTATATAAGATCCTCATAACAACCTCAAGTAATATAAGATCCTCAACACAATCACGAATAACATAAGAGTATATCAAGCAACCTAGTATTGCCACACCGAATAAGTCGACATGGTCAAATACGCTAACACGATAACGGTAGAGCACTAATAGCCGGTGAAGTAATTCTTAATGATGTCTTTGCTAAACAGCATGCGGTATTCGCGCCCGCTAATGCGGTTGCGCCTTTTGGGATTCGGCTCTTCTTCTTTTGCCGAGGTGTCTACTTCTGGCTCCTCTTCTGGTTCCTCAATTCCATTGGCCTTCATCTTCTCCTTCAGCCTTGTCATCTCTGCTTGCATCTCCAACTTTTCCTTCTTCAGCTTGTTGTTGTCCCTCTTGAGCCTGGTGTTCTTCTGCTGCAACTCAGTAATGGTGTAGAGGTCTGACTGAGTGCACTTCTCCAGGCAATGGATGTGCTTCTCCAGGCTTTGGATGATGTAGCTAGTTGTACCTGGCCAAATGGCCCCAGACACATACCTGAACCTCTTTGGTATTATGTCCCCCGATGGGAGAACCTTGGCCATCTCCGCGTACACCGTACCCTTTAGTCGGGCGGAATACGTCTCCACAATGCGCCCAAGAGCTATGTGAGCGGCCATGCGCACACACCACTCCTTCTCCTGGGCATGCACCTCGAAGGACTCCGTAATCACCCTTTCTTCATTCTCCATGCTTCCAAGGATGAAAGTCTCCACTTGCCAGTAGTCATCAGCTCCCCTTGTCTCCACGATGTCCGGCTGAAAGACTGGCGCGTAGATGTTCAGGAAGTGGCAAATCCCCCTGAGCTCAGGTCCAAACGCCATAGCACGGTATGAAATAGTCGTCATCTATATCAAAGAGGGGTAAGGCAAGATTAGAATAGGTATGAATACGAGATAGAGGAGGTAAGTAAGTACAAGACAGAGTGATATAAAGTAATATTTTTATTCCTATGGCTTTTCTACTCCATTTTCTAGGGTCATGTCCTACAGTCAACACACTGCTCTGATACCATCTGTAGCGACCCAATTCACACAGAATTGAAGTCTCTGTGCTCAAGTGCCAGTCCCTGGATCGAACTCGCTGGCACACACAGTATTATAGATGTATATCAAAGTACAAGTGCATCATTATTACAACGTATGATCCAGAGTAAATAAATAACAAGTTGCATAGCTCAAGGCTAGCTTATTCAATATAAATATAGAGGAAGCAAAAGCAAATAACGTGGAGTCCATCAACAGCCACATGCGAACATGCTGAGTGTAGACTCGCAACCCCTAACGCACCTTACTGATCGTCTGAAAAACCTGCAACACCGAAGGTTATAGCCCGACAACGGGTCAATACATCTGATTTGTACGGCAAGTGACACGAAAAAGTTTATATAAAGGACCTACAACTACATGCAAGGTAAGTCAAAGGAAAGGCTTATGGTTTTGTTTTGCAGAAAACCAATTTTCTCCTGAACTAAACTAGTCAAAATTTTAAGTTGAACTTACTACTTAAGAACGAACTGGGCACACCAGTTCCAACACCACACCCTTATTTAATCTTGCCCACTCAATTTATTATGGTGATTCATATGTCAAGATCCTCCAGTAACATTAATGTCTAGTAGCTCAAGGATGTCCATAACCGGGGACACGGCTAATCATGATTAGTTTTTACTCTGCAGAGCTTAGTACACTTTCCCCGCTGGACTCAACCCGAAGATTGAGACGAAGTCTTTCAGAAGAGGTCACCTACACCCAACGGCAAGCCGGTACCACCTATCACATCTACATCTGCTAGCTTTGCACGGGAGAGGCTTCCTACATCATACTCAACTAAGCCAGAGCCCATATGGCCAGCGGCTGTACATGTAAGCTCCTAGTCACCAAGTATGTCTGATCTTTTTGAGCCTGGACGGCGCCCACTGCGTCAGAGGTTATTCGCCATGATGTACTGTCAACCACCAAACCAACCATTAGGGGTACAACCTGGCCTCGACCTTAGATAAGGAACGAGACCCCAGGAAGCACTCCCTGCCCGTCCAGAGATGATTTCTATTTATTAAACAGTTGCTACACCAATTATTAAATAGCTCACAAGCACTCCATGAATTTACACAACCCAAACCACGTCTACAAAGCATAGCAATAAAGCAACAACACGGCTAGGTTGATCTACGGTAGACAAGTCAAGACATGTGGCTATCCTAACTGGTTTTGCTGCAACAGAATAATAAACTACCTATCATGCAATAGGGCGATATTTCTTAACATAATTCATATAGAAAATATAGGTATGAGTATGGTCAAAGCATCACTTGCCGTCTTTCTGGTCCTGACGGTCACAATCCTCACAAAATGAGGCGGCACACTCCGGACAATTATGCACAAACAGTAATAAACATTTAAATAATAGTAGAAAAACTTGCCTAGCAGTAGCTAAACTTAAAGTACTTGTCAAATAAAAACCAACGCAAAAAGAAACGGCGCAAACGGGCGCACCGGTAAAAAGTTACGGCTGTCGGAAGTTCAAATTTGGATCAGCTGTGGAGTCAAATTTTAAAACTTCAAACTTCTGTAACACTAGGTCTACTGGATAGAAAATTTCTACACGGTCGCAACGCAACTGGAATCTCCCAATTCCGAGTTACGGTTAAGAAGTAGTTGGAAAAACGGTATCGGGGTGACACCGGGGGGTACCGGGGTGCTCTACTGTAAAAAGGACCCGTACGTAAATAAAAAATTTCTGAAAAACGCGATCGGGTCCCCGGGCGGTTTGGATCCAGATCTGAAAATAATAATTCCAAAACGCGTTTAACTTTTTTTTTCTCAAGTCTTCTTCTCCACGGGCACAGGGGCCAGCGGCCATGGCCATGGGAGCACAGGAGCTCGGCTCCGGCTTCTCCGGCCGAGGGCCGGCCGAGACGGGGCGCGGTGGCGGCCGTGGGCGGCGGGGCGGGCGGCCAGGGGCGCGGCAAAGCGGGGCGGCTAGGGCGGCTCGGGCCATGGCGGGGCGGCGCGGCGGCTGCGGGCCGGGGTGGCGCTGGGTGGGGTCGGGCGCAAGCGGAGGCGCGTCGCGAAGTTACCTCGAAAATCCGCGAAAAAACGCAACTCCGGCGATGCTCCGACGAAGTTCCGGCGAACTCCGGCGAGATTCTGGCGATGACGTCGTCGATGATGTCGGCGGCGGGCCCCGCGAATTAGTTTTGGCTAACCCTAAAACGCTAAGCGGAAAATAATTTAGCCCTAATCGGGGCTATTTATAGCCAGCCCCTAATCCTCTTTTTTTTTAAATCCGAGATAAATACAAAAACGGTCTGTGGAAAAAAAACAGAATAGGCCCATTAGGCCGAAAACAATACTCCCTCCGTTCCTAGATATAAGGTGTATAGTTTTTGGCACGGAAATTAAAGAACACGCGTTGAGGAAAAATTACACCAGGTTTGAACGGGATTACATCTAGCTAATTGACGTGAGAAAGTAGAGGGGTTTGCAAGAGATAAGGAAATGTGATCAAATCTCTAAAAAAAATTGTCGAGATGAGTGTTGCAATGCAATACACCTTATATTATGGATTTTTTCTCAAAAAACTATACACTTTACATCTAGGAACGGAGGGAGTATTAGAAAAATCACGGAAATTTATTTTAAAATTATGTCTTCGCCAATATTTTTAAAATAATAAAAATGAATTTTTATCTTGACCAAAATATTAAATAAAAATAAAAACTTTGCAACTTATTTTTAAATATTTTAAAATACTTTTCTGGCATTTTAAAAATACCGAAAACTCCGAAAATTAATTTAAAAACTTTTCCGGAGCATAAATAAATTCCAAAAATATTTTTAGAAAATATTTATAACTCCAAAGTAAAATTAAAAAGTCTCACAAAATATTTTAAACTATTTTTCAACAAATTAAAAATGGGGATAAGTCCTTTTATATCCTCTCCAGCGAACTGCCATGTGTTGAAAATGTTTAAAAATATTTTAAAACTCCAGAAAAATGCAGAAGCAGCATGAGATGCATATGATGATCTATTAACATCCGAATTTAGAAAATTGGGATGTTACACTGGCCTTAAGGGAGATGACTGCTTGAGGAGTCCCAATGACATATCTATCTGGAAGCAGCCATATCAGTTCCTTTATTAGTGTGTGCTCCGTACTCTGTATCCCATGTCTAGGGATAAGACACACTGCAGAAGCTCCACTATTTCTCTGATGTGGCTCATGCAGGCGACCCCCACCAAGCGTCTTGATGTGGCTCATTATCTTTGGCATGAGATTCAGATGCCCAGCTTGCATCTTCGTCATCACTACCCTCATGCTCCATACATTATGGCGTTCATTGAGTCCATGATTCCTACACCACTGGAGATTACACAACCCCACTCCATGTGGGTCATTCCTGAGCACATGTATTTCACTTCTCCTACGGTTCAGATGACCAGGCCTATGCCCATCCACACCACTGTTGGAGGTGCTCTTCACCGTCAACCTTCTGAGAAGGCTCCTATGCGACACATTGCGTAGTTTTTGGGCAAGGCCCAAGCTACTATGATGAGGGCCATCTCATTAAACTTCCACTCCAACCACACCGTGGTCTCCAACCTGATTCGGTCCAAGAACTCTCTGAAGGACCGTGTTCGCGCAGCTGGCGAGGCCAATGTTAGTGACGACAAGCGTCTTCCCGATGCCCCTCCTGCTGATATTGGCTTTGACTTCCCCATGGGCCCGGAGTGGGATGACTTCTTCCCTAGATACCCTGGAGCGAGCGGCAGTGGGACTCACTAGTCAGTCTTCATTACTGGTGCCCCTTTTTGGTACTTGCTGCCAAAGGGGGAGAGACATATGTATCTAGTTTCATTTATGATGTCTAGGCATCAATTATGAGTCGTGAGATTGTTCATTTTGTTAAGACTTTTATGTGTACCGTGTGTGATCATACTACTATGTTAGGTCGTTGATGTGAAACTTTTGACCTTTGGTGTTATGCATGGTGTCGTTTTATGTGTCTTGGTATATGAGGTTGTGGTCATATATGGTTATCTTGTGCTTGCAATTCACATTGTCACCTTTATATATTGCGAGCTTCAAATGATAGGACATTTGGTTTGTAATCTTGTCTCATAATCATGGTGATTGGACTTCTCTCAATTTGTGCATCTTGCTTAAAGTCAAGAATCTTATATGCACACATTGAGGGGGAGTTCATAATAAAACTTGCTCCCACTAAAGCTAAAATGTGTATATCTTTGGGAGCTATATGTATGTTGTCATCAACTACCAAAAAGGGGGAGATTGAAAGTGAATCATTCCATTAATCATACATTGATGTTGATGACAATATACGTATAGGGGACTAATAATGTTTATCAAGTATATCTCAGGTATTAGTCCTCAGATCGTTGCGGTGGTTGATCATGGACCATTGATATTATCAATATCTCAAGATATGGAACCAACGAAGTTGAAGCGTAAACTTTTCCGATTATTCTTGAGTATAGGGATCCCCACACTAATAAGAGGTGATCAGTGGGGTCGTGTTTAGGATTTTCTCAAATCACGTTAACACATACACAACAGAGTTTAAAATCTACAATGTCTCTCTGCTCTAACTTTCGGACGTCCGACACTTCACGGTTTTGGACGTTGTCCTGTTTTGGACGTCCGACATTTCACTCACAGAGTATATATTTGGTAAGGTCAGTAGACCTGCAAATATGGCCGGAAGTCCGACGCGTTTCAGATGTCCGTCGCATCAGACGTCCGAAACCTGTCTGACGTCCGAAGCTTCACTTTACACATTAAGCCTCCTAGGTCAGTAGGCCTCCCAAATTGGACAGAAGTTCGACGGCCTCCGGACGTCCGACATGTCGGACGACCAAACTCCGTCGGACGTATGATACCTGATTCACTGGCTACTATGTGACGCCACAAAATCAGACCGTGTACAGTAATCATACACACACGATCGAGATCAGGGACTCATGGTAAGATATCACAACACAACTCTATAAATAAAATAATACAAGCTGTTTAATACAAGCCAGGGGCCACGAGGGCTCGAATACAATAGCTCGAGAGCACAAAGTTAGCGGAAGCAATAGTATCTGAGTACAGACACAGGGATACAAGGTTTCCTTAAGAAGACTAGAACAAATAACAACAGATCAAAAAGGCGAGGCCTCCTTCCTGGGAACCTCCAAACTACTCCTGGTCAACGGGGAACTCGACGTCATAGAAGGCATCGGGGATCTTTATGTTGCGGGGGTCGACATCGGGGATCTCCTTCTCCTGGACTCCAAGGCTTCAACGTCGACTGTAGCGGCCGATCAGGCAAAACAAAAAGGGGGGAAAAGCAAAGGTGAGTATCTAGCATACCCGCGAGTCTTACGTCCGCTACTAAGCATTTATGCATTTGTATCAAATGGAAAGGGGAGGCTGTATATAGTGTACTGCAAGGTAGAAATCAGAATAAGGATAAGAAGCTAGGCCTATCGAAGACTAGCATCTTCTGACGAGTCTTGCAGCACAAGAAGAGAACAGCCAACAGTTCATATAAAGCATAAAGTAACAATGAAGCAGAAGTTGCTGCAACATTGTATAATAGTAAGTTGTAATGATTAATAATAATATATGCCTCTGAGTTCCCATCCTCGACTACCCTGCAAGGAAGAAAACCCGAAACCAACAGATTAATAGTAGTAGTTTGTAGTGATAAGATCCGGCTTCAGCATAAAGTGTCTTGTTACCTTGGACACGGCTATTCGAATAGATTAAACTCCCTGCAGGGGTGCACTACTATTCAGCCTGCAGCGCGAGCTCACATTGAAGGGGAAGAGGAGCTCGGGGAGGCCCGGGAGGCAACACCGGCGGTGAATCGGGGCAGAGGTCGCGGGCGGCCGTGGTTAAAGAGGAAGAAGGGGGTGGAGTCGAGGCGCTCCGGCGGCTCCAATTCGTGTGCATGGTAGACGAGGACGAGCACCACGGGGCTCCTGGACATGCTGGCGGGAGGAGAGGCGTCCGGTGGCCGCGGGGTCGACGGCGCGTGCGCCCATGGCGGATCTTGGGCGCGGACAGAACTGGGAGAGAGAGGGAGAGTGGAGGTGGGCTAGGGTTTGACCTAGGGTTCCTGGGGGCGTGGCCTTCTAATCCTCCACGGGGTCCTGTGGCGACCGAGGGCGGCGAGGTGGTCCAGCGGCGACGATGGAGAAGTCGGGCGCGCCATGGCCCTGGGTCGGAGGAACAGGGGATGGGGAGGAGAGGAAGGAGGGGGGAAGGGGTTGGGCTAGGCCGCCGGACCTTTTGCCCATAGGTGTAGGATAGTTGTTTGTCTATTTTTTTTCTTTTACCTTTTTGTTTTCTGTTATTAGTTTAGCTACATTTTTATCTTTATAAAATGGGTAACTAGATCCAATATTATTATTGCACATTATAGTACAGCCACAAAAATGTGGGGGGAATACAAAAACATTTGCATATTTAGTTTTTTTAAGGGTTTAAATGCCACCATTTGTTACTATTTAAATTTTTTTTAAATAGTTAAACACTTTTAAAATTGCTAGTTGTAGTTATACCATGTCCTAAAGATTATTAACAAGCTTTATTCAATTTTTCCATAATTATTAGTGCAACTTTAATTCCACCTCAATTGAAGGCGGTGCTTTTGGAGAATTGGACATCATGTGTTGGCTTGGTGGTGGTTGTGCTGCTGCTGCAAGGATTGTAACTCTATAGCGGGACTTTTATTTTTATTTCTTATCTTTTAATTTTGATTGGCTCAGTGCATCCGTACTACCTTTTGAGCAGTGCGTAGTTGCAGAGGCCGGGTGTAATTGGTATCTTCTTGATGTTAATATATTCTCCTTTTCCAAAAAATTCCACCTCAATTTAATTTTCAATATATTGTTTTTATTTCTTAATATTACTAAAACACTTTAATAAAATATCCATAACTATATTAACTTGGCCTACTGATTAATTGACATTTAATAAAAATGGTTGCATCATTTATGGTTTACTTTTAATTTCCACTTTTGTTTATGATAATTTCATGGCAATTTAATAATTCCCAATTTGGATTTATTGTTTTATTGTTGACTTGGGATTATTCCTAGGACTAAGAGTTGACTCGTTTTAGTTATGTGCAAGATGATTAATATTCTACCACAATTCTTGGAGAAAATTTATAATCCACTCAATTTGAAATTTTTATCAGGGTTGGAATTTGACAGAGCTATAGTCAAGGTGATCATGGCTTGATTAACAAATGTTAATGATCATTAACAAGGAGATCACTATAGTGATTACTGTTACTGACTCTGGGGGTGTTACAAATCTCCCCCACTACAAAGAATTCTTGTCCCGAGAATTAAAGGTAGTGCAAGGGGTAAAGTTTCGGTTTCGTATGCTAACGATTCTTCTTGTTCTTGTTGCCCTTCTGGAAGGATTTGGTCCACAATGTTGTTGTCTTCATTTCTCTGCATCAGTGCATCTCGTTGAGTGGTCATCCTTGTTTCGGGGCTGCATCGTACCTACGGATAGGGTAGGAGGTGAAACTTAAGGGGTGTCGGATCGGTACAAGGTTAATCAACAGAGATGGTCCAAGGGAATGGGTTACAAACTATCTCACGAGTTAAACTCAGGGAGTTATATCTGTTGGGGCACACGGTACGCTACGCTAGCGCTAAATCAAAATTTTCTACCGCGCACAACCAAGATCACTGCTACTGGAGATGAACTACGTGATTTGGGTTTACCACTAGACGCGCAGTCACGACAGCGGAAGGAAAGTTCACGATGCGCGTCGGCGGCTGCTCCTCGAATCCCTCGAACTTATCCCTCGTACCGATCCCACGAACGGAGTCCCACGATCCGATCCCGCGAACAGTTCGTCCAAGCGCCGCAGGTGCAGCGCCTCCAAGGGGTGCACACGTACAAGGAGGAGCGTCGAGCGGCGGACTGCTAGGTCCGGCGGCTCGGCCTGGAGGTGGAGTGGCGGCTAGGGTTGTGGTCTGTCCTGTACCCCTTCGGGGTTCTCCCTAGCCTTTATAGGCGCCCGTGGAATGGCCTCAACACTTGAGGCAATATGGACCCTCCATCCATAATCCATTCGGATCACATCCGAATGGGATCCTTTCCCCTTAAGCGCGCGACCCTATAGGTTCACGTACACATGGACACGTCCCGAATCACATCCGGTTCGATAGTCGGTAGTGGTTCCTAGCAGAACGCGCCGACTCCCATATATGCGTAAAGTCATAAGATGAACCATTACAAAGTGTCATATGCAACATTCCTTTTTCCTAACGATATATGTTGTCGAGCTCAAGGCGAGTACTTGTCACCCTTGTGATAGCTTGACCTCTCTTCTCAAAACCGTGATACAGATTCCTGAACGGGGTTAACACTTAACCCATGTCGCATGGCCATGCTTTATGAATCTTATCACTCGAGAGGGCCCAGAGAATATCTCTCCAAAGTGGAGGGGCAAATCCCATCTTGATCAACCATGTCTCGCGACATGTATCATGAATCACCCGTAAGCTACCTTTATAACTACCCAGTTACGGTGTAGCGTTTGATAGTCACTAAGTGAGTCATTCCTCATCCCGAGAACATGCGAGGACCTCAGGTCTAGGACATGGCATATACATTGTATTGAGACTAACAGATGACAATATCTCGCTGCGTCTCAAAGTGGGTCTCTTTCCAACTCAGTGATTCCATCACTAAGTTCATACTATCGGTAGCATCTCCATGCTCATGACTTGTGAAACATAGTCATCAATCGAATCATATACTAGTCAAGGATATGTGTCCGCATAACCTTATCAACTAGGGACCATTAGAACAATCATCATAGAATATATAGTCTCACAAACAAGTCACATACTTATTGATACATATCAGTGATGATGTTCAAGGACAATACAAATAACTCATGAATACAGAAGGAGATAACATCATAACATGATTTCCTCTAGGGCATATCTCCAACAGTCTCCCACTTGCACTAGAGTCAATCAGTTAGGCATCTAAGGCCCATGGCTCTTACGTGCGCCTCATGCTTCGGCATCGGGAGAGGCTTTGTCAAAGGATCAACAACGTTTGCATCTGTGTGTACTTTGCATACATTTATATTACCATCATCTACGAATTGTCATATGAGATGATAACGCCTTTCTATGTGCTTTGATTTCTGGTGATGCATTGGCTCCCTGGCCTGTGCGATGGCACCACTATTATCACAATAGAGGTCCAACGGGTTTGCCGAGTCTGGAACCACGCCAAGTAGGGTAATGAAATCCCTTATCAAAACACCTTCCTTTGAAGCTTCAGAAGCTGCAAGGTACTCGACCTCTTTTGCAGAATCAGCTACCGTCTCTTGCTTGGAACTCTTCCAGCTCACTGCAGCTCCGTTCAGAATGAACACATAACCAGATTGCGAATGAAGGTCATCCTTTTCGGTTTGGAAACTATCATTGGTGTAACCCTTTACAACGAGCTCATCCTCACCTCCATAAACTAGGAACATATCCTTAGTCCTTTTCAGGTACTTTAGGATGCTCTTAACTGCTGTCTAGTGGCTCTCGCCTGGATTAGCCTGGTATCTTCTTGTAGCGCTTAGAGCATAGGAAACATCTGGACGAGTACATACCATAGCATACATGATAGACCCGATGGCCGAAGCATACGGAATCTTATCCATGTGTCTTTGCTCATCAGGAGTCGATGGACCCTGAGTCTTGCTTAGATGAATGCCATGTCACACAGGCAAGAACCCTTTCTTAGCCTCATGCTTGTTGAACCTTTTCAACACCTTGTCAATATACGTACACTGGCTTAATCCAATAATCCTCCTTGATCTATCTCTATAGATCTTGATTCCCAAAATGTAAGCTTCTTCTCCCAAGTCCTTCATTGCAAAACTATTTTTCAATGAGTCCTTGACAGCTTCAAGCATTGGAATGTCATCCCCAATCAGTAATATGTCATCCACATATAAGATTAGAAATACGATTGAGCTCCCACTAAACTTCTGGAACACAAAAGGTTCCTTTTCTTTCTCGATGAACCCAAACGATTTGACAACCTCTTTAAAACGAATATTCCAACTCCGAGATGCTTGCTTCAATCCATAAATGGATTTCTGAAGTTTGCATACCTTACTAGCATTCTCTGGATCGACAAAACACTCGGGCTGTATCATATACACGTCCTCTTCTAGATTTCCATTAAGGAAAGTTGTTTTGACATCCATCTGCCATATCTCATAATCGAAATAGGCAACTATAGCTAGAATAATCCGAACTGATTTAAGCATCGCTACAGGCGAGAAGGTCTCGTTGTAGTCAATTTCTTGAACTTGTCGAAACCCCTTCGCGACAAGTCGAGCTTTATGGATTTGAACATTTCCATCCATATCAGTCTTCTTCTTAAAGATCCATTTGGAATCAATGGTTCTTGCACCATTTGGCAGATCAACCAAGTTCCAAACTTGATTGTCATCCATGGACTTTAACTCGGATCTCATGGCCTCAAGCCATAACTCGGAATCTGGATCCACTATCTCTTCCGCATATGTCAAAGGCTCATCGTTGTCCAACAACAATACATTGCTTGCATTACACAACCTTTCTGACCTTCGTGGTGCAGGTGCTACTTCAACCACGGGTTCACTGACTGGCTCTGCCATAATGGCATCACTTGCCGTGTCTTCCCCGAGTGGTTTATCTCGAACCTCTTCGAGTTGCACCTTCCTCCCACTAGCCTTCCTATTGAGAAACTCTTTCTCAAGGAAGGTACCATGTCGAGCGACAAACACTTTGCCCTCTTGTCGGTTGTAGAAGTAATACCCTAAGGTTTCCCTTGGATATCCCATGAATATGCACTTATCCGATTTGGGTGCGAGCTTGTCCGACTGAAGTCGCTTGACAAAAGCTTCACAACCCAAAATCTTTAGAAAAGACAAACTGTGACGTTTCCTAGTCCATATCTCATATGGTGTCTTATCTACGGATTTATATGGTACTCTGTTTAGTGTGAAAGCTGCAGTTTCTAGAGCATGCCCCCAAAATGACAACGATAGATCTGGCTGACTCATCATCGATCGAACCATGTCCAACAAGGTGCGATTCCTCCGTTCCGATACACCATTTATTTGAGGCGTTCCAGGAGGAGTGAGTTGTGGAACTATTCCACGACTCTTGAGATGATCATCAAACTCTTGACTCAGATATGCACCTCCACGATCTGATCGTAGAAGTTTGATCGTCTTGCCGAGTTGATTCTTTACTTCATTCTAAAACTCCTTGAACTTTTCAAAGGTTTCCGACTTGTGCCTCATCAAGTAGATATATCCATATCTGCTCAAGTCATCGGTGAAAGTCACGAAGTACTGGTAACCATCTCTAGCAGTCGTGCTCATTGGTCCTCACACATCAGTATGTATGAGTTCCAACAAGTAGGATGCCCTCTCGCAACTCTTTGCAAAAGGTGTCTTGGTCATCTTGCCGAGTAGGCACGATTCGCATGTCTCGAATGATTCAAAATCAAACAAACTTAAAACTCCATCATCATGGAGCTTCTTCATGCGCTTTTCACTAATATGTCCAAGCCGTCAGTGCCAAAAGTAAGTTGTATTCAGATCGTTAGGTTTAAGCCTCTTGGAATTTATATTATAGACAGATTCACCTTCAAGATTCAAAATGAATAACCCATTCACAACGGGCGCCAAGCCATAAAACATCTTATTCAAATATATAGAACAACAATTGTCCTTAATAATGAATTCATAACCTTGTCTCATCAAACATGAGGCAGAAATAATGTTTCGACTTAACGATGGAACATAATAACAATTATCAAGCTCCATTACAAATCCAGAAGGTAAATTAAGTTGCATTGTGCCGACGGCTAATGCAGCAACTCTTGCTTTATTCCCGACGCGAATGTCAACTTCTCCTCTTGCGACATCTCTACTTCTTTTTAGTCCTTGCATCGAGTTGCAAATGTGAACAACCGATCCGATATCATATACCCAAGAACTATTAGAAATATCCGCAAGATAAATGTCAATAACATATACAATAAGTGTACCTGTAGAAGATGTACTCCCACTGCTCTTGCCCTTGCTGGCGAGCCACTTGTTGCAGTTCCTCTTCCAGTGACCATTCTCCTTGCAATAGACGCAAATGGTCTCTGCGTCAGGTCCAGGCTTAGGCGCCGGGGCTGGAGTCGGGATCACATCCTTGTCCTTTCCCTTTGCATTAACCTTCTTCTTGGTCCATGACTTCTTGAACTTGGTCGTGTTCTGCACCATCAACACTTGATGTGTGCCCTTCTTAATGCCCTTCTTAATGTTAAGCATCCCATGCAATTCAGTGAGCTTCTTTTCCATGCCATGCATATGAAAGTTCGTAATGAACGAGTTATAGCTTGGCGGAAGAGAACCTAGAATTGAATCTGTAGCTGACTCAGGAGTCAAAGGATGCCCAAGACGATCCAAATCTTGCATGTATCCCATCATTTTGATGACATGCGGGCTTAGTGGATCACCCTCTTTCAGCTTGCAATCCATCAGGGATCGCCAGACGTTGAACCTTTCGGTCCTAGCCTGAACCTGAAACATGCCCTTAAGACTCTCGATCATATCGAAAGCCCTAATGTCTTCGAACTATTGTTGCAGCTCGGGCTCCATAGAAGCCAACATGAGGCAGCTGATCTCAGTAGACTCATCCTTGATTTTCTGATAGGCGTTCTTAGCAGCAGCGGTAGCATTATCAGCCGGTTCCTCTGGAAGCGGTTCCTTTGAACATTTTCCTTTTTATCATGCTTGAGAACAATTCTTAGATTTCTATACCAGGTGGTAAAGTTTGTTTCATTCAATTTATCTTTCTCAAGGATGGATTTCAACGCAAAATTGGTAACCGGAGCAGGTGGTGCCATTGATCTACAACATAAAATGCAAAATACTAAGACATGTATTCATGAAGAGCAATTCATATTAAACGCTTTAATAAAATTACTCCCACTAAGTTCAACATCCCTCTAGTTGACACTAAGTGATTCAGGATCCGATGGGGCGAATTGACTAGTGAGCTTTTGCATCACTGCTAGCCGACTCAACCTACCGGCAAGCAACTCCTTGCTAATCGCATCAACCATACGACTCCTGTTTGTTGATGTGCATCACATACACACCAACACCTATGCCCCGAAGCCCAAAACTGTTTTGATAGCCTTGACAAGTTAACCAAGTGCTATGCGTGTAAGTGTCCGACACAAACCCATCACACCAAGGAGATCTAGCAGCACCCTAATTTTATTGGCCTACTACTAAACATACATGACATGTGATGTGAAACAATTGGGGAGGCAAATTTTACTTGATATTCTTTGAGGGATCATCCTACTTAAAACATCTACCATGTCAAAGAAGGATGCATAAAGGGATAAACTTTCACAGGCAGTTTATACAAGTAATATGGTATAGCCCCTTTATCATAGCGCATGGTGATCTCCATCTCCATGTGCGCGAACCTCCCATGGCGATCTCCATCTCCATGTACGGTTGTCCTCGTGGTGATCTCCATCGCCATGCCATGCTGTCAACCGCCAAGTGTTACATAAGTTACTATGCTATTACAAACTAATAGCTGTGAAAGTAAATTACATTTACATGGCTCTACAAGTTCACACGCAGGTCATTAATACAATAATGAGACAACCATATGGATCCAGCCGGTTTTCAAAACCATGACACGCAGGCCATGAATAATAACATACACAATGGGCTATACCAAATCACATTCATACACTGCAAAACCAAGTTAGACGTTCTACCGCCGTCTAAACCTCTTTTAGCACTAGTCAAATGAGGTCGTTGTTTTGCATATCTTTTCATTCTGCATCGTTTGGTAGGTCACGGAGCTCAATCGGAGTTCATATGCAAGATATGGCCTCTGAACCGAACCTACTCACAGATTTATGGACACCGCAGATCATATCTACGCCGTGTCCTGATCCGTGTCCCGGATCAATCACCTAGTGATATCCGCATGCCACAATAGGGTTTACGGCACACTGTCTATCCCAATGGCGGATAACCGACCTCTAGGGATAAGTTGTGGCACAACCTAAGTAGCTCACGCCTCGGGACAGATCATGAAACCAAGAACCTCAAACATACATGCAAAACCGAGTTGATCTACTGTAACATCCCAAAGAATGTTAATAAAATTAAATAGATAATGATTGTTTGCTTGAAGTGGTTGATTTTCTCTAGGATTTAAAACTTTTTGGAGTTTATTGAATATTAAAAAGAGAGGGAATAAAAGGACTTTCCCTAATATCCATAATTGGTGTTTTTGGAATTTACTATTTAAAACAAAACCAACAAAACAAAATGAGAGAAGGTAATATGACTCCTTCAACATATTAAAAGGTTGGAAAAATGTTTTAAAATCATTATTGGAATTCTTCTGAATATTCAAAACATTTTTCAACTCAAGGAAATTCATTTGAGAGGATATAAAATGACTTATCCCCTTTTTAATAAAGTTGGAAAATATTTAGGATATTACTTTAAAGTTTTAAAATTTTATTTTAAGTATTATAAATAAATCTAAAACTATTTTAGGGATTTTATAATGCTAAGGGAGTTTTTATTTCATTGAAATGATTTATTAAATATTTTAAAAAGAGTTGAAAAAGTATTCCAATGGGATATTTTTATTTTCCCAAATTATTTATTGATGTGACAATTTGAAAATTTATATTTTATTATTTAGAAATGGTTTGTCAATGCTTTTGACCAAACAAAAATATTTTTAAATAATTTATTGGATCTTATTTGATTTATGAAAAGTATTTTTTTTTAAATAAAGTATTTAGAAAATGTTTTTATTTTTATTTTCCTTTTTGGATAATGTTTTCATTGCATAATTTTCTTTGTATTATTTGATGAATTTAGAATTTTATTTCATATTTTTCGGAGTTACGATTGATTTGATTCAATTGTTTGAAGTTTTGGTTTTTAACGAAAAAGTAAAATCCGTAGCCCGGCCCAATAGTTTTTTTCTTGCGCGCGAGCGCAACTTCAGCCCAGACGCCGGCCCAGTTCTTTTATTTTTCTGTTTCTTCTCCGGTTATAAATAATTTTGGAATAAATCTTTTACTTACCTTTTTTTGTTTTTTTCTAAACCTAATTCCGCGGGACCCACCGCCGGGCCCCGCAACTCGCCGCCGCCGCCGGACCGCGGACCGGCCGCCGTGCCGCCGGCCTTCGCCACCGCGCGCCGCCACCTCTGCACCACCCCGCCGCCGCCATGCGCCTCCGCGCCGGAGGCCGGCCACCGCACCGCCACCTCCCGCGTTGGCCGCCCGTGCCCTGCGCCACCCGCGCCGTGCCGGACCTCCCGTGCCGCCGGCCGCCGCCACGCCGGACGACGCTGGAGCCGCGCGGGACCGCGCCGCCTCATCGCGCCGGTGCACCGCAGCATGCGACGCCGAGCCGCCACCTCACCGCTCCTCGCCGCACCCTTGCCAGAGCTCGCTGTCCACGCCGGCCGTTTTCGAGTTCGCCGGAGTTGAGATCCGCCACCAGGGACCTGATCGCTTTTTGCGAAAAAACTTTATTTGCGGATGGGTCCCTGTTGGTAGAAAACCCCCCGTTCTCGCGCCCGCGATATCTCCGCAACCGTAAGTCGGATCGAGGTGAAACTTTTTCCTACACGCTTGTGTTGTTCTGTACTTTAGCATGGTATAAATTTTTCCACACTTTGCACACTTTTGAATTTGAAGATATTTCAAATTCAAATTCAAATTCCGGTGGCCATATCTTTTAAACCTTTGATCCAAATCGAGTGATTCTTTTTGCGTTGGATCACTCGTGTCATGTACCTTCTGTTTATATCATGTGTACACAAAAAATCACAAGTTTATTGATCTGTTCAAATTCAAATTCAATTCAATTTTGCACTTGCTATGACATGTGTTGTAGTATTTCGTTTCACGTGATTCGTTTTGCATATTGGATCATATGAGACGTCCTATCGGCATTATCCACACACCATTCATATTTCTATGATATTTACCTTGATGTCATGATGCCTTGATATAAATTTTGTATCGACAATTCTTTGTCCGTTGACTCTCTCGAGTTCACGTTCCACCGTTCACCTTCGAGCACATCGACACCATTGCACTTCAAAACCTTTTCGTTTTGTTGCTAAAACCTTTGTGTTTTTTGTTGATCTTTTGTTTGTCCTTGTGATGTGATTGCTTATTCGAGTTCCATCGTTGCGGTAGATTTGCTCGGAGTGTGACGAATAGAGTTGACTGGACGTGAGAGCGAAGATCTTCATCGAATGTATAAGGCAAGTTACACTTTGACCATACCTCAGCCTATATTTTGTATTATGCATGTAGCAAATTATCACTCTATGCATGTGTAGGACTATATATTAGTTATTCTTTAAACCTAGTAGGATAGCCATATGCTCTTACCTTGTATTTTCATTGTCGCCCTAGGATCGTGGTTGTTATATACTGCTATTGCTTTGTAGACGGGGATTGGTTGAGTTATCATGGAGCTATGTGAGGCTTAATGACTTGACTAGCAAACTTAAATAGAAATCACCTCTGGACGGGCAGGGAATGCATCCTGGTGCTCATGCCTTGGATAAGGAGGGACCAGGGCTAAATGCTTCCTGAATGGTTGTTTTGGTGGTGAACCAGGTGCGTCATGGCGCGTACCCTCTGAACGCAGTGGGCGCCGTCCAGGCTCAAAAATATCGGACAGACGGTGTGACTAGTAGCTTCCATGTACAACCACTGGCTATATGGGCTCTGGCTTAGATGAGTAAGTTGTGGGGAACCTGGCCCTGGTAGCTAGCTGATGTAGATATGATAGGTGTACCGGCTACCAAAGGGTGGAGGGAATCTGAAAGACTATGTCTCAATCTTCGGGTTGAGTCAAGCGGGAAAGTGTACAAACCTCTGCAGAGTGTAAAAACTGATCATGATTAGCCGTGTGCACGGTTACGGACAACTTTGAGCAACTGGGCATTATTGTTGTTGGATGGTCTTGACAGATAATTCACCTTAACAAGAATTTGAGTGGGAACTTTTAATAAAGGGATGGTTGGAATTGGTGTAGCCCGATTCAACCATACTTAGGACTAGCAAGATAAATTAAAATTTGAATAGTTGTAGTATGTGAGGGAAAAACTGGCTTTCTGCAAAACCAAACCATAAACCTTTCCTTTGACTTACCTTGCATGTAGAGATAGGTCTGTTATAGCCTTTTTCGTGTGACTTGCCCTACAAATCAGATGTACTGACCCGTTGTCGGGCTGTAACCTTCGGTGTTGCAGGATTGTATACGACGAGTAAGTGATGCGATGTAGGGTTACGATGTCTATACTCAACTATGCCGGTGGAGTTGATGGACGCCACGAAGCTCTTTATTGTTTTTCCGTTGTATTCTATTTGTAAGCTAGCCTTGAGCTATGCAGGTATGCTTTATTATAATACTGGATCTTCGATGTAATATATATGACATGTGGTTTATTCTTGATATTACATCATGTACTGTGTGTGCTAGCTATTGATCCAGGGACTAGCACAGAATGCACAGAGACTTGGATTCTTTTATCACTCCTTGATCACTTACTCTCTTGACTAGTATTTCTCATCTATTATTCATCTTCTAAAACTCCTCATGTTGTTTTACTATGAATACCCCTTGAGTTGTTTATACCTCGGAAGACAAGACATTTGAGAAGAACATCATCAAGCTCGTGGATTTATTGAAGTTATGACTGCCAAACATTTGGAGGAGTATCCTATGGATTTAAGAAGGATAAGTTTGACACTACGAGAGGAATCTTTAAGATCATCTTAGCTGAGAAGGATGAAGCTTAGAATCAGACCACCACCTTTTAGGTGAAGTTAGATGAACGAATTTCACGTAGTATGATGAGATCGTATGTCTTGCACGCATGACAACAAACAATACAGTCACAAAAGTCAAAACACACAAACAACACCTAGGGTAAGGTCATATGTGCAAGACATACGATCTCATCATACTACGTGAAATTCGTTCATCTAACTTCACCTAAAAGGTGGTGGTCTGATTCTAAGCTTCATCCTTCTCAGCTAAGATGATCTTAAAGATTCCTCTCGTAGTGTCAAACTTATCCTTCTTAAATCCATAGGATACTCCTCCAAATGTTTGGCAGTCATAACTTCAATAAATCCACGAGGTTGATGATGTTCTTCTCAAATGTCTTGTCTTCCGAGGTATAAACAACTCAAGGGGTATTCATAGTAAAACAACATGAGGAGTTTTAGAAGATGAATAATAGATGAGAAATACTAGTCAAGAGAGTAAGTGATCAAGGAGTGATAAAATAATTTTGTTCCTATGGCTTTTTCTATCCATTTTCTAGGGTCACGACCTACAGTCTGATACCTTTTTAATATTCAATAAACTCCAAAAAGTTTTAAATCCCAGAGAAAATCAAACACTTCAAGCAAACAATCATTATCTATTTAATTTTATTAACATTCCAAAATTCGGAGAATTTTGGGATGTTACACACTACCACCCTTAAAAGGAATCTCGTCCTCGAGATTCGAGAAGGCTAGAAAGAAAGGTTAGGGTTCGGGTCTTCATGAGAGTCCATCGATCCTCCGATGAGCTAGGGTGCTACCACCCTTAAAAGGAATGCGGCGTGGTCTTCGAAAATCTTGATCCATCGATGACGTCCTTCATAGAGATTTCACCAACTCCTTTGAGGTCTTGAATCCTTAGTAAAAGAGGAGTCTTCCATACACCGAACCTTCATGTCCGACGGTCAGGCGCCAATACTAAGCAACTATCGATTACTCTCTTGGTGGTCATCAAGAATACTATTAAGGGATACCTGCAGGAAATGGTCTTGGTCCATACTCACCGTATAACACAAACGGTAAACTTCTACTGGGGTCACACATCGTACCATTTTATGGTTTAAGCTTTAACATCGTCGTCTCTCAAACATAGGTAAGTCACTCAAGATTTACTATTCCGCATAGCAAGAGCGAATAATAAGAGTAGTCGTCATGGTGATCAATCCATTCCGCACCCAAATCATTTCCTTGTATATTGTTTAGCGAATCTCGCAATATAACACTCGGTCATCCTCACAAGCATTGCAGAAGTCCTCCTTATCTTGAAGTGGGTCCAGATAAATCCATGGTTCTGCAAGCCAACCAAAACATCTATCGTTTCTTCATTACACTCAGGTTTGCGCAAACTGCTACAAAACGTGCAGCGGTGAACTATAACTTCCTTCGGGGTTCTTCCTTCAGCAAGATTGTGCTTGCTTGTTGTAAGATCCTGGCACACGGGGTTAACTTTGAAATCGGCATTGGTTGCATCCATCTTTACTCCAGTCTTGACATTAGCAGCCAATGTAGTAGCTTCTTCAGTTTAGGGATGAGGATGAGGGGGAATGGAATGTAGATAGCGAGGTAGAGAGAGAGAGATAGGGGGAGATACCCATACAAACATCACACTAGTTTTGAAAATAAGTTTTGGTGTGTAGCTGTCGGTAAAAGAAGATATGACAGCTCACAGAAACGATCTAAAGGTAGAAATCTTGAATCTTCCAGGTCTTCAAGTCTTCAATGACGGTAGCTTCAGTTTTGCAATGTTGAAACAATCTTCATATTGTTGAGTCATTTGTCAAGTTTTTCTCCCTGTTGATGTGTCTTTTTCAGTCTTGAAGCATACTAAATAGATAAGGGGTCTAAGGTAACGTAAACTTATTCTACTCACGAAGAAGAACCACAAAGCAGAACACATCACATCACAACAAAGGCATATCAGGGTCAAGGCCACAAGCAAAACTTAACAAAACAATCATGACATAAAACATCTAGTTAATCAATAGCAAAACATGCATCGATCCACATCTCCAACTAACAATGAAAAGGTAACAACGTACACTCAGTGCACACCTACGTACGTCCTCCAATTGCAAAACATAAGCTTCTTCAAGTCAGCATCCTTGCTTCTGCGTTCACATCATCTTCGTTGCCTTCAATTCTGGACACATGTTGGCGTAATGTCCCATATTCCTGCACCAGATAAACTGAATCTGGCTAATGTCCTTCATCTTCTTCTTCACGGGTGCTTCCCTGAATTCTTGGATAATTTTCTCCATTCCTTCCTTTTGATGTTGAACCACTTGTTGTGTCACGATGAAAAATTGACACTGAGCCGGGTAATGATTATTTCCTTCACACGTAAAACATGTGACTTGTGCAGTGGGGCATTCTTCACCCGAGTGACTTTCTTCACAATGGGGACATCCATCTTGGTGTCCTTCATAGGAGTGCCATGTTTCTCCGCAAATTGTACAGGCACGGATCCTCTTAAGGGTTACCGTCCTTTGCATCGGGGTGACGAGGCGGGATCCCAACAAAATCTTTGTAAATTCCTTCCAAGTAATCTTCCTTCGTGATTCGTCAATCGCTTGGTGCATTCTCCACCAAGTAGCAGCCTCTTCTACCAAGTACTTAACAGCATAGGGGACCATGTCCTCACTTCCAAACTTGTTTATCTTCATGTGCTCCTCCATACTACGAATCCATTGCTCCACCTTCAATCTCGACATAACCCCAAAAAAGGCGAGTCCTACTCCATACTCCATCTATTAAGCCCAAACGACAAGGTTAGGGCAAAACTATAACACCGACAAGACAACAACTAAAGATAACACCAAGCATAAGCACTCAAACAAGAAAGCGGCAAAAACACCTACGTTCGACAGTAACACATGACAACAAACAATACAGTCACAAAAGTCAAAACACACAAACAACACCTAGGGTAAGGTCATATGTGCAAGACATACGATCTCATCATACTACGTGAAATTCGTTCATCTAACTTCACCTAAAAGGTGGTGGTCTGATTCTAAGCTTCATCCTTCTCAGCTAAGATGATCTTAAAGATTCCTCTCGTAGTCAAAAGTCATATGTGCAAGACATACGATCTCATCATACTACGTGAAATTCGTTCATCTAACTTCACCTAAAAGGTGGTGGTCTGATTCTAAGCTTCATCCTTCTCAGCTAAGATGATCTTAAAGATTCCTCTCGTAGTGTCAAACTTATCCTTCTTAAATCCATAGGATACTCCTCCAAATGTTTGGCAGTCATAACTTCAATAAATCCACGAGGTTGATGATGTTCTTCTCAAATGTCTTGTCTTCCGAGGTATAAACAACTCAAGGGGTATTCATAGTAAAACAACATGAGGAGTTTTAGAAGATGAATAATAGATGAGAAATACTAGTCAAGAGAGTAAGTGATCAAGGAGTGATAAAATAATTTTGTTTCTATGGCTTTTTCTATCCATTTTCTAGGGTCACGACCTACAGTCAACCTGGCTCTGATACCATTTATAAATAACTCTAAAAACTATTTTAGGGATTTTATAATGCTAAGGGAGTTTTTATTTCATTGAAATGATTTATTAAAAATTTTAAAAAGAGTTGAAAAAGTATTCCAATGGGATATTTTTATTTTACCAAATTATTTATTGATGTGACAATTTTAAAATTTATATTTTATTATTTAGAAATGGTTTGTCAATGCTTTTGACCAAACAAAAATATTTTTAAATAATTTATTGGATCTTATTTGATTTATGAAAAGTATTTTATATTTAAATAAAGTATTTAGAAAATCTTTTTATTTTTATTTTCCTTTTTGGAAAATGTTTTCATTGCATAATTTTCTTTGTATTATTTGATGAATTTAGAATTTTATTTCATATTTTTCGGAGTTACGGTTGATTTGATTCAATTGTTTAAAGTTTCGGTTTTTAACGAAAAAGTAAAATCCGTTGCCCAGCCCAATAGTTTTTTTTCTCGCGTGCGAGCGCAACTTCAGTCCAGACGCTAGCCGAGTTCTTTTTTTTCTGTTTCTTCTCCGGTTATAAATAATTTCGGAATAAATCTTTTATTTTCCTTTTTTTGTTTTTTTCTCAACCTAATTCCGCGGGTCCCGCCGCCGGGCCCCGCAACTCGCCGCCGCCGCCGGAGTATCGCGCCGCCGCCAGACCGCGCATCGAACGTCGCGCCGCCAGCCTTCGCCACCGCGCGCCGCCACCTCTGCACCACCCCGCCGCCGCCCTGCGCCTCCGCGCCGGAGGCCGGCCACCACGCCGCCACCTCCCGCGTTGGTCGCCCGTGCCCTGCGCCACCCGCGCCGTGCCAGACCTCCCGTGCCGCCGCCACGCTGGACGACCCCGAAGCCGCGCGGGACCGCGCCGCCCCACCGCGCTGGTGCACCGCCGCATGCGACGACGAGCCGCCACCTCACCGCTCCTCGCCGCCCCCTTGCTGGAGCTCGCTGTCCACGCCGGCCGTTTTCGAGTTCGCCGGAGTTGAGATCCGCCACCAGGGACCTGATCGCTTTTTGCGAAAAAACTTTATTTGCGGATGGGTCCCTGTTGGTAGAAAACCCCCGTTCTCGCGCCCGCGATATCTCCGCAACCGTAAGTCGGATCGAGGTGAAACTTTTTCCTACACGCTTGTGTTGTTCTGTACTTTAGCATGGTATAAATTTTTCCACACTTTGCACACTTTTGAATTTGAAGATATTTCAAATTCAAATTCAAATTCCGGTGGCCATATCTTTTAAACCTTTGATCCAAATCGAGTGATTCTTTTTGCGTTGGATCACTCGTGTCATGTACCTTCTGTTTATATCATGTGTACACAAAAAATCACAAGTTTATTGATCTGTTCAAATTCAAATTCAATTCAATTTTTCACTTGCTATGACCTGTGTTGTAGTATTTCGTTTCACGTGATTCGTTTTGCATATTGGATCATATGAGACGTCCTATCGGCATTATCCACACACCATTCATATTTCTATGATCTTTACCTTGATGTCATGATGCCTTGATATAAATCTTGTATCGACAATTCTTTGTCCGTTGACTCTCTCGAGTTCACGTTCCACCGTTCACCTTCGAGCACATCGACACCATTGCACTTCAAAACCTTTTCGTTTTGTTGCTAAAACCTTTGTGTTTTTTGTTGATCTTTTGTTTGTCCTTGTGATGTGATTGCTTATTCGAGTTCCATCGTTGCGGTCGATTTGCTCGGAGTGTGACGAATAGAGTTGACTGGATGTGAGAGCGAAGATCTTCATCGAATGTATAAGGCAAGTTACACTTTGACCATACCTCAGCCTATATTTGTATCATGCATGTAGCAAATTATCACTCTATGCATGTATAGGACTATATATTAGTTATGCTTTAAACCTTGTAGGATAGCCATATGCTCTGACCTTGTATTTTCATTGTCGCCCTAGGATCGTGGTTGTTATATACTGCTATTGCTTTGTAGACGGGGATTGGTTGAGTTATCATGGAGCTATGTGAGGATTAATGACTTGACTAGCAAACTTAAATAGAAATCACCTTTGGAAGGGCAGGGAATGCATCCTGGTGCTCATGCCTTGGATAAGGAGGGACGAGTGCTAAATGCTTCCCGAATGGTTGTTTTGGTGGTGAACCGGGTGTGTCATGGCGCGTACCCTCTGAACGCAGTGGGCACCGTCCAGGCTCAAAAAGATCGGACAGATGGTGTGACTAGTAGCTTCCATGTACAACCACTGGGTATATGGGCTCTCGCTTAGATGAGTAAGTTGTGGGGAACCTGGCCCTGGTAGCTAGCTGATGTAGATATGATAGGTGTACCGGCTACCAAAGGGTGGAGGCAACCTCTTCTGAAAGACTATGTCTCAATCTTCGGGTTGAGTCCAGTGGGGAAAGTGTACAAACCTCTGCAGAGTGTAAAAACTGATCATGATTAGCCGTGTGCACGGTTACGGACAACTTTGAGCAACTGGGCATTATTGTTGTTGGATGGTCTTGACAGATAATTCACCTTAACAAGAATTTGAGTGGGAACTTTTAATAAAGGGATGGTTGGAATTGGTGTAGCCCGATTCAACCATACTTAGGACTAGCAAGATAAATTAAAATTTGAATAGTTGTAGTATGTGAGGGAAAAACTGGCTTTCTTCAAAACCAAACCATAAACCTTTCCTTTGACTTACCTTGCATGTAGCGATAGGTGTGTTATAGCCTTTTTCGTGTGACTTGCTGTACAAATCAGATGTACTGACCCGTTGTCGGGCTGTAACCTTCGGTGTTGCAGGATTGTATACGAAGAGTAAGTGATGCGATGTAGGGTTACGATGTATATACTCAACTATGCCGGTGGAGTTGATGGACGCCACGAAGCTCTTTATTGTTTTTCCGTTGTATTCTATTTGTAAGCTAGCCTTGAGCTATGCAGGTATGCTTTATTGCAATACTGGATCTTCGATTGAATATATATGACATGTGGTTTATTCTTGATATTACATTATGTACTGTGTGTGCGATGCGCGTCGGCGGTTGCTCCTCGAATCCCTCGAACCAATTCCTCGTACCGATCCCACGAACGGAGTCCCGCGATCCGATCCCGCGAACAGTTCATCCAAGCGCCGCAGGTGCAGCGCCTCCAAGGGATGCGCACGTACAAGGAGGAGCGTCGGGCGGAGGACTTCTAGGTCCGGCGGCTCAGCCTGGAGGTGGAGTGGCGGCTAGGGTTGTGGTCTGTCCTGTACCCCTTTGGGGTTCGCCCTAGCCTTTATATAGGCGCCCGTGGAATGGACTCAACCCTTGAGGCAATCCGGACCCTCCATCCATTATCCATTCGGATCACATCCGAGTGGGCTCCTTTCCCCTTAAGCGCGCGACCCTATAGGTTCACGTACACATGGACACGTCCCGAATCGCATCCGGTTTGATAGTCGGTAGTGGTTCCTAGAAGAACGTGCTGACTCCCATATATGCGTAAATTCATAAGACGAACCATTACAAAGTGTCATATGCAATATTCCTTTTGCCTCACGATAAATGTTGTCGAGCTCAAGGCGAGCACTTGTCACCCTTGTGATAGCTTGACCTCTCTTCTCGAAACCGTGATACAGATTCTTGAACCGGGTTAACAATTAACCCATGTCGCATGGCCATGCTTTCTAAATCTTATCACTCGAGAGGGCCCAGAGAATATCTCTCCAAAGTGGAGGGGCAAATCCCATCTTGATCAACCATGTCTCGCGGCATGTATCATGACTCACCCGTAAGCTACCTTTATGACTACCCAGTTATGGTGTAGCGTTTGATAGTCCCTAAGTGAGTCATTCCTCATCCCGAGAACATGCGAGGACCTCAGGTCTAGGACATGGCATATACATTGTATTGAGACTAACAGATGACAATATCACGTTGCGTCTCAAAGTGGGTCTCTGTCCAACTCAGTGATCCCATCACTAAGTTCATACTATCGGTAGCATCTCCATGCTCATGACTTGTGAAACATAGTCATCAATCGAATCATATACTAGTCAAGGATATGTGTCCGCATAACCTTATCAAGTAGGGACCATTAGAACAATCATCATAGAATATATAGTCTCACAAAAAAGTCACATATTTATTGATACATATCAGTGATGATGTTCAAGGACAATAAAAATAACTCATGAATACATAAGGAGATAACATCATAACATGATTGCCTCTAGGGCATATCTCCAACAATATCGAGAGAAACAAAAGAAGGCATGAGAAGTTTTCAAGCGGATAGGCATGCACTCGATGATGATAACGGGGGATGAACAAGGGGGGGTCCAGAGCATCAGGCATAAATACTGAGTCTGACATTAGACTGAATATCACAAGGTAGGTGACTCGTGAATTGCATACGAGTTCAAGCAAGAGGAATAACCTCGAGAACAAAAAGGTACAAGAGAGTCAGGTTTCGATCATGTGGAACTGTGGGTTATGGGCCCACGTTGAACAAAAAGGGTGGTGACGAACAATGCGATCAAGTTGCAAAGTAATTTAGAGAACATCTTGTTATCTATATCGGCAACAACGTCGGTGCCAAGGGCGAGGGACGAAGAGAACCATCTTCCTGCTCGTTAAGACGAGGCAGACCAATTGGCAAAGTTCTTTTCCCTCGGTGGTTACCGAAAAGTCATCAACAATCTTAATAGGCTATACGGACAAAATAGTACACCAAATTGTTTACATGATCAAGGCACATATGTAATTCTTTCTGTTGTTGCTATGCTGATTTTGCTGGGATCTGCTGGATTATGAGACTATGTTCAGATTGTGGTTGAGTAATATATTTGGTTCTTATCTTTTATATTTTTGTTCTTGAGTAATTCTTGCAAGTTCTCCATTGTTGTTTATTGCTTTGGCCAAGTAGTAGATAATGACTCCAAGAGGGGAGCGTTATGCATGATGGTGGGCTCATGCCCCCTCATGACCAGCTTGAGTGACAGAAACATGAGTCTAGGGGATGTGTTGTTGCCACAAAGGGGAAAACAACGGTGCTTCTAACCACGAATGCAAGGATTGTTTACTTTACGCAAAGTCCTTTTAATGCAGTTGTCTATTGCTTTGGGTTTACACTTTGGGTGGGGCTCACAACTTAATACCAGCGAGATGTTCTAGATAGATTTCTCAAGGTGGATGATTAGTAGTAGATTCAGATGGATTTGTCTACTTATTTTGGCGTACCGCCCATGCTTTTGATCCTCTTCCTTTCTTTGTAGCATAGTTAGCATTGGTTTGCGCCCGTAATTCTGTCAATTGCCCAGCTGTGCTTTGTTTACCTCACATAGCAGTTTTATCGTCTTTTGGGAGAGAGACATCACTAGTGAACATCATGGGACCCCTGTCCATATTTCCACATCTATTTACACCCTCAATTTACTTCCTGTTTTACTTTCCAGCTGCAGTTATCATTACCTTTTATCTCTTGCATTTGACCCTTTGTAAACATCAAGGCTGGAGAGATTGACAACCTCTCTGTACTCGTTGGGAGCAAAGTTATTTGTATCTGTGTGCAGGTCCACGTCAACTCGTGCTAGTAATTTCTAGCGCCGTTGTCACCTACTTGTCATTTTCGAAGTCCTACGGTTCGAACTAAACCTTGGTATCTTTGCCAAGGGAAATCTTGCTGCTATGCTACATCTCAACCTTCCACTTGGGGTAAGCTATCACTTCCTCGCTAGCATCAAGGAATTTCTGGCGCCGTTTCCGGGGACTCCAATCTTCAAGACAGGGGAGTTGCACGCTATCTTTTATCTTTCATTTTTAGTCTTGTTAGTTTACCTTTCAGTTCTTGCTTTAGTGCCCTTTATCAAAAACCACAAATTTTTTTTTCCTTGCTAGTAGTTGTCATCATGTCCGATCCTTTTGCCTTTGTTGAGACAGAAGTCCTCACCTTTAAATAAAAAGGTGGTGAAAGTTTAAAAGATGCTTGGTATAGAATTAATGATTCTCAGAAAAGAGCCACCAAGAAGCAATCCACTACTATCCTTCTTAGAAACTTTTATGTTGGAATTACTCCTTGGAATAGGTTCGTTTTAGATACTTCTATCAATGGGAATTTCCTAGAATCCCCAATATGGGAGTCTCTTAATGTTATTGAAAATCTTGTTGGAAACCTCCCTATTGCTAGCATTCAAGGGGATATCACTCTAGTTCACAATATGAAAAATCTTGAAAAGATAGAACTAGAGATAACTAGCATAATTATGATAAATGAGTTGGATCGTAAGATTCAAGGGAATTTGAATACACTTGATAGCTCCATGCATAAAATTATCAAAACTTTGGAGACCATAAAATCCCATGATTTGGATCCTTCTAGGATAGATAAGATTGAGGAAATCATTGACACTTTAGGAACTACTTTCTCCTCAATCAAACCAAAAAATTAGAAACTCTGGCAAGGAAGGAACCTCAGTTCAATTATGTCCCTAAGGTTCCCCGACCTAAAAATAATCCACTCATTGCCAAGGGAGTTGAAACCGTGAAAACTTTGGAAGAAATACCTCTCTTAGATAAATTTATAAATTAAACTCCAATTGATTTTCTGCCTTTTGGTTTTATCCCTAGAAGTATCTTCATTAGGCCTTTATTTGAAAGACCTCTTAAAACTAGTTGTACAATTGAAGAGCTTTTTGATGATCTTGATGATGGTTCGATTGACACAACGTGATTCTTCTTTTAGCTTCTTGCTTAGCTTAAAGGCGTAAAAGAAAGCGCTTGTTGGGAGGCAACCCAAGATGTTTTTACTTCTGTTTTTAGCGGTCTTGATGATTGTTACTACTGTAGCAACGTCCTTGTATCTTTATTTTCAAGCTTTGTGCCAAGTTTAGCCTCCGATTGCAAGAAAGTTCAAAAGTTGTGACATGCTGTCCAGAAAACAGATTTTGTCCTTGGATGGAAAAATTCTCCTAAAATCACAAGATCATATTTTTGATCTGAATTTTTTTGACAAGATGCTCTATACAATTGGATTTCGAGCGTCTGATCTGAGTTTTTTTATTTGAGTTGCAGAAGTACCCCGAAAAAATTATTCACTACCTGCTGGTCTGTTTTTCACATATACTGCCACGTTTTGCCTTTCATCAATTTTACAAGTCTTGCGCTAGCATTTTCTTTGCAAAAACTATTTGGCAATCTTGAGAAACAGTAGCCCTTCAAGAATATCTTTATTTCCAGTAGAGGAAAATTATTTTATTAAGGGTAGTAACTTCTCTAATCAGCTTATGATGAGTTATGTATGAAGGGAATTTTCAAGTGTGCGAGGGAAGATGATGAAAGAAGATCCAGGAGTGTCAAACTCTCAAGCTTGGGGATGCCCCCATGCATCCCCAATAAATATTCAAGGAGACTCAAGCGTCTAAGCTTGGGGATGCCCCTGTGCATCCCCTTCTCCATCAAGAATCATCAGTTCGTCCTTCGTCTCACTATATTCTTATCACTTCATGCGTTATGTGCTATGCTTGGAGCGTCTCGCTCTTTAGTTTACTTTTTAGTTTTCTTTAGCTTTGTTTGCTGTTCATAACAAGTTAGAACCCAACTTTCTTTGTGTGGGAGAGAAATATGCTCCACTTCAAATTAGAACACATCATAGGATTTTCATGCTTATCTTTCTTTTGTTGTGTGTTCTTTATCTTTTCTTAGTTGTTTTCTTGTTTAGCTCTTAGTTTTCATGTTTATCTTTTTCAAGAGCTTTTGTTTAGTTTGTTGCTGGATGTAACGACCTGATTCGCGAAGAATCGAAGTCTCTGTGATCAAGTGCTAGTCCCTGGATCGAACTCGCTAGCACACACATTATAGATGAATAACAAAGTAAAAGTGCATCATTTATTACAACAGATGATCCGGAATTTATAAAAGTAAACAACTTTCATAGCTCGAGGCTAGTTTATTCAATCTAAATAGCGGAAGTAGCAAAATAACGGTGAGTCTCATCAATGTCCACTGGAGACATTTTGAGTGCAGACTCGCAACCCTATCACACCTCACTAATCTTCTGAAAACCTGCAACACGAAGGTTACAGCCCGACAACTGGCCAGTACATTGAATGTACGGAAAGTAACACAAGTGACATAGCAACCTATATCTACAAGCAAGGTATGACAAACAGAACACTCAAGTTTGGCTTGTAGAAGAATGTCTCCACCTACCTCCACTAGTTGGTCAAGGTTTACTCAAGTATAGATTGCGTCCAGTTTATCACCCATGAGAACCCCAAGAATCCTAGTTTGACATGATAACAACTTCAGGAGTCTCAAGTGCGCTCTGTCAGTGATGCATTCTCTAGGGAATCTAGAGTGCTTCTATCAAGGACGCATTCACCTGATTTAAGTACCGAAACTACTTCTCCACCTCAAGTGTGCTCTGTCAATGATGCATTCTCTAGGGACTATAGAGCGCTCTATCAAGGACGCATTCACTGATAAAAAGTCCCGAAGCCTACGACTATAAGATACTCTCAACACCTTACTGAATTGAGACAGATAATTCTCCCATCGTCTACCACAACCAGGCTCAATATGCAATTAACGAATAAGAACAATGCACACATATGGCAATAATGAATAACATCATGAGATTAAACATATGGCTATCCTAACAGGTTTCAGCGTAACACAATTATTTTACACATGCATAAAGACAGGATGGGCATAATGAAAAGTGCAACTTGCCTTAAATATTCGATGAAGTTATTCACAATCGCAATCATATTAACGAAACTCTTTGCACTCCGAGCAACCTATCACATTCAAACAAAGCATCGATAAATAACCCGTACTCACAAAAAAAAATCAACAACTAAGAAATAAATAAACAAAAACTACGTACTAGAGTAACAACAGTAGGTATATATCATCTAGGTGCTAAAAATATTATTATGCAAAAGAATCAACTTAATTGGATAAGCGGTTTAAAACATATGGCCATCATAGGGTTGACTCAATGGTGCAAACAAGCGCAAAAAAATAATTTTACAGTAACCTACATATCAACATGAACGTTTAGGAAAAAGAATTGATTAAATTCAATTTATGGTTTAAAAAAATGGCAAAACAAAATTGAGCAAAACAAAACCGCTCAAAAAACAATACTAAACTAGTTTGGTTAATGAGACGCTGCGACTATGCAGCCACATTGCGAAAAGAAAAAGAAAAAAAATCGTGGAGCTTACCAGTACAAGAAGGAGCCCTATACAGAACTAGGACACAGTGGCTTTTAGACGTCGATGGCGGTAGCTCCGGGGACTTTCCAGCGAACAAAATATGTCTACCACTTGAGCCGTACGGAGGTACCGCGATGGTACTGTCGGAAGCGGCAGTCAAGTTATAGATCGACCGCGACAGTGGCGTGAATCAGGTGCTCCTGGTGAACTCTGGACGCTCTCCGGTGACGTCATCTCCTTCCGCGGAGCGCGCTAACTTGCGCCCTTGCCCACGAAACATTGTCAACCTGACGAGGTACTGAGCGAAGGTTCAAGAGGACATAATGAGATTAACTGGGATGTATTGATGGCAACACAAACGACGAGCAAAGGCGGGGGCAGATGAGAACTTGGCGAGATCCAAAAGTCTGTGTTGTTGATTTGGCTTGAGGAAAAAGAAAGAGAAGACATGCAGAGGCTGCGGCTAACAGGTATAGAAGTCGTAGACTCTCACGAAGAAATCGTAACCGAACGCAACAGCCAAAAAGATCGGGAAGAATTTACGTTCGGCACTGTGTTCCTGAAGAACACGTACATGGAAGAAAGAAGAAAAAATAAATAATAGAGGCTGAGGAGTCGGATGAAGTTGGGCCGGCCTGTTATTGGTACTGGTGCGCGAGCGCACTTGGGAGGGAGATAGGAAATGAGCCAAGGGCCTGGCTTGCTTTAGATTGTTTTTTTTCTGTACAAGAAATAAATTAAACTAAAACAAAAGTAAATATGTTCCTAAAATCACCAATGCATATAGAAAATTATTACTAATAACATATAGCACATAAAATCTATTATCAACTCCAAAGTAAAATAGTTTTAAACAATATTTTTATAATATTATTTTGGTCCTTTGAAAGCTCAAGAATGATCAGAGGGGGAGGGGGTGAATGATCACTTCTAAAAATTCTAAGGAACTTAGAATGAAATCATGCAAACAACGTAGGACTAATGGCATCTCGAAGGAAATACAGTATCGAAAGTAATGCAAGGCTCGAAAGGATTTGGAGCGAAGGAAAACATCGAAGACAAACAGGCTACGAGTAAATACTTGAAGTAAATGCTAGAAGGAAAACGAGCCTGACACAGCGATGTTTGGTAAACCAGTTCACACTCTGCAAAAACGTCTGGTTGGAGGGACTGGTGATTGAACACCTGGAGCAAAACTCTCTCCGTCCTATTCTCCATTGCAACAAACTCCTCGAGCTTGTCCAGTTTTCACTCGTGGTAGATGATTCAGGACATCTCCGAGACCTTTACAAACTTCCTTCAGCAGTGACAATTACTCTTCGACTGCTTGACAGGCGACGCCTAACCGTCTAGGAGACTTGCAGATCTCCAAGATAAAAAGATCGGCTAATCTCAACCTAAGTCATAGTGAATTGCTCAACTCAGTTCAGACTTGGATGTAGGTTTTCTCTCGATGGATCTCTTTGGGATGCTCTCAGACTTCTGTCTTAGAATCTTCAGTGGAGCAGCCGACCCGAAATGGCGGGTAGGTGCGGGGTATTTATAGTTGGCGATTCCGATGGGTAAAATGACTGAAGTGACCTGATGCAACCGCTTGACGCGTGTCCACAACGGTCGGATTCCAATCACTGCGCAACTTTACTTGAGGAACAAGTAAGCTGACTCACCGAACGAGTTCTCTCTCGAAGGCACGAAGTGCGATGACTTTTCCTTCGAGCTATTCGCTCGACTCGGTAAGATTTCTCTCGGTAGTCTTTTGTGGGTTTTGGTTGAGCAGAGCAAATTCACTTCGACAAAGATCTCAACTAGCAAACCCCTCTTAATAGTATGGTTTTTCCTACGACTCAAGAAAATAAGGAGAACTAGCAAAAAGACTAAGTCTTCGACCAGCTTCAGCGTTCTCCTCGTTGCGCTTTTGCTCGAGAGAAACATCTTCTTCGACAACATTTTTAGGGGTCGTCTTCCTTCAAAGGCTTCGGTAGATGACTGCAGCTTTACTGCAGTGAGTTGTCCTTCGACCTTCTACTTGCAAACTCCATTCTTTCGGAACCTAAGTATCTGTTTATACTCGAAAACAATATTAGTTCCACTTCTGCTTTGTCTAACAATGTCCAAATCCTTCGGGGGCAAAACTTGCTCTTACAATCTCCCCCTTTTTGGACGATTGTTGACAAAACAGGCATCGATAAATAATTTGAAAAAGTTTGAGTTTTCGATGATAAACCAGTGCTGAGATCGATGAAGTACTCCCCCTAGATGTATGCACGGAAGATAAAGATTTCCTGTGAAGTGCATATTTGACAAGTAGTGTCGAGGGAAAAACATCAATAGTCTTAGTGAGAGAAATTGCATTCCAGATAGTATCCAATGTGAAGTATGCAATTTCCTCGAATGACCTGTGAACTTATATGAAAGATAACTTCCTGCAAAAATGGTTAAGTATAGCAGGCAGCAGATAGATATCTTACGAAAAGAGTAGCAGTTCACAGTCCTACTTAGAGTTAGTTACAACCAGATCGAATGTGAATCGAAAGTTTGTTGAAATTACTCAGAAACCTCAAAAACAAGAGTTTATCGAATGGAATGCAAAACCCTTAACCCCGTAGGCAAACTAATTTCTTCGATGCCACTACATCTCCCCCTTTTTGTCACAACGTACAAAAAGATCGAGAGAATAGGGTCGAAAGAAATCCCTACTCGCGACGCTGGCTCCGGCGACGAAGAGAAGATTCGGCGAGCGTTGGAGCACGACGAATTGGACGAGCGCCTGGAGGAGTGATCTTCGTGCGGAATGAATGTTGATCTCCTGAAGATTCCAGCTGCGATTCCGGCGGGGTCCTGGGGCTTCGAGGAAGTGGCGAGTGAACTCTGGGTTGACGTTGAGGAGGGGCTTCTTCTTCTTGCTCGGAGTCAGAGGATAAATTGTCCAAAAGTGTTATGATAATAATCATCGACACTTAGCACATCTCTGTTCTTCGGTAGGCGAGGGATATTGGGATCCGGTCGATCTACTCGATCATCATTGGTCCAATTCTTGTTCAGATGGGGAGGATATTCTTCGAACCCGCAACGTTGAAGTTGACCGAGGGAATTGAACTTCCGAAGACCTTTCCAATCACGGCGAAGGCATTCACGCAGCATCTGATTGTTGTTCATGGTAATGTTACGCAAGTGATTGATCTCATCCATCAGAGCTTGCTTCTGAATAAAATCTTGATCAATGTGATGTTGAAGCATTTGCTGGGACCGAAGAGAAACTTCCATATGATGCACTGGCTTGATAAACTTCGAGCGAATATTGCGCTCAGTTAAGTGGGCGCGGATGCCAGTGTGCTCAGCAAAAGGGTCGTTGGGTCGAGCAACAACCTGCAATACTTCACGAACAGGAGGAGTGAAAATCTTCGGGTAAATGGATACGGGGAATGGCACGTCCCGAGAGTAATTGCAGATTGCCATCAGCCATGGTGCATATGGCTTGTGGGAATTGTGGTCATCAGCACAAGACACCAAAGTTCTGAGGAAGTAGTCTTCAAAATCGAAGGGATGACCGTGGACTAACTTCAACAGAGCAAGTTGCACATCATTTGGAATTCGAAAATTATCGTGCACATCAAGCATTGGCATCAACGTCTTCGAGAGAATATAAAACCATGCCTTTGCTTCAAATACCAAGTGTCTTGGCTTCGGCTCAGTGGGGTAGTGATCTCCTACGACTTCTGGATCCATCAGCGTAGAGAATTCAGCAGGAGTTGCAGCAGGTAAGTCATGAAGTTTGTGAGGTAATCCTTCGAACCGAGGTAAATTGATGATAGCCAGAAATTGGTCGACAGTCATGTGAAAAACTTGGCCTTGAATCATATAGTCAAATTTCCATGTCTTCGAGTTCTCAGGATCTCCAGAGACATAAAGTGTTGCATAAAACTGTTTGATAAGCTCGGGATTGTAACCACAATCGAGAGCAAACATCTTGTGAGCATGCAGGCTATCAATTGTCTCGGCAATGTTCTCGAAACAAGTAGTGGAGTACACCGAAGGCATATCAAGATATTGATGCTGGAAAACTCTTGCCTTGTTGTACAACACACGAGTATAGTAGATAGCTTGCTCTTGGGTCCAAAACCGAAGTGAATAAGAACTTTTGGGCTTCTCGTAGGGATTGGTACCGAAGAAAAATGGCTTGTGTTCGCGCCTTTTGAAGATGGGACCTCCACGAGGAACATCTGAGCGGAACAAAGGCAGCATTTCTCTCGGATGAGCAGAGTGAAGCAGCTCATCAACTGGAAAAACTTCAGTAGCGTTATCTGGCATCTGGAACACTGGCTCAGCAGGTCGAGAGATAGATGATGGAATGTTTACGATATCCTGAGCCGGAATGACTGCAGGAGCATTCTCCTCGGCCTGAGCTACGACTGCATCTCCTTCATTGGAACTTTCTTCATCGACACGAGGGCCGGAAACAGCAGGTGCAACAGGGGCAGGAGCTGGTGCAGCTCGAGGAACTGGAGCAGCTTGAGCCTTCTGTCTTGCCTCCTTGGCTTTCTTTTCGGCTTCCTTGGTGGCTTTGGCAGCAGCAATGGGTTTTGAGACCACTGCTTTATCCTTCGAGGCACTAGGGGCCTCAGCATTCTTCTTCGAAGCACTTGGGGCAATCACCTTTTCTTTCGTGACTGTGGGAGTCACAACTTGCTCGGTGGCACTGGGGGCCACGACCTTTTCTTTCGGGTTACTAGGAATAGTGCCTTCAGAAATCTGTCGTCGATATTTTTCACTGACCAAATGAAGAATGCCAAGTTGTTGAGCAACCAGAGCCTTTTTATGCTCGGGCTGACTGTGAAAGTTTAGGAGCTTAGAATTAATCAAGTCTTTTTCCTCTTGTTCCTTTTGCTTGGCCAGCCTTTCCTTTCGCTGAATAAGCATTTCATCATCTTCACCAACTTGAGCTTGCTTTCCCTTCGTTGGAGCCGAAGGTTTTGGTTGGCGAGCAGGAACAGGTGGAGCAGATGAAATAGGTGGATCTGTGACCAAATTGGTCAAGTCAATATTTCCTCGAGGAGCCTGTGGAGCTGGCTCCTGGATCCTTATGCCTCTACTTCTCGGCTTTTTCTTCAGAGGTAAGTCCTCGACATCAGCCTCTGTACCAGGGTCTTGATCATCTGAATTAGCTTCTCCTTCGGAGCTTGCATCAGGAGGTGAAACTATTAGGGAAAGTACTTTTATTCCTTCTCATTTTAATATTCATTTAAACTCTAAAGTTTCAGATCCTAGTGAAAATCATACATATTAAGGAGACAATCATTAATTAATAATTCATTAACATTCCAAAATTTAGAGAATTTTGGGATGTTACACTGGAACTCTTTTTAGTTTTCATGTTTATCTTGTTAAGAGAGTTGGTTGTTGCACTGAGTTGTGTCTTGACTTTAAGTAGGTAATTGATATTGCTATTCAATTGTAGCAGTAACTTGCAATAGTTTTGAGGTATTGTTGTGAGTAATGTTTGAACTTTTGGTGTCAAGAGCTCTAGCCTATAGTGATAGGTGTCGTATTTTGGGCAATCCGTGTTTATTTTCAAAAACTACAAAAACTAGTTGAGAACTCTAGCTACTAGATGGATCACTAATCTTTGGAGGGATCGGATATTAGAGTACACTCACATACCATGAGTCGAGGATGCGCAAGGATAACAAAACCCCCATACACTCCTCCTCCAGTTACTTGTCTCTTTTTGAACCTCCTAATTGGATTGAGATTTACCGATAATAAGTGCATGAGTTCTTCGGACTAATGTAAGTATTGAAAGTTGACACTTCCACCTCCTCATATTTTCTAGCCTCTTCAGTTCCGCGCATTTCCCTCTTCTCACTTTGAGAATTGGCGTCCACCTCACCGGTGCATCCAAACCCTTGGCATGATACGCTCTGTCATCATAAACCTCCTTATTTCTTTCCTCAAAACAGCCACCATACCTACCTATCAAGGAATTTCCATAGCCTTTCCGAGGTATATTGCCATGCAACATCCACCTTCTCATGACTTGATCTTCATGTCATACATGTTCCTGCTACACTAGCAGAGGCATATATTTTGCATACATCATGATACCTAGATCTTCTTTATGATTGAGTATCTTGTAAAGTATGAAAGATCTTCTATACTTCTTATAAAATAGAGAGTTGCCCTTAAGTGAGGAAAAGATCGCAAAGAGGAAAAATTTAAAAGATCCCAAAGAAGACAAATGAGAGTTAAATAGAAAGATCCATGGAGGCTACCAAAAAAATACAAAAAATAGAAAAAAGAGAAAAATAAATAAAAAGAGAGAAGGGCGCAACACTACTATTCCTTTTGAGAGATCCACACTTGTACTCCCTCTTTGTAACATCCCACAATTTTCCAAATTTTGGAATGTTAATAATTAAATTATAATAATGATTGTTTTGCTTGATATGATTGATTTTCACTAGGATCTAAAACTTTTGGAGTTTATTGAATATTAAAATGAGAGTGAATAAAAGTACTTTCCCCAATATTCATTGTTGGTGTTTTGAAATTATTATTTAAAACAAATCCAACAAATATAAAATGAGAGAAGGTAAAATGACTCCTTCATTAAGGAGAAATCCCGTGCCCCCTCTCGTGTTCGCCAGCTGGGCCGGCGTGCCCAGCGGCCCAGCCTCCCGCGCCCACGCCTTCCTGGGCCACGACCCGCTCGGTGAGGCAGCTCCGTCCCTTTTTCCCCCACTATTGGGCTTGGCCCATGATCAGTTTAGTGCACTGAGCGTCATATAGATATCTAGCGCTCGCCTCCGTTTAGGCCCAGTTCGGAGCAGATTCGGCCCTGATGTTTTTTTCGTTTTCCTGGGCTTATTTAAATTGCAGATTGTATTATTATTTTGCGATGCTCGTATCTTTTTAACGGTAGCTCGGATCGCGACGCATTAAACATGAAACTTGCTTAGTATTTTGTGTAGATTAATAAAATGTGCTATTTTACCATGTTTGACTTTGTTTACAGGCTATTTCACTGCTAATTACAACCTTGCCACTGTAAATTGTAATCTGCCATAACTTTTTAACCGTTGCTCCGTTTAAAATATTCTTTATATGTAACTTGATTAGAATTTCATGTACTTTATGTTTATGTTATTGTTTTCTGCTGTTAACCAACCTAAAATATGGTTTACGGCAGAACAGTACCAAATGCTTAAATTTCCGTGGGGTACTTAGTCTTATGCAATGTTTAGGTTGTGCCTCACTTAAATTGACTAGCATAGGTAGTTTACTTTGTGCTTCATCTCTTTTCATGTTTGTGTGCTATGCCATGCTTGAGTGAGAGCCATGTTAACAACTTTTTCTCATGTTGTGTAGCTAAATAACTTGAACCATTCTAAATGTGCGGTACCATCGTGTGTGGCCAATACTCCACTTAACCTGTTAGTAACCGCTCTCGACGATAGATTCGATACCGTGGTGCGTTGTCCCGTGTTGTCTACTTGTTGATGCTTGATCGTGATTGCTTCGTAGGAATAGATGCTTGCTCGTCGGTTTCCTTTTCCAGTGTTTCCTTTCTTAAGTATTGGGAAATACACTCAGCCAGAAGTCCAAACTTCTTACGCCAAACTTTTATCCATACATCTACTTTCTTAAGTAGTATTATGTTTGTAGTGTCGTGAATCTTGCTCACATTTCTTTCATGTCTTCGGTGATGTCTCTAATTCCATATAAACTCATAATATGGCTTGCAATTGTAATCTTTCATTACATTCAAGTCTATTGTCCTTTCTATATTTTAGAGCATAGTCCTCTGTATTCCTCGTATACTGAATGCATGGAATTTATTCAGATTCTGTGTTATACTCCTAAAGCACATCGGAATCTGTTCTTCTTCCAAGAACTTTTGAGTCATTCTGTTGTTGGATTCACAATGCATGTTATATGGTAGAAGCATATGTCAACGCACATATGAGATCACATGTCCTAGTACATGGTGCATCTCTATTCTTCCATCAAGACATTGCTTGTGATATTTGGATTTCATCCGGTATATAATTTCTAGCTACAAGAACATGTTTCTTGTCTAGAAGATTATTCCAACTTTTCTTTGTTTCATCATATGTTCTATCACTATAGATCTCAACGTGTGATGTGTTTAGTACTTCATATAAAGGAAGATTCTTGTAATCTTGCGTTATATCTACCTTATGTTTTATATATGTATATATCATAATGCATATACGTGCATATGAGACGATTCTCCATATACATATATACTTCGCATGTCCATATATACATACAGGTGATCATTCTCCACATATGTCATAACATGCATGTTTGAGATAATGATCATGCTCCCACTCAAATATATCCATCATATACTCATATATTTGTGGTTCAGCTTTCATCAAGTCATTGTATTGTTACTATGTCTTACATAATGACAATGCTCCCAAAGCTCCCACTCGGAAAATGCCCTCTGCATTCTAAGTTTCCAGAAGTCTTCAAAGCTCCCACTCAGTTTCATGAAACTGCAGGCCCACTCAATATTTTGGTCATTACAAAATCACTTGATCAAATCAAGGTTGAGGGTTCCTGTCTTGAGGTACTATATTCCATCCTTCCAACGAAATAAACCTTCGTCATGCCCATTGCAATTCTCTTTCAAATCTCAATTTGACTGAGACGCAATTTCAGGCTATGGTCCATTGTAGTCTAAATGAAATATTTTATTGATTAAAGCATTCCTACGTTTCCGTAGTCAATCACCATTGAATTTTGGTCATAACTGTTTTATGAACCAAAATTATGCCTTACCTTGTTACATTATTCTCAATAACCTTCCAGTTTACCGGGAATATGAAATAACCAATTTATTTCACAGGACGTGAGCCATCCTTTATGTAACTCAATATTGTTTCATTTCTCCTTGTGTTCTAGGCTACCATCATTCCTTTGCGTTTCAAGCAATGTTATTCCTTTTGTTTTATTAAGAAGACTCATGATTATTGTTCTCTACAGAACGTATTCATGACAACCTTCTAAATTCAACTAAGGCTTCAACTCATATACCAAGACCAATCATCTTTGGCATACCCTTCCTTATATAGCGTCATTACAGAGGAACACACTTTCGTTGCAATACTCTGATATTCTGAAGGCAAGGTCCAATACCATGGTCAAATTTTCCATTATCTCCCATTGGGTCCGTGTAGAGAAACTACTTCTCACACTGCCAATTTAGCAATACAATTTTTGCTATTCGGGGACGTAATCAAAGTATAAGCACACTTTTATTCATAAAGATGGAACAACTGAATTTTCTCATTACATGAATAACTTTGTCTCGCGAGATGCAAGACACACAACTAAGTGTTCATACTATAATGATTACATAAGATTTATCTAATACTCTAAGTATCTCCTATGATAGATGTCTCGGCGGAATCCATGTTGGCCATCAACTAACTTGATATCCATCAATCCTTGATTTCACCTCTTCCCGTCCATGCAACGACATGTCCTGTTTTCATAAAACAGAATAAGTATGATATACTCATTTACTGCAAGTGTTTTATAAAGGGAACAAACATTTACAAAGTATATCAAGTATATACCTTCTCCATTGACAACTTCTCCTTCAATGGGTTCAACTTCCAGATACTGAAATCTATCCATGAAGTCAGAGAACTCGAGGCTTTCACCTCTGCCGACATAGCCATGGACATGGTCCGTATAGCTTGGTGGTAGCGAGTGTAACACCGTGTATATCGCAGACTCATCTGTGGTCCAATAGTCAAAGTCATCTACGAGGCTCAGATGTATCTCATGCATCTTGGCCAGGTGTGCTTTCAGACAAGAGCCTTCTTCCATCTTTGTAGAGAGAAACTCATTTTCTAACTCAAATCTGGCAACTCTAAACCGATGCATGTATAATGACTTCAGCTCATCTATCATGTCATATGTATCCAACTCATCATATTCCTCACGCAAGGCTTGCGGAATGCTGGTTTCTATGACACCTTTAGATATGGTGTATGTCCTCCGACGATTCTGATAATCAGTCGCTGCTCGTGCATCCATGTCGTTTTCTAGAGGGTTTCCCACATGCTCTTTTGTTAAGAACGAAATGTTGGCTCTCTTGAGCACAACTCTAAGGTATAAGTACCAAGTAATTAAATTCGATCCATTTACCTAAAGTCTTTCACCACATAAGAAAGAAACCAATTCAAGATACTGGGGCGTATCCATTTTCTACAAACATAATTGCAAGGAACACAATTAAGACTAGTTCACAACAATGAGTTCATATAATCATATTATAAATGAGCTCGCACTAAAACGTTCATCCCTAAGAAGTTTTAGTGATTACATGATCCAGATTCACTGCCCGCCCCCGAATATCACACGGCCGACGGGTCAGGTTCAAAGGTAGAAAACAACTTGTGTGATAACATTATCTGTATATTATGACTCATGCTCGATCTTTCGATCTCTAGTATTCCGAGGCCATATCTGCATATGCTAGGCTCGCCAAATTAACCTCCATGTTATATGCTGCTCAGCAAGGCCATATCTGCATATGCTAGGCTTGCCGAACCCAACCTCATGTGAACGCCGTTTAATATGTGTGACACCCGATATGTACGGAATGTCGACCATATGGGAGATCCTTCCAGGTGGTGCACACTTTCGTAGAATACTTGTGTTTGGCTTTGTTGAGGGATCATCTTATCACATGCTACCGTCATGTATCCTATACTAGCAAGTTTTAAGATGTTTGAACTATGGCAACACTAAGTCTACAGTGTCTCCATTTGAGTTTGTTTTATCATGATGACGTTTACTACTTACTAGTAACACATAGCAAAGCTATCACTACATCGCAATCAAACAAACGATAGCCCCCACTTAGCAATACAAAGTATAGACGATCTAGTTGTATATTGGAAGTTTTACGTGGCTACTAGGGCTTTCATAGTTAAACAGGTTTTAACCTACGAGTCAACCACAACGTTAACCATACGATTGTCTCTATTACACCCCGCACGGGGCCCTCCGTTGCAAATGCCACATCCTCTAAAGTAGAGAGACAGACACCCCCAGAGCCACTTTATGCGGTACAAGCCGCATGTCAAGCGTGGAATCAGTCTCGCGTAAGAGTACGCGTAAGGTCGGTCGGGGGACGCTTCATCAAACGATGCCGCAGATGTGAACAAGTACACGTGGGAGGGTAACAATCATACAATCAACGCCCACATCCCCGATGTGTTCTATCCATACAGTAATACTAAGCATAGACCTAGCTATGATACCACTGTTGGGGTTCACAGCGAAAAACACAAATTTTTCCTAACTAGCGTTTCCCATAACCCAAGATCTAGCTAGCTGTATTACCATAACGGAAAGGAGTGCAGAATAACATACCGCGGGGTGCAGTCCGTTGCGCGGGAAACGTTCCCGCAAACGTGGCTGGTGTAGTCGAACAAGTTTCACAGCCCCCTGGCTGTGTTGAGCACCCGGATGTGTGTAGTGCCAAACGTGTAGCACCTCCTAGTACTCGCACATGTACGAGACTCGATGACAACCTCCGATCTCCGATCCAGCGAAGGTGGCGGAAGAAGACCTCCAGAAGGAGCTTCGGCAGCACGACGGCCTCCGATTCTAGCAGAGATGCCTCAGTTTCACTACAAGCTCACACTAGGGAGCCCACCGTGGAAGAGGCGAGGAAGGGGAGAACACCGGAGAAAACCGATCTCAATTCGGAGTAATATTTATTTTCTCACGAATTTCTGTGTATTAAATATGTGCACCCTGCCCATCTATATATAGGCAGAGGGGAGGGAGTCAACCCCTCTCCCCTAGCAAGGTGGGACTAAAGTCCCTTTCTAGGGGGAGGTGGCCGGCCAAGGGGGGGAGGGGGCGCACGCCTCATGGGCCCTAGGGCCCATGGCGCCTCCCCCTCTTTCCTTTTTCTTTTTTCCCTTTTATTTCCCCTAATGGGCCTCTTTCATAAATAAGGCCCATAGCACTTTTTAATTATAAATAAAATGTTTTTAATTATTAATTCAATTAATTAATAATTAAAACATATTATTCCTTCTCCCTGTGCTCCGGAACATCTTCCGGTTCACTCCGAAACTCCTTCGGGTCAACACGGAACTTTTCTGGTGCTGCTTCCTTTATTCTTCGGTAACTCCGATAGTTCCGAAAAAGGTATCCGATTTCATCGAGCCCTTAAGTGTGTTACCCTACGGTCCGAGAAAACTCCAGTCATGACCGAGATGAGGCTACGGTCAATGATCATCAGCGGGACCTGGATGCCCATAATGACCCCTGTGCATTCCGGATATCAATACCGATTGGACCTTACGTCGTATAGCATTCCCTTTGTCAGCGATACTGGATTGTTCCGAGATTCGATCAATGACATCCTATGTCTAGTTCAACCTCGTTACCGACAAATCCTTATTCACTCATTCCCATGATATTCATCCCCGTGACCTAGTCACACGCTGCGCAGCTTTATGGATGGAATCTCACCGAGTGGGCCCTGAGTATCTATCCATCACATGGATTGAAAAATCCCGCTCTTGTAACAATACTCCTCAACATATCTCCATGGAATACCCAAGATACAACCGTTATGACCCGCATATTTCAGTCAGGTGGTGGGATGTAAGTCAAAGCATCCGAGTAGATAGCAATTATTCACGTACTCACGGTCAAAGGAACGGTCTACCACGTTCTATAATTACAACACTGAACCTTCATAAGATTGATCATGCTGTCATGCTTACTTTGGGTAATGTTCATCACGCCACTCATCCAGTGAGGTGACCTCATAGTCAAGAGACTTAATTTTCCATGATCGCGAAACCATGACCATCACGTTGACCATGAACTAGTTATTGATATAGAGGCTAACTAGGAACTCTGGGGGTTTCTATACCACACCTGTATCATTGTTTCACTGATACAGTTCTAGCACGGTATGAAACTGGTTATGAACTTGCTTACATATATTGGAATAATCATATATTATTTTCCTCTAGAGCATATGTCCAACAGATCCTCCGTATAGGCCGCCGCCTCCGCAACCCCGGCGAGCCGCCGGCAAGCCACAGCCGCCCCCAGGTTGTGCCCTCCTCTCCCCTCGTTGCCTTCCTCCTCCTCTCACCCGCCTCCCTCTTCCTTGCAGTCGCGCCACCCGCCACCCGCCATGGCCACCGACGACGTTGTAGTCGCCGGCCTCCTCCGCCTTGAGGCTCACGCCGCCCCGTGGCCTCGCTGACGACCGGATCCGGCGAGATCTGGCGCCCCTCGGTGTCCTCGTCCACTGCCCAGCCACGCGGCCTCCTCCTGCGCTGCTCCGGCGAGATGGTCAAGCCGCCGCCGCTGCTGTGTACGGGATCAGGAGAAATCCCATGCCCCCGCTCGCGTTCGCCAGCTGGGCCGGCGTGCCCAGCGGCCCAGCCTCCCACGCCCACGCCTTACCGGGCCACGGCCCGCTTGGTGAGGCAGCTCCGTCCCCCTTTTCCCCCCACTGTTGGGCTTGGGCCATGACCTGTTTAGTGCATTGAGCGTCATATAGATATCTAGCGCTCGCCTCCGTTTAGGCCCAGTTCGGAGAAGATTCGGCCCGTGATGTTTTTTTTTGTTTTCCTAGGCTTATTTAAATTGCAGATTGTATTATTATTTTGCGATGCCCATATCTTTGTAACGGTAGCTCGGATCGCGACACATTAAACATGAAACTTGCTTAGAATTTTTTTTAGATTAATAAAATGTGCTCTTTTGCCATGTTTGACTTTGTTTACATGTTGTTTCACTGCTAATTACAACCTTGCCACTGTAAATTGTAATTTTCCATAACTTTTTAACCGTTGTTCCGTTTAAAATGTTCTTTATATGTAACTTGATTAGTATTCATGTACTTTGTGTTTATGCTATTGTTGTATGCTGTTAACCAACCTAAAATATGGTTTAGGGCAGAACAGTACCAAATGCTTAAATTTCCGTGGGGTACTTAGTGTTATGCCATGTTTAGGTTGTGCCTCACTTAAATTGACTAGCATAGGTAGTTTACTTTGTGCTTCATCTCTTTTCATGTTTGTCTGCTATGCCATGCTTGAGTGAGATGCCATCTTAAAAACTTTTGCTCTTGTTGTGTAGCTAAACAACTTGAACCATTCTAACTGTGCGGTACCGTCCTGTGTGACGAATACTCCACTTAACCTGTTATTAACCGCTCTCGACGATAGATGCGATACCGTGCTGCGTTGTCTCGTGTTGTCTCCTTGTTGATGCTTGCTCGTGATTGCTTCGTAGTAATAGATGATTGCTCGTCGGTTGTCTTTTCCAGTGTTTCCTTCTTGTGCGCTTCCGAGGGTACCTCTCGGAGACGTTGCGAGCTTGCGATCGACTTCACCTTCGGCTTCGTCTTCTCATCAGGTAAGGGGGAGCATATATCATGCTTATAACATTCAGCTCACTCGTACCAAGGTGTATGATAGAATGATTGCTTGGTCGTACCACTTTATATTCATGCCTCTAAAATAAACCCAGACAGCCATGTCCTCCACATCCCAGGAAACCTTGTTCGTCTATGTTACTATTGCTCGCTGCTCAGCCACTGCTTAGATTCGGCTAACACATTATTATATTTATTGTGGATGATATGATTATTATAATGTTGACTATATTCGACGAAGAATGGAACGTCTAGGTTATCCCGCCCTGACGCTTTGTTCCATTCGAGTCACCTAGGACCCGAGTTCCGGGTATTGTGTCTCTTGACGAGCGTGCCAAACCGCGTGTGGGATTTTATGGGGTCCCCTTTTCTTACCTACCAAGATTCAAACATTTCTTGAGGTGGACCAAGCCGATTTACCATTTGTAAAGCATGCATATATGTCTGTCGGGTCGCTCCTAGCAGATATCCTTTAAAACAACTTGGGCCAGTGGAGACATCGTTTCTCTGTTGGTCCACCCAATCAGCTAGGACCCGGCCCCATGTGTGGTGACCCGGTAATCCGACCTGCGTCAGCTGGAAGAGTCCGATCCGAGAGTGCGTATGGCTTTTGGATTGGGTGTCGACTCCCCCGGGGCCACCCGGATTTGTTCGTTATTATCTAAAGGGATCTGTCGTTTCGGATCTCTCGGAACTAAATCATAAAATGGCTGCCTGTGATGGGTAGAAACTGAGAGAGATGGGCGTGCGTTCGGAGCCTTGTAATGGGCAGTTGGTACACCCCTGCAGAGTTAAATCTTTTCGAGAAGCCCTGTCCACGGTTATGGACAACTTGAGACCTACTCCTTGTTAATAGACAACAACAACTGAGATAATCCTAATAATTTGATTCAATGTGTGTGTGCCTTGATTGCTTCTTCTTCGTCGGGATGCGAAGAGGAGGAAAAGGAAAGATAGGTGTTATGCTTGCGTAGGTAGTTGATAGCAAGACTTATTGGAGGCGATTCCTCATCGAATGCTTGGTTCTCATCATACTCTAAAATAGACCGTTAGCCACTCATATATTGCTAGTGCATCTGCAACCTCACGACTACCCCCATCTTACCCGTGAGAAGTTAGTTACAAGACTTTGATATATTCTCACCCCTTGCTTTTCTTTTCCCTTTTATGTTTTTCCTGATCGGCCGCTGCAGTTGATTATTACCTCGACTCTTCTTCTGGACGCCTTCGGGGAGACTCGACGACGACTAGTTAGGCGGATCCCGGCGGAGAGCCTGGACCCGTGTGGTTACGGGAATGGTGTGTTTTACCTTTGCCAGTAGGCATTTGATTGTAGTCTGTACTCAGACATGTATCTTCCACTGATATAGTGTATTAACGCAGTTGTATGCCGAGTTGTATGAGATGTTGTATCCATGTAGATGTAATGTTGTGATATCATGTTGCAAATCCGGGGCATATGGCATTGTCATATGTCGCGGTGGGACCGATATGTGCTTCGTCCCCGGATCTCGATGGAAACATCTAGATCTGGAACAGTACCGCATATCGGGCCTTACACCTTTCTGAATCTCGAGGACGAGATTCCTTTTAAGGGTGGTAGTGTGTAACATCCCAAAATTACCAAATTTTGGAATGTTAATAAATAAATTATAATAATGATTGTTTTGCTTTATATGATCGATATTCACTAGGATCTAAAACTTTTGGAGTTTATTGAATATTGTTGGTGTTTTGAAATTATTATTTAAAACAAATCCAACAAATATAAAATGAGAGAAGGTAAAATGACTCCTTCATTAAAAAAGAAAGTTGGAAATGTTTTAATGTGGTTTTATTTTAATTGGAGTTTAATTGAATAACTTTACTTTCAAAAATAAAAATAACTTGAGGGAAGATAAAATGACTTTTTCAGAAAGATGGAATGGAAATTATTATTTGAGATTTTTTTTATTTTAAAAAAATATTTTATAACTAAATAAAGCCATTGAAAAATGTCATTTTTTTAGTTATAAATTTGGTAAATATTTTAATTGCATAATTTTCTATGGACTATTTTACGAATTTAGGAATTTATTTTATATTTTCCTGATATATATTTAATTTAATACAACTTCTTGAAGTTCTGTTTAGAAATTAAAAAAACGCAGCAGCCGCGAGGCCCACGCCTATCTCCCGCTTCTGGGTGTAGCTTAGCGCAGCACTGCCCTTTAGGCCGTCCCATTAGGGCAACTCTAGTTTTTTCTCTTTTTGTTTGTCTTTTTTTTCCACTGTGAGGATGTCGACCCGGGCCCACCTGTCATCCCCGAGCTCCGCCATAGGCAAAACGGACTTCGCCGGAATCCCGATTTCGTCGCGATTTCCGCCCGGATTTTGCCCCTTTTGCACAAAAACTTTTCTATAAATATTCACCAATTTATTCTCGTCAAATCGTGATCTTTCGTGACCTAGAGAGACCAGATGAACTCGCTGGAGTTCTTCGCCGGAATCTCCGCCGCCGCCGAGCTCTTCGTTGCCGGAGCCGCCACCAGCCGTCGTCCCGCGCCACCGCGCCACCCCGGCCGGCCAGAGAAAAACCGGGGATGTTTTTGCAAACTGCCAGCCACCTGGGCTATATAAAGACCACCACACTCCCACCCCTTTCTAGGGTTTCCCTAGCCAAAAAATTGTAGCCACCCCCTCACAATAGCCCCAATTTTCGTAATTTAGCCCCATTTTCTCCCAAACCCTAGCTCCCTGCGATCTGCACCGTCAGATCTCGCGATCCGAAGGCCCAGATCCACCCATCTCTCCCACCTCTCTCCTCTCTCTCCTACCTCCACGCAACGTCCACCCATGGAGCAGCCGCCGCCGCCGAGGCCTGCCAGCCGGGCAGCCGCCGCGCGCAGCCGCCGGCTTTCCTCTCCTCCCGCGCCTCCCCTCCATTTTCCTCTTCCTCATCTCCTTCCTCCCCTCCTCGCAGGCATGGGCGCCGCCACGCCATGGAAGTTCGCCACCGCCTCCAGAGAGCTTGGCCACGAGCCGCGCCTCGCCGCCCCTGGGACCAAGCCAACCGGATCCGGCTGCCCTCTCGGCCTCCACGCTCTTCCCCAAGCCCCTGCGAGCCTCGCCGCCTCGACTCGTCGGCGGCCAGCCGGCGGCGCCGCCAGGGACCCGATCGGGACGGCTTCCCGATCCGCCACCAACCGCGTCGACCGGATGGGCTGGCCCAGCGCAAGCAGCCGCGACCTGCCCTAGCGCGGCCCATCGGAGCTCCACCGGCCCAGCGCAGCCACGGCCTAGCCGCCAGGCCTCTCCAGCGCAGCCGGCCTGATGGGCCGAAGCCCATGGTAGTTTTTTTTCTTTTTCCCTAGCTGTAAATTTTTCTAAGTCCTGAGATATTGTGCTGCTGTTTTCGTTTTACGAGTAGATTTGCGAGAAATCTGTAGCCCAAAAGGAAAATTGCTTAGAATTGTTTGTACTTCAGTTCATATTTTGTGAGTATTTTGATTTGAGGCCATCTTGATGTTGTTAATCTGTGTTGAAGTGGGCATCAGCCATTAAACTGCTACTAATTGCTGTTATGTGTTGTTGTTGTTAATTTATTGCAACTTTGGTTGATGATTGTGACTCATCCATGAGGCCTATTGCAGTGATTCTTTTTGCATACTGTTAAGCATCATGACTACTTCCATTATATGTATTGCATTGTCATGATATGCTTCCTGGTCATAGTTATTTTTAGCTCCAAAGTTCCTATGCCGCTGTTGTTGATAGCCACCTCAGTTTTTCTCTAAGTCTGTAACGTTCCGATGCCATGTTCCATGCTTAATATCTTTTGGTCTATGATGCCTATGACCTTGATTCTTGTTTGTACCTGATCATCATCATGCCTACTCCATGCGCATATATTGCTATGCCATGTTGCTGCACTTTTGCATATTGTTTAACCCCTGTTTATAAAGCATAAAAATAACAGTTTCTGCCCCGTTTTCCTGATTTTCGCTAAGTCCTAGACCAGTAATGTTTTATTGCATTTTTCTTGGGCTATAATTAATTGTTCATGATGCCTATTTGCATGATTACTTTTTACATACCTTCCCTGCCATGTCTACTTTAGTTGCATATCATTTGTGAGCATGTTTGCATTGATTATCTTGTTTATGCATTGCTCTAAAGTGTGCTTCCCGATGTTGGCAGATTGTGTTCCAAACTCGTTTTGCTTGTATCTTTTTAACCGTAACTCCGTGTGTGGTGTTCTTTATATGTAACTTGATTAGTTGTTCGTGTAATTTTTGTTTATGCTATTGTTTTCTGCTGTTAACCAACCTAAAATATTGTTTAGGAAAGAACAGTACCAAGTCTTTTAATTGTCGTGGGGTACTTAGTGTTATGCCATGTCTAGGTTGTGCCTCACTTATACTGACTAGCATAGATAGTTTACTTTATGCTTCACCTCTTGCCATGTTTGTGTGCTATGCCATGCTTGAGCGAGATGCCATGTTAACAACCTTTGCTCATCTTGTGTAGCTAAACAAGTTGAACCCTTGTAAACGTGCGGTCTCGTCGTGTGTGACGAATACTCCACTTAACCTATTAGTAACCGCTCTCGACGGTAGGTGCGAGGTATCGTGTTGGGGCTTTCTCGTGTTTTCTCCATAATAATAGATGCTTGCTCGTTGATTGCTTTCCAGTGTATACCGCCTTGTGTGCTCTTGCGGTCACCTTCGGAGACGTTGCGAGCGTGCGATCGAGTACACCTTCGGAACCCGACTTATCAACAGGCAAGGACTATACATTACTTATGATCCATTCTATTTCAACCAGCGGTTTGCATGCTAGTATAGGCTAGGTTCGATGTTTGATCCTACAACATGTTTACAACCTTTTTCAAACCAATACAGCCATGTCCCCTCACAGCAAACCATGTACTGCTATGTTACTATTGCTCGTTGCTCAGCCCCTTCTTAGTATGCGTGCTTAGGAAGCTACGATGTTACCCAGTTACTCCTTGGTTTGGGCTATCACATTATTATATCATTGAGGATGATATGATTATTATAATATTGACTATATTCGACGAAGGATGGAAGGTCTAGGATATCCCGCTCTGACGCTTTGTTCCATTCGAGTCACCTAGGATCCGAGTTCCGGGTATTGGTTTTAAGACTGAGCGTGCCTAACCGCATGTGGGATGCTATGGGGTCCCCTCTTCTTACCTATCTAGCTTCAAACATTTCTAGTGGTGGCCCAAGCTGGTTTTACCTTTTGCAAAACGTGTGTGTGCGAGTGTCGACCTCGCAGATTTTCAAACAACTCGGGCCAGCGGAGACATGGTTTCTTTGTTGGTCCACACCTGGAAGCTTGGGGGCTGCCCACATCTGTTTGGGTAGCTAACCCGACCTCGTCCAGACGGTAGAGGCCGATTCGAGAGCGCGGTCGGCTTTTGAGTTGGATGTCGACTCACCGGGGGCCACCCGGATTTGTGCGTTGTTAGTTAGAGGGACCTGTCGTTTCGGATCTCTAGGGACTAAATCATAAAATGGTTGCCTATCATGGGTAGCAACTGAGAGAGATGGGCGTGCGTGCGAAGCCTTGTAATGGGCAGTTGGTACACACCTGCAGGGTTTAAATCTTTTCGAGAAGCCGTGTCCACGGTTATGGACGACTTGAGACCTACTCCTTGTTCATAGACAACAACAACCGTGATAATCTTAATATAACTTGATCAACGAGTGTGTACCTTGACTGCTTCTTCTTCGTTGGGATGCGAAGAGGAGGACAAGGATAGGATAGGTGTTATGTTTGCGTAAGTAGTTGATAGCAATACTTGTTGGAGGCGATTCATTATCGAATGCTTGGCTTCTTATCTTAATCTCTAGATCATTAGCCACTTCATAAATGCTAGTGCGGCAGAAACCTCACCACTTACCCCATCCTTACCTTAAACTACTAGTTGTCCTAGAATGACGAGTGATGAAGTCCTTGCTGGGTCAGATGACCACTACAGTTGGATGCTTAGTACTTCTGTACTCATGATACTACCCCCAAACTCTTTTTAGGGTTCTTGATCGACAACAGGTATGGTGATCGACGTTTCACGTGGAGACTCGACGACGACTAGTTAGGAGGATCCCGGCGGAGGGCCTGGACCCGTGTGGTTATGGGGATCGATGTTTTTATCTTTGCCAGTAAGCATCTGATTGTAGTCTATACTCAGACATGTATCTTCCGCTGATGTATTGTATTTAAGGTAGTTGTATGCCGATTGTATGAGATGTTGTATCCTTGTATCTGTAATGTTGTGATATCATGTTGGAAATCCGGGGCATATGGCATTGTCATATGTCGCGGTGGGACTGATATGTGCTTCGTCCCCGGATCTGGATGGAAACATCTAGATCTAGAATAGTGCCCATATCAGGCCTTACAACTTGTTATCAGAGCCTTACCGACTGTAGGACCCATTTTCTGGCCGAAGTCGAGTCTAGACAAAAACTATTTTGTAGTTACTAACTTAGTTATCGGAGAGTAGGAATCTTTTTACTCCTTACCCTTACTCTGGTTAGGAAAAATGGCGTAAGTGTTTTATTCTCGTCTTATCCTCCTCAAACCCTAGGATCTCGAGTGTGTGGAGTATCAGAACCGTTACAATGCCTTGCTTGCAGCGTATTGTCTCGATTCCGATCTCAGGTTTGGGAAATCCTGTAGTACCTTTAGTTCTTCCGGTTCTGGTTAAACATCGTGGTCGTATGTTGACTTCAGTCCTCTTGCCTAGTATCCTCACGATTTGAGTGAGAATGTTTCCCTTGATCGTTGCTTTGAACTGTCGTTCTTCCTCTTGATCTGTTGATGTCTTCGTTCTTCGACGTCGCCATCTCCCTGCGGAAAGTTTCTCGACAGAGTTCGTCATTCGACATGAGGCAGAGTCCCTTGTTGGTGGTGTTGAAGATTGTCGACTCTCTTTTCTCTCCCCTCCTCTCCCCCGGATCGTCCTGGATCTCGGGACGAGATCCCTTGTTGGTGGTGTTGTATTGTAACAGCCCAGATTTCACAAAAATTAAAATAAAATTGTTTTCGGTGTGAATTGTTTGATTGTCTGATTTGTTTTTGGTGTTTGCATCCCCTATTTATCGATCGACGATTATTTCCCCCCTCTTATCTCGTACCGGACGGAGACCGACCCTTGCCACCCTGACACTCGACCTTCGCGACACCGGGTTTCACCAGATCACCGTCGCGAAAACCGCCTGAGACCAGCCACAGCCAACAGAACGAAAAACCCCGTTTACTAAGTAAACGTGATATTTTTATAGCGCACCGGAAAGTGTTTTCGGAACGGTTCCAGCGCGAGGTGAACGCCGCCGTCTCGACGCGCTGATCGCGCAGTTCGAAGTTTTACCCGAATCGGAGGTCATGCGGACCCCCAGCGGTCAGAAACGTAAGCACCGCGCGCTAGAGAGAAAAACCGGGGATGTTTTTGCAAACTGCCAGCCACCTGGGCTATATAAAGACCACCACACTCCCACCCCTTTATAGGGTTTCCCTAGCCACAAAATTGCAGCCACCCCCTCAGATCTAGACCGTTAGATCTCGCGATCTAGACCATTTAGCCCCATTTTCGCCCAAACCCTAGCTCCCAACGATCTAGACCGTCAGATCTCGCGATCCGACGACCCAGATCCACCCAGCTCTCCCACCTCTCTCCTCTCTCCTACCTCCACGCAACCTCCTCCCATGGAACAGCCACCGCCGCCGAGGCCGGGCAGCCGCCACGCGCAGCCGCCGGCCTTCCACTTCCTCATCTCCTTCCTCCCCTCCTCGCAAGCACGGGCGCCGCCACGTCATGGAAGTTCGCCGCCGCCTCCAGAGAGCTCGGCCACAAGCTGCGCCTCACCGCCCCTGGGACCAAGCCAACCGGATCCGGCTGCCGTCTAGGCCTCCACGCCCTTCCCCAAGCCCATGCGAGCCTCGCCGCCGCTTCTCGTCGGGGGCCAGCCGGCGTCGCCACTAGGGACCCGAACGGGACGGCTTCCCGATCCGCCACCAACCGCGTCGACCGGATGGACCGGCCCAGCGCCAGCAGCCGTGACCTGCCCTAGTGCGGCCCATCGGAGCTCCACTGGCCCAGCGCAGCCAGGGCCCAGTCGCCAGGCCTCTCTAGCGCAGCCGGCCTGATGGACCGAAGCCCATGGTAGTTTTTTTTTCTTTTTCCCTAGCTGTAAATTTTTCTAAGTCCTGAGATATTGTGCTGATGTTTCCGTTTTGCGAGTAGATTTGCGAGCAATCTGTAGCTCGGATGTAGTTGCGCCCAAAAGGAAAATTTCTTAGAATTGTGTGTACTTCAGTTCATCTGTTGTGAGCATTCTGATTTGAGGCCATCTTGATGTTGTTAATCTGTGTTGAAGTGGGCATCAGGCCGTTAAACTGGTACTAATTGCTGTTTTGTGCTACTGTTGTTAATTTATTGCAACTTTGGTTGATGATTGTGACTCATTCATGAGGCCTATTGCATTGATTCTTGTTGCATACTGTTAAGCATCAGGTCTACTTCCATTATATGTATTGCATTGTCATTATACGCTTCCTGGTCATAGTTATTTTTAGCTCCAAAGTTGCTATGCCGCTGTTGTTGACAGCCACCTCAGTTTTTCTCTAAGTCTGTAACGTTCCGATGCCATATTGCATGCTTAATATATTTTGGCCTATGATGCCTATGACCTTGATTCTTGTTTGTACTTGATCATCATCATGCCTACGCCATGCTCAGATATTGCTATCTCATGTTGCTGCACTTTTGCATATAGTTTTACCCCTGTTTATACAGCATAAAAATAACAGTTTTTGCCCTGTTTTCCTGATTTTCACTAAGTCCTAGACCAGTAATGTTTTATTGCATTTTGCTTGGGTTATAATTAATTGTTCATGATGCCTATTTGCATGATTCCTTTTTCCATGCCATTCCTGCCATGTCTACTTTAGTTGCATATCATTTGTGAGCATGTTTGCATTGATTATTCTGTTTATTTATTGCTCTAAAGTGTGCTTCCCGATGTTGGCAGATTGTGTTCCAAACTCGTTTTGCTCGTATCTTTTTAACAGTAACTCCGTTTGGGGTGTTCTTTATATGTAACTTGATTAGTTTTTCGTGTACTTTGTGTTTATGCTATTGTTTTATGCTGTTAACCAACCTAAAATATGGTTTAGGACAGAATAGTACCAACTCTTTTAATTGTCGTGGGGTACTTAGTGTTATGCCATGTCTAGGTTCTGCCTCACTTAAACTGACTAGCGTAGATAGTTTACTTTATGCTTCACCTCTTGCCATGTTTGTGTGCTATGCCATGCTTGAGAGAGATGCCATGTTAACAACCTTTGCTCATCTTGTGTAGCTAAACAACTTGAACCCTTGTAAATGTGTGATATCGTTGTGTGTGATGAATACTCCACTTAACCTGTTAGTAACCGCTCTCGACGGTAGGTGCGAGGTCTCGTGTTGCCTTCGTGTTGGTGCTTGCTCGTGGTTTCTACGTAGTAATAGATGCTTGCTCGTTGATTGCTTTCCAGTGTTTACCGCCTTGTGTGCTCTTGGGGTCACCTTCGGAGACATTGCGAGCGTGCAATCGACTACACCTTCGGAAGCCGACTTATCAACAAGCAAGGACTATACATTACATATGATCCATTATATTTCAACCAGCGGTTTGCATGCTAGTCTAGGTTAGGTTCGATGTTTGATCCTACCACATGTTTACAACCTTTTTCAAACCGATACAGCCATGTCCCCTCCCAACAAACCATGTACTGCTATGTTACTATTGCTCGTTGCTTAGCCCCTGCTTAGTATGCATGCTTAGGAAGCTACGATGTTACCCTATTACTCCTTGGTTTGGGCTATCACATTATTATATCGTTGTGGATGATATGATTATTATAATGTTGACTATATTCGACGAAGGATAGAAGGTCTAGGCTATCCCGCCCAGACGCTTTGTTCCATTAGAGTCACCTAGCATCCGAGTTCCGGGTATTGGTTTTAAGACTGAGCGTGCCTAACCGCGTGTGGGATGCTATGGGCTCCCCTCCTCTTACCTATCTAGCTTCAAACATTTCTAGTGGTGGCCCAAGCTGGTTTTACCTTTTTCAAAACGTGTGTGTGTGAGTGTCGACCTCGCAGATTTTCAAACAAATCGGGCCAGCGGAGACATGGTTTCTTTGTTGGTCCACACCTGGAAGCTTGGGGGATGCCCACATCTGTTTCGCTAGCTAACCCGGCCTCGTCCAGACGGTAGAGGCCGATTCGAGAGCGCGACCGGCTTTTGAGTTGGATGTCGACTCACCGGGGGCCACCCGGATTTGTGCGTTGTTAGTTACAGGGACCTGTCATTCCGGATCTCTTGGGACTAAATCATAAAATGGTTGCCTATCATGGATAGCAATTGAGAGAGATGGGCGTGCGTGCGGAGCCTTGTAATGGGAAGTTGGTACACCCCTGCAGGGTTGAAATCTTTTCGAGGAGCCGTTTCCACGGTTATGGACGACTTGAGACCTACTCCTTGTACATAGACAACAACAACCGTGATAATCTTAATATAACTTGATCAACGTGTGTGTGCCTTTACTGCTTCTTCTTCGTTGGGATGCGAAGAGGAGGACAAGGATAGGATAGGTTTTATGTTTGCATATGTAGTAGATAGCAAGACTTGTTGGAGGCGATTCCTCATCGAATGATGGCTTCTTATCTTAATCTCTAGATCGTTAGCCACTTCATAAATGTTAGTGCGACAGCAACCTCACCACTTACCCCATCCTTCCCGTATACTACTAGTTGTCCTAGAATGACGAGTGATGAAGTCCTTGCTGGGTCAGATGACCACTACAGTTGGATGCTGAGTACTTCTGTACTCATGATACTACCCCCAAACTCTTTTCAGGGTTCTTGATCGACAACAGGTATGGTGATCGACGTTTCACGTGGAGACTCGACGACGACTAGTTAGGCGGATCACGGCGGAGGGCCTGGAACCGTGTGGTTATGGGGATCGATGTTTTTCTCTTTGCTAGTAGGCATCTGATTGTAGTCTGTACTCAGGCATGTATCTTCCGCTGATGTATTGTATTTAAGGCAGTTGTATGCCGATTGTATGAGATGTTGTATCCTTGTATCTGTAATGTTGTGATATCATGTTGGAAATCCGGGGCATATGGCATTGTCATATGTCGCGGTGGCACCGATATGTGCTTCGTCCCCGGATCTTGACGGAAACATCTAGATCTGGAACAGTACGCATATCGGGCCTTACAACTTGGTATCAGAGCCATACCGACTGTAGGACCCCTTTTCTGGCCGAAGTCGAGTCTAGACAAAAACTATTTTGTAGTTACTAAGTTATTGGAGAGTAGGAATCTTTTTACTCCTTACCCTTACTCTGGTCAGGACAAGTGTCGTAAGTGTTTTATTCTCCTCTTATCATCCTCAAACCCTAGGATCTCGAGTGTGTGGAGTATCGGAACCGTTACAATGCCTTGCTTGCAGCGTATTTTCTCGATTCTGATCTCAGGTTTGGGAAATCCTGTAGTACCTTTAGTTCTTTCGGTTCTAGTTAAACATCGTGGTCGTCTGTTGACTTCAGTCCTCTTGCCCATTATCCTCATGATTTGAGTGAGAATGTTTCCCTTCATCGTTGCTTTGAACTGTCGATCTTCCTCTTGATCTGTTGATGGCTTCGTTCTTCGACATCGCCATCTCCCTGCGGAAAGTTTCTCGACAGAGTTCGTCATTCGACATGAGGCAGAGTCCCTTGTTGGTGGTGTTGAAGATTGTCGACTCTCTTTTCTCTCCCCTCCTCTCCCCCGGATCGTCCTGGATCTCGGGGCGAGATCCCTTGTTGGTGGTGTTGTATTGTAACAGCCCAGATTTCACAAAAATTTTAAAAAAATTGTTTTCGGTGTGAATTGTTTCATTGTCTGATTTGTTTTCGGTGTTTGCATCCCCGATTTATCGATCGGCGATTATTTTTCCCCTCTTATCTCGTACCAGACGGAGACCGACCCTTGCCACCCTGACACACGACTTTTGCGACACCGGGTTTCACCCGATCACCGTCAAGAAAACCGCCTGAGACCAGCCACATCCAACGGAGCGAAAAACCCCGTTTACTAAGTAAACGGGTTATTTTTATAGCGCACCGGAAAGTGTTTTCGGAACGGTTCCAGCGCGAGGTGAACGCCGACGGCTCGACGTGCTGATCGCGCAGTTCGAAGTTTTACCCGAATCGGAGGTCCTGCGGACCCCCGGCGATCAGAAACGTAAGCACCGCGCGCGAGAGAGAAAAACCGGGATGTTTTTGCAAACTGCCAGCCACCTGGCCTATATAAAGACCACCACACTCCCACCCCTTTCTAGGGTTTCCCTAGCCACAAAATTGCAGCCACCCCCTCACAATAGCCTCAATTTTCGTAATTTAGCCCCATTTTCGCCCAAACCCTAGCTCCCTGCGATCTGGACCGTCAGATCTCGCGATCGGACGTCCCAGATCCACCCAGCTCTCCCACCTCTCTCCTCTCTCTCCTACCTCCACGCAACCTCCTCCCATGGAGCACCCGCCGCCGCCGAGGCCGGCCAGCCGGGCAGCCGCCGCACGTAGCCGCCGGCCTTCCTCTCCTCCCGCGCCTCCCCTCCACTTTCCTCTTCCTCATCTCCTTCCTCCCCTCCTCGCAGGAACGGGCACCGCCACGCCATGGAAGTTCGCCGCCGCCTCAGAGAGCTCGGCTACGAGCCGCGCCTCGCCGCCCCTGGGACCAAGCCAACCGGATCCGGCTGCCCTCTCGGCCTCCACGCCCTTCCCCAAGCCCGTGCGAGCCTCGCCGCCTCGTCTCGTCGGGGGCCAGCCGGCAGCGCCGCCAGGGACCCAATAGGGACGGCTTCCAGATCCGCCACCAACCGCGTCGACCGGATGGGCCGGCCCAGCGTCGGCAGCCGCGGCCTGCCCTAGCGGGGCCCATCGGAGCTCCACCGGCCCAGCGCAGCCTCGGCCCAGTCGCCAGGCCTCTCCAGCGCAGCCGTCCTGATGGGTCGAAGCCCATGGTAGTTTTTCTTTTCTTTTTCCCTAGCTGTAAATTTTTCTAAGTCCTGAGATATTGTGCTGCTGTTTTCGTTTTTCGAGTAGATTTGCGAGCAATCTTTATCTCGGATGACGTTGCGCCCAAAAGGAAAATTGCTTAGAATTGTGTGTACTTCAGTTCATCTTTTGTGAGCATTTTGATTTGAGTCCACCTTGATGTTGTTAATCTGTGTTGAAGTGGGCATCAGGCCGTTAAACTGCTACTAATTGTTGTTATGTGCTGATGTTGTTAATTTATTGCAACTTTGGTTGATGATTGTGACTCATCCATGACGCCTATTGCATTGATTCTTTTTGCATACTTTTAAGCATCATATCTACTTCCATTATATGTATTGCATTGTCATGATATGCTTCCTGGTCATAGTTATTTTTAGCTCCAAAGTTTCTATGCCGCTCTTGTTGACAGCCACCTCAGTTTTACTCTAAGTCTGTAACGTTCCGATGCAATGTTGCATGCTTAATATCTTTTGGTCTATGATGCCTATGACCTTGTTCTTGTTTGTACCTGGTCATCATCATGCCTACTCCATGCGCATATATTGCTATGCCATGTTGCTGCACTTTTGCATATAGTTTTACCCCTGTTTATACAGCATAAAAATAACAGTTTCTGCCTTGTTTTCCTGATTTTCGCTAAGTCCTAGACCAGTAATGTTTTATTGCATTTTTCTTGGGCTATAATTAATTGTTCATGATGCCTATTTGCACGATTCCTTTTTCCATGCCTTCCCTGCCATGTCTACTTTAGTTGCATATCATTTGTGAGCATGTTTGCATTGATTATCCTGTTTATGCAATTGCTCTAAAGTGTGCTTCCCGATGTTGGCAGATTGTGTTCCAAACTCGTTTTGCTTGTATCTTTTTAACCGTAACTCCGTTTGGGGTGTTCTTTATATGTAACTTGATTAGTTTTTCGTGTAATTTGTGTTTATGCTATTGTTTGCTGCTGTTAACAAACCTAAAATATGGTTTAGGACAGAACAGTACCAAGTCCTTTAATTGTCGTGGGGTACTTAGTGTTATGCCATGTCTAGCTTGTGCCTCACTTAAACTGACTAGCATAGATAGTTTACTTTATGCTTCACCTCTTGCCATGTTTGTGTGCTATTCCATGCTTGAGTGAGATGCCATATTAACAACCTTTGCTCATCTTTTGTAGCTAAACAACTTGAACCCTTGTAAACGTGCGGTATCGTCGTGTGTGACGATACTCCACTTAACCTGTTAGTAACCGCTCTCGACGGTAGGTGCGAGGTCTCGTGTTGCCTTCGTGTTGGTGCTTGATCTTGTTTGCTCCATAGTAATAGATGCTTGCTTGTTGATTGCTTTCCAGTGTTTACCGCCTTGTGTGCTCTTGGGGTCACCTTTAGAGACGTTGCGAGCGTGCGATCGACTACACCTTCGGAACTCGACTTATCAACAGGCAAGGACTATACATTACTTATGATCCATTCTATTTCAACCAGCGGTTTGCATGCTAGTCTAGGTTAGGTTCAATGTTTGATACTACCACATGTTTACAGCCTTTTTCAAACCGATACATCCATGTCCCCTCCCAGCAAACCATGTACTGCTATGTTACTATTGCTCGTTGCTCAGCCCCTTCTTAGTATGCATGCTTAGAAAGCTACGATGTTACCCTATTACTCTTTGGTTTGGGATATCACATTATTATATCGTTGTGGATGATATGATGTTGACTATATTCGACGAAGGATGGAAGGTCTAGGCTATCCCGCCCCGACGCTTTGTTCCATTCGAGTCACCTAGGATCCGAGTTCCGGGTATTGGTTTTAAGACTGAGCGTCCCTAACCGCGTGTGGGATGCTATGGGGTCCCCTCTTCTTACCTATCTAGCTTCAAACATTTCTAGTGGTGGCCCAAGCTGGTTTTACCTTTTGCAAAACATGTGTGTGCGAGTGTTGACCTCGCAGATTTTCAAACAACTTGGGCCAGCGGAGACATGGTTTCTTTGTTGGTCGACACCTGGAAGCTTGGGGGCTGCCCACATATGTTTGGGTAGCTAACCCGACCTCGTCCAGATGGTATAGGCCGATTCGAGAGCGCGGCCGGCTTTTGAGTTGGATGTCGACTCACCGGGGGCCACCCGGATTTGTGCGTTGTTAGTTAGAGGGACCTGTCGTTCCGGATCTCTTGGGACTAAATCATAAAATGGTTGCCTATCGTGGATAGCAACTGAGAGAGATAGGCGTGCGTGCGGAGCCTTGTAATGGGCAGTTGGTACAACCCTGCAGGGTTTAAATCTTTTCGAGAAGTCGTGTCCACGGTTATGGAAGACTTGAGACCTACTCCTTGTTCATAGACAACAACAACCGTGATAATCTTAATATAAATTGATCAATGTGTGTGTGCCTTGACCGCTTCTTCTTCGTTGGGATGCGAAGAGGAGGACAAGGATAGGATAAGTGTTATGTTTGCGTAAGTAGTTGATAGAAAGACTTGTTGGGGGCGATTCCTCATTGAATGCTTGGCTTCTTATCTTAATCTCTAGATCGTTAGCCACTTCATAAATGTTAGTGCGGCATCAACCTCACCACTTACCCCATCATTACCGTAAACTACTAGTTGTCCTAGAATGACGAGTGATGAAGAACTTGCTGGGTCAGATGACCACTACAATTGGATGCTGAGTACTTCTGTACTCATGATACTACCCCCAAACTCTTTTCAGGGTTTTTGATCGACAACAGGTATGGTGATCGACGTTTCACGTGGAGACTCGACGACGACTAGTTAGGAAGATCTCGGCGGAGGTCCTGGACCCGTGTGGTTATGGGGATCGATGTTTTTCTCTTTGCCAGTAGGCATCTGATTGTATTCTGTACTCAGACATGTATCTTCCGCTGATGTATTGTATTTAAGGCAGTTGTATGCCGATTGTATGAGATGTTGTATCCTTGTATCTGTAATGTTCTGATATCATGTTGGAAATCCGGGGCATATGGCATTGCCATATATCGCGGTGGGACAGATATGTGCTTCGTCCCCGGATCTGGATGGAAACATCTAGATCTGGAATAGTACTGCATATCGGGCCTTACATGGAATGTCTCCAAATGGTGTTTGAGTGCAAGAAGTTGGAGATGGGTTCAGAGCATAAAAATACTATATAGTTTAATTGAGAACCCAATGTCAGGCCCGATATGCGGTACTGTTCCACATATAGATGTTTCCATCCAGATCCGGGGACGAAGCACATATCGGTGCCACCGCGACATATGACGAAGTCATATGCCCCGGATTTCCAACATGATATCACAACATTACAGATACAAGGATACAACATCTTATACAATCGGCATACAACTGCCTTAATACAATACAACAGCGGAAGATACATGTCTGAGTACAGACTACAATCAAATGCCTACTGGCAAAGAGAAAACATCGATCCCCATAACCACACGGGTCCAGGCCCTCCGCCGGGATCCGCCTAACTAGTCGTCGTCGAGTCTCCACGTGAAACGTCGATCACCATACCTGTTGTCGATCAAGAACCCTGAAAAGAGTTTGGGGGTAGTATCATGAGTACAGAGGTACTCAACATCCAACTGTAGTGGTCATCTGACCCAGCAAGGACTTCATCACTCGTCATTCTAAGACAACTAGTAGTTTACGGTAATGAAGGGGTAAGTGGTGAGTTTGCTGCCGCACTAGCATTTATGAAGTGGCTAACGATCTAGAGAGTAAGGTAAGAAGCCAAGCATTCGATGAGGAATCGTCTCCAACAAGTCTGCTATCCACCTACTACGCAAACATAACACCTATCCTATCCTTGTCCTCCTCTTCGCATCCCAACGAAGAAGAAGCAGTCAAGGCACACACACGTTGATCAGGTTATGTTAAGATTATCTCAGTTGTTGTTGTCTATGAACAGGACGTAGGTCTCAAGTCGTCCATAACCGTGGACACGGCTTCTCGAAAAGATTTAACCCTGCAGGGGTGTACCAACTGCCCATTACAAGGCTCCGCACGCACGTCCATCACTCTCAGTTGCTACCCATCACAGGCAACCATTTTATGATTTAGTTCCAAGAGATCCGAAACGACAGGTCCCTCTAGCTAACAACAAACAAATCCGGGTGGCCCCCGAGGAGTCGACACCCAATCCAAAAGATGTCCACGCTCTCGGATCGGACTCTTCCGTCTCAACAGGGTTTGGGTTACCGAGACGCCTCACGTGAGGCCTCGGGCCCTCGCCGGTCAAAGGTGGACCAACAGGGAAACCATGTCTCCGCTGGTCCGGGTTGGTTGGAAAACTACTGGCGTACGACCAGCACACACACGGTTTCAAAAGGTAAATCAGCTTGGGCCACCACTACAAATTCTTGAAGCTAGATAGGTAAGAAAAGGGGACCCCATAAAATCCCACACGCGGTTAGGCACGCTCAGTCTTCAAACCAATACCCGGAACTCAGATCCTAGGTGACTCTAATGGAACAAAGCGTCGGGGCGGGATAGCCTAGACCTTCCATCCTTCGTCGAATATAGTCAACATTATAATAATCATCTCATCAACAACAATATAATAATGATATCCCAACCCAAGGAGTAACAGGGTAACATCATAGCATCCTAAGCATGCATACTAAGCAGGGGCTGAGCAACAAGCAATAGTAACATAGCAGTACAAGGTTTGCTGTGAAGGGACATGGCTGTATCGGTTTGAAAGAGGTTGTAAACATGTGGTAGGATCAAACATCGAACCTAACCTAGACTAGCATGCAAACCGCTGGTTGAAATAGAATGGATCATAAGTAATGTATAGTCCTTGCCTGTTGATAAGTCCAGTTCCGAAGGTGTAGTTGATCGCAAGCTCGCATCGTCTCCGAGAGTATCCGCGGGAGCACACAAGAAGTAAACACTTGAAAGCAATCAACGGTGCACCACTATTACTACGGAGCAATACAAGATCAAAGAGACAACACAAGGCACGGTATCGGTCACACACGACGAATACCGCACGTTTACGGTGGTTCAAGTTGCTTAGCTACAGGTGATCAACCAACGGTTATTTACATGACAACTCAAGCAAGCATGGCATAGCACACAAACATGGAAAAATGTGAAGCACAAAGTAAACTATCTATGCTAGTCAATTTAAGTGAGGCACAACCTAAACATGGCATAACACTAAGTGCCGCACGATGATTAAAAAATTTGGTACTATTCTGTCCTAAACCATATTTTAGGTTGGTTAACAACAGAAAACAATAGCATAAACACAAAATACACGAAAAACTAATCAAGTTACATATAAGGAACACCCCAAACGGAGTTACGGATCAAAAGATATAAGCAAGACAAGATATGCACCATGCTGTATAAACAGGGGTAAATCTATATGCAAAAGTGGAGCAACATGACATAGCAATACATGGGATGAAAGTAGACATGATGCTTAACAAAATGCAATTTGAATCACTCAATTCCGATAAACGGTTGCGACACACTCGTCGACCAAAGTTGCAACAAAATAATAACAGCAACATATAACAGGAAAAGTAGCAGTTTAACGGCCTGATGCCCTGTTCAGCACACAATTACACAATCAAGATGAGCTCAAATGCAAATTCTCTCAAAAGATGAATACTAGAGCACGCAATTCTAAACAATTCGTCTTTTGGGCGCGAAGTCATCCGGGTTACGGATCGCTTGCTATCGTCAACGCGGAATCGAATCAGCAGCAAAATAATAAAGACTTAGCAGATTTTCAGCAGGGTCTAAAACAGAAAAAAAATGAGAAGGGCCTCTTCTCACCCTGGGCCGAATTTGGCCCATCTGGCCTGGCGGATCTGGAGAGGGCCTTGGGCCTGGATCTGGCACGGTGGGCCTCGGGGACAGAGGCCGGCCCACCCGGCTGCTGGTGCCACGGTTGCGGGAGCCTCCTGCTCCCGCCGGCAGGTGGGCGGCGGCGGCTGTCCGGTGGCTCGCCGGCCACCGGTGGTGAGGAGGGCGGCGGATCGAGGTGCGGGAGGAGGGCGCGGTTCCGTGGCGGGGCGTAGAGGCGGCGCGGGTCACCGGAGTACAGGGGCGGCGGCCGGGCGAGCTCGGGCTGGCCACCCATGGCAGAAACGGCGCGGCGGCGCCCGCCTGGTTCCTGCAGGGGGAGAGGGAGGTCAGGGAGAGAGAGAAGAGAGAGGAAGGGAGAGGGAGGATCACGGGAGAGGAGAGGGGCGCGGCGGCCCGGCTGCTGGTCGGCTCCGGCGACCGGAGGCAGAGGCGGCGGCTCCACGGGCGGCTGGATGGAGGTGAGAGAGAGGAGAGGCTAGGTGGGGCTGTGGGCGCGTCTGGGCCGTTGGATCGGCCGATCCGACGGTCCAGATCGCAGGGAGTGCAAAACGTGGGCAAAATGCAAAAATTGGGGCTTTTGTGAGGGGGGTGGCTGCAAAATTGTGGCTTGGGAAACCCTAAAAATGGGTGGGAGTGTGGTGGTCTTTATATAGCCCCGGTGGCTGGCGGTTTGCAAAAACATCCCCGGTTTTTACCTCGCGCGCACGGTGCTCACGTTTCTGACCGCCGGGGGTCCGCAGTACCTCCGATTCGGGTAAAACTTCAAACTGCGCGATCAGTGCGTCGAGCCGGAGGCGTTCACCTCGCGCTGGAACCGTTCCGGAAACACTTTCCGGCGCGCTATAAAAATAACCCGTTTAATTATTAAACGGGGTTTTTCGTTCTGTTGGCCGCGGCTGGTCTCGTGCGGATTTTGCGACGGTGATCGAGCGAAACCCGGTGTCGCAAAGGTCGAGTGTCAGGGTGGCAAGGGTCGGTCTCCGTCCGATACGAGATAAGAGGGGGGGAAATAATCGTCGATCGATAAATCGGGGATGCAAACACCGCAAACAAATCAGACAATCAAACAATTCACACCGAAAACAATTTTTTTAATTTTTATGAAAACTGGGCTGTTACACCCAATCTACTAATACTTCACACTTAGTCTCCTTCAGAATCTTATTATGACTCGTCCCCAGACCACTAGTCAAGAACAAGTCAAACTGATCCTCTCCCTTTCGACTTTGAGCACTCATGCAATGAATGAGCGCAAGCAAGATATGTTGGCACTTAGGATGGAAAAGTGAATATTGATGGGGAAGGAAGTCGAAAAATGTGTGAAAGGATCACATCAATGAGGACAATCATATGCAAGAGAAACTCAAATGATAGATATGATGTGAGGAGTAGGGATTGCCATGCAACAGATGCACATATGAGATATGGTAAGCTCTCCAATGGAACTAGTGGGGGTGCATCCAACTTGCTTGCTCAAGAAGACCTAGAGCTCATTTGAGGAGGCTCATCACTGGAATATACAAGCCAAGTTCTATAGTGTAAGGATCCCCACATAGTTATGCATGAAAGATATGAACCTCTCTATGAAGTACAAATACTACTTTGGAGCATGAGTGTGGATCTTTTGTGACGCCCCCAAAATCAATCCGTGTACAGTAATCATACACGCAGGGTACACGACTGAGATTAGGGTGCCACGGTGAGAATATCACAGCACAACACTAAACACAAAAGGATAAACCAATATGTTACAATAAAGGGGGGTCACGCGGACCCGAATACATAAGTTATACAAGCCATAATATCTGAGTACAGACATAGTTAGTCAAGTTTTGCCTTAAGAAGGCTAGCACAAATAACATCAGAGATACAGATCGAAAAGGCAAGGCCTCCTGCTTGGGAGCCTCCGAAACTACTCCTGGTCCTGGTCAGCGGGGGTCTCGACGTAGTAGTATCCGCCTCCGGGGTACTCCTGCTCCTGGGCTCCAACGTCGACTGCAGCGGCCGATCAGGCAAAAATGTAAAGGAAATAAAGCAGGTGAGTATCTAGTATACCCGCGAGTCTTACGTCCTCTACTAAGCATTATGCATTGTATCAACGGAAAGAAGAGGCTGTATATAGTGGACTGAAAGACAGAAATCCAGAGCAAGGGTAAGAAGCTAGGCCTATCGACGACTAGCATCTTCCGACGATGTCTTGCAGCATGAGGTAAGAATCAGCCAACAGTTCATATAAAGCGTAAACTAACAACGAAGCAGAAGTTGCTGCAACATTGTATAATATAAGTTTTAATGATTAACAATAATAATAATGCCTCCGAGTTCACCTCCTCGACATCCCCGCGAGGAAGAAAACCCGGAACCATACAGTTTAATAATAATAGTTTCTAGTGGTAAGATCCAGCTTCAGCATAAAGCGTCCTGTTACCGTGGACACGGCTATCGATAGATTAATCTTCCCTGCAGGGGTGCACTGGCGTGACTCTACGACGCTCGGATCTCCAGGGTGGCGGGAACCTTGTTAGGGAACGCTCCACCAAAGCTATCCGACACAAAGTCGCCCATCCTTTGGCAATCAACAAAGAGGTCATCCGCCGAACTATATCCTATGTACGCCGGGCTTTGGACCCTAACCCGAACGTACTCCTGCACGGTGCGTGACTGGCCGGTGAAGCAAAATCAAAGCAAATACAAATACACCGCTCGAGCAAGAGAAGCCAACACCACTTCCCGGCAATCAGCCCACGGTACTGCTGACGTCTGAAGACCCTCGAACGAGACTATGATGCAGGGGAGCCCACACTCCTCGTCCCACGTGTAGGTAGTGCGTACAAGCCAAAAGGCTACTCAAGACATCCGCCGAACCATTTAGCATTTTAATTAACCTGCGTGACAACCGTTATCGTTGCCTCGACTTAACCGACCCGCGGTCAACGACAGCAGTCAGGACCACCAGTACATCGGTGCCGGCCCTGTCGTCCCACCAAGTCACTGCGGTTACCAACAAGGTGTACCGTCTCCTTACCTTATCTCGCGTTTGCTCTTGGTAGAGCTCGACTTTCGTGGTTTGGTAACTCTCGCGAGATATGAGCAGGGGCCAAGCACGCCAGTAACGTCGGTCGTACCCTCCCTGTCGTTCCCGATGATATACCTCTCGCGGGCACCGTTGGGTCGCCCGACTTTCTTACCTTTAAGGACAACCGCTGTCCAGGACCCTATGGCGGCAAGACAAAGTCAGCCTCGGGTGGAGTACAAGGATTACTCCTGGATAGATCACACTTGAGGTGACTAGGCATAACCCAGATAGGGGCCTTTGGCGGTGTCTGCTTTGTACCGTACCTGTGCAGTTGTATATATTGTATCCGTGTTCACCCCCTGAGTGATCACGGCCCGCTATCTAGTCCTAACTAACAATGCGCAGGGTTCACTGCTGAATAATGCATAAATATAATAGGCAACATAGGATAAAGGGGGTACATCAAGGGGCGACAAAATCAGGCTATGCAATTGAATAGGATTGTAATCGTAGCAGCAGCAGTAACAATTCCTAGTGCAAGAAATGTACGGAAAGATAGGCGATATCTGGGGAAGAGAATGGCTCTGCTTGCCTGGAAGCTCGACGGTAGGGGCAGGGTCGTCGACGAAGTAGTCGTACCCGGCAGCAGTGTAGTCGGCGGTAGCAGCGGGGTCTACCGGAGATTAAGGGGGGAGGAAAACAGTAAATACAAAGAAAGCAATGCAAACATATGAATGACATGACAAATGTAAAGTTAACGATGTTCTAACGCAGTGCAATGCACGTTGCTCGGAACGGAAATTCATCTGAGGATGAACTACCGGCTCCGGACGATTACCGGACAGGGTGTCCGGAGGGGGAAAGTTTCATGCCGGAGGTGTCGTGGACATCCGACAAGCATAAGGGGGTGTATCCGTGTTAGTTGAACCATTCCGAACAACTTTGGTGTTCGGAATAAATTCATCCGGGTACTTTTTATCGGTACCGGGAATTATCGACAGACAGCCCGGAGGGGGGAATGTCGATGATCGGTGTGTTAGGGGGTGGGGTAGACATACGGATAGCGTATCTGTATTCATTACATTTTTCTGATCAACTTTCATGTATAAAGTTTTCCGATCCGATATACGGATTAAAAGATATTGATTTTATAAGTTTAAATCAATTTTAAATCAATTTTAAATCAATTTATAATCATTTTTTCATTTCTTTTATTTATTAAACAGAACATTATCCATAACAGAGTTGACTAGTCGAACTGACATATGGGACCCACATGTCAGCCTCACAGTCAAATAAAACATTTTTATTAATTTTAATTACCCTGGACCCACATGTCATACACTGTTATCTAATAATCAGATTTAATAACTTAAATACCCAGTGGGGCCCAGGTGTCATGGACAGTAAGGGGTTGTTTCTAACTAACATTTAATTAGGGGCTTAATCAGGGGGGTGGGGGCCACTGGTCAGTGGGCAGGGGTGGTTAGGGGGGGGTTAACCCCATGGCTAAGCTCGTGCACGCCCTCCGGCGAACAGGAGGCACGGCGGCGAGGCCATCCAGGGCACGGAGAGGGGGAATCGAATGCGGGCGGGGAGGCGCGTCCACGGGCCACGCTTGACGGGCGAGGGGGAGGCGGGAGCGACGACCACGGCAAGCTGGGTGACGGCCGGAGCACGTGTCAATGGCGCCGTTAGCTACAACGAGAGGGGAGGCCCGGGGATAGCCGGTGGTGGCATGGGCGCTCACCGTGAGCATGCAGGGCCTGGGCAGTGGGCGCGGGGGGGGGCTCCAGTGAGAGCAATTTGACGACGACGTGCAGGGCGGTCGCGGTCGGGGACGAACCCGATTCGTCGGATGCAGTTGCCGTCGGGTTGTGCTCGAGGGCGAGGACGACCTAGCGGATCGCGACGGAGCTGGCGGTCAAGATGGCGAGGCTCGTGGAGCGCTGTGGCCGCGCAAGCTCACGGGCGGGCGTCCATGGCGGCTAAGGGCGCGACTGGCGAAGACGAAGGCGAGGGGGGGGCTCCAGATCCAGAGGGAGAGGGACTGCGGCTAGGGTTAGGGCTGCACCAGGGGGCGGGGCTTGGCCTTGTAGGCCGCCGGGGGATTGCCGGATGGCCTCCACGGGGGGGGGGGGGGGGGGTGGGGGGCTCGTCGCCGTGGCCTCGGCGGATGGGCGCCACGCCATGGCGCCCATACAGGAGGAGGGGGATGACCGGGGGTGGTGGGCTAGGCCGGCCCGAGGGGAGAGGAGGGGAGGTGGGCCTCGGACTAGAGGGGGTAGTTTAGGTTTTCTGTCATTTTTATTTCTTTTCTGTTAGATCTTCTTTTAGCACTTATTTAAATGGCTTAGGCATTTTTGTATAATACAATTATTGTTCCATAATTAGTAGAGCATAAACCCAGGGTGGCACAAAAAGTTTAGGATTTTTCTAAACTCTTTTGCTAATTTATTTTATTATTAAATGATCCATTGGCCCGAAATTTCTACTGTTATTAATTGTTTACAATTTTCAGTAGCCTAATAAATACCAATGATTACAAGGACATGGTCCAATGATTATTTGGGATTTTATAAAAGTGGTTCCAAGATTTTTGGAAAAGATTTATTCTCACCATATTTTAATATTCAACAAAAGGCATTTTAGGGTTTAAATTGATTTCAATGCAAAGGTCATTTGAATTGAGCTAGGTATTGGTTTGATCCAAGTTGACTAAGGTCATGATCACATTGCATTCCAGGATAACAAAGTGGAAATTGAATTTGAACTGATCCAAGTTGATTTAACAAAAGTTTTGAACAGTAGAGATGAACAGTAACAGTGATTACTGTTCACTGACAGTGAGGGTGTTACAAATCTCCCCCACTACAAGAATTCTCGTCCCGAGAATCTAAGCGGTAGAGGGGAAAAGATCGGGATATTCCTCACGAAGACGATCTTCACGTTCCCAAGTGGCTTCATCTTCAGAATGATTCGACCACTGAACTTTAAGGAACTTGGTTGTCTTGTTGCGGGTTTGGCGTTCAGACTGATCGAGAATGCGGCTCGGATGTTCTTGATAAGTCAAGTCTTGCTGCAGCTCGATCATATCATGCTCCACTTCACGAATAGGGTCCTTGAAGCAGCGTCGGAGTTGCGACACGTGGAATACATCGTGGACTTGAGAGAGGTTTGGCGGCAATTCCAATCGGTATGCCACTGTTCCACTCCTGGAAAGGGTACGGAACGGGCCAATGTAGCGAGGAGCTAACTTGCCTTTGATTCCGAAACGATGAGTGCCTCGCATCGGGGTGACACGAAGGTACGCGTATTCGCCAGGTTGATAGACCATTTCTTTGTGCTTGCGATCATAGTTACTCTTCTGACGGGACTGAGCATCTTTCAAGTGTTCACGAATAATGCGAACCTGATCTTCAGCGTACTATATGATGTCCGGACCAATGAGAGTTCGTTCTCCAGTTTCTGACCAATTCAGAGGGGTTCAACACTTACGTCCATAGAGAACTTCGAAGGGAGCCATCTACAGACTAGCCTGATAGCTATTGTTGTACGAGAATTCAGCAAATGGAAGAGATTCCTCCCATTTCTTACCGAATGAGATGACACAAGCTCGCAACATATCTTCAAGCACTTGATTAACTCGTTCGACTTGTCCTTGCGACTGGGGGTGATAAGCGGTGCTGAAATTCAGATGAGTGCCCACAGCTTCTTGGAAACTATCACAAAATCTTGAGGTGAAAATACTGCCTCGGTCGGAACTGATCTCCAACGGAATACCGTGGAGCGACACGATTCTGGAAACATACAAGTCTGCTAACTGACTAGCAGAGATCGTCTCCTTGACTGGCAGAAAGTGGGCAACCTTGGATAAGCGGTCGATGACGACAAAGATAGCATCGTGGCCTTTCTGCGATCTGGGAAAACCAGTGACGAAGTCCATCTCGATCTTGTCCCACTTCCATTCAGGAATAGAGAGTGGTTGTAGAGTTCCAGCAGGTCTTTGATGTTCTGCCTTGACGCGACGGCAAACGTCACATTCAGAAACATATCGGGTAATGTCTTGCTTCATGTTAGGCCACCAGAATTTCTGACGAATGTCTTGGTACATCTTGGTGCTTCCAGGATGAATGGACAACGGGGTATCGTGATCCGCTCTCATGACCTTCGGGGTCATATCCAGGTTCTCATGCCTGCCCTTGCTGTGAGTAACCACTAAACGGTTCTGGTAGAACGCCGCACCTTTGCTATCAACGGTGAAGGGTGAGGGTCTCCCATTGGTGATATCGCGCTTAATCTTGTGTACGAAATCATCATAAAACTGTATACCCTTGACGGACTTGACGAGATCCGGTTCGATAACCAGGTTATTTGCATAACCCTGAGGAACAATCTCGAGGTTTAATTTTTGAAAATCTTCATACAGAAGTGGTTGTTGTACTTGAACTTCAAGTTCACTACAGTAAGATTTACGGCTCAAAGCATCGGCCATCACATTAGCTTTGCCAGGGGTGTAAGAAATTCCCATGTTGTAGTCGGCTATTGTCTCGAGCCATCTCTGCTGGCGGAGATTCAGGTCGGGTTGAGTAAACAAGTACTTCAGGCTTTGGTGGTCGGTGTAGATCTCGCAACGATTACCGACGAGGTAATGTCGCCACAGCTTCAATGCATAAATTACTGCTGCCAATTCAAGATCATGTGTTGGATACTTATCTTCGTGAGCACGCAATTGACGAGAGCCATAAGCAATCACTTTGCGCTCTTGCATTAGGACACAGCCTAATCCTTGACGAGATGCGTCGCAATATATCACGAAGTCCTTCTGAGTATCAGGGGGAGCTAACACTGGGGGAGAAGTGAGCTTGTCCTTGAGGGCCTGGAAACTTTCCTGACATTTATCTGTCCACTCAAACTTGACGCCTTTGTGAAGCAGGTTAGTCAGAGGCCTGGCAATCTTGGAGAAGTTCTCGACGAAACGGCGGCAATAGCTGGCGAGTCCGAGGAAAGTTCTGACTTGCTTGACCGTCTTAGGAGGAGTCCAGTCAAGAATAGCCTGGATACGTTCTGGGTTGACGGCAATGCCATCCTTGGAAATCACGTGACCAAGGTAGGTCACTTCAGGAAGCCAGAACTCACACTTAGAGTACTTAGCGTAGAGTTTGTGTTCTCGAAGCTTTTCCAGTATAAGGCGAAGAGGTTCAGCATGTTCTTCTTTATTCTTGGAGTATATTAAGATATCAACCAGATAAACCACGACAAACTTGTCGAGATATTCCATGAATATATAGTTCATCAACCGGGAGAAAGTGGCTAGAGCATTCGTCAAGCCAAAGGACATGACAGTGTACTCGTATGAACCATAGCGAGTAATGAAAGCGGTCTTCGGAATGTCCTCTTCACGGACTCGGATTTGATGGTAACCCAACCTCAAGTCGAGTTTCGAAAACACCGTGGATCCAGCAAGTTGATCATACAAATCGTTGATCCGGGGAAGCGGATATTTTTTCTGGATCGTGGCCTGGTTGATGGGTCGGTAATCTTGGACCAAACGATTTGTTCCATCGCTCTTCTTGACAAAGAGCGAAGGTGCTCCCCAAGAAGAGGAACTTGGGCGAATGAATCCTTTGTGAAGTGCTTCATCAATCTCCTTCTTCATTTCAAGGAGGTGGTGAGGTGGCATCTTATAGGGACGCTTGGCAATAGGGACGGTGCCAGGCTTCAGGTCGATGACAAATTCCACCTCTCGGATCGGGGGTATTCCCGGGAGTTCTTCTGGGAAGACGTCGGGAAAATCACGAACGACTGGAACGTTCTCAATCCCGTCAAGAGGTGAGACATTCAGAGCATTCATCATATAGATATGCGTTTCAGCATCACGGGTAATCCGGGTGGTGTGGTTAACAATCTCGCCGGAGGGGTGAAAAAGTTGGACAGAACTGGTGCCACAATAAAGTGCGGCATCGTGGACTTTCAACCAATCCATGCCCAGAATGAGGTCTATAGTGGAAGAATTCAGGAGGATGGGGGAAGCAAGGAACTCAATTCCTTCAATTTCGACGATGGTTTTGGGCACTATCTTGGAGGTGTGGCAATGACCTATCGGAGTGCGGACAACCATCGGTGGATCCATCTTTTCTACCATGAAGTTATGCGACAATGCAAATGCTTCCGACATGAATGAATGCGATGCTCCTGTATCAAATAAAACAGCAGCAGGTATTGAATTAACAAGAAGGGTACCCATCACGGTGGCAGGTTGCTCCTGAGCTTCTTCGACATTAATGTTGTAAGCATGCCCGCGAGTGTGAGAAGAAGACCCAGTGTTATAGTTGGGGGTCCTGTTGTTGCCACGGTCATTCCCACGGCCAGCAGGGTGAACTACCAGTTGATTCTGTCGCTGAGGGCAGTCTCTGGAAAAGTGACCTGGCTGATGGCACTTGAAGCACAGGCCATCCTGAGGACGGAGGGGTGCAGTCTCAGTCTTCGGCTGTCTCGGCGGGGGCGGAGGCAGACGAGGTGCAACATACGACGGCCTTGGTACAAGGGCATTTGGACGATACACACTGTGTGGAAGCCAAACGCGTTGCTTCTGTGCTGTGCCCGAAGATGAGCCAGCATCATGGGGGCGCTTCGCCGAACCACCGAACTTAAGTTGAGCGGTCTCAAGGGTGATAGTCTGATTCACCATGATGGCGAAGTCGGGGAAGACGTGCAAAGCCAGTGCAAGCTGGAGATCTGGGTTGAGCCCATCACGGAACTTCTCTTGCCTACTTGCATCATTCGGAAGGTCACTTGCAGCATAGCGGGAGAGGCGGAGGAATTCCCTCTGATATGCCTCGACAGTTTTGTTGCCCTGAACGAGGTTGCGGAACTCGGCCTTCATACGGTTCATAATCGCCTGGGGGACATAACGAGCACGGAAGGTAGCCTTGAAGTCATTCCAGGTGACGACACTCCCTTCAATTAGCGAGCCCTTGTGAGTGTCCCACCACTGAGCAGCGGGGCCACGCAGGAAATAGGACGCAAAGTTGATGTAATCAGCAGCGCTCACATTAGCGAACTCCAGCTGTCGAGTGATGTCACGAAGCCAATCATCAGCATCGAGTGGCTGTTCAGGCTGGTGGAAGAGAGGGGGATTGAGACGCATGAAATCCCGCAGAGTAACCACAGGCGGCTGATGCTGGTGCTGGTTCTGGTTCTGGTTCTGATTCTGGAGCTGATCTATGACTCCTTGCATAAACACTTGGTTCATCTGAAACTGCTGCATCATCGCGGCCATGTAGTCCGGCGGCGGAGGTGGATCGTTGGCACCACGACCACGACCACGACCACCACGACCAGCCATCCTGCTAGAATTTAACAGGGGTATTTCAGCGATGAACATTTTTAACGAGATGCCGGAAACGAGTAAGATGTAAAGCGACAACAAAGAGGAGGCGCAGATATATAGGGGTAGTCATATAAGACATACACATCCGCACATAGAATCAATCGAAAATCGGGCAGCGTAACGTCGTAGAAATTAAGGAAAAAGGACACACTAGGCGGCGCGCAGACCGCGGTAAGGATTACACGACGCGACATAGATTCCACTATGTCAATCACGCCGCAAGAAAACTGTTGGCCACAGGAGTTGATGCCAGAGAACGCGCGGCCTGCCCAGAATGAGAATGGGATCCGCGGTCCGGGATCTGGGGTACGACTCCTGCGATACGACTCAATCAATGGGGAAGCACCAAAAACGCCGGGTGGAATCAATAGAACGTGATCCTAATGTCAGATTTTGTAAAACTTACCAGCAAGGATAAGAGAGCAGAGTCCAGAGCATAGGTAAGGAGAAAAGGATCCTAATACCATAGATATCACACGTAGTGACATCGATGTGGGCCCATAAGCCAAATAATAAGTTAGCAAAATAGTTTTTCAAAGTCTAGACTCAACATCGACTAGGTAGTGGTGGGGTGGCTTCCTACAGGCAGTCGGCTCTGATACCAACTTGTGACGCCCCCAAAATCAATCCGTGTACAGTAATCATACACGCAGGGTACACGACTGAGATTAGGGTGCCACGGTGAGAATATCACAGCACAACACTAAACACAAAAGGATAAACCAATATGTTACAATAAAGGGGGGTCACGCGGACCCGAATACATAAGTTATACAAGCCATAATATCTGAGTACAGACATAGTTAGTCAAGTTTTGCCTTAAGAAGGCTAGCACAAATAACATCAGAGATACAGATCGAAAAGGCAAGGCCTCCTGCCTGGGAGCCTCCGAAACTACTCCTGGTCCTGGTCAGCGGGGGTCTCGACGTAGTAGTATCCGCCTCCGGGGTACTCCTGCTCCTGGGCTCCAACGTCGACTGCAGCGGACGATCAGGCAAAACAGTAAAGGAAATAAAGCAGGTGAGTATCTAGTATACCCGCGAGTCTTACGTCCGCTACTAAGCATTATGCATTGTATCAACGGAAAGAAGAGGCTGTATATAGTGGACTGAAAGACAGTAATCCAGAGCAAGGGTAAGAAGCTAGGCCTATCGACGACTAGCATCTTCCGACGATGTCTTGCAGCATGAGGTAAGAATCAGCCAACAGTTCATATAAAGCGTAAACTAACAACGAAGCAGAAGTTTCTGCAACATTGTATAATATAAGTTTTAATGATTAACAATAATAATAATGCCTCCGAGTTCACCTCCTCGACATCCCCGCGAGGAAGAAAACCCGGAACCATACAGTTTAATAATAATAGTTTCTAGTGGTAAGATCCAGCTTCAGCATAAAGCGTCCTGTTACCGTGGACACGGCTATCGATAGATTAATCTTCCCTGCAGGGGTGCACTGGCGTGACTCTACGACGCTCGGATCTCCAGGGTGGCGGGAACCTTGTTAGGGAACGCTCCACCAAAGCTATCCGACACAAAGTAGCCCATCCTTCGGCAATCAACAGAGAGGTCATCCGCCGGACTATATCCTATGTACGCCGGGCTTTGGACCCTAACCCGAACGTACTCCTGCACGGTGCGTGACTGGCCGGTGAAGCAAAATCAAAGAAAATACAAATACACCGCTCGAGCAAGAGAAGACAACACCACTTCCCGGCAATCAGCCCGCGGTACTGCTGACGTCTGAAGACCCTCGAACGAGACTACGATGCAGGGGAGCCCACACTCCTCGTCCCACGTGTAGGTAGTGCGTACAAGCCAAAAGGCTACTCAAGACATCCGTCGAACCATTTAGCATTTTAATTAACCTGCGTGACAACCGTTATCGTTGCCTCGACTTAACCGACCCGCGGTCAACGACAGCAGTCAGGACCACCAGTACATCGGTGCCGGCCCTGTCGTCCCACCAAGTAACTGCGGTTACCAACAAGGTGAACCGTCTCCTTACCTTGTCTCGCGTTTTCTCTTGGTAGAGCTCGACTTTCGTGGTTTGGTAACTCTCGCGAGATATGAGCAGGGGCCAAGCACGCCAGTAACGTCGGTCGTACCCTCCCTGTCGTTCCCGATGATATACCTCTCGCGGGCACCGTTGGGTCGCCCGACTTTCTTACCTTTAAGGACAACCGCTGTCCAGGACCGTATGGCGGCAAGACAAACTCAGCCTCGGATGGAGTACAAGGATTACTCGTGGATAGCTCACACTTGAGGTGACTACGCATAACCCAGATAGGGGCCTTTGGCGGTGTCTGCTTTGTACCGTACCTGTGCAGTTGTATATATTGTATCCGTGTTCACCCCCTGAGTGATCACGGCCCGCTATCTAGTCCTAACTAACAATGCGCAGGGTTCACTGCTGAATAATGCATAAATATAATAGGCAGCATAGGATAAAGGGGGTACATCAAGGGGCGACAAAATCAGGCTATGCAATTGAATAGGATTGTAATCGTAGCAGCAGCAGTAACAATGCCTAGTGCAAGAAATGTACGGAAAGATAGGCGATATCCGGGGAAGAGAATGGCTCTTCTTGCCTGGAAGCTCGACGGTAGGGGTAGGGTCGTCGACGAAGTAGTCGTACCCGGCAGTAGTGTAGTCGGCGGTAGCAGCGGGGTCTACCGGAGATTAAGGGGGGAGGAAAACAGTAAATACAAAGAAAGCAATGCAAACATATGAATGACATGACAAATGTAAAGTTAACGATGTTCTAACGCAGTGCAATGCACGTTGCTCGGAACGGAAATTCATCTGAGGATGAACTACCGGCTCCGGACGATTACCGGACAGGGTGTCCGAAGGGGCAAAGGTTCATGCCGGAGGTGTCGTGGACATCCGACAAGCATAAGGGGGGTGTATCCGTGTTAGTTGAACCATTCCGGACAACTTTCGTGTTCGGAATAAATTCATCCGGGTACTTTTTATCGGTACCGGGAATTATCGACAACCAGCCCGGAGGGGGGAATGTCGATGATCGGTGTGTTAGGGGGTGGGGTAGACATACGGATAGCGTATCTGTATTCATTATATTTTTCTGATCAAATTTCATGTATAAATTTTTTCGATCCGATATACGGATTAAAAGATATTGATTTATAAGTTTAAATCAATTTTAAATCAATTTATAATCATTTTTGCATTTCTTTTATTTATTAAACAGAACATTATCCATAACAGAGTTGACTGGTCCAACTGACATATGGGACCCACATGTCAGCCTCACAGTCAAATAAAACATTTTTATTAATTTTAATTACCTTGGACCCACATGTCATACACTGTTATCTAATAATCAGATTTAATAACTTAAATACCCAGTGGGGCCCAGGTGTAATGGACAGTGAGGGGTTGTTTCTAACTAACAGTTAATTAGGGGCTTAATCAGGGGGGTGGGGGCCACTGGTCAGTGGGCAGGGGTGGTTAGGGGGGGGGTTAACCCCATGGCTAAGCTCGTGCACGCCCTCCGGCGAACAGGAGGCACGGCGGCGAGGCGGCCGGCCAGCTCCGGTGGCCATCCAGGGCACGGAGAGGGGGAATCGAATGCGGGCGGGGAGGCGCGTCCACGGGCCACGCTTGACGGGCGAGGGGGAGGCGGGAGCCACGGCCACGACAAGCTGGGTGACGGCCGGAGCACGCGTCAATGGCGCCGTTAGCTACAACGAGAGGGGAGGCCCGGGGATAGCCGGTGGTGGCATGGGCGCTCACCGTGAGCATGCAGGGCCTGGGCAGTGGGCGCGGGGGGGCTCCAGTGAGAGCAATTTGACGACGACGTGCAGGGCGGTCGCGGTCGGGGACGAAGCCGATTCGTCGGATGCAGTTGCCGTCGGGTTGTGCTCGAGGGCGAGGACGACCTAGCGGATCGCGGCGGAGCTGGCGGACAAGATGGCGAGGCTCGTGGAGTGCTGTGGCCGCGCAAGCTCACGGGCGGGCGTCCATGGCGGCTACGGGCGCGACTGGCGAAGACGAAGGCGAGGGGGGGCTCCAGATCCAGAGGGAGAGGGACTGCGGCTAGGGTTAGGGCTGCACCAGGGGGCGGGGCTTGGCCTTGTAGGCCGCCGGGGGATTGCCGGATGGCCTCCACGGGGGGGGGGGGGGGGGTGGGGGGCTCGTCGCCGTGGCCTCGGCGGATGGGCGCCACGCCATGGCGCCCGTACAGGAGGAGGGGGATGACCGGGGGTGGTGGGCTGGGCCGGCCCGAGGGGAGAGGAGGGGAGGTGGGCCTCGGACTAGAGGGGGTAGTTTAGGTTTTCTGTCATTTTTATTTCTTTTCTGTTAGATCTTCTTTTAGCACTTATTTAAATGGCTTAGGCATTTTTGTATAATACAATTATTGTTCCATAATTAGTAGAGCATAAACCTAGGGTGCCACAAAAAGTTTAAGATTTTTCTAAACTCTTTTGCTAATTTATTTTATTATTAAATGAGCCATTGGCCCGAAATTGCTACTGTTATTAATTGTTTACAATTTTCAGTAGCCCAATAAATACCAATGATTACAAGGACATGGTCCAATGATTATTTGGGATTTTATAAAAGTGGTTCCAAGATTTTTGGAAAAGATTTATTCTCACCATATTTTAATATTCAACAAAAGGCATTTTAGGGTTTAAATTGATTTCAATGCAAAGGTCATTTGAATTGAGCTAGGTATTGGTTTGATCCAAGTTGACCAAGGTCATGATCACATTGCATTCCAGGATAACAAAGTGGAAATTGAATTTGAACTGATCCAAGTTGATTTAACAAAAGTTTTGAACAGTAGAGATGAACAGTAACAGTGATTACTGTTCACTGACAGTGAGGGTGTTACATCTTTCAAAAGGAATAGTAGTGTTGTCCCTTCTATCTTTTTATTTCTTTTTCCTTTGTTTTTTTATTTTTTGTATTTTTGTGGCCTCGTTGGCTCTTTATATTTATCTCTCATCCGTCTCTTTGGGATCTTTTATTTGTGTCCTCTTTGGTATCTTTTCCTCACTTTTAGGGCAACACTCTATATTTTACAGGGATATAGAAGACCACACACTTTAAAAGAAGTACTCAACATAAAGAAAACTGAAAAACTATCATGATGTATGCAAATTTTGCCTCTGCAAGTGTAGCAGGATATGCAATGATATTAGCGCGTCATTTAGAAATTATAAGGGCAAGGCCCAACTAGCATGCGGCTCTACAGTCAAGCAAAATCATGTATGACAATGAAAGATCAAGTCATGATAAGATGGATTTTGCATGGCAATGTATCTCGGAAAGGCTATGGAAACCCCTTGATAGGTAGGTATGGTGGATGTTTTCAGGAAAGATATAATGAGGCTTATGATGAAAGAGTGTATCATGCCAAGGGTTTGGATGCACCGGCGAAGTTTGCACCAACTCTCGAGGTGAGAAAGGGCAATGCACGGTTCAAAAGAGGCGAGCAAAATATGGATAGGTGGAAGTGCCAACAATCGAATACTCACATTAGTCAAAGGAACTCCTCCACTTATTATCGGTAACTCTCTATCTAATCATGAGATTCAAAAATAGACAAGTACCCCGAGGAGGAGTGTATGGGGGTTTGGTTATCCTTGCGCATCCTCGACCCATGGTACGTGAGGGTACTCTATATATTACAACCCCTCAAGAGGTTAGTGATCCATCTAGTAGCTAGAGTTCTCAACTAATTTTTTTGTAGTTTTCAAAAATAAGCACGGATTGCCCAAAATACGACACATATCACTAATAGTCTCAAGCTCTTGGCACCAAAAGTCCAAACATTACTCAAATGAATACCTCAAAACTATTGCAAGTTACTACTATAATTATAATAGCAACCTCGATTACCTACTCAAGTCAAGACACATAACTCAGTGCAACAAACCAACTCTCTAAACAAGAAGCATGATAACTCCATAGAGTTACAAAGGCAACAACCTAAATAAAATCTCTTAAAAGATAAGCATGAAAAACAAGATCTAACAATGACAACGGCTAGATATAAAACAGAACACTCAACAAAGACAAGCATGAAAACTATGTTGTGTTCTAAGATGAAGTGGAGCGTGTTTCTCTCCCAAAAAATGTAGGCTAGGTTCCAACTTGTTATGAACAGAAAAAAAACTAAAAAAACTAAAAAGTACATGCAAGATGCTCCAAGCATAGCACATAACATATGAAGTAATAAAAATATAGTGTGGAGAAGGACGAACTGATGGTTTTTGATGGAGAAGGGGATGCGCGGGGGCATCCCCAAGCTTAGATGCTTGAGTCTCCTTGGATATTTCTTGGGGGTGCATGGGGGCATCCCCAAGATTGAGCTTTTAACACTCCCAGATCTTCTTTCATCATCTTCCTTCGCACACTTGAAAACTCCCTTCATACAAAACTCCTCATAAGTTGATTAAAGTGGTTAGTACCCACAAATGTTTATCAAGATTGCCAAAAAGTTTTTGCAAAGAAAAATCAAGCTTAAGATTTGAAAAACCATGAAAACGCAAAGCAGGGAAGAATCTGGGAAAAACAGACCAGCAGGTAGTAAATTATTTTTTAGGGGCACTTCTACAACTCAAATCAAAGAACTCAGAACAGACCGCCGAAAGTCAATTGTATAGAGCATACTGTGAAAACAATTCAGATAAAAAAGATGATCTGGTGATTTTAGGTGAATTTTTCCGTTAAGCGGACATAATATGTGTTTTGGAGAGCATGTCACAACTTTTGATCTTTCTTGCAGTCGGAGGCTAAAACTTGGCACAAAGCTTGGAAATAAAGATACAATGATGTTGCTACTGTATTAATACACATCAAGACCACTAAAACTGAAAGTAAAAAACTCAAAGTAAAGATAACAAGGGTTGTCTTCCTAGAGCTCTTTCTTTATAGCCATAAAGATAGGCTTAAGTTTTGATGATGCTCTCGTAGAAATATGAGTTGAAGAACAAAAGAGATCATCAAGAAGCAAATACCAACCACATTTAAGTTTACCCCACTTCCTATGCAAAGGGATATTGTAGAGGAATAACTCACTAAAGCATAAAGATATTAGCATAGGAAGGAAAAATGGGTGCAACTTCGAAATTTCAAACATAGAGAGAGAAATCTTCATAAAATTGAGATATATATAAGCACGAGTTCCCCTCTCATAATAATTTGCAGTGGCATCATGAATAAAATTATCAATATAACTATCACATAAAGCATTCTCATCATGATCCTCATGCAAAAAAGTATTCTTACTAGCAAAAGAATTATCAACTATCACATCACTAGTGGGTAAAGGATTTGCAATCCTATCATCCCCAAGCTTAGAGCTTTCCATATCATCATTTTCAGAGTTGGTACCAAAAATATTTTCAAGATCATAAGTAGCATTATCGTCATTATCCCAATCACAAAAAGTAACATGCATATCATAATCAAAATCATCTTCAATAGTGCCTACAGACTTAACATCAGGATAATAATGAAGGCAATAAAGTTCACCATCTTCTTTAAACTTAAAACCGTTAGGATAAATTTGATGGGAGTGGTACGTCCAAAATGCATCACTATTTTATATAGTAATTATTTCCTATTCATTGATATATTTCATGTTATGATGCTATTCTTATGTTGTTTTGGGTTGTTTTACACAGTTTGCAACTTTCCGATGCCGAAGCAGCAGACGCAGGATTCAGCAGTAAAAAGTGGACGCTGAGTTGCTTAAACAGAAGACCTCCAAATTACCTGGAAATCGACGGAGGCCATTTTCCAGAGGGATGACGAGGACACGTAAAACAGGAGCCAGAGGGGGGTCACGGGATGCCCATGCGGTGACCTAGCGCGGCCCCCACCTTGGCCGCATCGGGAGGGCGCTTAGACCCCTAGGGCCACTCACGGATCCCCCCTCTGGCATATATATCCCTCGTCATCCGAAAACCATAGAGGAGGAGGAGTTTCGCGAGTTCCGACGCCGCTCCATGGCGGAAACCTACAGAGAAGAAAAGACATCTTCGGTGGGCAGATTCCGCCGGGGAGAACACCTCCCGGAAGGGGAGATCATCGCCATCGTCATCATCATCGTCACGGGCATCATCGAGATCATCATCAACATAATCCCCAACATCAGCACCATCTCCACCACCATCCCATCTCATCTCACAATTGCAACTTGTGTTATAATCCGTACTATCTATCCTCTCTACTCTACCAGTGTTGATTGCTATCGTGTGATGAATGCTATTGAGTTTTGTTGGAGATATATCATTGTGTCCAGATTGTTTATCATCTATTTATCCCCTCTGATCATGATCTCTTTTATGTCTTGTGAGTAGTTACTTTAGTTCTTGAGGACATGGGAGAAGTCTAGTTTCTAGTAGTCATATGATGTTGAAGTAATATGTGTTGTTTGATATTTAAGTTGTGTTGTTATTTTCCTAGTGGTGTTGTGTGAGTCGAACACTCAACACTTCGCCTTATTAAGGACCTAGGGGAATTCATTTTGTATAAAGAATGCTTATGGTGGGTTGCCGGAGTGACAGAAACCTTAACCATATTTCACACGCTTTTTCACAAGGGAACAATGGATCATCGACCGTATTGCTATGGTTAGGTTTTGCCTTAATTACTATCTTGTATTTGCGGATTCTTGCAAGATGTTTAATCATAAGAGTGCACTTATCTTAGTCTAGAAGGTGTACTAGCATAGATCCACCCACTCAACACTTATGAACGCAGCACGTAGTATAGATACGGAGTATGGTGAAAGCACGTGACTATTTCTCCCATGTGTCCTCAAGAACACTTTAGCCTTTATAAGTTCAGTTGCTAGGCCTATCCTTTGCTCAAAAGGATCGGTCCACTTTTTTACTCCACACTTCCTTTTACTTTGCTCGCTTTTACCTTCCTTTTCTTATACCGAAAACGCCTAAAAAGTTATCTTTCAGTGCTTGCAGTTATTTCTTTGCCAAATTCACTTACCAATACCTTATGCTCCTCGTTGGGTTCGACACACTTATTTATCGAAAACGCTACAAACGATCCCCTACAGTTGAGGGTCATCAAGTACTTTTTTCTGGCGCCGTTGCCGGGGAGCGTAGCGCTATTAGTAAGTGAAGCTGGTAAGGAAGTTTTTATATTTCTGTTTTTGTTTTGTTGTTGCTGCTCTTTGTCCTTATGGACACCTCTACTCTTGGTTCATTGTTTATGGGGAAACAGCCCATAACTGTGGTGGTCACTTCTACCCCTACTGAAATTGTGCCTTACCAAATACAAACTGGTATTATCGATTATGTCTTGGCTAATCGTTATGCAGGAGACAGACATCCAGGTGAACACTTGCTATATTTATCACAACTATGTTCATTATTCAAGCTTGAAGGTGTTTCAAGGGATTTTGTTATGAAGAAATTATTCTCTGTATCTCTTATAGATAAAGCTCCAGATTGGTATAAGCTCCTCGATAACTCACATTTGCTTAATTGGCAAGAGCTTATGTCTATCTTTTATACAAAGTTTTATCCTATTCATGAAATTCATCGAGACAGGAACTACATCTATAAATTTTGGTCTCGTGATGGAGAGAGTACCGCTCAAGCTTGGGGGAGACTAAAGTCCCTAATGTTCAAATGTCCTATCCATGAACTCCCCAAAGATATTATACATACAAATTTTTATTCCAGGCTTTCTCGTTGGGATAAGGAGATGTTGGATGCCTCCTCTAGCGGGGTATTTCAAACAAGAAGCGTTGAAGAAAAATGGGATCTCATTGAGAGGATCTAGAAGAACACCGAAGACTGGGAAATCGATAAAGGTATTGAACCCGCTATAAATTATGAGCATGATTACATTGAGAGCTATGTGAAAACTGATTATTTTAATACCTTTTTTCTCTAAGATTGGTCTTGATTCCCAGCTTATGATTGATTTTTGTAAGAACTTTGCCTCTCACATTTACTCTTCTAAGGAGGAGAAGGATCAGTATCATAAACCCTTCAAAGAATTACATGTTGATATTCATGTTGCTGACCCTATTATGCCTACAGTTTTATATGAAAATCCCCCTTTTCCTACAAGGATAAGGGAGCACTCTTTTTTGATAGGAATAATAAATGAAAGTGAGAGACGAAATGAAGAACCTGAGGACTTGATCAAGGTCGATCCTCAAGTTGTGGTGGTTAAAGATTTAGTTACTAGTGATGTTTCAGATTCCATTATAAATTTTTGTGCTGTTTCAACTAACATTGTCACTGCCAAGAATAAAAGCCCAATTTCAGGTACACCAGTTGTATCTGTCAAAATAGGAGATCACAATTATTACAGGCTATGCGATTTGGGATCCATTGCTAGCGCTATTCCCTATTCACTCTATCAGGAGATCATGGGTGAGATTTCACCCTATGAACTTGAAGAGATTGATGTTACTATTTATCTAGAAAACAAAGAAACTATCTCTCCCATTGGGATTGTGAGAGATGTTGAAGTCCTATGTGGAAAGGTAAAGTATCCTACCGACTTTCTAGTACTTGGTTCAGTTCAAGATAGTTTTTGCCCTATTATCTTTGGTAGGCCTTTCCTCAGAACTTGTGGAGCTATAATAGACTGCAAAAGAGGTAAAGTTTCTGTTGAATTCAATGGTGAGCCTAAAGATCCTTTGCAGCAATATATGGAAGACCACGAGAATGATATGCATAGGCAAGAAAGAAATGAGTTGGATGAAATATTCACAAGACAAACTGCTATCATGAAGTACAACCTTCCGGTTGAACCTTTAGGAATCCTAGCACAACCAAAATAAGACCCGGTGTTTGACCTCAAACCACTTCCCGATACGTTCAAGTACGCTTATTTAGATGAAAAGAAAATATATCATGTTATTATCAATGATAACCTTTCAGGATTTGAAGAAGAGCGGTTATTGGAGACACTTCGCAGACACCGTGTGATACGTCCCAAACGTATCTATAATTTCTGCTTGCTCCATGCATGTTTTGTGTGACTTTGCCATGATTTTCTTGAACTTTCATACAGTTTTGAGCATATTTGGACTAATCTATTAACCCAGTGCACCCAACTGCCAGTTGTTCTTTTCTGCTTTTTTTTGTATTTCAGGTTTTCCGACCATTAAAAGTGCTCCAAAAAATCCGGAAAAATCAGATAAAAAATCAGCGACCCGGAAGCTTCCGGAATAACCAAGGCAGCGGAGGGGGGCCACCACCAGGAGACAAGGAGGGTCCCTGGTGCGGCCCCACCCTAGGCCGCACCGGGAGGCCTCCAAGCTGCCTGGTGGGTCCCCGACACCCCCCTCCGCCTATATTTAGCCCTCGGGGTGGAAACCCCTAATATCGATCCCTTTTTCGCGATCTCGCCTCTGTACCGCCGCCACCACCGTTTCAAGATCGGGGCTTCCTGGAGAAGCTGCTCCGGCACCCTGTCGGGAGAAGCTACCCCCTCCGGGAGTCCATCCACAACCATGGATGCCTCCCGTATGTACCGTCAGTAGTTCCCCTTGGACCATGGGTCCGTGACCAGTAGCTATGTGATCTATCTCTCCCCTCTTTGTGCCTCCCTTTCGAGACCTCGTGAGCTGCCTCACATGATCGAGGCACCTTTGTAATTTTATGACGTTGCTATGCTGAGTTTGTTGGGATCTGATGGATTATGAGACTATGTTCAGACTGTGATGACTAATATATTTGGTTCTTCTCTTTTATATTTTGTTCTTGAGTAAATTCTTGCATGTTCTCCGTTGCCATATTTTACTTTGGCCAAGTGATTTGTTGCAACTCCAAGAGGGAGCGTTATGCTTGATTGTGGGTTTAGCCCCTTGATGTCTAGCTTGAGTGAAAGAAACATGAGACTAGGGGATGTGTTGTTGCCACCAGGGATAAAACAACGGTGCTTGTATTCGCGGATGCAAGGATTGTTTACTTTACGCAAAGTTCTTTTAATGCAGTTGTCTGTTGCTTTGGATTTACACTTTGGGTGGGATTCACATCTTAATATCAGCGAGATGTTCTGGATAGATATCTCAAGGTGGATGATTCGTAGTAGATGCAGATGGATTTCGGTCTACTTACCTTGGCGTACTGCCCATTGCTTTTGAGCCCTTCCTTTCTTTGTAGCATAGTTAGCATTGCGGTGCCTTCTTAATCCTGTCAATTGCCCAACTATGATTTGTTTACCTCGCTAGCACTTTTATCGTCTTTTGGGAGAGAGACATCACTAGTCAAAATCACGGGACACCAGTCCATCTTCATATCATTGTTTACATCTTTAGTTTAATTTTCAGTTTCTATCACTATCATTATCCCGTGTGTTTTATCCTTTGTAAACAGCAAGGCCGGAGGAATTGACAACTCCTCTGTACTCGTTGGGAGCAAAGTTATTCGTATCTGTGTGCAGGTCCAGGTGAAGTTACAACCCTTGGTTGAGAACGGTGCCATTGTTAACTTTACGACCTTCTTGTATCTCTGCGAGTCCTCCTGGACAATACTCAACCTTAGCATTTTTTCTAAGGGAAATTTTCTTCTACGCCATATTTCACCTTCCACTTGGGGTAACCAATGAGGAGTGAGAGATCCTCACCGTATCAAGCCAATTTCTGGCGCCGTTGCCTGGGACTCCAGTCTACAAGATAGGGGAGTTGCACACTATCTTTTATCTTTGCTTTTTAGTCTTGTTAGTTTACCTTTCAGTTTTTACTTTTGTGTCCCTTATCAAAAATACCAAAAATACCTGTTACCTTGTCAGTAGTTACCACTATGGCTGGTCCTTTTGCCTTTGTTGAGGCAGAAGTGCTTACCTTTACTCAAAGAGGTGGTGAAAGTTTGAAAGATGCTTGGTATAGAATTAATGATTCTCAAAAGAGAGCCACCAAGAAGCAATCCACTACTATCTTGCTTAGAAATTTTTATGTTGGGATCACTTCTTGTAATAGGTTTCTTTTAGACACTGCTATCAATGGGAACTTCGTAGAGGCCCCAGTTTGGGAAGCCCTTAATGTTATTGAAAATCTTGCTGGAAGTCTCCCAGTTGTTAGTATTAAGGAGGGCATTACTTTAGCTCAAATTATGAGAAAACTTGAAAAAATAGAGCTAGAGATGCCAAGTATAGATAGGGTGAATGAGTTGGATCATAAGATTCAAGGGAATTTAAATAGGTTAGATAACTCCATGCAGAAAATTATCAAAACTTTGGAGACTATCAAATCCCTTGATGAGAAGTCTTCTAGGATAGAAAAGATTGAGGAAGTTATTGAAACTTTAGGAAATAACTTTTGCTCAATCAAAACCAAAAAGGATGAAACTCCAGCAAAGAAGGAACCTAAGCTCGTTTACATCCCCAAGGTTCCTCGAGCTAAAGCAAACACACCTATTGCCAAAAGAGTTGAAACGGTGAAAACTTTGGAGGAGACACCTATCTTTAACTTTAATGAAACTCCAATTGATTTCCCTCCTTTTGATTTTATTCCAAGAAGAATTTTCATTCATCCTTTGTTTGAGAAACCTATCAAGACTAGTTGTACTATTGAAGAGCTTTTTGATGATTTGATGATGGTTCAATGGATACAACTTGATCTTCTGCTTTAAGCCTAGCTAATGGCTCTAAAGAAGCGCTTTCGGGAGGCAGCCCACAACGAATTTAGGTTTTTCTTTTTGCTTTTTTTCTGTTCTTAGTACTCTTGATGATTTTTACTACTGTAGCAACATCATTGTATCTTTACTTTTCAAGCTTTGTGCCTTTTATAGCCTCATACGACAAGGGAAGTGAAAGTTGTGACATGTTGTCCAGAAAACAGATTCTGTCCTCGTGACTAGAAAAATCATGGAAAAATCCCAGTTCGTCATTTTGAGCTGAAATTTTTACACACCGTGCTCTATACAATTACGAAACTTGCGTATGTTCTGAGTCTTTTGATTTGAGTTGCAGAAGTACTCCTAAAAAATTCGTTTCTATCTTCTGTTCTGTTTTTCACAGATTCTGCCACGTTTTATCTCTCTTCACTTTTGCAAACCTTAATCTTGCTTTTTCTTTGCAAAAACTTTTTGTCAATCTTGGGAAACAGTATCTCTTCAAGATTATCTTTATTTACAGCAAAGGAAAAATTATTTTATTAGGGTACTAACCTCTCTAATCAGTCTACAATGAGTTATGTATGAAGGGAGTTTTCAAGTGTGCGATGGAAGATGATGAAAGAAGATCCTGGAGTGTCAAACTCTCAAGATTGGGGATGCCCATGTGCAACCCCAATAAATATTCAAGGAGACTCAAGCGTCTAAGCTTGGGGATTCCCCCGTGCATCCCCTTCTCCATCAACAATTATCAGTTCGTCTCTCGCTGCACTATATTTTTATCACTTCATGCGTTATGTGCTATGCTTGGAGCGTCTCGATCTTTACTTTTATGAGGTTTGTTTTTGTTTTGTTTTCTGTAGTAACAAGTTATATCCCAGCTTACTTTCTTTCGTGTGGGAGAATTACACGCTCCGCTTGAACTAGAACTCCTCATAGGATTTGCATACTTATTATTTTAGCTGTGAGTTGTTCTTTTTCTTTTCTTAGTTGCTGCTCTATTTAGTTGTAGTGCTTTAGTTTTTCTAGAGCTTTCTCTTTTTTTAGGTTGAACTTTCTATAGGTTTCATGTTTTATCTTGTTAGAGAGTTTGCTTGTTGCACTGAGTTTTGTGTCTTGACTAGAAGTAGGTAGTTGAAGTTGCTTTTCTCTTTGTAGTACTAACTTGCAATAGTTTTGAGGCATTGACTAGAGTAATGTTTGAACTTTTGGTGTCAAGAGCTCGAGCCTATTAGTGATAGATGTCGTATTTTGGGCAATCCGTGTGTTTTTCAAAAACCAAAAACCCCTGTTGAGAACTCTAGCTACTAGATGGATCACTAACCTCTGGAGGGTTCGAATATTAGAGTACACTCACGTACCATGAGTCGAGGATGCGCAAGGATAACCAAACCCCTATACACTCCTCCTCGGGGTACTTGTATCTTTGTGAACCTCCTGATTAGATTGAGAGTTACCGATAATAAGTGCATGAGTTCTTCGGACTAATGTGAGTATTCGAAAGTTGACACTTCCCCCACCTATACTTTCTCTAGCCTCTTCGGTATCGTGGATTGCCCTTTCTCACCTTGAGAGTTGGCGCATACTTCGCCGGTGCAACCAAACCCTTGGCACGATACGCTCTGTCATCACGAGTCTCCTTTTATCTTTCCTCAAAACAGCCACCATACCTACCTACAAGGCATTTCCATAGCCTTTCCGAGATACATTGCCATGCAACATCCATCTTCTCATGACTTGATCCTCATGTCATACCTTTGCATCATGATAGTTATATCTTCTTTATGTGAGTACTTTTGTAAAGTGTGAAAGATCTCCTATATTCTTGTAAAATATAGAGTGTTTCCCCCAAGTGAGGAAAAGATCCCAAATAGGACAAAATCAAAAGATCCCAAAGAGGACAAATGAGAGTTAAATAGAAAGAGCCATTGAAGCCACCAAAAAAATAAAAAAAAATAGAAAAAAGCGAAAAATAAAAATAAAAAGAGAGAAGGGGGAACACTACTATTCCTTTTGAGAGATCCACACTAGTATTTCATCTTCCATCCCTTGTATTCCATAGAGATCATCATCATGCATATAGCTATGTGGGGACCTTCACACTATAGAACTTGGCTTGTATATTCCAATGATGAGCCTCATCAAACGAGCTCTAGGTCTTCTTGAGCAAGCAAGTTAGATGCACCCCCACTAGTTCTCTTGGAGAGCTTTTAGCTCACATGTGCATCCGTTGCATGGAAATCCCTACTCCTCACAACATATCTATCATATGGCCTTCTCTCGTGTCGTCGATATGTGACGGCAGATGCCATGGGGATGGCTAAAGTGAGGGGAAGACACGAGGGAGAGAATGTCGATGGTGCCGGAATCGGGTTGGGCACAAGCACGGTGAAGACACCACGATGTACCCAGGTTCGGGGCTCTCCGGAGAGATAACACCCCTACTCCTGCCTGTCTCTTGTATATCAATGGAGTGGCTACAATAACTGCTCTTCTACCTTCTCAGGGGAAGGTGTGCACCGCCGCCGTGGGCAAGGTCCTCTCCCGCTTCCCTGAGGAGTAACTACGAGCAGTGAATGAATTGAAAGGAGAAAGAGTTAATGAGATCTCAGGTGTGTCGTCGTCCCTCGCGCAGGAGGGGTACCCTGGCTCTTATAGTGTGAGTCCAGGGTACTATGGTAACTTCAATGCCTAAAGGGCCCATTTGTCATCCTCTAATCGGCCTGGGCCCACCGACTGCTCCTATCTGGGTGATCCGGAGCCTACGAGCGGCGGCCCATGCTACTACCTTGTAGGGTCTAGTGATGAACAGTGGAGCTATGAGGTACGGTCTTGTCGGCCTGTCCGCGGAATCGGCGGAGAGGTCGACATCGTATCTCCCGGAAATCCTCGATGTGACTTGGCCTTCCTGCCACCCAGATATCTCGGGATATGGCATTTATGACCTCGTAATCATACCCCCGACTGGGTGTCAGGTAGCTCCGATTGCACCTGGACCGACTGGTGGTTCCTGGGTAAGGCCGATTGTTCTGGGCAATCGGTCTTCTAGGAAACGACCTCGGTCCAGCTGCAGGCCTATCGGACGATCGTCTTCAATGAACAAAAGGGTGGACCGATTGCGCCTAGGCCGACTGCCGGCACTTGGTATGGCCGATTGCTTTAGAGCAATCGGCCGTACCTCTGCCTAGCTCGGCCCAGCTGCAGCCCAATCGGCCCAATCCTTGTCTTGAAAGCTTGCTTCCGCTTGGGTTAGCCTACCCGGGTACCAATCCCCCGACAGTAGCCCCTAAAGCTGTGAAGGTCCCACGGTCACTTGACCGCGGGGCCTTTGCAGTTTTTCAATTTGTCTTGAGGGTTTCCGACTGCTATGGCCTCTTCGAGTGCGTCATTCCGAGTTCGTCGGCCGACTCGGAGATCACACTCGGCTGACCTCGTTCCCATCCGATTGGATTTGGTTCCTTCTCGCTTCGTATCTTCATTTTCTGGAACAGTATCTTCTGCCGACTGCGCTCCAACGGTTACCTCCGACTTGCCCGCGACGTGATCAATGAGCTGGAACCCACGACCCACGCGCGACGTGACATAACTGCAGGAGCCGGCCCCCACGTCGCACGTCTCGCCTTCTGTGCCATGATCCTCTGTGCTGATCTGTCGGCTGGCCTTCTTGTGCCCTAGGCCACACCGTGCCACATGGCCACGGGGTGATCCCACTCCCCTCCCCCGCCGCCCATATAAGCCACCGGGGGGGGGAGCCTCGCCTCTTCCTTCTCCAGCACATCTCCTTCAACCTCCAGCCTTCTCTCTCTCTCTGCGCCATTGCCGTTCCTCGTGCAGATTTCTCTCCCGCGGACCTCTGCTCTCCCGCTTGCTCCGGCAACTGATTCTTGCTCCTCGCCGCCTCCGCCGCCGCCGCAGCAGTTTGCCGGCGTCGCTCTCGCGCTCCACCTCAATCTGCTTCCTCTCCTTCCTCTTCTGCGGAATCGATGGCTCCACGACGGGACGTCTCGCAGGCGAGCCGCGGGTGCTGGAAGGGATCCCAAGCCACCTTCGTCGCCATCGAAGCACTGATTCGCGCCCGAAAGATGCCCGCAGAGATCGAATGGCGGATCCCGGGCAATGCCGACGTCGTGCCCAGCGCGCGCACGGGCGAGAGGGTCGTCTTCCTCGCTCACTTTGAGCGTGGATTCGGCCTTCCCGCAAGCGCCTTCTTCCGCGAGTTCCTTGAGTTCCACCGACTTCAGCCTCATCATCTCGCCGCCAACTTCATCATGAACCTTTCCGGGTTCGTGACACTTTGCGAGGGCTATCTCGGCTACCGACCTAGCATCGCGCTCTTCAAGCGCTTCTTCAACCTCCGAGCCCACAATGCTCGAACAGGAGAGATTGTTGCCCCCACCATCGAAGGCGGCAAACCCTCCTATCCGACTGATATGACCGACTGCGGCAGTTGTCTTGCCGCAGCCGGCAAGATAAAATATCCCAGCCCCGACATCGTCCAGTCCTGCAAAAACTGGCAGACGTCGTTCTTCTACGTCAAGTCTCCCGATCAAGGCCCCGACCTCCTCAACCTGCCCGAGTTCTCACTCGCTAGGCCGGTTGAGAAGCATCAATGGGCTCTGAAGTACGGTGCTGGGGATTGCGACGTCGACGCTCAAGCCACCAGGGTCACCCAGCTGGAGCGAGAGGGACTCCTTCCCACCGACTTGATAGCGGCATGGCTTCACGCGCGCATTCTTCCCCTGCAGCGCCAAGTGCACTGTCTCTGCGACGTGTCAGGGCCTCGGGACCCCACTCGGCTCTGCACGTGGGAAATGAAGACCGAGATCCTCTGCGCCCGAGTGAAAGCCATCACCGCCAGTGCGCTGCCTGATCCTTTCCGGTTCGGGCTTGCCTACCTTACCCGACAGCGGAAACCGCCTGTGGTATGCTCCGATTACTTGTGCCTTCTTTTCAGCACTTCATTCAGTCCGACTGCCTGCTCTTCCGATTGCTTTTTCTTCCAACTACATGCTCTTCCGATTGCTCTGATCACTTGTGCCCCTTTTAGCACTTCATTCAGTCCGATCACATGGAGGACGGCCAGGAAGCTGGTGTGTTTGCCCCTGATCGCACGGAAGAGGACCCCATTGACCTTGAGTACAATGGCGAGATCCCTTCCGCCGAGTTCAGTGGAGACGATGAGGATGAAGATGAGTCCTCTGGGGAATCCTCCGACCCCATGGACGCCGAAGATGATGATGCTGCGCGCGCCATCCCCCCAAGGACCACCGCTCGGCTGCCAGCTCAAGGGGGTACGCCCGACTCTTCCCTTGAGCAACTTTTGGCTGATTGGAGTGACGATGATAGTATCTCAACTGGTGCTGCTCCTGATGCATCTCCTCGGGATAAGCCTCCCAGGGTGCCAGCCAAACGCATCTCGGCAGCTGGCTCTTCCTCTGGTACCGCTCCCTCCAAGGTCATCCAAACCGCGCCGACTGCCCACAAAGGCAAGCATGCCCAGAAGACGACAGCTCGAAGGCCGACCACTCAGGCGCCGCTGAATGTCGCCCCACTCCGCTGCCGAATGCCTACCGGCGCACCTCGGACGATCGGGTATGCTTCTGACTTTCTGCGCAGTACGTTGCTACCTCTGCTTCTACTGACTCTTCTCCCTTTCTCCATTCAGCGAGCCTATTGGGCTTGATGACATCGACATCGAGATTCCGGCTCGTGTCGGCGCCATCATCTCGCCCGCTGCTTCTGCTGCAGCTGTTCGCAAGCGGCCGACCGCCACCCATCACTCCTCCAAAGACGCCGAACGTGCTGCCAAAAGAGCTCGGCTCGCAGCAGCCCAGAAGACGTCTCCTTCCGACCTCGCCCCAAAGATCATCAAGCGTGCGCCCGACCCGGTATCTCCTGGTGTCGGGGGAACGCAATCGGTAGATCCGATTGCCCCCTCCCCGCCACGCCGCTCCAGCCCGGCCGCAGCTGCTACAACTTCTCCCGCTCCGTCGACCGCCGTGCCCGATGCGCCAATGGTCACGATCTCGCCGCCGACTGTGATGTCGGCACCGCCAACCATTGCTACCACGCCACCAGCTGTTCTATCAGCGCCGCCGACGACCACAACTCTTCCCCCAGTCATCGTTACTACCGCTGCTCCGACTCGCCCGATTGTGCCGCCGCCGCAATCGGGTGCTTCTGATTTTCAAGTGACGACGGTGCCACCAACTCTTACAACTGCCACTTCCATCGCGATTCCAACCTCAGCGCCGACGTCGACCCCCACTGCCTCGGAAGTTTTAATGCGCACGGTGGATCAATTCCGGGCCTAGTACTCTCGCGCCCGTCATGTTGGTGCTGAGGCTGACGCTGCGCTTCCTCCTCAAGAGCCCATGGCGTCCACGCTGAGCCGAGTAAACTGCTTCGCCAACGCCATTGCTCGGGATCTGCAACAGCTCGCCTCGCATCATACGGTAACCTCTTGCTTTCCTTCTTTTCCTTCTTTTACTTTGGACATTTTTCTTCCGGTGGGTGCGCGCAAGCGCACCCAGTGGGTGTAGTTCCCGAGATTCGGGCCAATTGATTACAATCGGTTCGGATCTTCTTAGTACTTTCGCTTTTCTCGTTTGCCTTCCTCAATCGGTGGACTTTCCTTCCGGTGGGTGCGCGCAAGCGCACCCACTAGGTGTAGTCCCCGAGATTCGGGCCGATTGATTACAATCGGTTCGGATCTTCTTAGCATTTTTGCTTTTCTCATTTGCCTTCCTCAATCGGTGGACTTTTCTTCCGGTGGGTGCGCGCAAGCGCACCCAGTGGGTGTAGTCCCCGAGATTCGGGCCGATTGATTACAATCGGTTCGGATCTTCTTAGTACTTTCGCTTTTCTCGTTTGCCTTCCTCAATCGGTGGACTTTCCTTCCGGTGGGTGCGCGTAAGCGCACCCACTGGGTGTAGTCCCCGAGATTCGGGCCGATTGGTTACAATCGGTTCGGATCTTTTAGCATTTTTTCTTTTCTCATTTGCCTTCCTCAATCGGTGGACTTTCCTTCCGGTGGGTGCGCGCGAGCGCACCCACTGGGTGTAGTCCCCGAGATTCGGGCCGAATGGTTACCATCGGTTCGGATCTTTTAGCATTTTTCTTTATCACTGACTTTGTCGTACTGTTCTTCTCAGGCCATTATGGAGGAGAAACGAAATGTCTTCGAGAAACTTCTTGAAGCTTATTCTGCCAGCCTCCGGGTCCTCGCCCAGGCCCAGCTGCAGGTCAACAACCTGTCAGCCGAGACCTTCAAACTGAAAGGTATCTTCTAGCCCATCTGCCTCTTCTCCACTAGCCGATTGCTCTAGCGCTCATATCTCTATGCTCTTTTCTAGCTACTATTCCTCTGGTAGGTGACCTCCAGGGCCGGATTTCTGAATTAACTGCAGAACTTAACCGGCAGAGCCCAGCTCTCGCCAAAGCTTCTGAAGAAGTGACTCGGCTGCAAGGGGTAGAGACTGACCTGAACCGGACTATTCACAATCTTCGCGCCGAGATGGCAGCTCTTGAAAATAAACATCTCGCGGACGTTGCTGCTGTGACGGCTACTAGCGCTGGGCTTCTTGCCGAGCGGGATGCCGCGGTCTCCGCCCGAGATGCTTTACAAGCCGAGAGGGATGAAGCAGTCGCCGCGCGGGATTCCATTCGCAAGGATCGCGACGAGCAGATCGCCAAATATGAAGAAATGGAGAAGCAGCATCTTGAAGAGAATGCCCGAATGCGCCGCCGAGCCAAAGGTTTCTGCGAATCGCTAACTGACATGGATCTTCTCCTTAGCGGTGAGTCTTCCTTTATGCCGATTGCATCTTCCGATTGCTTTCTTCTTGTACCTGATTTCTCACATTTTTCCTTCTTGACATAGAGGCTTGGCCCGAATCTGAGGCGGCTGCCTACGCCGCTGTCGCCCAGTCTCGGGAGGATCATATCGCTGCCGGAGGGACTTGTGACCGCGCGGACAGCGTCTGGACCCGACATGAATATCTGATCGGCACTCAAGCTCGCATTCCGGTCATCCAGGGAGTGGCCCTGTCCTTCAAACTCGGAATTCTGAAGATTGCCGAAGCCCTGTGGCCGGCGGCTGAGCTCAAGGCTGGACTAAAGAGAATGGAACATGCTGCCGACTCCTCCGCCGAGGTCCGCAAGGACGACCCACAAGAGGAGGAATATTCTGATCAAGGGGAAACTCCGAATGCGACCACTGAGCAAACTCGGATTCTCCTCAAAGCTATCCCCCGTCGGATCGACGTTCTGCTGAATTCCGCGGGTCGTACTGGTGCGGAGACTGCCCTTCAGACGCTATTGACTTGGTACCCTCAGGTGAAACTCTCCAAGTTATACAGCCTCCGAGATGGTGCCGGGGACCTTCTTGAGAAAACCTATGCTGAAGTCAATCGGCTGGCCTGCACTATGGCGAACTGGTTCTCTCCGTATGACTACACTCCATATCTTGATGACGGAGGGAATCCACTCCCTGCTTCAACTATCTCTGCGCTAGCCGAGGAGCCTTCCGACAGCGATTCATCTCAGACCTCTCCGAAGACGAAGCGAGCTGATGCTGCCGGTTCTGAAGCTCAATCGGATCCATCTGCTCCATCCTCCAGCTCGGTGCCTCCGACTACTTGAGATGTGCCATCTTGATTTGTATTCGGACTGTCCACCTGCCGATATTAGATCGGTTTACTTTTCCTTGTAAGACAATTCTGCCGACACCCACTGGGGACCTGGATGTAATGAACTTATTCGGCCTTGGGCCTGTTACTTTTGATGCAAATCGATCGCTTGTTTTAACTGTTTTCATGTGCGATCAACTTTGCGTCTTTGCCGGTTTCTTTCATCGGTTGCGCTTGGGAATGTTTACTGCGTCGATCTTGCTGCCGACATACGGTCCGCAATCGGATCAACAGTAAACATTCAGCCAAGGTTCGATGAGTTTTTATGTTTACACGACAAGATTTCCAACGCAAAGGATTCTGCAACAGCAGGCGCCGATTGCTCGGTTCTGGATCTAGTGTCCGAGTTTGCGGCGCAATCGGCGACTTTATCTCGTCGGCGCTGCTTGTGGTGGCATGTTTCGAGTTGTTTCCCGAGATTTGTACTACCGACTGCTTCAATCGTCACCCTTTTCAATGGCACAAACCCCTTAGTGATTTGCGCTTGAGCTGGGTGTCCGATTGCGAGGCAGCCTGCATTCCCCGTGCCACGATGGCTTATTTTCTTGACTCGTGGTCGGCCAGTCCCCGGGTATGCTATGCACATCTCGGGTCTGACGGAGCGTTGCCGATTACGGCTAGCTCTTCGAATGGAATTATACGAAAGTACTCGAATGCTCATTTTCAGAGACATGATAACTTTAACTGATTGTTTGCCGAATGGCTTACATAAACTTATGCCGTTCAACTATAGAACGGACATAACAACTCGGCATTCCACGGCCGCTCTGTCTCTACTCCCGATGTGTCCTTGTGCCGAGTTCCCTTGATGCAATCGATCAGGTAGTAGGAGTTGTTTTTGAGCGCTCTACTGACAATAAATGGCCCTTCCCAAGGTGAGGATAGCTTGTGCTGCCCATCTGACTTCTGGATTCGGCGGAGCACCATGTCCCCCTCTCGGAAAGAGAAAGGTCGAATCTTCTTGCTGTGGTAGTGCCGCAACTTCTGCTGATAGATTGCTGACCTAGACAAGGCCAACAAACAAGCTTCTTCTTTGAGGTCGACGTCGTCTTCTCTTGCTAACTTGGCTTCTTCTTCAGTGTATAAAGCGTGCCGAGGTGAATCAAACTCGATGTCGGAGGGGATGACTGCTTCTGAACCATATACCAGGAAGAAAGGAGTGAACCCAGTCGACCTATTCGGCGTGGTCCTCAAACTGAAAAGTACTGCGGGGAGTTCATCAATCCATGCCCCAGGTGCCCTCTCAAGTGGCTCTACCAATCTGGGCCTGATACCCGATAAGATTAGTCCATTTTCCCTTTCGACCTGACCATTGGACTGTGGGTGTGCCACAGATGCCAGATCAAGCCGAATGCCTTGCTGAGATGCATATCGAGCCAATGCCCCCTTTGCAAAGTTTGTGCCGTTGTCGGTGATGATGCTGTTGGGAACACCATATCTGCATACGATGTCGGCCACAAACTTGACTGCAGTCGGTCCATCCAACTTCTTGATTGGTCTTGCCTCGATCCACTTGGTAAATTTGTCGACTGCCACCAGGAGATGTGTCATGCCGCTTCTAGCTCTCTTGAATGGTCCGACCATGTCCAGACCCCAAACTGCAAATGGCCAAGCTATTGGGATGGTCTTCAGTGCCGATGCTGGCTGATGACTCTTTGCCTTGAATCGCTGACAACCCTTGCAGTGCTTCACCAGATTTTCAGCTGCTGCGAGTGCAGTTGGCCAGTAGAAACCATGCCGGAAAGCCTTGTTGGCGATTGCCTTTGCTGACGCGTGATGACCACATTCACCCTGATGGATGTCTCTAAGCAGCTCCAAGCCTCTGTCCTCTTCAACACACCTCTAAAGAACACCAGTCGGACTCTTGCGCATCAGCTCATTGTTGATGATTGTGTAGGCCCAAGATCGGCGACTGATCTGCCTGGACAATGCCAAATCTGGTGTAAGGGTCCCGTCTGCCAAAAAATCTCGAATCGGCTGTGCCCATGATGGCGCACTGACCACTACCATTACTGCTGCTTGCTGGGGTAAGACTTCTTCTTGGATTTTGGTCTCTTGAGCATTGGCCTGCTCGATCTCGGCCTCTTGAACCTCTGCTATCTCTTCTTCTGTTTGCGAACTGCCGACTGCGGCGCCTGGCACGCATTCGGTAGCCTCTGGTGCTGACTTCTCATCTGGGGTTGAAACTTCATTACTGCGATCGGCAACTTCTAATATCACTTGTTCTCCAGAGGTTGTGCCCTCTGGCGCAGCCTCTGCTTGCTTCTCTGTGGTATCGCTCTTTTTCTTCTCTTCTGCAGCCCCTGGTTTGCAATCGGAAGCCCCTGGTGCTATTGCCGAGACACCCTGAGCGCTGGATTGCTTCTTCATGGTTGCAGGCCTGGCCGGTTGAACTTCTTTTGCCTTTCTCAGAGCTTCAAGATCGGTCTCCGAGATGAATATGGACTCAGAGTCTGGTGACGGAGTGATGGACGGCTTCTTGATGTGCTCGAGAGATACGCCTGGTGGAATTTCTTGCCTTGTGGAACCAAGCTTGGACAATGCATCTGCTGCTTCATTATTTGCTCTTGGAACATGATGGAACTCACAACCTTCAAAGTATCCGCTGATTTGCTGCACCAGGAATCGGTAGCCTGCCATATTAGCATCTTTAGCATCCCACGTGCCCGAGCACTGCTGTACCACCAGATCGGAGTCACCATAGCACTCAATATTCCGAATACCGATTTCCTTGGCCAACTTGATACCATGCACAAGGGCTTCGTACTCGGCTACGTTGTTTGATGCTGCGAAGTGAATCTGGAGCACATATTGCAATTGATCTCCCCTTGGGGACGTGAGCACCACCCCGGCCCCTAGGCCATTCTTCATCTTGGAGCCATCGAAATGCATTCGCCAGACATCCGACATGGGGAGCTGTGGCATGTACTGAGTTTCAGCCCAGTCCACCAGGAAATAGGCTAGTGCCTGCGACTTGATTGCAGTCCTTGGCTCATATTGGATGCCATGACTGGCCACCTCGATTTCGCATTTCGCCACTCTTCCGGTTGCATCTTTGCTTCCCATGATGTCGGCTAATGGAGCCGAACTGACAACAGTGATCAAGTGGGCTTGAAAATATGGCTTCAATCTCTTGGCCGCCATGTATACTCCATAGCACATCTTCTGGTAGTGAGGATAGTTCTGCTTGGATGCTGAAAGCACTTCACTGATGTAGTAGACTGGACGCTGGACTTGCTGTGCCTTGTCCTTCTCGGGCCGCTCCACCACCATAACTGCGCTGATCACCCGATTGGTTGCTGCAATGTATAACATCATGGGCTCCTTCTCAATCGGGGCAGCCAGAATCGGTGCCGTGGATAGCATGCGCTTGAGCTCTCGGAATGCTTCATTTTCCTGGGGGGTCCAAGTAAATTTCTCTGTCTTCTTCATCAACTGGTACAAGGGAATTGCCTTCTCGCCCAGCCGACTGAGGAATCGGCCGAGCGACGCGAGGCAACCGGTGAACTTCTGCACTTGCTTCAAGGTCTTGGGCTGCTCCATGCGCTCTATTGCGGCTATCTTCTCGGGGTTGCATTCGATTCCCCTCTCGGAAACGAGAAACCCCAAGAGCTTGCTGGCTTGGACTCCAAACACACACTTCTCCGGGTTGAGCTTGATCTGATAGGTTCTCAGATTTGCAAAGGTCTCTCTGAGGTCGTCCAACAATGTGACTCCCCTTGCCGACTCCACCACCAAGTCATCCACGTAAACGTGGATATTTCTGCCGAGCTGAGAGTGTGTGCATCTTTGCATCATGCGCTGATAAGTGGCACCTCCATTTTTCAGACCAAAAGGCATGGTGATATAGCAGTAGGCCCCGAAAGGGGTTATGAATGCTGTCTTGATCTGATCCTCCACGGCTAACTTTATCTGGTGATATCCAGCAGTAGCATCCAAAAAGGATAACAACTCACAACCGGCCGTAGAATCAACCACTTGGTCAATTCGGGGCAAAGCAAACGGATCTTTGGGGCATGCCTTGTTCAAACACGTGTAATCTATACACATACGCCAAGTCTTGTTCTTCTTCATGACGAGGACTGGATTGGCCAGCCACTCGGGGTAAAACACTTCCATGATGAAACCTGCAGCTTGTAACTTTGCAATCTCTTCGCCGATTGCTCTTCTCTTGTCCTCAGAAAAACGTCTCAGGGGTTGTTTGACCGGCTTCGAGCCTGGCCGAATGTGCAGCTTGTGCTCGGCAAGTTCTCTCGGAACACCAGGCATGTCCTGTGGAGACCATGCAAAGATGTCCCGATTCTCACGGAGAAACTCGACGAGCTCGCTTTCCTATTTGTCGCTAAGTCCAGCTCCGACCACAACAAACTTGGTCGAGTCGGAGGGATCGAGAGCGATTTTCTTGCTATCCTTGGCCGATTGAAAAGCCGATTCCTCATCTGCTCTCTTTGCTGGGCCAACCGGCAGTGGATTCTTGCTCTGCGCTTGCGCCATTGCAATCACCTTGCCGAGCTGACGCTTCTCTGTCTCCACCACTAGGGACTCAGCCAAACTGCTGACAGCAGATGTGCACTCGAGGGACTTCCTGAAGTCTCCGGTGACTGTGATGACGCCGCTTGGCCCCGGGATCTTCATCTTCAGGTATGTCTGCTGTGCATTGATCATGAACTTGGCAAATGCTGGTAATCCCAACAAAGCATGGTATGGACTGCTAAGGTCGGCCACCTCGAACCAAATCGGCTCTCTCCTGAAAATTCTCCTCTGTGCCAAAAATGACGTCCAACCGAATGCGACCCAAGGGGGTGCAAGACAACCCAGGGACAATCCCGTGGAATGTCATCCGACTGCGCTCCAAATCCCTCTCTGTAAGTCCTAGCTTGAGCATCGTATCTCGGTACAGGATGTTGATTGTGCTTCCTCCATCAACTAGCACTCTTGAAAACTTGCATGAAAACTTAGGCCCTGCGACCAGAGCATCCACTACCAGCGGATAGTTGCCCGGATTCGGCAAAATAGCGGGGTGACCTGCTCTGTCCCAGGATATCGGACACTCGGACCAATGCATGAATTGGGGAATCGGCGGCATTGTTGCATTGACTTCCTGGGCTCGGGCTCTCCGACTGCCCTTATCTGTGGACTCACTGGTAAAAATCATATATGCTGCATCTTGCTGCGGGTACTGGTTCTGCTGCTGAGGCAGTCCTCTGTTCTGTGGTGGTGGTGATGGTGGTGGTGGTGGGGGTAAAGCTTCTCCTTTTGCTATCCTTCTCACAAAATCACATTGCCGAGTGGTGTGCGCAGACGGCCTCCCAGGCGTGCTGTGCAACTTACATGGTGCATCCAACATGTCCTCAAACGTGTACTTGGGCTTCATCTGCCCTGGGGGGTCTCACATTGGATCTCATCTTCCGACTGCCTCCTTGTGCCGGTGGGTCTTCCTCATTCTGAACAACGGCCACCTGCCGACTGCCATACTGAGTGTCCGGTTGCTCGTCCTTTCGCTTGCCGTTGTTCTGCTGGTTGTTGTTGTTGTTGTTGCGGTTGTTCTCTCTTCTCTCTTTCCGACTGAGGCTTTGGTTTCCTGTGTCCGACTGCGGAGCCCCTGGTGACTGGATCACACCTCCAACTCCGAGATTGATAGGGCGCATCGCAGAATCGGACATAGCGAAAGCATTTGCCACCTTCATGAGCTCGGCGAGCGATGTGAAGTCTTTGCGGAGCAGCTTGTGCTTCAGCATTGAATCGGCCAGGCATCCATCAGCGAAGTACTGAATGGCCTGAATCTCATGGACTCCTTCGCATGAATTCTTCAACTTGATCCACCGAGACAGGTAATCTCGGAGGGGCTCGTCCTTGCCTTGCACGCACAAAGCTAACTGCCGAGGGAGGTTGGGCCTTTCATATGTGCTTGTGAAGTTGTGGATGAACGCAGTCGTGAAGTCCTCCCAACAGTTCACACTGTCCTTGGGCAAACTATTCAGCCATGTCCGAGCTGAACCCTGCAGCATGAGCGGTGCATAGCGAACTGCCACACGCCGATTACCTCCCGCAATGCGAACTGCTGTCAGGTAATCGGACAGCCAGTCCTCAGGCTTTACCGAGCCATTGTACTTGGGGGTATCTCTCGGCAATGTAAAGCCTTTGGGGAACTTCTCCGTCCGAATGCGATGACCGAAACATGCTGGGCCAGCTTCTCCTTCTTCATCTTCCTGGGCCTCCTTCTCCAGGAGCTCAATGCGATGCCTTGCATCATTCTGACCGATTTGGCGAGGGCCAAGTCGGGTGCTGATTGCTGGTCTCGGTGCCGACTGCTGCGGCATGTCATGGCGCCTGCTGTTAACAGCCGGCTCTTCCATTCTTCTGCTTGCTGCTGGGCGATTGCTTCTGACCCTGCTGTCATGCCGAGATGGCGCGGGCTGATGCCGATTCTGGTGCGACGCCTTCGGCCGCTGGCTGGCTCTCGCATTCGGCCTCACAATTCCTCTTGATGCCTCTGGCTCAGCATTCTGATTGCCCATTGCCGCGATCTTCTGCTCCTTCGCGGCTGCTATCAGTTCACGCATTCGGCGCGACTGCTCGCGCCGCTCATCTCCTTCCAACTCTTCCAGCTCAAGCGCTATCTGCTCGGCTGCTCTCAGATTCTTGTCGGGTGTGCTATATGTGGGCCTTTGGACAAATGCCGATTGCACCGGTTGCTCCGGTTGTGCTGGCCTTCTCGGACGCTCCGGTTGCTCCGCCCCAGACAACTGCTGGTTGACTGCCCGGCCTCGACTTCTCAGGTCTTCCAGGACTGCGGGCTCAATCGGCCGACGCGGTCCTGCATGCGCTGCATTGTATTCCCGGGTGATGGCTCCCAGCCGACGCTCCTCAGCAAGCACTTGCTCAGCCCTGCGAGCCAGTGCAAGCCGTGCCGTTTCCATCTCGGTATGCACTTGCTCCGGATCACCATTCCTGTTCACGGGTGTGTACAACACATCCCGCAACGCGCTGGTGCCGATTCGTTCTGCCGCATCAGCCACTTCCTTTGCCTTCCTTGCTGCGCTTGCGGGGTCCCGATTGGTCGAGGACGACGCTCCCGCCATCATGACTGTAGCGTGCAGTCGGCCCTCCCCTTGGCCAGGTGCTGCGGCGCAGCCCCTGGTCAAGAGAGGGTCTGTAGCACATGAGAAAACTCGGATGTCTCTCGGATATGCCTCAGGGAAGGCACCGATGAAGAGACGGTGACTTCCCACCTGCAGCGACACCCCGGGCGGCAAGGGAGCTCCTTCCTTATACCGCGCCGAGTAGTTCACCACATAGTCGATTGCCCCACGCCTTAGAATCAGGCCAGAGGCGTGGCTACCGCCCGATGCAGAGGTTGATCCCGTCCGGATCTTAACTCCAGTCGACGCCTCGGTTTGCCCCACGGTGGGCGCCAACTGTCGTCGATATGTGACGGCAGATGCCATGGGGATGGCTAAAGTGAAGGGAAGACACGAGGGATAGAATGTCGATGGTGCCGGAATCGGGTTGGGCACAAGCACGGTGAAGACACCACGATGTACCCAGGTTCGGGGCTCTCCGGAGAGATAACACCCCTACTCCTGCCTGTCTCTTGTATATCAATGGAGTGGCTACAATAACTGCTCTTCTACCTTCTCAGGGGAAGGAGTGCACCGCCGCCGTGGGCAAGGTCCTCTCCCGCTTCCCTGAGGAGTAACTACGAGCAGTGAATGAATTGAAAGGAGAAAGAGTTAATGAGATCTCAGGTGTGTCGTCGTCCCTCGCGCAGGAGGGGTACCCTGGCTCTTATAGTGTGAGTCCAGGGTACTATGGTAACTTCAATGCCTAAAGGGCCCATTTGTCATCCTCTAATCGGCCTGGGCCCACCGACTGCTCCTATCCGGGTGATCCGGAGCCTACGAGCGGCGGCCCATGCTACTACCTTGTAGGGTCTAGTGATGAACAGTGGAGCTATGAGGTACGGTCTTGTCGGCCTGTCCGCGGAATCGGCGGAGAGGTCGACATCGTATCTCCTGGAAATCCTCGATGTGACTTGGCCTTCCTGCCACCCAGATATCTCGGGATATGGCATTTATGACCTCGTAATCATACCCCCGACTGGGTGTCAGGTAGCTCCGATTGCGCCTGGACCGACTGGTGGTTCCTGGGTAAGGCCGATTGTTCTGGGCAATCGGTCTTCTAGGAAACGACCTCGGTCCAGCTGCAGGCCAATCGGACGATCGTCTTCAATGAACAAAAGGGTGGACCGATTGCGCCTGGGCCGACTACCGGCACTTGGTATGGCCGATTGCTTTAGAGCAATCGGCCGTACCTCTGCCTAGCTCGGCCCAGCTGCAGCCCAATCGGCCCCATCCTTGTCTTGAAAGCTTGCTTCCGCTTGGGTTAGCCTACCCGGGTACCAATCCCCCGACATCTCGCCTATAATTGTCCTCATTGATGTGAGCTTTTCACACCTTTTTGTCTTCCGCCTCCACCTTCTTTCTGTTTCGCCTTTTAGGTATCAACTTTCTTGCTCACGCTCATCCATTGCATGAGTGCTCAAAATATCGAAAGGGAGTGGATCAGTTTGACTTGTACCTGGCTAGTGGTCTGGGGACGAGTCAAGATTAGAATCCAAAGGAGACTAAGTGTGAAAATTTAGTAGATAGTTGTTCTCAACAATTACCTTTTCTATCTCGTATTTCAATATCCCCTGCTTGCACGCAAACACCATCTGGAAAAATTCGAGTCACGGACAGCGAGAGCTCTTGCACCTTTTGTTATTTTGTTGCTTGTGTCAATGCTAATATAGACTCTTGCTTGTTAAGACTTGAATTGAATTACATGCTTTGATTGCTTTACTTACAAAGTTCTCATATGGTTGTGTGGCATGTCACCACAGAAATTATGCTTGTTATCATTTACCTACTCGAGGACGAGCAGGAATTAAGCTTGGGGATGTTGATACGTCCCAAACGTATCCATAATTCCTGCTTTCTCCATGCATGTTTTGTGTGACTTTGCCATGATTTGCTTGAACTTTCATACACTTTTGAGCATATTTGGACTAATCTATTAACCCAGTGCACCCAGCTGCCAGTTGCTATTTTCTGCTGTTTTTGTATTTCAGGTTTTCCGGCCATTAAAAGTGCTCCAAAAAATCCGGAAAAATCAGATAAAAAATCAGCGACCCGGAAGCTTCCGGAATAACCAAGGCAGCGGAGAAGGGCCACCACCAGGAGACCAGGAGGGTCCCTGGTGCGTCCCCACCCTAGGCCACGCCAGGAGGCCTCCTGGCTGCCTGGTGGGTCCCCTCGACACCCCCCTCCGCCTATATTTAGCCCTCGGGGCGGAAACCCCAAATATCGATCCCTTTTTCGCGATCTCGCCTCTGTAACGCCGCCACCGCCGTTTCAAGATCGGGGCTGCCTGGAGAAGCTGCTCCGGCACCCTGCCAGGAGAAGCTACCCCCTCCGGGAGACCATCCATAGCCATGGACGCCTCCCATATGTATCGTGAGTAGTTCCCCTTGGACCATGGGTCCGTGACCAGTAGCTATGTGATCTATCTCTCCCCTCTTTGTGCCTCCACTTTCGAGACCTCGTGAGCTGGCTCACATGATCGAGGAAACTTTGTAATTTTCTGTCGTTGCTATGCTGAGTTTGTTGGGATCTGACGGATTATGAGACTATGTTCAGATTTTGATGAGTAATATATTTGGTTCTTCTCTTTTATATTTTGTTCTTGAGTAAATTCTTGCATGTTATCCGTTGCCGTATTTTACTTTGGCCAAGTGATTTGTTGCAACTCCAAGAGGGAGCGTTATGCTTGGTTGTGGGTTCAGCCCCTTGATGTCTAGCTTGAGTGACAGAAACATGAGACTAGGGGATGTGTTGTTGCCACCAGGGATAAAACAACGGTGCTTGTATTCGCGGATGCAAGAATTGTTTACTTTACACAAAGTTCTTTTAATGCAGTTGTCTGTTGCTTTGGATTTACACTTTGGGTGGGATGTTCCTTTTGTATTTGATGAAGATTGTAAGGAGGCTTTCGAAGTTCTTAAGAAAGCTTTGATAACTGCTCCTATAGTACAACCGCCTGACTGGAATTTGCCCTTTGAAATTATGTGTGATGCTAGTGATTTTGCTGTTGGAGCTGTTTTAGGACAAAGGGTTGATAAGAAATTAAATGTTATAAATTATGCTAGCAAAACCCTTGATAGTGCTCAAAAGAATTATCCTAGTACTGAGAAGGAATTCTTAGAAGTAGTGTTTTCTTGTGATAAGTTTAGACCTTATATTGTTGATTCAAAAGTCATTATTCATACTGACCATTCTGCCCTTAAGTATCTTATGGCAAAGAAGGATGCCAAACCAAGACTCATTAGGTGGGTACTCCTTCTTCAAGAATTTGATTTACACATTGTTGATAGAAAAGGAGCAGACAATCCAGTGGCGGACAATCTTTCAAGTATGGAAGTCATACCGCATGATCCCATTCCAGTCAACAACAATTTTCTAGAAAAACAACTTGCCGTTGTAAAAGTACAATCTCTTTTCGATCCTTGGTTTGCATATTATGCTAATTTTATCGTTGCAAAGTATTTGCCTCCAGGTCTAACATTTCAGCAAAGGAAGAAGTTCTTCCACGATTTGAGGCATTAATTTTGGGATGACCCTCATCTTTTCAAAGAAGGTCCGTACGGGATCGTGTGAAGATGCATACCGGAACACGAGCAAAAGGACATTCTCAGACACTATCATGACAGTCCCTATGGAGGACATCACGCCGGTGAGAGGACCGCACATAAGGTTCTCCAATCAGGTTTTTATTGGCCTACTCTCTTTAAAGATGCTAGAAATTATGCTTTATCTTGTGATAAGTGTCAGAGAGTTGGTAATATTAGTAGGAGTAATGAGATGCCTATGAATTACTCTCCAGTGATTGAGCCTTTTGATTGCTGGGGTTTTGATTTTATGGGTCCTTTTCCTCCCTCAGACAAGTACACTCACATTTTAGTGGTTGTTGATTATGTAACCAAGTAGGTTGAAGCAATCGCCACTGAGAGTGCTGATCACAAGACATCTTTGAAAATGCTCAAAGATGTATTTTTTCCTAGGTTTAGTGTACCTAGGTACCTCATGACTGATGGAGGATCACACTTCATGGATGGAGATTTTAGAAAAGCTCTAGCCAAGTACGATGTCAATCATAGAATTTCCTCACCGTACCATCCTCAAACTAGTGGGCAAGTTGAGCTCACCAATAGAGATATCAAGTTGATATTGCAAAAGACAGTCAACAGTTCTAGGAAGGACTGGTCAAAGAAGTTAGGAGATGCTTTGTGGGCGTATAGAACTACTTACAAGAACCCCATGGGCATGTCCCCCTATAAGATGGTCTATGGCAAGGCTTGCCACTTTCCATTAGAATTAGAACACAAAGCTTTCTGGGCTATTAGAGAGCTTAATGTTGACCCAAAGTTAGCCGGTGAAAAGCTTCTCGCGAACTTGACTTCTCTAGATGAGTGGAGAAGTGAAGCTTACGAGAGTGCTAAAATGTTCAAGGAAAAGGTAAAGAGGTGGCATGATAGAAGGATTTTGAAACGTGAATTTAATGTTGGTGATAAAGTTTTGTTGTTTAGATCTCGTTTCAGGTTTACCCCAGGTAAACTACTTTCCAGATGGGAAGGGCCATTTCATATCGAAGAAGTGTACCATTTCGGTGCAATCAAGATTAACAATTTTGATGGCACCAAACCCCAAGTTGTGAATGGGCAAAGACTCAAGCATTACATTGCAGGAGACCCCGTCAATGTTGATGTCAATTTAATACACACAACAACTCAAGAAGAATATGTTGCAGCCCTGTTTCAGACTCCAGAAGGAACATAATAAGAAGAGGTATGTATTACGGTAAGGAAACATCACGAACCGCCATAAAAGTTCCATATTACAAGTTTTTGCCAAAATTAGGAAAATTCGAAGCCTGATCGGAGCCAGAGAGGAGCTCCAGGGGGCCCAGGCGCCTCCTGGCGCGGCCTACCTCCTGGCCGTGCCAGGAGGCCGCCTGGGCACCCCGGAGTCCGTCTCCGACCCCACTTTGGCTCGTTACCTTCCTTTTGTTGCATAAATATTTGCTATATATTTTCCCGAATAGTCCCGACGCCGTATCTCGCGATTTCGTATGTTTTTTTCTTGAGCTTTTTCTTCCAGGAAAACTTTTAGCTAGACCTAGGTGTCATGGCTTCCCCAAGTTCCCCCAAGGACAAGTTCGTTGTCAACCTCATCAACCCTTACCTCGCTCAGGTGAAGAAGCATCCTCAAACCATCCGGTTGGAGGATGGTGTTCTCCACCAAGAAGATCTAAAGGAACCTGTCAAGGAGGGGAGCATCGAGGCCAGGCTAGAAGAAGTGGAGCAAGAAGTCTTCAAGTACAAGAAGATGGTTGAGTGGGGTGTTGAAGCTAACTTCGACCTCATCAACGAGCTGAAGACGTTCTACAAGAAGGAGATGATGGGGAAGTGGTCAATCATCACTGCAGCAGAAGAAATAATTGATGATCTCCAAGGGCAGATTTATGATCTGCACAACCAGAACTGTGAGTATGAACTAAAGTTTATGCGCATGGGTTTAGGTGCTGGAAGCAGGATCTTGGATACTGAAGCCTCTCATGATACGGGAGAACCTCTCCCATGGAAGCGCTTTGTCCAAGATTACGTGAACAAAAATAACAACAACAGGAATGGGGAGTAAATCTCCTCAGGTAATGGAATCCCCTTAGCTTGTTCCAAGCTTGGGGGAGTGCCTGGTATCTTTATCTTTATCTTACTCTTTTAGAGTCAAGTAGAGTCGTATCATGTCTAGAGAAGTTATTCTATGAAATAGGTGTTTGCATTGAGGTCTATCACTCCTTTGTGGAGATTTTGTATTCGTGAGTGTGGAGTCGTCTATGATGGAATATTAATGAGAAGTCTATTGGTTCCTTCGCTGCACCCGGTATTCTCTTCACGCAATCGGCCTTATATGATGATTCTTATGGGGAGCATTGACCTTATATTAGGTATGGCTCCGAAAACTTTATTTATTTTTGGAAAACATAGCTTTGGTCATGACAACATGCATGTTTTCTCAAGTAGCGACATAGCCAAAACCTTTATGTTTTGATCTTGAAGTGTTATGTTGACAAGGAAGACAACTTGATTTGTTATGCTCAACTTAATGTTTATGCTTTATATGTTTTGCATCTAAGTTAGCATCAATTGTCTATTTTATCAAAACCTTTTCTAGCCAAACTCTTTGCCTAGCAGATTTCTGCTTGTGCATCCATACCCTTAAACCAATATCTTCCATATGAGTCCACCATACCTTCCTATTCGTGGTATTGCCCTACCACTCCTAAAAGTATAGAATTTATGTGTTATTCTTAAATGTTCAAAATCTTCTGTTTTGTGCCTCTTGTTTAGCTCATGACGAAGTAGTAGGTAATTCATGATCATCTTAAGTTGGACAAGTTTTACCCTGGGATTCCATGTCTAATCTGCAAACCCATAATACGAGGAGGAACTGGCATGATGTAACGACCCGGTCCCGAAGGGAACCAAGTCTACTGTGCTTCTGTGCTATCCCTGGATCAGTATGCTAGCACGCACAGTACTCGATGAAATACCATAAATCACATGTCAAAAAGAAACGTAAGTACATGGTATTTATTACCTTATAGCCTTTGGGCTAGAATACACTGCGGAAACAAACAATACATAAGTGGAGTCCCATCAACACCAAAGGCAAAGTTGAGTGTAGACATCGTAACCCTACATCGCATCACTTACTCGTCATATACAATCTTGCAACACCGAAGGTTACAGCCCAAAATGGGTCAGTACTTTGAATGTACGGCAAGTTACTCCCAAAAGAATATATAACAGACCTATCTTCTACATGCAATTTTGGCTGGTGGAAAAGCTCTAAGTTTCAACTTGCATAAATTTGATTTTGTCCTACTCAAAGAGTATCATATCAGTAATACAAAGCTCATAATATGATTGAATTGTTTATCCAAGTCAATCTACTCCCGAGGTTAATTAAACCCGATTGGTTAATTAAAGATGATGAGATCCGTCAACATTCCCACTTCTAGATGCTCAAAGTTGTCTGTAACCGTGGACACGGCTAATCATGATCAATTTGTACACTCTGCAGAGGTTTGTGCGCTTTTCCCCACAAGACTCGACCACCTCCTTTGATATTTGCCACACTACACGTTGTATGGAAACATGAAGGTCGAGACATGGTCTTTTAGAAGAGTTTCCCCTACTCTAGTGGTGCCCATCCCACCTACGCATAACTAAGTTCGTAACACCACCTTGTAAGAGTCACTAAAACTAATCAACCAAGCCAGAGCCCATAATAGCTTGTGGCTGCACACGTAAGCTTCTAGTTATGAAAAATATGATTGATCTCTTTAAGCCTGGGTGGCATTCCGCAGTGATTAATGGCCATCTCCAGGTCACTCAGGCAAATCCACTGGTTCCTCCAGGGTGCCCCTAACCATTCCACCCAGGTAGTTCATTAACTTTATTTTGGTCTTGTTTACTACTTATTCACTCATACCTCATAATGTATCACTTCCCAATCCACGTCTACTTAGCAAAGCAGTATAGTTCTACACGGCGGCGACAATGATATAAGTTTCGGACCTACCTCAATGAACTATTGGGTTGTAAAAGTATAGTATAGTACATAATCCTATTAATGCATAATATTTAAGTTGGACTACAATGCATAGGAAAAAGATAGGTATAGCTGGAGTATGACCAAAAGAGTAACTTGCCTGGATCCTGAAGATGAAATATTCTACTCGTAGTCGTCTCTCCTTCTCGTTACAATATATCTAATGATAGAAGATAAATGCTTCAACACACAACACAAATCCAACTTGAAGATCCAAATAAAAATACAATTAACAACATAAATATTTAGTTGTTACTATTAATAAACTAATTACTATGACGGGGCTAGGTTGAGATGGGATCATGTTGGCTTGGATGGAAATATGATGCAAATCATATTCCGATGAATGGATCAAATTGATACAAGTTAGGATTGAAGCATTGAGTATAAGTTCAAATGGATTATGAGTATGTCAAACCCAGTTGGTTTGTCCATAAGGATATTTGAATAGGAAATCCATTCTTGGATTGGATTCAAAAAGATCCGATAAAAATCGTGATGATCTTGTTGAGAAGATTGATTTTTTTTATAGCCAAATTTATAAAAGAAAGAGATATAACTAAATGGAAACTAAGACAAAGGTTTGAGGTCAAAATAGATTATTAATATGATGGAAAGAATGTGACAAGTGTTCAAATAGAAAGGTGTGATTCTAAGGATCAATTTGGCGAAGAAAACATTTCAAAATAAATTATAGAATGAGAGGAATAATAAATATACTCAAATTCACATAATAAATTTGAGTTAAATTTCTAATTACCAAAAGTGAAATAATACTGGAGCATAATAAAGTACATTTTCCAAGGAATCCGGGGATATAAAATTTGTCGAAATCCGACTTACGAGCTAGAAGATATGAATTTCTAAAGTTTAGGTATTTTCTGAAAATGATATACGGGATTGAAAATGGGCTGCCACGTGTCGAAATCTGATAGGCAGATATCTGTTCGATTTTTTTTAATAGAAAAAATAATGCAATGAACAGGAGGGGAGAGAGAGCTCACCGGAGATCTCGCCGGAATTTTAGAGAAGGGTCTCCGGCATCAACGAATGCCCGAACGGGGTAGAGTATGACGTGGGAAAATTGTTGGACAAAGTACAAAGCTTGGCTTAATCACTGTGTAACCGTGAAGGTTGCCGGAGTTGGTCAGAGCACCGGCGGTTCACGGTTTCATGAACGGCGCGCTCCGGCTATGAAAACGGATGTCAATTTATGTTAAGGTGATGCGCAACAATGAAATATGGAGCGAGGAGGAAAAGAAGATTCTGATTCACCTTGTAGGAGTCGGCATGTACGCCGGACTTCAGCGGCATACCGAACTTCGGCGAGTAATTGCTCCTAATACGGTTCAAATTTGAGAGGGATTTTTCGGGAGGTGGCAGAGTACTATGAATCTCACGTCCCTTCCTATTTATTGAAGGGTTCGTTGCATAGAAAACAAAAATTTTCCTACGGTTGTAACAGCCAAGATCACATCTAGAAGATCACTTGTAACGGTTTGAGAAGGACTCACCCTCGAAGACCAAAAGCTTTAACGAGAACTATTCTCGTGGGTGATGTAGTCGAACACTCGCCGACCTCAAGGTCGTGATGAAGACTTGACGCCACGAACGGGCAGCGTCTCCGTAGTCGGTCACACGTACAGATCAGTGACGACCTCCGCCCCTTGCTCCAGTTGGGCAGCGGAAGTAGTGGATCCTCGGGAACTCCAGCAGCACTACAACATAGTGGTGGTGGTGGTAGAGAAGATCTTGAGCAGGGCTTCGCCTAAACACCGTACTCGTGAAACTGGATCAGCTAGCAAGGGGAGGAAGATGCCAACCAAAGGGCATATGAGAGATGGAGGAATGAGTGTGTAGAGGGGTCTCCACCCATCTATATATAGGAGGGGGAGGCAGCCCCCAATGGGTAGCACGCCCCAAGAGGTGCCCCCACCTCTCCCCTCATCATGTGGGTGGACTCTCCACTCACAAAAACAAAGGGTCACACATTATTCCCATAACTTCCATAATTCTCCACTCAAAATTCCAAGAGTTTATCACATTAAAACACTTTTAATTATCTTGTTTAATGTCACTCAAATTAATGAACACTTCATTTAATGAGTACTTCATTGATGAACACTTCATTCAATGAACACATTAACAATTATCCCCTTGCACTATTTTGATATACCGAAACTATTCCAGCAGTTTTATCAAAACAGTCCATGTGCTGTCCAGTATATTCTCCGGCGTTCCGTATCCACTCAAACGCGTCAACGAATCCTTAAGTGTGTCACCCTACGGTTCGTGAATAAAATGGACATGACAGAGACTCTTCTCCGATCAATAATCATCAGAGGGATCTGGAGATCCATGATGACTCCCACTTACTCAACGATGAACTAGTGATCGTGTGAACCATTACTCGGTAACCAATTCCTTTTGTCTCGCGATATTTTACTTGTCCGAGATCCGGTCATTTGGTATCTTCCATACCTAGTTCGATCTCGTTACCGACAAGTACTCTTTACTCGTTCCGTGATATAACATCCTCGTGAGCCAGTCACGTGCTTGCAAGCGATGTCAATGTGATATCACCGAGAGGGCCCAGAGTATATCTCTCCGTCATCTGGATGGACAAATCCCACTCTTGATCCACGAGCCTCAACTAACACTTTCCAAGTACCCAACGACACCTTTATAATCACCCTGTTACGGTGTGACGTTTGATGGAATCAAAGTACTCTTCCGGTGTCAGTGATTGACGTGATCTCATGGTCTAAGGATTAGGGTTACTTCGTGAAAGTTTGATACAGCAATAGAAACTTTGATGACATGATCGTATTGCTATAACTACTGTGGGTGTATGTTCATCACATCATTCTCCAATGATATGACCTTGTTATTAACGACATCCAATGTCAATGATCAGGAAACCTTGATCATCCGTTAATCAACAAGCTAGTATAAAGAGAGACATTACTAGGAACCTTTTCTTTGTTTATTAAACACACATGTATTAACGTTTCCGGTTAACACAATTATAGCATGAAAATAAACATTTATCATAAACATGGAATAAGATAATAACCACTTTATTATTGCCTCTCGGGCATATTCCCTTCAGTCTCCCACTTGCACTAGAGTCAATAATCTAGTTTGGTACTTGCGCATCCAACACCTATGGCATTCAGGTGTTATCCATACGCATTGCTAGTGGTAAACCTAATATCCAGATCTGACACTTCAGGTCCGTGTGTATTTGCATTTCTTTGCGTCTCTACGCATCACTCATTCACTAATGAGATGGCATTGCATAAATTTGGTCCTCCGGTGAGACCTTAGTCCCTTGAGCTCAAAACATGTTGAATCTATTGTCATACAATAGATCTTCATAGTATTAGCCCGTTTTGAACTACACCTAGTTTGTCAAACAAACTTCTTGACACAAATGCCCTCCTTTGCTGCTGCTAGAGCAGTCATATACTTAGCCTTTCCTTGTAGTATTCGTTATAATGTCTTAACTTTGGAACTCATCCAAATCCATTTGGAACTATTCCAAATCTATCATGGAACTTTCTTCCATTACATTTTGCCACCTTAACATACCGCCAAAATTGAGATAAATTTAGATTGTATCTTGCGACAAAACTAGTATCAATGTAACACTTTACAATGAACTATTGTCCAACATACATAATATATATTCTTAGTCCTTCCAAAGCACGTAAGGATATCTTTACTATTGTCCAATGATCATCTTATGAATCATTCTGGTATATGCTCATAACATTTAGAGCATAGGACATTATGGAATTGTACATATCATGGTGTACATGATTGATCAAATCATTCATGTGATTTTACTCACCAAGTGTCAAAACACTTGAATCTCGCTTCAACCTTTTCCATGCGGCAAGAACCTTTCTCGTCGTTTCCATATTGAACTTATTCAATATTTCATATATGTACTTCGGCCCAACCATATTAGCACCTCAATCTATCTATATAGACCATATTAGCCCAATATACTGGTTTTGCCCAAATCTTCCATTAAAATCAAATTTTCAATGAAACTTCACCCGTGTCAATAAAAGATACATCATTTCCAATCAACAATATGTCTTCTACATAATGTATTAGAAATATGTCTCAGCGCTCCCACTTAATTTCTTGCAAAAGCAAGCATCTTCACCGTCTCTGATGAAACTAAACGTTTTAACAATTTCATCATGATGAAGATTCCAACTCCGCGAATGCTTATTTCAACCATTGAAATTTGCATGCTATTTTAGCATCCTTTGAATTAACAGAACCCTTTGGACCGTGTCCTGTACACGTCCTAGGTAACCATTCTATTAGAAGAACGTTGTTCCGTTTGTTCAACTACCATATACCAAAACTAGCATATGTAGTGGTTGCTACAATAATCCGTCCAGACTAAATATCGTTATGAAAGATCAAATCTTGTCATAGCCAACTCTTTGAACATAATCGTAAACCATTTTAACGATATGTCGAATATTTCATAGATGTGAGAACATCCACGTCTGTTTCTTTATAGATCCAAACACGGTATCTAGAGGGTCTTCCAAGTTCAGAAACTTGGTTTCTCGTGTATGGAACTATCACGGATTTTATAGCTTCTAGCCATTTTGACGGATTCAGGGCCCATCATCGCTTCTTTGCATGTAGTCGGTCCATTATTATCAAATAACAATGATTCAATCTCAAATCTTACTATTTGATCGATTACCCGAACTACGCAGTTCAATAGGAACTTAGATCGCCGTGACCACAACCTTTGGGACACGGTAGCCAAGAGCATTGCGGCCGCTTCCGGGACACTTTCCGGCGCTGCGCCACTTAGCACATAAAGCTTAGGTTCAACAACCTAATCGAAGTTCTACTGTCCTCCCACTTAACTTTTCGCAAAAAATTCCTTCTCAAGAAACTTGATGCACTTAGCCACAAAACACTTTTGTCTTTATGGAGGAATACCCAACGGTTACATTGGGATAACCTACAAAAAACGTACTTTATCCGACTTTGGTTGTAAACATTTTACATATGCCTTGCATACCAAAATTTAAGAAAAGACAAATTGGGTTTTATCCCATTCCATAACTTATATGGTGTCATTTCAACGGATCTCGATGGCGCTCTTTTCAGTGAAAAGCAGTAGTCTCTAAAGCTTAATCCTTAAAATATAATGGCAATTTTATAAATAACACCTTTGATCCTTACCATGTCAAACAAGGTTTGATTACATCTCTCGAACACTCCATACTCCTATGGTGTTTCGGGAAATGCAAGTTTTGGAACGATTCCTAAACTCTCAGGCATTTGCTAAACTTTTAACTCAAAAATCTTCTTTTATGATCCAATCATAAACTCTTATTTTCTCGTTACAATGATTTTCACTTCATCTTGAAATTTATTTGAACATTTTCAAACATTTCATACTTCTTCCTTATCAAGTAAATATACACATATATCCACTCAAATCCTTGGTTAAAGTATATGAAGTTATAAGACCCACCACACATGGCTATACATAGTGAACTATACACATCAACATGTATAATGTCCAATAAGTTAGTCGTCCGTTCTTCTTTGCCTATGAACGGAGTTTCAATCATTTCTAGGAAATTCTTACAAGCGTCAATTGATTCAAAATCAAAAGACTCCAAAATTCCACCAACATGGAGTTTCTTCATGTTATCTTTCCAATATGATTTAAACGGTGTTTCAATCATCTCTAGAAATTTCTCACAACCGTCAATTGATTCAAAATCAAAAGACTCCAAAATTCCATCACCATGGAGTTTCTTCATGTGTTTCTTTCCAATATGATTCAAACGGTGGTGTCACTCATAAGTGATCTTATAATCATTTGTCTTGCGACATGTTTAGCATCAGTTATTATGGATGTGATTTCTCCAACAAGATTTATAGAGTTCATCCATCTTCTATGAATATGGTGATAATTTGAACAACTATTGTTCGTATAACACCAGAACAGAATAACAATTATTCAAATAAATCTTGAAGGCTAGGTTTAATTCCAACGATAAACACAATAACACTTTATTTCGTTCTTGATGAGAATCATCCCATATTCATTTGCTAGTTACTCAGGCCATTGCAACTCTTGTATTGCGTTGTTCCGTATGACACTTCATACCAACCAATCAGTATCCAATACTCAAGAATCACGCTGTTTAACAAGCAATGAATATACCCATAACATGTATATCATCTATATACCCGAGCTGAACATTTCCAGTCTTTTCCTTTTTCTTTTTCGCCAAAATATTTTTTAGATCCTCTTTCAGAAATTCCTTTCCTTTTTAGAAGAATTTATCAACATCACTTGTGGCACCATTCATATGACACATAATCCAAAATGTGTTAGTCAAATACTAACACCCTTTGATTCTCACTTTGATGTAGATCACCGTCATCAAATGTTTGGTGTTCTTCCAAATTCCATTCTTTAGTAATCTTATAGTGTAGTAAACATTTTACCTACATCTTCCATTCATCCTATCATGACAACTTTCATGACAAAACTACCATAGCTCATAGGGACAAACTGTGAGTACAATATTAGTTCCCAAAACCTTTTTGAGAGATTAGGACACATAGTGTCTCCAACCTTCACAAATTCTCATACAATATGAGAACATGTTTCTCACTAAATTTTACTCTATCACATTGCAACTAAACATTGTTTCAGATATCGCTATATCTTCCACACATGATAGTTTCTGAAACAATCCTTTCAGCTCCTAGATAACCTTGATAATAACAAACAACATTTAAATATCAAGGATCATGGAGGCAAGTGTGATACTTAGACACTAACACTGGAATTGTTACTCTCGATTTAATACACATTATTAAACTTCATGGAGTAAGCAAGGTTTGCTAAAGTTTGCAATAAGACTTTAAACTTTAGATTGACACTCAAACAATACGGTACCAGTCCGTAAAGTTAAATATCCAGAATTCTATAGTTCTATTATCTCAATTATAGCTAAGCGCAAAGGTAGTAAACAAATGCCAATGACTACAACGAACTATGCAAATTCACTTTGATTTAGTTCATGATAAAATGAGTTCATCTAACTCCCACTCAAAAACAACATCCCTCGAGTCTTCTTTGGTGATTACACGAACCAAATTCACTACACCACGACCGATCATCACGTGAGGCAGTGTAGCTGCAATGGCGAGCATCTCAATATGGTTCATCATATCATCCATATGACTCGTGCTTAACCTTTCGGTCCATGTTCCGAGGCCATGTCTGTACATGCTAGGCTCGCCAAGTAGAACCTTAGTATTTGCATGTGTTTCAAGGCCATGTCTGTACATGCTAGGCTTGAAAACACCCGTTGTATGCGAACGTAGAGTCTATCACACCCGATCATCACGTGGTGTCTCGAAACGACGAACTTTCTTAACGGTGCATACTAAGGAAGAACATATAATTATCTTGATATTAAGTGAGAGGGATCATCTTATAATGCTACCGCAGCGATCATGATCGTAACTAAGCAAAATAAGATGCATAAAAGGATAAACATCACATGCATGGATAATGTGATATGATATGGTCCTTCTCGCAATAGATCTCCATCTTTGTGCGTCTTGGTATGATCTCCATCATGCCACCGGCGCGGCACCAAGGTCCATGGCGCCACCACCATGGTCGTCCTTCTCCATTACAATATATCTCATGGATATATCTACAGCACGCAGGCCTTAAAAAGGAAAAACACAACCATATGGCTCCTGCCGGTTGTTTACAATAAATCTCATTTCATACAACAATTTTGTAACAATGACCATATCACATCACATGCCCTGCAAAAACAAGTTAGACGCTTCTAAATTATCTTTGCAAATTTTACGTGGTTTTGGGCTTCCTAGGAAAGAACCGATCTTACCTACGGACAAGAACCACAACGTTGATTCGCTAGTTGTTTCTTTTCATCCCTTTCCAGGGCCCTCCGTTGCAAATGCCATATCACTAATGTTAGAGAAACAGACACCCCCAAAGCCACTTTATACGGTACAAGCCGTATGTCAAGCGTGACACGCAATCTGCGCTTAGGGCCGCTTCAATCCAACATTGCCGCAATATGAACAAGTGCACAAAAGAGGGTAACAACTAGAGGATCAACGCCCACATCTCTATGTGTTCTAACCGTACAAAGCATCTACGCATAGACGAGGCTCTGATACCACTGAAGGGTTCGTTGCATAGAAAACAAAAAATTTCCTACGGTTGTAACAGCCAAGATCACATCTAGAAGATCACTTGTAACGGTTTGAGAAGGACTCACCCTCGAAGACCAAAAGCTTTAACGAGAACTATTCTCGTGGGTGATGTAGTCGAACACTCGCCGACCTCAAGGTCGTGATGAAGACTTGACGCCACGAACGGGCAGCGTCTCCGTAGTCGGTCACACGTACAGATCAGTGACGACCTCCGCCCCTTGCTCCAGTTGGGCAGCGGAAGTAGTGGATCCTCGGGAACTCCAGCAGCACTACAACATAGTGGTGGTGGTGGTAGAGAAGATCTTGAGCAGGGCTTCGCCTAAACACCGTACTCGTGAAACTGGATCAGCTAGCAAGGGGAGGAAGATGCCAACCAAAGGGCATATGAGAGATGGAGGAATGAGTGTGTAGAGGGGTCTCCACCCATCTATATATAGGAGGGGGAGGCAGCCCCCAATGGGTAGCACGCCCCAAGAGGTGCCCCCACCTCTCCCCTCATCATGTGGGTGGACTCTCCACTCACAAAAACAAAGGGTCACACATTATTCCCATAACTTCCATAATTCTCCACTCAAAATTCCAAGAGTTTATCACATTAAAACACTTTTAATTATCTTGTTTAATGTCACTCAAATTAATGAACACTTCATTTAATGAGTACTTCATTGATGAACACTTCATTCAATGAACACATTAACAATTATCCCCTTGCACTATTTTGATATACCGAAACTATTCCAGCAGTTTTATCAAAACAGTCCATGTGCTGTCCAGTATATTCTCCGGCGTTCCGTATCCACTCAAACGCGTCAACGAATCCTTAAGTGTGTCACCCTACGGTTCGTGAATAAAATGGACATGACAGAGACTCTTCTCCGATCAATAATCATCAGAGGGATCTGGAGATCCATGATGACTCCCACTTACTCAACGATGAACTAGTGATCGTGTGAACCATTACTCGGTAACCAATTCCTTTTGTCTCGCGATATTTTACTTGTCCGAGATCCGGTCATTTGGTATCTTCCATACCTAGTTCGATCTCGTTACCGACAAGTACTCTTTACTCGTTCCGTGATATAACATCCTCGTGAGCCAGTCACGTGCTTGCAAGCGATGTCAATGTGATATCACCGAGAGGGCCCAGAGTATATCTCTCCGTCATCTGGATGGACAAATCCCACTCTTGATCCACGAGCCTCAACTAACACTTTCCAAGTACCCAACGACACCTTTATAATCACCCTGTTACGGTGTGACGTTTGATGGAATCAAAGTACTCTTCCGGTGTCAGTGATTGACGTGATCTCATGGTCTAAGGATTAGGGTTACTTCGTGAAAGTTTGATACAGCAATAGAAACTTTGATGACATGATCGTATTGCTATAACTACTGTGGGTGTATGTTCATCACATCATTCTCCAATGATATGACCTTGTTATTAACGACATCCAATGTCAATGATCAGGAAACCTTGATCATCCGTTAATCAACAAGCTAGTATAAAGAGAGACATTACTAGGAACCTTTTCTTTGTTTATTAAACACACATGTATTAACGTTTCCGGTTAACACAATTATAGCATGAAAATAAACATTTATCATAAACATGGAATAAGATAATAACCACTTTATTATTGCCTCTCGGGCATATTCCCTTCATTTATAGATGCTAGGATGGTCCGTAGGAGGAGATCGGGGGCGAGGTGGCCATTAATGGTTGTTTATGGCGTCGCAATTTACGGATAATTAAAGCATTAAAATGCATTCTTGTTTCCCTGAATGGATTCATCATGAACTTGGCCACAATTTTTGTGTAGGTTCTGAAGTGAATCGGTCAAAGGAGTAGATGGAAGGAAGGGAGGAAGAGTTTCAGTTGCCATGGCTAACACGTACTGTGAAACGTGATGTTCATGTAGAGGAAGATGACTCGCTCGAGGTATGGGCTTTAGTGGGAAATCTGGCCCAACAACGAGAAAATAAAAAAAAGACAAATAGAGAGAGAAAAAATAGGCTCGGCCCAATAGGCTGAGGATTTCTATTTTTCTTATTTGTAATAGCAATACAATTTGAGAATAATTACTCCCAAATAAATAATAAAATTTTATAGGTCAAATAAAATATAGAGAGTTTAGGAAAAATATATTTTCTTCTCTGAATATATTTTATAAATATATTTTTCTATATAAAAAACCCTAAGATATTAATAAACTCCCTAAATTAGTTTTTTTTTGGATTTTATAATGCCCAAAATGTTTAATAAAAATAATCAATTATTCAAATGGCAATTTTTAAATATTTCCAATACTATTTTTTGAGAAGTCATATTATCTCCTCTCATTTATTAATTAAATTATTAAAAATACTTAAATATCTCTAAAATGCAATATCAAATAAACTCCAATTTCAAATAACAACTCAAAAATGATTACGTGACCAACATAAATTTGAGAAAGTCATTTTATTCTCACTCTAAAATATTTAGTTGTGGTTCCTACCAAATTTCAAAAAGACAAGAGAAAGGAAAAAAATATTCTTTGAATGTTGAATAAACATCACAACATAAATTTCCATTATTGGATAAATGATTATCCAATTTTATTAAATTGTTTGTAAAGGTTTAAACAAAAACTCAAAAAAATCATTTACCCCTAAAATCAAAACAATTAAATCAATATTATATTATTTATTAACATTCCAAAATTTGGAAAGTTTTGGGATGTTACAAACTACCACCCTTAAAAGAAATCTCGTCCTCGAGATTTGCAAAGGCTAGAAAGAAATCGGTTAGGCTCGAGCATTTTTTGGTTACTTCCACATGGTCTTGGCATAACATTATGAGGTTTGTAGTTTATCCTTAACTTCTCGTCTAAGGGATGTCTTCCACCGGAACGATTACATATGCTTCTTTTACTTCCCCATATACTAGGTTTGTAGTTGATCCTGTGTCTTAGCGAGATTGTTTGGATCAATTATCCTCTCAGGCTATTAGGGAACTACCACCCTTATGAACAAACTGGCGGGGATTCTAGAATTTCTTCATTCCATGATGGTCTTCATCAAACTTATACAAATAAGAATCTGCCTCTCCCAAAGAAACAAGTCTTGCAAAATAACACAGGTTCCAAAACTACCTATCAAGAGGCTCATGGTGGTCAAAATAACTTCCAACTGGAGCTTCTTGAAAATCTTCATGCTTATTACTCACCGTACAACCTGCGTTAGGCACAATGCATGTCTACAAAGGGTATTGCGTCTTACCATTCTATGGTTTAGGCTTGTCGCATCGGCACTCTACTACGGGGTTTTTAGTCTCTCTGATTTACCAATCTAACATACAAAAGTATACAATAAGAGTCTTCGGTATGGGGGTCAATCCATCCCGTACTCAAATCATTACTTCATATGCAAATAGATAAATTTCGTATTCTAACACTCGGTCTTTCTCACTCCTCTTAAAGAGGTCTTCACCTGCAAACTAATAAAACGTTTTTGGGTGGCGATGATCCTACATGGTTTGTGCTCAAAACTTGCATCCGTATAATAGGAGAACTTTTGTGTGCAACAATTGTGTTCTCTTGCAAATGGGATATTCTTCCCCCTTCTATATTCTGAATCAACTCTTCTACCTTGAATGGGTCATTGATCTCATCAAAATATTAATGTCCACCGATGGGATTTAAGGTTGGTCAGAGATGAGATAGAATTTTAGAGAGAAGGGGAGATGGATATCTACCTAACAATCATCAAACAACTAACATACATAATAGACTCGTTTACTACGTTTTCGTCAGGAAGTCTTCATTCCCTTCGGTTCTTGAAAGTATTCGATACAAGGAGTTTCATCGTTGTGATGGTTTTCTGATACATCATCCGTTGCTCAAACCTCTCAAGGTTGAATTAATAATAAGTTCTACGGAATATGTAACCTAAAAACACAAATTTAAATCTAACAATTCAAATGACACAAATCATTAAATCAATAGGAAATTTTTTGAGAAAACTCCAAATATCACTCAAGAATTCATTCAAACAATTTTTGTGGTACATTCATCCACATGAGCTCGCATGGACGGGCACAATACTCGCACTCTTTCGTTTATTTCACAACTCTCATGGGGGCTTGGATACTATTGGTATTGTGTAATATATTCCTTAACTTCTTCACAAGCATCTTAGTCTTGGATGTATCCGATTCTTCTATGGTTCTTGAGTAAATCGTTGGATCATCAGAGTCTTCAATTTCTTCGAGTCTTCCATACTACCATACTTCTAATGCATGTTGAAAACGTATGTTCTCCGAAATGGTCTTGGGTTGTCGAATATCTTGTCCTTCTCGAAGTGATATAACAAAATCCTTCTAAGTGGTCAAAGTGGCATGGGTATAGTCTAACTTTTTTGGGGTAAGAGGGAGTGTTTGATAAAACTCAGAAAAGATGAGTACTAAAGGAATTTTTTCCAAATAATATTCTTAGATCAATATAATTTCCTAATGGCTTTCCAGTTTCTAGGGTCACGACCTACAGTCAACATGTGCTCTGATACCATCTTGTAACGACCCGGTCCCGAAGGGAACCAAGTCTACTGTGCTTCTGTGCTATCCCTGGATCAGTATGCTAGCACAAACAGTACTCGATGAAATACCATAAATCACATGTCAAAAAGAAACGTAAGTACATGGTATTTATTACCTTATAGCCTTTGGGCTTGAATACACCGCGGAAACAAACAATACATAAGTGGAGTCCTATCAATACCAATGGCAAAGTTGAGTGTAGACATCGTAACCCTACATCGCATCACTTACTCGTCATATACAATCCTGCAACACCGAAGGTTACAACCCAAAATGGGTCAGTACTTTGAATGTACGGCAAGTTACTCCCAAAAGAATATATAACAGACCTATCTTCTACATGCAATTTTGGCTGGTGGAAAAGCTCTAAGTTTCAACTTGCATAAAGTTGATTTTTTCCTACTCAAAGAGTATCATATGAGTAATACAAAGCTCATAATATGATTGAATTGGTTTCTCCAAGTCAATCTACTCCCGAGGTTAATTAAACCCGATTGATTAATTAAAGATGATGAGATCCATCAACATTCCCACTTCTAGATGCTCAAAGTTGTCCGTAACCGGGGACACGGCTAATCATGATCAATTTGTACATTCTGCAGAGGTTTGTGCGCTTTTCCCCACAAGACTTGACCACCTCCTTTGATATTTGCCACACTACACGTTGTATGGAAACAGGAAGGTCGAGACATGGTCTTTTAGAAGAGTTTCCCCTACTCTGGCGGTGCCCATCCCACCTACACATAACTACGTTCGTAGCACCACCTAGTAAGAGTCACTACAACTAATCACCCAAGCCAGAGCCCATAATAGCTTGTGGTTGCACATGTAAGCTTCTAGTTATGAAAAATATGATTGATCCCTTTAAGCCTGGGTGGCATTCCGCAGTGATTAATGGCCATCTCCAGGTCACTCAGGCAAATCCACTGGTTCCTCCAGGGTGCCCCCAACCATTCCACCCAGGTAGTTCATTAACTTTATTTTGGTCCTGTTTACTACTTAGTCACTCATACCTCATAATGGATCACTTCCCAATCCAGGTATACTTAGCAAAGCAGTATAGTTCTACACGGCGACAATGATATAAGTTTCGGACCTACCTCAATGAACTATTGGGTTGTAAAAGTATAGTATAGTACATAATCCTATTAATGCATAATATTTAAGTTGGACTACAATGCATAGGAAAAATATAGGTATAGCTGGAGTATGACCAAAAGAGTAACTTGCCTGGATCCTGAAGATGAAATATTCTACTCGTAGTCGTCTCTCCTCGTTACAATATATCTAACGATAGAAGAGAAATGCTTCAACACACAACACAAATCCAAATTGAAGATCCAAATAAAAATACAATTAACAACATAAATATTTAGTTGTTACTATTAACAAACTAATTACTATGATGGGGCTAGGTTGAGATAGGATCATGTTGGCTTGGATGGAAATATGATGCAAATCATATTCCGATGAATGGATTAAATTGATACAAGTTATGATTGAAGCATTGAGTATAAGTTCAAACGGATTGTGAGTATGTCAAACCCAGTTGGTTTGTCCATAAGGATATTTTAATAGGAAATCCATTCTTGGATTGGATTCAAAAAGATCCGATAAAAATCGTGATGATCTTGTTGAGAAGATTGATTTTTTATAGCCAAATTTATAAAAGAAAGAGATATAACTAAATGGAAGCTAAGACAAAGGTTTGAGGTCAAAATAGATTATTAATATGATGGAAAGAATGTGACAAGTGTTCAAATAGAAAGGTGTGATTCTAAGATCAATTTGGCGAAGAAAACATTTCAAAAATAAATTATAGAATGAGAGGAATAATAAAATACTCAAATTCACATAATAAATTTGAGTTAAATTTCGAATTACAAAAAGTGAAATAATACTGGACCATAATAAAGTACATTTTCCAAGGAATCCGGGGATATATAATTTGTCAAAATCCGACTTACGAGCTAGAAGATATGAATTTCTAAAGTTTAGGTATTTTTCTAAAAATGATATACGGGATTGAAAATGGGCTACCACGTGTCGAAATCTGGTAGGCAGATATCTGTTCGAATTTTTTTAATAGAAAAAAATGCAATGAACAGGAGGGGAGAGAGCTCACCGGAGATCTCGCCGGAATTTTTGAGAAGAGTCTCCGGCATCAACGAATACCCGAACGGGGTAGAGTATGACGTGGGAAAATTGTTGGACAAAGTACAAAGCTTGGCTTCATCGCTGTATAACCGTGAAGGTTCGCCCGAGTTGGTCAGAGCACCGGCGGTTCACGGTTTCATGAAAGGCGCGCTCCGGCTATGAAAACGGATGCCAATTTATGTCAAGGTGATGCGCAACAATGAAATATGGAGCGAGGAGGAAAAGAAGAGTCCGATTCACCTTGTAGGAGTCGGCATGTACGCCGGACTTCAGCTGTATACCGAATACCTAACTTCGGCGAGCAATTGCTCCTAGTACGGTTCAAATTTGAGAGGGGTTTTTCGGGAGGTGGCAGAGTACTACGAATCTCACGTCCCTTCCTATTTATAGATGTTAGGATGGTCCGTAGGAGGAGATCGGGGGCGAGGTGGCCATTAATGGTTGTTTATGGCGTCGCAATTTACGGATAATTAAAGCATTAAAACGCATTCTTGTTTCCCTGAATGGATTCATCATGAACTTGGCCACAATTTTTGTGTAGGTTCTGAAGTGAATCGGTCAAAGGAGTAGATGGAAGGAAAGGAGGAAGAGCTTCACTTGCAATGGCTAACACGTACTGTGAAACGTGATGTTCACGTAGGAATGGAGGAGGAAAATGACTCGCTCGGGGTATGGGTTTTAGTGAGAAATCTGGCCCAACAAAGAAAAAGAAAAAAAGAAAAATAGCGATAGAAAAAAATAGGCTCGGCCCAATAGGCTTAGGATTTCTATTTTTCTTATTTGTAATAGCAATACAATTTGAAAATAATTATTCCCAAATAAATAATAAAATTTTATAGGTCAATAAAAATATAGAGAGTTTAGGAAAAAAATTCTCTGAATATATTTATAAATATATTTTTTATATAAAAACCCCTAAGATATTCATAAACTCCCTAAATTAGTTTTTTTTGGGATTTTATAAATGCCCAAAATGTTTAATAAAAATCATCAAGTATTCAAATGGCAATTTTTAAATATTTCCAATTCTATTTTTGGAGAAGTGATATTATCTCCTATCATTTATTAATTGAATTATTGAAAATACTTAAATATCTCTAAAATGCAATATCAAATAGACTCCAATTTCAAATAAAACTCAAAAATAATTACGTGACCAAAATAAATTTGAGAAAGTCATTTTATTCTCACTTTAAAAATTTAGTAATGGTTCCTACCAAATTTCAAAAAGACAAGAGAAAGAAAAAAAAATCTTTGAATGTTGAATAAACATCACAACATAAATTTTCATTATTGAATAAAGTATTATCCAATTTTATTAAATGGTTTGTAAAGATTTAAACAAAAACTCAAAAAAATTCATTTACCCCTAAAATCAAAACAATTAAATCAATATTATATTATTTATTAACATTCCAAAATTTGGAAAGTTTTGGGATGTTACACATGAGTGCGTCCAGCTCGAAAGATAAGACAACAAACAAACCCTCCTTCACGCTTGGTCTATGAGAAATCTGAAACTTTGGCAGTGATAAACAAAGGAGATTAAGGGGATGTGATCGTCCGCACTTGGGAGCCGTTCCTCGAAACTTGTCCAGCTTGAGAAGTAATTGAGCTATCTATTAGCATTCGTTGACAAACTATGCACCTCCCAAAATTTGTTTTCATTCTATTTGATTTAAGGATAGCACATGAGTTTTCCCTGCTTGCCTATAATAAGGCATGTCTTTTACTTCTATGTTGATTCAGTTTTCCTATTTCCTTCTTTTCTTAAAGAGAACAGACACTTGATGTTGACGAGGATTCATTCATATAATGTTGCATTAAGTTTTGCCATGCCAGATCCTTGTTGACATTATCTATTGATAAGTAAGTTGTTTTCAAAAGCTTATGCCAAGCAAACATCTTCCTTTGTGTTAGCATTTGCACTTCATGACTAGTAACATGTTCTTTCAAAGCCTTCAAATTGTTTCATTATAAAGAGAAAGAGCAGAAGTAAAAGTTATTAGTTGTCCTTTGATCAAGGATATGCTTGCCATAATTTGATGAGTTTTCTCTGCCCTACTTTTGATTATAATTGTTATTACTTTCTCATAAGTACCTTATGAGTTGAGGTTGCTGTTGAGGATGCTTGAGTTTTGAAAGTCCAAGTATGTGATCAGAGGGGGAGGGGGTGAATGATCACTTAAAATTTTCGAGTGAAGCTTTGAAGTGAAGAGTAACCTCAGCAGAAAATGATAGTAGAAACAAGTAACAGGGAAGCAAAACTAGTATCGAAACTAAACGCAGCGAATCAAACCACGTTGAAGCTTTAACAGGAAGAAAATGCAATGCGAAAAGTAAATGCTTGAAGTAAAATGAAATCTTGACCGGTGATGTTTGTTCGACCAGTTCACGCTCTGCAAAGCGCTACGTATGGTTGGAGGGACTGGTGATTGAACACCTGGAGAAAGATCAATGGGACTTAGAATTCGGTGGTCTGGCTTATGGGTTTTGCTTCGGTGGCGTTCTTAGAGTGCTCTCTTCAATCTCTCTCAGGAATGTTCTTTGAGAAGCCGCCCGCAAATGGAGGAGGGGTGGCGTATTTATAGTTGGCGATCCCGAGGTGCGAAATGACTGATTTGACCCGAAGCGACAGCTTGACGCGTATCCACAACGGTCGGATTGTCATTAATGCGCAACTTTACTTGCGAAACAAGTAAAGCTGACTCACGGACTTAGTTCTGCTTCGGAAGGTGTTGACACTGATTTTGACCAGAATAAAATACAATGCAAAATCTGTTATAAATTATAATAAATGCAAATGGTAAAAAAGAGATGAACCAACAAATAGGCAAAGAAAATGACTATGATGAGTTGTGGCCGCTCCATATAAAATGGTACGCCCGGAAAAAGAAATAAAAAGGCTAATATCTTGCAAAATTTGTGGAGAAGGATAAGTAAATAAGACACCATAATTAAATATGTATTCTCACAGGTATCACGCACACATGAACACCGTTGTTAACGGTGGGTGTCTAATGCCAAAAAATGAAATCATCGTAGGTGGCACTAATATCGCCAAGATATCAACCCTATAGTAAATAGGGGCCTTGTTCCATCGATGATATGGAATATCGGCGGGACGCAAGAAATACATCAAGCGAATCAAATATATGCAAGATATATATAAAAATATATTGCAATGATGAAATGTATGTGTGGTGTATAAAATAATAACTAAATGACGCTAATAAATAAATTATTGGCATCATCCAAACATCCTTATAAAATATGGTCAAATTATAACGAATGGCAGAATATGTACAAATATTTCATCAAAAGAAAGTTTACAATACATATAATGTTTGTTAGCCAACCTTAAAACTTTGCTTGCTAGCTAACTTAGTTGCTATTGGGGCGTAGCACACGTCCATACACATGCTACTAGAAGAACAACATAGCTGTGTACGTGCATGTGGATTACAGGATTAGGCGGCGTCATTACACGGCTAATAAACTGCAAAAGGGTAATTAGCAACTCATCACAGCCCACATGCATACGGCTCTGTATATAGAATGTGCAGCTCACGCAAGTCCATACGAGAGGATGGATGGTCAGCGGCTCAGCGCTCGCTGCAGCAACTGCAACTCCCACGATCTCACACGATCCCACGAACGAGGACGTGTGCGCGCGCGCATCTCAGCTCCGCTAGCTACTCTCCCGCTCCTATAAATGCTGGCCCCCGCTCATTCTTTCCAGCCCCCGGCTCATTCTCTCCAACGCGCTGGATCCCTGCTCATTTTTCCCGGAAACGCTGCCCATTTTCTTTAGACACTGCTGTGCATACACTCATCCACGCACACAAATACGCGCTGCTGCTTGACCGGGGTTTCATCAGGAGCTTGAAGAACTTTCGTCCAGGAGTTCGAAGAAGGTAGACAAGGTGAGAATCACGAGTCTCTCCTAATCCCTTTGCTGTTTGGGTGGTCATATTGACACATCTAAAGGGCTATTTTCTCATATTGTTTACAACATGTTATCTTGCTGTTTGGATGGTCATATTGACACATCTAAAGGGCTATCTTCTCATATTGTTTGCAACATGCTATTGTGTTGTTTGGGTGGTCATATTGACACATCTAAAGATCTATCTTCTCATATTAGAAACATCTAAAGGGCTATCTCCTCATATTATTTGCAACATACTATTTTGCTGTTTGGGTGGTCATATTGACACATCTAAAGAGCTATCTTCCCCATTTCATTGCAACATACATGTTGTCTTGCTTCATGGATGGTTATGTTGACACATCCATGGAGTTTATTATTCTTGATATTTAGTTTGGTTATGTTGACACAAACTAAGGATCTATGAATATTTTCTACATGTGTTCTTATATCCATAGGGGCTAAGTTGTTTGCTCCCACTCATGAAAATCTAACCCTTGTGGCACTAAAATCATATGAGCATCCCCCTTTGTTTAGTCATGATAACATAGTGTAAATTCTATAAAATGCACCAATCATAAAATATTGGCTCTTGGTTTGGTCATATTGACACGAACCAAGTCGCTTGAAAATCACACATATGGACAAAATATTTTCTCTTGGTTTGGTCATGTTGACACGAACCAAGTCGCTCGAGAATCACATATCTTGCTAAATTTGGCTCTTGGTTTGGTCATATCGACACAAACCAAGGTGCACTCCAAATTCATCTATCACTAAATATGTGCTTGGCCTAGTCATATTGACACAAATCAAGCCATTTCAAACATATATACATCTCATTAAATCGTCCCTCTGGTTCAAATTAAAGAGCGTGTATGTTTCGCGTCAGGAAAACTAGTGATCAGGAAAACTAGCGACTTGAACCGGTAAAAGAAAGAAATAAATGAAGAGAGTAGTTCTCATTAAATCGCACTCCCTATATACAAAATAATGCCATGCATGTACTTGACATTATAATATTATTACTTGGTGCTATAGAAAATGACTCTCACTTGCAACCTAGCTAATTAAGTTGATAAAATGCCTTCATATAGGTTCCCAACCTAGCTAGGAATATTAAATACAGGATTAATCTTCATGCATGTAGAAAAGATCATGTGCATGGTTCTATGGCCATCATTTCTCATATAGATATTAAACCATGCATTCTTTTCATATAGGTGCATGCATCTACCGAACTAAAAGATAACTAGCTTCATAAACTGTGTTACTTGCACTAAACATAACATGGTGCAACTGAATATTTCACTATCATATTTCATATAGCTTCCTCATACGGTAGCTAAACATAAAGATGTGTGTATCGTCACCAAACACATTACACACTTCTTATACTCCACGCATGCATATAGAAATCACATGCATGATAAACTTGGCTCACAAAATGAGTCATACTATATATTGCACACGTGCTTGATAAACTAGCTTATTAACCATTAAAATGCTCATATAACAATTATTATTATCAAATTTCAAATGGTTAATGAACTAGGTAAAAAAATAGACAAGTCACGTATGTGCTATAAAAATCACATCATCAAATGACGAAGATTATGCTACCCATATACTAGCATAGGCATACTTCACGATGCCCGACTACGCCGACATCGACGCCAGCAAGGAGGACCTTTAGTTTACATTTTGTAGTTTTCTTTTCTACACTTTGTAGTGGTCATATGTTGTAATGCTATGTAATAGATAGGTTGGAATTCTTAATCAGGGGTTTTCTCTCCGGAGATGTAATTAACAGTTCTTTTATGTATATGTAAGAGTTCTGGAAATAAAGTACCTGCAATGTTTGATCTCTCTTTTATGTTATGCATTTATGCATTTAAATTATATTATCTGTCTCTATGACGTGGACACTTTAGTATTATTTATTCTATAGCCCCATTTTCCCGTCATCAGAAGGCAAAGAACGACGTCTTTGCTACCGAAACTTAACTTAGTGCTCATGAGATTTCTTCACTCTGGCTTTTCACTTTGTTTGGATTTGACCTGAGCATTTTCTCAATAACTTCGGCGTCCACAAACTAAAACCCCTCTTGATAGTACGGTTTGTCCTATGACTCAAAGAACAGAAAAAGAACTACAAAAAACATCTAAGTCTTGCGTCGTCTTCTTCATTTCATTCGATGAGTTGTGCTTTAGGACACCTTCATTTTGGGGGGTCATCCTCCGTGATTAAGCTTAGCTCAAAGGGTAATTCTTCGTTAACTTGAAAACCTTCCTTGAAGCTTTATCACCTGACTTGTCCTTCAGGAACCTAATCAACTGTTTATACTAGAAAACATTGTTAGTTCCTCTACTGTCTTGTCCAACAATATACAAAACACATGGGGGCAAAACTTTGCTCTTACAATCTCCCCCTTTTTGGACTACTGTTGACAAAACAGGCATCGATAAAATATATTGAAGTTTTTGTGAAGTGATTGGACAAACTCTAAGATATGAGGTTTTTGGCTTCCCCTGAATGCAAGCATCGAAGATTTATATGATCAAAGTTAATGCTTGAGAAATATTTCTTCATTGTAGAGAAAAACAAATATCTTAGCGAAGACAATTGCTCGTGAGAATAGAAATCCATAAGTATGAGTAATTCCTTCCAATGACCTGTGACTAATGAAATAACCACCTGCAAGATAGAGAGTACGAAGCAATACTTGCGAGCAAGGGCTTATTAAAACTGAAGAGTATCACAGAAGTAGCACAACCGAATGTAAACTGAAGTTACAACCCAATCGAAGGGAATGGAATGTTTGTTGTACCTTAACCAAAAAACGAATGCAAAAGCCTTATCCCCGAAGAAAATCTAACTCATCGATGCCAAATCTTCTCCCCCTTTTTGTCAATGATTGGACAAAAGGTTGGGAAGTGGATCAAGAGAACTACTGCGCGGCATCAGCACCCTTGGAACCCGACGAAGCAGAGCTTGACGTAGACTCGTCCGAAGAAGATTGATCTCCTGAAGATTCTTCTTCCGACTCGGGCGAAGGAAGAACTTCGAGGTTCTTCTGGGTGATGAGGTTGATGTCCAGGTCGCTGTCGTCGATGCCGGCGTCGTCCTTCGAAGTGACTAGGTCATTCGCGGAGACGGTGTCGGGCGGATGGGATCGGGCTCATTCATGAAGAACACTTCATCGATCTTCTGAAGGGGTGGGAGCTTCGGATTTGGGCGATCAATGGTGTCGTCTCTTGAGAAGTTTCGCTGGAGGTGCTCATATTCTTTGTAAATGCGATCTTTGCGAAGACCTTTTATAGAGTTGAATTTTTTGAGTCCTTTCCAAGAATGACGCTTCAGTACTCGAAGATACTGGTTGTCGTTCAAGGCAATATTGTCGACACAGTTGATCTCATCAGCAAGAAACTGCTTCTGGCGTTGATTTGCTTCAATAAAATTCTCGAGCATCTGCTGCGAGCGAAGATTTACTTCAAAGTGATGGCAGTCCTTCTGGAAGTTCTTCGAGATATTTCTCTCATTTACTTCATGGCGTACCCCAACATATGTGGAAAAGATATCGTTGGGTTTCCTTAACAATTCCAAAGTGTCATGCACTGGAGGAGTGAAAAGATTCGGATGATGTCTTTCCACAAAGTCGTCATTCCGGCCATAGTCGCAAACAGGTTGTAGCCAGGGAGCATATGGCTTCAGAGTGAAAGGCAGTTCAGTAGCATGTACCATGTTGCGAAGAAAACATTCCTCGAAGTCAAACACCAGACCATGAGTAAGCTTCATTATTTCATGCCTGACTTCAGGATAGAGATTTTATTCCTCTGAAGCAGTACTCAATGGGATCAAAGATTTCGACAAGATATAAAACCAAGTCTTGGATATGAAAATCAAGTGCTTCGGGCGAATGTTTTCAGGTATGTGATCAGCCGTGACTTCAGTATCTAGTAAAGTTGAAAATTGTTCTTCAGCCTGATGTGGTTCCAAGTGAATCTTTTCTAGTTCTCCAGTATGCCTTGGAATATTCACAATTTCCATGAATTTAGCTGAACACATTCTGAAGATTTATCCTTGAATCATCCATTCAAGGATCCAAGTGCTAGGCACATTTGCATCACCAGAAACATATAGAGTGGCATAAAACTGTTTGATCAGTTCAGAACTGAAGGAGTGCTCAAGGCAAACAACTGAGTCAAATTCTTCTTTTCAATTGTTTCGATGATGTTCTGGAAGCATGTTGCAGTTGAAAGACTTGGCATATCAAGATATCTGTGGCGGAAAAGCACACCTTTCTGGCAGTAGACTTTGGTATACAGAATTTGTTGTTCTGCTGTCCAGAGGCGAAGATCATCGGCAATCCTGTCTGAAGCATATGGACTGACGCTAAAGAATCGGTGGAGCTTCTGATGCTATTCAATATAGAACTCCAGCCCATGGCGCGAAGAACAACCATCACCCTTGAAGATGGGAAAAGTTTCACGAGGGTAATTGGAGTCCAACTGAGTGTCTTGGCTCGGACGGCAGGGAGCACGAGTCCTTTTCAGAGGGGCAGCTGGAGCAACAAGAGAAGGGCCGACAGTCTGTGCAATTATCAAAGCTTGCTCTTGCAAAGAATTCAGAATCTGAACTTGTTCTTCTTCGTCATGTGCTTTAGGCTGGGGCACATGGGCTTCAAAATCTTGAATGGTTCAGGCTGAAGAAAAATCACGCGAGTCGCGCATTATTGAGTTGGAAGGAGAGGGTTCATGGGCTTCTGGAGGAGGTGATTGCGGTGGAGCTTGAGCAGCAGGTGGTGTAGGAGCTCTCTGTGGTGTGGGGGATGGAACATGAGTTGGTGTTGGAGCATGCGGTGGAACTGGTGCAGGCGTTGGAGTTGGGGTTGGGGTTCGCTTGGGAGTCGGAGCTTTTGGAGGTCGTGGTTGAGTTTTGGAGGGTGGATCTAAAGGCTTAGCCTTGGGTTTGGAAGGTTTTGGTGCGGGAGGAGGTGGAGTGGGAACTGCTTCGGTGTTTTCCTTTGGCAGGCTAGGCTCATCGCTTGTATCCATCTCAGTAGCCGAAGCCAGTGTAATCTTCCGCCTCTTGGTGGTTTTCTTCTTGGGTGAAGGGTCGGAATGTTTTGCTTTAGAGGGCTTTGGTGCAGATGGTTCAGCTTCCAGCGTGGCCTTGCACTTCTTGGAATATCTTTGCATGATCGAAGCATTGTGCGTTTTGACCATTTCATCAACAGCAGCTTTTATCTTGCCCTTGTAGAGCTTGATATTATCCTTGGTGGTGGTGTTCACATCTGTCACCTTCCGAAGCATTTTCAAGGGATGTTCTTTGAATTATTCATCATTTTCAGCTTCAACACGCTGTTGATAGTTATGAATCTTTGCAGTTTCAGCCCTATCCCTTGAGTGCAAATCCTTGAGTTGGCTGATCATGGTAGTGATCATAGCTTCGATGGAGCCTCAAATGTAGACTTCACCAAGATCAATTGCTTCAGGATCTTCAGCTTCACATTTATTCCAGAGGGCTTCAGTCACACCTAAGTGATCCCATAGTTCTCCTTCACGGGGATCAGGAAATTGATGCCCACTATGGCGATCTTTCTCTTCATGAGCTTCAGTCCTAGAAATGCCTTTCTGCTTCGGCGGATTTGCTTCAGCAAAAGGAGTCATATCCACCACTGCTTCTTCTGGGAAGCCCTGGCTGCTTTCTCAGCCTTCTTTGTTGCAAGACCAGAAAGTGTTGCCTTGCGTTTGGCTTCAGTTTCTGCAAGCTGTTTTGATTCAGCCGCGGCTTTCTCTTCATTTTTCTTGGCTTCTTTGAGCTTGCGCTTCGTTTCAGCCTTGTCCGCGGCAAGCTTGGCAGCATCTAGTTCTCTTTGCTTTCTGGCTGCTTCTTGTGCTTCCCTTTTCTTAACAGAAGATTCATGAGCTAGCACGCTCCTGTCAAGTGCCTCCTCGAGGTCTTTTTGCTTCAGCTCTTCTTCAGTGAGATTTCTCTTCATGGAAGGGATTGGAGCGGCAGACGACTTAGGCTTCGCTGATGCAGCAGCCTTCGTAGTTTGTGGTTTCTTCGTTGGGTCGTGCCTCAGCTTAGAGCGCCTCTCAGTGTTGAGGTTCTCTGCCGGTGGCTTGGATGCCAAAGGCTTCGCGACCACCAAGTTTGTCATGTCAATGGTGGGGCGAGCTGCAGGCTTATCGGTTGGATCCTGAATCTTTAGCCCTTTAGCAGTAGGTTTCTCTCCGGGCTTCTTCTTCAATGGAATTCGAAGCTTTTCCTTCTTGGGAAGAGGGGCAACTTCTTTGGACTCAACGTTTGCTTCGGCATCTGATTCGTCATCAGCTTCAGCCTTGGATTGAGTGTGGATTGAGTCTTCTAGAGCGGCCTGTTCCTGTTTGGCTCGCTCTTCATCATGAGTGAAGGCATGAGGGAGTGAGGCACTTTTCTTCTTCAGTTTGCGTTTCTTCTTCAAGCTCGGGCCCTCTCCACGACCTTCGTCAGCAGCTATCTTGGTTGCTTTCATCTTAGCTTTGAGGTGTTTCTTTTCAGCAGCGATTCTCAATCGCTTTTGCTCATTAGGATAATCATCCGGAGTCTTGAGTGTATTGGGGTGAGGATACTTCGGTAGTAGAGATGCCGATTTTCTTCGGTATACTTTCCGCACATGCGCGAAGTATACTAGAAGGGTGGACTGAAGGAAAATTGCATTTCCCATTTCCAATCAGGGATACTTTTGTACTTGTACCACCTGACAGCCCAGTAGCGCCGAATGCCTTGCAAGCGAATATTTCCCTGGTCCTTTGTTCTTCAGGAGGAGTGTCATATACAAGCTGCTTCCGAATTGATTCGGGAATACCATGAGCATTGTTCTTCTCCTTCGTTCTACCTCCTCTTTTCTTAGGAGCATTCTATTCAGCTTCATTGATGTGGTCAAGAACTGGGGACTCATCACCGAAGCCCAAATCCTCAGACATCCTGTGACGAAGCAAAGGGGAACAAGGGGAAAAGTACAAGTATGGACTGAGCACCAGCAAAAGTTTCGGCCAAACAAAAGGATTTTGACAAGAGATTCAGTTGAATATGGGTGATGATTCCGGCCTGTTCTGAGCTAGACATAGCAACATCAATTGAGGAAACTATAAACTGCATACCCTAGCACAGAACAGAGGACATCAAAACCCTGACTTCTAACCTGAATCGGGATGGGAAGCTTTTGCTTGCTAAACAAGATTCCCAACAGATCAAAGATCCAACGGATCGAGAAAAACCTAGCAAAAGCAATCAAAAAACATGCTAAGAACGGATCCAGTCGCATGGAGGAAGAACAGAGATGAGATGACTAGATTCGAGAGCTCGACGTACCCTAACTCGGTGACGTTGAGCGGCTACGGCGGCGAAGAGCGGAGGAAGTGCTTGTCGGCGGCGAGAAGTCCACGGCGGTGTTCGTCCGGCAGCGAGGCGGCGCAGACGACGAAGGGGAGGAGGAGCTCGGCGGCGCGCTCGAGAGAGGTTAGGGTTCCGGAGAGTTTGGAGACGAGGGGGTGTTTTGTGTCACTGTGTGGGGGTATTTATAGTGTTGTCCTGACAGGGGTTGTCACGTCAGATCGGACGGTACCAGCGACCGTCTCTCCGGATTCTATGGCGAGGATTTCGTGGTGAATCGCGAGAAAATCTCAACGAATCGAAAAAGGCGGGATCTCAATGACCGAAGAATAAGTCTTGGTCCTGAGTAAAAACTTCGATAAAGTTGGAAGCATATGATTCGGAACTCAATGACGTTGGAAGCATAATACTTTCTGTTTCAAATGTGCTCAACCATTTAAGACAGATAGAATAAGAGAGAAAAGGAACAGAGAGGGCAGGGTCCGAAACTTATCACCTCGAAGAAAACCAACAACGAAGCTAAAGGTGACAAGCATAGAGGACTAAATCCAATAAAAAAAACAAAAGATAGAAATCGAAGCAAAAACAAACATTGAAACCAAACATAAAGCGAAGTAAATGAATATTTACAGGGAGATAAGGTTCAGTCTTACAGTACATTTCGTGAGTCCAAAATATTGAGCTCACACCTTAACGCACAGAACCTTTTCTCCTCCAATGGTTTCGTGAAAATATCAGCCAGTTGATCTTCAGTTCTGACATGACTAATCACAATATCTTCACGTTGGACATGGTCACGAAGAAAATGAGGGCGAATTTCAATATGCTTCGTGCGAGAGTGTTGCACAGGATTGTGAGCAATTTTGATTGCACTCTCATTATCACATAGAAGAGGAATTTTCTTCACATGAATACCATAATCCTTCAGCGTCTTCTTCAGCCAAAGAATTTGAGTGCAGCATGAACCAGCAACTATGTATTCGGCTTCAGCAGTAGATATTGATACACAGTTTTGCTTCTTGGATGCCCAACACACAAGTGATCTTCCGAGGAAATGACAAGTGCCTGAGGTATATTTCCTATCAACACGATCACCAGCCCAGTCCGAATTAAAATATCCAATAAGATCAAACTGAGCTCCCTTGGGATACCACAAACCCAAGGTTGGTGTGTGAGAAAGATATCAAAGAATTCTCTTCACAGCAGTAAGAAATACATACTGAAATCATAATGTCAGGTCTAGATGCACATAAATATAAGAGAGAGCCAATCATAGACCGATATTTCTTTTGATCGAAGGCTTTGCCCTTCTCATCTGCATCTAGGAAGCCATTGGTAGGCATTGGAGTCTTAATAGTTTTGCAATCAGTGAGTCCAAACTTCTTCAGGCAGTCCTTGAGATATTTTTCTTGAGAAATAAAGGTGTCATTCTTCTATTGATGGATTTGAAGTCCAAGGAAGAATTTTAATTCACCCATCATAGAAATCTTATATTTCTTCGACATCATTTTGGAAATTTATTCGCTGATTTCAGTGTTAGTGCAGCCAAAAATAATATTGTCTACATAAATTTGACATACAAACAAATCACCATTATAGGAGCGAGTGAAAAGAGTTGGGTCAGTTGTTCCTAGTTTGAAGCCTTTCTTCAGAAGGAAGTCCTTCAGGGTGTCATACCAAGCGCGAGGTGCTTGCTTTAACCCATAAAGAGCTTTGTGCAACCTGTACACCATCTCAAGATTCTTCGTGTCTTCAAAACCTAGAGGCTGCATAACATACACTTCTTCTTCAATTTCTCCATTAAGAAAATCAGTTTTCACATCCATTTGATAAAGCAGGATACCATTGAAATTTGCAAAAGCAAGCATAACACGAATGGGTTCGAGTCGAGAAACTGGAGCATAAGTTTCGCCAAAATCGATACCTTCGATTTGGGTGTACCCTTGTGCTACCAGTCGTGCTTTGTTTCTTACCACTATACCATCTTTATCTTGCTTGTTGCGAAAAATCAACTTTGTACCAATTATGTTATGCTTCATGGGATCAGGCCTTGCAACTAAGGACCAGACTTTCTTTCGCTGGAATTGGTTAAGTTCTTCGAGCATAGCATTTAAAAAATCTAGGTCCTTCATGGCTTCATCAAACTTTGAAGGTTCTAGCATGGAGACAAACGAAAAATTTCCACAGAAGTTAGCCAAATGAGTACGAGAGCGAGTTGTGGGACGACCTGGTTGTTGAATTTATTCAAGGATCGAATCAAAACCAACTCGTCTTCGCACTCGAGACAGTGCATTTTCATTTTCTTGTGGCTCTGGTTCTTCTTCGGGATCAGCATTTCCTTCGGGATTGGCATTTCCTTCAGGATCATTTCCTTCAGGATCGGCATTTCCTTCGGATGTGCATTTTCTTCGTTCACAGGTTCTTCTTCATCCTGTCCATCATTAGCTTCAGGATGTTGATCTCCAGCGCCCCGGGCTATGTGTGGGAACATTGGATCATCATCATCTTGATTTGTTTGACATGAATTTGCTTCGACAGGACGAATACCTCCAATGGCCATGTACCTAATCACTTCATCAGGAGGAGGTTCATCTAGATCATGAGGCAAATGCTCCTTTTCAGAGCCATTAGTTTCATCAAACCTCACATTCACAGTTTCCATAACTTTCCCAAAGTGGGAGTTATACACCCTGTAAGTGTGAGAGTTTGAGCCATAACCTAGTCGAAAACCTTCAAGCTCCTTAGGGGAAAATTTGGAGCTATGATTCATATCTCTAATAAAGCAAGGATCACCAAATACGCTAAGACATGATACATTGGGCTTGTTACCAGTGCTAAGCTCATGTGAATTCTTCTTCAGAAATTTGTGAAGGTAAACCTTGTTGATGATATGACATGCAGTATTAATTTCTTCGGCCCAGAACCTGATAGGAGTCTTGTATTCAGCAAGCATGGTTCTATCCATTTCAATAAGAGTTATATTCTTCCTTTCAACTACACCATTTTGTTGAGGTGTATAAGCAACATAGAATCCATGAGTAAAGCCATGATCATCAAGAAAATCTTCAATATGAGTATTTTGGAATTCTGTTCCATTATCACTTCGGATATGCTTCAGAGATAATTCATATTCAGTTTGGGCTCTCTTAGCGAATGACTTGAATATTTCAACAACTTTGCTCTTGTCATCCAGAAAGAAAACCCAAGTATAACGAGAAAAATCATCAACAATGAAGAGACCATATTTGTTTCCTCCCATACTTGCATGATTTTGAGGACCAAAAAGATCCATGTGAAGCAATTCAAGAAGACGAGTAGTGGTCATGATAGTCTTTGCTGAATGATGTTTCTTCGTAATTTTGCCAGCTTCACAAGCACTGCGGAGACGATCCTTATCGAATTTTACTTTGTTAAGTCCAATGACATGCTTCTTCTTCACTAGAGTTTGAAGATTTCTCATCCCTGCATGACCAAGTGTTCGATGCCATAACCATCCAGAAGAAGGTTTTGCCATTAAGCATGTGGATACAACAGGGCCCGAAGAAAAATCAACAATATATAAATGTCCTTTTCGGTAACCCTCGAAGACAAAAGTATAGTCATCCTGTGAAAAGACAACACAGAGCGAAGCAGAAAATAGAACAAGCATACCCATATCGCATAACTTTGAAATAGACATGATATTATAACCAAGAGATTGAACTAGCATAACCTTGTCAATATGCGTATCTTTCGATATGGAAACATTACCCAAACCTAAAACTTTACCCTTGTTGTTATCACCGAAGGTAATGTACTTCTGAGAAGATTGAGATAGTTTTTCTTTGGTGAATAACTCCTTGTCTCTGGTCATATGATTAGTGCAACCACTGTCCATGACCCATTCGGTCCACCGGAGACATAACCCTGCAGAAGAATTAGTTCTTCTTAACCACCCACAAATGAGCAGGTGACTTAGAAGGGGTGGAAGCACTTTTTGAAGCAATATCAAATCGAACAGGGTTATATTGCCTAGGGGGACCATCAATTACACCATAAATGTAATTCCACTTCGAAGGGTTAGGATATGAATGAGCATATGCAATCTTATCATAATTATCACAGTGTCGATAAGTGTAACGACCAGTGCGATAGTATTCCTTTTGAGGAACATTTGATTCGGGCACCAGTGAATCATTTCTCTCCTCGAGAAAATAGAAGTGTTTCGGTGGTACCGAAGACTTTCTCTGCATAGAATGGTTAGCAGGCAATTTCTCAACGAGTGACTTGCACACCCAAATTTGTCTCTTATAGAAACAATTCTTTGGAGGGGCCCCAATGTATTCGGCCGAAACCTTTCCTTCCTGGTCCTTGACAAGCTTGTATTCAGAATCAAGTGATTCATCCACAATTGCCTTGTCAATTTTGCAGTTGTAACCTGAAAGATTAGCAATATATATAGGATTATTCTTCGCTAGAACCCATATAGTTTTAGGGTACTGCTCAGGTTCCCAGTAAGTGCCATTAGGGTTTAGCTTCCTTTCAAAACCAACACCTTCATTCCTAGGATTCCTGTGAAGGAGTGCCTTCTTCAGGATATCACAAAGATGCTGGTGTCCCTGAACACTTTTGAACAGTCATGTTTCAAATAAATCTTTCAACTTGAGGAGTTCCTCGGTAACAGCAGAATTTTCCTCATCTGAGGCATTAGTATCATCAATAATAATAATAGCTGTTTTGCCTTTAGAATCAGTTTTTCTTTGTTCCAGACAAGTTAAGCAAGGTGAATCGGATTTTTGATTTGCTTCAGAACTTTGTTGAGCCATGAGAGAGAGGTTGACATTTTCCAAATCTTCCTGAGCCTCTTTCAATTTTTCGAGAGCCATTTTCCTCTGAAGAAATGCATAAGTAAGCTTCTCATAATCGACTGAAAGAAGATCATGCCGAGAGGATAATTCTTCAGACTTCTCCTTCAGAGCAGCATGCTCATTAGTTAAATTTTGACCTTTCTCTATCTCATCGATCAACAGGGTCTCTGATTTCTTAATGGTTTTGCTTAGCGAATCAAGTTCATCTTGTTGGATTGAAGCAATTTTAGCCAGTTTAGCATAGCTTATCTTTGAGTCACTTTCATATGAAGAACAATCAGAAGTATCATAGGTAACTCTGGATGAAGATACCTTTTCTTTGGCCATGAAGGAGTATGCAGGAGTTTCATCTTCACTTCTGTGGTTGGTGAAGAATGAGCTCGAAGCACCAGCCAAAGCAAATGCCAATCCAGCAACACCATCAGACTCGGATCCAGATGGAGATATTGAGCCCGATTCTGCTTCGGACCCAGAGGCTTCTTCTTCAGATTTCATCTCCTTTCCTAGATAGGCCTTGGCACGATGAGAATTGCTTCGACGAGGCGAGTGTGTCTTCGAAGAAGAACTCTCACACTTCTTGTGATAATTCTTTTTCTTGTCATCATCAGAATATTTCTTCTTGTCTCTTCTTGAACTGGAATCATGTCTCCTTGACTCATAGCTTCTAGATGATCTGTGAGTCTTGCTTGAGGAATCTCTGAGAGAATGCTTTGATTTGTTTTCAGCTTCCCACAATGGGTAGTCAGCAATGTAATGGCCTGGTTTCTTGCATTTGTAGCAGCAGTTGTCCTTAGATGGAGAGCTTCTTGATGATGAACGGTGAGACGAGTTACTTGAGTTCCTTAAGGACTAATTCTTCTTTGGTGAAGAGAAACCTTTTCTCTGGAAGCGGTTGAAGCGTCTCATGATCAATGCCAAATCCTTCCCAATGCTTGCAGGATCATCAGATTCGACACCGGAAGCAGAACTAACTTCAAGTGAAGAGTGATGCGAAGCTTTTGCTTTTAAAGCATGTGATCTTCTTCGAGAGCCATTTATATCAATCTTCTCATCTTCTTCCATTTCCAATGTGGTGAGTCTCTCAAGGATATTAGAAGCCACAAGATTTCTGAAGTCAGTCCTTTCCTTGATCATTAGCACAATGTGGTCGAAAGAGTCATCCAACGAGCGAAGCAAAGTCCTCACCACCATATGCGGGGTGATGCCTTCAGCGCCGAGGGAAATCAACTCATTGGAGAGAGCAGTGAGTCTGCTATATATGGAGTTGACCTTCTCTCCTTCATGTGTCTTGAGTTGGTAGAATTTGCTTCAAAGAGTGTCTACTCTGGCATCTTTCTGAGTGGAAACTCCTTCTCCAATCTTTTGAAGATATTCCCAGACACCTTTGGCAGAAGGGATATTCTTCACTTCATGATATTTCTTTGGAGTCGCATGATTGGTGATGAATACCCAGACTTCAGAATCAAGTGCTAGACCTTTGATTTCATCAGCTGTGGGATTATCCTTGTCCTTGAGCTGAACTCCATTCTTGACAACTTCCCTGGCAGCAGAATTGATGGCAATGATATTCCTCATCATCTTGTCCTTCCAGTACGGGTAGTCCTTCCCATTGAAAATAGGAATAGGTTCGCCGGAGCGAATAGCTGCAATTGACATACTTGAAAGCACTCCAGGAGGTTAATCCAAAACACACAGAGTGTAGGGAGTGACTAGATCTGATACCAATTGAAAGTTCAAGTATGTGATCAGAGGGGGAGGGGGTGAACGATCACTTCAAAATTTCGAGTGAAGCTTTGAAGTGAAGCATAACCTAGGAAGAAAAGGATAGCAGAAACAAGTAACAGGGAAGCAAAACTAGTATCGAAACTAAACGCAGCGAATCAAAACACGTTGAAGCTTTAACAGGAAGCAAATGCAATGCCGAAAGTAAATGCTTGAAGTAAAACGAACTCTTGACTCGGCGATGTTTGTTCGACCAGTTCACGCTCTGCAAAGCGCTATCTCTGGTTGGAGGGACTGGTGATTGAACACCTGGAGAAAAACTCTCTCCGCCCGTTGCTCCACTGCACCAATCTCCTTGAGCTTGGTCAGTTTTGACTCGGGGTAGATTATCAAGGAAATATCCGAAACCTTTGACAGACTTGAACTTCGAGGCGACAATTACTCTTCGCTCTCTGAAGACGACACTCTAACCGTCTAGGAGAATTGCAGTTCTCCAAGATAAAAAAGGCTAGCAAGTTTTCACCCAAGTCATAGCGAATCTACTCAGATCAATGGTACTTAGGATTCGGTGGTCTGGATTTTGGGTTTTGCTTCGGTGGCGTTCTTGGAGTGCTCTCTTCAATCTCTCTCAGGAATGTTCTTAGATCAGCCGCCCGCAAATGGAGGAGGGGCGGCGTATTTATAGTTGGCAATCCCGAGGTGCGAAATTACTGATTTGACCTGAAGCGACAGCTTGACGCCTGTCCACAACGGTTGGATTGTCATTAATACACAACTTTACTTGCGAAACAAGTAAAGCTGACTCACGGACTTAGTTCTTCTTCGGAAGCCAAAGAACGAAGTCTTTGCTACCAAAACTTAACTAAGTGCTCATGAGATTTCTTCACTCTGGCTTCTCAATTGGTATGGATTTAATCTGAGCATTTTTCTCAATAACTTCGGCGTCCACAAACTAAAACCCCTCTTGATAGTACAGTTTGTCCTATGACTCAAAGAACAAAAAAAGAACTACACAAAAGCATCTAAGTCTTGCGCCGTCTTCTTCATTCCCTTCGATGAGTTGTGCTTTAGGACACCTTCATTTTGGGGGGTCATCCTCCGTGATTAAGCTTCGCTCAAAGGGTAATTCTTCGATAACTTGAAAACCATCCATGAAGCTTTATCACCTGACTTGTCCTTCAGGAACCTAATCAATTGTTTATACTAGAAAACATTGTTAGTTCCTCTACTGTCTTTTCCAACAATATCCAAAACACATGGGGGCAAAACTTTGCTCTTACAAGTTTGGTGAAGAAATCATGATGCTTCTTCTCTGTATTCTATTTATCGACACTTCACTCTCTAAACTTGTGGACAGGTTAACCGAGCTCAGTTTTCGCTTGGGGACAAGCGAGGTCTAAGCTTGGGGGAGTTGATACGTCCAAAATGCATCACTATTTTATATGGTAATTATTTCCTATTCATTGATATATTTCATGTTATGATGCTATTCTTATGTTGTTTTGGCTTGTTTTACACAGTTTGAAACTTTCCGATGCCGAAGCAGCAGACGCGGGATTCAACGGTAAAAAGTGGACGCTGAGTTGCTGAAACAGAAGACCTCCAAATTACCTGAAAATCGACGGAGGCCATTTTCCAGAGGGATGACGAGGACACGTAAAACAGGAGCCAGAGGGGGGGCATAGGGTGCCCAGGCAGCCACCTGGCGTGGCCCCCACCTTGGTCGCGTCGGGAGGGCGCCTGGACCCATGGGGCCACTCCCGGCTCCCCCCTCTGGCATATATATCCCTCTTCATCCGAAAACCCTTGAGGAGGAGGAGTTTTGAGAGTTCCGCCGCCGCTCCGTGGCGGAAACCTACAGAGAAGAAAAGACATCTCCGGCGGGCAGATTCCGCTGGGGATAACACCTCCCGGAAGGGGAGATCATCGCCATCGTCATCATCATCGTCACGGTCATCATCGAGATCATCATCAACATCATCCCCAACATCAGCACCCTCTCCACCACCATCCCATCTCATCTCACAATTGCAACTTGTGTTGTAATACGTACTATCTATCCTGTCTACTCTACCAGTGTTGATTGCTACCGTGTGATGAATGCTATTGAGTTTTTTTGGAGAAATATCATTGTGTTCAGATTGCTTATCATCTATATATCCCCTCTAATCATGATCTCTTTTATGTCTTGTGAGTAGTTACTTTAGTTCTTGAGGACATGGGAGAAGTCTAGTTGCTAGTAGTCATATGATGTTGAAGTAATATGTGTTGTTTGATATTTAAGTTGGGTTGTTATTTTCCTAGTGGTGTTGTGTGAGTCGAAGTGACAAAAACCTGAACCCCAGTTCGCACGCTTTTGCACAAGGGAACAATGGATCATCAATCGTATTTCTATGGTTAGGTCTTTGCCTTAATTACTATCTTGTATTTGCGGATGCTTGTAAGATGTTTAATCATAAGAGTGCACTTATCTTAGTCTAGAAGGTGTACTAGCATAGATCCACCCACTCAACACTTATCAACGCAGCACATAGTATCGATACGGAGTATGGCGAAAGCACGTGACTATTTCTCCCATGTGTCCTCAAGAACGCTTTAGCCTTTATAAGTTCAATTTCTAGGCCTATCCTTTGCTCAAAAGGATCGGGCCACTTTTTTACTACTCAGTGCCTTTTATTTTTCTCACTTTTACCTTCTTGTTGCTTATACCAAAAACCCCTAAAAAGTTATCTTTCAGTGCTTGTAGTTATTTCTTTGCCAAAGTCAGTTACCAATACCTTCTGCTCCTCGTTGGGTTCGACACTCTTATTTATCAAAAACGCTACAAACGATCCCCTACAGTTGAGGGTCATCATGTCGCAATATGCTCAGGAAAGGTTGATACCCATTCTTCTTCCTTCTTGCTCCTCTTCGTCCTCTTCTTTTTCTTCTTCTTTACCTTACGAGGGAGTGGTTGGAGAGGAAGCCTCTCCACATATTCTGGTTTATCATTAGAAACAATAGGTGAAACTTGGGAGAAACTCTCCTTTTTATTAGTGGAAACATAAGAGACATTTTTATACTTTGGTAAAGTTACCTCTTTTCTAATCTTACTTATATAATCATTTTCATGGCAATTAACAACACAATAGAGATGGCATTTTTGCAAAGTGTTTTTTATTACTAAGGCGTTATCATCTGGCCAAGAAGTTTTTTATGATAACTCTTCACACATCAAAAATAACATAAGTTCATCATAAAGATCAGAAGTGATCATGTTATCACACAACTGGTTAACAATCATGTTTTGATAGTACATGCATTGAAAATTAAAGTTACCCTCTATACCACAAAGTTCACAAGTAAAAGGATAAAGGTCACACAATTCTCTATAAATTTCATTTAAATCTATAACCCAAGTGAGTCTTTCATGCTTATGTTGCTTACAATACTTCTCTTCTTCAATTATAGGCCTTTCACAAGGTCTATCCACTCCACAAAAATTAATATGCTTATATAAAACTTCATTTCCAAGAATTGGATCATGCATGTTCAATTATCATTAACAATTTCATTTTCTTTGCAAATCTCTTTAAAAGGTTCAGGATGTTTGATTCAATTCTCCTTAGGCATATTAAGATGTGAAGCAAAAAATTTGAGGAAATCAACAAGGAGTTGAGAATCAAGCCCAAACTTAGCATTGAACTTATTAAAACTTGCAGTTTCAACAAAGGACTTAATGCAATCATACTAATAATTTATACCTAACTCTTTACATTTGTCGATCTCCCAATCTTCAGTATTGCGTTGAATTCTTTCAAGGAGTTCCCATTTAGTATCAATCTTTTCATTTATGAAGGAACCCATAGTGGAAGCATCGAGCAAGCCTTTATCCTGTCGAGAGAGCCTCGCATGGAAATTAGTAATAATTATATCTTTGGGGAGCCCATGGTTAGGAAATTTTAGCACTAAAGTTTTCAGTCTCCCCAAGGCTTGAGCTATGCTCTCTCGCTCACGAGGATAGAAATTATAAACATAATTCCTATTCTCGTGGACTTCATGAAGAGGATAAAACTTGGAGTAAAAGAGAGACTGGATCTCTTCCCAATCCCGCAAGTGAGAATCATCTAGTAGCCTATACAATTCCAATGATTTTTCCTTTTAGTGATAAGGCAAATAATTTCTTCATGACTTCATCTCTTGTCAAACCTGAAATCTTAAACAACTCACAAAGTTCTGTAAGTTTCAACAAATGAATACTAGGATTGACTGTCCCATCTCCTGCATAACAATCATTCCTAATTATTTCAATTATCCCAAGTCTTATGCTTAATGGGATACATTCAATAGGTGCACGAGACTTCTCTACCACGGGTGTGGAAAAGAGGCCTCCCCCAAACAACAAACTAAGAGTGCAATTTTCCATAAGCCTAACTAGTGAAAACTAAAAACAAGAAACGAAAATATTTAATTGCAAGATCTAAAGATATACCTTCAAATTCTTACCTCCCCGGCAATGCGAAAGAAATAGCTTGATGTCTACGCACGCTTCTATTCTTGTGGACTATGTTGGGCCTCCAAGCACAGAGGTTTGTAGGACAACAACAATTTCCCTCAAGTGGATGACCTAAGGTTTATCGAACTCAAGGAAGTAGAGGTTGAAGATGTCTCTCTCAAGCAATCCTGCAACTAAGAAACAAGAAGTCTCTTGTGTCCCCAACACACCTAATACAATGGTAAATTGTATAGGTGCACTAGTTTGGCGAAGAGATGGTGAAATATGGGTGATAGGTCTGGCAAAGCAAGGTAATATAAATTTGTAATAAAAATTACAGCAAGGTAGCAAGTGACAAAAGTGAGCACAAACGGTATTGCAATGGTGAGAAACAAGGCCTAGGCTTCATACTTTCACTAGTGGAAACTCCCAACAACATTAACATAGTCTAATCACATGATATTTCCACTAAAAGATGCAATGGAGACATACTCGGAGGTCATTCCTTTGTGATCAAGAGAGGACGAGAATTTTGTAGGGCTACAAAAGCACACCTCAGAGTTTGTAGTTCTCATCTATGGATTTTCCAATGTCACCGCGGCCATCCAAAGAGAGTACCACAATCACCACAATATATCTCAAGGATAGTCAAAGAAAAGCACCAAGAGACTCTCAATCTTCAAAAAATTCACAATAGAAGAAATCACTCATGAAAATATTCTTCTAATCTATGTCCAATAGACCGCTGTCACCATGGTCTCGGAGATTATACTAGATATAGACAAGTGAGTATATCAAAACAAATAAATAGAAGAAGGGGAAACATCATGGGTTAACCCTAGATTAACATAGACACATAGCCTATCATCACAATCAAGATCACATTATGGGAGAGAGAATTAACCAAATAGCTACTGTAGAAGACCTCATCCCCGAGGAGGAACTACTCATGCATCATCATGAGGAGGAAGCAACATCGATGGAGGTGAATCCGGGGGCACTTCCCCGTCCCGGCAGGGTGCCAACACAGGAATTCTGGTCCCCCGAAGCTTGTTGGCGATGGAGGCGGAGATCGGTATCGCTTCTGGAAAAAAGATTTGCGGCTTCAGGGTTTCCTCCATGGGGGTAAAAATAGGGCCAAAGGGGCACTAGGGGAGGTCCCACCCGTCCAGACGGCCTCATGGCGCGGCCTCCCCCTAGGTCGCGCGGGCAGGTCGCCTGGGAGGGGTTTTCCCCCCTTCGGCTCTCCTTCGGGCATCTGGAGTCTTCTGGAACGCTGATCTTTTACATATTTTTTATGGAATTTTCCTAGCACTATAAATATAGGTATAAACCTGCAATGCACGGATATCAGCAGACAGAAACTGGCACTGGGTGCACTGAATTAGTAGGTTAGTACAAATGTGTTTGAAAAGGTATGAAAGTGTAGCAAAACATATAGCAATATCACCCATATAAGGATGGAACAAGCAGAAATTATAGATACGTTTGGGACGGATCAGGTAGCAAGTGACAAAGTGAGCACAAACGGTGTAACAATGGTGAGAAACAAGGCCTAGGATTCATAATTTCACTAGTGGCAACTCCCAACAACATTAAAATAATTGAAACACATGATATTTCCACCAAAAACATGCAAGGAAGACGTAACTCGGAGATTATTCTTTCCGTGGATCAAAAGAGATGAGACTTGTATAGGGCTACGAAAGCACACCTTAGAGTTTGCATTCCACATCTCTGGATACCCCACGCTATCACTGAGAGCATCCAAACATAGTACTAACAAACACCACAACATATCTCAAGAGTAGTCTCTTTCTTAATTGACAAATCACCCATCATGTCACCGAAGCACTATGAAAACTATACTCAAGACAAACATCAAGAGACTCTCAAATCCATGATCCAACCCAACAAGAAGAAAAAATCTCATGATCAATATCACCATAATAATGGAGTCCTACCCATCACCGTGGACTCCGGAAATATCACCGAAGGAGTACATCAATCCAATACATAGAAGAAGGGGAAACTTCATGCGAGACAACTAGTTTAACATAGCAATGATCACAATCAAGATCACATCATGTGAGAGAGAATTAACCACATAGTTAATAGTACAAACCTCAGCCCCGAGGAGGAACTACTCCCGCATCATCATGGGGAGGAAGCAACGTGGATGGAGGTGAATCCTTGGGCACTTCCCCGTCCCGGCAGGGTGCCGGAGCAGGAATTCTAGTCCCCTGAAGCTTGTTGGCGATGGTGGCAGACATCGGAATTGCTTCTCGAGAAAAGGTTTCTGGATTCAGAGTTTCTCCGTCGAGGATAAAAATAGGAGACAAAGGGGGCCCGAGGGGAGGTCGCACCTGGCCAGGAGGCCAGAGGGCACGGCCTACCTCCTGGTCGTGCCACAAGGTCGCCTGGACCAGGGGTGGGTCCGCTCCGTCTCATCTTCGGGCTTCTGGAGTGATATATCTCAAACGTATCGATAATTTCTGCTCGTTCCATGCATGTTTTGTGTGATATTGCTATGATCTAGATACACTTTCATACACTTTTGATCATATTTGGACTAACCTACTAACTCAGTGCACCCCAGTGCCAGTTCCTGTTTTCTGCTATATTTATTTCAGTTTTCCCCCATATAAAAAGTGCTCCAAAATCCTAGAAAAATCAGATGAAAAATCAGCGTGTCGGAAGCTTCCCGAAGCCCGAAGGAGGGCTAGGGGGCACCACCAGACACCCAGGCGGCCACCTGGCGCGGCAGGAGTCTGGCCGTGCCAGGGGCGCCTGGACCCTGGTGCCCCCCCTGGCTGCCCCCCGTCGCCTATTTATTCTCCGCCACAGGAAACTTCCGAAGACAGAACCCTATTTCGCAATCTCGCCTCTGTTCCGCCGCCGCCGCGCTTCCAAGATCGGGAGCACCGTTAGGACCCTTCCCGGCATCCTGCCGGAGGGAGGATCGACCTCCAGGAGATTCTCCTCCACCATGGACGCTTCCCGAATGTACCTTGAGTAGTCTACCTTGGACCATGGGTCCGTGATCAGTAGCTATGTGATTTTCTCCTCCCCTATTTGTTCTTCATGGTTTAGACCTCGTGAGCTTCCCTACATGATTGAGGCACATATGTAATTCTTCTGCTGTTGCTATGCTGAGTTTGATGGGATCTGATGGATTATGAGATTATGTTCAGATCATGATAGGGTAATATATTTGGTTTTTATCTCTTATATTTTTGTTCCTAAGTAATTCTTGCATGTTCTTCGTTGTTGTTTATTGCTTTGGCCAAGTAGTAGGTAGTGACTCCAAGAGGTAACGTTATGCTCGAATGTGGGTACATTCCCCCTGATGACACGCTTGAGTGACAGAAACATGATTCTAGGGGATGTGTTGTGGCCACAACGGGGAAAACAACGGTGCTTGTAACCGCGGTTGCAAGGATTGTTTACTTTACACAAAGTTCTTTTTAATGCAGTTGTCTGTTGCTTTGGGTTTACACTTTGGGTGGGGCTCGCAACTTAATATCAGCGAGATGTTCTGGATAGATATCTCAAGGTGGATGATTAGTAGTAGATATAGATGGATTTTGGTCTACTTATTTTTGGCGTACTGCCCATGCTTATGAGCCTCTTCCTTTCTTTTGTAGCATAGTTAGCATTGCGGTGCATTTATAATCCTGTCAATTGCCCATCTGTAATTTGTTTACCTCGCATAGCAGTTTTATCGTCTTTTGGGAGAGAGACATCACTAGTAAACATCACGGGACCCCGGTCCATATTCTCATCACTGTTTACAAGCTCATTTATTTTCTCGCATTTACTTTCAGTTGCTATCATTATCATTATCTCTTGTGTTTGATCCTTTGTAAACAACAAGACCGGACAGAATGACAACCTCTGTGAACTTTGTTGGGAGCAAAGTTAATTGTGTCGTGTGCAGGTCCAGGTCAAGGAAGCAATGTTTGTCGTAAACGGTGCCATTGTTTTCTTGCCACCTACTTATCATTGCCGGAGTCCTACGGGAGACAAACCCTATCCTCTACATAGGGGAAATTTGCTGCTATCCTACATCTCACCTTCCACTTGGGGTAACCAACGAAAGGCGAGAATGCATTATCACTTCCACGCCATTAGGCAAATTTCTGGCGCCATTGCCGGGGACTCCGAGTGATAAGATAGGGGAGTTTCCCACTATTTTTTACCTTTACTTTTTAGTCTTGTTAGTTTACCTTTCTGTTTTTATCTCTGTGTCTTATATCAAAAATCACAAAAAAAATTATCTTGTTGTTGGTAGTCCTCCTTGTTTAGATGAACATATCAGGACTTGGTGCTTTGCGGGAATCGGAAGTTCTAGATTTCCGTCAAAGGGATGGAGAAAATATGAAGAAGGCATGGGACAGAATTTCTAAAGCACATAAAAGAAGTATGCCTTGGATACCTATAAAAAGTGTGCTTAGGAATTTTTACCATGGTCTTTTTAAGTGGTGTAAACACTCTCTTGATATTATAGCTGATGGAGACTTCTTAGAGTGTGATGAAGCTAGAGCTCTTGATATTTTGCATAGTCTATCTAGTTATTTTGTTTATGATCGTAGTATTGATACTGCTATAGATAGACTTGACACTATTGAAAAGAGGATGGATGCTCTAGATTTTAGGGAAGTAGAAAAACTTAAGTCCAACAAGAAAGAAATGTTGGAGATAGATGATGATTGGGAGCCCTTTGTTAGGATTAGCATATCTAACCAAGACTTCCTTGCTTTTTGTGACATTGGATCCATGGTTTCTACTATGCCAAAATTAGTTTATGATTCTTTGTAACTAGATATGGATAAATTGTCATCTTATCATTAACATGCTAATGGAGATATTTCAGAGGTTAAAGGAAAGGTAAAAGAAGTCCAAGTTACATTCCTTCATAGGATTGCACCGATGGATTTCTTCATCATGGAGCCAAACCAAAGCAACATTGTGCTTGGAAGGAATTTCCTCCGAGCCATGAAAGGCTTCATTGATATTGGTAACGAGGTCATACGCTTACGCGGTAAGGCAAAAGTTAAGTACCTCTTTCCTAGGAAGAAGAAGAATGAGCTTATTGGAAATCAATTTGAAGGTTTTTACGATTCCGACGATCTTGGAGACCTTTGATTCTTCTTTTTCCTTATGCCTAGCATAAAGGCGTAAAAGAAAGCGCTTGTTGGGAGGCAACCCAAGATGTTTTTAATTCTGTTTTTAGTGGTCTTGATGATTGTTACTACTATAGCAACATCATTGTATCTTTATTTTCAAGCTTTGTGCCAAGTTATAGCCTCATATGACAAGTGAAATGAAAGTTGTGACATGCTGTCCAGAAAACAGATTCTGTCCTCGTCACGGGAAAAATCGTATCAAATCACCAGTTCATCTTTCTGAGCTGAATTTTTTACACAGAGTTCTCTATACAATCACAGAACTTTCGTATGTTCTGACTTTTTTGATTTGAGTTGCAGAAGTACCCCTAAAAAATTCTTTACTACCTGATGTTCTGTTTTTCATAGATTCTGCCACGTTTTGTCTCTCCTAACTTTAGAAAACCTTAAGCTTGTTTTTTGTTTGCAATAACCGTTTGGCAATATTGAGAAACAGTAGCTATTCAAGAATATCTTTATATCCAGTGGGGAAAAATTATTTATTAAGGTTACTAACCTCTCTAATCAGCTTATGATGAGTTATGTATGAAGGGAATTTTCAAGTGTGCGATGGAAGATGATGAAAGAAGATTCGGGAGTGACAAGCGCTCAAGCTTGGGGATGCCCCCATGCATCCCCAATAAATATTCAAGGAGACTCAAGCGTCTAAGCTTGGGGATGCCCCCCCCGCATCCCCTTCTCCATCAACAATCAGCAGTTCGTCCTTCGTCTCACTATATTTTTATCACTTCATGCGTTATGTGCTATGCTTGGAGCGTCCCGCTCTTAGGTTTTATTTTTTTAGTTTTCTTTAGCTTTGCTTGCTGTTCATAACAAGTTAGACCCCTTCTTACTTTGTGTGGGAGAGAAACACGCTCCACTTTCAAAATCTAGAACACATCATAGGATTCTTCATGCCTATCTTTTTGCTGTTGTGTGTTCCTTATCTTTTGGTTGCTACTGCTATGTTTAGTTTTAGTTTTAGTTTGTCTTTTGCAAGAGCCTTGGCTTTTGTTTAGTTTTTTTCTGGAAATCTCTTTAGTTTTCATGTTTATCTTGTTAAGAGAGTTGGTTGTTGCACTGATTTGTGTCTTGTTTTGAAAGTAGGTAATTGAGGTTGCTATTTGATTTTAATAGTAACTTGCAATAGTTTTGAGGTATTGATGTGAGTAATGTTTGAACTTTTGGTGTCAAGATCTCTAGCCTATTAGTGATAGGTGTCGTATTTTGGGCAATCTGTGTTTATTTTCAAAACCTACAAAACTAGTTGAGAACTCTAACTACTAGATGGATCGCTAATCTTTGGAGGGATCAGATATTAGAGTACACTCACGTACCATGAGTCGAGGATGCGCAAGGATAACCAAACCCCCATACACTCCTCCTCGGGGCACTTGTCTCTTTGTGAACCTCCTTATTAGATTGAGAGTTACCGATAATAAGTTCATGAGTTCTTCGGACTAATGTAAGTATTGAAAGTTGACACTTCCACCTCCTCATACTTGCTAGCCTCTCATGTGTCGTGCATTGCCTCCTTCTCACTCCGAGAGTTGGCTTCCACCTTCGCCGGTACATCCAAACCCTTGGCATGATACACTCTATCATCATAAACCTCTTTATATCTTTCCTCAAAACAGCCACCATACCTACCTATCAAGGCATTTCCATAGCCTTTCCGAGATATATTGCCATGCAACATCCATCTTTTCATGACTTGATCTTCATGTCATACATGTTCCCGCTACACTGGCAGCGGCATACATTGCATACATCATGATAGCTACATCTTCTTTATGATTTGAGTACCTTGTAAAGTGTGAAAGATCTTATATACCCTCTTGTAAATTAGAGTGTTGCCCTTAAGTGAGGAAAAGATCCCAAAGTGGACAAAATAAAAGATCCCAAAGAGGACAAATGAGAGTTAAATAGAAAGAGCCATTGAGGCCACCAAAAAATAGAAAAAAATATAAAAAGAGAAAAAAGAAAATAAAAAGAGAGAAAGGGGAAACACTACTATCCTTTTGAAAGATCCACACTAGTACTCCTTCTTATCCTTGTACTCCATAGAGATTATCATACATATAGCTATGTGGGGACCTTCACACTATAGAACTTGGCTTGCATATTCCAAGGATGAGCCTCCTCAAAAGATCTCTAGGTCTTCATGAGTGAGGAAGTTAGATGCACCCCCACTAGTTCCATTGGAGAGATTTTCAGCTCATATGTGCATCTGTTGCATGGCAATCCCTACTCCTCACATAATATCTATCATTTGGCCTTCTCGCCTATGATTGTCCTCATTGATGCGAGCCTTTCTCACCTTTTTGTCTTCCTCCTCCACCATATTCCTCTCTTTGCCATCCTAAGTGTCAACTTTCATGCTTACGCTCATCCATTGCATGAGTGCTCAAAATATCGAAAAGGAATGGATTGAATTGACTTGTACCTGGCTAGTGGTCTGCGGACGAGTCAACATAATATTCCAAAGAAGACCAAGTGAGAAACTTTAGTAGATTGAGTTCTCAAAAAAAATCTTCTCCTATTCCCTATCCCCCATCTTGCACGCAAACACCATTTGGAGACATTTGAGTCACGGACAGTGAGAGCTCTTGCACCTAATGTTCTTTTTACTTGTTTCAATGCTAATATATACTCTTGCATGTTATGACTTGAATTGAATCACATACCTTGATTGCTTTAATTTTCAAAGTTTTTATATGGTTGCTAGCATGTCACCACAGAAATTATGCCTGTTATCATTTACCTACTCGAGGACGAGCAGTAATTAAGCTTGGGGATGTTGATACATCTCAAACGTATCGATAATTTCTGCTCGTTCCATGCATGTTTTGTGTGATATTGCTATGATCTAGATACACTTTCATACACTTTTGATCATATTTGGACTAACCTACTAACTCAGTGCACCCTAGTGCCAGTTCCTATTTTCTGTTGTTTTTTTTATTTAAGTTTTCCCTCATATAAAAAGTGCTCAAAAAATCCGAGAAAAATAAGATAAAAATCAGCATGTCGCAAGCTTCCCGAAGCCCGAAGGAGGGCCAGGGGGCCACCACCAGGCGCCCAGGCGGCCACCTGGCGCGGACAGGGGCCTGGCTGCGCCAGGGGGGCGCCTGGACCCCTGGTGCCCCCCTGGCTGCCCCCTTCGCCTATTTATTCTCCGCCACGGGAAACTTCCGAAGACAGAACCCTATTTCACAATCTCGCCTCTGTTCCACCGCCGTTGTGCTTCCAAGATCGGGAGCACCGTCAGGACCCTTCCCGGCAACCTGCCGGAGGGAGGATCGACCTCCAGGAGATTCTCCTCCACCATGGACGCTTCCTCGATGTGTCGTGAGTAGTATACCTTGGACCATGGGTCCGTGATCAGTAGCTATGTGATGTTCTCCTCCCCTCTTTGTTCTTCTTGGTTTAGACCTCGTGAGCTGCCCTACATAATCGAGGCACATATGTAATTCTTCTACTGTTGTTATGCTGAGTTTGATGGGATCTGATGGATTATGAGATTATGTTCAGATCGTGATAGAGTAATATATTTTGTTTTTATCTCTTATGTTTTTGTTCCTAAGTAATTCTTGCATGTTCTTCGTTGCTGTTTATTGCTTTGGCCAAGTAGTAGGTAATGACTCCAAGAGGGAATTGTATGCTCGATTGTGGGTACATGCCCCTGATGAAACGCTTGAGTGACAGAAACATGTGTCTAGGGGATGTGTTGTGGCCACAAGGGGGAAAACAACGATGCTTGTAACCGCGGTTGCAAGGATTGTTTACTTTACGCAAAGTTCTTTTTAATGCAGTTTTCTGTTGCTTTGGGTTTACACTTTGGGTGGGGCTTGCAACTTAATACCAGCGAGATGTTCTGGATAGATATCTGAAGGTGGATGATTAGTAGTAGATGCAGATGGGTTTTGGTCTACTTATTTTGGCGTACTGCCCATGCTTATGAGCCTCTTCCTTTCTTTTGTAGCATAGTTAGCATCGCGGTGCGTTTATAATCCTGTCAATTGCACATCTGTAATTTGTTTACCTCGCATAGCAGTTTTATCGTCTTTTGGGAGAGAGACATCACTAGTGAACATCATGGGACCCCGGTCCATATTCTCATCACTGTTTACAAGCTCATTTATTTTCTCGCATTTACTTTTAGTTTCTATCATTATCATTATCTCTTGTGTTTGATCCTTTGTAAACAACAAGACTGGAGAGATTGAAAACCTCTCTGAACTCCGTTGGGGGCAAAGTTAATTGTGTCGTGTGCAGGTCCAGGTCAAGGAAGCAACGTTTGTCGTAAACGGTGCTATTGTTTTCTTGTCACCTACTTATCATTGCCGGAGTCCTACAGGAGACAAACCCTATCCTCTACATAGGGTAAATTTTCTGCTATCCTACATCTCACCTTCCACTTGGGGTAACAAACGAAGGGCGAGAAGCCATTATCACTTCCACGACATCATGGAGTCTTCCGAGTTGGATGTTTTTTTTTCTCGATTTTCCCGAGCACTTTTATTTTTCACCTTTTTATCCAATGCATAGACAACCCATACATAAACTGGCACTATGCACTTGGTTAATAGGTTACTTCTCAAATATTTTGTAAAAGACATGAAAGTACATCAAAACATGTACCAATGTCAACCAAATAAGCGGCGAACAAGCAGAAATTATAGATATGTTTGGGACGTATCATCATACACCACTCCCTCTTGGAGATCACCCCTCAAACTTGGACAAATAAAGAAGTTAAATTGAAAAGATTACATGAATAAAAATCATGCATATAGAAAACAAAATCCATCTCAAGCTTAATCATGAAGTGGCAATCCAATCATCTCACCACAAACACACCAGAATACATCAGATAGATCACAATAATGTGAAGCAACTCCGGTTATAGTTGTATTAAAGATTGAAAGAGTGAGAGGAGCCATCTAGCTACTACCGCGACCCTAGGTCCAAGATGAACTACTCACAAGAGGCCATGGTGAGCTTAATTATGATGAAGGAGACCATCGTACAAGCCTCCTCCCCTCGTTCGGTAGAGCTCCAGAATAAGCTACTAGATTGAATCACGAAGGCGTGGTAGGTTTGTGGTGCAATAACGCCCGTGGAAACTCTATATATTGATGAATGGTAAATATAGGCACGAAGAGACGCTCGAGGGAGCCTTTGGGGGCACACGTCCCTCCTAGTTGACGTACCAGGGGCGCGTGGGGTTGATATGTCCCTAACATATCTATAATTTTTTCTTGTTCCATGCTTGTTTTGGTGACTTTGCTATATGATTCAATGCACTTTCATATTATTTATATCATATTAGGGACGAACCTATTAACCTAGTGCCTAGTGCTAGTTTATGTCAGTTTTTTTTCCGTGCAATGCAGAAAAACCTGAAAATCAATATCACCAAAAAAATCCGGAAAAATTCTAGAAATTCTAACTTATCGGAAGACTCCAGAAGCCTGAAGTTGAAACAGAGGGGGCCACCCCCTGGACAGGCGGCCACACGGCGCGGCCAGGGCTTGGTCACGTCCCCTGATCGCCTGGCAAGGTGGGCCACTCCCTGGTGCCCCCCTTTGGCCTATATTTACACCCCGTTCTTAAAACCCTCGGGGAGGACCCTGATGCCCCACAGGCGTAAGGGATCGAGATAGTGTTCGCGGGTAAGTTAACCCAATTTATTGATTCGACACACGGGGAGCCAAAGAGTATTTATAAGCTTTGACAGTTGATTTGTCAATTCAACCGCACCTGAAATATACTTGCTTGCAACGATAGATAAGTGGTAACGATAATATGATAGTGATAGTGGCAACAGCAAAAGTAACAACAAAAGTAACAACTAATGACCAGCAGGATTGAAAAAATTGTAGGCTAGGGAGATGGATGGTTGGGCGCTGCATGGATGAGAGTGAACATATAATAGATTCCAACACGGGGCAAGGCACACAGAAAACCAATGATCATCTAGGCAAATATCAAACATTAGGCATGTATCCCGTAGGTAGTTGTGCGTGCTTGCAGTAAGAACTTGCACAACATCGTTTGTCCTACCATCCCGCTACGAACGGGGCCAAAAGGAACTTATGGAGATTTAGGTGCTCCTGTCAAAGAGCACCGGAACAAAGCAATAAACTCAATGGATACAAGGAATCCTCAAATCATGGACCATCCCCTTTGGTGTCCCAAGCTGTCACCTTTGGGATCGCCGGTTCCGGACCATAATAGGTGCATACAACTCATAGATAGGATCTAGAACACAAATATATTCATGAAAACACATAGGGTTCAGATCTAAAAACATGGCACTCGGGCCCAAAGTGACAAGCATTAAGAGCAACAAGTTGAAGCAAAGAAGATAAACACCAATCTAGATGATAGGCAACATGCCCGCAACAATCTGACGAACTATTACATGGTTAATCTCATCCAATCCCTACCATCCCCTTTGCCTACAGCAGGGAATTACTCACACATATGAAGAGAAGTCATGGAGGATGGATGGAGTGGTGATGGCGATGACGATGGCGACGATCTCCCCTCTCCGGAGGCCAAATCAGCCTCCAAATTAGCCCTCCCAAAGAAGAACAGAGGGTGGCGGCGGCTCCGCGACGGAAACTGGGAAAACGACTTCTGTTCTGGGGTTTTCTCGTAACGGGGATAAATAGGAGTCTCGGTAGTGCACCAGAGGAGGGGGGAGCTGCCCAGGCGGTCAGAGGGCGCGGCCCCACCCTGGGCCGCGCCAGGGGGGCGCCTGGGGCCCCCAGAGCTCCCCTCTGGTCCACTTCTGGCTCCTGGCTCCTTCGGGTGCGTGGATTTTCTGGGAATTTTCTGGGACGTCTAAAAATCCATTTTCCTGCGCACAAATAAACCATACAGGCAGCTCTGCTGAAAACAGCGTTAGTCCGGGTGAGTTTCGTCTAAATCATGCAAGAATGAGGGCAAAACAATAGCAAAAGTGTTTGGAAAAGTAGATACGTTTGAGACGTATCAACTCCCCCAAGCTTAGCATATTGCTTGTCCTCAAGCAATTCAGTTCAACGAACTGGACGCGACAAAGAAAACTTTGACAAACTCTTTTTCTTCATTAGATGTATATAAGCATGTACTACGAAAATAGTGTAGCAGGTATTGAAACAATGCTATAAGGACAATGCACAAAGCAATTCTTCTTTCATGTGATCAGTCACAAACAACTAAAAATAAATAATAAGCTACTGAAAATCAAGACAGGATCACAATGCACATAGCTTGAACATACTTGAGTGGCATTTCGCTAGCCTCCATGAGTGAAGCAAAACATAAATGCAGAAACTCCTCCAGAGTTTTAAAGGTGACTATAACTCAGTATTTCAGACTAGCAATAACACAAGCATTCAGAAGACAATGTAATACTTTGGGACAATGCATATTACACTAAGAATGACAATTATGCTCTCATAGTTGGATCTTTGAAGAAAGAAGGGGAGACTCTCGAACCGTGCCTTTTGATGGCAAGGTTGAAAACCCGTGAAAGGAAGCAAAGACTAAACATGTGCCAGAGCTCTTGGTTTTGGAAACAGAGATAAAACATTTTTGAGAAGTGCAACTTTCCAGTCAACGGTGAACGGTAAAGGTCTCTCAATATCTCCCATGCCAACCACATATAAAGCCTTTTGCTTACACATATTCCCTTATCCATAAATCCTTCGATGGTCTATGGAACCTTTTATTTTGCCTCAAGGATGGAAGGAGGGTATCGTTCCACCTATCATAAGCAGCATTTGGTCCATTTCACTCCATCATCAAGTATGGGGGAGGTGTAACTCTCATATTTTTTTCTTCTTTTTCTGTTTTGACTAGTTAAAACTTCCGTCAAAATATTTTTGGCATGAAAGATACTGATTTCCCCTCGCCGTACCATGAGCTTGTACGGTTACAAAAAGGTAAACTTTTGAATAAATTTCGAGATGGCACAAGAAAGTCTAAGTTAGGAGTGGCCGGTAAATACCACATATAGGTAGGTATGGTGGAATCAAATGGAACAACTGGGTTTGAAAAGGAGTTTGGAAGCACAAGCAGAAATCCGCTTGGTGCGAGCGAAGGCTAGCAAAAGACTGGGAAGCGACCAACTAGAGAGCAATAACTGTCATAAGCATGCAGAGCGACAAAGCAACATTGAATCGGGCATGAAAGTGATATCACTATTCTGAAACAAAAAGATCATCAAGGAAAAAGTGGACTTTATAGTCATAAGCATGTGTGAACATGTGCCAAGTCAATCCAAAAATTCTACGAAGGGAAATACCACGTCAGTATGCCAAACCATGAACAATGCAATGCATGTAAATCATTTCAACAACACATTATGTACTCTAGCTATTTGAGACTAGCCACAAGGAAAGCATGAACACTGGGAAAGCATTGTAAACATAGCATTATGTCGTTACAAGCTGGTCTCTAGATCATAAGTACAGGCATATGTACAGAAGTAGAAACAAGAAGAGTTCATACCGATTTTCCTTGTTGCTTCCCTTCCGTCGATCTTCGTCATTACTGCCTTGTCACTTGCACGATCGAACGTGGGAAATATAATCAAATGCCATCACGGACTCGAGCTGAACTCTGAAAACAAAGCAAACTAAAGAAGGAAAGGAAATCTTTTTGGGTTTTTAAAGGTTTAAAGGAGAGCAAAAGAAAAGAGAAAATATTTTTGTTGTTTTTGAAAAGTAAGAAAGAAAGAAGAACGGGTAAAAGCTTCGAAAAGATCAAAGCGGATAAAAATAAGACGGATAAGACAATGGAAAGGTGGGAAAAGCACGTACTCCCCCAAGATTAGGCTTTTGGCCTAAGTTGGTAGTAGCTAATGTCCCCAGGAGCCTCCTGCTCCAGGGTAGTACGGGTGAGTCCAAGGGTCGTATGAGGCTTCCGGTGCGTACACCGAAGTCCTCGGATCCTCCCATGATGAAGGATCTGCGCTCCAAGCAGAGGAAGACCCTTCACCAAACTGGGTGACGGTCTCTCCCTGGAAAGGTGGGAACTCACCATGCTCCTCCTCGTCGGGCACAACCCCCTCCATGGGGTTATGAAACTGATGCTGGACCACGAACTCATCGAACTGGATAACATCAAAGGAACATCCGTTCCTGCGAGAAAAATCAAACAAAAGAGGTGCAGGTAGACGGATCTTGCGTTCCGTGGTGGCTCCGAAACGCAAGATATAATCAAGGTTACCAAACTCGGAAGTCATGGTAACAAACTTATGCCTTTTCATAGCAGCAAGGTTAAAACTTAAATAAGTAAAAGGCTTATCATCGGGGTGTGGGGTGCCATTAAGAGACTCTAGGATAAGTGTGGCGTAAACGCCACCAAATAAGTCTCCCTTGTTACCGTTCATAGCAAGGCGTCGAGCAATTAAGTCACCCACATTATAATCAAACCTCCCTGAAAGGGCGGTTGCCAGGATAGCAATATCTGGTGCAGATATGTTGCTCGTGTTGTCACGAGCCAACGCCCCTCTAGCAATACAGTACGCAAAATACCTGAGGTGTGGGAATAAGATGCTGGAGATCTTTGACCGATGAATATCCCTTGTATCCATGCTACAGAGAGAGTTGAAGACGGTTCTTATCTCGGAGGGCTGAGAGCTCATCTTCGCCGTCAGTCCCACGTTCGGCACACCTATTATTTCACAAAACTTTTCCAAAGGCATGGTCAAAATATCATTGTAAATTTTAAACTCAACATAACTAGCATCAAGGTTATATCTAAAACTATTAATAAAAAAGGAGGTGAGCTTTTGATACTGTACAACACGGCACGTTGCGAGCCGCGTCAGACCTGCATTAGCACAAAGATTATATAACTCCTCCTGAATTCCTGCAGCTTCAAGGAATTCATCGCACGGGAAAGTCATTGCACGTGCTTGATTTGTGTCCTCCAACAACTCTAAGCGCACATGATCTTCGTTGTAGCTCACCCTAGCAGTCGAGGGTGAAGCTGAAGCTCTCGTAACTCGATCGGAGTGCTCGGGCCTTTTCTTCCCAAGCAACCCCTTTGCTCTTCCTAGCAAACTCATTTCTGAAATTTTTGACAAATTACAAAAACAAGGATTTAAACAAAGTGAGTTAAGGCAAACTACTCAACTCACTTACCTAAGGCATAAACTTGCATCAAAACTTGGAAAATAAAATTCTACACATGCATGCAAGCTCACATAAACAGCACCAAGAGCTACTAAATACTCACAAATGAAGCCACCAATCAAAAATCTAATTGGAGGGGTGAAGGAGTTACATACCAGGGAGTATTTTCTCAAGATTTCGGCTTGAATGGTGGGCTGTAGAGAGAGATCGAAAATAGCCTCCAAGAACAGCAGGAACGCAAGAACCAAATGCAGAACTCATGTTTTTGGAGAGAGAAGAAGGAGGAGGAAGAAGACATACCTAGAAGTGGGGCCTGTGGGCCCCAGGCGCCCTGTGGGCGCGGCCAGGGGGCAGGCCGCGCCAGCTGGCCGCCTGGCCCACTGGTGGGCCCCCCTGGTCAGCCCCAGGTGCCTCTGGGTCACTCCCGGCATGGAAATTTTTATTTTCATTTTTCTGGAATTTTTCTGAAAACTTCACTGTTGAAAATTTCTCGGAGTTCAAAAAGCTGCAAAACTTTCTGAAAACTTAAAGCGGTGATTAGTATTGTGAAGCTTCAAAAACACAAAAACTTGGTACAGCAAAGAGAATGAAAGCCAAAGCAAATGAAAACATAACAAGCTTAACTTTTTACCTATATAAAACAAGCTTACTAGTAAGGTTGATCAAGTCTTACCAACAAACCGGCGATATACAGAACAAGAAGTCTCACCCCTTATGAAGTGATCATTGCATCTTTACTTTGATGGACATTGTCCCCACCATAATGGTTTTTTACTTGTGGTGCACATGTAGTGGACAGTCCCATTCTCCAATCTTCACGGTCTCGATATTCTCTATAGAGTTAAGGCCATGCCTCCTCTCTATCTTCTTTGGAAAATGCACCGTGTGTTCTTTATCATCAACGTTGAAAGTGACCTTTCCTTTATTGCAATCAATGATAGCACCTGCGGTGTTAAGAAAAGGTCTACCAAGAATAATGGACATGCTCCCATCCTCGGGCATGTCAACCACAACAAAATCTGTAAGGATCAAACAGTTAGCAACTTCAACAGGTACATCCTCACAAATACCTATTGGGACAACTGTTGATTTGTCAGCCATCTGAAGGGAGATATCTGTAGGGATTAGTTTCTCTAAACAAAGCCTTTTGTAAAGAGAGAAAGGCATAACACTCACTCCTGCACCAAGATCACATAAAGAAGTTCTGACGTAATTATTCTTTATGGAGCAAGGAAGGTGGGTATACCTGGGTCACCGAGCTTCTTAGGAATCTTGCCACTGGAAAGGGCATGGGTTTCTGTATCCATGGTTCTCTTTCCTTCCCATGTCTTCTTGCGATGAAGTCTTCTTTAGAGTACCTCTTGCGTTTATCGGTGCTTCTTCTTCTCTTACCTTGAGAGAATCATCCTTCTCTGCGTCGTTTTCTTCAGACTCGGCACCGTCTTCTGTTTCAGCATCGGAGGTAGGTATGCTGTTAGGATCAACAACTGGCTTTTCACTTGTAATAGGATCATCGGGATTGTCAGCCTCCTTGTGTTTCTTCTTCTTTTTCTTCAGAGAGCTAACAGTCTCGTCTTCTTCTTGTACTTGAGAATCTTGCTCGATCCTCTTTGGATGCCCCTCAGGATAGAGTGGGTCCTGGGTGTGTGTTCCACCCCTAGTTTTAATTCCATAAGCTTGTATGTCCTGTTTGGCATTATTAGCAAGCAAATCTTTTTGCACATTAGAAATTTGTTCAAGCTGAGTTTGAACCATATGAAAATGCTTAACAAGACATTTAACATCATTAATTGTTCTTTCTAGAACATCACACAAACTTTTGATAGCAAGAGAATTATCATGCAACTGACTTTGTAATCTCCTATTAAATGGTCTTGCTTAACAATAAAATTATCAAGCTCATGTAAACATTGGTCGGGAGGCTTACCTTTAGGGATGTCACTTTCAGTAAAGTCTAATAGAGAGTGTACCTCTACCAAGGGAGGGTGAGTAGTAGGCTCACACAACTTCTCAATAGGCGGTAAATTCTTCACGTCTTCGGCTTTAATACCTTTCTCCTTTATAGACTTCTTTGCTTCTTGCATATCTTCGGGGTTCAGAACAAGCATGCCCCTTTTTTTTGGTGGTAGAAGTGGCTCAGGAACGGACCAATCTTCATGGTTCATGGCGATTTTTCACATTAATTCTTCTGCATCGTCCGGCGTTCTTTCCCTGAAAACACAACTAGCACAACTATCCAGATAGGATCTGGATTCATCGGTTAAACGAGCGTAAAATATATCAAGCAGATCATTCTTGGGGACTCCATGTCCCGACATAACCTTAAGTAAATCACAAAACCTCCCCCAAGCTTTAGGGAGGTGCTCATCCTGCAATTGTTTAAAGTTATAGATTCTTTGCAAAGCAGCATGTTGCAGATGAGCTGGGAAATACTTATCAACAAAAAATTTGACTAAGTCTTGAGGACTTTTAATGGAACCATAGGGTAGTGCATCGTACCATGATTTAGCGTCTTCCTTCAAAGAAAAAGGGAAAAGGTTGGCCACATAGAAGTTTCGTATCTTCTCATCAGTAGTGAATAGGTTGCTTAACTCAGCGAGTTTGGTCAAGTGTGCTATAGCATCATCATTTTCTCTGCCATAAAAGGGGTCAGCCTCGACTGTAGATATAAGTGAAAGATCAACCGAGAAATCATAATCAGGATCAGTGATGCATATAGGAGATGTGGCGAATTGAGGATCAGGAATAACTTTGTTCTTCATGGAGTGCTTTTTGAGCAACTCCTTAACAGCACCAGGGTCAGAGTCGACACACTCTCTGAGTTCCCTGCAAAAATCATCATCAAGAGTAACATAATCATCATCAAGGATTCTCTCCTTGAGTTCATCTAAGCTCGGGTAACCAAAGGTTTTGCAGGTAGGAATATAGGTAGCAGGGGTCTTGGTCTTGGATTTTGCTACAACCTTAGTAGTCTGAGTTTCAATATAGTGACCAAGAAAAGTAGCATCATCAAGAGTAGTGAAAGCATCATCAAAAGTATCGGACATAGTGACAGACTCAATAGAAGCATCATGTAGTGGTGGTGAAGTAAACTTACTCATAACAGAAGGTGAATCAAATGTAGCACTAGTGTTCAGAACAGTACCTTTTCTTGTACGGGATGGTAAGATCGGAACCTTGGGGTATCCTTTCTTACCCATAGCGGATGATGTGCAGCAGGCAGGATACTTCAAGTAGACTTGTAAATATTGCTATGCTCCCCGGCAACGGCGCCAGAAAACGCTGCTTCATGCCCCACAGGATTAAGGGATCGAGATAGTCTTCGCGGGTAAGTTAACCCAATTTATTGATTCGACACACGGGGAGCCAAAGAGTATTTATAAGCTTTGACAGTTGAGTTGTTAATTCAACCGCACCTGAAATATACTTGCTTGCAACGATAGATAAGTGGTAACGATAATATGATAGTGATAGTGGCAACAGCAAAAGTAACAACAAAAGTAACAACTAATGACCAGCAGGATTGAAAACACTGTAGGCTAGGGAGATGGATGGTTGGGCGCTGCATGGATGAGAGTGAACATATAATAGATTCCAACACGGGGCAAGGCACACAGAAAACCAATGATCATCTAGGAAAATATCAAACATTAGGCATGTATCCCGTAGGTAGTTGTGCGTGCTTGCAGTAAGAACTTGCACAACATCGTTTGTCCTACCATCCCGCTACGAACGGGGCCAAAAGGAACTTATGGAGATTAAGGTGCTCCTGTCAAAGAGCACCGGAACAAAGCAATAAACTCAATGGATACAAGGAATCCTCAAATCATGGACCATCCCCTTTGGTGTCCCAAGCTGTCACCTTTGGGATCGCCGGTTCCGGACCATAATAGGTGCATACAACTCATTGATAGGATCTAGAACACAAATATATTCATGAAAACACATAGGGTTCAGATCTGAAAACATGGCACTCGGGCCCAAAGTGACAAGCATTAAGAGCAACAAGTTGAAGAAAAGAAGATAAACACCAATCTAGATGATAGGAAACATGCCCCCAACAATCTGACGAACTATTACATGATTAATCTCATCCAATCCCTACCATCCCCTTTGCCTACAGCAGGGAATTACTCACACATATGAAGAGAAGTCATGGAGGATGGATGGAGTGGTGATGGAGATGACGATGGCGACGATCTCCCCTCTCCGGAGGCCAAATCAGCCTCCAGATTAGCCCTCCCGAAGAAGAACAGAGGGTGGCGGCGGCTCCGCGACGGAAACTGGGAAAACGACTTATGTTCTGGAGTTTTCTAGTAACGGGGATAAATAGGAGTCTCGGTAGGGCACCAAAGGAGGGGGGAGCTGCCCAGGCGGCCGGAGGGCGCGGCCCCACCCCTGGCCGCGCCAGGGGGGCGCCTAGGGCCCCCAGAGCTCCCCTCTGGTCCCACTTCTGGCTCCTGGCTCCTTCGGTGCGTGGATTTTCTGGGAATTTTCTGGGACGTCTAAAAATCCATTTTCCTGCGCACAAATAAACCATACAGGCAGCTCTGCTGAAAACAGCGTTAGTCAGTGTTAGTTTCGTCTAAATCATGCAAGAATGAGGGCAAAACAATAGCAAAAGTGTTTGGAAAAGTAGATACGTTTGAGACGTATCAGACCCCTATTAGTCATCTACGCCACTATTCCGCCGCCTCCGCAATTCCGACATAGGGATCAGCAAAAGTTCATGTCTCAGCACCATGTCGGATGGAGGATTGATCTCCGAATGCTTCGTGAGTAGTCCCTCCTTAGACCATGGGTCCATGGCAGCAAGCTAGTTGATGTATTATCTTCAGTCTTGTCGGGACCCGGAATATGGGTATGTAATTCCAGTCACGATGCAATCACATGGAGAGACGAGAGTCGTACCCACTTATCTAAGAAGACAAGGCCAAGCACAGAACACTCTCGGAAATCATCGAACGTGAGGGGCATCCCATCAAGGCCGGATGATCAACTGAGATGGGTCCTCATCGTCCGCTCACAAGTCTAAATGCTTATGGGTGGTGAATCCCATACTCATAGACAAGTCGCCTCAACCATGTTATCGATTGAATCCTAACTCTCACATAGACTTACTCCGGCCCGATCACTTAGTCGGGGTCTAGGGCGGGCTCGATCATACAACAAACTGTGCACGTGACAGAGCCACGAGCAATCGCATCGCGATGCCCCAAGCTGCGCACATCTAAGGGCCACTTGGTGTATAAAAGACATGCATGTTATAAACATACAGGCAGCACACATGCCTAGTATGAACAGCAGGTATCATCACATAACTCTACAAAGTGTATCTTTATTGACTTACACATAGAGCATACAAAGATCACATGTCTGTGATCATCATTACATCATACAACGGAAGCAAATTAGGTCTGAGTACAGACAAGATTAACAAATGGCTTAGAGAAGCCTTGTACAACAAACATGCCCTTCCATGAGGGACCAGACTGCTGTTTGGAACTATACTAGCTTAGCCAACGTCGAGCTTCAGGAAGGTGACTCCATCGGGGTCCGGATTCTCACCTAAAACATAGAATAAGCAAACGTGAGTACAAAGTCGTACTCAGCAAGACTTACATCAGAACTATACTACTCATGCTCAAGTTTCAAGGTAAAGGGAGGTGGGGTTTTCAACATGCAGAAGTGCCAACTTTGACTTGGCTAGTCCTGTACTACGAGTACCAGACTTGAGGTAAGAAGCGTACACGAGTCCACTACCAAGTCTTCAACCAATACAACACTATGGTTACTTCCTCGACTTCCCCACGAGGAGCACACCATAGCACTCACGCTTATCTTGCGAGTTTTAGAAGTATCAATTCAAGTTGTCTAATAATCAGGTACAGGTTCCAAGTAGTCCCTTACCGCGGACGCGGCTATTCGAATAGTTTTGTTAACCCTTCAGGGGTGTACTGCTACACACATGAAACCATCATTTACCGCCGGGATCTCGTCACCCTTCAAGCGGGTGTCGGCGAGGATAATTTCCACAACTTTTACCTCACAGCCAATTCTAATCCAGGAATCAACCATATGAGTTTCTCACCGCTCAAGAGTCCGTCCGGGTCAATGATACGGACTCAGACGATGCAGGCGACCGAGACGCCACCTTAGCAGATGGTTTTACTGTCTCACAAGTCCACCCACATATCTAAATGATGCAAACTTTCCTTCATACTTTTTCTATGCATATGCCAAATGGAAAACCCGAACTAGTGACTCCTAGACTTGAACTGGGGTGAGTTAGTAGGCTGAGCGGGGGTCCATGTGCTCAACATGTGGTAGTACTATTCGTCTTGGATCACCACACAAGAACTCGGGCTTAAGGCGGTGTTCAATGAGACAACCCACTGTGTACTCCTACACAGCCTCTCATCGTTCACCTTTGTTTAGGGTGGATTCACCAACACGTTAACAACAGCAACACTGTGAACATTCCATCCCGACTCACAAACAAAGTAACCTCATTGCATCACTAAACAACAATAAGCAGTAACAGTTGCAGGGGCCACATGCTCATCATTCAACTCCTATATCTGCTAGGATTGTGGTTTGCTTAATACAGTGACAAAATGATAGGTCATGCATCGGAATAGTTCAACTATGCAAAAGAACGTGCCTCGGTGATCTCCTAAACATGCATAAGCGAGACTAAGAGGGAAGTGGGATTTTATAGACATGATCAATGGGGTTTGCTTGCCTTGCTGACGATACACTGGTTTATCGAACTTCTTCTTCGGGGGGTGATCACCGTCTCGGAGGCACTATTACCGAAGCAATCATCAACAAAAGGGGGGAAACAACAAAATAAAATGCACAAGCACATGATATAGTTGTCCATGATGTATATGTTACTGGTTTCTTGACAATTCAATTTAATTGAAAAGTGTTGCAAAGGATTTGAAAATTCAAACTTCAAATTTGAATTCAAATTAACCATATGCATATTTTCTACTGTTCCCCCATTTTAAAATTGTCAAACATAAAAACAAATTGCCTATTCTTAATCATTGTATTTTTCTGATAATTTTTCATATATTATATGTTAAATTTGGAGTTCATATGAATATTCTATGAATTTCTAAAGTTTTGGCTATTTTCTGGATTTTTCTGGATTATATTTAATCTAGAAAAAGGATTATTGCGTCATGATTGCGCCACTGTGACGTGGGGGGGGGTCTGACATGTGGGCCAGGGATGTCATTGTCTCTGGGTTAAAATCACGTTTAGTTAATTAACAGCGGGTTAATTAGGGGCCCGGGTCCACCTGTAAGTGACTGGTTAGGGGTGGATTAGCGAGGGGATTAGGCCCTAATGGCCTACCATATCAGCTCATGCCGGCGGTTAGCCGGCGGCGACCACTTCACGCGGCGGCGCCCACGGGAAAGGCGGCTCCGGGCACCATTCCTTGCCCCGCGACCACCAGGAGGTAGGGTGTGCACGCGCGCGTCTCCTGGCACACGCAGGTGACCTCGAGGGGGCCGAGGTTCATGCCGGCGAGCAGACCCGTGGCGGCGGCGCTACTGTCCAGGGCGGGGTGGGCATGTGGTGCACGGGGAGGGAAACTGAGAGGGGATAAACGCGGCGGGGCTCACCCTGAGCGCGACGGCGAGCTCGAGGAAGCCGTAGAGTGACTAGCGGCGGCACAATTCATCGACGAAGACCGCGGTGGCAGGCGGAACGATGTCGAAGCAGGCGTTGTGTCCAGGGCCGTTGAGCTCGAATTGGCGGCGTGTCTTGACGAAGACGAGGGCGAGGGCTCCAGTAGACAAGATGGTTCGCCGGATGGGCCACGGTGGCCACGGTGGGGCGTGACGGCGGCGACGGGGTGCGCTCGGGTGCGGCGAGATTCGTGAGAGAGAGAGGCCGAGAGGGAACCTGAGGAGGGGGAAAGGTGCTGCGGGGCTTCGGGTGTCTCCTTGGCGCACTTAGGGGCACGGGAAGGCCCTAGGCGTGCCGCGGTGGCGTCGGACGCGCTCTGCCCTCTAGCGAGCTGCTTGGCAGCGCCGGGAAGAAGACGACAAGGGTTGTCGTGGGCTGGGTCGGGGTAGGTTAGTTGGGCCTATGGCCGGTAGGTTTGGGCTGGCTTTTGTTTTTCTTTTTTTCCTCTCTGTTTTGTTCTGTTTTCCTTTTTCTATATTTTTTTTGCTCTATAGAAAAGCATTTTGTAAAATGCCCCAAATATTTATGTGGACTTGCAAAGCATATATCTAGCCACTTATAAAGTTTGGGGATTTTTGAAATTCAAATAATTTGAACTTTAATTCAAAAAGGGGTTTAATTTAATTTCCAAGGGCCTTATGGTATTTTTGAGAAATCTTGGAGCATGAAGTGGGACCCACTTCACTTTATATGTGATCATGCATATTTATAAGAATTTTCAAAAATACCAGAGGAATTTTTGGAAGCAATTTTTATGTGGCCTTTTGAATTAAATTCTCTAGGGCTTTTCTTTTCCCCAATTTTGAATTTATTTTTGAAACTTTCACATGATGCAAAGGATCAACAAGCCCTAGTACTTACCTAAATTGGGGTTGTGACAACTCGTCCCCACTCAAAAGAATCTCGTCCCAAGATTCAGAAGTCGTCGGGAGGAAGGTGGGGTACTCGGCACGGAGGCGGTCTTCTCTTTCCCACGTAGCTTCGTTCTCAGAGTGGTGTGACCATTGCACTTTGAGAAACCTGATCTTCTGACGACGAGTGACACGCTCTACGGAATCAAGAATACGAACGGGGTACTCTCGATAAAAAAGGTCATCTTGGAGATCAAGCGTTTCATGGTCGACTTCGCGGATGGGGTGCTTGAAGCAACGCCTGAGTTGTGACACATGGAATACATCATGTACTCAGGAAAGGTGCGGGGGTAGCTCAAGTTGGTAGTCAACTTATCCACGTTTAGCGAGAATGCGGAAGGGTCCGATGTAACGTGGGGCCAACTTGCCTTTGATGCCGAATCTTTGGGTTCCCTTCAGAGGAGTAACCCGAAGGTAAGCATTCTCATCTAGATTGTATCTTTCTTGCCTATGATGACGATCATAGTAGCTTTTTTGACGAGACTGTGCGGATTTCAATTGATCACGAACAATGTGAACTTTCTCTTCTGCTTCCTTGATCATATCCGGTCCAAAGAATTGTCTTTCACCGGTTTCTGACCAGTTTAGGGGTGTTCGACATCGTCGTCCATAGAGGAGTTCAAAAGGAGCCATGTTCAGACTAGATTGGAAACTATTGTTATAAGAAAATTCGGAAAATGGAAGAGACTTCTCCAAATTCTTTCCAAAAGATATAACACAAGCTCTGAGCATGTCTTCAAGAATTTGGTTAACCCTTTCAACTTGACCGCTAGACTGAGGATGGAAAGCCGTGCTAAAGGAGAGATGATTTCCCATAGCATTCTGGAAGCTTCCCCAAAATCTAGAGGTGAAAAGGCTACCACGATCAAAGTTGATTTCCAAAGGAACACCATGAAGAGACACAATTCTAGAGACATACAAGTCCGCTAACTGACTAGCAGTTATAGACTCGCGAACTGGAAGGAAGTGAGCAACTTTGGAAAGCCTATCAACGACAACGAAGATGGCATCATTTCCTTTCTGGGTTTTTGGAAAGCCGGTGATGAAGTCCATACCGACTTTGTCCCATTTCCACTCTGGAATAGGCAATGGTTTAAGAGTACCAGCAGGTCTTTGGTGTTCGGCCTTAATGCGACGACAAACATCACATTCAGCAATGAACTTAGCAATTTCTCTCTTCATCCTAGTCCACAAAAATCTCTGGCGTAGGTCTCGGTACATCTTTGTGCTACCAGGATGAATCGAAAGGGGAGTTTCATGAGCTTCCTTAAGAATTAGCCTCCTAAGATTGTGTTTTCGTGGTACAACCAATCGAGTGCCAAAGAAAACAACACCTTGATCATTTATGGAGAAACATTTAGCAACTCTGCTAGCAATGTTCTTCTTGATCTCTCGAATACCACTATCACGTTTCTGGGCGGCTATGATTTTATCCTCAAGGGTCGGTTTCTCCACCAAGGTAGAAAGAAAGCCATGAGGAACAATCTCAAGATTGAGCTTGCGAAATTCCTCATGAAGAAGTGGTTGACACTGTTGTAACATGAGGTTGTTACAATACGACTTATGACTTAGTGCATCAGCCATGACATTGGCTTTGCCTGGGGTGTAAGAAATTCCTAAGTCATAATCTTTTATCAACTCAATCTAGCGTCTTTGCCTGAGATTAAGATCTCGCTGGGTGAATATGTATTTGAGGCTTTGGTGGTCGGAATAGATCTCACAACGATTACCAAGGAGGTAATGTCACCAAGTTGTCAGGGCATGAACTACGGCAGCGAGTTCAAGATCATGGGTAGGATAGTTCTCTTCATGTGAACGCAACTGGCGTGAAGCATAAGCTACCACATGTCTATCTTGCATAAGTATGCATCCTAACCCTTGCCGTGAAGCGTCACAATAGATCTCGAAATCCCTTTTGGTGTCTGGAGGTGCAAGTACGGGTGCAGAAGTCAATCTTCTTTTTAGCTCTTGAAAGCTTTCCTCGCACTTGGGGTCCATTGGAATTTCTTATCTTTCTTGAGGAGTTCAGTTAGAGGCTTTGCAACTTTGGAGAAGTTCTCAACGAAGCAGCGACAATAGCTTGTTAAGCCAAGAAAACTCCTGACTTGCTTAACCGATTGAGGTGGAGTCTAGTCAACGACGGCCTGAACTCTCTCAGGATTCACAGCAATGCCTTTTGCAAAAATCACGTGGCCTAAGTAGGTCTCTTCTGGTAGCCAAAATTCACACTTGGAGAACTTGGCATAAAGGCGATGCTCTCGGAGTTTCATCAATACCAGCCTGAGATGTTGGCATGTTCTTCTTCGTTCTTCGAGAGATGAGAATGTAATCAAGATAAACCACAACAAATTTATCTAGGTACTCCATGAAGATCGAATTCATCAAGCGCGAGAATGTGGCTGGGGCATTGGTTAAACCGAAGGACATGACGGTGTACTCGTAAAGACCATATCGAGTAGTGAAAGCCGTTTTGGGAATGTCCTCGTTTCGGATTTTGATTTGATGATAACCTAATCTCAAATCCATCTTGGAGAAGACAGAGGATCCAGCAAGTTGATCACAAAGATCATTGATCCTGGGCAGTGGGTACTTGTTCTTTATCGTCGCTAGATTTATCGGGCGATAGTCTACGCACATCCTTTCTGTTCCATCTTTCTTCGTTACGAACAGAACGGGGCAACCCCATGGCGATGAGCTAGGGCGGATGAAGCCTTTTGCCAACGAAGCATCAAGTTGGGTTTTTAGCTCAGCTAACTCATGTGTGGCCATTCTATATGGGCGTCTGGAAATTGGGGTTGTGCCTGGTATAAGATCCACTATGGATTCTACACATCTGTCGGGTGGCATTCCCGGCAGCTCTTCAGGAAAGACATGCGGGAAGTCACGAACCACCGGAACATCTTCAAGGTCGGGAAGGGTAAGCACATTCAACGAATGCATCTGGGTTCTTGTTCTTGGTGAGGAGTAATCTATTGTCTGGCCTGAAGGATGTGTAAGTCTAACTGACTTGGCTTTACAATCAAGAAAAGCATGTTGTCTTGATAACCAATCCATACCAAGGATGACATCAATGTTTGAAGACTTGAGGGCTATAACTGAAGCAAGGAATACTAAACCCTCAATTGCAATTTGATTGCCATGGCTTACTCTATTAGTTTGCCACTTTGAACCAGGAGTTTGAATGATCATTGGAGAAAACATTTCTTCAAAAGGGAATTCATGACGAAATGCATAACTCTCCGACATGAATGAATGAGAAGCTCCTGGATCGAAAAGAACGGAGGCGGGAACATGATTGACTGGGAGTGTACCAAGGATGACGTCAGAAGTAGCAATAGCTTTCTCAACTGAGATTTGGTTCACACAACCACTACTAGTGGATGAAGGCTTTGCTTGCAAGGGTTTGGAGGTGGATTTCCTTGAAGTCTTACATCGAGAATGACGTGGTGTCATCAAAACCTGAGGGCACTGACGAAAGTAATGTCCTGACAGACCACACTTGAAACACACCCTACCTGAATTGCTGGGAGCAGGATTACTTGATTGCACACTATCATTCCTGGGAGGAACAATGTGTTCAGGTGGATGGCATATATTGGATGGTGGCCTCTGAAGAAGGTTTTGAGGTATGGCACTAGTTGGAATTAAAATTCGGCGTTTATGAGGGGCTGAACTTGAAGAAGGAGCAAACTCAAGAGCATGCTTGCGAGACTCTTCGAACACTTCATTGCCATGCTCAGATCTGAAGGATTTGTTGACTAAATCCTCAAAGGTGGCAAATTCAAGGAGGTTGAGATCATGGCGAAGGATGGGGCTAAGTCCCTTACGGAACCTTGCCTGCTTTCTGGCATTGGTGGTGATCTCATCTTGGGCATAACGAGCAAGACGGTTGAACTCTCTCACATACTCATGAATGGACATCTCTCCTTGAGTCAAATTGCAGAACTCTTCCTTCTTGCGCTCCATTAACTCATCTAGAAGGTGGTACCCTCGAAAGGCATCACAGAACTCCTGCCAAGTCACTAGGTGACCATCAGGCTGCATCGCAACATAATTCTCCCACCATTCAGCAGCAACACCTTCCAGAAAGTATGCTGCGAATATAACTCGATCATTGGGAGCAACATGTGCCGTGTCAAGCTTACGCTCGATGGAACGGAGCCAATCATCAGCTTCAAGGGGCTCAGAAGAACGTTGGAATACCGGTGGCTTGAGGAGGATGAAGTCCTGAATGCTCACAACCACATTACGCTGACGAGCGGTATTCTGCTCGATGAGCTCCAGAAGGCGTGTTTGATCACGTCAATTCCGCTCAGCTTCCATCATGATTTCCGCCGCAGAAGGCGGTGGTGGAGGTTCATCATTACCTAGATTCCGATCACGGTCTCGATTGCGACGAACAGCACTACGAGTTCCACCTGACATCCTGTGTGATAAAAATCAACAATCAGAACAGGTTGTAAGATGGAATCAAAGATAAGAGGACATGATTTCTGAAGAAAGGATCATAATGCAAAAGCAAATATTCATAGAAACATGAGATAAATCGGGCAGCATAACGGCTACACCGGGATGGTAAATGAAACAACCTTGAAGAGATTGGACAGAACTTCTTCAAGGAACTCAAAATACGAAGACTCTGGACAACCACAACAATCCTATGGCTATAAGAAGCAATCAACGAGATTTTCTATTAAGACATAGATGAGCCTAGTCCTATCTTCCCGTAGAAAAGATGAGGGTGACTCAGAACTCAGATCGATGAGGGTAAGGAGTAAAAGAAGCCTTACGTTGTTCCCTTTAGACCCAAGTAACTATATAACTATAGAATGCTAGACTCGACTTCGACCAAAGGTTAAATAATCCTACAGGCAGTCCTGCTTTTATACCAAGTCTGTCGGGACCCGGAATATGCGTATGCAATTCCAGTCACGATGCAATCACATGGACAGCCGAGAGCCGTACCCACTTGTCTAAGAAGACAAGGCCAAGCACAGAACACTCTCGGAAAGCATCGAACGTGAGGGGCATCCCATCCAGGCCAGATGATCAACTGACATGGGTCCTCATCGTCCGCTCACAAGTCTAAATCCTTATGGGTGGTGAATCCCATACTCATAGACAAGTCGCCTCAACCATGTTAACGATTGAATCCTAACTCTCACATAGACTTACTCCAGCCCGATCACTTAGTCGGGGTCTAGGGCGGGATCGATCATACAACAAAATGTGCACGTGACAGAGTCACGAGCAATCGCATCGCGATGCCCCAAGCTGCGCACATCTAAGGGCCACTTGGTGTATAAAAGACCGCCATCCAGATCACAACTAAGGTCTCGAAAACCCATACTAAGACATGCATGTTATAAACATACAGGAAGCACACATGCCTAGTATGAACAGCAGGTATCATCACATAACTCTACAAACTGTATCTTTATTGACTTCCACATAGAGCATACGAAGATCACATGTCTATGATCATCATTACATCATACAACGGAAGAAAATTAGGTCTGAGTACAGACAAGATTAACAAATGGCTTAGAGAAGCCTTGTACAACAAACATGCCCTTCCACGAGGGACCAGACTGCTGTCTGGAACTATACTAGCTTAGTCAACGTCGAGCTTCAGGAAGGTGACTCCATCGGGGTCCGGATTCTCACCTAAAACATAGAATAAGCAAACGTGAGTACAAAGTCGTACTCAGCAAGACTTACATCAGAACTATACTACTCATGCTCAAGTTTCAAGGTAAAGGGAGGTGGGGTTTTCAACATGCAGAAGTTCCAGCTTTGACTTGGCTAGTCCTGTACTACGAGTACCAGACTTGAGGTAAGAAGCGTACACGAGTTCACTACCAAGTCTCCAACCAATACACCACTATGGTTACTTCCTCGACTTCCCCACGAGGAGCACACCATAGCACTCATGCTTATCTTGCGAGTTTTAGAAGTATCAATTCAAGTTGTCTAATAATCAGGTACAGGTTCCAAGTAGTCCCTTACCGCGGACGCGGCTATTCGAATAGTTTTGTTAACCCTGCAAGGGTGTACTGCTACACACATGAAACAATCAGTTACCGCCGGGTTCTCGTCACCCTTCAAGCGGGTGTCGGCGAGGATAATTTCCACAACTTTTACCTCACAGCCAATTCTAATCCTGTAATCAACCATCTGAGTTGATCACCGCTCAAGAGTCCAGCCGGATCAACGATACGGACTCAGACGATGCAGGCGACCGAGACGCCACCTTAGCAGATGGTTTTACTGTCTCACAGGTCCACCCACATATCTAAATGATGCAAACTTTCCTTCATCCTTTTTCTATGCATATGCAAAATGGAAAACCCGAACTAGTGACTGCTGGACTTGAAATGGGGTGAGTTAGTAGGCTGAGCGGGGGTCCATGTGCCCAACATGTGGTAGTACTCTTCGTCTTGGATCACCACACAAGAACTAGGGCTTAAGGCGGTGTTCAACGAGACAACCCACTGTGTACTCCTACACAACCTCTCATCTTTCACCTTTCTTTAGGGTGGATTCACCAACACGTTAACAACAGCAACACTGTGAACATTCCATCCCGACTCACAAACAAAGTAACCTCATTGCATCACTAAGAAGCAATAAGCAGTAACAGTTGCAGGGGCCACATGCTCATCACTCAACTCCTATATCTGCTAGGATTGTGGTTTGCTTAATAAAGTGACAAAATGATAGGTCATGCATCGGAATGGGTTCAACTATGTGAAATAACGTGTCTCGGTGATCTCCTAAATATGCATAAGCGAGACTTAGAGGGAAGTGGGATATTATAGACATGATCAACGGGGTTTGCTTGCCTTGCTGACGATACACTGGTTTATCGAACTTCTTCTTCGGGGGGTGATCACCGTCTCGGAGGCACTATTACCGAAGCAATCATCAACAAAGGGGGCAACAACAAAATAAAATGCACAAGCACATGATATAGTTGTCCATGATGTATATGGTACTGGTTTCTTGACAATTCAATTTAATTGAAGTGTGTTGCAAAGGATTTGCAAATTCAAACTTCAAATTCAAATTCAAATAAAGCCATATGCATATTTGCTACTGTTCCCCCATTTTAAAATGGTCAAACATAAAAAAATATTGCATATTCTTAATCCTTGCATTTTTCTGATAATTTTTCATATATTATATGTTAAATTTGGAGTTCATATGAATATTCTATGAATTTCTAAAGTTTTGGCTATTTTCTGGATTTTTCTGGATTATATTTAATCTGGAAAAAGGATTATTGCGTCATGCTTGCGTCACTGTGATGTGGGGGGGGTCTGACATGTGGGCCAGGGATGTCATTGTCTCTAGGTTAAAATCCCGTTTAGTTAATTAACAGCGGGTTAATTAGGGGCATGGGTCCACCTGTAAGTGACTGGTTAGGGGTGGATTAGCGAGGGGATTAGGCCCTAATGGCCTGCCACGTCAGCTCATGCCGGCGGTTAGCCGGCGGCGACCACTTCACGCGGCGGCGCCCACGGGCAAGGCGGCTCCGGGCACCATCCCTTGCCCCCGCGACCACGAGGAGGTAGGGTGTGCACGCGCGCGTCTCCTGGCACACGCAGGTGACCTCGAGGGGGCCGAGGTTCACGCCGGCGAGCAGACCAGCGGCGGCGGCGCTACTGTCTAAGGCTGGGTGGGCGTGTGGTGCACGGGGAGGGAAACTGAGAGGGGGGAAACGCGGCGGGGCTCACCCTGAGCGCGACGGCGAGCTCGAGGAGGCCGTAGAGTGACTGGCGGCGGCGCAATTCGTCGACGAAGACCGCGGTGGCTGGCGGAACGATGTCGAAGCAGGCGTCGTCTCCAGGGCCGTTGATCTCGCATTGGCGGCGTGTCTTGACAAAGACGAGGGCGAGGGATCTAGTAGACAAGCTGGTTCACCGGATGGGGCACGGTGGCCACGGTGGGGCGTGACAGCGGCGACGGGGTGCGCTCGGGTGCAGCGAGATTCGTGAGAGAGGCCGAGAGGGAGCCTGAGGAGGGGGAAAGGTGTTGCGGGGCTTCGGGTGTCTCCGTGGCGCACTTAGGGGAACGGGAAGGCCCTAGGCGTGCCGTAGTGGCGTCGGCCGCGCTCTGCCCTCCAGCGAGCTGCTTGGCAGCGCGGGGAAGAAGACGACAAGGGTTGTCATGGGATGGGCCGGGGTAGGTTAGTTGGGCCTGTGGCCTGTAGGTTTGGGCTGGCTTTTGTTTTTCTTTTTTTCATCTCTGTTTTGTTCTGTTTTCCTTTTTCTGTAAATTATTTTGCTCTGGATAAAATATCAAAGCATTTTGTAAAATGCCCCAAATTTTTATGTGGACTTGCAAAGCATATAGCTAGCCACTTATAAAGTTTGGGGATTTTTTAAATTCAAATAATTTGAACTTTAATTCAAAAAGGGGTTTAATTTAATTTCCAAGGGCCTTATGGTATTTTTGAGAAATCTTGGAGCATGCAGTGGGACCCACTACACTTTATATGTGATCATGCATATTTATAAGACTTTTCAAAAATACCAGAGGAATTTTTGGAAGCAATTTTTATCTGGCCTTTTGAATTAAATTCTCTAGGGCTTTTATTTTCCCCAATTTTGAATTTCTTTTTGAAATTTTCACATGATGCAAAGGATCAACAAGCCCTAGCACTTACCTAAATTGGGGTTGTGAAAAGTCTTGTTCTTCATTAGTTAGACCTTGTGAGCTGCCTGACATGATCAAGGAATATATGTTAGAGCATCTTCAACAGGCGCGCTTGATACGCGAGAGATGATAATGGCTTCTCGCACTTCGTTGGTTACCCCAAGTGGAAGGTGAGATGTAGCGTAGCGGCAAGTTTCCCTTGGTGCAGATACCAAGGTTTAGATTGTCTCCAGTAGGAATCCAAGGTCGACAAGTAGGTGGTGAAGCGAGCAACGCGCCGTTTGAGATATTTCTTCCTTAACCTGGACTTGCACACACACAAGTAACTTTGCTCCCAACAAAGTTCTGAGAGGTTGTCAATCTCTCCGGCCTTGTTATTTATAAAGGATCAACGCAACAGATAATAGATAGTGATAATTTCAACTGGAAAGTAAAACAGGAAATAAATTGAGCGTGTAAACAATGATGAAAATATGGACCGAGGTCCCATGACGTTCACTAGTGATGTCTCTCTCCCAAAAGACGATAAAACTGCTATGCGAGGTAAACAAATCACAGCTGGGCAATTGACGGGATTAAAAATGCACCGCCAGGCTAACTATGCTACAAACAAAGGAAGAGGCTCAAAAGCATGGGCGGTACGCCAAAATAAGTAGACCGAAATCCATTTGCATCTATTACTAATCATCCACCTTGAGATATCTATCCAAAACATCTCGCTGGTATTAAGTTGCGAGCCCCACCCAAAGTGTAAACCTAAAGCAACAGACAACTGCATTAAAAGAACTTTGCGTAAAGTAAACAATCCTTGTAACCGGTTACAAGCACCATTGTTTACCCCCTTGTCAAAACAGCACATCCCCTAGACTCATGTTTCTGTCACTCAAGCTAGTCATCAGGGGGCATAAACCCACAATCAAGCATAACGCTCCCTCTTGGAGTCACTACCTACTACTTGGCCAAAGCAATAAAAAGCAACCAAGAACATGCAAGAATTACTCGAGAACAAAAATATAAAAGATAAGAACCAAATATATTACTCAATCATAATCTGAACACAGTCTCATAATCCATCAGATCCCAGCAAACTCAGCATAGAAACAGCAGAAAGAATTACATATGTGCCTTGATCATTTAGGGCAGCTCACAAGGTCTAATCCATGAAGAACAAAGAGGGGAGGATAACATCACATAGCTACTGATCATGGACCCATAATACAAGGTGGACTACTCACGGATCATCCAGGAAGCGTCCATGGTGGTGGAGAAGCTCTCGGAGGTCAATCCTCCCTCCGGCAGGGTGCCAGGAAGAGGTCTGTTGGTGCTCCTGATCTTGGAAGCGCGGCGGCGGCAGAACAGAGGCGAGATCGCGAAAAAGGGTTCTCTCCTCGGAAGTTTCCCGTGACGGAGAATAAATAGGAGAAGGGGGCAGCCAGGGGGGCCACCAGGGGGCTCTGGTGGGTCCCCTATGGCCCCTCCTCGGTGATTCCCGAAGCTTCCGAAGCGCTGATTTTTTATTGTATTTTCCCGGAATTTTTGGAGCATTTTTAATACAGGGGAAACCTGAAATAGAAAAATAGCAGAAAACAGGAACTGGCACTGGGGTGCACTGAGTTAATAGGTTAGTCCAAATATGATCAAAAGTGTATGAAAGGGTATATAAAACATAGCAATATCACACAAAACATGCATGGAGAAAGCAGAAATTATAGATACGTTTGGGACGTATCAGCGGTATAGGTGCACCCCCACGCTAAAAATGGTCATATAGCGCGCGCGGGACAAAACCCAATGCTCCAGCAGACGCGCTAACCGTATGCGCGTTGTATAAACATCCTAGTGCGCTGGCTATTTGAGGCGTCCACTCCAACGCGCGGGGCAAAAAGAAGATAACGTGCGAAGTCAACTGCCAGGAAATTTGCCGTCGACACCCTCCTCCACCACCCGCCATTCGCGCCCTGCCCCGGCCCACCGCCACCGCCTCCCTTGGCCGCTGCCGCCGCCGCCCCGAGCGTCGCCCGTCATCCGTCCACCCGCCCCGCCCCGGCCTCGCCGCTCCTCTCCGCCCTCCCTCCTACGCGACGCATAGTCCGGCCATAGTCTGGCCATGGTCTGGCCATGAAGGCGAGTCCACGGCGTGGCGGGGCGGGCATGGCAGCCGCGGGCGTGGCGGCCATGGAGGTGAGCGTGGCCACGACCATTGGAGCAGGCACGGGGCATGTGCTGGGCAAGACGACGAGTCCACGACGGCGGACGCGGACACAGGGTGAGTCCACGGGGCGCAACCACGGGACGAGGGCGCGGCCAGCCAACGAGTCCACGGGGCGAGTCCGCGAGCAAGACGGGGCGCGGCAAGCCGGCGAGTCCACGGCGACGGGCGAGTCCACACACCAGGGGCGGCGAGGACGACGACTGCAGGGCAGGCTGGGATCGCCTAGGTCAAGGTAAAAGGCGCGGGTGCTCTATTTAGCACGTCTTCTCAACTGCGGTACCATAGGCGATGTATTTTGGACATCTGGAAATCAAAATTCTATCACCACGGTTAAAACATGATACAGCGCGCTGGAAACGAGTTTTAGAGCGCCAAAATATAGAGCCACTGTTGGAGATGCTCTTATGGATTCCATGTTGTTATGTTTTGTTAGCTGGGATCCGATAGATTATGAGATTATGTTCAGTTTGTGGAAGTAATATAATTTGTTCTCTTTTATATTGTGTTCTTGAGTAGTCATGCATGTTCTCTGTTACAGTTTATTTCTTTGGCCAAGTAGTAAGTTGTAACTCCAAGAGGGAGCATTATGCTAGATAATGCCCAAGATGAATCCTTCCTCTGGCAGGGTGTCGGGTGGTACGTCCAAAATGCATCACTATTTTTTATCATAATTTACCACTATTCATTGATATATTTCACTTTATGATGCTTCTATCATGGTGTTTTGGCTTATTTTAAACAGTTTACAACTTTCCGGTGCCGAAACAGCAGACTCAGGAATCAGCAGGGAAAAGTGAACGTAGAGTGGACATATATTTCACTTTATGATGCTTCTCTCATGGTGTTTTCGCTTGTTTTACACAATTTACAACTTTCCAGTGCCGAAATAGCAGACTCAGCAATCAGCGGGGAAAAGTGCACGTAGAGTGGATATATGAGCACATCTCCAAATGACCTGAAAAAATGAGGGAATCATTTTCTGGAGGATTAAGAAGGGCACGCCAAATATCATTCGGAGGGGGGCTACCAGGCGGCCTGCTGGCGCGACCAGCCCCTAGGTCGTGCTAGGTGGTCGCCTGGTTGAAGGGGGCCCAACCCCGGGGATCTCCTTCGGCATACATACTCCCAAAACCTAATTCTTCAGGGAGGCAAGTTAGATCAAAAGTTCCGCCGCCGCGGCGAGGCGGAAACTACCAGAGAAGAAAATACCTTTCCGGCAGGCATATTCAGCCAACGAGAACTCCTCCCGGAGGGGTGACCGTCCTCATCGTCATAACCATCGTCACGAGCATCATCGATATCACCATCACCATCATCCCCAACATCAGCACCATCTCCATCTTCATCCCATCTCACTTCATCATTGCAATTCGTGTTGTACCTTGCACTATTCATCCCCTCTACTTTACCGGTGTTGATTACTCTTTTGTGGTAAATGATATTAAGTTTTGTTGGAGGATTATTTCTATGAAAATATTGTTTACCATATATTTATCACCTCTAATCATGATCTCTTTTATGTCTTGTGATTAGTCACTTTAGTTCTTGAGGACATGAGAGAATTCTTGTTGTTAGTAGTCATATGATGTTGAAGTAATATGTGTTAGTTTGATATTTAAGTTGTGGTGTTCTTCTTCCGGTGGTGCTATGTGTATGTCGACTACATAGCACTTTGCCTTAATAAGGACCTAGGGGAAGGCATTGTGTATAAAGGATGCTTACGATGAGTTGTCGGAGTGACAGAAACCTGAACCCCAGTTTGCACACTTTTGCACAAGGGAGTGTTGGATCCTAAAGTTTATTGCTACGGTTAGGTTTTACCTTGATGCAAGAGGTTTAATCGTAAGAGTGCACTTGTCTTAGTCTAGGCGGTGTGCTAGCATAGGTCCACACACACAACACTTATCCAAACAATATGTAGTACTAGAAGGAGTATGGCGAAAGTAACTTGACTACCTCTCTCGTGTGTCCTCAGGAACGCTTTAGTCTTTATAAGAAAATTCCCCGGGCTTATCCTTTGTGTTCAAAAGGATTGGGCCACTTGCTGCACCTCACCATCATTTACCTAACTTGCTTTTATTTACTTTTTTCCTATTCCAGAAAAGCCATTAAAAAGTTACCTTTCGGTACCTATAGTTATTCCTTGCTCAAGATCACTTCTCACTACCTTCTGGACCTCGTTGGGTTCGACACTCTTACTTATCGAAAAGGCTACGATAGATCCCCTACACTTGTGGGTCAACACCGGGACAGAATTTCTGGAGCTCCCGATATGGGAATCGCGACGGTGGCGGAACAACGATGGCTTCAGGAAAATAAACTCCGCCTCGAAGTTTTTGCGATGCAAGGAATAAATAGGCGAAAGAGGGGCACCGGGGGAGGGCCCACCTTTCTAGGCGGCCAGGGGCACGGCCCCACCCAGGACGTGCAATCAGGCGTCTGACCAGGGGGTGACCCCCTTTCGGTTGTGTTTTGGGCTTCTGGAGTCTTCCAAAGAATTAGAATATATAGTTTTTCTAGAATTTCCCGGCGGTATTGAATTTCACCCTTTTTCTGTGAGGCACAGACAATAATAGACATAGACTGGCACTGGGAACTGGGTTAATAGATTAGTCCCAAATATCTTGTAAAATGATACGAAAGTGCATCAAAACATATAGAAAAGTCACACAAATAAGCATGGAACATGCAAAAAAATAGATACATTTTGGACATATCAGCATCCCCAAGCTTAATTCATGCTCGTCCTCGAGTAGGTAAATGATAACAAAGATCATTTTTGTGGTGACATGCTACCAATATAAATACGAACATCAAGTAAAGCAATCAAGATGTATAAATGGAGATAAAGTAATATAAAGCAAGAGTCTATATCTAGTATTGAAACAAGTAAAGTAACACTACTGCAAAGAGGGGCTAACACGATATTCCTTTCCCAGTCCGTTGTACGAAACTGTTTGCGATGCTATCAACGCAAATAGTATAAATAAAAAGCTGTGTGCCCAAAACTGAACCGTCTGGGAAACGTTGACCATCCGAAACCATTACAAAAATTATTTCGTGGGCGATACAGGGATGACGGTTCTGATCAACAATCGTCTGTGATATTGAGGGTGAAAACCCACGGTTGCAACTAATGGACCGCTAGCCCGTATTCGCAATCGTTCATAGTTATCAAAATGTGTGGGATGTAAACTTTCAGGCATGATTCTAGAAATGCTTCTATTGGTACTGATTTTAAAAACCAACGGTAGCAAACAATGGACCGCTAGCCCTTCTTCGCAATCGTTCATTGTTACGGAAATGTGTGGGATGTAAACTTTCAGGCACGATTCTGAAAATCCTTCTGTTCGTACTAGCTAACTCGAACGGACGGGTGAACAAGCTTTAATTATCCCCGCCGCCCGCTTGTCCAGTCCCCCCCCCCCCCTCCGGCGCCGCTTCCGAAGTGTCATGCATATAGCTTGACGCGCCGCCATTGATTGGGCCCCTTCATGGCCATATGGAATCGTTGTTTGGACTGTCGGATGGATGATGGACGGCCTCAGATCCGTCTGCCTCCTCGCATCCTTATTCAACTACCCTCGGCTGGGGTGGCGGCCCAATCAGTTCATGTGCACACCATTCCACACTAGGAAACTGCTCAATATAAGGATCGATTCCTCGCAATTTTCCAGCGAACCCCAGAAATCTAACAATCCCACTAGCATCGACGATGGTGTGCACTCCCTCATGCCCCCCTTCATCTCCATCGCCGGCGCCGAGGGCAGGCCACCGCTTCCACCACATCCATCCCTGACGAATGGCGTATTCGACCAACCCCCCCCCCCACACACACACACACGCACACAATCCCCAATCTGATGACCAGCCTCCAGCCACTGATGAGCCATCTTCGTCCTCTTCGTCCATGTCGTCAGGTCAACCACTCGGCTCAAAGAGAAAGCCCGTGACGTACATCAATGATTCCCCTCCGGCGCAAAGACGTCGCCTGGAAGAAATAGACGACGATATTCTTACAACCTTGGTCTCCAACAACACTAGAGCGGACATGTTGAGCGTCACAAGGTTTGCACTATGTGGTCGGGGGTTATGCGCCTCGTCCTAGGTCGAATTAAGGAGATGAAGTCTGTGCTCGGGCTTCCTTGCGTAATAGAGTAAGTTGCAGAACGTGATCTGTATATGGCATCGGAGCAGGAACAGCCACAGAGCGACAAGTGCACCATCACCCCTCTTGATAACACTCCTTTTCTAACGATGATTCTCTCCCGACCTCAGGTAGGTGATCTAACGTACGTCGTCTTTATTTACAAAAAAAATCATTTCTCTCAGTCTGTCAAGTTTTTTGACGATCCAACTGCACGACAGGCTTGGGTTGGTACGAATGGCGACTGGCTGGCCATGCTTCTAGGTAACGGACGCATCCAGTTGTACAACATGTACACTGGGATGACAGTTGATGTGCCTCCATTCACATCTCTTGGTTTTCATCACGATGGGTGCAGTGGATTCAGACGGTGTTTCAGCTATGATCTCATAGAACTTTTGTTGAAGAAGGTAGCCATTGTACATCCACCATTCCATCGTGGCGGTACCGAAGACGACTATGATCTCATCGCCGTCTTTGACAAAAGGATTCTCATCACCGGCAGAGGCATGGGTGCCGATGACAAATTAACATGGTACATGCTCGGCACAACCCATCTCAGTCCTTGGGAGTTTGAAGATGCCGTTTTTCGGGCCAGTACTACGTCGTGACAAACCGTGGTACTTGTTACATGTGGGATCCATATGATGAGGTAGCAAGGCTTTTACATACATATATATATAGTTAAATTATTTGGGACTCTTAGGTGCTTGGGCACCTTAATTATCATAAAGTATGTTAGCTTTGTTTCCAAATTTTACATTAATATAAATACATACCTTACTTAAAAAGGTACATTAATTTTAGGTATTAATACATACCTTACTTAAAAAGGTATTAATGCAAACTTTCTTTATCAACGAAATCAAGTTATGATCCAACGGTATATATATACAGCCGGTCTATTCTACTAATATTAGAAGAATAGATATTCTTCTAACACTTCTGAACTGCATCATATCGCTAAGGGAACCTCATTGCTAACTTACGAGCACTGCATCTCGGGTAAAAACGAACCGCATGCAGTATTTTCGCTCTAACTTTTTTAACCATTGGTCGTAATTGAGAGTATGATACACCGATGGATTCGTATGGAAAAGGGGCATCTTACGTATGTTGAACACTTCCCCCGATTCTTCATGGATTAAGAGCAGTTTCGAAAATGGTGCGGCGACCCACTTTCACAGCCGCGGTTTTTTCGCGATTTCTCTTAAACCGTTCATCGGAATGATGCAAATGATATACCGTTGGAAAGATATCGATCAGGCGCTTCATCAATATGTAGAAGACTTTGTCTAATTCGCTACGGATTTGAGAGAAATCTAGCCGCAAAAAAACGCGTACACTCTGTTTTTCGCCGGCGGATCTTGTAGAGAGTAGAACTTTTTAACCGCTTGTACGATTGATACTTATGATACGCCGTTGGATTCGTATGGAGTAGGAGATTAATCCATATGTTGAACACTTTTCCAGATTCCCCACGATTTTGAAGTAATTTGAAAAACGGTGTCGCTTCCCTCTTTTGGACAGCGGGAGCTTTTGCGTAAATTCGTTTGATTCGTTCGTCCGATTGATGCAAATGATACACCATTCAATAGATATCGTTGATGCGCTCCATTTTTATGTAAAACACATCCTCTAATTCCTTACGGTTTAAAAGTTGTGTCGATTTTAGTAAATCGTGGAACTCCATTCTTCGCGTACCCCGGAATCGATGGAGTGAACTGCATTTGTCGGGCGACCGCACCGCATCCGACGGGCAAGCGCATTGTATTATCGCAAAACAGAATTGCACGTGTTTTTCGCGGATCCGGAATCGGGAGAAGTGCACTGCATTCATCGTACAACCACATTGCATTTGTCAACGAAAAGAACTGCACCCGATTTTTTGCGCTTTAACAAAATCATTATAGTTCGTTTAGCAAAACATAAATCATGGGACAAGCCAAAGTGAACAGACTTTTCTTCGTGTTTTTTGTAATACATATAGACAAAGATCTGCAAATAAACAAGTGGCAAATGAACCACATGAATTTGCTTTAAATTATCTCATTCAATTTTTTACAACAATTTTTCTTTGAAGTGCACAGAATCTGTTTTTAAAACTTTAAAACTAGCACGGAAAAAAATACGCTCACACAAACTACAACTGAACTTTTTTTTTTTGAGGGTTAATACGTGCCACTTTATTCATCACACAAATTCTGGGATCTCATCAGAGACCACACTAAGAACAAAGTCTGGTGGCACACTACGCCAAACCTTACACAGAACATCACTAGCCCCAACTCGCGCCAGCTTGTGAGCGGCATTGTTCGCCGAGCGGCGAACCCATGTCGTTCGCGTCGCTACAAAGGAGTTCATCTCTCCTTTAACACGCTCCACCAAGGCCCCATTTGGAGATAGATTCCTCTTGTCATCCAAAATCATCGCCGCCACCGTCTTGCTGTCAGTCTCCAAGTGAAATTTTTGCACGTTGCATTCCTTAGCTAGTTGGATGGCCTTATCACATGCAATCAGCTCAGCCATCTCAGGGTCTTCTATGCCAAGAACAGCGTGGCAAGAAGCAGCAATGAAGCCTCCCTCTTCACTCCGCAGGATTGCACCAGCACCAGCACAGCCGGAGGCCTTGGAAATAGCGCCATCAGCATTGGCTTTTATCCATCCCGGCTCCGGGGCCTCCCACTTCTGGGTGATGTTTGTCTGTGAGGTTGACTCTCCATTTGCATGAACCTGTGCCCATTCCTTTATGTGCTCCCCCACTGACCTGGCAATATCATGCGGGTCTGCAATTCGAGAGCCGTCCCTGGTAGCATTGCGGGCAAGCCATAGACCATAGATGCCCTGCATCATTGCCGATCTCTCCTCATGTCCAGCCCCGAGTAGCCATTGCAGCGCCCAATTACGAAGATCATGTACATGATATGCATTAGCAGGAGGCTGGGCGATCTGGAACCCAAACTGGTCGGCCAGCGCCTTCCAGAACTGAATAGAGTGGCTGCATCCCCAAAACCGATGAAAGGCATTCTCCTCCCTTCCACAAGCCACACAAAAAATTCCACCCTTGATCCTCCTTCTGTGCAATTCCAATCCCACAGCAAGCCCATTACTCACCATTCTCCAGAAGTGGATCTTGGTTTTGCTTGGCGCCTTTGTCTCCCAAAGAGCAAGCCACGCCTTGTGGTCAGCAGTTGCCGAAGAGGGGCCAGCATGACACTTTCTATTCTTCAGAAGTTGCATCTTTAGGTGGTACGCGGACCTGACAGAGAAGTGGCCGTTCTTCGTATAATTCCATGCAATATAGTCCGTCACCCCCGGGCCTCCAACAGCAATCTGCAGCACTTGGTCAGCCTCATCCGGGGGGAACATAGTCCTAACCTTCGCCTCATCCCACGATTGGCCGTTCCCCGTGAGAATATCACTGATGTGTAGAACCCCCGGGACATGTACCTGGCCCATCGGCTGCATCGAGCCCCTTCTAGGGATCCAATTGCTATGGTGGACCAGCACCTTTGTACCATCCCCTATTCTCCATATGATCCCTTCCTTCAAAAGATCTCTGCCATGCAAGATGCTACGGAAAGTATATGAGGCACCGGCAGGGCAAGTAGCCGAAAGGATCGAGCACTCCTTGAAATATCTCTCCTTGAGGACTCGAGCACAAAGGGAACCCGGGACTTGGATAATCCTCCAAGCTTGTTTAGCCAACAGGGCTTGGTTGAACACCTCCGGGTTTCTGAACCCCATCCCTCCATCCTTCTTCCCCATGCACATATTTTCCCAAGCAATCCAGTGCACCTTCCTTTCACCATTTGCTGCTCCCCACCAGAATTTTGAAGAGATCGTAGTCAGGTTCCGGCACATCTTCTTTGTGAGTTGAAAGCAGCTCATTGTGTAGGTCGGTGTGGCTTGTAGGACAGATTTAACTAGTACTTCCCTCGCAGCCTTGGATAGACCTTGCCCTTTCCATCCACAAACTTTCCCCCTAGAGCACTCTGTAACATGTTTGAAAGTCCCATCTTTTGATCTACCTACCACTGTTGGTAGGCCAAGATACTTCTCCGAGAGTGCTTCCGAGTCGATGCTAACAACAGCCTTTAGCGGACCCTTGTCCTCATCCCTTAATCCCTTCCCAAAGAAAACCGAGGATTTTTGGAGATTCACTTTTTGTCCTGAGGCTGCCTCATATTTCACCAAGACATCTTCCAGAGCTTCAAAGTTTGCAATCGAGCCCTCCAGGAAGACGATGCTGTCATCCGCAAAAAGAAGGTGCGTCACGTCGGGGCCTGTGCTCCCAAAGCGAACGCCCTTGATTGAGCCATCGGTTTGAGCCTTCCTCAACAAAGCAGAAAAACCCTCCACACAAAACAAGAACAAATAAGGAGATAGAGGATCACCCTGACGCAGTCCTCTTGAGGGGGCAAAATTCCTTGAGAAACCACCATTTAACTTGACACAAAATTTTGCAGAGCACACACACCTCATGACCATGTTGATCCACTCCTGCGAGAAACCAACTCGGGACAACATTTGTTCTAAGAAAGTCCACTCCACTCTGTCATATGCCTTCATCATATCCAGTTTCACCGCACATAATGGGGTTTTCCTCTTTCTCTTCCTAATTGCGTGAGTGCATTCGTAAGCCACTAAGATGTTGTCCGAGATGAGCCGCCCGGGCACGAATGCACTTTGCTCTTCAGAGATTAGGAACGGAAGGAGAGTCTTGAGTCTATTTGCTAACACCTTAGCCGCTATCTTGTACAACACATTACAGAGGCTGATTGGTCTGAATTGCGCCATTAACTCCGGTGAGTTAACCTTGGGAATCATGACAATAACCGTGTCATTGAAATGGTCAGGGGTAGCTCTTCCTTCCAAAAACTCCCGGACAGCCCTACAAACATCATTACGAAGCAGAGACCAGTGTCTTTGGTAGAACATGGCAGGGAGACCATCGGGGCCCGGAGCCTTTGTTGGTCCCATCTGGAAGAGGGCAGTGGTAATTTCCTCATCCGAGATTGGTCCAACAAGCTTAGCATTTGCTTCCTCCGTTATTGTACTCTCAATATTATCCAATATAAGGTGGGCATTCTCTGATCCTTCTGAGTTGAACAAGTTCTGATAGAAAGCAGCTGCTACCTCCCTCATGTCCTCGTCGTTGCTGCACTTGGTTCCATCATCCTTCTGCAAGGCTTTGACTGTATTCTTCCTCTTCCTGTGGGTACACCGATTCTGGAAATATTTTGTGTTGGAGTCGCCGTACTGTAGCCAGTCCACTCTCGATCGTTGGCGGTAGAAGATTTCTTCCTTTTCGTAGACATCTCTCAGCTGACCCTCGATGTCCCGAACTTCTGGTCCATACCCAGTTACAAGCGCCCTGTTTTTTGCATCTTGGAGCTGATTCTTTAATTTGGCAATTTGCTTTCTAATAGAGCCGAAGACTTCCCTTCCCCATTTGTGCATATCCCGGGATACCACTTGAAGTTTGGCCATAACAGCCGAGATGTCCACACCTACATGTTGTGCTTGCTGCCAAGCATCTGCCACAAAATTATCATATTGCTCATGTTTAACCCAGGCTTCCTCCCATCTGAAGGTACCCGCTTGTTTGCTTGCCGTCTTCGGAGCCGTCTCCTGTACACGTACAAGTAGCGCCAAGTGGTCTGACTCCTCGGTAACAATATGCTCCACACATGTGTCCGGGAACATGTTTAAGAAATCGTCATTGCATGTAGCTCTGTCTAACCTGACTTGCACATTCTCCTCTCCAAACCTTTTGTTATTCCATGTGTACTGGTAACCCGTATATCCAAGGTCAGCAAGGCCGCAGTCGTCCATGCACACTCGGAAATCCTCCATCTGATAAAAGTTACGTGGGTTACCACCTAGTTGATCAGCTTGGAACATGGCCTCATTGAAGTCTCCCACACATAGCCAAGGTAGGTTGTCCTGAGCACGTAGATATCGGATTGCATCCCAGGATTTCTTCCTCAGTTCAGTGCTTGGCTCCCCATAGAAACCAGTGATCCTGCAGGTTTTCCCATTGAACTCAATTTTGGCATCCATGAAATATTGGCACCATGGCCTAAGCGTAACCTGAATGTGGTCTCTCCACCATAGTGCCAGCCCTCCACTCTGGCCATCCGCGCTCACAGCCGCGCCTCCTCTGAAGCCCAGGCGCCATTTGAGTCTCTCCATAGCTTTGTCCCCTTTTTTTGTTTCACATAAAAACACCACCGCTGGGTTGTAGGACCTAATCAGGTCGCGGAGTTCGCCCACTGTCGAGTCCAACCCCAGTCCTCGACAGTTCCAGGCAATGATATTCATTGGTCTCGGCGGCCCTGCTGAGCAGAGCTCGCCGATTCATCTTCGTACTCTTGGATGCGATCAAAGACAGAGGCAGTCTTCTGCCTCTTATCGCCATAGAAAGTATCATACTGGTTAACAAATCCACGGTCCCCCTTAATGACCCACTGCTGTTTTGGTCGCCTCTTTTTCTCCATGGGGATGTACTGGGAGCTGTCTCCCTGAGCACTAGCTGAGTCAAACTCCGGTCTAGCCCTCCTCACATAGTACCCTGATTTCCTCTGATATCCTCCAGGTCCATAGTGTTTCCCCTCTGGTACACGTTGCTGCTGGTTCTGGGGTGTCATTCTCTCCTGGTGCATGATCAACCTCTCCTTCATATCAGCTTCTCGCTTGCGTTCGAGGTCCTCCCTCAAATCATAAGGAGCTGTCGCTTTTGAAGTACCCCCAAACTTGGCCGGACTAGTTACCTCCTGGTACCCATCTCTGGATCTCCCGCCAGTGCGGTTGTCCTGTGGTTGCATAAATTCCTCATTCAGGTTCCTTCTTATGGGGTGCTGCCTTGTTGTCCCACGAGCGTCATCAGTGTATGCCCTTCCCTCATTCCATGAGTTGTTTTGACTAAAGCCCGATCCAGAGCTGCTCCCTCTACCCGAGAGACCCCGTTGTCCCAGACCTCTCCCAGGTGACGCACGTAGCCATTCTCCCCATTGCTTAGCCGAATCAACTGGTGGGATACATCCATCATTGTCATGAACCAGTCGTCCGCATTCAAAGCAGAAATGCGGTATCTTTTCAAATGCGAACTTGAACCATGTCTCCTCCAAGTCTTGCGGTGAGGCTCTAAAGAAAAAGCCTCGACCCAGTGGTTCAGAGATTGGGATTCTTGCTCGAACACGCAGATGTTTGCCTCTAGCTAAGCCATTCTTCTCAACATCTACCATTAAGATCTCTCCCAGCCAATCTCCAAGAGCAAATCCAAACTCTTCTGTGCGGTAGTCAATAGGCAGATCAATAACCCGGGTCCAAACATCCAGAGTGTCAAAAGCCATAGCAGATGGCCTAGTTATTCCATCATAGTCCTTTATCACCATGACAAACTACAACTGAACTGCATTATAAAGCAATACATCCTTTTTCTGCCATCCTGCTAAAAAACAAAACATATTGAACAGGAGCGAGCCTCTCCAACCTATACAACGAACTGCACTCCACCGAATCATAACAAAAAACAAACAAAAATGAGTTCCTCCGTGTTTGTAAGATGCCGCAACTGAACCGCACGTCGGTGGACCGACAACGAACTCGGCGGCCATGGTTGCTGCCCCGCTCGCCGCTGGAACGTGCAGCCCACTGGCGTGGTGGAAGGCTGCCCCACAGCGGCCGAGAGAAGCAGCAGCATCTTCTCCTCGCGCCACTCCACTGCCGCTGTAGTCAACGTGCAGAGGAGGGAGAGGATCCAGCCGTCCTCATCCGTGGTGGTTTGGCAGGGGTGCCGGGGCGGCGCTGGAGGATCCCGCCGGATCCAACGCCGGGGAGGGGCGCGGTGGTGTCCGACGGATCCGAAGAAGGGGTCGACCGGAGAGGAGCACCGGGGGTGTGGCACGGGCAAGGTGGGGCGAAGATCGATCCATAGTGAACGGCTTCCACGGCGCCGCCCCTTCGAGATCCACGGCGCCGCCGGTCGAGATCCACGACATCGCGCTGGGATGGCCGACACACCGGTTGAGATCTACGACGCCGCGTGGATGATCGCCGCCATGGAGAGATCCGGCGGTGTAGGCCTCCCACAGCTACATCCACGGAGGGAGGGGGCTTGGGATTAAGCGGTCTTGTATGGGGGCTGATTGCGCGCTGGGTGGGGATGGAGGGCCGGCGGCGTGATGTGTTGGTGGCGGCGGCGCACTGTAGCTAGGTGGAGGTGCGGGTGGCCGGCGACGCGCTTGGTTGGAGAAGGCGGCGGGGAAGTAGAGGGTGGAGGCGAGGGGGACGGGCGCGGAGAGAGAGATGGGATCGGGGGAACGTGGGGGTGGGGGTGGGGGCGTGGGCGGCTGGGTGAGGGCGTGAGTCTGTTTTTTTGTTCGCGGCGCGGGGTCGGTACTGGGCAGTTCTACTGTGTTAGCAGAATAAGATTAGTGTTAGTAGAATAACACTTAAGTGGGTGTTAGTAGAATAGACCCACCATATATATATATGGTGGGTCTATTTTAACAACACCTTTAAGAGTCTTATTCTAACAACATTTGCTTATTCTGTCAACACCAAAACCACCCCCGCGGCACCTACTCAATCCTCCCATCTTCTTACTCCTTCAGCGCCTCCTGCCACCCTCCCCACCTCACGCCGCCCCCGCCCCCGCTCCCGGCCCCGGCGCCGGCCACTTCCGCCTTCCGCCTTCCTCCGCCTCCCACCCCCCGGCCTATGACATTGCTCCCAATCCTAATCCGGTCGATGCGGCGTCGCCGCGCCGTCGTCAACATCTCCAGATCCGGTCGAAGCCCGGCCACCTGCCGGATCCCACACGCGACCTACAGGCGGCGATCTCCTACTGTGTCCCAGCGGCCCGCCAAGCCCTCATCCCCCTTCCTTCACATCCTCACCACCACCTACCCCGATGGCCACCAAGGTGCTCCTCCTCCTGGATCTTCCTCCGGCGACCTTCTACTGCGTCGTGGCGGCCCGACCCTCCCTCTCCAAGTCCAGCTCGAGTGGGCGACCTCCCTGCTACGTTGATCCTTCTCCATGGTGGTTGCCTGCCTCGTCCCCATGACGCGAGTTCCCGGCGAGCAGCCCAACTTCCCCTGGTCCGATCTGGCGAGCTTCCGGCGAGGGAGTTCACGGGCAGAAGATTGAATCGTTGGATCTGACGAAGACGCTCACCGTCAGGCTCCTGCTCAAGCCTTGATGGCCCTGCCATGAGCCCCGCAGTCTCCGTGGTCAAGCTCATTGTCACGATGTGGAGAAGCCTATGCGCTTCCTGGTTCTTCTCCGCTGGATGCGCCCTACGGACAGCATCCCCTATCCTATGCGCTTCCTGGTTCTTTTGCTTTTTGTACACGGGAAGAGTAGCAGCAAGTTCATATTCTATCTCATTTTTGTTTTGATTCCTACTAGTTTGTTTGGTTTAGCACTTGTTTAGCAGAAGTACACATGACGCCCAGTCGTTTGCTTGCAATTTGCCAATTTGTTTAGTGCATTGTTTTCTCTGAATTAATCCTTCAAGATACATGTTTGAAGTTCATGTCTTTGGTGGTTCACTATTGTTGTTTTTAGCATGAAAAATAAGGAAAAAGATGAACTAGCAGTTCACTTTTTCGCTGCATCACACTAATTTTTTTTGTATACTTTTGAAGTGCATCATTGTATGATTTTGTGGTTCACTTCGTATGAACTTTTTTTAAAGTTGTTACTATAGTTTGCTTGCATATGGGCCGCGGTTCATTTGGAGGGATTGGGCATGTGGCAAGTGAACCGCGCTCGTATAAAATTTGATGCAACCCATTAATATTACCCATGTAGTCCAGAGTTGAAAATTGTGCTCATATAAATATTACTACTTGTGATGAAAGCAATGTCGGTTCTTTCTTCTGTTGGTTCAATTCTTTAATTCCTTGTGTGAAAGTATGTTAGATCCGCTGCATTGCAATGGTCTTTCTTTGTTAATATGACGTGATTAGTAATTTATGTGAATATTTGTTCGATCCACTGCACTACATTGGTCTCTTCTCTGTTGATCTGACGTGATTAGTTAGATTAGTCTTTACACTCGATAGATTATTTACTAACCGTGATTTCATTTTTTTTCTTAATTTCCAGGTACTAGAGAGCGGCTGGTTCTAGCGAGGATGATCAAGCTGGTGGTAGTTTACTCGGTTCGGTGCTCAATTGCAAAAACAGGAAACGATGAGGCGGACTATTCATTTTGATATGGGTGGAATTCAAATAAATATGATGTGGTTCATTTTATGGCCTGTGGAGAGTTCACTTTGTAAAAGTTGATAAAATATATTGTAGTTCAGATTCATTGTGAAAAAAAATCTTGGTATTTTTCCTGGTTTTTGCTGTTCATTGGGTGGATTCGGTGCAGTATTTTTTTAATGCAATTTTGGTTTGATTAGTGATGCATAGGTTACTGATTTGAACCATGTATTGAATGCGGTTCACTTGGTAAAATAGCCAGAGTCCTCACTTTTTAGTGCGGCAAAAAATATATCAAATTATCTAGTTGTAAAAATAATTATGCGGTTTGTTTGTTGATAGTGTTGTAAAAATAGATGCAGTTTGAAGAAAAAATAAATGGAGTTCACTCGCCTCGTCCTTGAAGTGCACGCTCAATGATAAAAATGATGTTAAAAGTTAATAAAACAAGTGCAGTTCTCTCTGTCAATAAATGCACCCGGTCTCCGAAGGATGCAGTTCACTACGTTAATTTCGAATTTGCGAAAAAACACCTGCATTTCCATTTTTGATAATACAGTGCACTTGCCTGTCGGATGCAATCGGGTGCCCCGCGAATGCAGTTTACTCGCCGATTTTTTTGTTCCGCAAAAAACACGTGTGTTCTGTCCGGCGATAATGCAGTGCGGTTGCCCGGCCAATGCAATTCACCTTGTCGATTCCGGGTCCGCGAAGAACGGAGTTCCGCAATTTACTAAAATCGACACAACTTTTAAACCGTAAGGAATTAGAGGATGTGTTTAACATACAAATGGAGCGCCTCAACAATAGATATCCAATGGTGTATCAATTGCATCAATCGGACGAACGAATCAAACGAATTTAAGCAAAAACTCTCGCTGTCCAAAAGAGGGCAGCAACACCGTTTTTCAAATTACTTCAAAACCGTGTGGAATATGGAAAAGTGTTCAACATATGGATTAATCTACTACTCCAGACGAATCCAAATGTGTATCATACGCATCGATCGGACAAGCGCTTAAAAAGTTCTACTCTCTACAAATCCGAAAACGAAAAACAGAGTTGTTGCGTTTTTTTGCGGCTAGATTTCTCTCAAATCCGTAGCGAATTAGACAAAGTGTTGTACATATGGATGGAGCACCTGGTCGATATCTTTTCAACGGTATATCATTTGCATCATTCCGATGAACGGTTTAAGAGAAATCGCGAAAATATGTCCGCTGCAAAAGTGGGTCACCGCACCATTTTCAAAACTGCTCTTAATCCGTGAAGAATCGGGGGAAGTGTTCAACATACGGAAGATGCTCCTTTTCCATACGAATCCAAAGGTGTATCATATGCTCAATTCCGACTAACGGTTAAAAAGTTATCGCGAAAACGGTGCACGCGGTTCTGTTTTACCCGAGCTGCAGTGCTCCGAATTCAGTAGTGCTGTTCTCTTTGCGAAAATATTGCAGTTCGGAATGATGTCAGAATAGTTATTCTGACATTGATGTCAGAATAGACCGGCTGTATATATATAACACCCTCCTAACCAAGTTTCTAGCGCGGAGCGCCCCGTCCCGCACTCCCGACCAACCTTCAAGCGCGCCGGATAAAAATAAAAACACATGGGCTACGCACCAAACCCGATCGCCGCCTCTCCCCACTCCTCCCACGTTCACATCCCACCCACCACAGCACCTTCCTCCGCCTTCTCCCCCCACCCCGACGCACCACCTCCTCCCCCACCCCGGCGCACCACCTCCTTCCCCCGCGTCGCCCTCTCCTCCCTCCCTCCCCTCCCGCGCTGCCACACCGGATCTTCCCGTGGCCGGTGACCCAGCCAACCGCCGCTCGAGCGCGCCGGATCTCCAGGGCGACCTGTCCCGCCGCCGCAACGGCAACAGCCACGCTACCGGTCACCGTTTTCTCTCAACTCTGGCGACTTTCCCAGGCGCCTCTCCCCGCGATGGATCTGTGTCGCGGAACCACCCCACCCCGAGCTTCACATTGATGAAGCCTCCTCTCGCCCAGATCCCGACGTGGTGGCCTCCCCGCCCCGCCCTGGCACCGATCCAACCGCCAATCCCCTGGGCATGGCGGCCTCCCTCCCCTCCATCTCCGCCTGGCGCGGTGCCCCCCGTCCAGCCCCGACGTACATCTAGCCGCCGGGCGAGATGACTCGGTGACGGGCCTGCCCTCGACGGAGATCCTTGGTCCCCTCTGCGTGCTCCCAAGAAAGCCACCCGAAGCCCCGCTGGATCCTCAATCGTTGGCTGTGATGTACTAGTACATCTCTACACCGATGCTATATCCTAAAAATCAAGATCTGACCCCCCCTATACTTGCAGTTCATATTATTATTTTTGCTGGTTAGTGTGCTCTTTTTCCAATTCATGTTTTTGTGTTTTTCTTGCAGGGAGCAGGGAGGGTCAACATCTCATCTCGACTTCGTCCCCCTGCATCGCAACAACAGCCCTGGACCGCACCCCGGCCTCCATAACATTGACGAATGCAGGAGCAGCCTTTGTACATTTTGGATGGAAATTTTTCTAGCTCGAGGAGAGGCAGCCCGTAGTCCAGCCGCTAGGAGAACAGTTACCCTATTGTGTGTGTTTTGTAGGCAAAAAAAATCAAAGTTCTATCTTAATGTTGTTTTCTCTTGAGTCAATGCGGTTCACTTTGTGGTGAAGTAAAGAAAAGAGAGGTTTACCGTTTGGCAATCAAAAAATGCAATGTGCTTCACTGTTCTTTTCTGTGTGGTCCACTTAACCCTCGTCTCTGCGATTCACTCTTGTTCAAAAAAACATGTTGAATGAAAAATAGATGCAGTCCACTCACCTCGTCTTTGTAGTGTTCGCTCGTTGATAAAAATTGTTGTTAACAGTAAAAAAATATGCAGTACATATCAATTCATGCGGTTCACTTCAGTTTGTATCGCGACTCACGTTCCTCGAAGGGAACTGCAATTTTTTTTGAGAAAAACATAAAAACGCGTGAAGTTCTCTAAGTTTGACATTGCAATGTGGTCGCTCGACGGACGTAGTTCACTTTACCGAATTTGAATCCGCGAAAAACACATGTATTTCTGTTTACCGATAATGCAGTGCGGTCGCCCGACGGATGCAGTTCGCTTCGTCGATTTCGGTTCCGCGAAAAACACGTGTGTTTCTGTTTGGCGATAATGCAGTGCGTTTACCCCGTCGGATGCGGTGTTGTTGCCCGGCGAATGCAGTTCACCTCGTCTATTTCGGGTCCGCGAATAACATGTGCGCTCTGTTTGGCGATAATGCAGTGCGCTTGCCCGTTGAATGCAAACCAATGCAGTTCACTCGCCGATTTTTGGTTCCGCGAAAAAAGTGAGTTCGCGTTTTAGTAAAATCGACGCTACTTTTAAACCATAAGGAGTTAGAGATAAAGTTCAACATGAAAATCGAGCGCCTCGACGATACCTATCCAACCGTGTAACAATTGAATCGATCGTATGAACGAATCAAAAAAAATTACGCAAATACGCCCGCTATCCACAAGAGGGCAGCTCCACTGTTTTCGAAATTCCTTCTAAACCGTGAAGAATTTCGAAAAGTGTTCAACATGTAGAAGATGCTCCTACTCCATACGAATCCAACGGTGTATCATACGCATCGTTTCGACAAACGGTTAAAAAGTTTGACTCTCTACGAGATCCGAAAACCAAAAATAGAGTGGCTGCGTTTTTTTCAATTTGAAATTCCTCTCAAACTGTGAAGAATTAGATGAAGTGTTCTACATATGGATGGAGCGCCGGATCGATATATTTCCAACGGTATATCATTTGCATCATTCCGACGAACTATTTAAGAGAAATCGCGAAAATACGCCCGCTGCAAAAGTTTGTCGCCGCACCGTTTTCGAAACTGCTCTTAATCCGTGAGGAATTAGAAGAAGTTTTCAACATACGGAAGATGCTCCATTTCAATACGAATCCAACGGTGTATCACACGCATGTATGCGGTTTTGTTTTACCCGTGCTGCAGTGCTCCGAATTCAACAGTGCGGTTCTCTTTGCGATACGATGCAGTTCGGAATGAGTTATTCTGACAACGGTGTCAGAATAGACCAGCTGTATATATATATATATATACATGCCGTCTATTCTAAAATCGATGATAGAATAATATTCTGCAATAATCTTGTACTACTCAACAAAGCTATCCTGTACTTCTTTCTGCTATTACTTCTGTACTTCTTTCTGAATGAACATGTACCGCCTTTTATTATACCATAACTTTGCCTTATCAGTTCCTTTTCTGTAACATTTTTCCACATGAAGGTTAGGTGATTAGCTTGTTGTTGTTGTCAGGCTAAAGCGTTGTGTTGTATTATTTTTAATTAATTGTTTTAATATTGTTTTTGCAATTTTTGTATTTGTTTTGATATAGTTTTTTTAGGTATCTTTTTTAATTTTTATTCTGTGAATATTGTTTTTATCTCTATGTGTTTTTGGAATGCTTTGGTTGGTTGTCTTATTTCTTTCAAAATTCAAAAAACGAAACTGGTCACGACAAATTAACTCCAGGGGAGACGTTTGGTACAACATTTATTTTGTCTGCCGCCCGCTCCGCCCAATCTGTCTCCCTTCCTCTTCTCTCACGCGTGACGCTCCCCACTCTCTCTCCCTCCAGTGCTCCTCGGCGAGGAATCCACCGCACGATCTCCGCCGAGCAACCGCTGCTACGAGCAACCGCCGCCCGCTGCAACCGCGCGCACGATCCCCCTCCCCCTTATCAAGGTATGTTGCGTTTTCTCTCTCCTTTCTCCCCCCACTCCTGTCCGCGGCGCATGCTGTGTACAGCGCTCGGGAGAATCCGCGGCGGATGGCGTGAAGCCGTGTTCGGTATCGCCGCCGCAGCCGTCGTCGCCGCCGCAGTTCTTCTTTTGGTCTTCCATTTGCGCCTCTCTTCTCTCTCTAATGCTTTCTCTGCTTCCGCGCAGCCGTGTTCGTCCGTAGTGGAGGGGAAGCGTGGTGGTTTCTTGCTAGGGTTTGCAGATTGGTGAGTTCAAGCGCGCATTCGTCCTGGGAGGCCGATTTGGTTTGCGGAATCACGAGCATGGCGTCTCCACCCAACATCCCCGTTGCCGAAACGACGCAAGGTTTGCCCCGCAGATGTAGTTTTTGGTTGGGATTGCGCTGTTGGTTTGAATGTAGATTTGTTTATTGTGATTTTAGGGTTGTTTTGTTTGTGGTTAGTGTTATGTTCTCCACTATTTTGTAGTTTCGTATTGCTCCCCACTGTTGTTGTTGAACTTCTCTTGTATAGCACATCTGTACTTCTTTTGCTTGACACTTCTTATTCATGTGATGTGTTTTTGCTTATGTTGTAGTGTGGTGAGTTCTAGTGTATAGTTAGTATTGTTGTGATTTAGGGTTTAGAAATGGTAACATGCACTTTCTTCTAGACATATGATTTATGTGTTGAAATGTTTTTTGCTTGACACTGCTCATGAAAATACTGGTTGACATTTCTCATGACAATACATTTCTATTTCTTTTCAAGATTGCTTTGTATTTTTCTAGCAGAATTGATGTATTGCTTTTGTAGTTTCCTTTGTACTTCAGTTACATATTCTTGTATTGTTTCTCTAGCATTGGTGTTTTCTTGTACTGCTTGCATTTGTGTGGAACTTCTGTTGTTGTTGTTGTTGTTGTTGTTGTTGTTGTTGTTGTTGTTGTACTGCTTTATAGCTTTTGTGCAGCGGATACAGTTGACGGTGGTTGGAGCGTGTGAAACTAATTTCATGCATTCTTTGATTTTGTTTTGCAAGAGATCTTGTTCGTCGTGCTGAAGATGATATATCAGATATTCTATCTGATATTCGCTTAGATTTTGAAGGAGAAGATGATAGTCGTAATTATCAGGTTGATGAGGCTGCGATTACGCCTGAGGACATTCCTGCTCGTAACTGGAGGTCTAAGGCATATAATGACAGGCAACGTCAGCCTCCGAGCAATCCTTCTAGTCCTATTGCAAGGGGTGAGGATGATATTGGCTCTTTGGAGCTTTCGGAGACGCAGTCAAAGTCCGTTGATGGTACGGAGGCTGTGACTCAGCCTGAGGATGTGGCTGATCAGCTCGAGGCTGAGAAATTAAGGTTGGCAGAGAAAATAGAGCCAACTCGGAATCGCAGGTCGAAGGCATTGCAAGATGTGCCATCTCAGTGTACGGATATAGTTGTTCATGGTAGTGTTGGTGCTTATGATGCCCCCCCAGTCCTGTGATCCCTGTAAAAGCAAATAGGAAAACTGTGAAGAAGACAAAGACACCTCCTGATGCACCAGTACGCAGAAGCCCGCGCGTTGTGCCTAGGCAATCACCTGATGGCGATGGTAAACAGCAAAGTCCTAAAGTTATTCAGAGAGGCAGCTCTGCACATCTTAATCCTGCTGCTGCAAAAAAGGCGAAGGCAGCTAACCAGGCTATGTCCAAGGCAAAGGCACCTGCTGATAAGAAGAAGAAGGATGTCCTTAAGTGTAAGGAGAAGGTTTTGTCAAAGGGCAAGCAAACTAGAGGTAGCCAAAAGAAGGTACCTCGTGCTACTCGCAAATCTGTGCGTTTCTCAGAGGAGGAGGATTTTGTCTGTGATGAGGGTGATGATGCTGATGAAGAAGGCGACGATGATGAACCTTATGTTTCTGAAGAGGGTTCAGATTCTGGAGATGACATCGGAAAGGTGTATTTTTATTTACTTAGATTTTGTTAAGTTTTCCTGCATATTATATTTCTGTACTTCCCTCTGATGTTATTCTTGAGCTGCCAATTGTGTATTTACTGTACTTCTTATATACTCCATTTAATATTCCCAGTATAGCTTTATTTGTACTTCCCCTTTTTCTGTATAATTATTATCATCTTTATTTATTTGTGTTCTTTTTTAATGTTTTTAAGTATGAATTTGTGAAGAGGCCTTGCAAGAGGAAGAGAGGCGAGGAAGGTGCGTCTAGCAGCATAGTTGAAAAGGCGGCAAAAAAGCGCTTCAACACAATGGTTAGGTGCTCTTTGAAGGAGGTAGCTCTTTGTGTTGCGTTGTTGAAGGAACGTCACATGAAAGTTCTTCATACTTCTGAACTTGGTCATATCAAGGATTTCAAGATCAAATCCAACATTAATCACCATCTTGGTTTTTTCTTGATGTATAATATTGATCCTAGGACCATGATCCTTGATCTTGGTGGAAATAAAGTTCTGGAGATCAAAGCAAATGTCATTGAGAAGCTATTTGCACTGCCTAATGGTGGCGACTCTCCTCGAAGGCCTTCGGAGGATCATGGTGCCGCTTTGGTGAACTTAAAGGATGAGCTTGGGGTTCCAAGGAATAAAGATATAAAAACTGATGAGCTTCAGAATATTCTTGAGCATCTTGTCGATGATCCTTCTAGGGATGGCCTTGCTCTGAAGGTGTTTGGTCTGATTTTGTACAACAAGTTTTCCTGCCCAGGGTATTCTCTGCGCGTCAAGAAGGAGGCGATAATGGTTGAAGACTTCGACATTGTCAAGTTGAAAAACATGCAGATTTGTCAGCTGATCGTTGATGAGCTGAGACTTGCTGTTGAATCCTGGCAGAATGCAGGTGCAGACTGGAGAGCTCTTCCTGGTTGTGTTATCGCACCCATTCTATCATACTTGGACTGTCTAGACCACCTCTCAATGGACCATAAGGATAAGAGGCTCCCCCGCGCCATGTATATGGATCCTAGGAATCTTATGAAACTTGCCAACTTGGATATTGTGAAGAAAGGCGGTCCGGACCCTAGATCTTGGATCTTTGGCAAGTTACCGACGAGTTATGTAGTACCAACCTTTTGTAATGCAATTCTTTAGTTGTCAATAATATATTTTGGTGCTGCCCTGTTTTTTTTAAGTTGGTAATTAATCTTATGTGATGTTTGGGAGGTTGGTGTTGGGGTTAGAGGGGAGGGGGGTTGGGGGGTCTCCCCCCCATATTTGGTTAACAAAAATAGAATAGATAAATATGGAGACCACATCCCACTCACACACATAGTTATTATGTATGCATCTGTTTGTACTGCTTTTGCATATATATTTTGTACTGCTTTAACATTCATCTCTGTACTTCTTGTTCATAAACCTTTTGTACTTCTTTTTTATATTGTTAGGTTATTAAGTTAGTAATTAATCTTATGTGATGTTTGGGAGGTTGGTGTTGGGGTTAGAGGGGAGGAGGTTGGGGGGGTCTCCCCCCCCCCCATATTTGGTTAACAAAAATAGAATAGATAAATATTGAGACCACATCCCACTCACACAGATAGTTATTATGTATGCATCTGTTTGTACTGCTTTTGCATATATATTTTGTACTGCTTTAACATTCATCTCTGTACTTCTTGTTCATAAATCTTTTGTACTTCTTTTTTCTATTGTTAGGTTATTAAACTTTTTATCTTATTTAACTTTGTGTTTATTAGTGTATTATTTGTTGTATAACATTTTACTCCCTTTTTTTGCAGTGGAAGGGGCACAATGACATTGTTTATTTTGATGAAAGATCTGAAGTGATTGCCAACACTTCTTGTGTGTATCCCAAGAAGAGGAAGTTCGAACCGTCCTCAACAACTGTTCACGCTAGTAGGCGTATGTCTGCAGGAATCAGCAGTGCAGCAGGTGTTTCATCTCAAGGAGTTGGTGGTAATGTGTTTGATTCCACTTTCAAAGAGCTTGATGCTGCAATAGCAAAGGCAGTTCAGTTGTCTCTTCAGCTGCCTAGCACAAGCACACGTCTGAGCAACACCGCTAGAGTTTTGCCCCCTGAGCTTGCATTTAATGAAGATGCTCACATGATTGTGTTGAATTCTGAGGCTTTCAATCTTGATTACTTGCAGAAATCCTTATACCAGATCCAGGATGGTTTTGTAATGTACAAGACCATGCAAGATGGTCGCTGCAAACCTTTCGAAGAGCATGCACAAAAGTATCTCACGGAGATTCTCAAGGGAGACGGTCCTGCTTCCGGCGGAGATGCTGCTGCCGCCGCTGCTGCTGCTGCCGGAGTGCATACATCTGCTGGTGGGGAAGGGGAAGACAATGATACTACCGTACCTCATGTTGATAAGGTGTGCTATGTTTTGTAAAAGTTTTTTGTTGTTTTGTTATGACCTCTTAATTCTGTGTTTTGTGTTAGGCGAGTACTGATGGGCCCAATCTATCTCAAATTTGCGCCCCTGAGGATCATGGGGCGCCCAGGGTTTCGAGGCCAGAAGATCAGCATGAGGAGACATATGTTCAACTTACTGGCGATGTGGGAGATGTGAAGATACCAGAAGGTTGTGTTGCTGAAGCTGCACATGAAGATCCAGTTGAAGTTGCCGCTGGTCACAGTGATTCCGCTACAGTCACAGCTGCTGTTGAGAAGACATCCGCTGCTGTTGATTCCGGCATTGAGTCCGAAGCTGTTCCTGTATCGGATGCACAAGAGATCCCACATGTTGATGTGCCGGATCTTGTAGCTAAAGTTGTGCCAACTTCTGCAGACCAAGAAGACATAGGCAAGAACCAATAATGTCCACACCGATTTCTACGCTTTACACTTTTGCTGTTGCGATGATCTTGAAGTGTGTGATGTATGTTTATGGGAACTGGGTTTCTTTTGTGGAAAAAAATGTACAATATGTGGTTTTGGAAACATTTTATGAAACTTGTAATGTAATTATATCTGTGTAATCGATGTTGTGCTTTGTGTTCTGATGCCTTTTTGCGCTTATTGTACTGCTTTTTAGTGTTGTACTTCTTGTTAGCTACAGTAGCTCAAGATCTGTACTGCTTGTTATCTACAGTAGCTGAACTTTTCTTTGTGTCATCAGGTTCTGTACTTCTCTTATAGTTGTTTATGTACTTCCTCAACATTATGTCATGCTATAGATCTGTACTGCTTGCTATCTACAGTAGCTGAACTTTTCTTTATGTCATCAGGTTATGTACTTCTCTTATAGTTGTTTACGTACTTCCTCAACATGTATATGCTGTACTTCTTTTAATGTTTTGCTTTTTCTGCAGGTGCTGATGATTTTGATGATTTGATACAAGATGAGGTTAACATTCCTGATTTTGTTGAAAGGTTTTACAATGAAGTTACTTCTATTGAAGAAAAGGACAAGATTGCGTATGTTTAGTATTCTTATTACCTTTGTTGTATCTTTTTTTTCATGCTTTATAATTTTCTTATTTGACCTGTGTCCTTCTGATTATTATGTGGTACATATTAATTTTCAGTGAGAAGTTCTGTTTGAAAACAACTATTGCAAAGCTACTGTATTGGAAATTGCTAGAGCGTTTCGGCCTGATGGCATGCTTGGCTCCGAAGCAGCGTATGTTGGGATCTATACTTTAATATTTGGCTATCTTTTATTGCTTGCTCATTCCTTTTGTTACTGATCCTTTTTGTTTATGCTTGCTTATTTTATATTTTTGTGCAGACTAAGTTGTACCGTGGAGATATATCTGCTCCTGTGATTAAATGGTTTTCAAATAGAGTCGGAGATGAGCGTATTGACAAGAAGGATATTGTGAGTAAATTATAAATCTGGTCAGTCTTCTGTGGGTGGATTCATTGTTTTTTTCTACTGATTTTTTGTTCTTTTGATTCTGCTTTATCTGTTTCGCAGATTGTTTTCCCAACGTTAGATCCGCCTCCTCCCAAAAGGCATCCAGCTGAGTCAGCTGGTATTGTTCACTTGGTGACCATCAGCTTAGACATGAAAAGACGGTGCTTCCAGTACATTGATTCTCTGTACGGCAAGGATCACCAGGATGGGTGGACCATTTTCCTGAAAATGGTGAAGATGTTAAGATTCTCTGGACGGTTGTTAGTAATAAAATGGATATCCATCTCAAACCTGCTAGTATTGAAAGTTTTGAGACCAGATCTATGAGCACAGAGAAACAAGAAGATGGGTGAGACATGTGCACATTTTGTCTTTTCATACACCTTTTGCGAGATGGATAACACTTTTTTCAGTTGACTCATATTAGTTTTTCTTCCTTTGCTGTGTATGAAGGTGTTCTTGTGGGTTTTTCATGCTCCCGACTATTCAGTCGTGGAATGGTAAAGAACTTATGGACTTTGCCCATGCTGACATCGCCAACATGAAGAAGACCATGCTTTATAGTTGGGAAATGTCTGGTCATTTCAATATTGATTTTAACAAGTTGTTCGGCTATCATCCAGGTTAGTTTGTACTAGTTTGTTTTCTGGTCTGATCATTATGTTATATAAAATTCTTACCTACACTGCCTGTTGCATCATTATTGTACTTCTTATAGCTGTTATATAGCCCTCATATCAGCAGTGTTATCTGTACTTCTTTTGCTAGTTGTTATGCAATTTTTGTGCTAGATCACTTTTCTTTTTGGGTTTCACATGTCACTCATGATATTTTGTACTTCATTTTTTTATTTTTACAAAGTTACATGTTTTTTTGTTTTAAATTTTTGTCTTCGTCAATTTAACGCAGGTGAATGTATGAACGTTGGGGATGAAACCTTTTCCCTGTTTGAGACCCAAATGGTTAAGCCTTCTCATGAAGTTATTACTATTAGTAACCAAGAAGATGTCCAGGTTCTGAAAGAGAAGCCCGTCGTTACAAAAACGCCGTCCAGCAAGAAGAAGCCGGCTATAGAGTCTGATTCAGATTTCGAGAAGCTTGCTGTTGGACATGAATCTACTGATACCGATGACTTTGCCAGGCCAATAATAACCACAAGGTCTGGCAGGCTGGCTCATGGTAATCAGGGGATAAACTTTCCTCCAAAGAAGAAGAAGAAAGCCCCTGGGATTGACTCTGTGAATTTACTGTCCAATGAGCGTGCGCCAAAGAAAGCAAAGAAGTGGAGTCAGCCTGTTGAGCAGCTAAGGCCCGTCGAGTAAACTAATATCCAGAATGCTAGGCTTTTGAAGGATTTCATGCTAAGCAAGCATGCAACTGAGAAGTATAAAGAGTGCGTTCTTCTTCATCTTTCTAGTTTTGCTAGTTTTTTAGATTTTTTAGTAGTTATGCCACTTTTTCCAATTCTCTTTTAAACATGCTTCTTTCTCAGCTATTCATGTGCTTCTTCTCAATAGTATATTTTTATTCTTCGTATTTTTAATCTTCCTTTTTGCTGCAATGTTTTTTGTGCTTCAAAAGCAAGTACCCTACTTGGTTAGATAAGTTTTGTTATGAAATTTCATAGTGGTTCAAGTACTTCACAAAGCTTTATTCTTGTAATTCTTGAGTTTGTATTTATGTACTCCCCTGTTTCCAACCTAAGTACTGCCATATATTTCTTGAAATGTATTGCCTTCATTAGCATCTTCAGAATTTTTGATGTAATTATTTTAATAGCATATATTAATTTAATGTGTTTATCTTCATTTTTGCAAACTGCAGAACAACTTTTGCTAGGTTCGTTCATGGTGTTGATGACAGTGGTTTTGAGGTTGAGACAACTTTCACCGGTGAAGATTTCGTAAGGAATTTTGCCTCTTATGGGAAGCTCGAAGGCGAGATGATGGACTTTGTCATTTCTAGCTTTAATTCTGATGCAACCATGAGTCAAGTTTTCGCTTCTGGGAAGCGTGTACTTTTGAGCTCGTACTTCATTGCGGTAATTTTTTTATTCTATTATCAAGTTTATCTTATTTTATGTGTTTTGTTATTGTCCTTTTGTATTGGTTGTGCACCCTAAATTCTCTGATCTTAAAGTCCTCCCCTTTGATGTGCAGTATGTTCTTGGAATGGATAATTTTACGGGCACAAAGAAGTTTGATCTCGAGGCAGGAGTTAGGTCGTTCCACAATTTGGTCAAGCTTTCACAGAATCTTTTGTTGGCAGACTTGGTTAGTGTAGTTTGTTAATTTTTTCATTTAGGTGTTAGAATCTTCCTTTTTCTGTTGCTTTTTGCAGTGTACATAGTTGTTTGTTCTGGCACTACTTCTTACACATCTGGTTGTTATTTTCTAAAACAGATCTTGCTCCCCAACTGCAAACCTGTTGGTAGTTCAAGGACTTTCCACCATTCCCTTTACGTTCTGAACCAATACCGTAAGACCTTTGATGTTGTGGAGTCATTAAATTGGCCGACATGAAGTAGAACTCAAATAACCAAGAGTGAGTTCCACAAATCTGATGTAAAAGAAGTTGTGAGTTTATGCTGTTATACTTTTTGGTTTATTATTTTTTCTTGGTCCATTTTTGAGATTTTAGTAAACAACTCATCACACTTCAAGTTTTGAATTCACCTATGTTTTCACAGGGCAAAAGGTATGGTGCTGTTATGCAAGCTGTTTATGGCAAAGAAGTGTGCAAGAAGAGCAATCTACCATGCTGGAGCAAGATTGCAGATAAACCCCACTACTTGTTGCCTGCGCATCAGGGAGTTAACGAGTGTGGTATCTATTGCCTCAAGTTTGCGTGCACGTTCGATGGTGATCGATGCGTTGAGCACATCAATAACTACGATGTTTGTCCCTGCAGACTACCCAGTTTTTAGTTTTATGAAGTGAAAAATAGTTTCTTCATATTGTTTTGTTGTCGCTCAGTGTCCTCACATTTTTATTTTTGTCGCAGGAACGTTCTGAGGACTGGAAGGCTGAGTACATGTTCAGAATTCTTTTCCATGAGGATAACAAGGTGCCTCTTCAGGACCTTCCGGAGGAAATCCAGTGCCTCTCCCCAACTTCTACGTTGTCAACACAGGGTGAAGAACTGCTGCTGATGTTAACTCAGCTCCCAGATGATTGATTTGATGACGCACTGTGTTAGAACAATGTGTCCTTGTAATCTACATTTTTTGTTTGCGTGAAGAACTACTTGATTTATTCGTTTTAGCACTATATTCTGAAGTTGTTATTTGTGGGCATATTGTCATGTTATCATTACGCAAAACATCTTTGTTGGATGTGTGTTTTGTGTGATGCATTCTATATGTTGAAACATTTGGCAGAAACATTTTATAGTTGTTCACAACATGTTATCGTTACTTCCACTCTTTTTTCTTAATATTTGTACTTCCTACGGATGTATGTTCTGTACTTCTTTACTAACACAGATTTTTACTCAAATGTAATCTTATAGAATCATTTTTGTCCTGCAAGCATTAAGATCATGCACACATGATCAACACCAGTTTTTTACTGTCAAATATTTTGTGTTAAATATAATAGAGAGATTCGACTTGTTATGGAGGAGGGGGGTTGGGGGGTACCTCCCCATACTTTGTCTTTTATGTTTTGTCTTGTACCCGAGTGAACTTGTACCCCCATATGCGTTAGCGCGAGGCGGAGCCGGGAGGGCCTACGGCGAGCACTAGCAAGGCGTAGGCCCACCTGGTGAGGCCGAGGCAGGAACGAGTCGTAGCAGGCGACGACACGGTGTGTTGCGACATCGCATGTGGAGGCGAGTCCGTCACACCAGAGCCTCACCATCTATCTTAGGGGTGTGGGGGTGGTGTGGTTAGGCACCATTTTATATATGTTTCTAGAAGGAAAGGAAACAGAAGTGATACAGAAACTCGTTTACTATATGCCAATATGCGTTAGCGCGAGCCCGAGCCCGGGGGGCCTACGGCGAGCGCTAGCGAGGCGTAGGCCCACCCGGTGAGGCCGAGGCAGGAACGATCCGTAGCAGGCGACGACGCGGCGTGCCGCGACGTCGCATGTGGAGGCGAGTCCGTCACACCAGAGCCTCACCATCTATCTTAGGGGTGTGGGGGTGGTGTGGTTAGGCACCATTTTATATATGTTTCTAGAAGGAAAGGAAAACATAAGTGATACAGAAACAAGCTTACTATCCGCGAATTCGAGGCGGACGTCGTCGCCGAAGCGACGACGGACGCCGAGACGAGCCTGTGACAACAGAGCATCAACATCTATTCTTAGGGGGTGTAGTACAAGATATTGGCGTACTGCCTTTATTTTTTTTAAAGTACTTTCTTTTTCAAAATTATAGAAGTGATGTCATATTAGTAACTGTACTTCCCTCAGAATTATGTTTGTACTTCTTGTTCTTTGTACACTGTACTTCTTTTTATCTTCCCATTTTTTAAAAATAAAACTTGGAAAGTCTGTTATGGGTTGTACAGAATCAGATGATTTTTCAATGTCATTGTCTCTGTATATATATCAGTCATGACTCACATTACCATATAACCTTACAACAATATATCAAGTAAATTGTGCTCATCCAGCCAAATCAACATTGTTTTAAGTCTCAAATTTTTTGCACACAGTAGCTGTAGTATATATCATCTATGTTCTGAGAGGAACATATAACACATGCATCAATATGACAATTAAATATATTACACAAGCAAATCGACATTGCTTTAATCTAGAGCTACTCCTTATTGGTTCTTGTTTTGGTTCTTGGTTTCTTCTGTTCCTGCTGGATGTGCTGGTGTTATTGCTGTTGTATCTTGCCTTTTTTTGGGTGGGGGAGATGGTGTTTGTTCTTCGTCTTTAGTGCCCTCTTCATCCATATCTTTGTCTTCATCATCATGAGATTCTTCTTCCTCTTCTTGTCCTTCATGATCATCGTCTTCATCATCATCATATTCTTCTTCTTCTTCTTCTTCTTCTTCATCTGCTGTAGTGGACATATTATTGTTCTTCTTAGACTTCTGATTTATTTTCTTTGCTATCGCCAAAGCATCTTTGATCACTGGACAGATGAGAATGTTGTGCCCTGACCCTATTTGCTTGCATCCCTGGCATATCCTTTTGCTTTTTTTAGTCAGTTGTTTCTTTTCATTTTTGGGAATTTTTTTTGGACACGACCTAGCATTGTGCCCTGACCCAATCTCGCCGCAAATACCACATTTCCTCTTCCCTGTCCCAGATCTCTCATCTTTTTCTAGGTCTGGTTCTTCTTTCTTCATTTTCTTTCCAGCCGCCGACGGTCTTGATTCAGCTGTGTTCTTATACCTGTTGCCCTTAGTTTTTGATATGGGTGGAGGTAAGATATCCTTAGTAACAGATTGAGCGTTGCATCCAGCACTAGGCAGGTCATCATTGTCATGCAATGTTCTTGGCATCTCTGTTGATAAGTCAGGCTCAAACTGGTTCATATCTGGGGGACTGCATGCATCATCATCATCATCAGCTGCTGTTGATGACCCCACTGCTTCAACCCTGTCTAACACTTCTAGCAGGCCAGCTTTTGCTGTTACGTGTTGGTCGTCTGACTTGGCTCATGTTCTCACACCTTTCAAAGCTATTTGGAGAAGCTCATTTTGTTGATGCAGGAACGACGACCCGTCAAACGATTCAGTCTTGTAGTCTCTCCTGTCAAATGTTTCCCTTGCCTTCGCTCTCGTAGTGTACCTCTATAGGATGTATTTATCTGGCACACTCTTCAATCTCAGGTGCTCAAGCATTGCAATTATGTGCACGCAGAACAGACCTAGGAGCAGGTAGTAAAGTCACATTTAGTAAATAGTAAAGTCACATTTAGTATTTAGAATTGTACGTGTGAAAAATATTTTTGTTCTATGGTTGATGTCTATATGTACCTGTATGCTCAAACATCTTGCACTCGCAGCTGTATTCCTCTCTCTCAGTGTTTGCAATAACTTTGAACTCATGGTTTGACCATGAGAACGTATCTGTTGGCTCATGATAGGTCACCAGATAATTATGTTTGTCAACTGTAGGATCCTGGCTTGTTTTTATGCGGAAGAGTGTGCTCTTTTTAAGTTTTCTTCTGAACTCGGTGAATACGGATTTTGTATAGTGCTCACTGAACTTCTTCTCAAAACTGGAATGAGTTCTTGTGTTTGGTTCTGTCTGCAAAATATTTTAAACAAGTATGTCAGTATGGTTTGTATGCAAATATCTATTTCAAGAAGTTATTGTACTTCTGTAAACTATAATCGATGTACTTCTCCTATGTATTACTTATGTACTTCCCCCAAACTGAAATTTAGCACTTCTCTTTATAAAGACAAGAGATTCTTGAAATTTGATATCTTACCATTGATGCCAATGTCTGTGCATTCTCAACTTGCCTCCTGGAAAATATGCAGTTGTTTACTTGCTCAGCAAATCGGTGTAGGTTTTGGTCCTGTTTGACAAACCCTTTCTTGAGTATATAATTCATACTTTCGCTGCGTTGAGTTGAAGTCATCCTTGCACAGAAAAACTCCTTGAAGTAAGCCGATATCCATTCCTTCCGGTCTTCCCACATGTGCAGAATCATGTGATCATCATGAAGCTTGTATTTATCAATGAGCCGGTGCCAAGCTGCCTCAAATTCAGTTGGCATCAGGGGCCAATTTATGATTGCCTCAAACTCAGCCTTCAAAGTGCTGTGCAACTTGTACAAGTATGAAATGTGTGAGGTGTACTTGTTTGTTATATGCCATCTGCAAAACTTGTGTAGGGACCTTGTGAAAACTTGTTTGATTGCAGGGGTCATCGAAGGGCACTGGTCTGATTAGAAAATGCAAGGGGTAGTGTTAGGGTTAGAAATTTAGACTTCTTCTAATGCTATGTCTGTATTGCTTGTATAGTAAAACTAGAACTTCTTTTTGCATAGCGTTCCTGAACTTTTGGTATTTCAAATTAAATACTTATAAACTGCTTACATAGTTATTTCATATAAAAACTGCTTTTAGGTAAACTAACAACAATGTCAGTCTATATGTTCACCATATATATAAATTGGAATGTGTTGTACCTGTTAAAAATATTGTAGGTTGCTTCCCATTGTTGCACACCAAGAAGGTTCTGAACAGACAAGCAAAGGATTCTTCACATTCATCCCTTACAAGGGCACACGCGAATATTGTTTACTGCAGATGATTGTTTACTCCCACAAATACTCCCAGAGGCATAAGGTACTGATTTGTCTTATAAGTGGTGTCAAATGTCATCGCATCACCAAAATCTTGGTACGCGCCCCTACAGCTTGCATTAGCCCAGAAGATGTTCTTTATGCGACCGAACTCATCAATCTGGAAGTCGAAGAAGAATTCACTATTTACTGCTTTCATCTCAGCAAAGAATCCCAACAGCTTCTTGACGTCGTCGATGCTATCTTCCTTAGAGTTAAGCAGCTTCCTGCATTTTTCCATAACACACAAGGTTGTACACTGGTCAGTAGCATGTTTTTTTAGGCTTGTGATGGTTATGAAATCACAAGCTGAAAAGATAGTGTATATCATTTTTTGTTGTTACCTGTTGATTAAATCGCGGCCGTGCAACGCCAAGAACTGACCGCCACCGAGGGATCCATATAGGATTGACATAATGGTATGGTGCGGAACATTCTGGAACTGGAGGAACTCTACATAATCCAATATAGTGGGGTAAAATGACTTGTGGGAATGAAGAAACACAAGCATGCTAGGGCTCTGTATGAGTTGGTGGTTGTGCTTAAAATTGATGTCAACAATGACTACTGTATCATCGTGCTCATTCCCCTTTAATCGCAGCTTCGCCTTGCATCCACATCGCTTTGTCGTCTTGTCCCGCTGACGCTCAGCTTCAGAAACAGAGCTCGCGTGCTTCCCTTCACGTGTGCAGTACAAGTATCTATTGAAACCACTTTTTTGTCCAATTCTTGTTCCAAAGCCAGCGTGCCTGGCGTACTTATTGTAGAACACTTTGCCGGCATTGAAGTCCTTGAACAACATCCCCATCTTTGGTATAAGGTAATCTGGGAGGTCAGATTTCTGCAAAATAAATCCAAAATGTAGATGAAGATGCCTAATAAGTGAGTTCCATACAAAACAAATACACATAATTGTACTGCTTTGAAAGGACACTCTTGTACTGCCATGTAACACTATTCTTGTACTGCTTATGACACCTTCAATAATAAATGTTTTATTGTTCCAATCAACTACACAATGCCGGCATGACAAACGTGTCGACCGTTTGCCAATACAACACTGAGCAGATGATTGGAACAACCATTTGCGTGTGTTCCCGCACTCCGTGTGTTTTTTATGATCCTTATACGAAAAGCAAACTGTACAGATGCAATCATTTATTATTTTTACATAGTACTGCTTCCATTTTACATGAGTTACTACTTCTACAAGTAAAAAGGTACTGCTGTCCAACTATGTTTGTACTGCTTTTGTAAACAAGAGGTAGTGGGACTATGATAATGTAGTAATAACATCAGTTTATTATACTCACATGGATATACTTTCGATTCTCTTCCGGAGTTATGCAGTCTTCAGGTTGTATTGGACAAGGAGGTGTAACCACTGATTTGTGAAGCAGCGGGTCACGTTCCGTGTGCACTGGCAAATTCTTTGACGTATTGTTGCGTACTGGTTGCTGCTTTGAAGTTGACAAAGGTGGACGTGGAGGCAGCGTACGGTCACCCACACCTGGCTTCTTACGACTCGGAGGATGCAAAGCTGCTACTACAGGAACATTTTTAGGGCGGCGATGTGTGGCGTTTCCAGCTGTGTCGAAAGCCACAGGTACTTTATGCATGTTGAGCGTACTTGTATCAGCATCCACTTGCTCCACATCCACATATAGTGGATGTAAAGCCCCAATCTCAGGTATTTTTGTTCGACTATGCTGCATACCTGAAACATCACGCACAATACGCTCAATACGTGGTGGCACTTGTGGCCCAACACATTTTCTTGTATGGCCAGCTTTCGGCAATAGTGTTGATCCAGAGAAAACGAAACTGCTTGGAGGTTGCGGTGACGGCTCCATGCCGCTAGGATCAGGTGAATATCCGGTGACATAAAAATTTGGCGGGTCTTCCATTATGCACCTCAGAGGCACTGCATTCGTCACAAGTGGAGTAGCATCCAATGGAAAACCAGAATCATCAGCCTGAAAGTGGTCAGAAAATTGATGAGGAATTGTCAGATTTTCTCATGTCTGTATTGCTTCTTTACCTTATCTTTGTACTTCTTTGAAATCAAAACCTATACTTCTTTTTTCTGTTAACTATGAGCATTAATATAGTGAGACAAACCAAGATTTGTAAATTTCTACTTCCTCTCATAGATATTGATGTACTTCTTCAAAAAATGTAATAGGTACCCAGAATCCAAAATCAAGAGATAATGAATATAGTGACAGAAAACCAAGAGTTGCACTGCATTTTTATTTTGATGGACGACCTCACCTCAGTTGCAGCATAGGGATCAACGTTGTCCTGTGTAACAACAGCTGTAATCGCAGTTGAGTCAGTTGCTCACAGTTGAGTCAAACTTTGCTTAAATATTGGAGACGTTCTCGTCTTCTTCATTTCATTGGCAATTTTTCTTGACCAAGTAGGAACTTTTGCTGCACGGGGTGGCATGATATCTCGCACTGCTTCATCGAAATGACAAACAAATTATCAGAGCTCATCTTAATTGACACAAGGATGTTTCTCTCTCGAAATCGATATGTAGAATGTATAGTTTTGCACCTGATGTGATTTTCTGCCCTACCACTTCAATATGTTTGGTACTGTACACAGGGACCCTTTTGTACTGCCCGAAGCCTTCTAATCCACAGGTCCAAATAGCAGCTGCAAATGATCATATTTACCAAATTAGCATGGAATGCACCCTGTACTGCTATATACTACTTCTTCTAGCTATTTAGTACTGCTCTAAGTGTAACTACGGTACTACCTCCCTAGCATGAATAACTCTCAACAGGTATTACCCTGCTCGCATCATGTACTACTCTGTACTTCTTCCTAAATAATGCAGGCACTTCCCATTGTTGCTATCTTTGTACTTCCCGTACTTTTCCACTTAGCAGGTCAAGAGGTAAACAATTTATCACTCATATTTTCCCGCTCCGTCAACTCCTCGCCGCCTGCCGGAGTAAAAAGAACGCCACGATGAAGAGAAGTAGATTTTTACCTGGCACCGCCTGTCGGAGAAGAAGCTCGTGCTCGTGAGAAGACGGCGTGGATCGACTCGCTGATGCACCCGGCACCCGTACTCACCCCGCACCCGTAGAAGGTGGTTAACCGGGGCGTTGCCGCCGTTCGAGATCTCGTCGATCTCTCGCCGATCGCAGCTCTGTCTTGCCGCCGGAGGGGAACCGGGGGCAACCTCGCCGGGGAAGAAGGTGGTTAACCGGGGTTGCCTGCCTCGCCGAGGAAGAGAGGTGTGCGGCGGGGGTTGGTTGCCTCGCCGGGGCCGGGGAAGAAGGCGGTTAACCGGGGCTGCCTGCCTCGCCTGGGAAGAGAGGTGTGAGGCGGTGGTTGGTTGCCTCGCCGGGGCCGGGGAAGAAGGTGGTTAACCGGGGCTGTCTGCCTCGCCGGATCGGGAGCGTCGGGGGGAAGGTGGGAAGGGGAGGCGAAGGAGAGGTGTGTGGCGGTGGAGCTCGGGATCCCGACCAGGTGGGGGATCTGTTTCGGGATCGGGGCAGGTGTTGCCTGGTCGGGTCGGTCCGGTCCGGTTAAAATCAGCCCTTAAATAGGGGCCACCTATTGTAGAATACTATTCTACAATCAGTTGTAGAATAGACCCACCCTATATATATATATATACCTATATATATATACATCCGGTCTATTCTGACATTGTTGTCAAAATAACTATTCTGCCAACATTCCGAACTGCATCGTATCGCAAAGAGAACCGCGCTGCTGAATTCGGAGCACTGCAACTCGGGTAAAACAGAACCGCATGCACCCTTTTCGCTTTAACTTTTTAACCGTTTGTCAGAATTGAGCGTATGATACGCCGTTGGATTCGTGTGGAAATGGAGCATCTTCCGTATGTTTAACACTTCTTGTAATTCATCACGGATTAAGATCAGTTTCGAAAACGGTGCGGCGACATACTTTTGCAGCGGGCGTATTTTTCGCAATTTCTCTTAAACCGTTCATCGGAATGACGCGTACGATATACTGTTGGAAAGGTATTGATCAGGCGCTCCATCCATATGTATAACACTTTCTCTAATTCCTCACGGTTTTAGAGTAATTTCAGATCAAAAACGCAGCCACTTTGTTTTTTTTGTTTTCGGATCTCGTAGAGAGTCAAACTTTTTAACCGTTTGTTGAAACGATGCGTATGATAAACCGTTGGATTTGTATGGAGTAGAGTATCTCCGACATGTTGAACACTTTTCGAGATTCTTCACGGTTTTGAAGGAATTTCGAAAACGGTGGCTGCCCTCTTGTGGACAGCGGGCGTATTTGCGTAATTTTTTTATTCGTTCGTCCGATCAGTTCAATTGTTAAACGGTTGGATAGGTATCGTCGAGGCGCTCGATTTTCATGTATAACTTTCTCTCTAACTCCTTACGGTTTAAAAGTAGCGTCGATTTTACTAAAACGCGGACTCACTTTTTTTGCGGAACAACAAATCGGCGAGTGAACTGCATTGGTTTTGTATCCGACAGTCAAGCGCACTGCATTATCGAAAAACAGAGCGCGCGTGTTCTTCGCGGACCAGCAATCGGCCAAGTGAACTGCATTCGCCGAGGAACCGCACCGCATCCCATGGTGCAGGTGCACTGCATTATCGCCAAACAGAATTGCACGTGTTTTTTGCGAATCCAAAATAGGGGGTAGTGAACTTCATGTGATTGCATCCGACGGGCAACCGCACTGCATTATCGGCAAACCGAAATGCACGTACTTTTTCGTGGACAACAATATCGAGAAGTGAACTGCAGGCGACGACCACCAGCTGCAATTTTCAACGAAGAGAACTGCACACGGTTTTTTGATTTTATATTCTTTTGATCCGGCGCCAAACGAACTGCATTTCACAACCAAATACATGACATGCACCAATGAAGCAATCAAGCGCACTGCATTTATCTTCGTAAGGATTACAACCATCGCGATACAAAACATATATGCATCCATGTTCATTTTACAGAGCATAATACTATTTTTTTTACAGTGAACTGCATCACTTTCTTACATGTGCTCAACGCACTTTTTTGTCTTGTTGTTTTGCTTTTGCTCCTGCAATCAGCACTTAACAAACCCGCAAGAAACAGGAATAAGGAACCACATTAAACTTTGATTCTCCAACAATTAGCCACATTGCATCTGATTCTCCTTAATACGCTCGGAAAAAAACCTACGATGCAAAATAAACTAGTAAAAGAACTGCATCGTCGTATACATCCCATGCAGGAGAGCATCCAACCAGGGTTGGTGTGTGGTCCGGATCCATGGTTTCACCACGAAATTGCTTCAAAATGAAATCATGTCAGAACTTGCAATAGAAACCTGAGGAAAACCAAATCCATTGGGAGAAGCTGTGTGAGGGGAGGGATGGGGACGGACCTGAGAAACAGCTCACATGGGAGGCAGGCTACAACGCAATGATTGTGCACTGCACCCAGCACCCAGCAACGAGGGCGCAACGTGGTCGGGGGCGTCGCGCCGGTGCCTTGGCACTCCACCTCGACGCTGCCGTAGTCCTACGTGGCGCACCTGCCGCTGGAGGAGCCGCCTTGCGCGCCCGCTCAATCTGGGTCGCGCCAGATCAGGATGACACCAGGTGGGGGCGCGTGGTCTCGTCCGGGAAGATGGAGGTTGGAGGCGAGAGCATCGGTGGCCTCTGGCGCCGGGAACTCTTGATCTGGTGGCGGCAGGGGGCGCGACGCCGGAGGTAGCAGGCGGCGCGGCAGAGAAGAAGGCGCCCCCCGCGGCGTGGCTGCTCGGAGAAGGGGCGCCCAGGCGGCGCGGCTGCTCGGGGAAGATGGTGCCTCGGCGGCGCGTGGGAGGCACCCGGCTTCATGGTGCGCGAGGGAAGGAGAGCCTTGTCGCCGCGACGGCTCGGGGAGGACGCGCCCCGGCGGCGCAGGATCTGGGAGTGAGGGGGCTGACTCAGATGGAGAGAGAGGAGTGCGTGGGATGGGGTTGGATCTGTGCGGGAGGCAGAGGATAAGATGGGGTGTTTTTTTACGGGTTAGTTTGTAGTTACGGGGCGGAACAACAGTTAGTCGGGTTAAGGTGTTGGCAGAATAAGCTTTTAGTGTTGTTAGAATAAGGTCTTAAGGGTGTTGTTAGAATAGACCCACCCTATATATACAGACGGTCTATTCTGACATCGTTATCAGAATAACTATTCTGACAACATTCTGAACTGCAACAGAAAGCTATGCGCACTGCTTCTGTATACGGTTACGAACCGCATTCGAGGTAACAGAGAACTGCATCAACGGTGTAGCGTTTCCGACTAGTTTTGATTGTTTCGTTAGGTGATCTTGCGCCCATGATGATCCGCGATGATGTATTGTGTGCTAAAACACGAAATTTGGCGAAAGAATCACCGGAATCGATGTAGGTAGCAGAATCGTCTCGGTTCTTCGTCCTGAGCAGTGCCCTGCCATCGTTTTCGCGGGGATCACGCTCAATTACGTCGTAAATTCATTCTGTTTGTAAGATCGTGAATCTGTTTGTGTTAATCCGCGACGAATTGAGTTGCTAATTCGTTCAATTTGTTGGTTAATTCGGCGAATTTTTGCACGTGGGCGAAGAACTCTGCCTCTCGGTCGCACGTTGTGTTCGACTTTGACGTGCGATTGCTTTTTGTGATGCAGTGCATTTCTAACGTTGGTGTTTTTGTTGCGCGAATAGCAGAGAGGAACTAGGCATATCGAGTTGTTAGTTATCAATTTTGTTTTTGACTGGGCACGCACAACCAGCTGCAATTATTTGCCATACGAGCTGCATTTGATCATTGTCCAGCACTGCATCTGACTATATCTCCGAACTGCATTAGTTTTTGATTTTGCATCTTTTTTTTCTCGGCGTCAGTTGTGTATATATACGGCTGGGTCCATTGCCACCCGTCATATCTTATCCGCGGCGGCCAGTAGATAGTCCCCTCCCTTCCCCCACCCCACCCTCGTGTTCCCATCAGATTTGTGTTCTTCCCCCCAACCATATCCTTTTCCCCTAGAAAAATGGATTGCTCGTGCGGCTGCTTGGCAAGGATGGAGCCCATGCTGGAGACCTGCCTGTTCTCTGAAGGTTTGGTTCTGAATCACAAGCAGCGGCACAACGCTCTCTGTTCCCTTCTGTACTCTCCATTTATTGGATTCAGAGCTCCCTTCGTCCACCAAATGACCCACGTTGATGTCAATGATTCATGGGTATGTATGATTCAACGCTCGTTGTTTGTGTGTATTTATCTGTAGCTTAATATTTGTAGAAGGATTCAGTTTTCTGTAGAAACATTTTTGTTTTTCAGCTGCACTAGTGAACTGCTTTCGCATAGATTCATCGTATTTCCCATATATTTTTGTCTTTTCTGTTTGTGTGCAGTTCAGCGCCATCTGATTAATGTAGTAGTATTAGTTTCTGAAGAAACATATTTTTCGCAGCAGAAGTAGTGAACTGCTTTCATATAGATCTTTATATTATGAAGATTGCAGCAGAATTTAGTTTCTGAAGAAGCATTTTTAATTATTTTTTTGTTAGTTTAAGTGAACTGCTTTCATATACAGGGTTTTATATTCTTGAAGAAACATTTTTCTGAGAAGCACTAGTGAACTTCTTTCATATATATCTTTGAGCAGAATTAGTTTCTGAAGAAGCATTTTTTAATATTTTTGTGTAATTTAAGTGAACCGCTTTTTATATAGAGTTTTATTATGAAGATTGTAAACAACAACATCTGTTGAATATTTCCTGTGTTATACTTTATTTATAATTTTTTGTTGTTGTTTTGCAGAAATTTCCTTCTGGTCTAGTCAGGGTTTCAGAAAGTTGTGTTAATCTGGTCTTTGTTAGCAAGAATGGGTATCATAATGTTGACGTCATGTACTTTGTCGGCTCTGATGATTATTTGGTTCTCAAAGATGGCTGGAAGGAATTGGTGGAGGAATCTAGTCTTCAGGCTGGGGATGTTGTCATGGCTATGTTTTATAGGCATGCAAATTCTTTGGATATCAAGTTAAATTTGCTTTAGATCAGTTCTGTTTTATTTTAGCAGCTGCATGAAAACATTTCGTTGTAATAATATGCCATACTGTGTGGCATCTAGTTATCATGTAAGTTTGAACGGCGAGCAATCTTTTTGTGCCCTTTTTTTGTTTTGGAAAAGGCAGTGAAACATTATAATAATATTTGTCCACTTTCTGCTGAGAATGGCATGTGTTTTCTGCTTGATATGTTACCTTCTTTTTTGACAAGATTTATAAGCGAACTGCTTTCGGAGAGAGTTTTTTATGTATAAGATAGTAGATTAGAGTAGGAGTGAACAAGAGTAGGAGTGAACAGCAGTTGAAGAGATATACAAAATGGAAGCACCCACATAGCTTCATTTTTCCAAGCAGACCACACACGGAACTACAGTTCTAATAAAAGAGGACTGCATCAACCTGTGTATGTGAACCACTTCGATAAGACATTCAGAACTGCAAATTTTTCATATATGCAAACCAAGGGGTTTCTGTGCTCATAACAAGCAAAGTACATCATCAAGAAAACCTAAAAAACACAAGCAAATATTGTTCCAAAGCAAACTACAACGAAAGGAAACTTTTCTTGACCTATGCAGAAGGAAATAACTCGACCACTCGTGACATGAACCCCTTTGGTTTTACCAGCATATGGACTGCATCATCAGTTCCACTCGGCCTAGCCGGAGTTGGAAGGTGATCCTGCGCTCCCCTTGACCCAGCTCCCCTTGCCCCAGGATCCCCTCGGGCGCTTCCTAGTCCGCTCCTTTATAGCGCGGGTGAGGCCATTCTACACTTTTGTGATGCGGTTCCATATCTCGAAAGCAATGTAGGCGTCCTTCGCAGCATACTCAATGTGCTTCTTGGTGAGAATGTCATTCCACTGGTTGTGCTCTTCGTTTGTCATCTTGGTCTTCATGTCCGCGTAGTAGTCGTCGATGATGGCGGCTGACACATCGCCAAGTGAGTCCAGGTCCTTCGTTCCTTCAGGCACCCTCAAGGTCTCCTGAATGTCGGTGAAGTTGGATACGTATAGGTTGCTCCGCGAAAGCTTTGCTTTGTCCTGGTCTATGCAGAAACCAGCGAACTCGTACCTACGTGGACCACAAGTTATTCATTAGCGAACTTCATACAGATGGCAAACAGAACTGCGTACAGATGTCATGGAGATATCCACAGGCCTGCAACTATGTATTACACCAGTATAAAAGAAGTGCTTATTTTGAGTTGGCGAGGAACTTGTCGAAGGCGACGCATCTCTCGCCCATAGTAGCACATACCTGGAAAATCAGCACCGCATGATCCTTGCCTATTGAGAGCTAAATCAGGGTGGCGTCCCTCCTATCAGGTGTGTACTGGACGTCGATGCCGACGATATTCTCGCTGCGGCCCTGCAGAGCTTCCTTGTAGTCGTCGATGTACATCTCCACGGTGCTCACACCGTTGGTGTAGACCACCGTGAGCACTGTCTTACCGTGTGCCTGGACATCTTTGAAGATCTTGGTGAAGGACATGGCTAGAAAGAGGACGAACAGTGGGAGGGAAGCATAGTAGTTTGTGAACAATCAAGCGTGGGAGCGCAGAATTTAAAGGGGAGCGGCAGCAACATCTTCTCATCCCACGTTCTTCTTCTCCAACCGGCACGGGGAGTGGGGGCGATCGTGGTTGCGCCCGTTGGGATCGTGGTGATCGTGGACTTAGTGCTTTCTTGAACCGTGCGGATAGAGGAGCAGGGCGCGCGACGTTTCGATTGCGTCTGGAGATCGTGGCCCCGTATTTTTCGGGGGCGGCTCTTAACGAAGCAACTGAAGAGATTGCAGGCGAACCGCACCACTTTTCGTAACCGAACTGCATCATCAAAATAGATCGAGCCGTTGTTGGTTTCTGTATATGACTTGTGGGCCGATAAGGTAGAATTTTTTATTTATGTATAACGCGCGTCGCTGACTCGTGGGCCCGGAGGGAGTCATTAACCCCCCTGCTTCCTCTGCTTCTCTCCGTCCCCTCCTCATTCTCCCCCTCGCCCCCCGCAAGGAAAAAACCCCGCTCGTTCTCGCGGCGGAGAGGGACGACGCCCGCAGCCGCCGCCGTTCGCCCCCGTCTGCTGCGCCGTTGCCCTGCTGTTCCCCCGCTCGTCACAGCGTCCCACGGTTAGTCCCTACCGTCTAGTGGCTCCATAGCTATTCTCTCCTATCCGTCGACCAGCTTCTTTTGCTTTTTTAACTATCGTTTTCCAGGCTCGAATCGCAACATGCGTTTGTTTTTAAGAGAAGGTTCTGGTATTAGCGGCCTTGAAATCCTAGCAATGTCCACCTAGGTTTTTTTTATCTGTATGTACTCAGGTTTTCTTTTCTAGGGTTTGATTATTATCTGTTGTTGTTTGCAGATTTAGCATGGCTTCTCCTACTAGAAGTAGTCCAAGGTTTGGAGGAAAATGTATCTGAACTGCTTTCTCATATCATTTGTTCTATCTTTTTCTTGTCACTATGCTTCAGGCTGATTCTTTTATCTTTTTGTTTTTTTGTTAGATAATACAGGTTCTTCATCACCTATTGATGTCTCACCAATCAGCGCGGCCGCCCAATCTGGTAATTTACAATGTCTCCTTGCCCCTGTCGCCACAAGGTTGTTAGGAAAATCGCACCTCGTGTCAACTTTTTGCTCACCAGGAAGAAGTGATAAAATCTTATAGCACCTTCCTTTTGTTATGGGAGAACTGCATGTATTTTTATTTCTCTTGTATATCAAAGTGTTCTGCATTTTTATATTTTTTTTGTTAATAGCTCGTTTTTCGGTATGCAATAGTGCACGGCATTATATATTTTACTTACAAACCTACATGTTTAGACAAGTTTGTGAAATTGATATGAACTGCAGCTAGTTAATCGTTTTCATTTTCTTGTCTTGGAATGAACTACATTAAGTTTTTTCTTTTTTTATATGCTAATGAACTGCATCAAGTTATCGTGTCTCCATAAATCTCTTATATATTTTTTTGGTAAAAGTGCACTGCATTTTTGTACATTGCCTTTTTCCATATATGTGTGGCCCAATTTATACGAGCTGTATTTAGTTTAGTTTTTCCTCTCACACACATATTTTCTTCTACCTACAGTTTTATGTCCTGGTGGGTCTGGTGGTGGGGGTGTTAACTATTTGATTACCCGTTATTTCACATCCGATGTTGTCTGGGACGGGACATCCGGTCTACCTGAAATTAGAGAAACTCAGTCGCAATCTGTTGATGGCACAGAACCAGTTAATCAGGATTGGATGGTGCCCGATCAGATTGCAGCCGACAACGAGAGGAAAAGGCAGAAAGCTATTGCGCTTGGTAATCGTTTCGAGAAGGAGCACAAGGCGAAGCAGGATCAGAAGGCGAAGCGAGTAATGTTTGATGAGGGCAAGGAGATAGGAAGGAGGATTTCAGACTCAAATAAGTCTGCTAAGTTTGCCCCTTCAAAGAATACTGTGAAGAGAAAACTCAACACTGTTGCAGAGGAAGGCTTAATCTCTCCACGGCGCAGTCCCCGGGTTGATTACTCAAAGAGGCCCAATTACGCCGAGGTTCAAAGAAAGCGGCCAAGTGCTGACGATTACTCTGGTGTTGATTTTGATGGCCCATCCAAGCGTGCACGCGGAAAGGCAGCTGCAGAAATGCTTGACAACGACTCTCGTGAGGAGGATTCCAACGGGGAGGATATTGATGCTACGAAGGTATCTTGATGTTTGTCACTCTTTTTGCTGATGTTTTTATTGTTGCTTTTAAGTTGTCTCCTTTTCACACGAGCCACTGATGTGAACTGCATTACTTTTGAGTTGTTTCAGCGCGAGTCTTATGAGTCGTACTATATGCGCGGAGAGCACTGCATTGTATAAATGAAACCTAGCAGGTTTACACTAGGTTTTAATGTAGTATATATACAACGCACCACATTTTCGTATGAGTTTGTTTAAGGGGAGTTCGGGGTTGTTGGGGGGGACCCCCCCCATATTTGATTTAATAAAAAATATAATTTTAAACGTGAAGACGAGATCCCACTAACACACACTTACATGCGCTCATTTTTTCATCTTATTTTGTTGATGTAAGTGCACTGCACTATTTTTTTACATGTTGTGAACCGCATTGTAGAAATGCAGGCAAATTTTACTGTATCTAGATCATTGATTTTTTATAACTGCATTACATACTTTTTTTTTCATATCAGCTTATGTATGAAGAAGAGAACTGCATTTTAATACCACATTCTCATATCATCTTGTTTTATATAGAAGAGAACTGCATTTTTTAACAACTCACTGCTAACTCATTTTCTTTTTGTTACATAAGAGAACTGCATTCTCAAGATAACATTCAGATGCTAATGTGAACTGCATCTTTATTTCTTTTTTTGTAGATTGCCAAAGAGTGCCAAAAGGAAGAAGTACGAAGACGATGCTACGGGGGAATGGCGATTCAACAAGACTGTTCGGCTGTCTATTCCAAATGTATGTAAAGTCGTTGATTTGTTGAAGGAGACGCACAGAATTTTGGTTCAGCTAGCAGGTTTCGGCATTGTTTTCAATCTGAAGGTGAAGAAGAACGTGTCTCGTGTGCTTATGTGCAAGTTGATGGGAAAGATCAACCCCGAGATGATGAAACTGGACTGTGGGCCAAACAAGGTTCTGGAAATCAATCGTGAGGCTGTTCATCACATTTTTTAGTTCCCTATGGGTACTCGCACCGCTCCCTGACCTGCCGAAAGCGGCCATGATGATTCTCTGGCTACTTTGAAGGACGAGCTTGGTTTTAACCGCCCTCGTAGCATAGATGTGAAAGACCTGCTTAGACTACTCGGCAACGTTGTTACAATGTTGCGAAGGTTGATATGTCTGTGAAGGTTTTCTTTCTTATTGTTTTTCAGAGTTTGCTTTACCCCAGCCCTGCAACTCGGTTGTCCAGGGTAGTTGCCATGGTTGAAAACCTGAACTTTGATTCCATGGCTCAGATGGACTTTTGCCAGCTAGTTGTTGATGAGCTGCAGGCTGCAGTGTACAAGTGGAATTCTGAAGGGAGGAAGCATAACTGTGCTGAGGACTGCACCATCGTGCCCCTGTTCATGTACTTAGATAGCTTGAATCTTCGCAATGTATCTGTTATGCATACACGCACGCCACGTGCTGCAATTCTGTCCCATCAGGAGTTGAAGAAGCTTCACAACGCTGACATGATTGTAAGGGAAAAGATCCATTTGGATACCTACAAGTTTGGCAAGTTGCCTGTATGTTCACAATTTTCAGTTTCTTTATGTTTTTTTATTATCTCCTTTTTTGTTTTTTGACATGCTAAATGTGAACCTCTTACTTTCTTACATGTGCACTGCTTTCTTTTTTGTGTTATTTTTGTTCAGTGGAAGGCGATAGGGGACATTGTGTACAAGCGGACTGCAGCCGCTGAACTGCATTCCAGCTTTTGTGAGCCTCTTGCCAGGGGTTCTCCCATCCGGCGGGTTGATGGTGTTGCTACGGGTTCTGCACTTAGGCGGGTTCATGGCACTGCTAGGGGGTCTGCTGGAGGTTCTCACGGCGAGGCTCATGATGACCGCAATATTTTCGTCCAGGTTGACGAGCTTCTTGACAGGGTTATCAATTTAACTTCTAATCTCCCAACATCTGGCGCTAGGATGAGGAATATTGCTGGAATTTTTACTTCTGGCAAAGGACCTTCCGAAGCAGAAATCGATGCCGCTCACAACTTTGATTGTGGGCAGCTTTAATTCCTTAATTTGTCGGTTTCGAATGTCAGGTCGGCATTTGTTCAGTTCAAGAATTCCCAAGATGTCAAGTGCGCTAGGTACGAGCAGGAAGCTAAGGCACTTGTGAAGGAAATGGACAGGCGGGAAAATGTTGTTAGGGCTTCCTTGTCTGATCGCGCTGTTGTTGATGTATGCTTCTTTATGTCATATGTGAACTGCTTTTGTATCAATATTTTCTTTGTTTTTAATATTCTTTTATGTCATATGCGCCATTGACATTTGTTTTTGCATGCTTTTTTATTATTGCAGTGCGGATGAGAGTCTTATAACACAAATGCGCGGCCCGATAATGACCCGCACGACCAACATGCTTTTGATTCAGATATCGCGTCTGATAGGCAGCAACCCCCCGTTGTTGATGCTGCTAGAGATAATCCTGTCGACGAAGGCGTCATAGACAAGGTTTGAATTTTTTGTACCTTTTCTACTGTACATTTGCATTTTTTTAATGTTTCTGTAGTGTCCAAATCAAAGATTCATATGTGGACTAGCAGCGGCAGTGAACTGCAGTTTATTCTTTTACGTAGTGTCTAAAAACAAAGAAGTACAACTGCACAAGCAGTGGTAGTGAACTGCAGTTTATTGTTTTGCAGTTTAAAAAACAAAGAATTATACATGCACCAGCAGCGTCAGCGAACTGCATTTTCCTGAAAAAGCATGTAACAGAGAAGGAGTAGCATTTTGTTCAGCAGTGAACTACAAATAATATGTTTATAGAACTGCATTTTGCTTTACTAGGATCGCGAAACAATTGTTCAAACTCATGGGAAGGAAGTTGATGGTGGCGCTGACAAGGTTGATGAGGCTTACGTGTCCAGAGAGATGGAAGGAGACGCTGGTCTGGTGAGCACAGAGAACCGCATTCATGTTATTATTATTTTTTATTTGACGCGTGCTGCATTTTGTTTTTTTCGCTTTTTTCGCTTAGTGAACTGCATCAGCATCATTTGTTTAATGTTTTGTTTTAATTCATCAGGACCGTGTGTTAAATGATGAAATCCAAGGGGATCTCACTACAGAGGCTGACAATGTAGAAGCGAGAGAAGGAGGGGATGCCAATGTGGAGGTTGACAAGGCAAATTTCAGAGAAGCAGGCGAGGGCTCTGCCGAGGCTGAAAAGGCAGAAGAAAGATAAGGAAGGGAGGATTCTGTTGTTGCTGATAATGCAGAAAGGGCGGAAGGAAGGGAGGATGCAGCGTATGCTGACAAGGCTGAAGAGAGAGAAGGATATCCTTGCGCTACAGGCGAAACTGCAGAAGAGAGCGAAGGAGCTAGAGCTGTAGATGATGCTTCGGGCACAGTTGCCGGCATTGATCGTGTTGCTTTGCCATCTGTTCTATTGTCTGGCGATAATGTGCTCGAGATTTTTCATGTTGCGCCTCGCGCCACTGAGCAACCTCAAGGCAATATGGCTGGGACCAATCTGGATGTTCCAGTTGAGACAAGAAAAGCCGCAGCTGAGACGGTTTTGAAGAGGAACAACCAAGTAGTGTGCAGAACATGAGCATTCTGGACGATGACAACACTGTCCTGGATATTCTCCGCGGAGGTGCATGATGTGGACTCCGAAACCGAAGGTAAGTGAACTGGATTATTTTTTGTTCTAGTCTGGCTAAACCGACAGTTTTTATGCTCTATCATCTGACATCGGGGTTTTTGCTATGTTTTTTTGATGAGGAATTACCTGTTGTCACTTCGTCCAGTATTGATCCAGCTCTTTTGAGGAGATACAACGAGTTATTTGACGCTGTTACGAGGGCTAGGAGGGATAAGAAGAAGAAGTTGTTGACACCGGTTTTTGGCACCACAATAAACCTATATAAGATGACCTCTAATGGAGAATTCCTCTTCATGAAAAGGTTTTGTGTCATCGATATGAACGTTTTTGTAGTTCGAGCCATCGTCATCCGATTCCATCTTGGAGGCCGAAACTATGTTTGAAGCAATAAGACCATGACATTCGAAGTACTATTCTTCCAATTAGGACTTCAATACATCATCAAATGGAAAAATGTTCTACATGGGGCGGCTTCGGCTCGTCGAACCGGTCGATTTTGATATTTGAAACGTCCAAATCCTAGTTCGTATAAATAAGTTACACCCGAAATCGTGTGCTGCTGTAAAGCAACTCAGAGAGCCTCCGAGGAAAGTTCGGACGTTCGACGGATATCGGAAGTCCGACATTTTTTGACGGGAAAGGTCAGTAAGGCTCCGATTTTTGGACCGAAAATCCGACGGGAATCGGACATCCGACAGGACGGACGTCCGAATGGCGACGGACGTCCGATTTTGGCGACGGGATTCGGGAAGACTTTCCAGATTCACGTTTTTCTCCGACCTGAGTTTGAAATCAGCTCAAAAACCTTTCAAGATGGATACGAATCAAAAAACGTTCAACATGAAAGTTCTTGGAAATTTCGAGGGCTACAACTTTGATGTTTTGAGTTTTTACATCCGAGGTCGTTTACATCCCCTAAATTACCGAAAACCGAACTGCTGTCCCGGGCCCACTTGTAATCCGAGTTCGGTTAAGTTTGGAAAGATTTGGACGGGATTTGAAGTCCTTTTCTTGTACAGAAAGTCCAGCCTCCTAATATATAGATGAGGTGACGGCCGATTGAAAGGACACACAATCTCAAAACACAACAAACCCTACCTTTACATCTAATCTACCGTGTTCTTTCTTCTCGATCTTCGTCTACTCTTGTTCTTGCAGGAAGACGAATCACGAAGCTTCAGGGGCGTCCAGGACGACCTAGGGCAGCCAATCATCGCCGAGTTCTCTGACGGGGTCCCTCCCGAGGGCTTGGGGCGTCTGGTTAAAAAAGAGCTAACCGGATTGTCTTGCGTATCGCGCTTCCGGTTGGCCTCCCACGGTGCGAGCTGCGGAGTATCTCCCTCGGCGCCGTGGGTACACGTGACGTGTTCGTGTAGGGCGCAATTCAGCGTCAACACACTTTTTGGCATCTCCGCTGGGGACCAGTTTCAATAAATCATCATCAACCATGTCCAAGTCAGCAGAGATCAACGCCGATAACATCATTAGGCCGAGTCTTGATGAATTATCGGAGGAACATCGCCAAGCATATGAGACCATCAAGAAGCAGCGCAAGGAGCGGTGCATTGAAGCTTATGAAGCGCTCATGAAGTAGCACGAGGAGGAGGATATGCAAGCTTTTCTTGCGAGTTTGGATAAAGATCGCCGAGGCAACATCACTCCGGTTGGAGAAATCAAGCTCGGAGAAATCAAGCTCCCTCCTCTCGATGGCAATCTAGAAGAAATCACTGTGAGTAAAATTTTTACTAAAGAGCAACTCGCTATGATTGAAAGTTTGGTTAGCAAGGGTAATGATATGGCGTATAATGCGTTCATAGAAAATAACAATGCTCAGAAAAATACGACTCCATCATCTAGTAATAAAGTTGGTGTGTTCATTAGCCCAGAAAAAACTAATCCAACCTTGCCTATTTCATCGGCCCCTCCTATGCAACAATATTATAATATGCCGATGAATTCTTATCCTAGCCAAACCAATCAACTTGTGACTGCACCTACCTACCCTAACCCTATTCTGAGTGCAACTGATTCGGCGCCAACGCCGAATTACTTTGCAACATCACCTATAGGGGCAGACATGTTTTGTCTTCCGCCGAACTATAGTTCGGCGCCCATAGCACAAGTTGCACCAATAGCTAGTACACAAGTTGCTCCTATACCACAAGCATTGACACCTACCACAGATCCTATTTTAGTCAAGCTAAGGGAGGATTTTCACAAGATGTTTCAAGATACTTTCGGAAGCGAGCCGAAAGTAAAAAGTAGTGTATATCAAAAGCCTTATCCCGCACACTTCGATGCAGTGTTGTACCCTCAAGGTTAAAAGGTTCCTGATTTTGTTAAGTTTAGTGGAGAGGGTACAAAAACAACTCGGGGGCATGTTAGTCAGTATTTGGCACAGTTGGGGGAGGCCGGTTCCATAGAAGAATTGAAAGTGCGTCTATTTCCCATATCTTTAACCGGCACCGCTTTTTCATGGTTTGCTGCTTTGCCACATGGATCTATTCTTTTGTGGTCACAATTAGAACAGAAATTTCATGATCATTTTTATAGTGGCGACAATGAGCTTAAGTTGTCACATCTTACATAGGTTAGGCAAAAACATGATGAATCGGTCACCGATTATGTCAAAAGATTTAGAGATATAAAAAACCGATGCTATAGCCTAGTGATAACTGAGAGAGATTTAGCAGATTTGGTTCTTAATGGTTTGAAACCCCACATCAATGAGAGGCTAGAAAGTTATGAGTTTTTAAATATTAACCAAGTCTTGCAGAAAGCTTTGGCCTAAGAGAGCCGAAGTAAAGAGATTCACAGATCAACAACCGATCGTCCTAGAGTGCATATGGTTGATTACAATGATAATAATTCAGATGATGAGGTTGATGTCTATACCACTGAGTTTGTTTGGTCATCAAAGGCCAAACCTTACTCGTGCAATGCTCTTAAGCCGATTCGCAAGAATCGTGATGAGGAGATGAAGTTTACCTTTGACATAGCCAAGTGTGATAGGATATTTGATGCTTTGTTACAAGATAAAATGATTAGAATATCTCACATTTTACCGCCGTTTGAAGAGCTAAAACGGCGTGCTTATTGCAAATATCACAATTCTTTCTCACATGCTACTAATGATTGCAATGTTTTCCGGAGACATATACAATCGGCCATTAAGGAAGGACGATTGAGTTTTTCTGAGATGCAGGTTGACAAGCAACCCTTTCCGATGAACACCATAGACTTGGAAGGAAAAAAGGTGTTGATTCGGCCTGATATAGCCGAGTTAGCCAACAAAAATAATGTGGTCATTGGTGAGTCCAGAAAGGAAAATGAGGACAACAGAAACTCGGGGAGACAGGTTGTGCTTGACAAGCAACCTGATGGCAAGGAAGTAATAAAGATCACTATAAAAAATCCTACGCTCGGGGGGCAACCACAAGTGCAAGAGGATGCTCATGATAAATTTGTCAAATCCAAGAATTCAGAAGTTGGCAAGGGGAAAAGGAATGAAGCTAGGCGCAAGCGAATCAAGCCAACTTTTGATATGTTGCTATCCAAGTATGCCAATCAAGTGGCCGGTTCTAGCTCTAATCGGCCATCAACTTCAAAGCGTTCAAGATCACCTCCGCAAGAAATTCGACGCTATGCAAGACCATATGGGTCATCACCACCCCTCTATGCGCCATATTACATGGGAGGCTTCAACGGTGGTTGGGGGCAGCCGCCAATGGGCCCTTATGCTTTTTATATGGGGTGGGTAGCACCTAATAGGCTCACTCATGGGAGGTTTTCTTATTCTTCAAAAGGCCACTTTAATCAAGGTGATAGTCGGCCATCGCAAGGTTTTCCGAGCAAAGTCAATAAAAAAGTGTGGTGTGCTAAGTCACATGGTGCGGAAATTTCAGAATCTGACAAGCGAAAGGAGATCCAAGGGCCGATTGTTGATAATCTGGCTAATTCTAATGATGACATTGCTTTTGCTCAGCAGGATTCCATGGCTAATGATCATGAGGCTAGCACAAGCGCGGCCAAGTACAGGAATCCCAAATATGCTCAACCTAAGTGGTGTCCTCCCGGTTTAACTAAGACCATGAAGAGGAGATTTCAACGTATGAGGAACCATGAGAAGGTGAAGAACGAAAAGGAGAAGCAAAAGGACGAATTAATTAATGGAATTCGGCCCATGGTACTTGCAAAACAAATATGGAGGCCTAAACAAAAGGAAAACATAAGTGCTTCTACGTTAACTGCAACAACACCTACACCACCAAATAATGATGATGTTGTCCCTATTACATCGTCCATGCCACTTGTTACGTCTTATTCAACCGAAGAGACTTTAAGTCCAGTATACACCTTAGGAGATGAAGATGATATGGAGGATTATGAATCTGCGCCGGCTCGGGAAGGTATGGATATTAATATGGTGTATTACTTACCTGCCGAATTTCGTGCTATAGATGAACAAGGAAATGTGGCTCAGCTAGATTTTGGTCCTAAAAATGCTATATTTGAGAAGCCAAAAGAGCCAGTGAAACACTTGAAGCCGTTATACCTTAAAGGTCACATTAATGGGTCACCGGTTGCAAAGATGCTAGTTGATGGTGGTGCTGTGATAAATCTTATGCCTACGCAGACTTCAAAAGACTGGGATTACATGATGATGCATTGATGAAGACCAACATGGTTCTCAATGGTTTTGAGGGTAAAGAAAAGACAGAGGCCAAGGGCGTAATGTATATGGAACTCACTGTGGGAAGCAAGACTTTGGCCACCACATTCTTCGTTGCCGAGGTGCAAGGTAACTATAATGTCATATTAGGCTGTGATTGGGTTCATGCTAATCAATGTGTGCCGTCTACCATGCACCAATTCTTGATACAATGGGTTGAAGACGAAGTGAAAGTTATTCATGCGGACAACTCGGCTTGTGTTGCTTTGGCTGATGTGTCTATAGATTGGAATCATCCCGATGTTATTTGCTTATCAGTACGTGATCTATCAGACTTTGATTTCCTTAGTGCTACAAGGAACGGAATGATACCCATCTCTCTAAAACCGATTGGTGGTGATCGGCTTCAGAGTACATACTCATCATCCTAAGCATGCACATGGCCGATATGTGATTATCGCCCTAAGAACAAAGCATGGCCGATATACGTTTATCGCCCTAAGAGTATGTGTGGACGATGGAGTGTTGACATCGTCCTTAGAACAAACATGGGCAGGTTATTTTTCGGCACACAAGTTTTGCCGAAAAACAGGGGGGGCATGTGTTGACACCGGTTTTTGGCACCACAATAAACCTATATAAGATGACCTCAAATGGAGAAGTCCTCTTCATGAAAAAGTTTGGTGTCATCGATATGAACGTTTTTGTAGTTCGAGCCATCGTCATCCGATTCCATCTTGGAGGCCGAAACTATGTTTGAAGCAATAAGACATGACATTCGAAGTACTATTCTGCCAATAAGGACTTCAAGACATCATCAAATGGAAAAAAATTCTACATGGGGCGGCTTCGGCTCGTCAAACCGGTCGATTTTGATATTTGAAATGTCCAAATCCGAGTTCATATGAATAAGTTACGGCCGAAACCGTATGCTGATGTAAAGCAAGTCAGAGAGCCTCCGAGGAAAGTTCGGACGTCCGACGGATATCGGAAGTCCGACATTTTTTTACGGGAAAGGTCAGTAGGGCTCCGATTTTTGGACCGGAAATCCGACGGGAATCAGACGTCCCACAGGACGGACGTCCGAATGGCGACGAACGTCCGATTTTGGCGACGGGATTCGGGAAGACTTTCCAGATTCGAGTTTTTCTCCGACCTGAGTGTGAAATCAGCTCAAAAACCTTTCAAGATGGCTCCGAATCAAAAAACGTTCAACATGAAAGTTCTTGGAAATTTCGAGGGATACAACTTTGATGTTTTGAGTTTTTATATCTAAGGTCGTTTACATCCCCAAAATTACCGAAAACCGAACTGCTGTCCCGGGCCCACTTGTAATCCGAGTTCGGTTAAGTTTGGAAAGATTTGGACGGGATTTGAAGTCCTTTTCTTGTACGGAAAGTCCAGCCTCCTCATATATAGATGAGGTGACGGCCGATTGAAAGGACACACAACCGCAAAACACAACAAACCCTACCTTTACATCGAATCTACCGTGTTCTTTCTTCTCATTCTTCGTCTACTCTTGTTCTTGCAGGAAGACGAATCACGAAGCTTCAGGGGCGTCCAGGACGACCTAGGGCAGCCAATCATCGCCGAGTTCTCTGACGGGGTCCCTCCCGAGGGCTTGGGGCGTCTGGTTCAAAAAGAGCTAACCGGATTGTCTTCCGTATCGCGCTTCCGGTTGGCCTCCCACGGTGCGAACTGCGGAGTATCTCCCTTGGCGCCGTGGGTACACGTGACGTGTTCGTGTAGGGCGAAATTCAGCGTCAACACACTTTTTGGCGACTCCGCTGGGGACCAGTTTCAAGAAATCATCATCAACCATGTCCAAGTCAGCAGAGATCAACGCCGATAACATCATTAGGCCGAGTCTTGATGAATTATCGGAGGAACATCGCCAAGCATATGAGACCATCAAGAAGCAGCGCAAGGAGCAGCGCATTGAAGCTTATGAAGCGCTCATGAAGCAGCACGAGGAGAAGGATATGCAAGCTTTTCTTGCAAGTTTGGATAAAGATCGCCGAGGCAACATCACTCCGGTTGGAGAAATCAAGCTCCCTCCTCTCGATGGCAATCTAGAAGAAATCACTGTGAGTAAAAATTTTACTAAAGAGCAACTCGCTGTGATTGAAAGTTTGGTTAGCAACGGTAATGATATGGCGTATAATGCGTTCATAGAAAATAACAATGCTCAGAAAAATACGACTCCATCATCTAGTAATAAAGTTGGTGTGTTCATTAGCCCAGAAAAAACTAATCCAACCTTGCCTATTTCATCGGCCCCTCCTATGCAACAATATTATAATATGCCGATGAATTCTTATCCTAGCCAAACCAATAAACTTGTGACTGCACCTACCTACCCTAACCCTATTCTGAGTGCAACTGATTTGGCGCCAACGCCGAATTACTTTGCAACATCACCTATAGGGGCAGACACGTTTTGTCTTCCGCCGAACTATAGTTCGTCGCCCATAGCACAAGTTGCACCAATAGCTAGTACACAAGTTGCTCCTATACCACAAGCATTGACACCTACCACAGATCCTATTTTAGTCAAGCTAAGGGAGGATTTGCATAAGATGTTTCAAGATACTTTCGGAAGCGAGCCGAAAGTAAAAAGTACTGTATATCAAAAGCCTTATCCCGCACACTTCGATGCAGTGTTGTACCCTCAAGGTTACAAGGTTCCTGATTTTGTTAAGTTTAGTGGAGAGGGTACAAAAACAACTCGGGAGCATGTTAGTCAGTATTTGGCACAGTTGGGGAGGCCGGTTCCACAGAAGAATTGAAAGTGCGTCTATTTCCCCTATCTTTAACCGGCACCGCTTTTTCATGGTTTGCTGCTTTGCCACATGGATCTATTCTTTTGTGGTCACAATTAGAACAGAAATTTCATGATCATTTCGCAAAACACAACAAACCCTACCTTTACATCTAATCTACCGTGTTCTTTCATCTCGTTCTTCGTCTACTCTTGTTCTTGCAGGAAGACGAATTACGAAGCTTCAGGGGCGTCCAGGACGACCTAGGGCAACCAATCGTCGCCGAGTTCTCTGACAGGGTCCCTCCCGAGGGCTTGGGGCATCTGGTTCAAAAAGATCTAACCGGATTGTCTTGCGTATCGCGCTTCCGGTTGGCCTCCCACGGTGCGAGCTGCGGAGTATCTCCCTCGGCGCCGCGGGTACACGTGACGTGTTCGTGTAGGGCGCAATTCAGCGTCAACAGAAGTATGTTCTTTCTTTCCGTCCTTATATCTGCTTGCTTTTTTTTGTTTTTATTTTTGTAAGGTACACACAGCTTATTACCTTTTTGCTGCGATTTTTCTTATATTCCTGAAGGGATTTAGTTGCATTCAATTACGAGTTTGGTGATATTACGGTTGGTCATGTTGGCGAGTCATTTTGGTCATACGGAACGCTGAGCACTCGTCTTGCAAATAGTGGTGTATCTATGTTAGCTGAGAGGTTCAAAGGATCACAAACTATGATTGTGCCGTTCAACCTATGTGTAAGCGTTTTCATTAATTATATCACACGGGCCCCCTCGCCTAAGTTTATTGTGCTTATTTTCAGCGGCCACATTAACTTTCTTGGTTTTGTATTTTTGACAGAATTCAATTTGGAATGGCGGTACCACAAACAACGCTTTGAAATGGATGTTTTTTTCAAGCGCAGAGGAACGTGTGGACAACAAAATTTTGGTATTGCATCATTTTACTATTTCCAGTCATTTTAGATGTAGTTTCTTTTTTTCCTTGTTCTCATCCGGTTTGTTCTATTCACTTTTTAACCAGATTATGTTCGCAACATTTGATCCTCCTCCTGCATCAATGAAGGATGTGATTGGCCACTACTGCTTGGTTACTTTGAACCTGTCAGCAAAGCGATTTGAGTTTCTTGACTCAATAAACGGCCCCGAAAGTGAACATGGAAGCAGTGTATTTAGGAAAATGGTTAAGAACATCAAAAAAGTCTGGAAATACGGCAGCGCAAGCTGTGATGAGCCGTTGAACCCTCCCACGCTCGAAGGCTTTGTGTTGAGTCATGTCAACGTTCCACAGCAGGTAAACGGGTTCGCAATTGTTCTTCTTTATTTTTTCTTCTTTGTATATTTTTGTGTGTATAGCGTTCTGCATTGCTTTACTGAAACCAGAAGCATTTCTCCCATTTGAGCGAACTACATTAACAATGTGTCATTAGTTGTTCCTCCTTGCTATTGGGGTTTTCTTTTTTGTATAGTGAGATGCATTGCTTTACTATATTAGTATCACTTTTTCCATTTTGAGAGAACTGCATTACAGCCATCGTGTTATAAGTTGTTTCTATGTTCATTTGTTTCTTTTGTATATCGAGCTGAACTGCTTTACTAAATTAGTACCACATTTCCCCCTACTTTCTTTAGAACTGCATCAGCAGCATTGCGTTGTTAGATGTTATCTGTTTTTTGGCTTTTCGGATAGCGAACTGCATTGGTTTTACTAGTATCAGAAGCAATTTGTTCTTGATGGAACTACATTTATTAATGTGTTTGTTTTTTTTTACAGGCATGATTGTGGATTTTTCATGTTCCAATTCATGCAGAGCTGGGATGGTGAAGCTGTTGCTAAGTTTGGCAGAGAGCACATTGGCTACATCCGGAAGGCAATGCTCTATAGTTGGCTGACATCTTTGTATTGCTGTCTAGACTTGACATCCCTTTTAATTTTTAAAGAAGGTTATTACTTTTTTTTCGTCCGCACAACATTTTTTATATTAAGAGAACTTCATTTAGCACAAAAACGGGGGGGGGGGGGAGGCCCACTTGTTTTGTTAATTATTTTATTATAATAAGGACTGCATGCGCATTATCATAATCATTTATATATGGACTGCATGCACGTAACAGCTTGTATCGTTTTGTACATGAAAATGCACTGCATTAAGTTTCATGTTTTTTCTTCATAGGAAAAGTGCACTGCATTACACAGTGCCTGTTAGTATGTTGCATTATGCCCTTTTTTGTTATTGAAATTCACGAATCTTTTGCATTTTTTTTATTTTTCATTTTTTCTCGCAGGCTTTGATGAAGGCCTGTACCAAGGTGGAATTTCATTGTTTGAAACTCAGGTCCACACTCCAACCATTAAGAATTATGTTATTGAAGAACCCCCTGTCAAGCATGCAAAGGAACCTGTGTGTAATAGGACCAGGAGCGCTCAATCTTCTGTGAAGCCTATGAAGAATGCACCCAGTAAGAGGTCCAGGAGGGCAGTCAACCCTCCGAATGCCGAAAGTACTGATGAAGACTTTATGACTCCGCCACCAGTTCGCAAGAGGACGAGGAGTGAAGTTGTGGAACGTCCAAATGAAAGTGAGGCAGTTATTCTATCCAACAAGAGGGCTGTGCAGAAGCCATAAAAATATAGAACGCCGGTACAGAAGTTGCAGCCTGCGAGGTTCAGCTATCTCGTGGAAGCGAGGAAACTATTGGAACTTGTGTCGAGCCCTGCGTTTAGGAAGAAACACAGCCAGTTAGTTCATTTCTCTATAGTTTTCTTCTTTCCTTATAGCTGTAGCTATCTCGTTTATTTATTTTTTGTGTGCCTTTATTTGCGTTCCTAACCCTATCCCCACTCGCTGTGTTGTTTTTGTTGAGCAAGTCCGCGTTGTTCATGTACAGGAATCCTATCGAAGTATACACTGTGTCTGTTGACTACATGTTCTTAATTTTCTACAAAGGCAGTTTCATGGACTCGGAGTTGATGGACCATATCATTAGTCACTTGAAGATTGACCAGCGAATGAATGTGGTTTACCGATCTGGTGAACGCGTTCTTCGTTCCCCTCTATTTATCACGGTATTTCTCCTTCCTCCTTTTTTTATTTTTCTGTTGTAGGTGAACTGCATTGCCAGCGTATAATAAAAGTTAGCTTGTTTGAATAATTTTATTCAAAGTTCAGGAATGTGTTTGAAGTGCATACATTTTTGTTGTTTTCGAAAATCGATGAATGTAATTATGTAGGGGAACTGCATACATAACTTTTTTTACAGACAAGTGTGTTTTGTTTTCATTTAGACCCAGACCGAACTGTATTAATATGATACAAAGATGTTTTCGCACTACGGGGGTGAACTGCATTTTTCTAGTATATAATAAAAGGTAGAAATATAGTGAAGTGCATAAATTTTTTGTCGTTTATCGGAACTTATTAATGTAATGATGTAGGGGGGAACTGCATACGTAACTCTTTTTTTCACTTATCCCAGACCGAACTGCATTAATATTTTTTTGTGTTGTTAATTGTTTCCTTTTTTAGCTTTTTTGCCTGGTGAACTGCATTTGTTTTGCTTACATTAGAAGATCATTTTTATTTTCCTAGACGAATTGCATTAATGCATTTTTTATGAATTAAGTATGTGCTTAAAATGAATGATCACGCGAAGAGAGATGAACACGGAAACGTCGTGTTGCCCGTTGTGCACACCAAGTTGAATGTTGAAGATGCAGCAAGGCAGTTCAAAGCATATCTTCATGATGATGAGAACCTTCTTAATTGTAAATTAGTAAGTTCTTAGATTTTCTGGTTTTTAGCTCGCTGTTCTTATGTTTTTGCGTCATTTTTTTCTAGTAATCATGTCCCCCACTCAAACTGAGAAACACCTTTGTTGAAAACCAATTCAGATCCTGTTACCACGAATGAAAGACCAGCACTACTCTTTATACACGATGAACAAGCACCGTGAGACCCTCGATATCCATGGCACTAGGAGATATGGCGGACCGTTTGATCAAACGACGAGGTGGCATAAGTCTGACTACCATAGGGACCGCACTGAAATGGTAAAATGTCCGCTTTATTCATCTTTGTATATATTTGTTTCACATGTATACGAGCCGAACGACAGTTTTTGTGACGTGTACTTGTTGCGTGCATTTTCTATGTCGTATTTCAACATATGATCAGGATGACCGCTTTGATGAAGAAGGTTTACGGAGAAAAGGAATACCAGAAGAAGGAGTCGGTAGACTGGGTCGAAGTTTCAAAGAAAGCTATCTTTTTTGGCACCCCTGCACAGGGCCCCAATGAGTGCGGCTTTTTTGTTCTGAAGATGGCGCAGTTGTATGATGGCAGAAGCTTTGTTGTGAAGTTTGGAAAGCGCAATGTAAGAATCTTTTTATTCTCGCATCTAATGTAATCCTTCATATTTTCTCTTCCTGTCTGCAGCAGTATCACCTTTTTTGCAGATGATGTTTTTGTCATAACCAATTTGTTGTTTTGTTTTATCTTGTTGCTCTTTGATCGCAGGAAGCTGATATCGCGGATTGGAAGGATGAGTTCCTGTTCCAGATTCTGTTCCACCCTGATAACATGGTCCTACCGAGCGAGTTTCCTGAGGAGCTAAAAAATATGTGCAAGTCTCTTGGTCTCCCTGCCAAACCTGACTCGCAGGAGAAGGATGAGGCATCGAACAACAGTAGACCCGTTTGATGTGTTTTAGAAACTTCATTGTAAATTGTTTTTGTCGCTCCTTTTTTATGTATGGGGTCTGTTAAACATATTCACTAGGATGTGTTCCTTTTTTTGTACATCTATGTAATATAACGGAGAAAGCAACTCTGTTTGACTATGTATATAATGGAGTTTCATTTAATTTTTATCTTGTCAGCGGAAACTATCCTTACATGAGTGTAAACATACGTATCCGCACTACATATTTGTATGGGAGGGTGTGTTTTGCTGGTGGGTTGGGGGGGGGGGGTTGGGGGGGACCCCTCCATACTTGGTTAACAGAATTGGAATATACAAATGTGGAGACCATACCCATCTCACACACACTTATTATGTATGGATATCGATATAATATATAACATTTTTTGCAAAGTGCACTGCATTGCGCAAAAGAGGGCCTTCAACGGGTTATAGTGTTGATAATCAAAAAGTTGGAAAATTGAATTTTCTTGGAACACAAAACTGCATGTGTGCGTTAATCAAGAGCTCCATTTTTTATTTTTTGCAATAAGCGAACTGCACAGGTTACACCCCGCACACTGCATTGTTTGCGGTAAGCGCACTGCAATGTACACATGAAGAAGCCCAGACTCTACTACATGTAGAGTATCGTTTATTTTCATAACCACATTATTTACTGTTTTTTCTCCACATGAGCTTCTGCAAACAGTAGAGAACTGCATTTTTTTAACATCAAACTGCCATCCCAGCTTCTGCACACATAAGAGAACTGCATTTTTATAACATCTATTATTGTTCTGAAACAGAATAGAGCTGCATGTTTGAAATGACATTCCTATCTCATCTGCATTTCATTTTCTAGAGAGAACTGCATTTTCCTCAATCGCACCAGCAGAGCATTGAATACAAATCATATCTGTTTTTGTGCTATATATATTAAATTGGACTTCAACATTATATCTCGAAGTCTATTTTTTTGCTGTCCGCTAAATTCAAGTTATCTCTATTATATGCTACATAAATGGATGAAGTTGATATACGTTAAAAGGCTACAATGTATGTGTGGTTAGTTATGTCATGTTCCTGCTGCTTCTTCTCAAAGCGTGCAATGCAATTGGTTCAATGTTTGTCGCTCCATTTGTTTTCTTCTTGTTGAACGTGTTATTCCTTGTAACGCGCCCGTGCGGCTGCGATGCTTGCCTATGCTCTGTTTTCTTAATGCCCTTCTCCTTCGATGTTGATGTTGGTCCTTTGATGTCTTCATCTTCTTCTTCTGCTTCGTCCTTTCCCTCTTCCTCATTGACGAGGGGGTGACCCCACGACTCCTATGGATGAGCCTACCCGGTGTACCCGAAGACAGAAGGCCCACAGAGATGCCGCCTGGGCCCAACCTTGGCCCACTATTGGCACCGACGTAGGAGTCCACGACTCATAAGGAAGGTGTAAACTTTCCATATGGTACAAGATCAGGGTTAGGAAACCTCATCTGTAATTCTAGACGGACTCCCCGAGACCTAGACTAGTATATAAGGGGTAGGAGGGGAGACGTCGAGAGGATCCAATACACAATATGTAACCCTAGCCTTGTGCACACTAGCCTTGGCTTCCCTGTAATCGCCATCTCCAATCAATAACATCGAGCAGGAACGTATGCTCCTGTTAGCCGACGAGCCATCGTCCAACCTGTGCCTCTCATGACTAACCCAGGGTCCCTGACCATGGGATTTGCCGGGGTACATCCCCGTCAATTAGTGCCGTCTGTGGGAACTACACAGGTTGGAATTACGATCTCGTCGGTTCCGTCCTCAGCAAGCCACAACTCAAGAGCAAGAACCAGATGCAATCCACCCGAAGAATTCAAGATCACGGCAAACATCTCTGCCACCCCAGCGAGATCGTTCAGCCTGCAGCCCTGCCAAGACCAATACTACAGCGGCAATCGAGCCCACCGCCAGCGAAAGAGAACTCGACGACCCAAAATAAATGCGCGAGGGTTCCACATGGAGATCCCGATCGACGAGCTACAACACGAAGCAGAGGGTGTGCCGACCACTCGACGACCCATCGCCACCCAGGCACCCGCCGCGCAACAAAATACCGACTCCGAGCTCGAGATCAACGATCGCCAAGATCATCGCCAACGAGGAAGAAACCGACGACCCAGAAGACAGGCGCGAGGATTCTACGAAGAGACCCCACTCGACGAGTCGAACTATACATCCACGCGCTCGCCGACCACTCGACGACCCGCCGCCGTGCAGTCATCTGCCGCCCGCCAGGACAGCTACTCTGAGACTCAGACCGGCGAGTACTACGACCCAGATCAAAGACCAGACGAATTTTCCAATCTTATAAGGAACCAGAATCTAAGCGAAGGGATCGAAATCGACCCGCGAGTTCACGTGCACCCAGCGGATCACGCGTTGTTCTTCCGAATCTCAAGGAGGAAACGCCACGCCAGATCCGGCAAACTCACGGTCAGGAAACTGCTAGAAGTACCCTGCACGATCCACTGCTTCGAAGACAACTGGGGATACATCAGATCGAGTCACACTCTGGGAGCCTGCTGCCTGTTCAACGAACTCGCCGACAGCCTCAAGGAAGAAAAACAGCGAGAAGCCAAGCGCACCAGACGAACCAAGCAGTCGGTGATTCAAGGACAGGTGTACACAATCCAAGAGGGCAGGGTATCGCAAGCCCAACAGGACGCCTACACCCTGCAAGCCAAAGCAGCCATGAACCTAAACACAGTCATAGTCTACCAGCTACACAACGCAAAAAGCAGCATCACGTTCTCCCAGAGCGATCACCCGCCCATAGTCCCAAGGCCGGGACACGCGCCCCTGGTACTCGACGCTCAAATTGGAGGGTACGACATGGACAGAATCTTCATGGACGGAGGCAGCAGCATGAACATAATCTTCGTCAGCACCCTACGCAAGATGCTGATCCCACGATCAGTATGGAAGAAATCAAGCACCATGCTATACGGAGTAGTACCAGGAGAAGCGGCCACTTCCCTTGGAGTAATCGAGCTCGAAGTTGTCTTTGGCAGCAGATGCAATTTCGCAAGACACACCCTCGAGTTCTAAGTACTCGATTGGCAGTCGCAATACCACGCCATATTGGGACGTCCAGCATTCGCGCAATTCATGGCGATTCCGCACTACGCCTACCTCAAACTCAAGATGCCAGGATCCGCGGGCGTCATTACAGTCAACGGGAGCTTCACCAAATCAGACAAGTGCGATCGCGATTACCACAAAGTCTCCGACACCTTCGGAGCCGAGCAAGAACTCGCAGAAATAGCCATGGCGATAGAAAAAGTATCTTTCCTCTAGCAAGCCGAAGTGAGACAAAAGAGTATGGACGGGACTTCAGGATCGACAGCGACACGACCACCCACCAGGTGCACCCGACGGACCCAGAATAAAACAGTCTGCGTGTACGCCCACCTCCCGGAGTAGCAAGCGACTTCCCTCATTGCTTTCCTCCGCGAAGAATGGGAAATCTTTGCCTGGTGCCCAGCCGACATGCCAGGAGTACCGCGTGAGCTCGCGGAACACGCGCTGCGCATCAAGCCAAACACCAAGCCAGTGAAGCAGGCGCTACGAAGATTCTCAGAACCCAAGCGCAGAGCAATCGGGGAGGAAGTCAACCGATTACTCGACGCCAAATTTGTCCGAGAGACGAAGAAAGCCACTTGGGTTGCCAACCCTGTGTTGGTTCCCAAGAAATACACAGACGTACTGCGAATGTGCGTCGACTACGGGCCAGTCAACAAACACTGCCCAAAAGACCACTTTCCCCTGCCAAGAATCGATCAGATAATCGACTCGACAGCAGGATGCGATCTACTATCGTTCCTCGACGCCTACTCAGGATACAATCAGATCAGGATGAAGGAAGAAGACGAAGAGCATACATCATTCATCACCCCTTACGGCGTATTTTACTACAGAATAATGCCCTTCGGACTCAAGAACGCCGACGCCACATACCAGCGGATGATGCAAGCCTGTTTAAAAGAGAAAATAGGAAGAAACGTGCAAGTCTACGTGGACGACATCGTCATCAAAACCTACAGTGCAAAAACGCTACTCGACGACCTGCGCGAGACCTTCGCAGCACTCAACAAGTACAGAATCAAGCTCAACCCGAAGAAGTGCGCATTCGGCGTCCCAGCCGGGAAGTTGCTCGGGTACATGGTCTCCGCTCGAGGAATCGAAGCGAACCCCGAGAAAGTTCTAGCAATCGGCAGAATGAAGGAACCAACCGAAATCATAGGCGTGCAACAGCTCACCGGAAGACTCGCAGCCCTGAGTCGTTTCATCAGCAGATTGGGAGAACGCACATTGCCATTCTACCAGTTGCTGAGAAAAGGAGAGAAATTCGAGTGGACCGAAGAAGCCCGCAAAGCATTCGCGGACCTAAAGAAGACACTCTCGACCCCACCGATCTTGGCGGTCCCCAAAGAAAAAGAAAAATTGTACCTCTACGTGGAAGCACACAACAGCGTGGTAAGCACAGCACTCGTCGTCGAGCGCACAGAAGAAGGCAAGGTCCAGAGCATACAAAGGCCGATCTACTACCTCAGCATGCTCTTGACAAAGTCCCAACAACGATACCCGCACTACCAGAAGCTACTACTGGCCATCATAACGACCTCAAGAAAAGTGTCGCACTACTTCGACGAAGACCCTATCACAATCGTGAGCAGCGCGCCACTCGCGGACATCCTCAACAACCCCGGAGCGACTGGGCGAGTCGCCGAGTGGAACATTGAGCTCAGCCCGCGGGACCTGCAAGAATCAAAGCCCAAGTACTCCCAGACTTTTTGGTCGAGTGGACGGAGGTCCAGACACAAGGCCCCCCGGACCTATCGAACTCATGGAAAATGTTCTTTGATGGGTCAAAAAGACAGCAAGGAGCCGGAGCAGGAGTCGTTCTGGTCTCCCCCAAAGGAACCAAGCTCAAATACGTCCTCCATATCAAATTCAGCCACGCCTCCAACAACGAAGCCGAATACGAGCACTGCTCTACGACAGGTGCATGGCCAAAACATGCGGTGCCACTCGCCTCGTAATCTACGGAGACTCCAACCTCGTCGTCCAGCGGGCGATGAAAGACTGCAATGCAGTAGCCGACAACATGGCGGCCTACCAGAAGCTCTACAACACGCTCGAAGGAAGTTTCGATGGCTGCGAGCTCAACTATATCCCGAGAACAAACAACACAGAAGCCGACGAACTCGCAAACATTGGCTCGACTCGAGGACCTGTACCACCAGGCGTCTTCCTCGAAAGCATCAGCCAGAGATCCATCAAGGAAAAAACAGCAGCACCAGAGGCAGCTGTAGATGACGACAGCACAGAGTCAGCACAGGTGGCATCAGCAAGTCCATCTGAAGGCAACAACAGTCAACCGGTCGAACCTACAGATCCAACAACACTCGAAGGACCAGCGTGGACAAAACCGTTCCTCCGATTCCTAATCGAAGGCACGCTACCGCAAGACGTCTCAGAAGCTCGGCGCATCAGTCGTTGATCCAAGGCGTTCACAGTGATCAACAGACAGCTATACAAACGCAGCATCACCCAGATACTCCAGAAGTGCATCGACGAAGAAGACGGCAAAGCCCTACTGCTCGAAATCCACGAGGGAACCTGCGGGCGCCACGCGAGAAGTCGAGTGCTCGTTTCCAAAGCGTTCCGAGCAGGGTTTTATTGGCCCACCGCGATGAAAAACGCAGAAGACATCGTGCGGCGTTGCATCGCCTATCAAAAATTCGCCATCAGGCCACACGCTCCAGCCTCAGAACTCAAGACTATACCACTATCATGGCCGTTCGCCACCTGGGGACTCGACATGGTAGGCCCACTCAAGAAGTCATCAAAAGGAGGAAGAACACACCTACTGGTAGCAGTCGACAGGTTCACCAAGTGGATCGAAACAGTTCCCATCACCAGTTCCACAACCCTCACGACAGTGAACTTTATCAAATCAATCATCTTCAGGTTCGGGGTGCCACACAACATCATCACGGACAACGGCACGAACTTCACAACGGCAGAATTTCAGAACTTCTGCGAAGCACTGGGCATCAAAATGAACTACGCATCAGTCGCGCACCCGCAGTCTAACGACCAGGTGGAAAAAGCAAATGGCCTAGTATGTGGAGGACTGAAAAAGCGGCTCCTTGCACCAGTCGAGTAGGTCGCGGGAAACTGGGTAGAAGAACTCCCCGCAGTACTATGGAGCATGCGCACCACCCCAAATACCGCAACCCAGTACACACCTTTCTTCATGGTGTACGGGTCGAAGGCAGTACTACCACATGACCTCAAATTCGGGGCACCCCGGATCTCGGGGTACGAAGAAGAAGAAGCAGAAGAAGCACTGCAAGATGACAAGGACACAGCAGACGAAGCAAGGGACACAACCCTAGCGAGATCAGAGGGGTACCAGGACAAGCACTGCAAGATGACAAGGACACTTACCAAAGAAGCCACCTTTGCACCAGAGCCTTCAACAAAGGCGACCTTGTTCTACGGCTTATACAAGAGAAAGTCCACAAGCTTGCCCCCCAATGGGAAGGACCGTTCATAATCTCAGAAGTCATAGGAGGAGGCGCCTATAGACTAAAGAACCCGAAGACTGACGAGGACGTGGGAAATCCATGCAATAGCGAACCTATGCCTGTTCTACCCATAGTCTATACCAGTCATGCTCATCTGGCAGCTCATGTAAACCTTCGACGCAATAAAATGATGTTGCCCAAATACTACCACAAAGCACTCGGGGGCTCGAGGAACAAAACTTCCCCCGAGAGACGTTATCATCGCTCACGCGATCTTTATCCAAAGCACTCAAGTACAAAACTCCCCCCGAGAGACGCTATTGTCGCTCACGCGATCTTTATCCAAAGCACTCGGGGGCTCGAGTACAAAACTCCGCCCGAGAGACGCTATTTTCACTCACGCGATCTTTATCCAAAGCACTCGGGGGCTCGAGTACAAAACTCCCCCCGAGAGACCCTATTGTCGCTCACGCGATCTTTATCCAAAGCACTCGGGGGCTCGAGTACAAAACTCCCCCCCCCCCGAGAGACGCTATTGTCGCTCACGTGATCTTTATCCAAAGCACTCGGGGGCTCGAGTAAAAAACTCCCCCGAGAGACGCTATCGTCGCTCACGCGATCTTTATCCAAAGCACTCGGGGGCTCGAGTACAAAACTCCCCCCGAGAGACGCTATTGTCGCTCACGCGATCTTTATCCAAAGCACTCGGGGGCTCGAGTACAAAACTCCCCCCGAGAGATGCTATTGTCTCTCACGCGATCTTTATCCAAAGCACTCGGGGGCTCGAGTACAAAACTCCCCCCGAGAGACGTTATTGTCGCTCACGCGATCTTTACCCAAAGCACTCGGGGGCTCGAGTACAAAACTCCCCCTGAGAGACGCTATCGTCGCTCACGCGATCTTTACCCAAAGCACTCGGGGGATCGAGCACGACCTCCCCCCGAGAAACACTCACGCAGTCCGAAAACTTAAAGGGCCCAAGCAACAACCCCTAATAGGTTCCACCTGCTGGAAAACGGTTCAGAAGACACGGCTACAACCAGATGAAACAAAAAGCACTCTGGAGAAATATGGATGGAGCGCAGGACGCATACAATACTTTAGTCTTCACCTGATAGCCAACGATCACCTAAAAGACTCGGGGACTACTCCCATCGGGAGCGCTGTCGTGCACCCGATAAAAGTCAGACATTAGCAAAAGAGTGACAAAGGAAACAAATCTCAGCCTACCTTGGACTCTCCGACTCAAACGTAGCCTCGGGGGATACTCCCATCGGGAGCGCTGTCGCGCACCCGATAGAACCCACAGTGTAAAGATCTAATGGACTCGAAGGCAGCTCTCATTCGCAAAGGACTCGAACACAGCTCTCGGTGGCAAAGGACTCGAAGACAGACTCCATTACAAAGACTCAAGCACAGTCCACATTACAAGGACCCGAAGATCATTCTAAGTACGAAAAGATTAGAAGTACATTGGATAGAAGACAGCTCTGACTACTCGAAGGCAATCCTTATTACATGAAGAACTAACCTAGTTACAAAAGACAAAAGCAGCCGACAAGTCTGCAGCATCAATCACCCAGGGAATTATGACTTCTACATGTGTGACCATGCTGGGATAATTGGCACTAAGACAACGAGCATCATCACAGACAAAGCAGGAGTCGAAGCAGCCAGCTCATGATGTCAATGACATACCAAAAGATGAAGCTCGACTTATTTGCGGAGCACCGAGGACGATGCTCCACCATCTTCTTCTCCTGCTCCACCAGCCTCTTCTCCAGCTCCACCCGGGTTGCCGATGAAGACAACGCCGCTGCCTCTAGTTCTACAAGGTCGCCTGGCGCGCCCGCTTGATTGGTGGCTTGACGTCGGGGTACTCTTCAGAGCCAGAGGAGGAAGCAGTTGAAGACGGCTCAGCATCAGCACCCGAAGAGTTGCCGGAGGAGGAAGAAGTTGAAGACGCAGGCGAAGGACCCCTCGACCTGTCAAAACCATCGCTGCTTGTCTCCGGCAAGTACGGATCCATGCGGTTGCCACTCGGGTCAAAGGCGCGGATGATAAGAGTGTCTTCACCATCAAAACGGCAACAAAGAGTGTCACCATCACGCAAGTTCAAGCATCGAGCAAACGATTTCCAGCCAAGGCCAAGAAAAATCAAGCGGGAACTATCAATCTCCAACTTAACATAAGAAGGAGATCGAGCGCACCCCTGAAGAAGAAGCAGCAAGCCATGAAGACTGCGCTCAGAAACAAGGGCCGAAAATGCAGAAGGAAGCAGAATACGAGCAGCGTTCCGGCCACGGACGCGCAGGAGGAAATCATAGTGCCAAAAACCTTCCTCCGAGGAAGAGGAAGGCGTCGATGGTGCACCACGACGGCCACCGCGAGAAGAGCGCGGAGTACGACCACCGCGACCACGGCGAACCCGGCCGCGGCTAGTCATACCTGCACCTCGTTTTGGTCCCATGAGAAGATGAAGATGAGGAGCTAGAGAGGTAGAAGACGAACACTACTGCCAGATGAAGAAAAGGGGTCTATTTATAGCATAACCCCAAGGGCACGCAGAAGCCCAGACGACGGCAGCAATTAATTCAAAGACCAGGCATGCCGGGCGATTCGAATTCTGAGACAAAGATGCCTTCACACGGGCGGCACTATGCGCTGGACGCGTCAAATCTCGCGCGTTTTCAATACGCGCATCGATAACTCAATAGGCGGTTGTAGCACGCCACCAACAACCATCATTATGACCGGTCATGAAGACATGACGGTTCACAGACAAAGAATTTTTGACGGTCCTCCAAGCAAAGAGATCGTTATCCTTACCAACAAGAGGTAAATTAAAATGGCAGCCTAAAAAATACAGCCTGCAAGCACCGTTTTTACTAACTCAAATACATTTTTCAAATATATTTAACTCCCATCGGGAGCATCCCCATGAGAGTTTTGGGTGCTCCCTCACCTAAAAGAAAAGACGTGCTCGAGTGATTACTCGCACCCATGAGAGTTTCGGGTGCTCCCTCGCCTAAAATAAAAGACGTTCTTGAGTGATTACTCGCACCCATGAGAGTTTCAGGTGCTCCCTCACCTAAAATAAAAGACGTGCTCGAGTGATTACTCGCACCCATGAGAGTTTCGGGTGCTCCCTCACCTAAAATAAAAGACGTGCTCGAGTAATTACTCGCACACGTGAAGAGTTTCGGGTGCTCCCTCACCACGACAGAAGATAAGCAGACCTGCACTCGCCAGATCGAGCAATCCCAGAGTATCGGGTGCTCCCTCACCCCGAGAGCGAAGGCGATACTTGAGTGATTACTCACAAAACTTTAAGTACCCGAACACTCGAAGACCTCCCGAGCAAGTACTCCTCTACATTACTCCTCGCCCGAGCGCTTGACCAAGCTCCGCGAGGGACTGCTAAAATAGCTCACTTGATTGTTTATTCCAAGTGGGTGCATTATCAACTAGGCTCCGCGCCTCAATAAAAAATACATATTCCTGGAACACGACACACTGTGCCCAGATGCCACGCAAGCTTAGCGTGTAGATAAGACCCCGCTGCGTAGACCGGCCGGGCTGGGACTTGCCGCAGAGCGATTTCACTCCCAATCTTTCCCATGCGCTTGCATGATATAAAAAGTCGGGCGGACGCGCCTAGGCTACGAACTTTACTGGCGGCAATTGATCACTATAAGACCTACAGCGGCTTGACTTTTGCTCGACACCAGTGTTCCAAGCTCATGTCGAGGGACATGGGTTTGATTGGGCTACTGCGGTTTTTGCCACTAGTGCAATTCACCAAGGCTTGACCAGTCGACTCCTTGGGCCCTTTCAGCTTAGCATCCCTCGAAACAGGTTTTGTCATGGCCCCAGACTGCCAGCGACCCGCGGTTGAACCGTGCATACATCGAAATGACGCAAGTATGGACTCGAGTCCCTGCGCGACTCTTCGAGCCCCCCAGGCACTCGGGGGATACTGACGAGGGGTGACCCCACGACTCCTATGGATGGGCCTACCCGGGTACCCGAAGACAGAAGGCCCACAGAGATGTCGCCTGGGCCCAACCTTGGCCCACTATTGGCACCGACGTAGGAGTCCACGACTCATAAGGAAGGTGTAAACTTGCCATACGGTACAAGATCAGGGTTAGGAAACCTCATCTGTAATTCTAGAAGGAATCCCCGAGACCTAGCCTAGTATATAAGGGCTAGGAGGGGAGACGTCGAGAGGATCCAATACACAATCTATAACCCTAGCCTTGTGCGCACTAGCCTTGGCTTCCTTGTAATCGCCATCTCCAATCAATAACATCGAGCAGGAACGTATCCTCCTGTTAGCCGACGAGCCATCGTCCAACCTGTGCCTCTCATGACTAACCCAGGGTCCCTGAACATGGGATTTTCCGGGGTACATCCCCGTCACTCATCATCATCTTCTTCCTCATCTTCTTCATCATCTTCTTCCTCATCATTATCTTCTTCCTCATCTTCTTCATATTTTGCTTCTTCTCTCTTTGGGCAAGTTCTTGCATTATGCTTCTCTCTCTTTTTGCAGATGTTGCACAGTCTTCTCTTTGTCAAATCTTCTTGTTGGTCAGCTTGGTCATATGTGGTGGCATTTTTTGCCTTGATTTTTTTCTAGCCTCTGCTTGCATGTCCTCGAGTTATGCCCCGCAATCTTTTCGCATGATTTGCACATCCTCACTCCCAGTGGTCTCCCTTCGCTGTCTAGCTCTGGCTCAGGCTTGTTCTTCTTTTCAGAACCTATATCCTTTGTTGCATCTTTTTTATTTGCTAGCTTGCTCTCCTTATTTCTCCCTTTGTGTTTGATATAGGTGGGGGAAGAATTGTTTCATCCACAGTAAGAGCTACACCATCAGTGTCATGTTTGTGCTCATCTCCCTTTTCTTCACTCCGTGCATTCTTGTTGTTCTCCGCCTCTTCTTCGTTCAGCACGTCAACTTCTTCTATGAGTGCTCTCATCCCATATAACGCTTTGTTGAACCCGCTACCCGACTTCACACCCTTGTTTGACATGTCCATGGTTGTTTCTACAAGTAGCCTCCTACGGCAGAACATTGAACTTCCATCTGGAGCAGTTCCGTGTGTACCTCTTTAATATGTACTCCTCAAGTATCTTGTCCACCCGCAGCTGATCTAACACGCAAACGATGTGTACGCAGAACAGGACTGCAGAAAATATTCATTTATTTTTGGTTGTCAGTGTGAGCAAACTTCAAATAAATATGTAACAGAAAATTCAGGGTTTGTGAACTGCATAAAAAATATGTACTTTTTTGTTTTTTTATTCTAGTGAACTTCACTAAGTTTTTTTTCATATCTTGCCACCAGAACTATGTGAACTTCATTATGCTTTTTTTGTGCCTATTTCTCGTCTCACTGACCTTTGTGTGTCTACAGTTTTCATTCGCATTCGTAGATATCGTTCGTCACATCAGCGACAACCTGGAACTCATGTCTCTCCCAGTCAAAATCAACAGACTGGTTGTAGTGGCGCACCAAATACTTTGTTGGGTTGTCTTGGGACTGCTCTGATCTGAATGCAGTGTTGCAGTAGTGTGTTTGCTTGAAGTCAGCAAAGACTTCCCTTGTGTAAATCCTGGATAGTTGAACCTCGAAACCAAACTGAGTAGTAGTTTTAATTTCCGCCTGCGAAACAAAGAAGCCAGTCAGTTAGTTATTTTTGGTTAACAAAAAACATAATTGATTTTATATACAGAAGAGAACTGCATTTTAACATCACACTTTTCATCTCATTTTTTGTTCATACGGAAAGAGAACTGCATTTTTTAAGATCAAAGAAAAATCAGTAGTGAGTCTGAACCGCGTATACGAGCTTAATAAGATTTTTTTGTACCATACCTCGTTAGCCATGGTCTCTGCATGCTCGTTTCCCTTCCTCGTCTGGATGCATCTGTCTACCTGCGACGCAAATATGTGTAGGTCGTGTCATTCCCTGACAAAGTTTCTCTTCAAGATCCGGTTCATACTTTCACTTCTCTGTGGCAACGTCATCCGTGAACAGAACACCTCCTTGTAGTAAGCTGGTATCCATTCATCTCGGTCTGTCCAGAGCGCATTCATAATTTCATCATTCTGCGGGTTATACTTCTCCATGAGGTCAGGCCAAGCGCGTTCAAACTCCGATGGCATCAATGGATGGTTAAGAGCTGATGTCAGCTCATCTTTGAATGTCTCGTATGCTTTGTACAGCAAGGACAGATGATCCTTCTATTTCTTAAGTATATGCCAACGGCATAACTTGTGCAGCGTGCCTATTAGTGTACTCTTTATCGCTGCATCCATGGAGGGGCATTGATCTGCATGTTTTTTTGAAAACAAGCAGTCAGTTATTTTGAGAGAACTGTATTTATTTATTTTTTGCTTTTCTCCGTTTTATTTTTTGTTTTTTGGATGTACGAAATGGACTAAAAAAATCTAGCATTGAACTGCATTTTAGTTTACCTTTTAGTATGCAGATTGGCCGCTTGTTGTTCATGCAACGCAAGAACGTCCGGGACGCCCACTCGAAAGATGGTATTGTTTCGTCTCTGACGAGAGCCACCGCAAATATTGTACTTTGTAGGTGGTGGTTTACTCCAACGAACACGCCCAGAGGCATGTGAAACTTGTTGGTCTTGTATGTCGTGTCGAACGTGACACAATCTCCAAAATCTTCATAGGAACCCCGGCAGCTTGCGTTCGCCCAGAAGATGTTTTGCACATGTTATCGACATCTTTTTTGTAATCATAGAAGAACTCCGGATTTATTTCCTGCATCTTCTCAAAGAAAGCTAGCAGTTTCTTCACATCGTCCTCAGTTTCCTCCTTTGCGAACTGGTACTTCCTGCAGTTTGAAAGCAGAGAATACCTCAGCATTAAACAACAAATAGAAACGCACAAGCGAACTGCATCAAGTAGAGGAAATATCATCTAGTTTAATGTATGTACTTTTTCACCCAGTCACGGCTAGTGCGCCCCATATATTGTGGCCCTCCTGACATTCTCGACAGGGTTGACATCATCTGGTGTGTGTCAGGTTGTCGATCTGCATGTCCTTTACTAGTTTATCAAGCAATGGATCATCCCTCTTATGCGAGTGCAAGTGTTGAAGCATAGCTGGGCTTTCAATCATTTTGTGGTTATGATTGAGTTCAACATGTGCTATCACAAAGACATCCTTGATCTTTTTCACTCTTATTTTCTCCTTGCAGCCAGTTCTTTTCGTTGCTTTATCTCGCTTTCTGTCATAATCTGACACAGTCTCTTGGTGGTTGCCCTCTCTTGAGCAAACTATGTAGTTGTTCATCATGTGCGTCCCCCTTTTTCGTGTGCCGAATCCTGCATGCCTCGCATATGTGTTGTAGAACTCGTGTGCCGCCGTGATAGAGGTGAACTGCATACCTTTCACAAGCACAAGTTCTTGCAGCAAGTTCTTGTTCTGCACCGCAACATGAAAATGATTTTTATTTTTGTTAACAAAGAATGCGCAGGCTGAAAAAGATTTCATAAGTGAACTGCAGCAGTAAGTCAAGGAATCTTACATGTGTGTACTGCTTATTCTCCATTGGTGTTTGCATCTCACCAATGTTTATTGGGCATGGAGGAGTTACAACAGACCTGTGTAATCGAGGATCTCGGGGAGGCAGAAGTGATGAGAACTGTACTTTTCTTGTTGCATGTGTCTTTTTCTGATCCGGGTGCTGATCCATTTGATGTGTGGCAGGCGGCCTTGGCGGAATCCCACTGTTTCTGTGTCGACGAACCGGTTGCTCCCGAACCGGCTCGTGTTCAACATTGGTTTCCGGAGACGCAACATTGTTTTGTGGAGGCTCAATATCATCCACTCTTATCTGCTGACCAAATGTTGCAATAACGTCCGTGTACCTTGGCTTTATAACTGTTATGAGTTGCTCTTCATCTTCGCCTCGCTGCGCATGCTCCCCCATGTATATCAGATCATTGTCCTCCTCATCTTGGCCGCTATGTTCTATTCCGTTTTTATCTTTGTTCTCTACATCTTCCTCCGCTGAGTATGCAGTCCTGTTTGTCGTGTTGAAAAAACCTCCAGCTATCTCTGGTGTTATCCATGCGGCCATCTCCCACTCTTCTCTCTCAACGTAGTTCAGGGGCTGATTGTCGTGAATCACTCGCCTCATCTTCTGGCTTCTCTGCACAGCTTTATCCTGCATAGGAGAATAGGCAGCGAACTGTACTTTAGTATCTAATCCAAAGTGGTACTTTTTTTTATCTGTAGAATAGTGAACTGCACTGTATTTTTTTCATGCAATTAAGTTCGAAGACACAGTGCTCAACATATATAGCTCAACATATATAAACAATGTGCACTGCATTATTTTCACGAACTACTACATATTGTAAGCCATGGGGAGAGACACGAACGCATTTTTTGACGCAAGAACGCACTGCATTGCAAACAAACAGAGCACTGCATTATGAATTCACGTAGTAGGACTGCTTACATTAGTTGGATGCGCCACCTTCCTCTTGAAAGCAGCTCTGCTGTTCTGTAGATGCAGTTCGGCTTGTTGTTGACGTGCAGCCCACCTGCGTTGCAGGAACACATGGGCCTTCTCAACCTGCGCCATCGTCACCGGAGAAGGCTGTACGGGCGATATGACCGTTGCAGTTCGCTCCCACGACGACTGCGAGTTCGCCGGAGAAGGCCTCCTTGCAGTTCGCTTCCCTCGACCATGCATCACCGCGGCTGGATGCCCCGATTTGCTGAATGGCGACGGATCTCGCAGGCTAGGAGATCGGAACTGATGCAGTGGTGGAGCTGCAGGCGGTGGCGGCGTTGAATCGTGGAAGGATCCGCCGAATCCGCGCCGCATAGTGGCTCTCTGCGTCGTTCACCGCCGGCCTTGGGCGCTCCCCGCCAGGAAGCGGGAGGGGTGGGGGTCGCCGCCGGCCGCGGGCGCTGCCACGCCAGGAGGCGGGGAGGGGTGGGGGTTGTCGCCGGCCGCGGGCGCTGTCGCGCCAAGAGGCGGGGAGGGGTGGGGGTCGCCGCTGGCTCGAGGCGCTGCCACGCCAGGAGGCGGGGAGGGGTGGGGGTCGCCGCCGGCTCGGGGCGCTGTCGCGCCAGGAGGCTGGGAGGGTGGGGGTCGCCGCCGGCTAGGGTGCTGCTGCGCCAGAAGGTTGGTTAGGGGGGGTTGTTAGAATAAGGCTTTTGTTGTTAGAATAAGGTCTTAAGGGGTGTTGTTAGAATAGACCCACCTTATATGTGTGTGTGTGTGTCTTTGTGTGTGTGTGTGTGTGTGTGTGTGTGTGTGTCCGTGTGTGTGTGTGTGTGTGTGTGTGTTATTTGCTTTGTTGTTGGTTCATACTTTAGTCAAATATTGCATTGTTTGAATTGCTGGTTCGATGCAGCCCCCACCTTTAATTCGAGGGACGCATCAATTTGATGAGGACTCTGACAACCCGATGGACGATTGGGAAGATTAATGGGGTGTGGAATAGTACATCGTTCCTGCTGATGGAAAATTTTCAGTACGCATGTTGCTACTCGTGCGTGTTGCTGTAGACGAAGCCTCCTTGGACTTATCTGAAATTTGACTGAACCGGAGATTTCGATATTTCGAAATTGAAGTCTGCGACGTCTACGGGGTTGACGTGTGGTCATCCCGAGAGGACCTCGGAGTACAATTTCGGACGATCAGCGACTTAGGAGATCACTCCATATTTTTAGGCCATATTAGTTATCCTTGCCTGCTGAAAATATCACCGGAGCGCACTGGCCATGACAGAGGGAAATTCATTAAGCCTGGTTGTGTTTTCCTTATTAGTTCTCGCCACTCCGTCTTTGGGAACATATCTGATATATGTAGTTTTCAGTTGGACAGCTCTCCTATGATGGGTTGTGATTTGAACCCAAACCACAGGGCCTCTGCAATAATGATCAGTCAGAACGGATGTGGATAGTGTCGTCGCTGAAAAACTTCAAGGGTTGGACCAACTGGGATCAAAACGTGTGAAAGTGTAGTAGTTCCATCCTTAGTATATGTAAGGGATGCATTTATGTAACTGAAGCACACATGTGTTGTGTAAATTAAAATTAGTGCCTGATTTTATTGCAGACAGTTCATCATATGTGATCGTTTGGACCGTCTCATAACCATGGAGGATATCTCGTAACACTAGCGCACAATTATAGCCGTTGGATGTAACCGTAGCGCTGAACGATAGTCATTGCATTTTACCGTGATCCGCGAGAAGCTGGTTATGCGACCTGATTGGGTCATCTCAAGACCCTGGAGGATATCTCGTAACCCTAGCGCACAACTATGTCCGTTGGATGTAACAGTATCGTCGAACGGTACTCGTTGGATCTTACCGCGATCTGTGATAAGATGGTTATGCGACCTGATTGGTTGGATATTAATTCAAGTATATTACAAATAGGTTGTATTGCATAAACATTTGTGATTATCTGACAGGTACTGGCAATCCTCCACCTAATTTTTCTCGTATCATCTCATTCGGGTAAACAATAATGCCCGTTTGGGATAATCCTATACTTTTCCCGTCCGCCCATACTTCACGAATGAAGACGTCACGTTATTTATAAATCCTTTAAACCCCAAACTTTTTATGTGTTCAACACTAATCATTCACACTAAGATCCTGAAATTTCAAATTTTTCTGACTTCATTTGGCAATTTAAACGCATTAAATGGTTAATTTTTGATCAAAGTGGCCCAACATTGAAAATCAATTCAAACGGCCTTTAAGAAGGATGAGACTTGGCATGATGTCTTTATTTTACATGCATGGTAGCTGGTAAAAAATTTAGAGGATTATCATCAAAATTAGATATGCTTCGTGTACAAACTAGACCATTCCTTTCCAAGTACTGGGGATTCAATCGGAATCAACCAAATTACAAAGACATTGCATTAGTTCTAAATCATTTAAACCTCAAACTTTTTATGTGTTCAACACTAATCATTCACACTAAGATCCATAAATTTCAAACGTTTTTTACTTAATTTGGCTATTTAAACGCATTAAATGATTTATTTTTTATCAAAATGGCCCTACATTGAAAATCAATTCAAACGACCTCTAAAAATGACGAGAATTGGCATGGTGTCGTTATTTTACATACATAGTAGCTGGTAAAAATTTGAGAGGATTATCATCAAAATTAGATACGCTTCGTGTACAAACTAGACCATTCATTTTCAAGAACCGGGGATTCAATCAGAATCAATCAAATTACAAGGACATCACATTATTTATAAATCATTCAAACCCAAACTTTTTATGTGTTCAGCACTAATCATTCACACTAAGATCTTGAAATTTCAAACGTTTCTCACTTCATTTGGCAATTTAAACGCATTAAATGATTAATTTTTGATCAAAATGTCCCTACATTGAAAATCAATTCGAACGGCCTCTAAAAAGGATGAGACTTGGCATGGTGTCGTTATTTTACATACATGGTAGTTGGTAAAAATTTGAGAGGATTATCATCAAAATTAGATATGCTTCGTGTACAAACTAGACCATTCCTTTCCAAGTACCGGGGATTCAATCAGACTCAACCAAATTACCAAGACATCACATTATTTCTAAATCCTTTGAACCCCAAACTTTCTATGTGTTCCACACTAATCATTCACACTATGATTCTGAAATATCAAACTTTTCTGACTTCATTTGGCAATTTAAACGCATTAAATGATTATTTTTGATCAAAATGCCCCTACATTGAAAATCACTTCAAATGGCCTCTAAAAAGGACGAGACTTGGCATGGTGTCGTTATTTTACATACATGGTAGCTGGCAAAAATTTGAGAGGCTTATCATCAAAATTAGATACACTTCGTGTACAAACTAGACCATTCCTTTCCAAATACCTGGGATTCAATCAAAATCAATCAAATTACAAAGACATCACATTATTTCTAAATCATTTAAATCCAAACATTTTATGTGTTCAACACTAATCATTCACACTAAGATCCTGAAATTTCAAACGTTTGTGACTTCATTTGGCAATTTAAACGCATTAAATGATTTATTTTTCATCAAAATATCCCTACATTGAAAATCAATTTGAACGACCTCTAAAAAGGACGAGACTTGGCATGGTGTTGTTATTTTACATACATGGTAGCTGGAAAACTATTGAGAGGATTATCATCAAAATTAGATACGCTTCGTGTACATAATGCATTAGTTTAATGGTGGTCAAACAATGAAAAACCCCGTAGACCGTCTCAAAATCCTGGAGGTTATCTGGTAACCCTAGCGCACAAATATGGCCGTTGGATGTAACTGTAGCGTCGAACGGTAGTCGTTGGATCTTACCGCGATCCGCGAGAAGCTTGTTATGCGACCTGATTAGACCGTCTGAAGACCCTGGAGGATATCTCGTAACCCAAGGGCACAACTATGGCCGTTGGATGTAACCCTAGCACCGAACGATAGTCGTTAGATCTTACCACGATCCGCAAGAAGCTGGTTATGCAACATGATTGGTTGGATATTTATTCTAGTATATTACAAACAGTTTATATTTCATCAACGTTTGTGATCATCTGCCATGTACTGGTGGCAAGCCACTGATTGATAGTTTCTTGTATCATCTAATTTGGTTAAACAATAATGTACGTTTGCGATAAGCATATCCCGCTAGTGCTCTCCCCCACAAGCGAAAAATTTCGCCAACAGTAGTCAAATATCTAACCTTCCCCCTCCGCCCACCACCAAATGGTGTCGCGCATCCCCCATTTGTTGTTCAAATCCCCACTTGCTCCTCCTAGCGCCGCGGCCTAGACAACGTCGGCAACTACCACGGCGGCCAACACGGCGCAGCCCCGCCGCCCCAGCCGTATACCCCGCCGGCGTCCTACACGGAGCAACCCTCTTCCGTATACCGTGCGTGGTAGCCTAGACTATCTAGGTCAGCCGGCCCCCTCCCTGCTAGTCGCGCCTCTTCGGTTCACCGCTCACTTTGTTCCGGTAAGATCCCGACCGTCATCCCCATGCTCATGCTCTTACTCCTCCATCGGTCATATATAGCCCGACCACCAGACCATGTTTAGTTGGATTGGATTGCATCTATAATTTAAGGTAACTAAACTCGTACACTATGAAATGTTAGCATGCACTGCGATGCTCATGATTTAATTACTTACATGGACTGTCGATGTCGTGAATCTGTTCGATCGTATGTTTCTATGGTCATGTTGTATTATAAATTTAAGTTTCATCATTCTTAGCTCTTTCTGATCTTTTCACGAGTCCACAGGATCGATTTGTGCATTATCCTTGTAGGCTTGTAGCATTGTTCTAATGCTTGATCTCATTATATACTCTATGAAATTGTAGGGTAGCAATGGGCGACTCTAAGATTTACAACCGAGGTATGCACTTGGTCTGAATGGCTTATACCCCCTTACTATACAAGCGAAGGAAAACTGAGTGTTTGGGTTCTAATATTTACATCTTGCTTGTAGATCATCTTGCCAGAAGTTTAGATTCACTCTTCGACCCATTTTGCATTTGGGGAAGTGAGGTGACCATGACCATGAACCAAGTCAAGAAACTTAGAAATGTTGTTAGGATAAAGAAACTGGCCACGAAAGACACCAAACTCTTTGTCTGCACAATGAAGAAGACTTCAGTCAGCTATAGGATGGTACCAATTTACCTCCCTACCATATTACCTTACGCATGTACGCAATTTCAATGCTGGGAAATGATATTTATGCCTATCTTTGTATTCAGTTTTTTCCTAAGAAGTTCACCGATGATTACCTCTCAACCCACCTGTATGGTCAAGAGGCAAGAAAGGTATTTGTACAACACCCACGCTATAATATTGAAGTCTTCCTGAAGAGGTCGAAGGATGAACGGGAAATCATGAACAGGCGCTGGGCTAAAGTTGCACAAGCATTCAACTTTCTCGAAGGGTCATTTTTTGCATTCCGCTTCGCCAGCTTCCCAGATATGATTCATTTGTCTATCTACCGATTATGATGTTGTACTTTGCAAAGGTTGTCATACGATGGACTTGGTATTTCTGTATTAAGGCCTGGTGTACTATATGCTGGTTGTTACCATAGAATTCGTGTTTCTGTATTGCGGCCTGCTTTACTAGCTGCTGGTTGTACTTTGATTTCAGTAATCATGACAATCCTGGTGACCATCATAAGCATATGAAATATATTGTGTTATATATATATGAATGTGATTATATCATCAATTAAAAAATATCATAAAATATTTCAGATAGATACAATGCTAATTAAACTTTGAGTGATTAGCTTCGGGCACACGGTTCTGCATATAACTTTGGACCATAGCTATGCATATCATACACGTTCAATAAGAAATAAGCGTTGGGGTTTTATGTCTAATTCCACACCATATTTTGTGCACAATCATTTGTAATGTTCAGCGTACAACACACACAGTTCGACCGAAAACAACGTTTGGGATTTCATTCTTAAACCACACGAACATTCGTGCACAAACGTTTGTTTAGGTGTGAACAACACAAACGTGTGCTATATGTAAAGTGTTTGGGAAAGTATACGGAACACAAACGCTCGAGTTATCATGTGCGTCTGCGCGGACTAGTCCATAGGCAACGGTTTCTGCCTATCGTCTGGAATAGCCCCCCCCCCTATCGCAATCGAAGGCAAGGCGACGGTTCTGATTCCCTAGGCGATAGGGGTAAAAACCCGTTTGGATAGCTAGTGTAAGAACATAAAGGCAAAAGAGCTCTTGGTGTCCGTGAATCGATTGTCTCCAGTCGGTGATCCCATGCAGAGTGAGGAAGGTTGAGAGTTTTAGAAATACTTAATATTTGTTGAGAAATCTATCTAATAACTTTCACACATGATCTCTTTGGTATCTTATTATGACTTATCCTCAGACCTTCGGTTAGGTACAAGACTATTCGATTATCTCCCTTTTGACTTTGAGCAACTCATGCAATGAATGTGCGCAAGCAAGATTAATGTCACTTAGGATTGTGAAGAGAATAATTATGGGGATAGGAAGTCAAAAAGTGAGAAAGACTGACACCGATGAGGACAACCATTAGGAGAGAGAAATTCTTATGATAGATATGGCGTGAGGAGTAGGGATTTACATACAACAGATGCACATAGAGCTAAGAATGTATGAAAGCTCTCCAATAGAACTAGTGGGGGCATCCAACTTGCTTGCTCAAAATGACCTAGAGCTCTTTTGAGGAGGCTAATCATTGAAATATACAAGTCAAGTTCTATAGTGTAAGGTCCTCACATACTTATGCAACAATGATATGAAAACTCTCTACAAACTGAAGTTCAAGTGCGACTTTAAAGGATAGTAGTGTTGCCCCTCTCTCTCTTTTTATTTCTTTTTTTCTTTCTTTTTTGGCCTCCATGGCTCTTTTTTTATTTCTCTCATTTGTCCTCTTTGGGATCTTTTTTTGTCCACTTCGGGATCTTTACCTCACTTGTAAGGGAAACACTCTACATAACTAACATCATGAACGCGCTTTTAGAAGTACTCATAAATCAAACTGAAACTATATCATGATGTATGCAATGTATGCCTTTGCCATTATAGCAGGATATGCAATGATAATAGTGCGACATGTAATAAAAATATGAATGAGGGAAATGCCCAAACTATCATGCGGTTGTATGATCATGCAGAAAGAAATATGACGATGAAGAATAGCATCAAGTCATGTAGTAGAATATGGATGTTGCATGGCAAGGTATCTCAGAACGGCTATGGAAATGCCATAATAGGTAGGTATGGTGGCTATTTTGAGGAAGATATAATGAGGCTTATGTATGAGAGAGTGTATCATCCCAAGGATTTGGATACACCGACAAAGTTTGCACCAACTCTCAAGGTGAGATATGGCAATGCACGGTACCGAAGAGGCTAGCCATATATAAGGATGGTGGAAGTCAAAAAAGAATTCATCCACTTATTAACGATATTTCATAGTCTACTCAAGAGAATACAAACAGTCAAGCACCCTAAGAGGAATGTATGGGGGTTTGGTTATCGTTGTGCATCCTTGACCCATGATACGTGAGGGTACTCTTTTACAACCTCACGAAGATTAGGATCCACTTAGTAGCCATGATTTCTCAACTATTTTTTATAGTTTTCAAAAATAAGCACGTCAAACCAAAATACGACACCTATCACTAATAGGCTTGAGATCAATCTCACAAAATTTCAAACATTACTTCTATCAACACCTGAAAACTATTGCAAGATATTACTAAACTCAACTTAGCAATCTAGATTACCTACTCAAAGTAAGATACACCCGGTGCAACAGAGGCCAACTCTCAAGATAAATAAGAGTGCAACTCAAGAGAGTCCTGAAAATTGTAATAACAGCTCTTTAATAAGAATAAACATGAAAAACAAGAGCTTAGCATGATAAGCAACAGGTAGAAACTGGAAATTTAAAACTCAAAACTTAAGTGAAGCATAGGAGTATTCTAGGTAAAAGTGAAGCGTGTATCTGATACGTCCCAAACGTATCTATAATTTCTGCTTGCTCCATGCATGTTTTTTGTGACTTTGCCATGTTTTACATACACTTACATACACTTTTGATCATATTTGGACTAACTTATTAACTCAGTGCACCCAGTTGCCAGTTCCTGTTTTCTACTGTTTTTGTATTCCAGGTTTTCCGGCCATTAAAAGTGCTCCAAAAATTCCGGAAAAATTATATAAAAAATCAGCGTCCCGGAAGCTTCCCGAATCACCAAGGAAGGAAGGGAGGGCCACCACCAGGCAGCCAGGAGGGTGCCTGGCGTGGCCCAGCCCTAGGTCGCGCCACCTGCCCTTCTGACTGCCTCGTGGCCCCTCTCGGTGCCCCCTTTGGCCCCTATTTTTACCCCCACCAAGGAAACCCTGATTCCAGACCCCTTTTCTCCAGAAGCAATTCCGATCTCCGCCGCCATCGAAAACAAGTTTCGGGGGGACAGAATTCCTGTGCCAGCACCCTGCCGGGACGGGGAAGTGCCCCCGGATTCATCTCCATCGACGTTGCTTCCCTCCTCCATGAAGCGGGAGTAGTTCCTCCTCGGGGCTAAGGCTTATATCTTGATCTATGTGGTTTCTCTCTATCCCATGATGTGATCTTTGTTGTGATCATAGGCTATGTTAATCTAGGGTGATCCCATGATATTTCCCCTTCCTCTATGTATTGGATTGATGTACTCAATTTATCTTATCTAGTATAATCTCCGAGACCAAGGTGACAGCGGTCTATTGGACATGGGTTAGAAGAATATTATCATGAGTGATTTCCTCTTTTGTGTGTGGATTGAAGATTGAGAGTCTCTTGGTGCTTGTCTTTGACTATCCTTTAGATATGTTGTGGTCATTGTGGTACTCTCTTTGGATGTCCGCGGTGACATTGGTAAATCCATAGATTGAGAACTACGAACTCTGAGGTGTGCTTTTGTAGCCCTACACAATTCTCGTCCTCTCTTGACCACAAAGGAATGACCTTCGAGTACGTCTCCATTGCATGTTTTATGGGAAATATCATGTGCTTAGACTATGTTAATGTTGTTGGGAGTTGCCACTAGTGAAAGTATGAAGCCTAGGCCTTGTTTCCATCATTGTTACACCGTTTGCACTCACTTTTGTTACTTCTTTCTTTGCTGCACTTTTTATTACAGATTTATATTACTTCGTTTTATCACACCTATCACCCATATTTTACCATCTCTTCGCCGAACTAGTGCACCTATACAACTCCTAGTTTTATTAGGTGTGTTGGGACACAAGAGACTTCTTGTATCTTAATTGCAGGGTTGCTTGAGAGAGACCATCTTCAACCTCTACTTCCCTGAGTTCGATAAACCTTAGGTCATCCACTTGAGGGAAATTGTTGCTGTCCTACAAACCTCTGCGCTTGGAGGCCCAACATAGTCTACAAGAATAGAAGCGTGCGTAGACATCAAGCTATTTCTGGCGCCGTTTCCGGGGAGGTGAGTGCTTGAAGGTATATCTTTAGATCTTGCAATTAAATCTTTTTGTTTCTTGTTTTTTTACTTTTCACTAGTTAGGCTTTATGGAAAACAACAACAAAATTATGAGAGAGCTTTATGAGCTCTATCTTGAGTTAGGACATGAAGTGTTTGAGGAGGAGATCAAAAAGCCTATGGAGCTTTATTATTTGCACAACACTCATGATAGTAGTAATGTTATTTGCATGTCTTGTTTGAATACTTTTGATACTAATGATATGCAAAACCATAAGCTTGGGGATGCTACGTTTTATGAAGATGATCTTTTTAGCCCCCCAAGTTTTGATGAGGAAATTTATTTTGATGATACTTGGCCTCCTATCTATGATGATTATTGTGATGACACTTATGCTATAAAGAATAAATTTTTACAAGTGCACCATGATAAGAATGATTCATGTGATAGCTATTTTGTTGAGCTTGCTCCCACTATTACTAATGAGAAGGATTTCGCTTATGTGGAGAGTAACAAATTTTCTATGCTTGTGGATCATGATAAGAATTTTTTATGTGATACTTATATTGTTGAGTTTATTCATGATCCCACTGAAAATTATTATGAGAGGGGAACATATGCTTATAGATATTTCAATAATATCAAGTTCCCTCTCTTTATGTTGAAGGTTTTGAAGTTGCACTTATTTTGGCTTCCTGTGCTAATATATTTATGCTTCCATGAGTTATTTCTTACAAGATCCCTTTGCATAGGAAGCATGTTAGACTTAAATGTGTTTGATATTTGCTTCTTGATGCTCTCTTTTGTTCTTCAATTCTTATTCCTACGAGGGCATCACTAAAATCTTAAGCCTAGCTAATGGCTTTAAAGAAGCGCTTTCGGGAGGCAGCCCGCAACGAATTTAGGATTTCCTTTTTGTTTTTCTTCTGTTTTTAGTGGTCTTGATGATTGTTACTACTGTAGCAACATCATTGTATCTTTACTTTTCAAGCTTTGTGCCAATTATAGCCTCATATGACAAGGGAAGTGAAAGTTGTGACATGCTGTCCAGAAAACAGATTCTGTCCTCGTGACGGGAAAAATCATAGAAAAATCCCAGTTCATCTTTTTGTGATGAAATATTTACACAGTGTGATCTATACAATCGCGGAACTTTCGTATGTTCTGAGTTTTTTTATTTGAGTTGCAGAGGTATCCCTAAAAAATTCTTTACTACCGGCTAGTCTGTTTTTCACAGATTCTGTCCTGTTTTGCCTTTTCTTCATTTTGCAAACCTTAAGCTTGCTTTTTCTTTGCAAAAACTTTTTGGCAATCTTGATAAACAGTATCAATTCAAGAATATCCTTATTTCCAGTAGAGGAAAAATTATTTATTAAGGGTACTAATCTCTCTAATCAGCTTATGATGAGTTATGTATGAAGGGAGTTTTCAAGTGTGCGATGGAAGATGATGAAAGAAGATTCGGGAGTGTCAAGCGCTCAAGCTTGGGGATGCCCCCATGCATCCCCAACAAATATTCAAGGATACTCAAGCATCTAAGCTTGGGGATTCCCCCGTGCATCCCCTTCTCCATGAACAATCATCAGTTCGTCTTGCGTCTCACTATATTTTTATCACTTCATGCGTTATGTGATATGCTTGGATCGTCTCGCTCTTAGGTTTAATTTTTAGTTTTCTTTAGCTTTGCTTACTGTTCATAACAAGTTAGATCCCGTCTTAATTTTCCTGGGAGAGAAACACGCTCCACTATCAAAATCTAGAACACATCATAGAATTTTTCATGCCTATCTTTCTCTGTTGTGTGTTCTTTACCTTTTCGTAGCTACTGCCATGTTTAGTTTTAGCTTTAGTTTGTCTTTAGCAAGAGCCTTGGATTTTGTTTAGTTTGTTGCTGGAACTCTCTTTAGTTTTCATGTTTATCTTGTTAAGAGAGTTGGTTGTTGCACTGAGTTGTGTCTTGTCTTGAAAGTAGGTAATTGAGGTTGCTATTTAATTTTAGTAGTAACTTGCAATAGTTTTGAGGTATTGATGTGAGTAATGTTTGAACTTTTGGTGTCAAGAGCTCTTGCCTATTAGTGATAGGTGTCGTATTTTGGGCAATCCGTGTTTATTTTCAAAAACCTACAGAACTAGTTGAGAACTCTAGCTACTAGATGGATCACTACTCTTCTGAGGGGTCGGATATTAGAGTACACTCACGTACCATGAGTCGAGGATGCGCAAGGATAACCAAACCCCCATACACTCCTCCTCGGGGTACTTGTCTCTTTGTGAACCTCCTTACTAGATTGAGAGTTACCGATAATAAGTGCATGAGTTCTTCGGACTAATGTAAGTATTGAAAGTTGACACTTCCACCTCCTCATATTTGCTAGCCTCTCCTATGCCGTGCATTGCTTTCTTCTCACTCCGAGAGTTGGCATCCACCTTCGCCGGTACATCCAAACCCTTGGCATGATATGCTCTTTCATCATAAACCTCCTTATATCTTTCCTCAAAACAGCCACCATACCTACCTATCAAGGCATTTCCATAGCCTTTCCGAGATATATTGCCATGCAACATCCACCTCGTCATGACTTGATCTTCATGTCATACATGTTCCTGCTACACTAGCAGCGACATACATCGCATACATCATGATAGCTACATCTTCTTTATGTTTTGAGTACCTTGTAAAGTGTGAAAGATCTTCTATACCCTCTTGTAAATTAGAGTGTTGCCCTTAAGTGAGGAAAAGATCCCAAAGTGGACAAATCAAAAGATCCCAAAGAGGACAAATGAGAGTTAAATAGAAAGAGCCATTGAGGCCACAAAAGATAGAAAAAAGATAAAAAGAAAAATAAAAAGAGAGAATGGGGCACACTACTATTCCTTTTGAGAGATCCACACTCGTACTCCATCTTATATCTTGTACTCCATAGAGATTATCATTCATGCATATAGCTATGTGGGGACCTTCACACTATAGAACTTGGCTTGTATATTCCAATGATGAGCCTCCTCAAATGATCTCTAGGTCTTCTTGAGCAAGCAAGTTGGATGCACCCCCACTAGTTCCATTGGAGAGCTTACCTTAGCTCATATGTGCATCCATTGCATGGCAATCCCTACTCCTCACATCATATCTATCATTTGGTTTTCTCTCGCCTATGATTGTCCTCATTGATGTGAGCCTTTCACACCCTTTTTGTTGTCCTCTTCCACCCTATTCTCTCTTTGCCATCCTAAGTGTCAACTCTCGTGCTTACGCTCATCCATTGCATGAGTGCTCAAAATATCGAAAAGGAGTGGATCAAATTGACTTGTACCTGGCTAGTGGTCTGGGGACGAGTCAAGATAAGATTCCAAAGAAGACCAGGTGTGAAACTTTAGTAGATTGAGTTCTCAACAAAATATACTTTTCTCTCGTATTCCCATATCCCCCTTCTTGCACGCAAACACCATTTGGAGACATTCGAGTCACGGACAGCAAGAGCTCTTGCACCTTTATGTTCTTTTGTTGCTTGTGTCAATGCTAATATAGACTCTTGCCTGTTAAGACTTGAATTGAATTGCATGCTTTGATTGCTTTACTTAAAAGTACTTATATGGTTGTGTGGCATGTCACCACAGAAATTGTGCTTGTTATCATTTCCATAATCGAGGACGAGCATGAATTAAGCTTGGGGATGTTGATACGTCCCAAACGTATCTATAATTTCTGCTTGCTCCATGCATGTTTTGTGTGACTTTGCCATGTTTTACATAAACTTCCATACACTTTTGATCATATTTGGACTAACTTATTAACTCAGTGCACCCAGTTGCCAGTTCCTGTTTTCTACTGTTTTTTTATTTCAGGTTTTCCGGCAATTAAAAGTGCTCCAAAAATTCCGGAAAAATTATATAAAAAATCAGCGTCCCGGAAGCTTCCGGAATCACCAAGGAAGGAAGGGAGGGCCACCACCAGGCAGCCAGGAGGGTGCCTGGCGCGGCCCAGCCCTAGACCGCGCCACCTGCCCTTCTGACTGCCTCGTGGCCCCTCTCGGTGCTCCCTTCGGCCCCTATTTTTACCCCCACGGAGGAAACCCTGATTCCAGACCCCTTTTCTCCAGAAGCAATTCCGATCTCCGCCGCCATCGAAAACAAGTTTCGGGGGGACATAATTCATGTGCCGGCACCCTGCCGGGACGGGGAAGTGCCCCCGGATTCATCTCCATCGACGTTGCTTCCCTCCTCCATGAAGCGGGAGTAGTTCCTCCTCGGGGCTAAGGCTTATATCTTGATCTACGTGGTTTCTCTCTATCCCATGATGTGATCTTTGTTGTGATCATAGGCTATGTTAATCTAGGGTGATCCCATGATATTTCCCCTTCCTCTATGTATTGGATTGATGTACTCAATTGATCTTATCTAGTATAATCTCCGAGACCAAGGTGACAGCGGTCTATTGGACATGGGTTAGAAGAATATTATCATGAGTGATTTCCTCTTTTGTGTGTGGATTGAAGATTGAGAGTTACTTGGTGCTTGTCTTTGACTATCCTTTAGATATGTTGTGGTGATTGTGGTACTCTCTTTGGATGTCCGCGGTGACATTGGGAAATCCATAGATTGAGAACTACGAACTCTGAGGTGTGCTTTTGTAGCCCTACACAATTCTCGTCCTCTCTTGACCACAAAGGAATGACCTCCGAGTACGTCTCCATTGCATGTTTTATGGGAAATATCATGTGCTTAGACTATGTTAATGTTGTTGGGAGTTGCCACTAGTGAAAGTATGAAGCCTAGGCCTTGTTTCCATCATTGTTACACCGTTTGCACTCACTTTTGTTACTTCTTTATTTGCTGCACTTCTTATTACAGATTTATATTACTTCGTTTTATCACACCTATCACCCATATTTTACCATCTCTTCGCCGAACTAGTGCACCTATACAACTCCTAGTTTTATTAGGTGTGTTGGGGACACAAGAGACTTTGTGTATCTTAATTGCAGGGTTGCTTGAGAGAGACCATCTTCAACCTCTACTTCCCTGAGTTCGATAAACCTTAGGTCATCCACTTGAGGGAAATTGCTGCTGTCCTACAAACCTCTGCTCTTGGAGGCCCAACATAGTCTACAAGAATAGAAGCGTGCGTAGACATCAGTATCTCACCCACATCAAGCATGCTAGGATGCAACTTGTTATGACCAGCGAACAAAACTAAACTAAACTAAAAACTCAAGCGAGACACTCTTAGAAAAGAACATAACATGTGAAGAAATAAAAATATAGTGCTAATAAAGATGAACTCATAATTGTTGATGAAGATGGGGATGCACGGGGATATCCTCAAGCTTAGATGCTTGAGTCTCCTTGAATATTTCTTGATAGATCCATGGGCATCCCCAATCTTAAGATTTTTTCACTCCTTAATCTCTTTTCAGCATATTCCTTCGTAACACTTGAAAACTTCCTTCACACGAAACTTCTCATAAACTTGATTTGAGTGGTTAGTGCCAAATAAAATAAAGTTTCACATACATAATGTAGATACATATTTATGCACTCATATTATTTATTGGCTAATGTTCCCCAACTTTATTAAAGGTTCTCCCCCCCCAAGAGCCAAGAACAAAGCTCACAAAAGAAGGAAATGCAGTTACAAGGCAGAAATCTAGGAAAATAGGACAGTCGGTGGCACTCGAATTTGTAGAGGCACTTCTATTACTCAAATAAAAAAACTAGAAACTAATGAAAGGTTGGAAATTGTATAATGCTTTTTGTGTAAATATTTCTTATAAATAAATGATCTAGGGATTTCGGCTCTGAAGCGTACAGAATCTATTTTATCGCAGGAAACAATCACTTTCACTTCCCCCAACATTAGAGGCTAAAACTTAGCATTGTCGGATAGAATTGTCCAAGGAAAATCTTTCAAACCCTAGTTCAAACACATGGGATTGGCTCGTAATCTCAAGGACGGAAATGGTGAGGATGGGGAGATGTGCAGGCACATGACACAAAACACAACCAAACACAGGGAGCTACCCAGGTTGAGGCCACCATGGAGGTGTAAACCCTACTCCTGCATGTCCGGGATTGCTCCGGTGGAGATGATAGTGGTGAGCTATAAGTTTGAGATCTGGAATGGTTGATCCCCCTCTACGATGCCCTAGCTATCACTTATATAGTTGCCTTGATCCTCTTCCCCCAAAGTCTGGTGAGAAGGTGATACGCGAGAGAGGATAGTGGCTTCTCGCCCTTCGTTGGTTACCCCAAGTGGAAGGTGAGATGCAGCGTAGCGGCAAGTTTCCCTTGGTGAAGATACCAAGGTTTAGAGTGTCTCCAGTAGGACTCCGATAATGATAAGTAGGTGGCAAGGAAATAATGGCACCGTTTTAGAAAAGAGTTGCTTCCTTGACCTGGACCTGCACACGACACAAATAACTTTGCTCCCAACGAAGTTCAGAGAGGTTGTCAATCTCTCCGGTCTTGTTGTTTACAAAGGATCAAACACAGGCAGCTAGAAAGTAAAAGAAGGAAATAAAATAGCGTATAAACAGTGATGAGTTTATGGACCGGGGTCCCGTGATGTTTAATAGTGATGTCTCTCTCCAAAAAGACGATAAAACTGCTATGCGAGGTAAACAAATAACATCTGGGCAATTGACGGGATTAAAAACGCACCGCAATGCTAACTATGCTACAAAGAAAGGACGAGGCTCAAAAGCATGGGCGGTACGCCAAAATAAGTAGACCAAAATCCAACTGCATCTATTACTAATCATCCACCTTGAGATATCTATCCAGAACATCTCGCTGGTATTAAGTTGCGAGCCCCACCCAAAGTGTAAACCCAAAGCAATAGACAACTGCATTAAAAATCACTTTGCTTAAAGTAAACAATCCTTGCAACCGCGGTTACAAGCACCGTTGTTTCCCCCCTTATGGCAACAGCACATCCCCTAGACTCATGTTTCTGTCACTCAAGTGTGTCATCAGGGGGCATGAACCCACAATCGAGCATAACATTCCCTCTTGGAGTCACTATCTACTACTTGGCCAAAGCAATAAACAGCAACGGAGAACATGCAAGAATTACTTAGGAACAAAAATATAAAAGATAAGAACCAAATATATTACTCAATCACAAACTGAACATAGTCTCATAATCCATCAGATCCCAGCAACCTCAGCGTAGCAACAGAAAAAAAATTCATATGTGCCTCGATCATGTAGGGAAGCTCACGAGGTCTAAACCGTGAAGAACAAAAAGGGGAGGATAACATCACATACCTATTGATCACGGACCCATGGTCCAAGGGATACTACTCACGGATCATCCGGGAAGCGTTCTTGGTGGAGGGGAAGCTCCCGGAGGTCAATCCTCCCTCTGGCAGGGTGCCGGGAAGAGTTCTGTTGGCACTCCCGATCTTGGAAGCGCGGCGACGGCGGATCAGAGGCGAGATTGCGAAAAGGGTTTCTGTCTTCGGAGGTTTTGCGTCACGGAGAATATATATAGGCGAAGGGGGGCATCCAGGCGGGGCACTAGGGGTCCAGGTGCCCCCCTGGCGCGGCCAAGCCCTAGGCCGCACCAAGTGGCCGCCTGGGGCCCTGGTGGGTCCCCTTTGGTCCTCCTTCAGGACTCCGGAAGCTTCCGTGGCGCTGGTTTTTTATCTGATTTTTCCCGAATTTTTGGATCACTTTTAATATGGGGGAAACCTGAAATAATAAAAAAAGCAGAAAACCGTAACTGGCACTGTCGTTGAAAGGACGTGGATGTCGCCTAGAGGGGGGTGAATAGGCGCTTAAAATAATTACGCTTTAGGCTTGAACAAATGCGGAATAAAACTTAACGTTTAATTTGCCAAGCAAGAAACCTAAATAAGCTAGGCTCAACTATGTGCACAACCAACTTATACTAAGCAAGATAAGCAACTATGTGATAGCAAGATATATAACAAGAGCACTAAGGCTATCACAAAGTAGGTGCACAAGTAAATAGGTTGACTAGATGAACAACCTATGGGACAAGCAATGCACAATAATATGAGCAAGCACAAGATAAACAAGGTAATAAGCTTGCTCAAAGTAAAGCTAGAGATAACCGCAAGTGGAGCCGATGGAGACAAGGATTTGTTACCGAAGTTCCTTCTCTTGTGAGAAGTACGTCTCCGTTTGGAGAGAGCGTGGAACACAATGCTCACACGAAGCCAACGAGGGACGACCTATTTCTCCTCGCGCTCTCACCAATGCAAGGTGTCATGATTCCACTATAGGACACTTGAGGGCGGTCACCGAACCCGTACAAATGGCGACCCTTGGGGGCGGTCACCGAACCTGTACAAATGCTCGGGGCTATCTCCACAACCAAATTGGAGGATCCCGTAGCGTCCTAAAGCTTTCCACCACAATGATTGAGCTCCGTAACAACAAGCCTCTAGGGGCCAACACACCCAAGAGGAACAAGCTCTAGAGTGCCAATGCACTCAAGAGTAGCTATCTTCTCAACTTCACTTACTACGACGAATCCTCGGAGAGAACTCAAACCGATGCACCAAATGCAATGGCAAGAGCACACGAAGTGCTCAAGTCCCCAACTCTCAAATCCCACTAAAGCAACAAAAGCTATGGAGGAATATGAGAGGAAGAACAAGGAGAAACACCAAGAACTCCAAGATCTAGATCCACAAGGTTCCCCTCACAAAGAGGAGAGTTGACTTGGTGGAGAATGTAGATCTAGATCTCCTCTCTCTTTTCCATCAAAAAGGAGCAAGAATCATGGGAGAAATAGAGAGATCTCAAGCTTGAAGAGGTCAACAATTGAGGTGAAAAACGAGCTCAAGAACATTGGGGACAATGGGGAAGAAGAACCCCTTTTGTAGGTCCCCACGAATCCAACCGTTATGAGTAGTTTTCTGTGTCCCGAGCGGTACTACCGCACCCCGGAGCGGTACTACCGCTCAAGCGGTACTACCGGACACTAAAAATGATCTACTTCCGCGGTACTACCGCTCGGGCGGTATTACCGCTCTTCCGGGCGGTACTACCGCACAGGAAAAAACAACACGACCGAAACAAGCATAACTTTTCCATACGAACTCCGATTTTGATGATCTTGGGCTTGTTTTAAAGCTATGGAAAATCTCTAGGTCCTCACATATATAATCACCCAAGATCAACAAAAATAAATTCTGCAAATCAAGGAAAGGTTAAAAAGCCAACAAGGTAGAAGGTGAAACCTTCACAAGATAAGAGCCAACTTTTCCATACGAACTCCGATTTTGATGATCTTGAGCTTGTTTTAAAGCTATGGAAAATCTCTAGGCTCTCAAATAGAGAAACACCCAAGATCAACAAAAACAAAATCTTCTAACCAAGAAAAGGTTAAAATGCCAACAAGGTAGAAGGTGAAACCTTCACAAGATAAGAGCCGACAAAAACACCAACATCGAAAACATAAAAGTAGATGTATATTGTCGGGACCCGGGGTTAGCGTATGCAAGCCTCGCTACAACACAATCATATGGAGAGACGAGAACCGTACCCACTTGTCTAAGCAGACAAGGCCAAGCACAGAACGTTCTCGGAAAGCATCGAACGTGAGGGGCATCCCATTCAGGCCGGATGATCAACTGAAATGGGTCCTCATCGTCCGCACACAAGTATAAATGATATGGGTGGTGAACTCCCATAATCATAGACAAGTCGCCTCAACCATACTATCGATTGTATTATAACCCTTACATAGACTTACTCCATCCCGATCACTTAGTCGGGGTCTAGGGCGGGCTCGATCATACATCAAAGTGTGCACGAGACAGAGTCTCGAACAATCGCAACGCGATGCCCCAAGCTGCGCACATCTAAGGGCCACTTGGTGTATAAAAGACCGCCAGCCAGATCAAAACTAAGGTCTCGAAAACCCATACTAAGACATGCATGTTATAAACATACACGCAGCACACATGCCTTGTATGAACAGTAGGTATCATTGCAATTCTCTACAAAGTATATATACTTTATTGATAACTCTTACAGAGTGCACACAGAGATCACAAGCATGTGATCCAACATTACAACAAACAAGCGGAAGAAAAGTAGGTCTGAGTACAGACAAGTTTAACCAATGGCTTAGAGAAGCCTTATCTAAAAACAAGCCCTCCACGAGGGAACCAGTCGTCTGACTGGGACTACACTAGCTTGGTCTTGGTCTGAGTCTTCAATCTTTGAGCTTCGGTTAGAAGCCACCATCGGGGTCGGTGGGTTCATCTAAAACATAGATTAAGCAAACGTGAGTACAAAATCGTACTCAGCAAGACTTACATACGCGCTATACTACTCATGCATATGTATCAAGGTAAAGGGAGGTGGGGTTTCACTTGCAGAAATGCTAGCTTTGACTTGGCTAGTCCTGAACTACGAGTACCAGACTTGAGGTAAGAAGCGTACACGAGTCCACTACATCTCTGCAACCAATAAACCACTATGGTTACTTCCTCGACTTCCCCACGAGAAGCACACCATAGCACTCACGCTTATCTTGGTGTCTTTTAGAAGTATCCAGTTCAAGTTGTCTAATAATCAAGCTAACCTTTCCAAGCAGTCCTTAACCGCGGACGCGGCTATTCGAATAGTTTTGTTAACCCTGCAGGGGTGTACCGCTACACACACGTGTCATCAGTTACCGCCTTTTGCATGTCACCTTTCAAGAGGTGACAGCGAGGATTCCACCACAACACTTCGCCCACAGCTCCGTTCTAGTCCAGAGAGTCGCCTATCTGAGGGGGATCCGTATGGAAGTCCGGCCGAGGTTCCAGTATAGCCTCAAACGATGTGTGCAGGGTCCCAAGCCGGTCTTTAAAATCCGTTCATCCACTTCGCAGACCGTGCCACAGCCCTACCAGAACTCCGAACTACTGCGACTCTTGGGGTTCGAACAGGGTGAGGTACTAGGATGAGAGGGGTCAGTGAGCCCAATGTGTGGTTGTACTCTTCTTCTTGGATCACCACACAAGAACTCGGACTTAAGGCGGTGTTCAACGAGACAACCCACTGTGTACTCCTACACAGCCTCTCATCGTTCACCTTGTATTAGGGTAGATTCACCAACACATTTCACTTTCATCAACACCATGTTTATCATCATCCCGACTCACATCAAAAGCAACCTCGTTGTATCACTAAGCATGCAATAAGCAGTAACAATTGCAGGGGCCACATGATATCAACCAACTCCTACATCTGCTAGGATTGTGGTTTGCTTACTACTGTGACAAGATGATAGGTCATGCAAAGGATATGGGTTCAACTATGCGGTAGAAACGTTATCATGGTGATCATCCTAAACAATGCATAAGAGAGACATGAGAGGGAAGTGGGATTTTATCGACATGATCAATGGGGGTTTGCTTGCCTTGCTGACGAGGTTCAGTCACGGGGTCTTCAACGAAGGGGGTGATCTCAGATTCCGGCTCCACTTCTATCAGCAACATGACAATCATAGGATCAACATAATGTACAGTGCACAATCACATGAATAATATTGCAATGGTGATGTTCAAGGTACTGATGTGTTGAGCATTCCATTTAAAAGGAGTATATTGCATTTGAAATGCAAATTCAAACTCCATTTGATTTATCGATGAATTTCAAATGCATTTGAATGCATGAAAGTTCATTTGAAAAGTTTGATCATGAAGTGATGTGGTATAGTTGAAGTAAGGTCTCTGATGTGTGGATGAATCCATTGGAATTAAGGTTGTTGCAAAAATCATTTGCAAATTCACTCCAAATTTGAATTTGAAAAGGATCCATATGCATGTTTGCTACTGTTCACCCATTTTAAAATGGCCAAACATGAAAACAAATTTCATATTCATAATCCTTGTATTTTTCTGATAATTTTAGACATATTATTTGTCCAATTTGGAGTTAGGATTAAAAAGTTATTGAATTTCAAAGTTTAATCTATTTTCCGGAATTTTCTGAATTAATTAAATTGCTTTTCTATTTACTGTGTCAGCATGACGTGAGGGTGAAGTCAGGGGGGGCTGACCTGTGGGCCACCACTGTCAGTGTCACAGGGGGTTAACCCCGTTTTAATTAAAATTTGATTTAAATTAGAGGGGGCTGGCCCCACCTGTCATTGACCCATGGGGTCAATTAGGAGGGGGGTTAGCCCCCTAAGACAGGCCACGTCGGCGTCCACCGGCGTTTAAACGCCGGAAACCACCGAGACGGCGGCGCTCATGGGGACAGTGGTTCCGGCCACGGCTTGCCAAACTGAGGGCACAGAAGTGCTTCTCGTGCCCACCCGCATCACGTACACCACACGGGCGTCACCGGGGTGGCCGGAGTTGACGCCGGCGTCGACTTGCACGGCGGCCGTGGCATGGCGTCGACGGGAAGGTGGTTAGAGTGCACGATTTTGAGCGCTGGGTGGCTCGTTGGACTCCTGGGGGCTCCAGGAGCTGCATGGACACCTCGGGGTGGAAGAACGACGCACAGGGCGAGCTCTAGTCCAGCCATGGCGGCGGACGTGCTCGGCTCAAATGGAGGTTGAGGCTAGGAGAAACAATCCATGGCAAAAACATAGGGCTTCCGTTCCTCTTCTCACCAGGAGTTCGGCGGAGCAGCCGGAGGGGACGTAGATGACGAGGAGGCGACGAATTTCGCCTGGGACGGTTGCGGAGCCGGCGGCGGCTTGTTGACGATTCCGGTGGCTTGAAGTTAGGGGGCTTGCGATCTTCCTCTCGAAGACGAAGACGACGTCGTTGCGCTCACTGGACCAACTTGTCGGGGCTTTTGAGCTTGATGGCCGCGCGGATGCACGACGGTGCTCCGGCGATCTCACGGGCGGAGCGGGGAAACGACGAGGGAGGATGGGAAGAGGGAACCAGAGGAAGGGGAATGGAGGAGGGCTTCCAGCCGCTTCTCCTGGCGAAGAGATGAGGACGGAGGAGCAGCTCCGTGGCCAGAAGCAGGAGGTGGCAGCCATGCGAGGCGCACGGCTCGGCCGTCCCTCCTTCTGGCAAAGGAGGAATACGACAGTGAGGCCAGCTGGGCTGGGCCGGCCTAGGTGAGTTGGGCCAGGTAGGTGGGCCTCTTTCCTTTTCTAAAAAATATTTTCTGTTTAATTCTTCTGACATTTGTTTTGCTGTGGTAAAATAATTACCTAGGAATTTTATAAAATCCTCAAATATTTATCTTGGACATATGTGACATAGTACTAGCCATTCCCAAGATTTGAAGATTTTTGGAATTCAAAATATTTGAATCCAATTCAAATAGAATTTAAATTTAATTTCCAAGCCTCTGTTTGAATTTTTGAAATATCCATGAGCATGGGTTTGCTCCCAAACCATTTTTAAAATGATCAGCATCATTTATAGGAATTTTCCAAATACTCAAATGATTTTTGGAAAAATATTTTTATCTGGCCATTTGATTTAATTCAAATAGGGCTTTTCTTTTCCCCATTTTGATTTGCAATTTGAATTTTGACATGAATGCAAGGTACCTCTGATCCTAGCACATACCTAGAAGAGGGTTCTGACATATATGAAATCCGTTTTCGATGAAGAAGAGCTTGTAATGAATACGAACTCAAGCTCCAACACTCACAAAGAGACAAACCAAAAAAGAACCAAAAAAGATGATGCCAAGGATGCAAAGGTTTGAGCTCTCCACGAACGATGCGGCCTAGCCTATAAACCGGTCTCCTAACTACCACCATGAGAACGGTAAATTAGAAACCTATAAATTGTCTTGCGCATAATCCACTTGAGCTTGATGATGACGATCATGTCCGCCTCAAGTTGGAACACCTTTCTTGGTTGCCGGCTCGATGAAAACTAGTAAATTGCTCCCCCATACTCCATTATGGGCGAGCCTCCTTTAGGCATATCTTCACAAGACCATTATCACCAAATGGTCAGCAAGCTCCAAGCATATGATATCTTCATGATGCTCCTCTTCACCTTGCACACATCAACTTGACCAATCTTTGGTTAGCTCCATAAAGAACACCTTGGTCAACACGTAATCTTCATCTTACAACCTTGAAGCCACCATATGATCTTCAAGCGTTGCCTATGGACAAACCTTAAAGTATAACTCAAGTAAACCATTAGTTGATGTCTACGCACACTTCTGTTCTTGTAGACTATGTTGGCCCTCCAAGCGTAGAGGTTTGTAGGAAAGCAACAATTTCCCTCAAGTGGATGACCTAAGGTTTATCGAACTCGGGGAAGTAGAGGTTGAAGATGGTCTCTCTAAAGCAACCCTACAATTAAGATACAAGAAGTATCTTGTGTTCCCAACACACCTAATACAATGGCAAATTGTATAGGTCCACTAGTTCGACGAAGAGATGGTAAAATATGGGTGATAGGTATGACAAAGCACGGTAATATGAATCTGTAATAAAAAGTGCAGCAAGCAAACAAGTAGTAAACGTGAGCGCAAACGGTATTGCAATGGTGGAAACAAGGCCTAGGCTTCATACTTTTACTAGTGGCAACTCCCAACAACATTAACATAGTCTAATCAGATGATATTTCCCATAAAACATGCAATGGAGACATACTAGGAGGTCATTCCTTTGTGGTCAAGAGAGGACGAGAATTGTGTAGGGATACAAAAGCACACCTCAGAGTTCGTAGTTCTCATCTATGGATTTCCCAATGTCACCGCGGCCATCCAAATAGAGTACCACAATCACCACAACATATCTAAAGGATAGTCAAAGACAAGCATCAAGAGACTCTCAATCTTCAGTCAACACACAAAAGAGGAAATCACTCATGAAAATATTCTTCTAACCCATATCCAATAGACCGCTGTCACCTTGGTCTCGGGGATTATACTGGATAAAGTCAAGTGAGTACATCAATCTAATACATAGAGGAAGGGGAAATATCATGGGATCACCCTAGACTAACATAGCATATGATCACAACGAAGATCACATCATGGGAGAGAGAATTGACCACATAGCTACTGGTAGAAACCTTAGCCCCGAGGGGAACTACTCACACATGGACATGGTGAGAGATAGAGTTGTTGATGGAGAGGTGCAGCCCGAAGGAGATGAAGGAGACGGTGGCGGCGGCGGCCATGGCCACGGCGACGGCGACGCCCACGGCCACGGCGGTGGCCACAACCCTTGGGGGCAGCGGCCCTAGGCCCCCTTCTTCTTCCTTGGAGATGGTGCTGCTGTGGAGATTGATCTCCCTTCAAAACGGCTGCCAAGGGGGAGGAAATTTCGTGGTGCCCTTTGACCTAGGTTTCCTCTCTTTATATAGAGTCTCGGATTCCCATCATCCAGATTACGTCTTTGGTATTTCGGGCCTCCAGGGAGCATCCGAACTCCGATTGGGCCGAATTGTATGTCTAGATCCACCGGAAAAATATCCCTACAACTGTTTAGTTTTAAGTTTTTCCGTTTGAGGCCGTCTGCTAGCGCTTACGAGGCGATCTTTAAAACCTGTCTGGTGGAGACAGATTTCGGGAGAGTTAGAGTCCAACTCCTACAAGGCTCCTTTTTGTGATTTTTCTTTATCCAAGTGATTCCTACACATAAAGTACAAAAACAAGAACTTGTGCACTCTTGCAACCATTAATAGGTTAGTTCCAAAATATGTTATAAAAGATATGAAAGTGTATCAAAAGCATAGCAATATCACACAAAACATGCATGGAGCAAGCATAAATTATAGATACGTTTGAGATGTATCATTAGTCCATAAAGATTGTCATCAATTACCAAAACCAAACATAAGGGCACATGCCCTTTCAATCTCCCCCATTTTGGTAATTGATGACAAACACATTAAGAGGGTTTATATGATGAATTATGCTAATCATCCAAAGTAAGTATGCATGAACAAGATGGTAAATGCTTAAGAACAAAACCAAAGCATGAACCTCCTCAAACAAAACCCTCTAAACTTCTCCCCCTTTGGCATCGATTGCCAAAATGGGCGGAAAACTAAGAAGGCCGATATAGAATGTGTTCCTCCCAAAAGGGGTGTATTTCTCAAGAAATGAGTGGAATAAGATACCCATATCCAAAGATACATGGTGGGAGGAAAAGAAAACTATATAGAGGATCCAAAGATTGCAACAAAGAGATGAGATGGCACAAAGGCATAAGAAAATGCAGGCAATCAAACGATCCAACATGCCAAAAGATTATAAGATTTTATGATTTGAGCATAGGAGTGTTATAAAGAAAATAGAGAGGTTCCCCAAGATTTGTGCACTATTTAGAATCTTTGTATTATAATACAAAGTTCACAAAAATTGGATCATCACTCACCCAAAATAGATAGAAACACAACACAAGTGCAAGTGTGCAAAGATATGAGACAAAGTCTAGCACTTGCACCAAACCAATGGTTGAGAAAATAGCAAAAGAGATAATCATAGGAATGGGCTCAACCAACAAGATGTGTGTGAGTCATGGCAAAGCACTTGATACGACTAGTACAAGGATGACTATTTAAGCATCAACATAGTATTGAAGAAATGAGACTCAAAGTGCTAGACATGTCCTTCCAACATAAGTTAATAAGGTCACACACACAAACACCAAATGGGTTCACAAGCTTAAGTAAAATGCAAAGTAAAATCAAGGCTTGTGACAACCCCATGGTGAAGGTAGAAAATAATAGGCTCATCAAGACAAGCATGAGGACAACAATCTTCACCACCAAAAGAGTGCACACTAGGATGAAAAGAATTAAGACACACACTCAAACACACACGCTTTCATGTAACCACCGAAGAATTTAACATTAAACATAAAAGGTGGACATGAAAGAACAACGATATCCACTAACAGTGTAACTTCTCTCAAGTGTATGAGATTCTAGGTAGACAAAATATCCACAAAGAAGCAAGTACACACGAAATAGTCACAAAAGGAAAGAACAAGATATCCAAACGGAAGTCATAAATATACGAATAAGACCTTTGCTTGAAAGCATAGCCAATGGCTTAATATTATCTTATTGTATAACAATGAAATCCACACAAACAACCGTCAAAGTCATCACAACTAGTAACAAGGTACCAAGACATAGTTGGGATGCTTTGAACAAGGAAACAAGTATCGCAATCCAATAATATATATCTTGCAATTCTAGAACAAATCAAGAACCGCAACAATTGCAAATGAAGAATGTCATGCCATGATGCAACCTACACAACGTTGGAAGCAAGAAAAGTATGCATGAGGTAGATACTTGTTACCGAGATAGCATGGGAATGATGTAGTAGATAAAGTCTTCATTGATCGTCCTATCTTGACTCCAAAAGGCACATGGTGACACCACCTTCCTTTTGACTAAGACGATCCTCCACTGCATCTCCAAAGTTCCTAGAAACAACATTAACAAACAAAATGGTACCCAAACTCATTGGGACCCAAGAGTTAGAGGAACAAACATACATAGGACAAACTCCACGAGAATAAGTGCATATGGACATGAAGATGAATTCCATGCACATATTAGCCAATAAAGAAGTGGATGGAGTTTAACCAAAATATAGGATCAAAGAAATAAACCGTGCATCGAAACTACACATAGCAACTATGCATGCACAAGACTTTCAAGAACCAAAAGGAACACAATTTGGACAAAACACCAAGGTAAATCAAGATGGCACACCAAAGGGTGACACAATCATAAGGTTGTCCAAATTAATCAAACGTCCAAATCAACACATGATAGGAGACAAGTAGAAATTAACACATGGTCAATTGCTACACTCACCAACAAATGAGAAGAAATACCAATTGAATCCCAACCCAATCAACACATGATTGAATAGGAAAATAATTGAAAAGGATACCAAGTGACCATTAGATTCCAAAATAAATTGCAATTGAACATAAGATTTAAACATAAACTTGTCACTTGGATTATACCAAATAAAAGATTCATCAAGGAATGGGGTATCAATTGAAACATCAATTGATAGAGCGCATGATACCAAAATAAAAGATATCAAAGAAGGAGATATCCAACTCTCAACAAGAGAGCACAATTCCAAACAAACTATGCCCTCAACAATTTTATGATGACACAAAGCACCAAAGAGAATATGCCTTCCAATAACACACACTTGATATGGATCATAAGATGCTAGCTCCCCCAGGAGATGTGCATTATAGAGAATTTACAATTGAATAAAAAATGCACAAGATGGGATCATCACTTTCACTATATCTAGACAAACACTAGACAAGATCACGAAAACACATGATCCACAAGTGGCTAGGAAGACAATGAGAGTTAAAACCACAATAAAACATTGGCAAGTAATAAGGAAATTATAAACAAGCCAATGTAAAGGTGATCAATAATTTCTACCACATATAAGAGTACCAATTGTTAAGCACAAGAGGTATATGGAATTAATTCCGGGTGGTAGATAACATTAATATAAATTATCATCTTTACAATAACAACCATAAGCATGTAGCAAAAGATAAGAATTGATCATAATTCTTACAAAGAGATTCTTGATGGCTTCAAGTATGCATCCAATCATGCAAGCAATGATTGGAATAACTTGGATCAAACGGTTCCCTCATAGAAAATACAAGTACATATTCGAGGGAAACCGTATCAAGAAAATTTCACACACTCAAGATCCATAAGATGAGAAATGAAGTTAATTTAAGAAAATTGGAACTTGAGGAGCAAACATGCCACCTAAATAGATAATTTACAATATAAATTCTAAGTGGCAAAACCTCAAATGTACACATTTTATAGGTGTGTAATATGCACAAAGCACATTACTCCCCCATAATGTGATATCCCAAAATTTACAACAAGGGGCAAACAAATACCAACAAGAGATAATTAATGGATATTTTCGAATTTGAATTTATCATGAGTACGACATACCACATAGAGACTAGATAATCTTATAATACCAATAATAGGTGGTATTCCTCATGTATACACATTTTTAGGATTGTGAAGTGCACAAGGCACATCACTCCCCCAAAATGGGATGATCCATTAATCTCTCACAAGAGCCAACTAAGATAGAACCAATATGAAAAATAGGCTCAACACAACACTCAAACATACATGATGTGCAAACCAACATATACATAATTGGAAGCACAACATATACAAACACATTCAAGGTACAAAACCAAAACATACAAAGGGGCAAGTAACTTTCAATGTAAACTATTTAAGTACAAGTTACCGTAAGGAGGCACATTGGATATACGATAGACACATGATAGTCCAAATGACTTGGCTTGAGACAATGTGATTAATGAAGGTCCCCTAATTATTCATAATGTATCCAAGTCTCCAATGCCCTCCACATCACCTATTGATCAAGTTTGAGCTTGTTGGTCCCCAACCAAGTTGGGTCCTAAGAGGTTAGTCACAATAGGCTTGGCAACCCAAATGGTTCTTTTCTTGTCACCACTTTGAGTGCCAACAAATTTGGAAACCACATTGCCAACCTTATCCTTCCGAAGAGAATAAACATCATCAACTATAATAGGGTTGGATAAGGTACCGTTCGTGCATGAAGAAGCAAGATGAGCCTTCTCACGACATAGGTAGCAACATCTACTATTTCCTTTCATCATGGTTGATTTCTCAACATGAATATCGTTGACTTGAGTCTTCTTGGGAAGTGGCTTCACTTCACCTTGCGGTTGAACTTGAGGCCTCTTCCCTAGTTGCTTGTCACAAAGGGGCTTCTTCTCCAAAGGGCAAGATCTAACATGGTGCCCTTCAACCTTGCACTTGAAACAAATAATCTTGGCCGAATTCTTGACTTGAGATTGACCCTTCTTCTTGTTAAACATGGACTTCTTATTGTTGGAGTTGAATCCAAGTCCACTCTTGTCATTGGGGGATTTTTGTCCACACAAAACCTTGTCAAGTGTAGACTTCCTGACGGGGATCAACCCCAGCAAATCCCATGGTCAGGGACCCTGGGTTAGTCATAGAGATGGCACAGGTTGGATGATACTCGTCGGCTAACAGGAGAAGCACTTCCTGCTCGACATTATTACGTGAGGGGCGATTACAGTGGAGGCCAGCATACTCTTGCCAGGTAATAGGGACGCTATGCCAGACTTGTTGAACCCGGAGACAAGAGCGGCCTTTTAGTACCCAGCCTCACTACTTTGACGAACGTGAATAAACAGCATATAAAACTGAGCATGATCCAAATTATAGTTTTGAAGCCCTCGAGATGGTTCTGCACGACTGCGTAGTCGGCATGATGATTTTGTAGCCCTCAGATGTTTCTGCACGGCTGCGTAGCCGGCAAGATGATTTTTTAGCCCTCAAATGTTTCTGCACGACTGTGTAGCTGACAGGATGATTTTGTAGCCCTCAGATGTTTCTGTGCGACTGCGTAGTCGTCTTTGGCGACTGATCGAGAATGCATATATGTTTTGGAATCATAACATATAAGAGTGTAAAGAAAACTTAGCTGTAGGATCGATGCGGCGGAGGATGTCGAAGATGAGCAGTCGAGTAGTCGAAGATGAGCAGTCGACGTGGCGAAACGGAGTCGATGTGATGACGACTGCGACGTTCAGCCCCCGAGTCCGCGAGCCCCCGAGTGTTGAGGCGGCGGAGTTGTGCAGCGAAGTCGTCGTGATGAATTTATCCGGCGAGTGACGAGAGGACTCGATGTGGCGATTCATGCGCGATGGAGCTCGGTACGGGAGAGCCCATAAAAAGGAGCTCGGCGCAGGATGATTTGTGTGCTTGGAGTCGACGGTGCGGCGAGTGACTGAGAAGGACTCGACGCGTCGGGCGGGATCCTTCGATTGCTCGTTGTGTGATGTCGTTGTAGCGGCGCGAGTCAATGTAGAAATCTTGGCGAGTCATCCATGGCATGTCGAGTTGGAGTAGAAGTCTTGTGGTTCAAGATTGAACCCGAATTTGCGATTGGAAATTCGCGATCTTGCGTACATCCAAAAATGCGTTGCAGTGAGAGAGCCGCTGACGGAGATCTAACCGTTGGAATTTTCTGAAATTTTTTGTGCTGATGAGGGATTGAATCCCCCATGCTTTTACCAGAGGGATCTTCAAGTTGATGTCCGAACCAATGTCAGGAATTTTTGTGATGGAGTCGCGCGGAGTTCCGTCATATTCCGAGAGTGCTTCAGTGCGCGGGTCGCCGAGGGAGATCCAGCCGTTGGAATTTGGTTTTTTTGTCCTGTAGGCTGCGCGTGAGCGCTTTTGTTGATGTCGATCTTCGAGTGGCACGCTCGAAATTTTCTTGTTTTCTGCGTGAGCTTGATGTAGTTGTTGAAGAAGCCCTTGAGTTGTGACTTTCTGAAGACGGGACCGCCGAGATCGTGATTCCAACCTTTGTATTTCCCACAGACGGCGCCAATTGACGGGGATCAACCCCGGCAAATCCCATGGTCAGGGACCCTGGGTTAGTCATAGAGATGGCACAGGTTGTACGATACTCGTCGGCTAACAGGAGAAGCACTTCCTGCTCGATATTATTACGTGAGGGGGCGATTACAGTGGAGGCCAAGGCGAGTTCTCGCAAGACCAGGAGAGTAGATTGTGTATTGGATTTCTCGGACGACGGACAAGCGACACATGGGGCACGATTTACCCAGCTTCAATCCCCCGGAGGGAAAACCCTACATGCTGCTTGTCTGATCTTGTATTGATGATGATGTACAGGGGTGCCGTGAGGGATTTGGTGGAGAGAGATCTATCTAGTCCTATGCGTGGGGGTTTTGTTGTTGGGTTGTGTCCTCTCTAGAGAGGTGCCCCTGCCTCGCTTTATATAGATAGCCAGGTAAGGGTTTACATGAGTCCTAGTCGACTACAAGTAGGAGTCCTTGTCTTGCGCCTCAAGTCTTCGTCTTCACGTCTTACTCCATCATGTCGGTGTCCACGAGTGGGCCCCTGGTGGGCCGCCAGCCATGACACGCACCAGGTACCCTCACGTAGAGGAGTCGTGGGGTCACCCCCTCGTCACTTCCCTTCATGACCCTTTCCCAAGTCTTTCTTCAAAGAAGTTACTTGGGCCTTGAGCTCTTTGATTTCCTCTACATGGTTAGTAACAATACAAGTACTAGAGGAAGTAGAAGCATTGTTAGAGAAACAAGGCAAGGAAGGTAATTCATCACAAGATGTAGTAACATTATGAGTGGATTAATTACAAGGACTAGCACAAGGAAATATAGCATATTGAGTAGAAGTACTGCTAATGTCCACATGAGGAACTAATTTAGAAACCTTAGCCTCATGAGCTAACTTTAGCACATTATGGGAGACTAGAAGATCCTCATGAGAGCTTGAGAGCTTTTCATGACTTTCTTCCAATTTCCCATACTTGCTAGTTAGCAACTCAAGTTGAGCCTTTAGCTCAACATTCTCCTTTAGGATGGATGCTTCACAAGAAATAGAGTTAGTAGCACAAGCATCATCAAGAATAATGGAAGGTGAAGACGACATGGCAAGCTCTTTCGAATAAGAAGCTTTTAGTTGAGCATGCGACTCGGTGAGTTTGATGAGCTCACCCTTAATGACCCGTGAGCCATTTCCGAGGTGCTCAAAATCCTCAAGGAGTTTAGCATGTGCAACTTCAAGCTTAACATGTTTAGTTTTGATAGAATTAGCCACCTCAAGGGTTCTATCAAGAGATTCCTTTACTTTAGATAACTCTAAAGCAAAAGTCTCCTCAAGAGATTCCTTGGTGGTTTCTTCACACCCAAGAGCTTGAGATAGATCCGCAATTTCATTAGCGTAATCACGCTCAAGGCTTTTCAATTTATCAATGGTGGCCTCATTCTCCTCGATATGAGCTTCCAACTCCTCAATGTATTTATTGCCCTCAATGGCAATAGACATAATTTCCATGAAGTTGGAGCAAGCAATTTTATTCTTATGAAGAGCTTTAAAGATCATTTCTCCCTTAATTTTTAAGGAAGCAATATTACCATCCTCTTCAACATTATCTACATCATCACCATTACTCGATATGGGTGTCAAAGAAGGAGATACCTTTAACTCCTTAACCATAAGGCAAAAATGAGTAACACGAGATGATGATGTAGGGTCTCTTGAGGCACCATTCAAGACCACATCTTGTTCCATGGATTTTTGGTTTTCCTCTACATTGTTAGCACAATAACTAGAGGAAATAGAGGCATCGTTGTCTGTAACAGCCCAGAATTCACAAAAATTAAAAATTTTGTTTTCGGTGTGAATTGTTTGATTGTCTGATTTGTTTGCGGTGTTTGCATCCCCGATTTATCGATCGGCGATTATTTTTTTCCCCTCTTATCTCGTACCAGATGGAGACCGACCCTTGCCACCCTGACACTCGACCTTTGCGACACCGGGTTTCACCCGATCACCGTCGCGAAAACCGCACAAGACCAGCCGCAGCCAACGGAACAAAAGCCCCGTTTAATAAGAAAATGGGTTATTTTTATAGTGCGCCGGAAAGTGTTCTTGGAACGGTTCCAGGGCAAGAGGTGAACGCCGCCGACTCGACGCGCTGATCGCGAATTTCGAAATTTTACCCGAATCGGAGGTCCTGCGGACCCCCGGCGGTCAGAAATGAAAACACCGCGCACGCGAGAGAAAAACCGGGGATGTTTTTGCAAACTGCCAGCCACCTGGGCTATATAAAGACTACCACTCTCCCACCCCTTTCTAGGGTTTCCCTAAGCCAAAATTGTAGCCACCCCCTCCACATTGCCCCAAAAATACCCCATTTTCGTCCTTTTGCTAGCCCATCAGATCTGGACCGTCAGATCGCCCGATCTGACGGCCAGGGAGCTGCCACGTCACCCCATCTCTCCCACCTAGCCAGCTCTCCTCTCTCCTCTCACCTCTCACCCGTGGAACCGCCGCCGCATCGACGGCCACGCCGCCGGCCGGCAGCCCGCTCTGGTGACCTCTCCTGCCGCACCCCTTCTCCTCTCCTCCTCCCTCAAAGTCGCTTCCATCTTCCCTCCCTTGCAGGTTGCGACCACGCGCCATGGACCGAGGCCGCCATGGCCGCCTCGAGCCCGAGCTCGCCGTCGGTTCCCTCGGCTCGCCTGCCTCCTCCCCTTCACCCGATCCGGCGAGCCCCTCCCCCACCGAGCCAATATCCGGCCCTCCTCCAGCCGCCTCGTCGCCGCCCTTCGCCGGCGTCGGCCGCCGGCGCCGTCACCTGCAGGTCCTCGGTCGTGGACGAGGAGGCTGCCCGAGAAGCCAGCCAGTCGTACCCTGGGCTGGCCCAGCCAGCCGCGGGTCCAGCCGGCTTGCGCCGCCTCGGCCCGTCCAGCAGCCGCGGCCCAGCGCCCCCAGTTCAGCCGCCAGTGGGCCGAGCCCGTTAGGGGTGAGGCTCTCCTTTTTATCTTGTATGTTTTTTTCTTTTGTTTATTTTCTGCTAAGTCCTTAGTTTTTATGCTGCTGGTACGCTTTTGTGCTGTAATTTACGAGTAAACTGTAGCCCGGATGACGTTGTGCCCAAAAGTAAATTTGTTTAGAATTGTGTGTACTTCAGTTCATATTTTGTGAGCATTTTGATTTGAGGCCATCTTGATGATGTTAACCTGTGTTGAAGTGGGCATCAGGCTGTTAACTGCTACTTATTTTCTGTCATGTGCTGCTGCTGTTATTTTATTGCAAGTTTGCTTGATGATTGTGACACATCCATGAGGCCTATTGCATTGATTCATGTTGCATACTATTAAGCATCATGTCTACTTTCATTATATATATTGCATTGTCATGTTTGCATCCCTGGTCATAGTTATTTTTAGCTCCAAAGTTGCTATGCCACTGTTTTTGACAACCACCTCTGTTTTTCACTAAGTCTGTAACTTTCCGATGCCATGTTGCATGCTTAATATCTTTTGATCTGTTATGCCTATGACCTTGATTCTTGTTTGTACCTGATCACCATCATGTCTAGTTCATGCCCATCTATTGCTATGTCATGTTGCTGCACATTTGCATATAGTTTTTCTCCTGTTTATACAGCATGAATATAACAGTTTCTGCCATGTTTTCCTGATTTTCACTAAGTCCTAGACCAGTAATGTTTTATTGCATTTTGCTTGGGCTATAAATAGTTGTTCATGATGCCTATTTGCATGATTCCTTTTGCCATGCCTTCCCTGCCATGTCTACTTTAGTTTCATATCACTTGTGAGCATGTTTTCATTCATTATCTTGTTTATGCATTGCTCTAGAGTCTGCTTCCTGATGATGGCAGATTGTGTGCATAGCTTGTTTTGCTTGTATCTTTTTAATTGTAACTCCGTTTGGAGTGTTCTTTATATGTAACTTGATTAGTTTTTCGTGTACTTTGTGTTTGTGCTATTGTTTGTTGTTGTTAACCAACCTAAAATATGGTTTAGGGCAGAACATTACCAAATGTTCTAATTGTCGTGCGGCACTTAGTGATATGCCATATTTAGGTTGTGCCTCACTTAAATTGACTAGCATAGATAGATTATCTTATGCTTCACCTCTTGTAATGTTTTTGTGCTATGTCATGCTTGAGTGAGATGCCATGTTAATAACCTTTGCTCATCTTGTGTAGCTAAACAACTTGAACCCTTGTAAATGTGTGGTATTGTCGTGTGTGACGAGTACTCCACTTAACCTGTTAGTAACCGCTCTTGACGGTAGGTGCGATGTCTCGTGTTGCCTTCTTGTTGATGCTTGCTCGTGTTTGCTTCATAGTAATAGATGCTTGCTCGTTGATTGCTTTCCAGTGTTTACCGTCTTGTGTGCTTCCGCGGGTACCTTCGGAGACGATGCGAGCTTGCGATCAACTACACCTTCGGAACCCGACTTATCAACAGGCAAGGACTATACATTACTTATGATCCATTCTATTTCAACCAGCGGTTTGCATGCTAGTCTAGGTTAGGTTCGATGTTTGATCCTACCACATGTTTACAGCCTCTTTCAAACCGATACAGCCATGTCCCCTCCCAGCAAACCATGTACTGCTATGTTAGTATTGCTCTTTGCTCAGCCACTGCTTAGTATGCATGCTAGGATGTTATCAACTGTTATCCTGTTACTCCTTGGATTGGGCTATCACATTATTATATTGTTGTTGATGATATGATTACTATAAATGTTGACTATATTCGACGAAGGGTGGAAGGTCTAGGCTATCCCGGCCCAAAGCTTTGTTCCATTCGAGTCACCTAGGATCCGAGTTCCGGGTATTGGTTTTAAGACTGAGCGTGCCTAACCGCATGTGGGATTGTATGGGGTCCCCTTTTCTTACCTATCTAGCTTCAAACATTTCTAGAGGTGGCCCAAGATGATTTACCATTTGAAACCATGCATATATGTCTGTCGGGTCGCTCCTAGAAGATATCCTTTAAAATAACCCGGGCCAGCGGAGACATGGTTTCTCTGTTGGTCCACACTGGTGAGCTAGAGGCCTGCCCGCATGTGAGGGGATCAGTTACCTCGACCTTGGCCAAACGGAAGAGTCCTTTCCGAGAGCGTGGCCAGCTTTTGGGTTGGGTGTCGACTCCCTGGGGGCCACCCGGATTTGTTCGTTGTTAGCTAGAGGGACTGATACGTCTCAAACGTATCTACTTTTCCAAACACTTTTGCTATTGTTTTGGCTTCATTCTTGCATGATTTGAACGAAACTAACCCGGAACTGACGCTGTTTTCAGGAGAGCTACCAGTGTTGTTTTCTTTTGTGCAGGTTTCTGGATATTTAGGTACGCTGGAAAAATCCCAAAAAATATATAAAAAATCAGCGTTCCAGAAGCTTCCGCAAGTCCAAAGGGGGGCCACAGGAGGGTGCCTGGCGCGGCCCAGCCCTTGGCCGTGCCACCTGCCCTCCTGGCTTGGTCCCACGTCCCCCGGTGCCCTACTTTTGCCCTATTTATTCTCCCGACATAGAAACCGTAGAACAGAAGTCGCTTTTCCAATCTACGTCGCGGAGCCGCCGCAACCCTTTGTTCTTCTCCGGGAGAACTAATCTGGAGACTGCTTTGCCCTCCGGTGAGGGGAAATCATCGCCTCTCCATCACCCCTCCATGACTTCCTCTCTCATGTGTGAGTAATTCCCTGCTGTAGGCAAAGGGGATGGTAGGGATTGGATGAGTTAGATCATGTAATAGTTCAATCAGATTTTTGGGGGCATGTTGCCTATCATCTACTTGGTGTTTATCATCTCTGTTACAACTTATTGCTCTTAATGCTTGTCACTTTGGGCCCGAGTGCCATGATTTCATATCTGATCACCCTTTTGTTTCTTGAGTTTGTGGTGTTCTTGATCCTATCTATGAGTTGTATGCACCTATTATAGTCCGGAACCGGCGATCCCAATGGTGACAGCTTGGGACACCAAAGGGGATGGACTATAATTTGAGGATTCCGTGTATCCATGAAGTGTTAATGCTTTGTTCCGGTGCTCTTTGACAGGAGTACCTTAATCTCCCTAAGTTCCTTTTGGCCCCGTTTGTAGCGGGAGGGTAGGACAAAAGATGTTGTGCAAAGTTCTTATATGAAGCACGTACAACTACCCTGGCATACACGCCTGATGTTTGATATTTGCCTAGATGATCCTTTCTTTTCTGTGAGCCTTGCCCGTGTTAGAATCTATTACATGTTCATTCTCATCCAAGCAGCGCCCAACCATCCATCTCCCTAGCCTATAGTGTTTTCTTTCCTGCTGGTTATTAGTTATTTATTTTGTTGTTTTACTTTTGCTGTGTCACCACCACCATCACCACTATTATCACCACCACTACTACCACCATATCACAGTTGCTACTAATACCTTTGTGCAAGAAAGTGTTTATTTCAGGTGAAGTTGAATTGACAACTCAATTGTTAAATCATGTACGTATTCTTTGTGTCCCCAAGTGTTGAATCAATAAATTGGGTTATCTTGCCCGCGAAGACTATCTCGATCCCCTACAGTTGAGGGTTATCAAGTACTGTTTTCTGGCGCCGTTGCCGGGGACCATAGCTTTATTTACAGGTCTACTTGAAGTATCCTACCTGCTGCACGCTATCCACTATGGGTAAGAAAGGAGACCCCAAGGTTCCGTTCTTACCATCCCGTACGAGAAGAGGTACTGCTCTTAGCACTAGTGCTAAACTTGATTCACCTTCAGTTATGAGTCAGTTTGATTCACCTCAGTTACATGCTACTTCTACTGAGTCTGGCAATATGTTAGATACTTTTGATGATGCTTCTATTACCTTTGAGACTACAGGTTCACTTGGTTCTTTTATTGAAGAACAGATTGTTGCTGCTGCCCGATTCTCGGGTGTTGAAATTCCTGTTACCCAAACACCTATTGGAAAAACTCATAACTTTGCTGGCCTTAAGGAGAAACTCCTTGAGGATGATTATATTACGCTTGATGATGATTTTTGTAGGGAGCTTAATGAATGTGCTGATTTTGACCCTGCTACTATAAAGAAGTTGCTAGCAAAGCATTCCCTGAAGAACAAGTTTACTCCTGATCCTACTTTTTCTACGTCTCCTATATGCATCACTGATCCTGATTATGATTTCTCTGTTGACCTTTCCCTTATATCCACAGTTGAAGCTGATCCCATCTATGGCAGAGAAAATGATGGTTCTATCGAGCACCTGACCAAACTCACTGAGTTGGGTGGCTTGTTTACTACTGATGAAAGGATCCGGAACTTTTATGTGACCAAGCTTCTTCCTTTTTCCTTGAAAGGAGATGCTAGAGCATGGTATGATGCACTACCATGTGGTTCCATTCAAAGTCCTCAAGATATGGCTATATCTTTCGTTGATAAGTATTTTCCTGCTCATATGCAACATGCTGCTTTGCAAAGAATTTATAACTTTAAACAGTTGCAGGATGAGCATCTCCCTAAAGCTTGGGGGAGATTTTGCAGTTTGCTGAAGGATAGACCGGGACATGAGATCCCTAAGAATGAATTACTTGATATATTTTATGCTGGTCTAACCGATGGGTCTAAATCCTATCTAGATAGTTGTGTTGGTTGTGTTTTCAGGCAAAGAACATCGGACGATGCGGAAGAATTGATGGGCAAGATTGCCAAAAACCATGAAGATTGGTCCGTGCCTGAACCACCTCCACCACCAAAGAAGAGGGGCACGCTTGTCCTAAGCCCCAAAGATATGCAAGAAGCAAAGAAGTCTATAAGAGAGAAAGGAATTAAAGCTAATGACGTGAAGAATCTACCCCCAATTGAGAAGCTGTGTGAGCCTACCACTCACCCACCTATGGTAGAGGTACACTCTCTTTTAGATTTCAATGCAAGTGACATCCCTAAAGGTAAACCTCCTGACCAATGTTTAGATGAGCTTGATAATTTTATTATGAAGCAGAATCACTTCAATGAGAAGATACAAGGTCAGTTGCATGATAATACTCTTGCTATCAAAATTTTGCTTGATGTTCTAGGAAGAACAGTTAATGATGTTAAATGTCTTGTGAAGCATTTTCATATGGTTCAAACTCAGCTTGAACAAATTTCTAATGTGCAAAAAGATTTGCTTTCTAATAATGCCAAACAGGACAATTTACAGGCATATGGTATAAAGACCCGGGGTGGAACACACACCCAGGACCCTCTCTACACAGAAGGGCATCCGAAGAGGATCGAGCAAGATTCTCAAGTGCAGGAAGAAGAAATTGTTAGCTCTCCAAAGAAGAAGAAGAAGAAGAAGAAGAAGAAACGCAAGGAAGCTGAAAATTCCAATGATCCAATAGAAGAAGAAGAACAAGCTGTTGATCCAAACAGCATATCTACCTCAGATGCTGAGACTAAAGATGGTGCTGAACCTGAAAAGGATGCTGAAAAGAATGATCCACCCGAGGTTCGAGAAGAAGAAGCACCAGATAAGCGCAAGAAGTATACTAGAGAAGACTTTCTTGCAAGGAGACATGGTAAGGAACGAGAACCATGGGTACAGAAACCCATGCCTTTCGCAAGCAAGTCCGTCAAAACCAAAGAAGAAGAGCACTACAACAAGTTTTGTTAGTGGATGAAACCTCTTTTTCTTCAAATCCCTTTGACTGATGCTATTAAGTTACCTCCTTACTCTAAATATATGAAAGATATTGTTACTAATAAAATAAAAGTCCCTAATGAGGCAATATCTACTATGCTGGCTAACTACTCTTTCAGTGGCAAGATTCCTGAGAAGCTCGGTGACCCAGGTATACCCACCATTCCTTGCTCCATAAAAAATAATTATGTTAGAACTTCTTTATATGATCTTGGTGTAGGAGTGAGTGTTATGCCCTTTTCTCTCTACAAAAGACTTTGTTTAGAGAAATTAATTCCTACATATATCTCTCTACAGATGGCCGACAATTCCACGGTCGTCCCGATCGGTATTTGTGAGGATGTTCCTGTTGAAGTTGCCAATTGCTTAATACTTGCTGATTTTGTTGTGCTTGACATGCCTGAGGATGGGAGCATGTCCATTATCCTTGGTAGACCTTTTCTTAACACCGCATGTGTTGTTATTGATTGCAATAAAGGGAAGGTTACCTTCAACATGAATGACAAAGAACACACGGTGTATTTTCCGAAGAAGATCGACAAAAGGCATGGCCTTAACTCCATTGAGAATATCGAGACCGTGAAGATTGGAGAATGGGATTGTCCACTACATGTATACCATAAATACAAGACAATTATGGTGGGGACAATGTCCATTAAAGTGAGAGTGCAATGATCACTTCATAAGAGGCGAGACTTTCTGCGCTATATACCACAGGTTTGTTGGTAAGACTTGATCAACCTTGCTAACTAGCATATTTTATATAGGTAAAAAGTTGAGCTTGTTATGTTTTCATTTCCTTTAGCTTTTATTCTCCCTGTTGTACCCAAGTTTTTGTGTTTAAAACTTCACTTGTTCTAACTTTTGTCTCAAGTTCACGAAAGTTTTTTCGGCTTTTTGAACTTTGAAAAATTCTCTACAGTGAAGTTGCCCAGAAAATTCCAGAAAAATCAAAATCAAAATTTCCAGGTAAAAGGCCATCAGGAGGCACCTGAGGCTGACCAGGGAGGTCCACCCCTGGCCCAGGAGGCCAGGTGGCGCGGCCTAGCTCCTGGTCGCGCCACCCACCCTCCTAGGGCCCACAGGCACCCCCTGGTGGCCTCTCTTCCCTCACTCTCTCTCCTTCCTCCCAAAAACTCGTGTTCTTGCTCTGGTCCTGCTGTTCTTGATGTTCTTGAGCACGGAACCTCGATCTCCTTCTACAACCACTCATTTGAGCTGAAATTTGGAACAAATACTCTCTGGTATGTGACTCCCTCACCCCTCCAATTAGTTTGCTAGTTGGTGGCTTCATTAGTGAGTATTTAGTGGTTATTGGTGTTGTTTAGTTGAGCTTAAATGTTTGTGTAGAAATTTATTTTTCAAGTTTTGTTGCTAGTTTGAGACTTGGTAAAGTAAGTAGAATGTTTTTCCCAAACTAGTTTTGCTTAAATCTTCGTTTTTGTGAATTGTTAAAAATTTCAGAAATTGAGAGGCTAGGAAAGTGGCTTTGGAAGAAGAAAGCCGAGCGCTCTAGCCGTGGTACGCGTTCTGCAGCTTCCCCTTCAACCATGAGGGTGAGATACAATGAAGATATCGTACCCATAGAGATGTTGGACGCGTCACCCGCGAAAGCCATGGCATTTCCATGCGAAGATTTCATGGAGGATGCCGGCATACAAGAAGAGTTCTATGCTCTGTGTGCCAATGCAGGTTTGACACGGCTTTTTACGAGCCGTGTATCACAGTACGAGACACTCACCGCTATTTTTGTTAACAGTTTCAGGTTTTATTCTAACAATGATACTGTGGTGTTTCGACTTTATGAAAGATTGCAGACCATGCCTATGAGTATATTTTGTGAAGCTTTAGGTTTGCCAGGCTTGGTCGAGAAGAATAAGAGGAAAAATGTCCAAACTGTTTCACTCAACACCCTCCTCGACTCGTTCTCTAACACTGAAGTGAGGCCATCCAACCGTCAGAATATTTCCAACATTATGTTTCCTCACCTCAGGTATTTCGCCTATTATATTGCTAGAGGAGTGTTATCGGGACCCGGGGTTAGCGTATGAAAGACTCGCTACAACACAATCATATGGAGAGCCGAGAACCGTACCCACTTGTCTGAGCAGACAAGGCCAAGCAAAGAACGTTCTCGGAAAGCATCGAACGTGAGGGGCATCCCATCCAGGCCGGATGATCAACTGAAATGGGTCCTCATCGTCCGCACACAAGTCTAAATGATATGGGTGGTGAACTCCCATACTCATAGACAAGTCGCCTCAACCATACTATCGATTGTATTATAACCCTTACATAGACTTACTCCAGCCCGATCACTTAGTCGGGGTCTAGGGCGGGCTCGATCATACATCAAAGTGTGCACGTGACAGAGTCACGAACAATCGCATCGCGATGACCCAAGCTGCGCACATCTAAGGGCCACTTGGTGTATAAAAGACCGCCAGCCAGATCACAACTAAGGTCTCGAAAACCCATACTAAGACATGCATGTTATAATCATACACGCAGCACACACGTCTAGTATGAACAGCAGGTATCATTGCAATTCTCTACAAAGTTTACAACTTTATGGATAACTCTTACAGAGTGCACACAGAGATTACAAGTCTGTGATCCAACATTACATCAAACATGTGGAAGCAAAGTAGGTCTGAGTACATAAAAGTTTAAAAAATGGCTTAGATAAGCCTTATCTATAAAAAAGCCCTTCCACGAGGGACCAGTCGTCTGACTGGGACTACACTAGCTTGGTCTTCAGTCGTCGAGCTCGATGAAGAAGCCACCTTCGGGGTCAGTGGGTTCATCTAAAACATAGAATAAGAAAACGTGAGTACAAATTCGTACTCAGCAAGACTTACATAGGAGCTATACTACTCATGCACATGTATCAAGGTAAAGGGAGGTGGGGTTCAATTGCAGAAGTGACAGCTTTGACTTGGCTAGTCCTGAACTACGAGTACCAGACTTTGAGGTAAGAAGCGTACATGAGTCCACTACATTCTCCAACCAATTACACCACTATGGTGCCTTCCTCGACTTCCCCACGAGAAAGCACGCCATAGCACTCACGCTTATCTTGGCAAGTTTTATAAGTATCCAGTTCAAGTTTTCTAATAATCAAGCTAAACTTTCCAAGCAGTCCTTAACCGCGGACGCAACTATTCGAATAGTTTTGTTAACCCTGCAGGGGTGTACCGCTACACACACGTGTCATCAGTTACCGCCTTTTGCGTGTCACCGTTCAAGAGAGGACAGCGAGGATGCCACCACAACTGTTACCTCATAGCCGATCTAGTCCAAGAAAGCCGCCTACCTGGGTTGGCTACCACTATCGTGAACCTGGCCGGTTTACCGAAGTGGACCCAGATGATGTGTGTGTGGTGCATAAGCCGGTCTCGGCTGAGCCGTTCTCTCACTTAGCAACCAGGCCACAAACCTACCAGGACTCGGAACTACTGCGACATCTGGACATCGAAAGGGATGAGTTAGTAGGCTGAGAGGGGTCAGTGATCCCAATGTGTGGTTGTACTCTTCATCTTGGATCACCACACAAGAACTCGGACTTAGGGCGGTGTTCAACGAGACAACCCACTGTGTACTCCTACACAGCCTCTCATCGTTCACCTTGTATTAGGGTTGATTCACCAACACATTTCCACCATCATCAACATGATCACTACCATCCCGACTCACATAACAGTATCAACATTGTATCACTCTAAGCATGCAATAAGCAATAACAATTGCAGGGGCCACAAGATATCAATCAACTCCTACATTTGCTAGGATTGTGGTTTGCTTACTACTGTGACAAATGATAGGTCATGCAAAGGAATGGGTTCATCTATGCGGTAGAAACGTAACATGGTAATCATTCTATACGATGCATAAGCGAGACATGAGAGGGAAGTGGGATTTTATCGACATGATCAATGGGGGTTTGCTTGCCTTGCTGACGAGGTTCGGGTTCAGGGTCTTCAACGAAGGGTGCTGCCTCTTGTTCCGGTTCCACCTCTACTCGACAAACAACAAACATGGTAGCAAAGTAAATACAATGCACAATCACATGGTTGAAGGTTGAAACTTGGTTTGCATGAATTTGATGTGTGAGGCAATTCCATTTAAATGGAGTATATTGCAAATGAATTGCATATTCAAACTCCAATTTGAATTCATTTTAGCCAAGTTACAAATTCTATTGTGTGATCAATGTAATTCATATTGAAATGTGTATGATATGCCTCTGATGTGTAATTGAAATGTAGTATGTTGCTATGGTTCAAGTTGCAAAAGCATTTGAATAAATTCCAATTAAATCAAATGACAAATGCTACTGGTCCCAATTTAAATTCAACTCAAACATAGTTGAAAGTTGCATATTTGGATAGATTATTTTCTCCTGATCATTTTTCATATATTATATGTTAAATTTGGAGTTAAAATGAATTAGTTAAGAATTTCTTAAGCTTATTCCTTTTTCTGGATTTTCCTGTTTTTCTTTTAATTAGAAAAAGCCTTTATTGCGTCACTGCTGCGTAAGAATGACGTGGTGGGGGGGTCTGACGTGTGGGACCTGGGTGTCAGCCTCTCTGTTTAAAATCCCGGTTAGTTTTTACTAACCTGAGAGATTAGGGGGGCTCTGGGCCCACTAGCAGTGACCAGGGTCACTTAACCAAGGTGGGGTTAAGCCCCTAACCACTTCCACATCGACGGTTGCCGGCGGCTCAACGCCGACGACCAAAACCGCGGCGGCGCATACACGGAAGGTGAATCCGGTCACGGTTTTGAGCGCTGCGACCACTGGATTGAAGCTCTGGACGTCGTGCTTAGATGGGCCAAGCTGGGGTGGCTGGGGTGCAATGTATCGTTGCCGGCGACGAACTTGGTGGCGACAGTGGCACGGCCATGAGGTGAAACTCGCTAGGAGGCGCGTCTGGGAGCGGGGCTGGATTGGTTCGACGCAGTGGAACACCGTGAGTGCAACGGACATGGCCTCGGGTTCGATTGCGTAGCGGTTGCTCGCCGATGACGACCGTGGCGGCGAGGTGCTTTGGCTCCCATGGCGGATCACCAAGGAGACATCAATAAGGGGCGGGGAGAGAGGGGTTTGAACCGCCTGCTCACCAGGAACTCGACGGAGGTGGCGGCGAGGGCTGAGGTGGCTCGACGGCGACGTAATCGACGATGGCGTTCTTCGGGTCCCGCGACGGCTCGAGCTTGATTCCGGCGACTAGGAGGGCTCCGGGCTCGCCTTCTTCTGCAGATTGACGTAGCACTCGGTGCTGGATACGGGGGACAACTCGGATGGGCTCCTCGACGTATATGGCCACGCTAGCACGTCGTCGCGCTCCGGCGGTTTCTTCTGTCGACGACGAATGCGGCGAGGGAGGAGGGGGAAGTGGCTCTGGAGGAAGGTAAATGGAGCTGGGCGTCAATGCGGTTCTCCAGGACACGGAGAGAGGCCACGGGGAGGTCTAGAAACCCCAGGGCGTCGAGCTGGCGTCGGTGGCGTCGGCGCCTCGCCACCGTGCTGCTTGTGGGCGCGGGGAGGAAGATGCCAAGGAGGAGCAGGTGGGCCTGGCTTGCTGGGCCTCGCCCTGAGCGAGAGGTAAGGTTTATGTTTTCTTTTTCTTATTTATTTTTCTGACATTTGTTTTGGCTCTGCTAAAAAAATAGCAAAGCAATTAATAAAATGCTGAAACTTTTTATATGGCCTTATAAAATAATAGACTAGCCACTTATAACGTTTGAACATTTTTAAAATTCAAATAATTTGAACTTTAATTCAAATAGGGGTTTAAATTAATTCCAAGCTCCTATTTTGAATATTTGAAAAATCCATGAGCATGGGATTGCTACCACATCACTTTATATGTGATCATACTCATTTATGTGAGTTTTCAAAAATACAAAAGGAATTTTTGGAGAAGATTTATTTCTGGCCTTTTGAATTAATTCATCTGGGGGTGTTCTCTCTCCCATTTTGATTTCTTTTGAAAAAAAAATTATCATGATGCAAAGGGACTTGCTATTCCTAGCACATGCCTAACTTGGGGTTGTGACAAGTGTTGGCTCGAGACAACACGAGCAGCACTTCTACGCCTGATACTGCTATCATGGCAAATGCCCTCTCAGAGAAACACGAGTATCATGTGGGTTCGCTTATTGCGAAACGCCTTGCTACTAATAGTAACAAGGGGGACCTCTTTGGTGGCGTCTAAGCCACACTTCTTTTGTAGTTTCTCCAAGGAGAACCGTGCCCAGATGATGCAATCTTTCCTTTTGTTAGCCTTGACTTGGCTGCCATGAAGAGGCATTTCTTTGTTACTAAGACCTCTGACCGCTATACACTTGATTATATTTTGCGGTTTAAAGACGGTGTGGCACGCACTATCCGTCTACCTGCACCACTTGTGTTTGATTTTTCTCGCAGGAACGGATTTCGTTTTTCAGTGGCCGAGTTTGATGAGATCACGGGGATATACCAGTTTCACGACCCCACGGAAGGGGTCGAGCCAGACGAGGTGGAGCGCGTCGTATATCCGCCAGTTCAGGAGGAGACCGTCACCCCCTGGGGTGAAGGGTCTTCCTCTGGATGGGATTGCTACCACATCACTTTATATGTGATCATACTCATTTATGTGAATTTTCAAAAATACAAAAGGAATTTTTGGAGAAGATTTATTTCTGGCCTTTTGAATTAATTCATCTAGGGGTGTTCTCTCTCCCATTTTGATTTCTTTTGAAAAAAAATTTATCATGATGCAAAGGGACTTGCTATTCCTAGCACATACCTAACTTGGGGTTGTGACAACTCGCTCCCACTCAAAAGAATCTCGTCCTGAGATTCAAAAGTCTGCGGGAGGAAGGAGGGGTACTCGGCAGGGAGACGGTCTTCTCTTTCCCACGTTGCTTCTTTCTCGGAGTGATGTGACCATTGTACTTTGAGGAACTTGATCTTCTGACGACGAGTGACACGCTCTGCTGAATCAAGAATACGAACGGGGTACTCTCGATAAGAAAGGTCATCTTGGAGATCAAGCGTTTCATGGTCAACTTCGCGGATGGGGTCCTTGAAGCAACGCCTGAGTTGTGACACATGGAATACATCATGTACTCGGGAAAGGTGCGGGGGTAGTTCAAGTTGCTAGGCAACTTCTCCACGTTTAGCAAGAATACGGAAAGGTCCGATGTAACGTGGGGCCAATTTGCCTTTGATACCGAATCGTTGGGTTCCTTTCAGAGAAGTAACCCAAAGGTAAGACTTCTCGTCCAGATTTTAGCTCTCTTGCCTATGATGACGATCATAGTAGATTTTCTGACGAGACTGGGCTGCTTTCAATTGATCACGAACAATGAGAACTTGCTCTTCTGCTTCCATGATCATATCCGGTCCAAAGAATTGTCTTTCACCGGTTTCTGACCAGTTTAGGGGTGTTCAACATCGTCGTCCATATAGGAGTTCAAAAGGAGCCATGTTCAGACTAGATTGGAAACTATTGTTATAAGCAAATTCGGCGAATGGCAGAGACTTCTCCCAATTCTTTCCGAATGAGATAACACAAGCTCTGAGCATGTCTTCAAGAATTTGGTTAACCCTTTCGACTTGACCACTAGACTGAGGATGGAAAGTTGTACTAAAGGAGAGATGAGCATGTCTCTCTTCATCCTAGTCCACCAAAATCTCTGGCGTAGATCTCGGTACATTTTTGTGCTACCGGGATGAATCGAGAGGGGTGTGTCATGGTCTTCCTTGAGGATGACTTGCCTTAGTTCCCTATTCTTAGGTACTACCAAACGATTTCCAAAGAATACCGTTCCTTTACTATCTGTGGAGAAACACTTAGCAACTCCGCTAGCAATGTTCTCCTAGATCCGGCGAAAATCTCGTGCACGCCTTTGGGCAACTATTATTTGATCCTCAAGAGTTGGTTTCGCCACCAAGGAAGAAAGATAGCCATGAGGAACAATCTCAAGATTGAGTTTGCAAAATTCCTCATGAAGAAGTGGTTGATACGGTTGTAACATGAGGTTGTTACAATACGACTTACGACTTAGTGAATCAACCATGACATTGGCTTTGCCTGGGGTGTAAGAAATTCCTACGTCGTAATATTTTATCAACTCAATCCAGCGTCTTTGCCTGAGATTAAGATCTGGCTGGGTGAAAATGTATTTGAGGCTTTGGTGGTCGGAATAAACATCACAACGATTACCAAGGAGGTAATGTCGCCAAGTCGTTAGGGCATGAACTACGGCAGCGAGTTCAAGGTCATGGGTAGGATAGTTCTCTTCATGTGGACGCAACTGGCATGAAGCATAAGCTACCACATGTCTATCTTGCATAAGTATGCATCCTAACCCTTGCCGTGAGGCGTCACAAAAGATCTCGAAATCCTTTTTGGTGTCTGGAGGCGCAAGTACGGGTGCAGAGGTCAATCATCTTTTTAGCTCTTGAAAGCTTTCCTCACACTTGGGAGTCCATAGGAATTTCTTATCTTTCTTGAGGAGTTCAGTTAGAGGCTTTGCAACTTTAGAAAAGTTCTCGACGAAGCGACGGAAATAGCTGGCTAGGCCAAGAAAACTCCTAACTTGCTTAACCGATTCAGGTGGAGTCCAGTCAAGGACGGCCTGAACTCTCTCGGGATTCACAGCAATGCCTTTAGCAGAAATCACGTGGCCTATGTAGGTCACTTCTGGTAGCAAAAATTTGCACTTGGAGAATTTAGCATATAGGCGATGCTCTCGAAGTTTCATCAATACCAGCCTTAGGTGTTCGGCATGTTCTTCTTCGTTCTTCGAGTAGATGAGAATGTCATCGAGATAAACCACAACAAATTTATCTAGGTACTCCATGAAGATCGAATTCATCATGCGCGAGAAAGTGGCGGGGGCATTGGTTAAACCAAAGGACATGATGGTGTACTCGTGAAGACCATAACGAGTAGTAAAAGCCGTTTTGGGAATGTCCTTGTTTCGTATTTTGATTTGATGATAACCCAATCTCAAATCCATCTTGGAGAAGACAGAGGATCCAGCAAGTTGATAATAAAGATCATTGATCCTGGGCAGTGGGTATTTGTTCTTTATCGTCGCTAGATTTAGCGGGCGATAGTCTACGCACATCCTTTCTGTTCCATCTTTCTTCGTTACGAACAGAAAGGGGCAACCCCATGGCGATGAGCTAGGGCGGATGAAGCCTTTTTCCAACAAAGCTTCGAGTTGGGTTTTAAGCTCAGCTAACTCACGTGGGGCCATTTTGTATGGGCGTCTGGAAATTGGTGTGGTTCCTGGCATAAGATCCACTATGAACTCTACACATCTGTCGGGTGGCTAGGTTTAAGGAGTTGGGTTACTGGATGGTTTTCCTGAGGATGACCATGGCTTACTAGGGGCTACAACAGATATGTCAGAGTAGAAAAGTACCCCAACACGATGGTTAGTGTGGTTCTTCTTGCTAGAAGACATCCAAAGTGGGAGAAAGAGCTGCAAATGAAACACTATAGGTTTCTAGAAGAAAACCTACATCAAACTCTGTGGAACTGTCGGGCATGCCACCTAGAAATTCTTCTGGAAAGACATCCGAAATGGAGGGAAGGATTTTGCAAATGCATCAGATTATGAGGAAAACCTGGAATGACACGGACAGCATAACGGCTGTAATTGTAAGAAATGTCTTTTCTTGCAATGTGGAAACAGCACTTACATACGATGTAAGAAATCAAGAAGCACAACAATTCTAACAAACCGATCACAACCTTCCTACGGCTACAAGGAAGCAAACAACGAGATGTTCTAATCAGACAGAGGTGAGCCTAGTCCTATCTTCCCGTAGGATAAGATGAGGGTGACTCAGAACTCAGAACGATGAGGGTAAGGAGAAAAAAGAATCCTTACGTTGTTCCCTTATATACCCAGAGTAACTATATAACTATAAAAGGCTAGACTCAACTTCGGCCAAGGCTGATAATCCTACAGTCAGTCCTCCTCCGATACCAAGTCTGTCGGGACCCGGGGTTAGCGTATGCAAGACTCGCTACAACACAATCATATGGAGAGTCGAGAACCGTACCCACTTGTCTGAGCAGACAAGGCCAAGCACAGAACGTTCTCGGAAAGCATCGAACGTGAGGGGCATCCCATCCAGGCCGGATGATCAACTGAAATGGGTCCTCATCGTCCGCACACAAGTCTAAATGATATGGGTGGTGAACTCCCATACTCATAGACAAGTCGCCTCAACCATACTATCGGTTGTATTATAACCCTTACATAGACTTACTCTAGCCCGATCACTTAGTCGGGGTCTAGGGCAGGCTCGATCATACATCAAAATGTGCACGTGACGGAGTCACGAACAATCGCATCGCGATGCCCCAAGCTGCGCACATCTAAGGGCCATTTGGTGTATAAAAGACCGCCAGCCAGATCACAACTAAGGTCTCGAAAACCCATACTAAGACATGCATGTTATAATCATACACGCAGCACACACGTCTAGTATGAACAGCAGGTATCATCGCAATTCTCTACAAAGTTTACAACTTTATTGATAACTCTTACAGAGTGCACACAGAGATCACAAGTATGTGATCCAACATTACATCAAACATGTGGAAGCAAAGTAGGTCAGAGTACAGACAAGTTTAACAAATGGCTTAGAGAATCCTTATCTATAAACAAGCCCTTCCACGAGGGACCAGTCGTCTGACTGGGACTACACTAGCTTGGTCTTCAGTCATCGAGCTCGATGAAGAAGCCACCTTCGGGGTCAGTGGGTTCATCTAAAACATAGAATAAGCAAACGTGAGTACAAAGTCGTACTCAGCAAGACTTACATAGGAGCTATACTACTCATGCACATGTATCAAGGTAAAGGGAGGTGGGGTTCAATTGCAGAAGTGCCAGCTTTGACTTGGCTAGTCCTGAACTACGAGTACCAGACTTTGAGGTAAGAAGCGTACACGAGTCCACTACATTCTCCAACCAATTACACCACTATGGTGCCTTCCTCGACTTCCCCACGAGAAAGCACGCCATAGCACTCACGCTTATCTTGGCAAGTTTTATAAGTATCCAGTTCAAGTTGTCTAATAATCAAGCTAAGCTTTCCAAGCAGTCCTGAACCGCGGACGCGGCTATTCGAATAGTTTTGTTAACCCTGCAGGGGTGTACCGCTACACACACGTGTCATCAGTTACCGCCTTTTGCGTGTCACCGTTCAAGAGATGACAGCGAGGATGCCACCACAATTGTTACCTCATAGCCGATCTAGTCTAAGAAATCCGCCTACCTGGGTTGGCTACCACTATCGTGAACCCGGCCGGTTTACCGAAGTGGACCCAGATGATGTGTGCGTGGTGCATAAGCCGGTCTCGGCTGAGCCGTTCTCTCACTTAGCAACCAGGCCACAAACCTACCAGAACTCGGAACTACTGCGACATCTGGACATCGAGAGGGATGAGTTAGTAGGCTGAGAGGGGTCAGTGAGCCCAATGTGTGGTTGTACTCTTCATCTTGGATCACCACACAAGAACTCAGACTTAGGGCGGTGTTCAACGAGACAACCACTGTGTACTCCTACACAGCCTCTCATCGTTCACCTTGTATAGGGTTGATTCACCAACACATTTCCACCATCATCAACATGATCACTACCATCCCGACTCACATAACAGTATCAACATTGTATCACTCTAAGCATGCAATAAGCAGTAATAATTGCAGGGGCCACAAGATATCAACCAACTCCTACATTTTCTAGGATTGTGGTTCGCTTACTACTGTGACAAATGATAGGTCATGCAAAGGAATGGGTTCATCTATGCGGTAGAAACGTAGCATGGTAATCATCCTATACAATGCATAAGCGAGACATGAGAGGGAAGTGGGATTTTATCGACATGATCAATGGGGGTTTGCTTTCCTTGCTGACGAGGTTCGGGTTCAGGGTCTTCAACGAAGGGTGCTACCTCCTGTTCCGGTTCCACCTCTATTCGACAAACAAAAAACAAGGTAGCAAAGTAAATACAATGCACAATCACATGGTTGAAGGTTGAAACTTGGTTTGCATGAATTTGATGTGTGAGGCAATTCCATTTAAATGGAGTATATTGCAAATGAATTGCATATTCAAACTCCAATTTGAATTCATTTTAGCCAAGTTACAAATTCTATTGTGTGATCAATCGAATTCATATTGAAATGTGTATGATATGCCTTTGATGTGTAATTAAAATGTAGTATGTTGCTATGGTTCAAGTTGCAAAAGCATTTGAATTTAATTTGAATAAATTCCAATTAAATCAAATGACAAATGCTACTGGTCCCAATTTAAATTCAACTCAAACATAGCTGAAAGTTGCATATTTGGATAAATTATTTTCTCTTGATCATTTTTCATATATTATATGTTAAATTTGGAGTTAAAATGAATTAGTTATGAATTTCTTAAGTTTATTCCTTTTTCTGGATTTTCCTGATTTTCTTTTAATTAGAAAAGCCTTTATTGCGTCACAGCTGCGTAAGAATGACGTGGTGGGGGGTCTGACGTGTGGGACCTGGGTGTCAGCCTCTCTGTTTAAAATCCCGGTTAGTTTTTACTAACCAGAGAGATTAGGGGGGCTCTGGGCCCACTAGCAGTGACCCAGGTTCACTTAACCCAGGTGGGGTTAAGCCCCTAACCACTACCACGTCGACGGCTGCCGGCGGCTCAACGCCAACGACCAAATGCTAAAACTTTTTATATGGCCTTATAAAATAATAGACTAGCCACTTATAACGTTTGAACATTTTTAAAATTCAAATAATTTGAACTTTAATTCAAATAGGGGTTTAAATTAATTCCAAGCTCCTGTTTTGAATATTTGAAAAATCCATGAGCAAGGGATTGCTACCACATCACTTTATATGTGATCATACTCATTTATGTGAGTTTTCAAAAATACAAAAGGAATTTTTGGAGAAGATTTATTTCTGGCCTTTTGAATTAATTCATCTGGGGGTGTTCTCTCTCCCATTTTGATTTCTTTTGAAAAAAGAATTATCATGATGCAAAGGGAATTGCTATTCCTAGCACATACCTAACTTGGGGTTGTGACAAGTGTTGGCTCGAGACAACACGAGCAGCACTTCTACGCCTGATACTGCTATCATGGCGAATGCCCTCTCAGGGAAACACGAGTATCATGTGGGTTCGCTTATTGCGAAACGCCTTGCTACTAATAGTAACAAGGGGGGCCTCTTTGGTGGCATCTAAGCCACACTTCTTTTGCAGTTTATCCAAGGAGAACCGTGCCCAGATGATGCAATCTTTCCTTTTGTTAGCCTTGACTTGGCTTCCATGAAGAGGCATTTCTTTGTTTCTAAGACCTCTGACTGCTATACACTTGATTATATTTTGCGGTTTAAAGACGGTGTGGCACGCACTATCCGTCTACCTGCACCACTTGTGTTTGATTTTTCTTGCAGGAACGGATTTCGTTTTTCAGTGGCCGAGTTTGATGAGATCATGGGGATATACCAGTTTCACGACCCCACGGAAGGGGTCGAGCCAGACGAGGAGGAGCGCGTCGTATATCCGCCAGTTCACGAGGAGACTGTCACCCCCTGGGGTGAAGGGTCTTCCTCTGGATGGGGGGCGGGACCTTCTTCTTCCACGTGGGAGGAGCCCAGGGCTTCGGTGTACGCACCAGAGGATGCATACGACCCATGGACATACCAGTACTACCCAGGAGCAGGAGGCTCCTCGGGACCGCAGTAGACGATCCCAACTTAGGCCAAAAGCCTAAGCTTGGGGGAGTACGTGCTCTCCTACCCTTCCATTGTATCTACCGTTGGTTCGCTTTTATCTTTTTGAATTTTTTTCCTGTTCTTCTTTGTTGTTTTAGTTTGCAAAAACCCAAAAAGATTTCTCCTTTCTTTTGCTTTCGTTAAACCTTAAAAAACCCGAAAATATGTTTCCTTTGCTCTTTAGTTTTCTTTGTTTCAGAGTTCAGCTCGAATCCGTGATGATTATAATTTCCTACGTTCGATCGTGCAAGTGACAAGGCATTAATGACGAAGATCGACGGAAGGGATGCAACAAGGAAAGCCGGTATGAACTCTTTTTGTTTCTACTTTTGTACATATGCCTGTACTTATGATTAGAGACCAGCTTGTAGCGACATAGTGCTATCTTTACAATGCTTTCCCAGTGGTTCATGCTTTCTTTGTGGTCAGTCTCAAATAGCTAGAGTTTATAATGTGTTGCTTGAAATGATTGACATGCATTGCATTGTTCATGGTGTGGCATATTGAAGTGGTATTTCCCTCCGGGGAATTCTTGGGTTGACTTGGCACATGTTCACGCATGTTAAGACTAAAAAGTATGGTCTGCCTTGATGATCTTTTTACTTCAGGGTGAGTTATATCACTTTCATGCCCGATTCAATGTTGCTTTGTTGATCTGCATGATTATGACCGTTATTCTCTCTGGTTGGTCGCTTCCCCGTCTTTTGCTAGCCTTCCTCCAGAACCAAGAGGAATTCTGCTTGTGCTTCCACAATCACCTTTCTAAACCCAGTTGTTCCATTTGAGTCCACCATACCTACCTATATGTGGTATTTACCGGCCACTCTTAACTTAGACTTTCTTGTGCCATCTCAAAATTTATTCAAAATCTTCCCCTTTGTAACCGTACAAGCTCATGGTGCGGTGAGGGAAAATCAGTATCTTTCATGCCAAAAATATTTTGACGGAAGTTTTAACTAGTAAATAGAAAATATGAGAGTTACACCTCCCCTATACTTGATGATGGGATGAAATGGACCAAATGCTGCTTATGATAGATGGAACGATATCCTCCTTCCATCCTTGAGGCAAAATAAAAGGTTCCGTAGATCATCAAAGGATTTATGGATAAGGGAAAATGTGTAAGCAAAAGGCATTAATATGATTGGCATGGGAGATATTGAGAGACCTTTACCGTTCACCGTTGACTGGAAAGTTGCACTTCTGAAAAGAGTTTTATCTCTGTTTTCAAAACCAAGAGCTCTGGCACATGTTTAGTCTTTGCTTCCTTTCACGGGTTTTCAACCTTGCCATCAAAAGCCACGGTTCGAGAGTCTCCACCTTCCTTTCTCCAAAGCACCAACTATGAGAGCATAATTTTCATTCTTTGTGTAACATGCATTGTCCCAAAGTATCACATTGTCTTCTGCATGCTTGTGATGTTTCTTACTTTGAGTTCTGAGTTCTAGTCTCCTTTAAAACTCCGGAGGAGTTTCTGCATTTATGTTTTTCTTACTCATGGAGGATAGCGAGATACCACTCTGATATGTTCATGCTATGTGCACTGTGATCTTAAATTGATTCTCAACAGCATATTATTTACTTTTTGTTTGTTTGTGACTGATTGCATGAAAGAAGGATTGCTTCGTGCATTGTCCTTGTAGCATGGTGTCAAAACTTGCTAAACTCTTTCGTAGTGCATGCTTATATACATATAATGAAGCAAAAGAGTTTGTCAAAGTTTTCTTTGTTGCGTCCAGTTCGTTGAACTGAATTGCTTGAGGACAAGCAATAGCTAAACTTGGGGGAGTTGATACGTCTCAAACGTATCTACTTTTCCAAACACTTTTGCTATTGTTTTGGCTTCATTCTTGCATGACTTGAACGAAACTAACCCGGACTGACGCTGTTTTCAGCAGAGCTACCAGTGTTGTTTTCTTTTGTGCAGGTTTCTGGATATTTAGGTACGCTGGAAAAATCCCAAAAAATGTATAAAAAATCAGCGTTCCGGAAGCTTCCGCAAGTCCAAAGGGGGCCACAGGGAAGCCAGGGGGCAGCCAGGAGGGTGCCTGGCGCGGCCCAGCCCCTGGCCGCGCCACCTGCCCTCCTGGCTTGGTCCCACGTCCCCCGTTGCCCTACTTTGGCCCTATTTATTCTCCCCACGCAGAAACCCCAGAACAGAAGTCGCTTTTCCAATCTACGTCGCGGAGCCGCCGCAACCCTCTATACTTCTCCGGGAGAGCTAATCTGGAGGCTGCTTTGGCCTCCGGTGAGGGAAAATCATCGCCATCGTCATCATCATCGCCTCTCCATCACCCCTCCATGACTTCCTCTCTCATGTGTGAGTAATTCCCTGTTGTAGGCAAAGGGGATGGTAGGGATTGGATGAGTTAGATCATGTAATAGTTCAATCAGATTGTTGGGGGCATGTTGCCTATCATCTACTTGGTATTTATCATCTCTGTTACAACTTATTGCTCTTAATGCTTGTCACTTTGGGCCCGAGTGCCATGATTTCAGATCTGATCACCCTTTTGTTTCTTGAGTTTGTGGTGTTCTTGATCCTATCTATGAGTTGTATGCACCTATTATAGTCTGGAACCGGCGATCCCAATGGTGAAAGCTTGGGACACCAAAGGGGATGGACTATAATTTGAGGATTCCGTGTATCCATGAAGTGTTAATGCTTTGTTCCGGTGCTCTTTGACAGGAGTACATTAATCTCCCTAAGTTCCTTTTGGCCCCGTTTGTAGCGGGAGGGTAGGACAAAAGATGTTGTGCAAAGTTCTTATTGCAAGCACGTACAACTACCCTGGGATACACGCCTGATGTTTGATATTTTCGTAGATGATCCTTTCTTTTCTGTGAGCCTTGCCCGTGTTAGCATCTATTACATGTTCAATCTCATCCAAGCAGCGCCCAACCATCCATCTCCCTAGCCTACAGTGTTTTCTTTCCTGCTGGTTACTAGTTGTTTACTTTTGTTGTTTTACTTTTGTTGTGTCACCACCACCATCACCACTATTATCACCACCACTACTACCACCATATCACAGTTGCTACTAATACCTTTGTGCAAGCAAGTGTTTATTTCAGGTGCGGTTGAATTGACAACTCAATTGTTAAAGCATGTATGTATTCTTTGTGTCCCCAAGTGTCGAATCAATAAATTGGGTTATCTTGCCCGCGAAGACTATCTCGATCCCCTACAGTTGAGGGTTATCAGGGACCTGTCGTTTCGGATCTCTCGGGACTAAATCATAAAATGGCTGCCTGTGATGGGTAGAAACTGAGAGAGATGGGCGTGCGTGCGGAGCCTTGTAATGGGCAGTTGGTACACCCCTGCAGGGTTAAATCTTTTCGAGAAGTCGTGTCCACAGTTATGGACGAGTTGAGACCTACTCCTTGTTCATAGACAACAACAACTAAGATAATCTTAATATAACTTGATCAACGTGTGTGTGCCTTGACTGCTTCTTCTTCGTCGGGATGCGAAGAGGAGGACAAGGATAGGATAGGTGTTATAGTTGCGTAAGTAGCTGATAGCAGACTTGTTGGAGACGATTCCTCATCGAATGCTTGGCTTCTTACCTTACTCTCTAGATCGTTAGCCACTTCATAAATGCTAGTGCGGCAGCAACCTCACCACTTACCCCCATCCTTACCGTAAACTACTATTTGTCCTAGAATGATGAGTGATGAAGTCCTTGCTGGGTCAGTTGACCACTACAGTTGGATGATGAGTACTTCTGTACTCATGATACTACCCCAAACTCTTTTCAGGGTTCTTGATCGACAACAGGTATGGTGATCGACGTTTCACGTGGAGACTCGATGACGACTAGTTAGGCGGATCCCGGCGGAGGGCCTGGACCCGTGTGGTTATGGGGATCGATGTTTTTCTCTTTGCCAGTAGGCATTTGATTGTAGTCTATACTTAGACATGTATCTTCCGCTGTTGTATTGTATTAAGGCAGTTGTATGCCGATTGTAAGAGATGTTGTATCCTTGTATCTGTAATGTTGTGATATCATGTTGGAAATCCGGGGCATATGGCAGTGTCATATGCCATGGTGGGACCGATATGTGCTTCGTCCCCGGATCTGGATGGAAACATCTAGATCTGGAACAGTACCACATATCGGGCCTTACATTGTCATGGCAACAAGATATAGCAATCATATCATCATGAGATATATTTAAGTGATTTCTACATGATATGCATGGACTATCAACACAAGCATGTAAAACATTTATGGTGCTCGAAGTGTTGAGGTCCAACAAGGAGGCATTGCGATAAGATAGAGATAAAGGGTTATCAACAATAAGTTCACTATCATCATTGCAATGACTCACACTACTCACCATTTCATTACCTTGTGGAAAACCACATGTTGGTGAAGTAGAAGAAGTTGAGAAGGCATCGCTACCGGAGGTGGAGGAAGAACAATCATCCCCGCGAGTCTTGGACGCACCATATTTATCTTGAAGCTTTGTCCACAACTCATGAGCATCCCGAAACGCCATGAGTTGAAATATGTCTACAATACTCAAAGCATAAACTAAAACATTAGAAGCTTGAGCATTGAGATAAGAGTTTTTCTCATCCTCTAAGGATAGGTGAGTATCCTTTGTAGGAGAAAAACCCATATCTACGATTCCCTCCATACACGGGTCAATGCCCCGGAAATAATTAAGCAAGTGAATTTTCCAAGCATCATAATTTGTGCCATCAAAACTTAAAGTGTCAATGAATCCTAATCTCGTAGTCAACATCTTTACTCTCAAGGCGGTGAAGCCCTATAATGAGAGACGAGGATCTGATACCAATTGAAAGGACGTGGATGTCGCCTAGAGGGGGGTGAATAGGCGCTTAAAATAATTACGTTTAAGCTTGAACAAATGCGGAATAAAACTTAACGTTTAATTTTCCAAGCAAGAAACCTAAATAAGCTAGGCTCAACTATGTGCACCAACAACTTATACTAAGCAAGATAAACAACTATGTGATAGCAAGATATATAACAAGAGCACTAAGGCTATCACAAAGTATGTGCACAAGTAAATAGGTTGACTAGATGAACAACCTATGGGACAGGCAATGCACAATAATATGAGCAAGCACAAGATAAACAAGGTAATAAGCTTGCTCAAAGTAAAGGTAGAGATAACCGCAAGTGGAGTCGATAGAGACAAGGATTTGTTACCGAAGTTCCTTATCTTGCGAGAAGTACGTCTCCGTTTGGAGAGGGTGTGGAACACAATGCTCACACGAAGCCAACGAGGGCCACCCTATTTCTCCTCACGCTCTCACCAATGCAAGATGTCGTGATTCCACTATAGGACACTTGAGGGCGGTCACCGAACCCGCACAAATGGCGACCCTTGGGGGCGGTCACCGAACCCGTACAAATGCTCGGGGCTATCTCCACAACCAAATTGGAGGCTCCCGTAGCGTCCCGAAGCTTTCCACCACAATGATTGAGCTCCGTAACAACAAGCCTCTAGGGGCCCACGCACCCAAGAGGAACAAGCTCTAGAGTGCCAATGCACTCAAGAGTAGCTATCTTCTCAACTTCACTTACTACGACGAATCCTCGGAGAGAACTCAAACCGATGCACCAAATGCAATGGAAAGAGCACACGAAGTGCTCAAGTCCCCAACTCTCAAATCCCACCAAAGCAACAAAAGCTATGGAGGAATATGAGAGGAAGAACAAGTAGAAACACCAATAACTCCAAGATCTAGATCCACAAGGTTCCCCTCACAAAGAGGAGAGTTGACTTGGTGGAGAATGTAGATATAGATATCCTCTCTCTTTTCCCTCAAAAAGGAGTAAGAACCATGGGAGGAATAGAGAGATATAAAGCTTGAAGAGGTCAACAATGGAGGTGAAAAACGAGATCAAGAACATTGGGGACAATGGGGAAGAATACCCCCTTTTATAGGTCCCCACGAATCCAACCGTTATGAGCAGTTTTCTGTGTCCCGAGCGGTACTACCGCTCAAGTGGTACTACCGGACACTAAAAATGCTCTACTTCCGCTCTAAACAGGAGGTTAGCGGTAGTAGACACGGTACTACCGCTCTTCTGGGCGGTACTACCGCACAGGCAAAAACAACACGACCAAAACAAGCATAACTTTTCCATACGAACTCCAATTTTGATGATCTTGGGCTTGTTTTAAAGCTATGGAAAAGCTCTAGGTCCTCACATAGATAAACACCCAAGATCAACAAAAAGAAATGCTGCAAATCAAGGAAAGGTTAAAACTCCAACAAGGTAGAAGGTGAAACCTTCACAAGATAAGAGCCAACTTTTCCATACGAACTCCGATTTTGATGATCTTGGGCTTGTTTTAATGATATTGAAAAGCTCTAGGTCCTTTAATGGAGAAACACCCAAGACCAACAAAAAGAAAAGCTTCAAACCAAGGAAAGGTTAAAATGCCAACAAGGTAGAAGCTGAAACCTTCACAAGATAAGAGCCGACAAAAACACCAACATTGAAAACACAAAATTAGATGTATATGAAATCCATTTTCGATGTGTCACAACCCTAGTTTGGTATGTGCTTTTATTACTAGAATAATTGCATCATGTTTAAATTCTATGGTTTAAGAATTGGGGATTTGGAAAAGCCTCAAAAATAATTTAAATAAAAGGCCAGAGAAAAATCTTATTCCAAAAATCTTTTGATGATTTTTAAAATCTCTATAAATGGGCATGATCACATTTCATGTGTTGTGGGCCCCACTGCATGCTCCAAGATTTTTCAAAAATTCAAACAAAGGCTTGGAAATTAAATTTAAATGCTATTTGAATTGAAATTCAAATGTTTTGAATTTCAAAAATCTTCAAAACTTGGGAGTGGCTAGTACTATGTCACCTATGTCCAAGATTAATATTTGAGGATTTTATTAAATGTATAGATATTATTTTTCAAGGCAAAACAAATAAACAGAAACAATAAAAGAAAAAGAAAAGGGGCAAAGCCCACTTACCTAGGCCCAACTAGCCGAGGTGGCCCAGCCCAGGGGCATGGGCGTCTTCCTCCTCGTGCTAGCCAGGCAGCTCACGCCGTGGAGGGCATGCCAAGCCCGACGCCACCTCCTGCTTGCTACGGGGCCTCCCCCGTCCTCATCTCTTCGCCAGGAGAAGCCCCCTGAAGCCCTCCTCCATTTCCCCCTTCTCCTGGCCATCTCCCCCTCCTCTCCCTCGTCTGTTTCGCGCGCCCCTTGAAGCTCTGTAGAGCGCCGCCGTGCTCCAACGTGCCCACCGGACGAACCATCCAGAGTTATCGTGTCCAGGAGGGAACACGACGTCGTCTTCATCATCTCCCACGAAGAATCGATCCGAGGACTCCCCACGACAACGCCCACGTCCTCCGTCTCCGCCATGGCCGTCTGCACGCCATCGCCAAATTCGCCGCCTCCGTCGCCCCTCCGCCTCTCCTGACCTCTCCAACGTGCTCCTAGTGAGCTGCCGCGTAGAACCCCTCACCCCGCGCTCGTTTTAGCCGCCCCGGTCGTCGTCCTCTTCGAGCAGTAGCTCCGGCCGCCGCCGTGGCCCGGGGCCTCCTCGAGGTCCCCCGTGTGCTCTACGAGACGCGCACGAGCGGGGGGGAACCCTCCAGTTCTCTCCCCGTTCCAAGCCGTGGCCGGGAGCGCCACTCCGGCGAGGCGCCGCCGCCTCCTGTGGCCACCGGCGGCTAACCGTCGGCCGCGCCAATGTGGCCATGTGATTAGGGCCTAATCCCCCCTAATCACCCAATGACAGGTGGGGCCCTGTCACCCCTAACCCCCTGTCATTTTAATTAAAAACGGATTAACCCCCTATGTCAATGACAGGTGGGTCCCAGGCGTCAGTTTGACCAGTCAGCACCCTTGACGTCAGCATGATGCCATGCTGGCGCAGTAATTCTTTAATCTATTTAAAATAAATTCCAGAAAACTATTAAATCTTGTAAATTCAATAACTTTAAAACCATAAATCCAAATCAAATAAATAATATATGAAAAATTATCAGAAAAATGCAAGGATTCCAAATATCATATTTTCATAGATTAAAAACACATCTATGATCATGGACCAGTAGCATTTAGCTATTTGGGTTATTTGGAATAATTCAAAATAAATGTTTAAATCATTTAAATTTAAACCTTTGTAATGCCAACCTTATTGCTTGCACATCAGAGGCATATCATACACATGACAACATGGTTTACCATATCCAAACATTAGCAAATGCAACTTGGGATAATTTGAATAACATTTGGGGTTTGAATTTGAATTCCTTTTTCAAATCAACTTCAATTAACTTGTTGCAAATTGAACATAGGTCACATCAGTACCATGCCATGATTCATTTATTGAATGTGCATTGCAATTTTATGTTTACATTGTTGTTGTCTCGGTGTTTGTTTCTTCTCGATAGATCCATCGCCGGACGTAGTTCCTGTTTTCTCCGAAGAGTGGCACCCCGAGTCTCGACAATAAGTCAAGCAAACCCCCTATGATCATATCTATAAAAACCCAGTTTCCCTCTTGTTCTCTTATGCATGAATAGGTGATCACATGTTACCGTTCTACCGCTAGTTGAACCCATCCCTTGCATGACCTATCATTGTTGCCACAGTATTAAACAAAACACAACCTAGCAGATACCATAATGTTTGTGTTCATCATGTGGCCCTTCATCCATGTTAATCTTATGCCATGCTAGAGTGATTACTTTGATGTTGGTCCATCTGAGTGATGCTTCGGGATGGTAGTGAGCACATGCAACAAGGTGGTAACGTGTTGATGAAGTCACCCTAATATAAGTGAATAATGAGAGGTTGTGTAGGAGTACACAGTGGGTTGTCTCATTTACACTGCCCTAGGCCCCTAGTTCTCGTGTTGTGATCCAAGACAAGAGTACTTCCACATGCAGGGCTATGGACCCCGTTTGGCCTATTAACTCACCCCAACTATGGTCCAGGATTCGCATGGGTTATTGTTTCTTCGATTTGATTTCAGATTGTAGCGCGGTTTTAGGCAACGCAGTTCCATCCGTCGAGGTGGGCTTGTCGGACCGTCCATACATCGTCTGGGTCCTGAACGGAAATATCACAACCCCAAGTTAGGTATGTGCTAGGATCAAGTGTTACTTTGCATCATGCCAAAAATTCAAAAAGAAATTCAAAATGGGGAAAGGAAAAGCCCTGAGAAATTAAATCAAATGGCCAGATAAAAATCTTTTTCCAAAAATCATTTGAACATTTGGAAAATTCCTATAAATGGTGCTGATCATTTAAAAAATGGTTTGGGAGCAATCCCAGGCTCATGGAATTTTCTAATATTCAAACAGTGCCTTGGAATTAATAAAATAACCCTATTTGAGTTAAGATTCAAATTATTTGAATTTTAAAAATGTTGAAACTTTATAAGTGGCTAGTCTATTTTATTATGAGGCCATATAAAAAATTTCAGCATTTATAAAAATACCTAGCTGTTTTATTTAGCTAGGTCAACCTATTTACAGAAGAAATAAAAAGAAAAGAGAAAACCAGAGGGAAAGGGGGTTACCTTGCGCCCACAGGCGAAGGCCCACTTACCTTGGCCTGGCCCAGCCCACCCCGAAGCGTTGTCTTCTTCCTCCCCGCGGCTCCAAGCAGCTCGCTGGAGCTGGGAGCGCGGCGACGACGCCACGACGACGCCCGACCTCTTCTAGGCCTCCCCCTCTCTCCCTTGCGCCACGCAGTAGCTGCAGGAGCCCTCCCGCACCTTTTCCCCCTCCTCTGGCTCTCTCTCCACCCCTCCCTCCCCGGAAAACTGCGACGCCCGAGCACTGCCGCGGAGCGCGACGCCGTTCCCACGCGGCCAACGACGGCAGGACGCCGCACCGCCATGTCCCTCGTCTTCGTCGTGGTCGTCTTCCTCTTCGTGCGCAAGGAATCGTTCCCGGGAGCCCCGAGGACGTCGACAGCTTCTTCTTCTCACCGCCGGCCGCCGCAAAGGACTTCTCCAAATTCGTCGTTGTGGAACCCTCTTCGACCTCTCCGTCCACTCCAGTAGCTCCAGGGTGAGCAGCTTTTCATTTCCCCCAACTGGTCGCCTCCCCGTTTGGCCCCTAGCTCGATCCGCCATGGGAGCCGAGCGATCTCGCCGCCATGGTCGATGATTTGCTCGCTACCGTGCTCTGCTGACCAGCCCAACCTGTCCGTCGCGTTCCTGAGGTTCCCAGCAACGCGTTGCACCAGCACATGGACGCGGAGAAGCACTACGGCAACGTTTGTTTCATCGCCATGCCACGGCCGCCGCGGGAGTTCGTCGCCGGCGTCACTCCAGTGCTCCCCGATGACACTGTCGTGCCCTGGGTGAAGCACGCAAGCACGGGGATGCGTTTGGTGGTCGCGGCGTGCCTTTTGGTCGCCGGAGTCGTCGTCCAGCGGATCGCCGCCGCGTCGGATGTCGCCGTCGACATGTCGCCGGCAACGCTGACGTGGCCGCCATTAGTTTAGGTGCTAATGACCCCCCTGGTGAGACTGACAGTGGTCCCCGTCCCTCTAATTAAACACGGTTTAATTTAATTAAAACGGGTTTAACCCCATTGTCACTGACAGACATGGCCCACCTGTCAGCCCCCTGGTGACATCAGCACTGCGTCACAGTGATGCAATAAATATTTTTCTAGAGATTTAAATCTTTTACAGAATTCCAGAAAATGCAATAAACTTTGGAAATTCATAATTAATTCATCCTAACTCCAAATATAGCAAATAATATGTCTAAAATTATCATAAAAATACAAGGATTCTGAATATGCAATTTTTTTTCATGTTTGACCATTTTAAAATGGGTGAACAGTAGCAAACATGCATATGGATCCTTTTCAAATTCAAATTTAGAGTGATTTTGCAAATGATTTTGCAACACCCTTAATTCCAATGGTTTCTTCCACACATCAGAGACATTACTTCAACTATACCACATCACTTCATGATCAATATTTTCAAATGAACTTTCATGCATTCAAATGCATTTGGAATTCATTGATAAATCAAATGGAGTTTGAATTTGCATTTCAAATGCAATATACTCCTTTTAAATGGAATGCTCAACACATCAGTACCTTGAACATCACCATTACAATCTTATTCATGTGATTGTGCATTGTACATTATGTTGATCCTATGATTGTCATGTTGCTGATAGAAGTGGAGCCGGAACTCGAGATCACCCCCTTCGTTGAAGACCTCGTGACTGAACCTCGTCAGCAAGGCAAGCAAACCCCCATTGATCATGTCTATAAAATCCCACTTCCCTCTCATGTCTCGCTTATGCATTGTTTAGGATGATCACCATGATAACATTTCTATCGCATAGTTGAACCCATATCCTTTGCATGACCTATCATCTTGTCACAGTAGTAAGCAAAACACAATCCTAGCAGATGTAGGAGTTGGTTGATATCATGTGGCCCCTGCAACTGTTACTGCTTATTGCATGCTTCGTGGTACAATGAGGTTGCTTATGATGTGAGTCGGGATGATGATAAACATGGTGTTGATGAAAGTGAAACGTGTTGGTGAATCTACCCTAATACAAGGTGAACGATGAGAGGTTGTGTAGAAGTACACAGTGGGTTGTCTCGTTGAACACCGCCCTAAGCCCGAGTTCTTGTGTAGTGATCCAAGAAGAAGAGTACAACCACACATTGGGCTCACTGACCCCTCTCATCCTAGTACCTCACCCCGTTCGAACCCCAAGAGTCGCAGTAGTTCGGAGTTCATGTAGGGTTGTGGCACGGTCTGCGAAGTGGATGAACGGCTTTTCAAGACCGGCTTGGGACCCTGCACACATCGTTTGAGGCTGTACTAGAACCTCGGCCGGACTTCCATACGGATCCCCCTCAGATAGGCGACTCTCTGGACTAGAACGGAGCTGTGGGCGAAGTGTTGTGGTGGCATCCTCGTTGTCACCTCTTGAACGGTGACATGCAAAAGGCGGTAACTGATGACACGTGTGTGTAGCGGTACACCCCTGCAGGGTTAACAAAACTATTCGAAAAGCCGCGTCCGCGGTTAAGGACTGCTTGGAAAGCTTAGCTTGATTATTAGACAACTTGAACTGGATACTTCTAAAATACACCAAGATAAGCGTGAGTGCTATGGTGTGCTTCTCGTGTGGAAGTCGAGGAAGTAACCATAGTGGTGTAATTGGTTGAAGAGATATAGTGGACTCGTGTACGCTTCTTACCTCAAGTCTGGTACTCGTAGTTCAGGACTAGCCAAGTCAAAGATGGCACTTCTGCAAGTGAACCCCACCTCCCTTTACCTTGATACATATGCATGAGTAGTATAGCTCCTATGTAAGTCTTGCTGAGTACGACTTTGTACTCACGTTTGCTTATTCTATGTTTTAGATGAACCACCGACCCCGTTGGTGATTTCTACCTGAAGCTCGAAGAATGAAGACTCGGACCAAGACCAAGCTAGTGTAGTCCCAGTCAGACGACTGGTTCCCTCGTGGAGGGCTTGTTTTTAGATAAGGCTTCTCTAAGCCATTTGTTAAACTTGTCTGTACTCATACCTACTTTGCTTCCGCTTGTCTGTTGTAATGTTGGATCACATGCTTGTGATCTCTGTGTGCACTCTGTAAGAGTTATTAATAAAGATGTATACTTTGTAGAGAATTGCAATGATACCTGTTGTTCATACAAGGCATGTGTGCTGCGTGTATGTTTATAACATGCATGTCTTTGTATGGGTTTTCGAGACCTTAGTTGTGATCTGGCTGGCGGTCTTTTATACACCAAGTGGCCCTTAGATGTGCGCAGCTTGGGACATCGCGATGCGATTGTTCGAGACTCTGTCTCGTACACACTTTGAGGTATGATCGAGCTCGCCCTAGACCCCGACTAAGTGATCGGGCTGGAGTAAGTCTATGTAAGGGTTATAATACAATCGATATTATGGTTGAGGCGACTTGTCTATGAGTATGGGAGTTCACCACCCATATCATTTAGATTTGTGTGCGGACGATGAGGACCCATTTCAGTTGATCATCCGGCCTGGATGGGATGCCCCTCACGTTCGATGCTTTCCGAGAACGTTCTGTGCTTGGCCTTGTCTGCTTAGACAAGTGGGTACAGTTCTCGGCTCTCCATATGATTGTGTTGTAGCGAGGCTTGCATACGCTAACCCCGGGTCCCGACAGGAAACCCCGGCCAGATTCCCGATTGGGGTACATACTCAGATAGGCGATCCCCTGGACTAGAGTTGGATCCATGAGGTAAGTGCCTTGGTGTTTATCCTCGTCCGACATCTTCTTGAAGGATGACGAGTCACGGGCAGTAAGTGTTGACACGTGTGTGAAGCGTACACCCCTGTAGGGTAATGATTTATTCGAATAGCCGTGTCCGCAGTTATGGACTACTTGGAGACCTCTACTTGATTATTAGACAACTTAAATGGATACTCTAAAATTGCTAAGATAAGTGTGAGTGCTTTGGGTCGCTTCCTCGTGGGGAAGTCCAGGAAGGATCCATGGTGGTGCATTGATGTGATGATCAAGATTAGATGGACTCGTGTGCGCCTCTCATCTCAACTCTATGTAGTTGTAGTACAGGATAGCCAAGTCAAAGCTTTCTGCATTACAACCCCACTTGCCTTTTGTGACGCCCTCAAATTCAATCCGTGTTGTAACATCCCAATTTTTGTAAAATTTGGATGTTAATAGAATCATTTGTGCATATCATTTCTTCCCATTTGCATATTGGATCTTTTGTATTTTCCTTCCAATTTATTTTAACCCAATAAAAAATCAAGAGAGAAGATAACATGACTTCTTCATAAAAAGGGTTAAGAAAATATTGGAGCATTTTTATTTTATTTTAATAAAGCATTTCGGGAATTTAATAAATCCTAAAATTCCTTTTGGAATTTATTAATTGTCCAAAAATGACTTTATAAATAAATTTTCACATTTTATAAAATTGCATTGAGCTAGGAATATTTATCCTAGGCTTTATAAAAAATTTGTTGAGGTTTTATTAGAGTTTTATTGAACTTATTTTGAAATAGATTTTCTGTAGTATTTTATTTTGGCCACGAAAAAATTATAATATTTTTCTTATATATTTCTAAGATTTTAAAATTTTACTAAGTATGTTTTTTAGAGGTATATGTTTTTTTTAAATATCGGCCAGCCGCCCAAGCGCAGCAGCCACGCCCCCGTCCTCCCGTGCGTGCGTACGCACGTACACAGCAACGCGGCCGCACGCAGCAGCAGCAGCGGGCGCTGCGCGCCACGCCCGGCCAAGCCGCGCCAGGCGCCTCCGTTCCTTCCTTCCTTCCCTCCCCGCGTATCCCGCACCTCCCTTCTCCGCCTCGACACCATTAAAGCCCCCATTAATCCGCCATTAAAGACCTCGCCAGAGTTTCCGTACTCGCCGGGTTTCGTCGTCGGGAGCACGCATCTGGACACCCCCTCCCCCTATATAAATCACCCATGCGTGCCCCTCCTCCCACTCGTCCAAAGCCCCCAAAAATCTAGCCAAATGTTGTACCGTAGCTCCCGAATTTGCTCGCCGAAGTTCGCCGGTCGAGCTCCGCCTCGGCGTCGATCACGTCGCCGGTAAGCCATCTCTAGACCCCAAACTCCGGAAATCGGTTGCCCTCGTCGTTGCGCACCTTATGGACAAGCTTTTGCCTGTTCTCATGCACCACAGCAGCGTCCCGGAGCTCGTGCGCCCACCGGAGTTCGCCAGAGTTCACCGCCGCCCCGCCACGTCGTAGCCACGCCAGAGACCGCCGCCACCACCCCGTGCCTCCCCACGCCGAGCCGCCCCTCCCCGACACCTCCCTCGCCGCCAATCCCCGCCGGAGCCGCCGCCCCCACGAAGAAGACGCCGCTGGCCATCTCCAATACGTACGTGCGTTTTCTCTGTAGAAGAAGATGGTCTTAGGAAAAAAAAGTTTTGAAGAAAAAAAACGAAACGTTTTTTTAGAGCGTTCACTAGATTAGAATTTTAGCCCCTAGTCTGGTTTTAGCTATATCTTTTTACTCGTTTATTAGTTTTAGCCGAAACCAAATCCCACGTTTAAGTTTTTCATCCCTCTATCGTGTGGAAACCTATTTTCAAAAATTTGGAATTTTAAAATATGAGTTTGGATATATTTAAATTCAAACTTCGTTTGGCCATAATTTTATAACCGTAGCTCGGTTTTGACCGATTCTTTTTGCAAATCGAAACCCTAAATTATCTCTATCACTTAGGACTTTCATCAACAAGTTTAACACAAATTTTTGTTCTGTTTTACAAAACCTTTTTCATTCCTTTTCTTTTCAAAGTTTGTCGAAACTTTGTTTTCGTTTTCTTTTGTATTATGTTTTGATTGGATGCACTTGTTTGTTTGCGATAGATTGTCCCGAGTGCGAAGCAGAATATTTCCAGTCCTTAGAGTTTGACCAGCAGCAGCCAGGAAAGTCTACCTTTGATCATCTTTCCACTTTACCTATGTTTTATTGCACGTAGTACCCCTTTTCTTAGAATGCATAAGTAGAAGTTTACTTTCATGCAAAACCCAGTAGTTCAATTTGTGGTAGGTTTAACTTGTCACCATCGTGTAGGAAATTGTACTGCTGTGCTATTGTAGACGTGGATTGGGGAGTGAATTCACGATGAGATGAGTGACTTTGTAGTAAATCAGGACCAAGTTAAACTCAATGTACTACCTGGGTGGAATGGTTGGAGGCACCCTGGAGGAACCAGTGGAGATGCCTAAGTGACCTGGAGATGGCCAGGGATCACTGCGGAAAGCCACCCGGGCTTAAAGAGATTTTATCATATTGTCATTCCTAGAATCTTACGTGTGCAGCCACAAGCCATTATGGGCTCTGGCTTGGTTAATTAGTAGTAGTGACTCTTGCTAGGTGGTGCTACGAACGTAGTGTTGGTAGGTGGGATGGGCACCGCCAGAGTAAGGGAAACTCTTCTAAAAGACCATGTCTCGACCTTCCTGATTCCATACAAAGTGTAGTGTTGCAAATACCAATGGAGGTGGTCGAGTCTTGTGGGGAAAAGTGCACAAACCTCTGCAGAGCGTATAAATCTAATCGATTAGCCGAGTCCCCGGTATTGGACAATTTGAGCGTCTAGCTATGGTAATTTTGAGAAATCTCATCATCTTTAATTAATCATTTTCGGTATAATTACCATGGGTTGTCTTGTGCTTATTCTTGTTGAGATTATTTTAGGAACACTTATTCTATAGGGAAAAATTCAGCTTTATGCAAATTGAAACATAGAAGCTCCACCAGCCAAATGCATGTATTGTAGGACTTCATTTTCTTCTCCTTGGTATGACTTGACGTACATTCAAAGTACTGACCCTATTTGGGATGTACAATTGTTGCAGATTACTCTGACGGTGATTAAGGTGCGAATAGGTTATTGTCCTATACTCAACGTTTTGTCGTGGAGTCGGATGGACCACTACTACTACTATTGCTTCCGCAATTTTTTGATGGCCTTAAGCAATACTATTGTAATAAATTTTCTTTATTTTGAACTCTTCGATGTAATAAAAGACATGTGATTTATTCTGTTATTCATCGAGTACTGTGTGTGCCAGCAAGTTGATCCAGGGACTGGCACAGATCACAAAGACTTTCGTCCCATTCGGGACCGGGTCGTTACAAGATGGCATCAGAGCACATGTTGACTGTAGGACGTGACCTTAGAAATGCAAAAGCCATAGGACAAAATTTATTTTGCAAACCTTCTAATTTTCGTTGTTCTCGTATCCTTGTCTATTCAAATCTAACTTCTTCTTTTTTAAATATAGATGTCGACTACCATGACCCAGTTCACCCAGCCCGATGAGACCATGCCTTTTGGGAGACGCCTGACGAAGACACCAAGTACCTGAACATCGGCCTTCCCAGTTTTACTGGAACCCTCAAGACCTCGACGCCAGAAGATAGATGCTGCAGGATCAACGTCCACATTCCAGGACGCACCTTCGGGAAGAACATCAAGCCTATTGACTTCTTCTTGGAGGCACCAACTTGGAGTTTGGGCCAGAGCATCGCAGCACACACCTCCCTCGGACGCATCCGCGAGGAATACAAAGAGGATCTCAAGGGAACCACCTTCATGGCGTGCGGACGTCTAGATCACCATGGAGAGATTGTGCGCACCGTTGAGGACGACACTATATCATCCTATATCCAAGACCTAGAGGAGCACATCCGCAGCTTGGAGAAGGTGATGCACCGTGGCATGAAGACCTCCAAGAAGCTGACCATCCGCCAAGAGGAGCTGGAGGAGGAACTCAAGCAAACTCGTGAAGGGTACGAGGATGAAATCAACACGCTACTGAAGAAGCATGAAGAAGTGAAGCTCCTGCTGGAAGAAGCCGAAGAGAAGCTTGACCATGGAGAAAACATCCAGGACGACAACGCTGATGGAGATTTCGTCAGCCAGGATAAGGATCATGAGGGCTCACATGACGTTGAGATGAGCGAGTCTTCTACCGACTCAAATTAGTTACAGACCACCATCATAGATGATTATCCTAGGCTACTCGAGTAGAGTTTCGATCTATCGTTTTTTTAGTTACCATGTCGACTTTGTGACATGGATTATCTTAGGTTGCTTGTTGGAAACTTGATTTGGGTGAATTGAATTGAAAATTTGCTATCATTTTTTCATATGAATAGTGTTTTCCCCTTAGGCCCTTTTCTCCCTCTATATCTCATCTATTCTAACCCAACAGATGCCACCAAGAAGGGACCCTTCCGGAAGTGGATCAGGGAGTGGAATCCCCGGCCTAGAGCAGTTGCTTCAGACCCAAAACCAGTTGATGCAGCTTCTAATGCAGAACAACAACAACAACAACAACAACAACAACAACAACAACAACAACAACAACAACAACAACAACAACAACAACAACAACAACAACAACAACAACAACAAAAACAACAACAACAACAACAACAACAACGCACCACCACCTCCAGCACCACCGCCTCCGGTGGATAGTCTCACCCGTTTCCTGAGATTGAACCCACCATTGTTCTCAAGCAGCCCAGAGCCGATTGTGGCTGATGATTGGCTTCGTAACATGGGAAGGAAGCTGGCAACCGCTGGAAGCACTGATGGGGAGAAAGTGAGGTTCGCCTCGCACCAGCTGGATGGCCCTGCAGCCGCATGGTGGGATAACTATGCCACCACATACCCCATGGCTAATGTGACTTGGGATCGGTTCCAACAGGATTTCCGCACGGCTCATGTTTCAGCTGGAGCTATGAGTCTCAAGAAAAGGGAATTCCGCAACTTACGCCAAGGAGGCCGTTCAGTGGTAGAATATGTGGAGGAGTTCAATAAGTTGTCCCGTTATGCTCCAGGAGATGTGGCCTCGGATGTCGCTAAACAAGAGAAGTTCCTGGAGGGACTAAATGATGAGCTTGGAGTTCAGCTGACGGTGGCAACTTTTGCTAATTATCAAGAGATGGTGGACAAGGCTATCATTCTTGAAGGCAAGCATCAGATAATGGAGAATCGCAAGAGGAAGTACGGTCAGGGAAAGTTTCACTCTGGAGTTCAGCAGAAGCCCCGTCCCGCACCATTCTCGGGATATGGTAGATCAGGCCACAACAAGTTTGGAGGACACAACCATCATAACCATGGAGGCCATTCTCAGCATCGGAACCATGGAAACAATCATGGTGGCCCTAGGAATAGAAATGGAGGAAATGGGAATCAACACCGTCCCAACAATACTGCACCAGTGAGGAAGGATCTGAGTCAGATCACCTACTTCAAGTGCAACAATAAAGGACACTACTCAACAGATTGTCCTGAGAACAAGAATGGAAATGGCAATGGAAATTCTGGAAACATGAAGCCAAATCCTTTCGCCAAGGGACAAGTGAATCATGTCAATGTGGAGGAAGTCTATGAACAGCCAGATGCAGTGTTTGGTAAGTTTTTCCTAAACTCTCATCCGGTATTAGTTCTTTTTGATACTGGTGCATCACATTCATTAATATCAAGGGTAGTTGTGGATAAGTATGGATTTCCTACCAAGACCGTTAGTATGCCCATTATGGTGAGTTCCCCGGGAGCCGAGATGGTGGCAGGCATAGGTTGTCCCCAGTTGAACCTCTCCATTGGCAGGCATGTTTTCCCCACAGACATGATCATCCTGAAGTCACAAGGATTAGATGTCATTCTAGGCATGGATTGGATGTCGAAGTATGAAGGCAACATTGACTGTGTTAGAAGATCGATTTCTCTCACCACTCCAGAGAGAAAGAGGATCAAATATGTGTCCAAGCATAAGCCTAGAAAGGTCCAGGTATACTCACTTAAGGGGGTTATCCTGGAGGAAGTGCCGATAGTCAAGGAGTACCCTGATGTATTCCCGGAGGAATTGCCCGGAATGCCATCAGATCGAGACATTGAGTTCTTGATTGAGTTGTTGCCAGGCACCGGACCAATATCCAAGAGACCGTATAGAATGCCCGCAAACGACCTGGAAGAAATTAAGAAGCAGATTGAGGAGTTGTTGGAGAAAGGGTATATACTTCCGAGTTCATCACCTTGGGGAGCCCAGTGCTCTTAGTGGCGAAGAAGGATGGAACCCTAAGAATGGTTGTGGATTATCTCTCATTGAATGAGGTGACTATCAAGAACAAGTATCCACTACCAATGATCAATGATTTGTTTGATCAACTGGAAGGAGCTAGTGTTTTCTCCAAGATCGATCTTCGATCTGAATACCACCAGTTGAAGATTCGAGAACAAGATATACCCAAGACCGCTTTCACCACCAGATATGGACTTTATGAGTATACAGTCATGTCTTTTGGTTTGACCAATGCCCCTGCATACTTCATGAGTATGATGAACAAGATATTCATGGAGTTTTTGGACAAGTTTGGTGTGGTATTCATAGATGATATCTTGATCTACTCCAAAAATGAAGAGGAGCATGAAGAACATCTGCGATTAGTTTTGGAGAAGCTCAGAGAACATCAACTCTATGTTAAGTTCAGTAAATGTGAGTTTTGGTTGAAGGAGGTGGGATTTCTTGGGCACGTTGTGTCAGGTGAAGGCATAGCAGTGGACCCTTCCAAGGTTGAAGCAGTCACGGAATGGATTGCACCCACCTCAGTCACTGAAATCCATAGTTTCCTTGGACTTGCGGGATATTACCGGAGATTCATTGAGAGTTTCTCCAAGATCGCCAAGCCCATGACGGAGTTGTTGAAGAAGGAAACCAAGTTCGTGTGGACGGAAGAATGTGAAGCAAGTTTTCAAGAATTGAAGAAAAGGTTGGTTACAGCCCCAGTGCTGATTTTGCCTAATATACACAAGGATTTTCAAGTGTATTGTGATGCCTCTCGTCAAGGACTTGGAGGTGTCCTTATGCAAGACGGAAAGGTCGTAGCTTACACCTCACGCCAGCTTCGACCTCATGAAGTGAACTATGCCACACATTATTTGGAGTTGGCAGCCGTAGTGCATGCACTCAAGACCTGGAGACATTTCCTTGTTGGGAATAGTTGTGATGTGTACACTGATCATAAGAGTTTGAAATATATCTTCACACAGAAGGAGTTGAACCTTAGGCAGAGGAGGTGGTTAGAACTCATTAAAGATTATGATATGAGATTGCACTATAACCCAGGAAAAGCCAATGTTGTGGCTGATGCTTTGAGCCGGAAGAGTTATGTTAATACTCTCATAGCAGGAGGTTTACCTCAAGAATTATGCGATGACCTCAGATACCTCCGATTGGAGATTGTTCCTCAAGGATTTATCGCCACTCTGGAGATTCCGTCTACAATGTTGGAAAAGATCCGCGAGGCTCAGAAGACGGACAAAGACATTGCTGAAATAAAGGAAAGTATGGGAAAAGGAAAGGCCAAAGGATTTCGTGAGGATGAACATGGAACCTTATGGTTTGAACAACGTATTTACGTGCCCAATAACCCGGAGATCAGGAAGGTGATTCTTCAGGAAGGTCATGATTCGCCTTACTCCATACACCCAGGCAACACCAAGATGTATTTGGACTTGAAGGAAAAATTCTGGTGGACCGGTATGAAGAAGGATATTGCGGAATATGTAGCAGTGTGTGATGTATGTCAGAGAGTGAAGGAAGAACATCAGAAGCCGGCCGGGTTACTTCAGCCTTTGCCGATACCCGATTGGAAATGGGAAAAACTTGGCATGGATTTCATCACTGGATTACCCCGGACTCGATCAGGATATGAATCTATCTGGGTAGTGGTGGATCGTTTGACTAAGGTAGCTCACTTCATCCCCGTGAAAACCACCTATACGAGTGCAAAGCTGGCAAAGATATATATGTCGAGAATCGTATGTCTGCATGGAGTCCCGAAGAAGATTGTGTCAGATAGAGGCACTCAGTTCACCTCAAAATTCTGGCACCAGATGCATGAAACCTTGGGAACCAGACTAGAATTCAGCACGGCTTTTCACCCGCAGACAGATGGGTAGACAGAGAGGGTGAATCAAATTCTGGAAGACATGTTGAGAGCTTGTGCACTAGATTATGGATCCAGTTGGGATGATAATTTACCTTATGCAGAGTTCTCATACAACAATAGTTATCAAACTAGTTTGAAGATGGCCCCGTTTGAAGCACTCTATGGAAGAAAGTGTAGAACACCGTTAATGTGGGATGAAGTTGGAGATCATCAATTGTTTGCACCAGACTTGATTAAGGATTCCGAAGAGAAGGTCAAATTGATCCGTGATAGATTGAAGATAGCCCAGTCCAGGCAGAAGAGTTACGCTGATGCAAAACGCAAGGAGGTAATATACGAAGTGGGAGATAGAGCATATCTTTGAGTGTCCCCACTTCGAGGAATCAAGAGATTTGGAGTCAAAGGGAAACTAGCACCACGGTTTGTGGGGCCATACAAAATTGTGGAACGCAAGGGAGAGGTTGCATACAAGTTGGAATTGCCAGAAGCATTGTCTGGAGTTCACGATGTGTTTCACGTATCTCAGCTGAAGAAGTGTCATGCAGAGATGGAAGATATCCCGTTGAGAGACACGGTACCCATGGAAGCAATTGAGCTGGGGAGTGACTTGACATACGAAGAGAAGCCGATTAAAATTCTTGACACCAAGGACAGAGTCCCTCGTACCAAGGTTATCAAGTTCTGCAAGGTACAGTGGAGTCACCACACTGAGGAAGAAGCCACTTGGGAGCGAGAAGAAGAACTCAAGCAGGACCACCCACACCTTTTTGCTGGCCAACCCGAATCTCGATGGCGAGATTCATCTTAAGGGGGGTAGGTTTGTAACATCCCAATTTTTGTAAAATTTGGATGTTAATAGAATCATTTGTGCATATCATTTCTTCCCATTTGCATATTGGATCTTTTTGATTTTCCTTCCAATTTATTTTAACCCAATAAAAAAATCAAGAGAGAAGATAACATGACTTCTTCATAAAAAGGGTTAAGAAAATATTGGAGCATTTTTTCTTTATTTTAATAAAGCATTTCGGGAATTTAATAAATCCTGAAATTCCTTTAGGAAATTATTAATTGTCCAAAATGACTTTATAAATAAATTTTCACATTTTATAAAATTGCATTGAGCTAGGAATATTTATCCTAGGCTTTATAAAAAAGTTGTTGAGGTTTTATTAGAGTTTTATTGAACTTATTTTGAAATGGATTTTCTGTAGTATTTTATTTGGCCAGGAAAAATTTATAATAATTTTCTTATATATTTCTAAGATTTTAAAAATTTACTAAGTACGTTTTTTTAGAGGTATATGTTTTTTAAAAAAAAATCGGCCAGCCGCCCAAATGCAACAGCCACGCCCCCGTCCTCCCGTGCGTGCGTACGCACGTACGCAGCAGCAGCAGCGGGCGCTGCGCGCCACGCCCGGCCATGCCGCGCCAGGCGCCTCCGCCCCTTCCTTCCTTCCCTCCCCGCGTATCCCGCACCTCCCTTATCCGCCCCGACACCATTAAAGCCCCCAACAATCCGCCATTAAAAACCTCGTCGGAGTTTCCGTACTCGCCGGATTTCGTCGCCGGGAACACGCATCTGGACACCCCCTCCCCCTATATAAATCACCCCTGCGTGCCCCTCCTCCCACTCGTCCAAAGCCCCCAAAAATATAGCCAAACGCTGCACCGTAGCTCGCGAATTTGCTCGCCTAAGTTCGCCGGTCGAGCTCCGCCTCGATGTCGATCACGTCGCCGGTAAGCCATCTCTAGACCCCAAACTCTGGAAATCAGTTGCCCACGTCGTTGCGCACCTTATGGACAACCTTTTGCCTGTTCTCATGCACCACAGCAGCGTCCCGGAGTTCACGCGCCCACCGGAGTTCACCGCCGCCCAGCCACGTCGTAGCCACGCCGGAGACCGCCGCCGCCACCCCGCGCCTCCCCACGCCGAGCCGCCCCTCCCCGACACCTCCCTAGCTGCCAATCCCTGCCGGAGCCGCCGCCCCCACGAAGAAGACGCCGCCGGCCATCTCCAGTACGTACGTGCGTTTTCTCTGTAGAAGAAGATTGGATTAGGAAAAAAAAGTTTTGAAAAAAAATAACGAAACTATTTTTTTATTATTTATTTTTAGAGCGTTCACTAGATTAGAATTTTAGCCCCTAGTCTTGTTTTAGCTATATATTTTTACTCGTTTATTAGTTTTAGACGAAACCAAATCCCACGTTTAAGTTTTTCATCCCTCTATCGCGTGGAAACCTATTTTCAAAATTTTGGAATTTTAAAATATGAGTTTGGATATATTTAAATTCAAACTTCGTTTGGCCATAATTTTATAACCGTAGCTCGGTTTTGACCGATTCTTTTTGCAAATCGAAACCCTAAATTATCTCTATCACTTAGGACTTTCATCAACAAGTTTCACACAAATTTTTGTTCTGTTTTACAAAACCTTTTTCATTCCTTTTCTTTTCAAAGTTTGTCGAAACTTTGTTTTCGTTTTCTTTTGTATTATGTTTTGATTGGATGCACTTGTTTGTTTGCGATAGATTGTCCCGAGTGCGAAGCAGAATATTTCCAGTCCTTAGAGTTTGACCAGCAGCAGCCAGGCAAGTCTACCTTTGATCATCTTTCCACTTTACCTATGTTTTATTGCACGTAGTACCCCTTTTCTTAGAATGCATAAGTAGAAGTTTACTTTCATGCAAAACCCAGTAGTTCAATTTGTGGTAGGTTTAACTTGTCACCATCGTGTAGGAAATTGTAGTGCTTTGCTATTGTAGACGTGGATTGGGGAGTGAATTCACGGTGAGATGAGTGACTTTGTAGTAAATCAGGACCAAGTTAAACTCAATGAACTACCTGGGTGGAATGGTTGGAGGCGCCCTGGAGGAACCAGTGGAGATGCCTAAGTGACCTAGAGATGGCCAGGGATCACTGCGGAAATCCACCCGGGCTTAAAGAGATTTTATCATATTGTCATTTCTAGAAGCTTATGTGTGCAGCCACAAGCCATTATGGGATCTGGCTTGGTTAATTAGTAGTAGTGACTCTTGCTAGGTGGTGCTACGAACATAGTGTTGGTAGGTGGGATGGGCACCGCCAGAGTAAGGGAAACTCTTCTAAAAGACCATGTCTCGACCTTCCTGATTCCATACAAAGTGTAGTGTGGCAAATACCAATGGAGGTGGTCGAGTCTTGTGGGGAAAAGTGCACAAACCTCTGCAGAGCGTATAAATCTAATCGATTAGCCGAGTCCTCGGTATTGGACAATTTGAGCGTCTAGCTATGGTAATTTATAGAAATCTCATCATCTTTAATTAATCATTTTTGGTATAATTACCATGGGTTGTCTTGTGCTTATTCTTGTTGAGATTATTTTAGGAACACTTATTCTATAGGGAAAAATTCAGCTTTATGCAAATGGAAACGTAGAAGCTCCACCAGCCAAATGCATGTATTGTAGGACTTCATTTTCTTCTCCTTGGTATGACTTGCCGTACATTCAAAGTACTGACCCTATTTGGGCTGTACGATTGTTGCAGATTACTCTGACGGTGATTAAGGTGCGAATAGGTTATTGTCCTATACTCAACGTTTTGCCGTGGAGTCGGATGGACCACTACTACTACTATTGCTTCCGCTGTTTTTTGATGGCCTTAAGCCATAATATTGTAATAAATTTTCTTTATTTTGAACTCTCCGATGTAATAAAAGACATGTGATTTCTTCTGTTATTCATCGAGTACTGTGTGTGCCAGCAAGTTGATCCAGGGACTGGCATAGATCACAGAGACTTTGGTCCCATTCGGGATCGGGTCGTTACACGTGTACAGTAATCATACACGCAGGGTACACGACCGAAATCAAGGACTCACGGTAAGGTAATCACAACACAACTCTATAAATAAAATAATACAAGCTTTATATTACAAGCCAGGGGCCACGAGGGCTCGAATACAATAGCTCGAGAGCACAAGATTAGCGGAAGCAAAAGTATCTGAGTACAGACACAAGACTACAAGGGTGCCTTAAGAAGTCTAGCACAAAAACAACACGATCGAAAAGGCGAGGCCTCCTGCCTGGGAACCTCCAAACTATTCCTTGTCAAAGGGGGATCTCGACGTCGTAGACGGCATCGGGGGGTCTTCACGTTGGGGTGGTCGGCATCGGGGATCTTCTGCTCCTGGGCTCCAACGTCGACTGCAGCGGCCGATCAGGCAAAACATAAAGGGGAAAATAAAGCAAAGGTGAGTATCTGGCATACCCGCGAGTCTTACGTCCTCTACTAAGCATTTATGCATTTGTATCAAATGGAAAGGGGAGGCTATATATAGTGGACTGCAAGGTAGAAATCAGAATAAGGGTAAGAAGCTAGGCCTATCGAAGACTAGCATCTTCTGACGTGTCTTGCAGCACAAGGAGAGAATCAACCAACAGTTTATATAAAACAATGAAGCAGAAGTTGCTGCAGCATTGAATAATATAAGTTGTAATGATTAATAATAATAATGCCTCCGAGTTCCCCTCCTCGACTTCCCTGCGAGGAATAAAACCCGGAACCATACAGTTTAATAGTAGTAGTTTGTAGTGGTAAGATCCAGCTTCAGCATAAAGCGTCATGTTACCGTGGACACGGATATTCGAATAGATTAAACTCCCTACAGGGGTGCACTACTGTTCAGCCTGCACGCTCGGATCTCCAGGGTGGCGTGAACCTTGTTAGGGAACGCCCCACCGAGGCTATCCGACACATCACAGTTCATCCTAGGCTCAGCAGAGAGGCCATCCGCCGGACTATATCCTATGCGCCAAGGGGTCTAGGTCCCTCACCCTTGCACGCTCCTACACGGTGCGAGTCTGGCCGGTGAAGCAAAAGCAAATCCAAACACACCTGCTGCAGCAAATAAGACAACACGGCTTCCCGGCGATCAGGCCGCAGTACTGCTGACGTCTGAAGAGCTTTCGGACAAACTACAACGCAGGGGAGCCCATAACTCCTTATCCCACGTGAAGGTAGTGCATACAGACCAACGGGTCTCTCAAGTCATCCGCCGAACCATTTAGCATTTTAATATTATCTCACAGACAACCGTTATCGCTGTCTGACTAACAACACAACGGACAACGAACAGCAACAAGGCCCACCGGTAACGTCGGGGCCTGCCCTGTCGTCCCGTCAAAGCGCGCGGTTACCAACAAGGTGAACCGTCTCCTTACCTTGTCTCACGTGTGCTCTTGGTAGAGCTCGAATTTTTCGTGGTTTGGTAACTCTCGCGAGATACGAGCAGGGGCCAAGGACGCCAGTAACGTCAGTCGTACCCTCCCTGTCGCTCCCGACAATATACCGCTCGGGGGCACCGTTGGGTCGCCCGACTCTTACCTTTAAGGACACCAGTTGATTCGAGTGCCTACCATTAAGTGAAACCAGGAGGAATCACCCTCGATGGCACACTTAAAGGGGTTCGACAGAGACATCAGCGGAATGAACTAAAGAGGAATATTCTCGTATCACGTGGTGCCAAGACACCAGCGGAATGAACTACAGATAAATACCCTCGTGTCATCCCAGTGATGCTACGCTACTGAGCCGGCGAGAGTGAAATACGAGTTCGTCCACTCGTAAGTCAAACTCGAAGCGACTCGGCAGAGTCTCGCCGTTTTAGGTTCCCTAGGGCGTCTGCATTGATCCGTACCTGTTGCAGTTGTATATATTTTGTATCCGCGTCACTCCCCTGAGTGGCCACGGCCCGCTATCAAATCCTAGCTAACAATGCGCAGGGCTCACTGCTGAATATGATACATAATTAAAGTAGGCAGCATAGGATAACGGAAGGTACATCAAGGCGCGACAAAATCAGGCTATGCAATTGAATAGGATTGTAACGTAGCAGCAGCAGTAACAATGCCTAGTGCAAGAAATGTACAGAAAGATAGGAGATATCTGGGGAAGAGAATGGCTCTGCTTGCCTGTAAGCTCGACGGTAGGGGTAGGGTCGTCGACGAAGTAGTCGTACTCGGCAACGATGTAGTCGGCGGCAGCAACGAGGTCTATCGGGGAATAAAAGGGGGAGAAACAATAAATACACAGCAATAATAACAATACAATTGTATGACATAGCAGATATAAAGCAACGGGTCTCTAACGCAGCGTTGGCGGTGTTCTAACGTAGTACGAAGCAATATGCTCGGAGCGGGAATTCATCCGGGGATGAACAACCAGCTCCGGGTGATTACCGGACAGGGTGTCCGGAGGGGGAAAGGGTTCATCTCGGAGGTGTCGTGGACATCCGACAAACGTGTGGATGGTGTAACCGTGTTAGTTGAGCTATTCTGAACAACTTTCGTGTTCAGAATAAATTCATTCGGATACTTTAACAGTACCGGACAAATCATTGGACAGGCGGTCCAGAGGGAGATGGTTCGATCTTCGGTGCGTTAGAGGGGTGTGGTTCGTATACGGATAGTGTATCCGTATTCGTTATATTTTTCTGATCAATTTTGATATATAAATTATTTTCATCTGATTTACGGTTTAAAAGATATTCAAATTTAAAGTCTAATTCAATTTAAATCATTTTCTGGAATTTATTTTAATTATTAAATCAACATTATCCAAAAGCTTATCCAGAACAGTACACTGACTGGTGGGACCTACATGTCATTGACAGAGGAAATTGAACTCAAATTATTTAATTAAACAAAATAGAAGGACCCACATGTCATAGACTATTAGTATTTCTATTTCATTTTATTAATAAATCTGACAGGTGGGGCCGAGGTGTAAGTGACACAGTAGCATAATCAGTTATTTAAATAAAACCAGAGAGTTATTTAGGGAGGTGGCCCCACATGTAAGTCTCACTAGGGGATTATTATTTTTAATCATTTTTAACAGGCAATTTAGGGGAATGGCCCCACTGGTCAGCCACTTAACAGGGGGGTTAGGCTAACAGTGGGGGTTAGTGGGGGTGGGGCACCAAGGTCAGGGGGGTGGGTTATCCCCACGGCTGTCTGCCCGCGCTCGCCGGCGACGAGCCCGATAGCGGAGGGCTCTCCAGCAAGGGGGCATGGGGGGAGCACTGGGCCGGCACAAAGGGGGGTACGCGCGAGGCGGTGCAAGGGTACGGGGCGCTAGGCGCGCGACCATGGTGGCCACAGCGGGCACGGCTCGGCGGCAGCCGGAGCTTGCGTCCACGGGCGGCGCGGGAGCTCGGCTACGCGCGGGCACGCGCATAGCGCGGCCTGGGCACGGGGAGTGGCCACGCACGGGTTGGCGCGCGCGCTGGGACGCGCCCAGGCCAACAGCATCCCGACAGCACGCCATTGTAGGCAGCGGGCAGCACGGAAGCTCGTCCATGGCGGGCGAACAGGGCACAGTCTAACGGCGGGGAATCGACGGAGAAATGCGGGGAATCGAGGGGGCGCTCACGGTGATGGCAGGGGAGGGCTCGAGGAGGCCGTAGGTGTTCAGGGCGGCGCCAATTCCGGCAAAGTCATCGACGGCCGTGGTTGGGGAGTTCGTCTGATTCCGTCGAGACGGGGTTTCTTGGCTCGATTCGATGGGGGGAATGGCGTGGAGGATCAGGGCGGTCCTCCCGGACAGACCGGCGCGGCCAGACGAGGCCTCCGGTCACGCCGACGACGACCACGCGGCGACGACCGTGGCGTTCCTCACACGGGGAGGAGACAGAGGATGAGGAGTTGGGGAAAATGGAAGCGCGAGGGTGGAGATGTGGGTGCGCTAAGGTTCCAAAGGGGGGTCGGGGTCTTGAGCTCGTCGGCGAGCCACACGATGGCCGCCACGGCGATGGCCATGGCCGTGGCGCCACGGATCCTTGCCACGCGCGAGGTGAACAGGGGAGGGGACGATGGGGTGGCTGGGGTGGGCTGGGCCGGTGGGGAGGGGTGATGGGCTGGGCAGGCCTTGCCCAGGGCGGGATATAGCCCCATTCGTTTACTTTCATTTTTGTTTGCCTTTGTTTTCTTGTTTCAATTTGTTTAGCCAACACATGATTTTTATTAAATGTAAAACTAGTTCTATTATTAGTGTTACACTTTATAATAGTGCCACAAAAAGTTTGGGGATTAAATAAATTCTTTGGGTATTCCTTTTGAATAATAAATTGTTAAATTGAACTTTTCAGGATACTGTTTGAATTGTTTAAATACTTATCTGCTTTAACAAATATCCAACACCATGGTATCTTGGTCTAAGGATTTTTGTGCATTTAACAAAATTGTTTGCACAATTTTTAGTCAAGGTTTTATTTGCCACAATATATATTTTTTATATCAACCAAAGGGAGTTTTGAAGTTGTTTCGATTCAAATATGATCATGGCATGTATTAACAACAGTAAATCCCATTAGCAAAAAGGATTACTGTAGCGTGACACCCGGGGTGTTACACCTTTACCTTGATACCTGAGCATGAGTAAAATAGTTCTGATGTAAGTCTTGCTGAGTAAGACTTTGTACTCACGTTTGCTTATCCTATGTTTTAGAGACGAGACCACTGACCCTGATGGTGGCCTCCCCCTCAAGGTTGACGCCGACGAAGTAATGTAGTCCCAGACAGCAGCCTGGTCCCTCTGGAGGGTCGTTGTGTTTTCTTAAAGGCTTCTTAAGCCATTTGTTAACCTTGTCTTTACTAAGACATATTTTTCTTCCGTTGTTGTATGATGTAATGTTGGGTCACAGTTATGTGATCTCTGCTTGTAACACTACTATATCTGCTCTGTTTAGCAGATGCAATAAAACTATGAGTTTGTAGAGTTCATGTTGTGTTACCTACTGTTTACACTAGACATGTATGATGCGTGTATGATTATAACGTGCATGTCTTAGTGTGGGATTCGATTGCTTAGTTGAGTTCTTGCCGGCGGTCTTTCATACACCAAGTGGCCCTTAGATGTGTGCATCTCGGGGCATCGCGATGCGATTGCTCGTGACTCTGTCACGTGGCACACTTTGTGGTATGATCGAGCCCGCCCGAGACCCCGACTAAGTGATCGGGCTGGAGTCTGTTTATGTAAGTGTTATAATTCAATCGATAATGTGGTTGAGGCGACTTGTCTATGAGTATGGGACTTCACCACCCATAATCATTTAGACTTGTGAGCGGACGATGAGGACCCATCTGAGTTGATCATCCGGCCTGGATGGGATGCCCCTCACGTTCGATGCTTTCCGAGAGTGTTCTGTGCTTGGCCTTGTCTGCTTAGACAAGTGGGTACGGCTCTCGGCTCTCCATATGATTGTTGTAACAGGAATTACATACGCAAACCCCGGGTCCAGACACGATGAAGAAGAGCTTGTAATGAATACGAACTCAAGCTCCAACACTCACAAAGAGACAAACCAAACAAGAACCAAAATAGATGATGCCAAGGATACAAAGGTTTTGATCTCTCCACGAACGATGCGGCCTAGCCTATAACCCGGTCTCCTAACTACCACCATGAGACCGGTAAACTAGAAACCTATAAAGGTCAAACCTTTGTCTTGCGCATAATCCACTTGAGCTTGATGATGACGATCATGCCCGCCTCAAGTTGGAACACCTTTCTTGGTTGTCGGCTCGATGAAGACTAGTAAATTTCTGTCGGGACCCGGGGTTAGCGTATGCAAGTCCAGCTAAGACATAGTCATATGGAGAGCCGAGAACCGTACCCACTTGTCTAAGCAGACAAGGCCAAGCACAGAACATTCTCGGAAAGCATCGTACGTGAGGGGTATCTGTAAGAGCAAGTTTGCCCCCGAAGGTTTTGGACATTGTTGGACAAAGCAGAAGTGGAACTAATATTGTTTTCGAGTATAAACAGATACTTAGGTTCCGAAAGAATGGAGTTTGCAAGTAGAAGGTCGAAGGACAACTCACTGCAGTGAAGCTGCAGTCATCTACCGAAACCTTTGAAGGAAGACGACCCCTAAAAATGTTGTCGAAGAAGATGTTTCTCTCGAGCAAAAGCGCAACGAGGAGAAAGCTGAAGCTGATCGAAGACTTAGTCTTTTTGCTAGTTTCTCTTTATTTCTTGAGTCATAGGAATAACCGTACTATCAAGAGGGGTTTGCTAGTTGAGATCTTTGTCGAAGTGAATTTGCTCTGCTCAACCAAAACCCACTAAAGCCTACCGAGAGAAATCTCACCGAGTCGAGCGAATAGCTCGAAGGCAAAGTCATTGCACTTCGTGCCATCGAGAGAGAACTCGTTCGGTGAGTCAGCTTACTTGTTCCTCAAGTAAAGTTGCGCAGTGATTGAAATCCGACCGTTGTGGACACGCGTCAAGCGGTTGCATCGGGTCACTTCAGTCATTTTACCCATCGGGATCGCCAACTATAAATACCCCGCACCTACCCGCCATTTCGGGTTGGCTGCTCCACTAAAGATTCTAAGACAGAAGTCTGAGAGCATCCCGAAGAGATTCATCGAGAGAAAACCTACACCCAAGTCTGAACTGAGTTGAGCAATTCATGGAGACTTAGGTTGATATTAGCCGATCTTTTTATCTTGGAGAACTGCAAGTCTCCTAGACGGTTAGGCGTCGCCTGTCAAGCAGTCGAAGAGTAATTGTCACTGCTGAAGGAAGTTTGTAAAGGTCACGGAGATGTCCTGAATCATCTACCACGAGTGAAAACTGGACAAGCTCGAGGAGTTTGTTGCAGTGGAGAATAGGACGGAGAGAGTTTTGCTCCGGGTGTTCAATCACCAGTCCCTCCAACCAGACGTAGCATTTTGCAGAGTGTGAACTGGTTTACCAAACATCGTTGAGTCAGGCTCGTTTTCCTTCTAGCATTTACTTCAAGTATTTACTCGTAGCCTGTTTGCCTTCGATGTTTTCCTTCGCTCCCAATCCTTTCGAGCCTTACATTACTTTCGATACTGTATTTCCTTCGAGATGTCTTTAGTCCTATGCTATTTGCATGATTTCCTTCTAAGTTCCTTAGAATTTTTAGAAGTGATCATTCACCCCCTCCCCCTCTGATCATTCTTGAGCTTTCAATTGGTATCAGAGCTAGGCACTCCCTACGCTCTGCGTATTTTGGTCTAACAACCTGGAGTGTTGTCAAGAATGTCGTTTGCAGCTGTTCGCTCGGGGGAACCGATCCCTATATTCAATGGGAAGGACTATCCCTATTGGAAGGACAAAATGAAGAGGAATATCATGGCTATCAACTCTGCCGCTTGGGAAGTTGTCAAGAATGGTGTAACTGTCGAGGACACCGATGCCATCACTCCTGAAGAGGCTAAGAAGTTGTCCCTTGATGCTGAAGTCTGGGTATTCATCACAAATCATCTGATTCCTGAAAAATATCATGAGGTCAAGAATATTCCTTCGGCCAAAGGTGTTTGGGATTATCTCGAGAAGATTGGTGAAGGTGTCTCTACTCAGAAAGATGCTCGAATTGACACCCTTCGAAGCAAGTTCTATCGTTTCAAGAGGCACGAGGGAGAGAAAGTTTGTTCTATATACAGCAGACTCACTGCTCTGTCAAATGAACTGATTTCCCTCGGTGCAGATGACATTACCAATCGGATTATTGTCAGAACCTTGCTCCGTTCTCTTGATGATTCCTTCGATCACATTGTGCTGATGATTAAGGAAAGAACTGATTTCAAGGATATGGTTGCCGCTGATATTCTTGAAAGGCTTAATACTTTCGAGATGGAAGAAGATGAGAAACGTGACGTCAATGGGAGTCGAAGAAAATCTCATGCACTGAAGGCCAGAGCTTCACATCACTCCTCTCCTGAAGCTAGTTCTGAATCGGGTTGTGCCTCAGATGACCCCGAGAACATTGGAAAAGATCTGGCACTGATAATGAGAAGATTCAATCGCTTTCAGCGAAGGAACTCCTCTTCACCGAAGAAAAACTATTCTTCAAGACATTCAAGTAATTCATCTCAACATCGATCATCATCCAGAAACTCTTCAGCGAAAGATAACTGTTGTTACAAGTGCAAGAAGCCAGGTCACTTCATCGCTGATTGTCCTCTCTGGGAAATTGAACATAAATCAAAGCACTCTCACAGCAGCTCTTCGAGCAAGTCTTACAGATCGAGCAAAAATCACGATTCGAAGAGATATGATTCAAGGTCCAGAAAAGACAAGAAAGATGGTTCTGATGATGACAAGAAAAAGAAGTATCTCAAGCATCGAGAGGGTTCTTCATCAAAATCACTTTCCTCTCGTCGACAGAATTCACACCGAGCCAAAGCCTATCTGGGTAAAGAGATGAACTCTGAAGATGAAGCTTCCGGCTCTGAAGCAGGATCAAAGTCAAGATCTGGTTCTGGTTCTGATTCTGATGGTGTTGCTGGGATAGCATTCGCCTCGAACAAGAATTCAAGTTCATTCTTCTCCAACCAGAGCAGTGAAGATGAATCTCCCGCTTACTGCTTCATGGCCAAGGCTAAGGTATCTTCATCTAAGAAATCCTACGATACTTCTGATGGATCTGCTTATGAAAGTAACTCTAGGATAAGCTATGCTAAACTTGCTAAAATTGCTTCTATCCAACAAGATGAACTAGATTCTCTAAGTGAAACTATTCAAAAATCTGAGACTCTGTTGATTGATGAGATTGAGAAGGGTCAAACTTTGACTAACGAGCATACAGCTCTGAAGGAAAAGTATGATGAACTTTCCTCTCGTCATGAACTTCTCTCAGTGGACTACGAGAAGCTAACCTACAAATTCCTTCAAAGGAAAATGGCTCTCGAGAAACTGAGAGAGGCTAATGAAGAGTTGGAAAGTGTAAATCTCACACTCATGGCTCAACAGGGCTCAGAAGATAAAAATGAATCTGTTTCACCTTGCTTGACTTGTTTGGAACGAAGTAAAATTGATTCTATTTCTGAGAGATCGAAAGGAAAGCAACCTATTGTTATCGATGATACTAACCCCTCGAACGAGGAAAACATTACCGAGGAACTCCTCAGGTTGAAGAATTTATTTGAAACAGGCATGTTCAAAAGTGTGCAGGGACACCAGTACTTATGTGATATCCTTCGAAAGGCTCTTCTTCACAGAAATCCCCGAAACGAAGGAATTGGCTTCGAAAGGAAAATCAATCCTGATGGAACCTACTGGAAACCCGAGCAGTATCCTAAAACTGTCTGGGTTCTTGCGAAAGAAAAGCCCATTGATATTGCTAACCTTTCAGGTTTTAGTTGCAAAATTGACAAAGCTATTGTTGATGAATCACTTGATTCTGACTACAAGCTTGTCAAAGATCAGGAAGGAAAGGTGTCGGCTGAGTTCGTTGGTACTCCTCCAAAGAATGGCTTTCATAAGCGACAGATTTGGGTTCGCAAATCTCTCGTAGAAAAACTGCCTCCTAACCATTCTATGCAGGGAAAATCCTCGGTACCACCGAATCACTACTATTCTCTCGAGGATAGAAATGAACCCTTGGTGCCTGCTTCAAATGTTCCCCAGAAGGAATACTATCGTGTCGATAGAAATGTTTATCGTCATCGTAATGATAACACCAAAATTGCAATTACCCATCGTTACTCTAACCCCTCATCGAGGAATTATATTTATGGTGTGCTTGATGGTCCTGATCGACAATGCAATCATGTTCGATATAATATTGTTGATCCATCTAGCTCTACCATGCCTTCTAAGTCACCTGCTCGTTTGTGGGTGGTTAAGAAGAACTAATTCTTCTGCAGGGCTATGTCTCCGGTGGATCCGAATGGGTCATGGATAGTGGTTGTACAAATCATATGACCGGAGACAAAGATTTGTTCACCGAAGAAAAACTGTCTGAATCTTCACAAAAATACATTACCTTCGGTGACAACAACAAAGGAAAAGTGCTTGGTTTGGGTAAGGTTGCTATATCGAAAGACAAGCATATTGATAAGGTTTTGCTTGTACAATCTCTAGGATATAATCTTATGTCTATATCAAAACTTTGTGATATGGGCATGCTTGTACTGTTTTCTGCGTCTCGTTGTGTTGTCTTTTCACAGGATGATTATTCCTTCGTGTTCGAAGGATATCGCAAGGGTGATCTTTACGTCGTTGATTTTTCTTCGGGACCTGCAGTGTCCACATGTTTAATGGCCAAAGCCACTTCTGGTTGGTTATGGCACCGAAGACTTGGTCATGCAGGAATGAAAAATCTTCAAACTCTTATCTCGAAGAAGAACATCGTTGGAATTGATAATGTGAAATTCGATAAAGATCGTCTATGCAGTGCCTGTGAAGCAGGAAAGATTGCCAAGAAACATCATTCTGCAAAAACCGTCATGACTACTACTCGTCCTCTTGAATTACTTCATATGGATTTATTCGGTCCTCAAAATTATGCTAGTCTTGGAGGTAACAAGTATGGTCTGGTTATTGTTGATGATTTCTCTCGATATACCTGGGTTTTCTTTCTAGATGACAAGAGCAAAGTTGTTGATATTTTCAAAACTTTCGCAAAGAGAGCTCAAGCTGAATATGAATTATCTCTCAAGCATATCAGAAGTGATAATGGTACAGAATTCAAAAATACTCATATCGAAGTTTTTCTTGATGAATATGGCTTTACTCATGAATTCTCGGCTGCTTATACACCGCAACAAAATGGTGTGGTCGAGAGAAAGAATCGAACACTTATTGAAATGGCCAGAACAATGCTTGCTGAATACAAGACCCCTATCAGGTTCTGGGCTGAAGCTATCAACACTGCATGTCATATCATCAATAAGGTTTATCTGCATAAGTTTCTGAAGAAAACTTCACATGAACTCATCACTGGTAAAAATCCGAATGTGTCTTATCTCAGGGTTTTTGGTGCTCCATGTTATATCAGAGACATGACTCACAGCTCCAAGTTTGCCCCAAAGGCTCACGAAGGTTTTCTTCTAGGTTATGGTTCAAATTCTCACACTTACAGAGTTTACAACTCACATCTTGGCAAAGTTGTAGAAACTGTAAATGTTCGATTTGATGAAACTAACGGCTCTCAAAAGGAGCAATTACCTCTTAACCTGGATGAACCACCTTTGGATGAAGTTATCAGGTACATGGCTATTGGAGATATTCGGCCTGTCGAAGGAAATGCTCAACAAGCAAACAGGGATGATGATGGTCCAATGTTCCCACACATAGCCCGGGGCGCTGGAGATCAACATCCTGAAGAAATTGATGCACAGGTCGAAGGAGAACGCATAAACGAAGAATACGTTGATCCCGAAGGACAAGCTGAACCCGAAGGAAATGATCCCGAAGGACAAGCTGATCCCGAAGATCAACCTGATCCACAAGAACCTTCAAAATTCGATGAAGCCATGAAGGACTCAGATTGGATGACTGCTATGCTCGAAGAACTTAACCAGTTCGAGAGAAATAAAGTCTGGTCCCTTGTCGATAGACCTGATCCCACGAAGCATAATATCATTGGTACGAAGTGGATTTTTCGCAACAAGCAAGATGAAGATGGCATAGTGATAAGGAATAAAGCTCGACTGGTTGCACAAGGCTTCACTCAAATCGAAGGTATTGATTTTGGTGAGACTTATGCCCCAGTTGCTCGACTTGAATCCATTCGTGTCATGCTTGCTTTTGCCAATTACAATGGTATTTTGCTATATCAAATGGATGTCAAAAGTGCATTTCTTAACGGTGAGATCGAAGAAGAAGTGTATGTTATGCAGCCACCAGGTTTTGAAGACCCGAAGAATCCTGATAAGGTGTACAGATTACACAAGGCCCTATATGGGTTAAAGCAAGCACCTCGTGCTTGGTATGAAACGCTGAAGGATTTTCTTCTTAAGAAGGGCTTCAAACCAGGAACAACTGATCCGACTCTTTTTACTCGTGCATACAAAAATGATCTTTTTGTGTGTCAAATTTATGTCGATGACATTATTTTTGGCTGTACTAACCCTGATATTAGCGAAGAATTTGCTCGTATGATGTCGAAGAAATATGAAATGTCAATGATGGGAGAATTGAAGTTCTTTCTCGGGCTTCAAATCCGTCAGCAGAAAAATGGTACTTTCATTTCTCAAGAGAAGTATCTCAGAGATTGCCTGAAGAAGTTTGATCTTGTCGGTTGCAAAACTATCAAGACTCCAATGCCTACGAATGTTCATCTAGATGCAGATGAAAAGGGCAAACCTTTCGATCAGAAGAAATATCGCTCGATGATCGGTTCGCTTCTTTACCTTTGCGCATCTAGACCTGACATTATGCTATCAGTTTGTATGTGTGCTCGTTTTCAGGCAAATCCGAAGGAATCTCATCATATTGCTGTCAAGCGAATCCTTCGATATCTGGCACACACACCAACCTTGGGTCTTTGGTATCCCAAGGGTGCCCAGTTTGATCTCGTTGGTTATTCAGATTCTGACTGGGCTGGTGATCGAGTCGACAGGAAATCTACCTCAGGCACATGTCATTTTCTCGGTAGATCTCTTGTCTGTTGGGCCTCGAAGAAACAGAATTGTGTATCTATTTCTACGGCTGAAGCCGAGTATATTGCTGCCGGTTCATGCTATACTCAGATTCTGTGGCTCAAGCAAACGCTGAAAGATTATGGTATTCTTGTGAAGAAAATTCCATTGCTTTGTGATAACGAGAGTGCAATCAAAATTGCTCATAATCCAGTGCAACACTCTCGAACGAAGCATATTGATATTCGTCATCATTTTCTTCGAGATCATGTTCAGCGAGAAGATATTGTTATCAGTCATGTTCGCACCGAAGAACAATTGGCTGATATATTCACAAAGCCCTTGGATGAAAAGAGGTTCTGTACACTGAGGTGTGAGTTGAACATCTTGGACTCACGCAATGTGCAGTAAGATCATAACCATCGGTATTATGTATTATAAATTTTCATTGATATTTACTTTCGTTAATTTTCTATCGTGTTTCCTTTTCGTTTATTTTGTTCGTTTGGTGTTGTCCTATACACTTATCACTCCGAGTTTTCATCGCTGTTTTTAACCTCGGATTGACTAAGTATCGGACCCTGTTTTCCCTCTTTCTATCCCTACCCCATCTATGCTTTTCTCTCGTGAACATGTACATATTGTACTCGATCAAGATTCCCCTCGAATGTCATTGATTCCGAAGGAAAATCTATCAAAGTTTTATCTACTTTTATACTCAATGTTCGATGAGTTTGGTCTCGGACGTGGAGCAACTTTCTTTCGGTTCGTTGGGATTTCCCGCGATTACCGCCACAAAATCCATCCGTTGAATGCGGAGAGACGCGAAATCTGCGCCGTTGGATCAGATCTGACAGCTCGGTCAGAACCTCCCTTATAAATATTGATCCACTCCACCGGCTTAGACATCGCTATTCCTTCGACATCGTCTCTTCGCCTCCAGAAGCTCTCTCTCTCGCGCGCCGCCGTGCTGTCTCGTCGCCGTCGACTCCCTCGCCGCTTAACTGCCGGAAGGAAGCCGCCGGAGGCGTTCCCGTCGACAAAGATCATCATCCGCGTCGCCGTAGTCTCCTCACATCACCAAGCTAGGGTATGTGTGGCTCTGGAGTCGATTCAATCTCGTTCTGTTCATCGTTTCCAGCTTTTGTGTTGATTTATTTTTCTCTGATTTCTTTTAGGTCTGTTTGATCCGTTTGGATCTTTGAAACTTGGGAAATCTGTTTCTAGCTTTTCTGTCGATTCCCCATCTGTCCTTGGTAAGAAATCCCTCGAATTCTCTCACTTAGGCAAATCCTACAGTATCGTTTCGATAGATTTAATCTTGTGCGATTTATTCATACAAGTTCTTCGTTAGATTTCCACCCAATGAAAATCTAGCCTAGCACTTTCATGAAAACTTGCGATAAGACAAATCTCTCGAAAAGATTGCTGCATTCAAAATGTTTTTCCTCGAAATTGTTGGTACTTGTTCACAACTTTCCTATATTCCCTCGTATCCTTCTTTTTCGCAGGAAAATGGCTGGTAACGAAGGAAATATTAGAGTTCCCAAGCGTGTGGGAGGCCGAACAAGAATCACCAATAACTCTGAAGGTGTGTCTGAGGAAGTGATCATTGAAAAGAATTTGAGAACGCCGTCTGGTTCTGAGGATGATCGTACAAGAGAAAATCATCTGCAAGAGATTCGAAGACTTCAAGCTCTTCGTTGGTATGAATACAAGTCTCTTATTCCTCGTTGGGAGAGGCTGTTTGCTATGAAGAATCCTTGGGTTGATGTCAAAGCTCTAAGGCCAAAGTGGACGAAATTTAATCGACCACCTCCTCCAGCTGATGCTCACCCTTCTGCCCTCAAAACTCCTGATGATTTTAAAGAGCTCGTTGAAGCACGTGAACTTCGAGCACAAAAGAGGAAAGAAGCTAAAGATCGAAAGGAAGCAGCTGCTGCTAAAGCTGCCGAAGAAGTTGGCCCTAGCGCCAAACCGAAGGGTGGCAAGAAGTCAGCCAAGAGACAGAAAAAGGTTGTAATAGTTTCACCTCCTGATGCAAGCTCCGAAGGAGAAGCTAATTCAGATGATCAAGACCCTGGTACAGAGGCTGATGTCGAGGACTTACCTCTGAAGAAAAAGCCGAGCAGTAGTGGCATAAGGATCCAGGAGCCAGCTCCACAGGCTCCTCGAGGAAATATTGACTTGACCAATTTGGTCACAGATCCACCTATTTCATCTGCTCCACCTGTTCCTGCTCGCCAACCAAAACCTTCGGCTCCAACGAAGGGAAAGCAAGCTCAAGTTGGTGAAGATGATGAAATGCTTATTCAGCGAAAGGAAAGGCTGGCCAAGCAAAAGGAACAACAGGAAAAAGACTTGATTAATTCTAAGCTCCTAAACTTTCACAGTCAGCCCGAGCATAAAAAGGCTCTGGTTGCTCAACAACTTGGCATTCTTCATTTGGTCAGTGAAAAATATCGACGACAGATTTCCGAAGGCACTATTCCTAGTAACCCGAAAGAAAAGGTCGTGGCCCCCAGTGCCACCGAGCAAGTTGTGACTCTCACAGTCACGAAAGAAAAGGTGATTGCCCCAAGTGCTTCGAAGAAGAATGCTGAGGCCCCTAGTGCCTCGAAGGATAAAGCAGTGGTATCAAAACCCATTGTTGCTTCCAAATCCACCAAGGTAGCCGAAAAGAAAGCCAAGGAGGCAAGACAGAAGGCTCAAGCTGCTCCAGTTCCTCGAGCTGCACCAGCTCCTGCCCCTGTTGCACCTGCTGTTTCCGGCCCTCGTGCCGATGAAGAAAGTTCCAATGAAGGAGAATCTAATGCAAATGCTCCTTGGGATGCTGCACACATTTCACACATTCTCTGGAAGATGGCTACTACACCGAGCAAAGTCACTGCCGAGGATGATGTTCCTGCTGAAATCCAAGAGCATGTTGCTCGATATATGATCCGCTGGGAAGGTTATATCACCCAGGATCGAAAGGATAAAGAGCAAATCAGGTTTTACACAAGGCAACTCCAAGAGGAAACCGAGGACATTGAGTCCCGAAATTTTTTCAAGTCCAAGATTGCATCTGCTGAAGCTTCCAGGAGGACTCAGAAGGAAAATTTAACTGCTGTGTTTGACAAGGTAAAACAAGTTGTGTCTGTTGTTTGCAAAGAGCATAATGATGCTCTGTTCCAAAGACAATCTCGAAAGAGAAAGTCTGCTGCCCCAACCTCTGAGCGTGGGACGCCAGAGATCGAGAAGAACGCCAAGAAGGCCAAGTCCACCGAGGTCGTTGCTTCCACAGAACGACAAGAAACTGAACCAAACCCCACCAAGCAACCCACTCCTCCCCGTAAGAAAACTCCACCACCTCGCCAAACAAGTTCACCGCCTGGACAAACAACTCCACCCCCTCGTCAAGCTACACCTCCACCCCGAAAACAAACACCTACACCTCCACCCCGACAACAAACACCTCCACCTCCACCTCCATCTCCACCCCGTCAACCCTCACCACCAAAAGCCTCGCCACCTCCTCCAAACCCACCATCTCCACCTCATGTCAATCCATCGACCACCCCCGCCACTGAAATCCAAGCTCATGTAGAGACCGAGCAAGTTGCTCGTGTCGAGCAAGAAACTCAAGTCCAGAAAGATTACTCTTCTGCCCGGACTATGCCTGAAGGAGAAGATGTTGATGTTGACATCACGACAGTTTCCTCTCGACGAGATCCTGTCGTAAGCAATAGTTCTGGAGATGACAGTTCAAGTGATAATTCTTCATCCTCCTCATCCAGTTCTTCGAACGAAGAAATGGTTGATGCGTTTGCTCAATTTGATGAAGACTTGGAGGCCATGGAAATTGAAGAGGCCGCACAAAATGCTCAAACAAACGAAGGAGATGCAGTCGTAGCTCAGGCCGAGGAGAATGCTCCTGCAGTCATTCCGTCTCAGGATATCGTAAACATTCCATCATCTATCTCTCGACCTGCTGAGCCAGTGTTCCAGATGCCAGATAACGCTGCTGAAGTTTTTCCAGTTGATGAGCTGCTTCACTCTGTTCATCCGAGAGAAATGCTGCCTTTGTTCCGCTCAGATGTTCCTCGTGGAGGTCCCATCTTCAAAAGGCGCGAACACAAGCCATTTTTCTTCGGTACCAATCCCTACGAGAAGCCCAGAAGTGCTTATTCACTTCGGTTTTGGACCCAAGAGCAAGCTATCTACTATACTCGTGTGTTGTACAACAAGGCAAGAGTTTTCCAGCATCAATATCTTGATATGCCTTCGGTCTTTGGTATCCCAAGGGTGCCCAGTTTGATCTCGTTGGATATTCAGATTCCGACTGGGCTGGTGATCGAGTCGACAGGAAATCTACCTCAGGCACATGTCATTTTCTCGGTAGATCTCTTGTCTGTTGGGCCTCGAAGAAACAGAATTGTGTATCTATTTCTACGGCTGAAGCCGAGTATATTGCTGCCGGTTCATGTTGTACTCAGATTCTGTGGCTCAAGCAAACGCTGAAAGATTATGGTATTCTTGTGAAGAAAATTCCATTGCTTTGTGATAACGAGAGTGCAATCAAAATTGCTCATAATCCAGTGCAACACTCTCGAACGAAGCATATTGATATTCGTCATCATTTTCTTCGAGATCATGTTCAGCGAGAAGATATTGTTATCAGTCATGTTCGCACCGAAGAACAATTGGCTGACATATTCACAAAGCCCTTGGATGAAAAGAGGTTCTGTACACTGAGGTGTGAGTTGAACATCTTGGACTCACGCAATGTGCAGTAAGATCATAACTATCAGTACTATGTATTATAAATTTTCATTGATATTTACTTACGTTAATTTTCTATCGTGTTTCCTTTTCGTTTATTTTTGTTCGCTTGGTGTTGTCCTATACACTTATCATTCCGAGTTTTATCGCTGTTTTCCTCTCGGATTGACTAAGTATCGGACCCTGTTTTCCCTCTATTCTATCCCTACCTATTCTGTGCTTTTCTCTCGTGAACATGTACATATTGTACTCGATCAAGATTCCCTTCAAATGTCATTGATTCCGAAGGAAAATCTATCGAGGTTTTATCTACTTTTATACTCGATGTTCGATGAGTTTGGTCTCGGACGTGGAGCAACTTTATTTCGGTTCGTTGGGATTTCCCGCGATTACCGCCACAAAATCCGTCCGTTGAATGCGGAGAGACGCGAAATCTGCGCCGTTGGATCAGATCTGACAGCTCTGTCAGACCTCCCTTATAAATACTGATCCACTCCACCGGCCTAGACATCGCTATTCCTTCGACTTCGTCTCTTCGCCTCCAAAAACTTGCTATTCCAGAAGCTCTCTCTCTCTCGCGCGCCGCCGTGCTGTCTCGTCGTCGTCGACTCCCTCGCCGCTTAACTGCCGGAAGGAAGCCGCCGGAGGCATTCCCGTCGACGAAGATCATCATCCGCGTCGCCGTAGTCGCCTCACATCACCAAGTTAGGGTATGTGTGGTTCTGGAGTCGATTCAATCTCGTTCTGTTCATCGTTTCCAGCTTTTGTGTTGATTTTTTCTCTGATTTCTTTTAGGTCTGTTTGATCCGTTTGGATCTTTGAAACTTGGGAAATCTGTTTCTAGCTTTTCTATCGATTCCCCATCTGACCTCCGTAAGAAATCCCTCGGATTCTCTCACTTAGGCAACTCCTACAGTATCGTTTCGATAGATTTATTCTTGTACAATTTGTTCATACAAGTTCTTCGTTAGATTTCCACCCGATGAAAATCTAGCCTAGCACTTTCATGAAAATTTGCGATAAGACAAATCTCTCGATAAGATTGCTGCTTTCAAAATGTTTTTCCTCGAAATTGTTGGTACTTGTTCACAACTTTCCTATATTCCCTCGTATCCTTCTTTTTCGCAGGAAAATGTCTGGCAACGAAGGAAATATTAGAGCTCCCAAGCGTGTGGGAGGCCGAACAAGAATCACCAATAACTCTGAAGGTTTTTCTGAGGAAGTGATCATTGAGAAGAATTTGAGAACGCCGCCAGGTTCTGAGGATGATCGTACAAGAGAAAATCGTCTGCAAGAGATTCTAAGACTTCAAGCTCTTCGTTGGTATGAATACAAGTCTCTTATTCCACGATGGGAGAGGCTGTTTGCTATGAAGAATCCTTGGGTTGATGTCAAAGCTCTAAGGCCTAAGTGGACGAAATTTAATCGACCACCTCCTCCAGCTGATCCTCACCCTTCTGCCCTCAAAACTCCTGATGATTTTAAAGAGCTCGTTGAAGCACGTGAACTTCGAGCACAAAAGAGGAAAGAAGCTAAAGCTCGAAAGGAAGCAGCTGCTGCTAAAGCTGCCGAAGAAGTTGGCCCTAGCGCCAAACCGAAGGGTGGCAAGAAGTCTGCCAAGAGACAGAAAAAGGTTGTAATAGTTTCACCTCCTGATGTAAGCTCCGAAGGAGAAGCTAATTCAGATGATCAAGACCCTGGTACAGAGGCTGATGTCGAGGACTTACCTCTGAAGAAAAATCCGAGCAGTAGAGGCATAAGGATCCAGGAGCCAGCTCCATAGGCTCCTCGAGGAAATATTGACTTGACCAACTTGGTCACAGATCCGCCTATTTCATCTGCTCCACCTGTTCCTGCTCGCCAACCAAAACCTTCGGCTCCATCGAAGGGAAAGCAAGCTCAAGTTGGTGAAGATGATGAAACGCTTATTCAGCGAAAGGAAAGACTGGCCAAGCAAAAGGAACAAGAAGAAAAAGACTTGATTAATTCTAAGCTCCTAAACTTTCACAGTCAGCCCGAGCATAAAAAGGCTCTGGTTGCTCAACAACTGGGCATTCTTCACTTGGTCAGTGAAAAATATCGACGACAGATTTCTGCAGGCTCTATCCCTAGTGACCCGAAAGAAAAGGTCACCGAGAAAGTTGTGACTCCCACAGTCACGAAAGAAAAGGTTATAGCCCCTAGTGCTTCGAACAAGAATGCTGAGGCCCCTAGTGCCTCGAAGGAGAAAGCAGTGGTCTCAAAACCCATTACTGCTGCCAAAGCCACCAAGGAAGCAGAAAAGAAAGCCAAAGAGGCAAGACAGAAGGCTCAAGCTGCTCCAGTTCCTCGAGCTGCACCAGCTCCTGCCCCTGTTGCACCTGCTGTTTCCGGCCCTCGTGCCGATGAAGAAAGTTCCAATGAAGGAGAATCTAATGCAAATGCTCCTTGGGATGCTGCACATATATCTCACATTCTCTGGAAGATGGCTACTACACCGAGCAAAGTCACTGCCGAGGATGATGTTCCTGCTGAAAGTCTGCTGCCCCAACCTCTGAGCGTGGGACGCCAGAGATCGAGAAGAACGCCAAGAAGGCCAAGTCCACCGAGGTCGTTGCTTTCACAGAACGACAAGAAACTGAACCAAACCCCACCAAGAAACCCACTCCTCCCCGTAAGAAAACTCCACCACCTCGCCAACCAAGATCACCGCCTCCACAAACATCTCCACCCCCTCGTCAAGCTACACCTCCACCCCGACAACAAACACCTACACCTCCACCCCGACAACAAACACCTCCACCTCCACCTCCATCTCCACCCCGTCAACCCTCACCACCAAAAGCCTCGCCACCACCTCCAAACCCACCATCTCCACCTCATGTCATTCCATCGACCACCCCCGCCACTGAAATCCAAGCTCATGCAAAGACCGAGCAAGAAACTCAAGTCCAGAAAGATTACTCTTCTGCCCGGACTATGCCTGAAGGAGAAGATGTTGATGTTGACATCACGACAGTTTCCTCTCGACGAGATCCTGTCGTAAGCAATAGTTCTGGAGATGACAGTTCAAGTGATAATTCTTCATCCTCCTCATCCAGTTCTTCGAACGAAGAAATGGTTGATGCGTTTGCTCAATTTGATGAAGACTTGGAGGCCATGGAAATTGAAGAGGCCGCACAAAATGCTCAAACTGACGAAGGAGATGCCGTCGTAGCTCAGGCCGAGGAGAATGCTCCTGCAGTCACTCCGGCTCAGGATTTTGTCAACATTCCATCATCTATCTCACGACCTGCTGAGCCAGAGTTCCAGATGCCAGATAATGCTGCTGAGATTTTTCCCATTGATGAGCTGCTTCACTCTGCTCATCCGAGAGAAATGCTGCCTTTGTTCCGCTCAGATGTTCCTCGAGGAGGTCCCATCTTCAAAAGGCGCGAACACAAGCCATTTTTCTTCGGTACCAATCCCTACGAGAAGCCCAGAAGTGCTTATTCTCTTCGGTTTTGGACCCAAGAGCAAGCTATCTATTATACTCGTGTGTTGTACAACAAGGCAAGAGTTTTTCAGCATCAATATCTTGATATGCCTTCGCTGTACTCCACTACTTGTTTCGAGAACATTGCCGAAACAATTGATAGCCTGCATGCTCACAAGATGTTTGCTCTCGATTGCGGTTACAATCCCGAGCTTATCAAGCAGTTTTATGCAACACTTTATGTCTCTGGAGATCCTGAGAACTCGAAGACATGGAAATTTGACTATATGATTCAAGGCCAAGTTTTTCACATGACTGTCAACCAATTTTTGGCCATAATCAATTTACCTCGGTTCGAAGGATTACCTCACAAACTTCATGACTTACCTGCTGCAACTCCTGCTGAATTCTCTACGCTGATGGATCCAGAAGTCGTAGGAGATCACTACCCCTCTGAGCCGAAGCCAAGACACTTGGTATTTGAAGCAAAGGCGTGGTTTTATATTCTATCGAAGACTTTGATGCCAATGCTCGATGTGCACGACAATTTTTCAACTCCAAATGATGTGCAACTTGCTCTGTTGAAGTTAGTCCACGGTCATCCCTTCGATTTTGAAGACTACTTCCTGAGAACTTTGGTGTCTTGTGCTGATGACCACAATTCCCACAAGCCATATGCACCATGGCTGATGGCAATCTGCAATTACTCTCGGGACGTGCCATTCCCCGTATCCATTTACCCGAAGATTTTCACTCCTCCTGTTCGTGAAGTATTGCAGGTTGTTGCTCGACCCAACGACCCTTTTGCTGAGCACACTGGCATCCGCGCCCACTTAACTGAGCGCAATATTCGCTCGAAGTTTATCAAGCCAGTGCATCATATGGAAGTTTCTCTTCGGTCCCAGCAAATGCTTCAACATCACATTGATCAAGATTTTATTCAGAAGCAAGCTCTGATGGATGAGATCAATCACTTGCGTAACATTACTATGAACAACAATCAGATGCTGCGAGAATGCCTTCGCCGTGATTGGAAAGGTCTTCGGAAGTTCAATTCCCTCGGTCAACTTCAACGTTGCGGGTTCGAAGAATATCCTCCCCATCTGAACAGGAATTGGACCAATGATGATCGAGTAGATCGACCGGATCCCAATATCCCTCGCCTACCGAAGAACAGAGATGTGCTAAGTGTCGATGATTATTATCATATCACTTTGGACAATTTATCCTCTGACTCCGAGCAAGAAGAAGAAGCCCCTCCTCAAGGTCAACCCAGAGTTCACTCGCCACTTCCTCGAAGCCCCAAGACCCCGCCGGAATCGCAGCTGGAATCTTCAGGAGATCAACATTCATTCCGCACGAAGATCACTCCTCCAGGCGCTCGTCCAATTCGTCGTGCTCCAACGCTCGCCGAATCTTCTCGTCGTCGCCGGGGCCAGCGTCGCGAGTAGGGATTTCTTTCGACCCTATTCTCTCGATCTTTTTGTACGTTGTGACAAAAAGGGGGAGATATAGTGGCATCGAAGAAATTAGTTTGCCTACGGGGTTTAGGGCTTTGCTTTTCATTCGATAAACTCTTGTTTTTGAGGTTTCTGAGTAGTTTCAACAAACTTTCGATTCACATTCGATCTGGTTGTAACTAACTCTAAGTAGGACTGTGAACTGCTACCCTTTTCGTAAGATATCTATCTGCTGCTTGCTATACTTAACCATTTTTGCAGGAAGTTATCTTTCATATAAGTTCACAGGTCATTCGAGGAGATTGCATATTTCTCATTGGATACTATCTGGAATGCAATTTCTCTCGCTAAGATTTTTGATGTTTTTCCCTCGACACTACTTGTCAAATATGCACTTCACAGGAAATCTTTATCTTCCGTGCATACATCAAGGGGGAGTACTTCATCGATCTCAACACTGGTTTATCATCGAAAACTCAAACTTTTTCAAATTATTTATCGATGCCTGTTTTGTCAACAATCGTCCAAAAAGGGGGAGATTGTAAGAGCAAGTTTGCCCCCGAAGGTTTTGGACATTGTTGGACAAAGCAGAAGTGGAACTAATATTGTTTTCGAGTATAAACAGATACTTAGGTTCCGAAAGAATGGAGTTTGCAAGTAGAAGGTCGAAGGACAACTCACTGCAGTGAAGCTGCAGTCATCTACCGAAACCTTTGAAGGAAGACGACCCCTAAAAATGTTGTCGAAGAAGATGTTTCTCTCGAGCAAAAGCGCAACGAGGAGAAAGCTGAAGCTGATCGAAGACTTAGTCTTTTTGCTAGTTTCTCTTTATTTCTTGAGTCATAGGAATAACCGTACTATCAAGAGGGGTTTGCTAGTTGAGATCTTTGTCGAAGTGAATTTGCTCTGCTCAACCAAAACCCACTAAAGCCTACCGAGAGAAATCTCACCGAGTCGAGCGAATAGCTCGAAGGCAAAGTCATTGCACTTCGTGCCATCGAGAGAGAACTCGTTCGGTGAGTCAGCTTACTTGTTCCTCAAGTAAAGTTGCGCAGTGATTGAAATCCGACCGTTGTGGACACGCGTCAAGCGGTTGCATCGGGTCACTTCAGTCATTTTACCCATCGGGATCGCCAACTATAAATACCCCGCACCTACCCGCCATTTCGGGTTGGCTGCTCCACTAAAGATTCTAAGACAGAAGTCTGAGAGCATCCCGAAGAGATTCATCGAGAGAAAACCTACACCCAAGTCTGAACTGAGTTGAGCAATTCATGGAGACTTAGGTTGATATTAGCCGATCTTTTTATCTTGGAGAACTGCAAGTCTCCTAGACGGTTAGGCGTCGCCTGTCAAGCAGTCGAAGAGTAATTGTCACTGCTGAAGGAAGTTTGTAAAGGTCACGGAGATGTCCTGAATCATCTACCACGAGTGAAAACTGGACAAGCTCGAGGAGTTTGTTGCAGTGGAGAATAGGACGGAGAGAGTTTTGCTCCGGGTGTTCAATCACCAGTCCCTCCAACCAGACGTAGCATTTTGCAGAGTGTGAACTGGTTTACCAAACATCGTTGAGTCAGGCTCGTTTTCCTTCTAGCATTTACTTCAAGTATTTACTCGTAGCCTGTTTGCCTTCGATGTTTTCCTTCGCTCCCAATCCTTTCGAGCCTTACATTACTTTCGATACTGTATTTCCTTCGAGATGTCTTTAGTCCTATGCTATTTGCATGATTTCCTTCTAAGTTCCTTAGAATTTTTAGAAGTGATCATTCACCCCCTCCCCCTCTGATCATTCTTGAGCTTTCAGCATCCCATCCAGGCCGGATGATCAACTGAGATGGGTCCTCATCGTCCACACACAAGTCTAATGATATGGGTGATGAGCTCCCATATTCAAAGACAAGTCGCCTCAACCATACTACCGACTATCTCATAACTCTTACATAGACTTACTCCAGCCGATCACTTAGTCGGGGTCTAGGGCGGGCTCGATCATACCACAAAGTGTGCACGAGACAGAGTCTCGAACAATCGCATCGCGATGCCCCAAGCTGCGCGCATCTAAGGGCCACTTGGTGTATGAAAGACCGCCAGCCAGATCACAACTAAGGTCTCGAAAACCCATACAAAGACATGCATGTTATAAACATACACGCAGCACACATGCCTTGTATGAACAGTAGGTATCATTGCAATTCTCTACAAAGTATAAATTTTTATTGATAACTCTTATAGAGTGCACACAGAGATCACAAACATGTGATCCAACATTACAACACAAGCGGAAGCAAATTATGTCTGGGTACAAACAAGTTTAACAAATGGCTTAAGAAGCCTTATTTAAACACAAGCCCTCCACGAGGGAACCAGTCGTCTGACTGGGACTAGACTAGCTTGATATTCAGTCGTCCAGCTCGATGAAGAAGCCACCTTCGGGGTCAGTGGTTTCATCTAAAACATAGATTAAGCAAACATGAGTACAAAGTCGTACTCAGCAAGACTTACATAGGAGCTATACTACTCATGCACAGGTATCAAGGTAAAGGGAGGTGGGGTTTCACTTGCAGAAGTGCCAGCTTTGACTTGGCTAGTCCTGAACTACGAGTACCAGACTTTGAGGTAAGAAGCGTACACGAGTCCACTACTTTCTCCAACCAATTACACCACTAGGGTGCCTTCCTCGACTTCCCCACGAGAAAGCACGCCATAGCACTCACACTTATCTTGGTGTGTTTTAGAAATATCCGGTTCAAGTTGTCTAATAATCAAGCTAAGCTTTCCAAGCAGTCCTTAACCGCGGACGCGGCTATTCGAATAGTTTTGTTAACCCTGCAGGGGTGTACCGCTACACACACATGGTCATCATTTACCGCCTTTGATCTCGACACCATTCAAGGGGTGCCAGCGAGGATGATCACCACAACTGTTACCTCATAGCCGATCTAGTCCGAGAAAGCCGCCTACTTGGGTTGGCTACCACTATCGTGAACCCGGCCGGTTTACCGAAGTGGACCCAAGTGATGTGTGTGTGGTGCATAAGCCGGTCTCGGGTGAGCCGTTCTCTCACTTAGCATCCAGGCCACAGACCTACCAGAACTCCGAACTATTGCAAACATCTGGACATCGAAAGGGATGAGTTAGTAAGCTGAGAGGGGTCAGTGAGCCCAATGTGTGGTTGTACTCTTCATCTTGGATCAACACACAAGAACTCAGACTTAGGGCGGTGTTCAACGAGACAACCCACCGTGTACTCCTACACAGCCTCTCATCGTTCACCTTGTATTAGGGTAGATTCACCAACACTTTTCTACCATCATCATCATGATCACTACCATCCCGACTCACATAACAGTATCATCATGGTATCATTCTAAGCATGCAATCAGCAGTAACAATTGCAGGGGCCACATGATATCAATCAACTCCTACATTTGCTAGGATTGTGGTTTGCTTACTACTGTGACAAAGTGATAGGTCATGCAAAGGAATGGGTTCATCTATGCGATAGAAACGCATCATGGTAATCATCCTAAACAATGCATAAGAGAGACATGAGAGGGAAGTGGGATTTTATCGACATGATCAATGGGGGTTTGCTTGCCTTGCTGACGAGGTTCGGGGTCGGGGTCTTCAACGAAGGGGGCAGCCTCCTGCTCCGGTTCCACCTCTACTCGACAAACAACAAACAAGGTAGCAAAGTAAATACAATGCACAATCACATGATGGAAGGTTGAAACTTGATGTATATGCTTTGATGTGTGAGGCAATTCCATTTAAATGGAGTATATTGCAAATTGAATTGCAAATTCAAACTCCAATTTGAATTCAAACCTAGCCAAGTTACAAGTGACATTGTTTGATCAATTTGAATCATTTGTAAAGGTGTATGATATGCCTCTGATGTGTGGTTGAAATGTAACAAGTTTCCATGGTCCAAGTTGCAAAATCATTTGAATTGAATTTGAATAAATTCCAAATAAATCAAATGACATATGCTACTGGTCCCATTTTAAAATCAACTCAAAGAAAGTTGAAAATTGTATATTTGGATAGCTTATTTTCTCCTGATCATTTTTCATATATTATTTGTCTAATTTGGAGTTGGTATGAATTTTCTATGAATTTCCAAAGTTTGGGCTAAATTTCTGGATTTTCTGGAATTTCTTTAATTCTTTTTATTCTGGAAAAAAGGTTTACTGCGTCAGCATGATCTCATGCTGGCGTCAGGGGGCCACTGACAAGGGGGTCCCACCTGTAAGTGTCACTGTGTTAATTAAAACGATTTAAAACGTTTATTAAAACTAAACAAAGGAGATTAGCAGGGCTGGGCCCACATGTCAGCCTCTGTAAGGGGGGGATTAGCATTAAGCTAATCACGGGTTAAGGCTAACCCACCGGAGGCTTGACGCCGGTGGCCTGGCCACGGCGGCGCACACGGGGAGGGTGCTCCCGGCCACCAAATCGCACGCCGAGACCACCAGAAGGTAGCCCTCGAACGTGCGCTTCACCTAGGCGAGTCGGGTGACCACGAGGAGGCCCGACGTGACGGCGGCGACCTGATCGGCGGCGGTCCGAGGCACGGTTGAGAATGGGATCAAGCTAGGGGGCTCTTCATGGTGCTGGGCTAGTCGGGATCGAACCAGAAGAGCTCGGCGAAGACGATGGACATGGCCGCGGGAACAAATGCTTAACGGAGACTCGCCGTCGACGAGCACGGCGGCGCTGCTCTTCTGCGCTCATGGTGAAATGAGCTAGAGGAAGAAAAGGTGGCCATGGCTTGAGGGGAAAGACGCATGTGCTCACCACGGATGCGACGGGGTGGCTAGCTGGCTCAGAGAAGCTTCGGTGGCGGCGAATCGAAGAGTTCGAGCTCCGGTGGCCGGCGGTGATCCGATGAACCTGGCGTCGCTTCTAGTCCAAATTGGAGCTCCTGCTTCTGCTAGTCGACGAAGACGAGGACGGGGAGGAGGATGGACACACCAGCTTGAGCCCTAGGTGACGTTGGCTGCGAGTTCCATGGCCATGGCCTGCGGCTGCTCTCGGTGAAGCTTGCGGGAGAGAAGGAGAGGGGTGGATAGACACTGCACTGAGGGGGAAACGGTGCACGGCGCAAAGGGGGTTCTCCAGGACACCGAGGGGAGGACACGGGGGCTCTGGAAGCTTGAAGGCGTCGAGGAGGCGTCCACGGCGTGCTCGGTCGCTCCAACGAGCTGCTTTGGCGCGCGGGGAGGAAGACGACAGAAGACCTCGGCGGGCTGGGCCAGGTAAGTTCCTTTTTCCCTTTTTTCTCTTTCTCTTTTCTGTAAATTTGTTTTGCTTAGCAATTAAATAGCTAGGCATTTTATTAAATGCTGAAAAATTTTATATGGCCTCATAATAATATAGACCAGCCACTTATAAAGTTTCAACATTTTTAAAATTCAAATTATTTGAATCTTAACTCAAATAGGGGTTTTTAATTAATTCCAAGGCACTGTTTGAATATTTGAAAAATCCATGAGCATGGGGTGGGTCCCACATCACTTGATATGTGATCACACTCATTTATAAGACTTTTCAAAAATCTAACATGAATTTTTGGAGGAGATTTTTATCTGGCCTTTTGAATTAATTCATCTGGGGGGGTTCCTTCTCCCAATTAGATTTTGATTTTGATTTCAAAGATTTCTTTTCAAATTTTAACATGATGCAAGTGACTTGCTAACCCTAGCACATTACCTAACAGAGGGTTCTGACAATTGCTCCCCCATACTCCATTATGGGCGAGCCTCTTTTAGGCATATCTTCACAAGACCATTATCACCAAATGGTCGGCAAGCTCCAAGCATATGATATCTTCGTGATGCTCCTCTTGACCTTGCACACATCAACTTGACCAATCTTTGGATAGATCCATAAAGAACACCTTGGTCAACATGTAATTTTCATCTTACAACCTTGAAGCCACCATATGATCTTCAAGCGTTGCCTATGGACAAACCTTAAAGTATAACTCAAGTAAACCATTAGTCCATAAAGATTGTCATCAATTACCAAAACCAAACATAAGGGCACATGCCATTTCAGTGGTGCACTGAGTTAATAAGTTAGTCCAAATATGATCAAAAGTGTATGAAAGTGTATCTAGATCATAGCAATATCACACAAAACATGCATGGAGCAAGCAGAAATTATAGATACGTTTGGGACATATCAACATCCCCAAGCTTAATTCCTGCTCGTCCTCGAGTAGGTAAATGATAACAAGCATAATTTATGTGGTGACATGCTAACAACCATATAAGAACTTTGAAAGTAAAGAAATCAAGGTATGTAATTCAATTCAAGTCATAACAGGCAAGAGTCTATATTAGCATTGGAACAAGCAACATAAGAACATTAGGTGCAAGAGCTCTCGCTGTCCGTGACTTGAATGTCTCCAAATGGTGTTTGCATGCAAGAAGAGAGAAATATATTTGTTGAGAACTCAATCTACGAAAGTTTCACACTTGGTCTTCTTTGGAATCTTATCTTGACTCGTTCCCAGACCACTAGCCAGGTACAAGTCAATTTGATCCACTCCCTTCCGATATTTTGAGCACTCATGCAATGGATGAGCGTAAGCACGAGAGTTGACACTTAGGATGGCAAAGAGAGAAATCTGGTGGAGGAGGAAGAAAAAAAGGGTGAGAAAGGCTCACATCAATGAGGACAATCATAGGCGAGAAGTACGAATGATAGATATGATGTGAGGAGTAGGGATTGTCATGCAACGGATGCACATATGAGCTAAGAAAAGCTCTCCAATGGAACTAGTGGGGGTGCATCCAACTTGCTCTCTCATGAAGACCTGGAGCTCGTTTGAGGAGGCTCATCCTTGGAATATGCAAGCCAAGTTCTATAGTGTGAAGGTCCCCACATAGTTATATGCATAAATGATCATCTCTATGGAGTACAAGGATAAGAGGGAGTACGAGTGTGGATCTTTCAAAAGGAATAGTAGTGTTGCCCCTTTATCTCTTTTTATTTCTTTTTCTCTTTTTTTTCTTTTTTTTGTATTTTTTTTGTGGCCTCAATGGCTCTTTCTATTTAACTATCCTTTGTCCTCTTTGGGATCTTTTAATTTGTCCGCTTTGGGATCTTTTCCTCACTTAAGGGCAACACTCTATTTTTTACAAGTAGTATAGAAGATCTTTCACACTTTACAAGGTACTCAACATAAAGAAGATGTAGCTATCATGATGTATGAAAATGTATGCCTCTGCCAGTGTAGCAGGAACATGTATGACATGAAGATCAAGTCATGAGAAGGTGGATGTTTCATGGCAATATATCTCGGAAAGGCTATGGAAATGCCTTGATAGGTAGGTATGGTGGCTGTTTTGAGGAAAGATATAAGGAGGTTTATGATGACAGAGCGTATCATGCCAAGTGTTTGGATGCACCGGCGAGGTGGACGCCAACTCTCGGAGTGAGAAGAGGCAATGCACGGTACCGAAGAGACTAGCAAATATGAGGAGGAGGAAGTGTCAACTTTCAATACTTACATTAGTCCGAAGAACTCATGCACTTATTATCGGTAACTCTCAATCTAATAAGAAGGTTCACAAAGAGACAAGTACCCCGAGGAGGAGTGTATGGGGGTTTGGTTATCCTTGCGCATCCTCGACTCATGGTACATGAGTGTACTCTAATATCCGATCCCTCCAAAGATTAGTGCTCCATCCAGTAGCTAGAGTTCTCAACTAGTTTTGTAGGTTTTGAAAATAAATACGGATTGCCCAAAATACGACACCTATCACTAATAGGCTAGAGATCTTGACACCAAAAGTTCAAACATTACTCACAACAATACCTCAAAAGTATTGCAAGTTACTACTACAATTAAATAGCAACCTCAATTACCTACTTGCAAGACAAGACAAAACTCAGTGCAACAACCAACTCTCTTAACAAGATAAACATGAATACTAAAGAGAGTTCCAGCAACAAACTAAACAAAAGCCAAAGCTCTTGCTAAAGACAAACACTAAAACTAAAACTAAACATGGCAATAGCTATGAAAAGATAAAGAACACACAACAGGAAAAAATAGCATGAAAATCCTATGATGTGTTCTAGATTGGAGTGGAACGTGTTTCTCTCCCACACAAAGTAATTTGGGGTCTAACTTGTTATGAACAGCAAGCAAAGCTAAAGAAAACTCAAAAGTAAACCTAAGAGCGAGACGCTCCAAGCATAGCACATAACGCATGAAGTGATAAAAATATAGTGAGACGAAGGACGAACTGATGATTGTTGATGGAGAAGGGGATGCACGGGGGCATCCCCAAGCTTAGACGCTTGAGTCTCCTTGAATATTTATTGGGGATGCATGGGGGAATCCCCAAGCTTGAGCGTTTGACACTCCCGGATCTTCTTTCATCATCTTCCCTCGCACACTTGAGAACTCCCTTCATACATAACTCATCATAAGCTGATTAGAGAGGTTCGTACCCTTAATAAAATATTTTTTATCCACTGGATATAAAGATATTATTGAATATCTACTATTTCTCAAGATTTCCAAAAAGTTTTTGCAAACAAAAGGCAAGCTTAAGGTTTGCAAAAGTAAGGAAAGGCAAAACGTGGCAGAATCTGTGAAAACAGAACAGCATGTAGTAAAGAATTTTTTCTGAGTACTGATACAATTCAAATCAAAAAACTCAGAACATACGAAAGTTTTAAAATTATATATAGCATGTTGTGTAAAAAATTCATCTCAAAAAGATGACCTGGTGATTTGTTTTGATTTTTTCCGTCAAGCAGACAGAATCTGTTTTCTGGACAGCATGTCACAACTTTTGCTTCCCTTATCATAAGAGGCTAAACTTGGCACAAAGCTTGAAAATAAAGATACAATGATGTTGCTACAGTAGTAACAATCATCAAGACCACTAAAAACAGAAGTAAAAACATCTTGGGTTGCCTCCCAACAAGCGCTTTCTTTTACGCCTTTAAGCTAGGCCTAAAGCAAAAGAAGAATCAAGTTTTATCAAAAGAGAGAGAATAGTTAGACCTTGTAACGAACTCAAAAGGTAACTTGATTTTCTTTCTAGGGAAGTGTTTCATCCCCTTTTTGAGAGGGAATTGAAATTTTATATTCCCCTCTTTCATGTCAATAACAGCACCAACGGTGCGAAGAAAAGGACATCCCAAAATAATTGGACATAAAGGTTCACACTCTATATCCATAATAATAAAATCAACGGGAACATAACTGTCATTGACAATGATAAGAACATCGTCGATCTTCCGCAAAGGTTTCTTTACGGAAGAATCAACGAGACGAACACCAAAAGAACAAGGCTCAAAGGGATTCAATTCAACCATATCATACATTCTTTTGGGCATAACGGAGGTACTAGCTCCAACATCACATAAAGCATAGCAAGAGAAGTTATTCAATTTAATTTTTATCATAGGGTCCCAACCATCATCTAGCTTCCTAGGTATGGAGGCTTATATTCTAAGATTCTCCTCCCTAGCTTTGATGAGAGCATTAATGATATGCTCCGTGAAGGCAAGATTTAGTGTGCTAGTGTGGGGGTCTCTAGACATTTTGTGCAGCAAGCTGATAACTTCTGAGAGGGTACAACTATCAAAATCAATATCACTACTATCAAAGGTGGTAGTGGTGTCATCTAGGATCATTTGTTTGAAACCCTCTATGTTCATAGGAGTTTCTTCTCTACGGTTGAGGTATTAGCATCACCATTAATAGGTCCAATTGGACTAGGAGTGTGTTGGTGCTAATAGTTTGGGTGTCCTCAACAATTTGGATAGTAGCAACTGTGTGGTGTGTAGAAAGGCTCTTAATTCTATCATCTTCCTCTTTTTCTCTAGCCCATCTTTCTTTAAGTTTAGCCATCATCCTAATATTTTCATTAATTTGTAATTGGATAGCATTAATAGGAGTGGCCTTCCTCTCCTCAAGGGGAGAGGTTATAATTTTAAGCATCTCAACATCAAGGGCTAAGCTATCTACCTTCAAAGAGAGATTATCTAATTTAGCTAATTTCTCTTCTACACTCTTATTGAAGGCTTTTTGGGTAGTGATAAAGTCTCTAAGCATGCTTTCTAATTGAGAAGTGGGGTTCTTGTTGCTAGGATAAGCGTTGTTGTTCCCATAGTTGGATGGAAACCGTCTAGGATTGCTAGCAAAATTGCCCCTATAAGCATTGTTATTGAAGTTGTTTATAGCAATAAAATTCACATCTACCTGTTCCTGAGCAACCAATGAATTTAAAGGAACATCATGAGGATCAATAGAGGGTTGCTTGGTAAGTAGAGACATAATCAAGTCAACTTTTTCATTTAGGGAGGTAATCTCCTCGACAGATTTTACCTTCCTACCTGTTGGAGCGCGTTCAGTGTGCCATTGGGAATAGTTGGTCATCATCTCATCGAGAATTTTTGTGGCAGCACCAAGTGTAGTTGAAATAAAGGTTCCTCCCGCGGCCGAATCTAACAGGTTCCGCGAGGTAAAGTTCAAGCCTGCATAAAAAGTCGGGATAACCATCCAAGTAGTCAAACCATGTGTAGGGCATTTCTTAACAAGAGATTTCATTCGTTCCCAAGCTCGGGCAACGTGTTCATTATCCAATTGCTTAAAATTCATAATTTTACTCCTCAATTGGATAATTTTAGCAGGTGGGTAATACTTCCCAATAAAAGCATCTTTGCACTTATCCCAAGAATCTATGCTATTCCTAAGCAAAGATTGAAACCAGATTTTAGCTTCTCCCCTTAAAGAGAAAGGAAAGAGCTTAAGCTTAACAACATCACCTTCTACTTCTATATACTTTTGCATATCACATAACTCAGCAAAATTGTTCAAGTGTAAAGCAGCAGCATCTCCAGTACTAGAAAATTGATCTCTCATAACAAGGTTTAGCAAAGCAGGTTTAATTTCATAAGAGGTAGCTGAAGTGGCAGGTGTGGCAATAGGAGTGCAGATAAAGTCTTTGTTGTTCTGAATAGTGAAGTCACACAACTTGGTGTTTTCAGTGGAACCCATAGTAGCAGCAAGTGTGGCATATTGTTTTGTGATTTTCGATAAAGGACACAAAGATAAAAAAAGGTAAACTAACAAGACTAAAAAGCAAAGGTAAAAGATAATGTGCAACTCCCCTATCTTAGCACTTGGAGTCCCCGGCAACGGCGCCAGAAATTTGCTTGATACGCGAGAGAGGATAGTGGCTTCTCGCCCTTCGTTGGTTACCCCAAGTGGAAGGTGAGATGCAACGTAGCGCCAAGTTTCCCTTGGTGAAGATACCAAGATTTACAGTGTCTCCAGTAGGACTCCGATAATGATAAGTAGGTGGCAAGGAAACAATGGCACCGTTTTAGACAAAAGTTGCTTCCTTGACCTGGACCTGCACACGACACAAGAGGTTGTCAATTTCTCGGGTCTTATTGTTTACAAAGGATCAAACACAGGGGATAATGATAATGGTAATAGCAGCTATAAAGTAAAAGCAGGAAATAAAATAGCGTTAAACAGTGATGAGATTATGGCCCGGGGTCCCGTGATGTTTACTAGTGATGTCTCTCTCCCAAAAGATGATAAAACTGCTATGCGAGGTAAACAATCAAAGTTGGGCAATTGACAGGATTAAAAATGCACCGCAATGCTAACTATGCTACAAAGAAAGGACGAGGCTCAAAAGCATGGGAGGTACGCCAAAATAACTAGACCGAAATCCAACTGCATCTACTACTAATCATCCACCTTGAAATATCTATCTAGAACATCTCGCCGATATTAAGTTGCGAGCCCCACCCAAAGTGTAAACCCAAAGCAACAGACAACTGCATTAAAAAGCACTTTGCGTAAAGTAAACAATCCTTGCAACCACGGTTACAAGCATCGTTGTTTTCCCCCCTTGTGGAAACAGCACATCCCCTAGACTCATGTTTCTGTCACTCAAGCGTGTCATCAGGGGGCATGAACCCACAATCGAGCATAACGTTCCCTCTTGGAGTCACTACCTACTACTTGGCCAAAGCAATAAACAGCAACGGAGAACATGCAAGAATTACTTAGGAACAAAAATATATTAGATAAGGACCAAATATATTACTCAATCACAAACTGAACATAGTATCATAATCCATCAGATACCAGCAAACTCATCATAGCAACAACAGAAAATTACATATGTGTCGCGATCATGTAGGGCAGCTCACGAGGCCTAAACCATGAAGAACAAAGAGGGGAGGAGAACATCACATAGCTACTGATCACGGACCCATGGTCCAAGGGAGACTACTCATGGATCATCCAGGAAGCGTCCATGGTGAAGGGGAAGCTCCCGGAGGTCAATCCTCCCTACGGAAGGGTACCGGGAAGAGGTATGCTGGCGCTCCCGATCTTAGAAGCGCGGCGGCGGTGGAACAGAGGCGATATCGTGAAAAGGGTTTCTGTCTTCGGAGGTTTTGCGTCACGGAGAATATATAGGCGAAGGGGGGCAGCCGGGGGGGCTCCAGGGGTCCAGGCGCCCCCCTGGCGTGGCCAAGCCCTAGGCCGCGCCAGGTGGCCGCCTGGGGCCCTGGTGGGTCCCCTCTGGTCCTCCTTCGAGACTCCGGAAGCTTCCGTTGCACTGATTTTTTATCTGATTTTTCCCGAATTTTTAGAGAATTTTTAATATGGGAGAAACCTGAAATAGAAAACAACAGAAAACAGGAACTGGCACTGTGGTGCACTGAGTTAATAAGTTAGTCCAAATAGGATCAAAAGTGTATGAAAGTGTATCTAGATCATAGCAATATCACACAAAACATGCATGGAGCAAGCAGAAATTATAGATGCGTTTGGGACGTATCAGAAGGGTTGCCACATGGAGACAATTTATTGAGGGGACAGGCCATCCATTTATCCTGAATAAAGTTACCTATCTTCTGCTAAAGTGACACGGCCAGGACTGGCCGCTCTGGCTCGCCTGCAAAGCGGCAGGTATGATTCGGCGTGACTTTGACGCTAAGGAGTACCTCAGGATGCACCGTTGTTGGCGGGAATCTTCGGGTGTCATCCTATGGAGCGTCGAATCCGGCATCGATGGTGACACCCATAGATTTGCCAATTGACGACAACAGAGGGCCAAATCCAGGTTTGGTGCGACTTGCGGCGGGTCCTCGAGGCGTCGACGATGATGAGCGTTCACTAGAGATCGGATTTAGGCGTCTGGATGGAAGAAGAAAGTGGAGTTTACTCAGCCGAGTAAATTTATGCGTTGTCAAGGCCAAGGAGTAACATATTTCTCTTTCATAGGTTTTAAGGAATCTGTTAGGCGCCCATTAAAGGGGTAAAACTGAAATTTTACTCATATAACCAATTTGAAGGAACCAGCTAAAGATGATGGAGGATGACCGAAAATTCGCTTCTGAGCACGAGCTCAGATGAACCTGATATCCTAACGCTTCTAGTCACCTCGTGATGTCAAAGGTTGCCAGTATTTTGTTGTATATAGGGCCAGTATTGAGCAACAAAGGAACTGGGCCCTCACGCAATAATTGACGGCTCCTTGCATGATTCACCACCGGTCCATAATCTTTGTGAAGGACCAATATTTTCTGTACCGGCCTAGCTAAACTTGTTCCTCTCAATCTAAAACAGTTAAACCACTAAAAAACTAAAAACAGTTAAAACTTGTAGTTGTTGGCTTTGGAGTTGTCCGTTGACGAGATCAAGAACCCCAACAACTTGTTTTGCCGTAGCAGCCCCTTGGCCACACCGAGGCTTTGATACGATGAGAGTAGCTTCAGCTCCTCGATGAAGTTATTGTCAGTCTTGTAATAACGCGATGGAGGTGTTGATGTTGGGAAACCTGCTGGCCTTGAGCCGGCTGAGCAGCCGACCGATACACTCCACGAAGGTGTCAACGGCGACGTCGGTCGCGAAGCACGTGTAGTCTATGTTCACTCCGTCAAGGTTGTACTCATTTATGATCAAGGCACGAGAGGGATGCCATGCCACGACGTTGGTCACCCACAAATCGACGGACACTGGCGTGAAGGAACCTTCACGATGTCACCGCCAATGTCGACCATGACGCTCACCTTGGGATGTGCGGCCTTGATGACAGCCAACGTCGACGTGAGAGAAGTTCGCATGTGCCAAAACGCGCCTTGGTCGGCGCCGGCATGGGCTGCTAGGCCACCTGGATATATTTCGATGTTGAATACACGGATGTAGTGGTAGCTGAGGCAGGTGTTGACGGGGACGTCGGAGAACCGGACGCCGATGTACTCCCAGAACATGTATCACCATAGCGCAAGAAGAATACTCGCCGGCTGTAGTGGATATCAACACCGACAACAGAACCACCATGTGAGTACCATGCAAAGGATCGTTCGCCGGAAGGAAGCAGTACCATGTGAGTAGCTTGCCAATGGCATGTACTAATATTGTGTCTCGAGGCCCAGCTATGGGATGGAAATGTCAAATGTGAGCCACGGACTGGCTTGCCAAACGACCAACGTTACGGCGCAGGGCATCCTCTCTCACCAATCACCATACACCACTGTTTTCTATCGTATTTGAGCATTCATGCCCATTATCTATCGCAGCCAACGGTCCCATCGGAATGACTTTTCCATATCCCCATAACCACGTGAACGCTCAGACTTTGGGTTTAGATAGTCCCGTGCTCAGAAGATGACTGGCTTCTGTGTGAAGTACATAACGGTTGCACCAGGACATCATTATTTATTTATTTTTTATCATCACCAACTTTATTCCTCAAACAATAGACATGTCATTCACATAAAGAGGCAGAATAAAGTTGGGGATGTTTTCTTCCCAGAATTAAGAAGATCCCAGACATAAAGGCATGACTAGCTAGGCAATCCTGCTACTTGATTAGGGCTTGTTTAATTCATAGGAATTCCATAGAATTTTTGTAGGATTTTATCCCATAGAATTTTTTCATATCTTACTCATTTGATTCATAGAAATTATTCTTATATGAATTTTTCCCATTGTACTACTTCCTATAGGAATCCTAACATTCACTCCACCCTCTTTCTACAATTCTTTTGATGGAATCAAACAAACTTTGATGCAAGCAAAATCCTAGAGGATTGGAGTGGGCATGCCATTGCAATCCTATGATTTTCCTATTCATATGATTTTCATACCCTATGAATTAAACAAGCCCTTGTTCCATAGAAGCATGAGCCAGCTCCAAAGCGTCAAGGGCTGAAGTACTCTCTGATTCAATGCAGATATTGTTGCATCCGACATTGCCAGATATTGTTGCATCCCTGCCAGTACAAAACCACCTCTGATAGCTTGTATCTCGGCAGAAACCACACTCACATGTGGTAGACTACTCTGAAAATAAATATGACCGGCTGCGTCCATGCAACTGAATTCCACACATTCAAGACACGTTGTTGATGGATGCTTGCCTCAAAGCGATCCATCAAACTGCCAATTGGGGGATTGCCAAGAAAAATTGCAGTCACATCTAAGACTTCAGAAATGGGAGTCCACGAGTCCTCTTGAGAGAGATATAACGGCTATTATGCACCTTCAGTTTCAAGTTCTGAAAAAGAGATGGAAAGGTTTCCAAGTGCTGAAGATAAAACCAGTAAGCAATATCACAGAGATGCCAACAAAGTAATATTACCTCCGATCCATATTAATGGACTCAACTTTATCTAGATTTGTATGTATCTAGTTAAGTATTTAGACTAGATGCATGTGTATCTAGACAAACTTAAGTCATTTAATATGGATCAGAGGGAATATAAAAATTTCAGAACATTAAAAGGCTAACGACCAATCATATAGCAGCACAGGATTACTAAACCATTCCTTTGTTCTGGTAAAATAGCAAATAGTCCAGACCACAATGGTTCTAGGACAAGGAGTCTCGAAATGAAGGTAGCAAAATTTGACAGCTCGAACAGATACTATTATAAAGGTGCGCATAGCATTCTCCACAGAACATAAAACCACACAAGCTTAACGGTAGCGGCGGAGGGAGACGGTCTGGTTGCGCTTCCATGTGGCTCTCCTCGAGGGCCTATTCTTGTGGTGGCGGTGACCCTTGCCGCGCAGACCACGGAACTTCTTTCCAGCTGAGGTGAGACCACGCAGCTCACGGTGCTTGTGCACAGGCTTGCACAGCCAGTTAATTCTCGGGTCATTGCGGACGGCATTGTGTGCAACATCAACAAGGATGACCTCAAAGTACTTGTAGGTAGAGTCCTGCAGCAGGAGAAACGGGAAAGCAGGGAAATCAGCAAACATCACAAATAAATATTCAGTCAAATTTCACAAATTCCAGCAATAAGCAAATAATATATCAGATTTACTAGGGCACATCTAGAAGTGCCCTACGATAGAGCACATCTAAGTTCAATCAAACTAGATAGAAAAAGAAAAAACATTAAAAATAATATCTCAACAAATCTTCATGTAAAATCAATAGTATAGAACTTAGATGTGCTCTATCTTAAGGCACATCTAGATGTGCCCTAGACAAACCCATAATATATACCTCATTCACCCAGTAGGAGTTGAGCACACGAAGTCCACCAAGCCTGCGACCAGCTCTTTCCTCAGCAACAGACCTCTTGTTCCTCTGGAACTTGAGCTGGGTGATACCCTGGTGCTTTGGCTTACCATAGACGATACCCTTGGGCACTGGCCTCTTCCTGCCACCACGCCTGACACGGATACGGTAGACCACATAACCCTGTACACAACTCCATATAAGTAAGCAAAGGGAAAACACAAAGTAGTTACAACATGAAGAAATCGGTATGAATAAGATAGGTGCACAAATCAAAGCAAGAAAAATTGCTACTCCATTAGACCCATATTAATAGGCACACATTTAGTACAACTCTAATACAAAGTTGTACTAAGTGTGTGCCCATTAATATGGATCGGAGGTAGTACAAAAATAAACAGCAGAAACTATTATGATATGCATCAGTACTCAACAACTCCATTTACTGGACCGAAAGGTCAAATACTGTAACAAGTTGGAATCAAACTCTCAAGCCAATGTATAAATAAAAGTAACTTGGTTCATAGTACAATGAAAATACTTCAGGTTCAGTGTGCAAGACTTATCATAGAACGGGATAACACTGAAACAATGAAGCATTTTGACATCAATGAGCACACTAATCTGTCATGAGCAAGGTTCAGAAACAATAAACTGAATAACATGGCTCATATTACTACTACAAATTGTAAAAATTGGTACCAAAACATAGTAACAAAAACTGTTAAGTTGTAAAAGCGGTTCAAACTTGTAATAAAGTGGTAGGTTTTAAAATAGACAACCAGAAAGAATCACGTCAAAACATTTTGCAAACATGTGTTCATGGCGTCATAACTAGAATAGATCCAATTGTCGTTTATTGCAAACAAATGTCATGAGCTCCAACCAAACACCATGCCTAAAAAAACTAATCCTAGTTTCAACGAGACAGAAACCGCACATTTCCGCCGCATAACTAACGAACAAGATTCAGATGAAGAAGCTACGCTGCTCGACCTACGCAAGGAATCACAAGCAAATATGCGCACAGCCATAGCATCGTACGAGAAAAACAAGGGTGGATCTGATCTGATCAGAGAGGGAAGGAAAGTGAACCTGCTTGGCCTTGAAGCCGAGACGGCGAGCCCTGTCGGGACGGGTGGGCCTGGTGATGCGCACGATGGCGGGCTGCTGCCTGTACTCCCAGCAGCGCACGCGCTGGACGAACCTCATCACGTCCGACTGCTTCCTCCTCCATAGCTCCGAGATGAACTTGTACGCGCCTGCCACCATGAACGAATCAATCAGAACGAGCGCGCGATAATACATACATGCGTGCGAGAAGGCAAACAGGAAAGATTGCGGGAGAACGAGGAGCTGGTGGGCGGAGGGAGGGGCTCACCCATGGCTGCGGCTGCTGCTGCGGCGGCGGCGGCGGAGTGCGCAGGCGGCGGGTGGGGGGTTGTGGAGCCTTAGGGTTTGGTTGGTGCGGGGAGGGCGGGCTTATATTGAGGAGATGGGCGCGTGGAGGCCGTCGGATGGGCTAGGGTTTTGGAATGGTTGGACGTCTCCAGCGCGCTTTCATGGGCTTTTTTCCGTACCACCTGGGCCGCTGAATTGGAAATAACAAATTCCTCTTTTCCCTTGGTGGAAGTCATTATTTGTGTTGCTCAAAAAAAAAGGAAGTTGTTATTTGTTACTACCTCTATATTAGTATTTGTTTGTCTAAACAAAAGATGAAAGTCGTCATTTGTATCTCTCCTATCATATCATGTCCTTTCTATCTAACAAAGACCTAAACTTCTCATTTTTCACTCATCATTTATCTACCTTCCCACTTGATATTTATGTTCGCCATATCCCCGTAGATCATTACCGAACGCGACGTTGTGACTCTTGGATGCATCTGCATTTGCAGTGAACTGTAAATTGTTAAATACTAAAAAAATGTGATGCAAGATGCTCATGTGCATGAAGTTCGTACCAATTTTTACGGATTTTGAATATTTTAGGAGCTCTCAATAAAAATGATAAATTTTGGATTTGTGAGGAACTTTTGAAAACAATATTGTTCATAGGTAACTTTGTTTTTTTTTCACAAACACACTGGAATTTTGCACGGACAACACACACGTGAGCACTGAGCACCTTGCACTCCAAAAAAGTGAAGTTTTATTTATTTATTTTTATTTTACTGTTCAATGGTGCAGATAAGCTCGATCACCGTTTTGAATTATCGCGTGTGAACGTTGTTCTCCTAGGGAAAAACAATGGACCAGGAGACGTGCATCGCTGTGTGATCGGATGGTTTGCGTGTGATGAGTGCTATGTGCGATCAATCGATTGAAATGGATGTAGGTAGGCGTATTTTAATGCTAGATACACACCCGTTTCAGTGATACTTAATATCAATCAAATGAGATATCTACATTTTACAATGTATGAAGAAACTTTGCAATTGTTAGTCACCAATTTCTATGAATAAGTTTGTCATGTTTTATTAAAAAAATCATTTGGACTGTCCAGGTTTGGATACTTTCTTAAAAAAAGTGAGTTACATAAAGTGAGGGGACATGTCATTTGCCATAGTTTTATGTGTCCCCAAATTTAATGCGGTAGCTAAGAACTGTTTAACCTTTCCGTATTTTTGCATCTTAATATACCTTTGTTGACGTTAAAAGCAATCAAGGTCAAATTTCATCACATTTCAAAGCTTTGAAGTTGGGAAAGAATATGGAAAAGAGGAAGGAGAGTGTCTCGGCAGGGGCTTGCTTGAAGCAGTCGACCGAGAGGCGTGCTCAACCGGGACGGACTCGCATGGAGCAGTCAACCGGGAGGTGTGCTCAACCGGAACTAGCTTTCTTTGGAGAAATCAACCGGGAGCAACCAACTTGGCCATCTCAACCGGGGTGAGCTTGCTTTGGAGCAATCAACTAGGAGTTGCCAACTTGGCCAGCTCAACCAGGATAAGCTTGCTATGAAGCAACCAACTGGGAGTAGCCAACTTGGTCATCTCAACCAGGATGAGCTTACTTTGGAGCAATCAACCGGGATAAGCTTGCTTTGGAGCAATCAACCGGGAGTTGCCAACTTGGCCAGCTCAACCAGGATAAGCTTGCTATGGAGCAACCAACTGGGAGTAGCCAACTTGGTCATCTCAACCCGGATGAGCTTACTTTGGAGCAATCAACTGGGATAAGCTTTCTTTGGAGCAATCAACCGGGAGTTGCCAACTTGGCCAGCTCAACCAGGATAAGCTTGCTATGGAGCAACCAACTGGGAGTAGCCAACGTGGCCATCTCAACCAGGATGAGCTTACTTTGGAGCAATCAACCGGGAGCAATCAACCGGGATACGCTTGCTTTGGAGCAATCAACCGGGAGTTGCCAACTTGGCCAGCTCAACCAGGATAAGCTTGCTATGGAGCAACCAACTGGGAGTAGCCAACTTGGCCATCTCAACCAGGATGAGCTTACTTTGGAGCAATCAATCGGGAGCAATCAACCGGGATAAGCTTGCTTTGGAGCAATCAACCGGGAGCCGCCAATTTGGCCATCTCAACGAGGATAAGCTTGCTATGGAGCAATCAATTGGGAGTAGCCAACTTGGCCATCTCAACCAGGATAAGCTTGCTATGGAGCAATCAACTGGTACTAGCCAACTTGGCCATCTTAACGAGTATGAGCTTGCATTGGAGCAATCAACCGGGAGCAATCAACCGGGATAATCTTGCTTTGGAGCAATCAACCGGGAGCAGCCAACTTGGCCATCTTAACCAGGATGAGCTTGCTTTGAAGCAATCAACCGGGAGCAATCAACCGGGATAAGCTTGCTTTGGAGCAATCAACTGGGAGTAGCTAACTTGGCCATCTCAACCAGGATAAGCTTGCTATGGAGCAATCAACTAGGAGTTGCCAACTTGGCCAGCTCAACCAGGATAAGCTTGCTATGGAGCAACCAACTGGGAGTAGCCAACTTGGCCATCTCAACCAGGATGAGCTTACTTTGGAGCAATCAACCGGGAGCCGCCAACTTGGCCATCTCAACGAGGATAAGCTTGCTATGGAGCAATCAACCGGGAGCCGCCAACTTGGCCATCTCAACCAGGATAAGCTTGCTATGGAGCAATCAATTGGGAGTAGCCAACTTGGGCATCTCAACGAGGATGAGCTTGCTTTGGAGCAATCAACCGGGAGCAATCAACCGGGATAATCTTGCTTTGGAGCAATCAACCGGAAGTAGCCAACTTGGTCATCTTAACCAGGATGAGCTTGCTTTGGAACAATCAACTGGGAGTAGCCAACTTGGCCATCTCAAGCAGGATGAGCTTTCTTTGGAGCAATCAACCGGGAGCAATCAACCAGGATAAGCTTGCTATGGAGCAATCAACCGGGATAAGCTTGCTTGCTTTTACTCGGAAGTGATCATGCATGAGATAACTATTTGGGTTATCCGGTCTACGCGAAGGCAACCGGTCCCGAACTGAGCATGCAGCCAACTCGAAATGACGCGGAGATAACCCCCGAAGACTACTCGGGTTCATTCCTCATGCTTGATGTGGTAAGAAGTATTTGAGTGAAAACTTACGTTGAATCTTTGGCGCGGCCGGAACACCCATTGGGTGAAAGTGCAGCCTCCGGATGACTTGGTGAGTCATCCGGAGGGTCTTCTGTTGATGTAGCAGACGAGGCACTCGTCAGGCTCGTCCTCCGAGCTTCCGAGTGACTCGTCGGGTCATTCGGGCAAGTGATCCCTTGTGGTCGCTCCGGCGGATGGCCTGCCATCCGGGTCACAACCACACTCCTTTTTCGCAATCCGCTGACCGGTCAGCGCAATCGAATTGACACCGGCCGACCTAACTTTTTTTTACTGTCTTCCGGCCGATCTGCACAGTCGGCAGGCCGATCTGACGCAACCACTCCAGAATGCGCCGCAGTGAACTGTTTGCCACCGAGCCAAAAAATTCAGCGCAATCGGCCCAACACATAGGCAGCTCGGGCACCAAATTTTTTTTTCTCTCTGCTGGCCGGTCTAATGCAGCCGACATTCCAATCTGGCGCAGCCGATCCAGCACATACCACACTGATATACTCGCAACCGGGCGAAAATTTCCACGCAACCGGTTCGACCATCAGTCTTTTCTCTTTGGGTAATCGGATGCCTGAATAGAGCAATCAGCTCTTTTTTGTTCTTTTCTGGTTGGCTGATCTTGCGCACTCGGCAGACTGATCTGGCGCAATCGATCCAACTCACAATGCATCATCGCGCCCAGCGGACCGAGTAGACGCAACGGTAGATCTACGCAGCCGATCCGAACAATCGCGCAACTGGCGGCACCAAAAAATCGCAACCGGCTCGGACCACAATCGGCCGCTTCTATCTCTTATTCTTCTCTTTTTCTCTTTCTTTTTTGACTAGCCGAGCTGAAGATTACAGCCGGTCCAGCTACTAGCCGAGCTGAGGCAGGCAATCCAACTTTTCGATCCAACCTCCTTTTTTTACTGGCCGAACTGGCCTTTCTCCTCTCTGCTCTGAATCTCTAACTCTATCTCTTCTCTTTTCTTCAGATAACAGGAAGCGGAGCCCGACCTAGGGAGAGAGAGTTCGGCCAAGCCAGAGCCGAGCTGGAGGGCGGGTCGCAGCCGGCATCGAAGGGAGGTCGGGCGGCCGCAGATGGCCGAGACGCAACCGGCTCGGGCAGACCGGAGGCTACTGGTGCGGAGAGGCGACCGGAGGCCGAGCTGCAGCACGCGGAAACGGAGGGCAGGTCGGCGCGGCCGGATGAGGAAGAGGTCGTCAGAGCCGGAGGGGCGAGGAGCCGGCGTGGGATGAGCTGACGCAGCCGGAGGGGCGAGGAGAAGGATGTCGTGCAGGCCGCACTCGGCGGATGAGGAGGTCGGGCTGCACTTGGCAGAGGAAGAGGGACGCAACGCAGCTCGGCGAGAACAGCTCGCGCGCGCGGGGGGCCTAGCTGGACAGAGCCAATCTTTTGCCCGAGCAGCCCCCGACTTGCATCCAGTCCATGTACGTGAACGAGTGCTATACTGCCAGTGTATGGATGCTGTACGGGGAGGCTTTGGCTTGCCTTTGACCAGCCGAGCGGGGCAGCGAGGAGGCCAGGGGCACGCAGCGTAGACGACGCGGGAGCAGCAGCCAGCGGGCGCGCGGGCAGCCAGGGAACTCACCGCTGGAGGGCACGCCGACGACTGTCTCCCGCAGCCAGTGGCGACTGGGCGCGGCTGAAAGGATCGAGATAGACCTAGAGGGGGGGTGAATAGGTCTTATTACAAATTTTATCACTACTTAGCAATTTTTAGGCAATAGTGCGGAAAACAAAGGTGTGCCTAACAATTGCAAGGTCTATTTAGCAAAGACAAGATAAACAATAAGCACAATAAACAAAAGCAAGTGAGGGGAAAATAATACGATAGCACAAGTAATAAGGGGAAAGAGTAGGGATAACCGAATGACGCGGAGACAATGATGTATCCCGCTGTTCACTTCCTTGGAGGGAAGCTACTCACCGTTCGGAGAGAGTGGGTGAAACCACGAAGGCACACCAACGCCACGAAGGCTCACTCTATTCCCCTTGAGATATCACCACGTAGGCGATTCCCAACCACTACCGGTTGACCTTAAAGGTGGTCACCAAACCCTCACAAACTCAACGGGGGTAATCACAATGGTCGATTCCTCTCCGAAGAACTCCTACCCGCCTAGGAGTCTCCAACCTCCAAGAGTAACAAGATCAATGGAAAATGCTCAAGACTTGCTCAAAACGCGATTTGCTTTGGTTGGAAGATGGGGAAGGGGCGGATCTATCACTGGATGAAAGATCCATCAAGAACTCTCAATGAACTCTCCGGGATCTGAGATTTGGTGAGGGAGAGAGTGAGAGGGAGCACTTGTGTTCTTGAGTGTTTCTAAATGAAGTGGTCAACCCTCACAAGTGGGAGTGAGGGGGTATTTATAGCCCAAGGGACGAAATGGCCGTTGGGACATTAATGGTGTGTAAGTGTCGGACGTCCGTCAGGTATCGGACGTCCGAAAGTTCACATGTCGGACGTCCGAGCCAGGTCGGACGTCCGAAGTGTTATATCTGCGTGCAGCAACCAACATTGTAAGAGAAAGATCAGTAGCACATCGGACGTCCGACAGAGTTCGGACGTCCGAGAGGTCGGACGTCCGAAACATGTCGGATGTCCGTCATTTTCGCATGCCTACTGACCTTTCCTACGATAAAAAATATATGAGATGTCGGACGTCCGATGTCTGTCGGACGTCCGATGTCTGTCGGACGTCCGAAATTTTGAAATGTCGGACGTCCGAAACTCGTCGGACGCACGAAAGCAGTGATCATATTTTTACTTTTGAGCTCCAATATTGAGTCGAGATGTTTTTGTTTTAATTAGCTTTGAGCAAATCTTAAACACAAACCCACTGATCCCCTCTTAATAGTGCGGGGATCCCTATACTCAAGATAAACCGAAAAGCTTACGCTTTAACATGGATTGGATCCGTATCTTGAGCATATCTACATGATTAGATGGTCCTTGATCCACCAACACAACGCACCGAGGACTAAATCCTGAGATATACTTGGCAAACATGATTAGTCCTCTATATGTACATTGTCATCAACATCAAAATATAATTAAGGGCAAGATAGCACTTTCAATCTCCCCCTTTTTGGTAGTTGATGACAACATACATATAGCTCCCAAAATTATTCAAAAATTTGCTTTTGGTGGGAGCAAGTTTTACAATGAACTCCCCCTTAATGTGTGCATATAAGATTCTTTACTTTTACACAATATGCACACATTTGGGGCGAGTCACAATACATGATATCAAGGCAAGCAATCATTGATTATGGAGATGACAGATTAGATTGCACCAAAACATAATAATGTTTGGAAACGTAGTAGAAAACAAAATTTTCGGCCTACGAATCGAGAACCCAAGATCATCCAAGAAGATTGCATACAAGGTTTTAGGTCATGGCTCACCAACCGATGTAGCGGAAGTAGAGTTGGTGAAGACCGTCGGTGCAGATCCCCGCAGCTAGGAATTTCAATGACCTCCCAACCGCGAGGATATCGATCCCTCGAACCGTCCCGCGATCTAGTCCCACGGACAAGTCCCACGAACAAGCTCCTCGAAGAAGGGTCGAAGGTACGACCCCTCCATTAGTATCCACACATCCCGTAGCAGCAATCCAGCAGCGCTCCGCCGTCCAGAGATGAACGCCACCGAGAAAACTAGAGGGAGAAAACCCTAACGGATTCCGATCTAGAACAGCGTCTAAACCGGGGTCTAATTGTGGAGCAACAGGGTTTAGAGGAGGGGGGGAGGCGCATAGGGCTTGGGGACAAGTTGTGTTGCGCCCCCCACCCCTCCCCCACATTATATAGGTGGCCAAGAGGCCCTTGGGGCGCAATAAGGGGGGTGGGGAGTCCAACTTGGACTCCCAAACCTCCCAAATCTTCCCATACCTTCCCACCGGAAACCTGCCATATTTGGGTTTTGGTATTCCCACCTGGAGGGGGATTCCTTCCCCTTGGTGCGCCCCCACCCCTTTGGCCGGCCAGGGCAGCCTAGGTGGCTTTCCCCCCAAGGCCAGGGGCGCAGGGGAGTGGGTGGTACTGTCCGGAACCTTCCAGAACCTTCCATGACCTTCTAGAAGCTTCCAGGACCTTCCGGGACATACCGGGACCGTTTCGGGACATTCCGGACACTTCTGGAGCACTTCCAGGACCTTCCGAGACCGTTCTCGGACGTTCCGGAGCCATCCGGATAGTTTCCAAGACCATCCGAGTTACAGTTTAAGCCACCCGATGACCGCGAAGGTTGTCGGGACGCCCAGCGATTATCCGGAAACTATTCCGGTTGATCCAGGACTTTCCCAGTACCATTCTCATATGTTCCGAAACCACCTGGGACTACTCTAGAGTGATCCGGACATAACCTTAAATACCCAGAACTACTTCTGGTGCCCTTATGAACAATTCCATAAATCTCCGGAACTACTTCCGGTACCCGTATGAACTATTCTGCTTTGCTTCCACTAAACCTTCTACCATACTAGTATTCTAACAGACTACTGCTCGTTAAGTGTGTGACCCAATAGGTTCGGTATAATGCGGACATGACTCAAAACATCTTCCGGACATAGGTCAACAGCCTTTTGTCAATAGCCAATAATCAACAGCGGAGCCATGGACACCCATGTTGACTCCCGCACATACACGAAGAAACTTCGAGTGAACCATTATGTTTAGTCATGTACCATTCCCTTTGCTTCGCGATATATGACAAAGTTAGAGGAGAGAAGTTTGGCACCCATGTGTAACAACTTTTGAACACAAGCCACTCGTTATCCTCTTTGCTCGTTTGTCCCTTTTCTCGTTATCGTATTCCGGTATCCCCGTGACTGAATCACAATGCGTCTGCCAGACTATAATGGATACCGTCATACCGAGTGGGCCCGAAGTGAATATCTTCTTCATCGTGAAGGAGCAAATACCATTCTTGAACTATCACAGTCACTAGCCACACCATCTGACATACCCAGAACTTATTTTACTACTTCCCATTTACGGGAGGATTCATCTAAGAACCAAAGCATGTCTTCCTGTGTGAAGCAACTCGATACTCTCATGGTCTAAGGAATTACGTATATGATAACATTTCATGATATGACTTATAACGTAGTTACGAAGTGATCTCTAAGTATATCATTCAATACTGGGGTCGGTTCAACATCATTGTTCTGCTAACAATATGTTCCCATTGCTACTGACATCCTTGTTACAAGAACAATGTCCATGATTAAGAAAACGTAATCATCAGTTAGCACATGAGCTGGCCTTAGAGGCTAAACCAGGAACTCTTGGTGTTTACATTTCCACACATGCAAATGAGTTTTCTTCTGAATCTCACAGTCAGGGTCATTGCAATTATAGCACAGAAATATAAACATTAATTACGAACGTGGAAATATATATAATAACATTTTATTATTGCCTCTAGGGCATATTTCCAACAAATAGACCCATAATGCCAAAAGCGAGCCAAACGCAAGAGCAACACCATGCATAACACAAAGTACACAATGCAAAACACAGAGTACACATAACGATCACACACAAAGGTCTTAACACACCAGATCCCATACAACGACATAATCAAGTCTCGAACACCTAGGCACCATAAGTAAAACACATATGACTCTCCCCCTTTGGCACCAAGGACCAAAAAGGGGCACACGCGCTGACGAAACTAGTGAGTCCCACTGCCACTCGCGCCAGGGTCTCCAGGGAAGAAATCCGCCCACTCCGGTCCCGTAGGGAAGTCGAAGCCAAGATCAACGGGAGGAGCATTGGGAAGGCGCTCATCATCACTGACGTTGGCCTCTCCATGTGCACGCAGACGGGCCTTCAGGGAGTTCTTGGACTGGATGAGACGCGAGACCACCGTGTGGTTGGAGTGGCGGTTGAAATAAATAGCGCACATCATAGCCGCTTGGGCCTTACCCAAAAACCGAGCCATGCGACGCATAGGAGCCTGCTCCACAGACTGACGCTCAAGGTTGCCACGAACAGTGGTGTGTATCGGAACAGGGCGCGTCAGACCAACCTCAGAAGCATCAAAGTACATGTGCTCAGGAATGGACCAAACAGCGTGGGGTTGAGTGATCTCCAATGGGGAGGAGACGACGTACTGAATGAGTGCCATGATGAAAGGTGCATGGGGATATTGGCGACGCTGCTGAAGACTCGCCATCCGAATCTCGTGCCAAAGATAGTGGGCCACATCAAGGCGCTTGAGAGGAGTGTCATGGATATGGCACATCAGTGTGATAGCAGAGCTGCTGCAATGAGTCTTGTCACCAGACTTGGGATATAGAGTCCGGAGGACGCACTGGTAGAGGAACCTATAGGGTTGCTTCCAAATGTATATGTCATTTTCCTTCCTGTAGCTGTCATCACCACGAATCCCAGACTTAACAAAACACAGGCAGTCATTGATCCCCTTGGGCTTCTCCTTGGTAGAGGCATGAATCCGGACACCAGAGGACCGAATGTTCAGAGCTCGATGAAACTGGGCTTCTCCTTGGTTGTGCACTGCTGCTCACCAGTCATCCATGATATCTCCCGGTGATTGGTGTGGAAGTAGCATGTGGCATAGAACTTGAGGATCGCAGTAGTGTTCCAGTCACGCCGAAAGCTGAATACTGGACCGAGCCCCACAGAATCAATAATATCCATCACACCGGGAAACTTGTCCGGAATTTTCCTGGATGAAGTCAAGAGGGATGCAGGCATGAGAGTTTGCAGGTTCCTGACGAACTGCAACTGACGTGAAGATATCGTCCTGCACATTAGTCCGGAACCTGCTGTCCAGACAATCCTGAGGAGCCTCAAACTGATTAACACGGCGAAGCTTGCAGTAGGCATCCAAAGAAATCTTCGAGTAATCTGCCATCATACGTCCAGTAGCAACCACCGGCTCAGATGAGATATGTATCGGTATAGGAGGAGCATCAGCAGGATCCACATCATCACGAGCACCAGACACCGATGAGGATCCCTTAGGCGGGCGACGCACCCCAAGTTTGGAGGGGCGAGTCACCACTGGGGTATCATCTTCTTCAACCACAATCTCCTCTTCATCCTCAAATTCAGAGGCATAGGTGCTATCCTCTGTACTAGGAGTGTGCTCACTGTCCGAGGAGGGTTCCGTGTACGTCGGTTGCTTCATGCGGCGACGAAGACGGGGCGGTTCATCACCGGAACCACCTAGCCATACGTGAGGAATATGAGCACGAAACCCTAACCAACAAATGGAGACACACGAAGGAGGAAAAGATAGGTATGAGCATACCACGGGAACCGGAGGCCTCACGATTCTTGCGACCGCAAGTTTTCGTCCTCACCATTGCGAATCCCTAGAGTAAGGAGATGCAAGAATGAGGCAAGAAACCGGGCAACAATGGCAAAACCAATCGGATGAGCGGATAGATCGGGACGAGAAGTACCGCGGGGGAGGAGATCCGGAGGAGAGGAGCACCGGGGAGGCCGGGGCGGCCGGCGGCGGTGTCAGGCGGCGGCGGCGCACGGTGGGATCCAGTGAGGAACGACCGAGGGGAAGGAAAACTGCCCCCCTTGGCCCGACGCCCAGTATATATAGTGCAGCCAACTTCGGACGTCCGATGCGTTTCGGACGTCTGACGTGTCGGACGTCCGAAACCCAACGGATTTCCGAAGGTGGCTGACTCTGCGCAGGCTGGACAGGCTGGGCTCTCAGGGGTGGGCAACAAGGAATGTCGGAAATCCGATGCATTTCAGACGTCCGACGTGTTTGAGTGTATAGTGCTTTGACACCGTGAAGATGTACCTTGGGTTCAAAGACACTTACTCCATCGATAACCGCTACAGGTGGGTTCACCGTGGTGAGCACGCGGATTGTTGATGTGGGGATCCATTTATGCATCACGTAGAATGAGAGAACTCATTGATTGAGTGTCTCCCCCTACATATATGCCTACATCTAGACAGGATAGTTGCTATGTGCATGAATGAGAGCAAGATACCCCTAGGCCGAGAAGCTATAACGTTCCAAGATACCAAGTTCACCCCTTAGTTGGCAAAACCTTGCTTCATCCAATGGTTTTGTGAAAATATCGGCAAGTTGCTTGTCGGTGCCCACATGTGCAAGAACAATATCACCCTTTTGAATGTGACCCCGTATGAAGTGATGACGAATGTCAATATGCTTGGTGCGAGGATGTTGACACGGGTTGTTGGCAATCTTGATAGCACTTTCATTGTCACATAAGATGGGTACCTTCTTGTAGGTGAGGCCATAATACTTCAAGGTTTGCCTCATCCATAGGACTTGAGTAGCACAACTTGCGGCGGCCACATACTCGGCTTCAGCGGTGGAGAGGGAGACACAATTTTGCTTCTTGGAATGCCAACTTACCAATGAGCGCCCAAGAAATTGGCATGAACCGGATGTTGACTTCCGATCCACCTTATCTCCGGCCCAATCCGCATTGGTGTACCACAAGAGAACAAACTTGGCTTCCTTGGGGTACCAAAGGCCCAACAAAGGAGTATGAACAAGGTATCTAAGAATGCTCTTAACCGCCAAATGATGACTCTCCATGGGAGAGGCTTGATATCTTGCACACATTCCTACGCTAAGCATAATATCCGGTCTAGATGCAGAAAGGTAAAGCAATGACCCAATCATAGAACGATAAAGAGTAGCATCAAATGGAATACTGGAAAGGTCTTGATCTAGATATCCCTTGGTTGGCATGGGTGTCTTGCATGGCTTGGCATCCTTCATACCAAACTTCACTAGCATGTCTTGAATGTACTTTGTTTGAGAGATGAAGGTTCCTTCGGCAAATTGCTTGATTTGAAATCCAAGGAAATACTTCAAGCTCCCCATCATGGACATCTCAAAGTTCTTGGTCATAGTTTCCGAGAACCACTTGCACAAAGATGGATTAGGAGAACCAAATATGATGTCATCTACATAGATTTGGCATATGAGCAATTCACCATTGGTTCTCTTGGTAAAAAGAGTGGCATCAATGACACCCCTCACAAATCCTTCCTCGAGTAAAAACTTCCTAAGATGGTCATACCAAGCCCTAGGGGCTTGATTAAGACCATATAATGCCTTATGAAGTTTGTACACGTGGTCCTTGTGATGAGGGTCACAAAAGCCGGGTGGTTGAGCTACATATACATCCTCTTGTAGAGGACCATTAAGGAAAGCACTTTTTACATCCATTTGAAATAATGGAAATCCATTGAATGCGGCATAAGCAAGAAACATGCGTATAGATTCAAGGCGAGCAACGAGAGCAAAGGTCTCATCAAAATCCAAGCCTTTCAACTTGGGAGTACCCTTGAGCCACTAGCCTTGCCTTGTTTCGAATGATATTACCATATTCATCTTGCTTGTTTTTGAAGATCCACTTGGTTCCAATGATGTTATGATCATGATCGGAAGGCCTCTCCACGAGAGACCAAACTTCATTCCGGGTGAAGCTAGTGAGCTCATCTTGCATTGCAATTAGCCAATCCGCATCCTCAAGTGCTTGTCCAACCCTAAGTGGTTCAATGCAAGATACAAACGAGAAGTGAGCGTAAAAGTTCATAAGTTGACGACGAGTAACTATACCTTTCCCCAATCCCGGGAGGATCTTGTCAACATCAACACGTCTAGCCACCAATGGCATGATGGAAGTTGGAGTTTCAATAGGCTCTACCCATTCGGGCTCATGGGCAACATTTGGTTCATCATCAAGGGCGGAGCCATCATCAATTTCATCATTTTCTCCAAAGCAAATGCGGTCAAGTCGATCACGTGGATCAACCGCAATCTCAACTTGTGGTTGAGCAACAACATCGGATTGTGGAGGGTCTTGTTCTTGTTCTTGGATAGTGGGCTCATCATGAGCAATCGGATCTTGAGTGGTAGGAGGAGGTGCTTGTGGTGGTGGAACACTTGTCCCATCACACACCTCATCATCTCTAGGGACTTGAGCAATGGGCACAAGATCTCCAATGCCCATAGCCAAGATGTCTTGAGAAGAATCTTCATTATTTCCTACATCACTTAGATCAACTTGCTCCCCATGGGAGCCATTAAATTCATCAAACTCCACGTCACAAGTTTCCACAACACATCCGGTGGATTTGTTGTAGACCCTATAGGCGTGAGAATTTGAAGCACACCCAACAAATATACCCTCAATTGTTTTGGATTGAAACTTAGCTAACCGGTCTTTCTTATTGAGAAAGAAACACTTACAACCGAATACTCGGAAGTATTTGACGTTTGGCTTGTTACCGGTTAGAAGCTCATAGGGGGTCTTCATCAAGATCTTGCGAAGAAAGAGCCGGTTTTATGCATGACATGCCGTGTTGATGGCTTCGGCCCAAAAGCTATATGGTGACTTGTACTCATCCAACATGGGTCGGGCCATCTCCATAAGAGTACGGTTCTTCCTCTCGGCTACACCATTTTGTTGAGGGGTGTAAGGTGCGGAATATTGATGTCTATCCCCTCATCACTCAAGAAATCTTCCAAGGTGTAGTTCTTGAATTCGGAGCCATTATCACTTCGTATTGCCAAGATAGCCATGTTGTATTTCCTTTGTGCTTGCTTGGCAAAATCAATGAATGTGGCCTTCGTCTCGTCCTTGGACTTGAGAAATAACACCCATGTGTATCTTGAATAATCATCAACAATGACGAGACCATATCTCTTCTCACCAAGACTATCCCATGATGGAGGACCAAAGAGATCCACATGAAGGAGCTCCAAAGGCCTTGACGTTGACACGATATTCATGGGGGTATGCTTTGCTTGATGTTGCTTCCCGGCTATGCATGCACTACACACACGATCTTTCTCAAAAGACACGTTTGTTAGTCCGAGGATGTGTTCACCCTTTAGGAGATCTTTTAGATTTCTCATACCGACATGGGCTAGTCGGCGATGCCATAGCCACCCCTTGTCGGCCTTGGCCATTAGACAAGCTGCATGGTAAGTACTCTCTTTCGAGAAATCAACCGTATAAAGGTTGCCATCCAACTCTCCAACAAAGGCCACTTCGAGAGTATCTCTCCTAAAGACTTTCACACTTGTTAGACCAAATAGTGTATCATAACCAACGGAAGCTAGTTGACGAACGGAAAAAAAATTGTATTGAAGGGATTGGACAAGCATGACATTTGCAAGAGACATGTCATTAGTAATAGCCACTTTGCCCAACCCAAGTACCTTTCCCTTGGAACCACCACCAAAGACAATGCTCATGTATGGTTGAATTGCATCCATGAAGTCCTTGAGCAAACGGCTTTCTCCGGTCATATGATTGGTGCATCCACTATCAATCACCCATTTGACTCCACCGGAGATAGCATCCTACACATGGATTTAAGCTTTGGTTAGAGGTGCCCATTTTGCAATGGGACCTCTAAGGTTAGTAACAAGGGTCTTTGGAACCCAAATGGTATAGAAACGAAAAGCATTACGGGGCCCAATGAATTTTGCAAACACCTCTCCATTCTTTGCCTTACGGAGCACATAGGATGGAGGCATTTTCTCCTTCTTCTTGTTAGGAGTGGGCTTGCCCCTAATGGCCTTCCCATTCCCAACACCAACCTTATCAACAATTTTCTTACCTTTGTCCTTGTGCCCTTCACGAACAAAGATCACCTTTTGGGGAGTTGATTCCTTGCTAAGGGTGACATCCTTTGTCACACTCGTACTTGGATCAAATCCAAGTCCTTCCTTAGCAAATGATTCCTTGTGATGACTTAATACATCATTTAGGTTTTTCTCGCCTTGGGCACAAGTCAAGAGGCCCTTCTTTAGTTGAGCATGAAGAGCTATGTTCTCCTCAATGAGTGATGCTTGATCAATGGTAGAGTTAGTAGCACAAGCATCAATATGCATGATAGTTGGAGGAGACATCTTTGTAAGTGTTTTTATATGAGCAAGTTTGTGGGCCTCGAGATTTTTCTTAAGAGTGGCGAGTTCCTCATCTTTTGTCTTGAGGGACAAGGTGAGTACCTCAACATCCTTAGAAAGGGAGGTGTTTAGCTCCACAAGTTTGCTCATATCATTAGCAAGCTCTTTACATATTTCATTAGCCTTTTTCAAGGAGGCAACATGCTTGTCATTTAAGTCGTTTGATGCGTGAACAACTTTGCATAAGTTGTCATTTCGAGCTTCCTCAAAGTCAACTTTTCGCTCAAGGAGAGTATAGTTCTCCTTTTCCTCGGTGAGGAGGATTTCAAGATCCTTAATGGTTGTGGAGTTCTTACCCACCACATCCATAAGTAATTAAAACATTTTGAGCTTGTTGCCTTTGAGAGAGCTCATCATTTTGTTCACTTTGGCAAACAAGAAATCTTCACAGATAACATGTGCATCATCACTTTCCGCATCATGAAATTCATCATGAGGTTCGGAAGAGAACATGAAGGACTCACCAATAGGAGTTACCTTGATCTTAGCCGAGGAGGGAGTGTCATCGTCAACCAACTTGGCCATGAGACACTTGTGTGCATTGCCGGTGTAGTCACTCATGTAGTTGTAGTTTACAACTTCACCTTCCTTGTTGAGGAGCTTCAAGGTTTTTTGTGTATCTTGAGCAACTCCGGCCACACCACCAACATCCTCGGGATCGGACCCTTCAAGTGCCAAGAATGCTTTCTTCCTGAACTTGTTGTTGAGAGGGTTTGGGAGCTTCTTGGCGACATCCTTCCGAGGAAATCGAGGTTTGTCCTCTCTTTTCTCATATGGACACTCCTCCGCAAAATTTCCCGGTCTCTCACAGTTGTAGAAATTTCTCGTCTTCTTCTTTTGGAATCTTCCCTTGAAGTCCCCTTTGGTGAACTTCTTCACAAAGAGAGCAATATCATCATATGAGGGAGTATCATCGGAGTTATCATCATCTTCATACTCATCTTCTTCCTCATCATCATCAAACTCCTCGAGCCTAGCCTTGAGATCAAGGTTTGAGGACGGACCATCATATGTGGCAAGAAGCCTCTTGGACTCCTTTAGGTGCTCTTCATATTGCAAGAAGGTGGCAATCACATCATCCGGTGTCATCTTGAAGAAGTCGGGCATACGCCTCAATTCCCACACCATTTGATGAGAATATACCATGAGAGCATTCAACATTTTGTCCACAAGGTAACGGTTGGTGATTTAATATCCATCCAAAGATTTTTCACATGTGAAGGACTGGACATGAGCAGAGAGAACCTTGAGACGCATATGAAGTTGTTGGGGCGTCTCATCTTTCTTCATGTGAAGGTTGTGCAATGCATTCTTTGCGGTCTCATATCTTGTCATTTGAAGCGACCCGGTGCCGGACTTGGCAATGAGAAGAGTATCCCACATTTCCTTGGCATTGGTGATATGAAGAAATGGTGCACGTGTCAACTCATCCATTCCTCTCTTCAAGAACCCAATAGCCACAAGGTTGAGATGTCGATCAAACACTTCACTTGGAGTAAGGTTGTTCGGATCAACGGGATAATAGCCTTTCCCGAAGTCGATGAGGTTCCACATGGGTTCGCACACAAACCTAAGATAATATGCCATAAGACTTTTCCAATCCAAAAAGTTAGCGTTCTCAGTTAGTACCGGCGGATTGCCGTTGAAGTTATACTTAGGTTCCACAAGCTTAGGACCAGGATAGTCCCATTGGTAGGGACGACCTCTTTGCAAGGGAGCCTCGGAACCGGGGTGCACAAAGGTCGCTTGTGGGGACCTAGGGGCCGCACCACTTGACGTTTGTGACTCCGACGCCGAAGCCTTCAATCTAGCAAAGGAGGCTTCCATTTCCTTCCTTTGATTGTCCAAAGCCTTTTGCACGGCCTTTTCCATATCTCCGGAGGTGAACAACTTGGGGTCCTCAATCTCATAACTAACATGCCCCATGGAGGGAGGCAACGCAGCTTGTGCGGCGGCCCTTTGTTCGGTAGCCAATCTCTCGGCTTCCGAACTTACGGCATCCGCAACAATTGCGACCTCCTCCACATTGGCACCCGAACTTTCGGGGATGCCGTTCTTGGTCATCTCGCTCTAGGGCGGTTAAGCAACAAGAATAGAGCACGAGGCTCTGATACCAATTGAAAGGATCGAGATAGACCTAGAGGGGGGGTGAATAGGTCTTATTACAAATTTTATCACTACTTAGCAATTTTTAGGCAATAGTGCGGAAAACAAAGGTGTGCCTAACAATTGCAAGGTCTATTTAGCAAAGACAAGATAAACAATAAGCACAATAAACAAAAGCAAGTGAGGGGCAAATAATACGGTAGCACAAGTAATAAGGGGAAAGAGTAGGGATAACCGAATGACGCGGAGATAACGATGTATCCCGATGTTCACTTCCTTGGAGGGAAGCTACTCACCGTTTGGAGAGAGTGGGTGAAACCACGGAGGCACACCAACGCCACGAAGGCTCACTCTATTCCCCTTGAGATATCACCACGAAGGCGATTCCCAACCACTACCGGTTGATCTTAAAGGTGGTCACCAAACCCTCACAAACTCAACGGGGGGTAATCACAATGGTCGATTCCTCTCCGAAGAACTCCTACCCGCCTAGGAGTCTCCAACCTCCAAGAGTAACAAGATCAATGGGAAATGCTCAAGACTTGATCAAAACGCGATTTGCTTTGGTTGGAAGATGGGGAAGGGGTGGTTCTATCACTGGATGAAAGATCCGTCAAGAACTCTCAAGGAACTCCCCGGGATCTGAGATTTGGTGAGGGAGAGAGGGAGAGGGAGCACTTGTGTTCTTAAGTGTTTCTAAATGAAGTGGTCAACCCTCACAAGTGGGAGTGAGGGGGTATTTATAGCCCAAGGGACGAAATGGATGTTGGGACATTAATGTTGTGTAAGTGTCGGACGTCCGTCAGGTATCGGACGTCCGAAAGTTCACATGTCGGACGTCCGAGCCAGGTCGGACGTCCGAAGTGTTATATCTGCGTGCAGCAACCAACATTGTAAGAGAAAGATCAGTAGCACATCGGACGTCCGACAGAGTTCGGACGTCCGAGAGGTCGGACGTCCGAAACATGTCGGATGTCCGGCATTTTCGCATGCCTACTGACCTTTCCTACGATAAACAATATATGAGATGTCGGACGTCCGATGTCTGTCGGACGTCCGAAATTTTGAAATGTCGGACGTCCGAAACTCGTCGGACGCACGAAAGCAGTGATCATATTTTTTACTTTTGAGCTCCAATATTGAGTCGAGATGTTTTTCTTTTAATTAGCTTTGAGCAAATCTTAAACACAAACCCACTGATCCCCTCTTAATAGTGCGGGGATCCCTATACTCAAGATAAACCGAAAAGCTTATGCTTTAACATGGATTGGATCCGTATCTTGAGCATATCGACATGATTAGATGGTCCTTGATCCACCAACACAACGCACCGAGGACTAAAACCTGAGATATACTTGGCAAACATGATTAGTCCTCTATATGTACATTGTCATCAACATCAAAATATAATTAAGGGCAAGATAGCACTTTCAGCGGCGAGCAAGGGGATGGCACGCGGCCGGAAGTGGACGGGGCGGCACGCAGAACGGGGGGCCGGGAGCGGCCGGAGAAGCAGCATGCTCCAGTGGCGACGGGGCCTGGACATGCTGGCAGGGATGGATGGAGCGCCCGCGACGACGCCCTTCGGATCCAGCGGCCGAACGGCGATGCGGTTCTTCACCGCGACCAGGGGAAGCTTCTCTGACGAGGTGGAAACACGAGGCGCTACACCCTCGGGCGGAGGTTGACGCTCGCGGAGGCGCTGCTTTGCCGGAAGACACGCCGGCGAGACGACATCCAGCGGTGGAGCCGTCCGGAGAGATACGGGCGCCGTCGCATGCTGCCTCCGGGCGCGCCGACCAGGACGAAGACGGCAATGAAGACTCCATGCTCGCGCGTATGAATCCGTCGATGAATACGCAGATGCGGCAGCGCAGCGCGGAGGAGCACGGCTGCGGACGCGACGGGAAGGCGCTGGCACGCGTGGCTTCCGGGCACGCAGTCTGCTGGACCGTGATCCAGATCCAAAAGGTGGCGCTGTTGAAGAAGCTCGATGAAGAAACAATCCCGGCCGGAACGGAGATCCGGTCGCCGCATTTTGCCCCACGGTGGGCGCCAACTGTCGTCGATATGTAACGGCAAATGCCATGGGGATGGCTAAAGAGGGGTAATGTTAGCAAGCGATGGCGCTCCGGACGGGTCTAGGTACAAGAACAGTGGTGAACACAGCGAAGTACCCAGGTTCAGGGATCTCCGTAGAGATAAAACCCCTACTCTTTCCTGTCTAAACTATAGTCGAATATCTGTACAAATGTGCTCCTTGAGCTGCATCTTTTCTAGCTATTTGTCTCATGGCCGAGCTAAGCTGCTATCAGCCAAGCTACTAGTTGGATGGATGGATGAAAAGAAATGAGCTCATGGCTTGCCCTCCTCTCACCGTGGGCATGCCTTGCCCCTTATATAGTGGTGGCAAGGATGCTCCATGGGTGAGGACAAGGGAAAGAGGACAAAGGGAGGTACAAGTGATGTGACCCCTTGATGTGATGTGATGTGATGTAATGTGACATGTCCTTCTACACTATTCACGATGTGACTAAAGGTGTCATGGCTTGTCTTGTCTGCTTGTCTCGTCTTGTCGGTGGAGATGCTGTCGTTGACTTCCGGGAAACCGAGCTGCGGGCAACCGGCAGCAGGGTGCGCGGGCAACCGGCAACAGGCAACCGGTGCGGAGCAGTCGGCAGGCGGCCGAGCTGGAGTGCCATCGGCATGGAGCAATCGGCAACCGCCGAGCTGATCTGATGGTGCAATCGGCCCGCTGTTCTGAAAACTTGTTTCCTCTTCTTGACCCTACCGGGGGGTCATCCCTCCGACAGGCACCCAATCAACGCTCTCCTATTCGGGATGTTATCCTAGCGTCGACACTCTTAACTCACCTATCCATCTCAAACATGACTTAACAAAACACTTTTTTCCATCCTACACGAAGAAACAATCACTAAACAACAACACGTAGTACGAACTATATTATTACTACTAACACCCACACTTTTTACCTGCTTATCCATTTCAAACTTAATTAGACCACGAAATTCTTCTTTCATTCGACAAGAGAAAATAAGAAATACCAAGTTCAACATCTTTGAACTGGAACACGTTGTCTCTGAAAAGGTGTTTGACTCAAAAGATTCGATAAATCATAACCCTAGTACGCTCATTTTACAACTACTAACTATATTATTTACTACTAACAACTAATATTACTTCTAACAGATAATATTAATGCTAAATATTACCTCATAGGAAAAATAACAACAAAATTTGATACCCTTGAAGCGTGTGTTGCCGACTTGATCTTGTTTTCTTGCTTTTCCAAATCGATTGTGGCTTCAATATTCCCCTCACAACACCGTCGTTGATTTATTTTTTCTTCAGAAAGCGACGATCTACATGCTAATTTACTGTGAATTTCATTAAAATCTAGTTGAAAAGAAAGGAAAATAAGAGAGATGCGGGAAAAACAGAGGAATAGGAGGAAGAAAGAAGGAGGGTGTTTTTTTTTAGAAAATTGTACCTTTATTGCTCAACATGAATGTTCAAAGGAATACAAGGGGGAAGTTGAGGACTCATAAGCCACAGGTGACCTCCTCTAGGGAGGTTGAGGGAGGCTTTAACTAAATTGTGAGCATCAGAATTTGTATTTCTCCCTTCAAAAATGAAGTGGCAGCTAGAGAAATTGTTAGCTCGGCTTTGGACTTCAGAAACAATAGCTCTGTGTAGCCTCCCTTTATGCTGCTTGATGTCCTCAACGAACAGATTTGTTGTCACATGAAATGACAATCTTTTGAAGCAAGAAATCTTGCGCCAAACTCTGTCCCTACCTACACGCCATGGTTTCCAGGACCATGGGATCACTGATTCCAGGCATTCTGAGAGACGACACTCCCAGGAATTTGCCGCTGGAATCTCTACATACCGCTGCAATGGCGCCAAAAGATCCATCTGCCAGATGCCCACCATCAACTCTAATCTTTGTACATCCCACAGGGGGAGCCTTCCACACCGGAGCGCTCGGCTGTTGCCCGTTACTTCCCACACATGTCACATGCGATAAAGGATGTCTCCGTTGTGCATGCGATAATGTCTTGTGATTTTTCTTACTCAATATCACTACCTCAGCTAGGAAGCCCTCCACAAACTTAAAAGGGAGGGTCGCCTGGTCTTATGTGAGGATCTGACCACGTTGGCCTAGAGGGGCCTGTAGGCCTAGGGGAGACCAACAACCTGCTGCAATCGGTCTAAGGTGGGCCGACAAGCCCATCTAATTATCAATATTTCATTTTGGCATATAATTTTGAATTGTGTAATAAATAAATATTATGATCAAAAAATGTAATAAATAAATATATTTTAGAAATCTTATCTGATCCCCTTCACATAAGCTTAGTGAAAGGATTGGAATGTCGACTAGAGGGGGGGGGGGTGAATAGACGACTAACAATTTTTAAGCTTTTCTTAACAAATTGGGCTCAACAAGGAATATAGGTTGTCTAGAAGTGCAACTATGTTAGAAACCTATATGCCAACAACTACACCACAACAAGCAAGCAAGAAATAAGCAATGGAAATAACTTGCACAAAGTAAAGGTAAAGGGAACACGGGAGACAAGGATATGTTGCCGAAGTTCCTTCTCTTTCGAGAAGTACGTCTCCGTTTAGAGAGGGTGAAGAGCACAATGCTCACACGAAGCCAACGAGGGCCACCCTATTTATCCTCACGCTCTTACCAATGCAAGATGCCGTGATCCACTACTAGGCGGCCTTGAAGGTGGCAACCAAACCTTTACAAACAAGGTTGGGGCAAACTCCACAACTTAATTGGAGGCTCCCAACGAAACCACGAAGCTTCACCACAATGGAATGTGGCTTCGAGGTGACCTCTTCCGTCTAGGGCACCAACGCACCCAAGAGTAACAAGATCCACACGGGATTAGTGGGGGGAATCAAATATCCTTTGGTGGAAGTGTAGATCGGGGCCTCCTCTTCCAAACCCTAGAGAATCAAGAAGTTTTGATGGCTAGGTAGGGAGATCGGGCAAGAATGAAGCTTGGGCGTCAATGGAGGTGAGAGCAATAAATGAGGTAAGTTTCAATGGAGAAGAAGACCCCCTTTTATAGGTGGCCATAAAAGCAGCCGTTGGCTGCCCACCAACCACCGTACTACCGCGCCCCACTACCGCCCTATCCAGAGAGGATACGGTAGTGGGTGCGGTACTAGCCACGGTAATACCGTGGAGCGGTACTATCGTGCCGCGGTAGTGCTGCGGCTCAGTACCGCGCCCACTACCGCTCAATCCAGAGAAGATACAGTAGTGAGTGCGGTACTAGCCACGGTACTACCGTGGCGCGGTACTACCGCTGATCGAGCGGTACTACCGTGCCATGGTAGTACTGCGGCTTAGTACCGCTCTTACTACCGCTCAATCCAGAGAGATCACGGTAGTAAGCACGGTACTACCGCAAGCCCAGCGGTAGTACCGCCCTGGCAGACCAAAGGAGCCAGCTCAACCCAGGAAAACTCCTCCGTGACGCCCTAAAAACTATGTGGGTGCAAAGAGTGTGTATGTGTGATGATTCCACCCACCATTACACATCGGATCCCCTCTTGATAGTACGATTTTCCTACGACTCAATCAATCAAAAAGATATCAAAAGGAAACTCCGTCTTCACGCTCCAACACCAGAGGGGAACCTGACCGTCTTGTGCCATGACCACCATTATCTAAAATACTTATTGACACATGGTTAAACCACAAATGCATTGTCATCAATCACTAAACAGTCAAGGGGAAATATGCCCTATCACTTAGTGATTTGCAACAAAGTAAGTATTGCATTAGGTCTTTTTTTTCAAATCATTTTTCCCTCCAATATCCTCAACAAAAGACTTGTTGCACTCGACCTTTTCTGAGCCTTGTTACAATCTTACTCAGTCTTCTGCAACAAAAGCTTTGTTTGCAATACTTTCCTATGACACTGGTCCGAAATGTGGTTGGCTCTCGACAGGGGCGGACACGAGACATGTAATCAACTTGATGATTCTTATCATTTCCCATATTCAATTTTTTTTTGCGATATTTTCCCATATTCAATTGTAAGGAGTATTCCTCCTATTTCCGGTCTCATTATCGACCCGGTTGTCCTAGCTTCGAGTTTGTGCTAAGGGATCTCTCTTGTATCGGAGTATATAATACGAAGTATAATTTACAGCTACGAACGAAAATAAGACTGATGGATCTCTGCGGTCATAGACCTACAAACATGCCGTTGTCACATGTCGAATTCATGGCGGCATACTCTCAAGTTTCATCTCAAATTGCCTGCAGCGTAGCTCTCCTTGAGGTCCTGCAATGCTTCACGGATGTAGTCATCCCCTTGGTCCGAGTACTTCAAGCAGATGAGCCGTTGAGCACACTGGTACGCCATCCTCAGCGACTGGTACTGCTCACAATTCGCATCCATCCTAACCGTTTCCTGTATGAACCCAATCACACCAGCAATTTTGCGCAATCAATGACCACAAGTTGGAGACCATCCTCTGGCGATTGAAACAAATTGATTTTTTGCTCAGTAAATTAACCAATACAGGGAACATGAGCATCATACTTGGAAGATAATTAGAATGTGATCATGTAACCTTTAGAGAGATGGGTGTAACCGACCTGCTCTGTGATCCGTGAAGTGATGCTGGTCGCGGCGTCGAGCACTGAAGCAGGGAGGCCAGCCACCCTCGCTAGCAGAAGTCCATAGTGTGGTACCCGTCGGACACCATCCTTCAGCCGGAACTGATGTTGGGGAGGCGGCAGCATGGAGTTAAATATTTGAAAAAATGAAATGCCCGCACTCTTGCATTGAATCCTACCTTGAAATCCAAGCGATCGTTCCTCAAGTCAACTTCGAAATGGAGGGTCTTCATGTTTGGATACATCGTCGCGAGCTCTGACAAGCCCTCCATGTGTGTCGCAAACACCGTGTAGCTGCATGGGTGAAAGACACAACACTATTAATTTACTATTTTCACAATCACACACCTGACTGCATGTCATTTTGTATTAGAAAACGGAAGCATTAAAATGACATGACAACACTAATAAATTTGATATAGCAGGAACTACGCCGGCAGTATACTGTCTCCATCGTCCCGCCAAAATAGCATTACCAAAACAATAGAGGGTTTTTCTCCAGATAGTTTGTATTACAGATGAACAGTTAATAACCAAGTACATGGCCAGATACATCTGGCATCACAAGTCCCCTAGTTAATCTTAATACTGAACTACTAATGGTGTCATCTGAAAAGTTTGAAAACCAACGGTTTGCAGATTGCCACAAGAGGACAGAATGCATAAGCTTGGTGTAATTAACTAATTGTCTGTAAGTATAACGTAGAAGGACATTGCTTATTTGATCAAGAAATCGTTTTTTCCTTACAAAACAAATAGTTGTTGGCTATACAAAAATTGGGCGCTGGAAATGCAGAATAACATGGAACGGCGTCGGTGTACCACCTCACAGCCCAGGTTCGAGTCTCTCTTCAACTCAGATTTGGGTGCTATTTCTTCTATTAATTTTGAGTAATCAGTTCCTCCTAGGTAATCTCGTTTATAAATGCAGGACAACATAATCCCAGGCCCATTTTCAACACCGCAAATAAGAACACATCAGTACATATGATGTTGCTAATTCTTACGCCTTGAGGGATAGTAGGTGTTCGCAGCAGCTCCATGCAATTGCCAACCCATCAGAGGAAGAAGTAGCCCTTCCAAGCTCATCCACCACAACCAAGCTCCTGTAACTCAATTGTTCATGGTAATTCATCAGAAGGAAAACAAGACGAAAGTCAAACATATCCAATTTCAATCCATTGCAGCAGTGTAGTACTTTGAAGAAACATTTTGCATGATGAAAGCTGTCTCTTTCATTTCCGTCATAAACTGCAAACAGAAATTAAGCTAATTAGGAACAGCTAAGATATAAATTGTTTGCGTGATGAAAGCTGTCTCTTTCATTTCCGTCATAAACTGCGAACAGAAATTAAGCTAATTAGGAACAGCTAAGATATAAATTGTTTTCAACAATCTGTGCACTGGACGGGAATCTCTTCTGCGCCATGTAATTCAAATATCTGTGCACTCAGCTATTAAAGAAAAATAATCATGTCCAACTTTACAGGCAGGCAAATCAGTTTCCAAGTATATTAAACACACTGATTGGCGCACACACTATTGATGAAATACAGGCCTGATGGAAGAAAAGGTATACATACGTTGCTGTCCCAAGCAAACCACTATGCTTTGAACACAAGATGCAAAAACTAAAATAACACATTCAGAACAATATACCACACCTTTAATTTTGACAAAATTATTACTATAAAGTCTTTCTTCAAGTGCGTACCGTGCTAGAGTTGTTTTCAACATTATCTCCAGTGCCGATCCGTGTAAATACACAATCAACCACTCTCAGTGATGCAAATTGAGCTGGAACATAACAGCCAACTTGCGCAAGAATAACTATTAGACAAATCAGTTGAAGATATGTACTTTTTCCACTCCTGTAATAGCGAGACAATGCAGGGACTAAATACACTTGCAAATAAGTCAGTAGCTTAAGAAAGCAACTTAGAAGCAATGTTCATGTGACTCACATGTTTGGCCCCATGACAAGAACCATATTCGATGCTTCGGAAAGGAAGATATTATTTGGCTACATGACAGTGATAGCATATAAAATCATTGGCAATTTCACATAAAATTAATAACGAAAATCGTGGAATATAACATAAATATGGAGAAGTGGGTAAAAATAAAAGTAACTCACAACAAAATCAGTATGTAAGCTCTCGAGAATAGGATGTCGTCCGGCATTGATTGCCATTGGACCATCACCTGCTTAAGTGAAAATAGCAACATAAGTATATACGGAGTACAAGTTAGGGATTCCATGACAAGTAATAACAAAGAATTCACATTCAACCAAACAAATAAATTACAAGCAGCCCACCAGTGAACTCTGGTCTACTGTAGCGATCGACAGGCTTTGTAGATATTGTATGGGCAAAAGAATTCACAATCATGTCCAAAAGACATAATACTTCTGCGAGCTGTGTTAAGATACAAATGTCTTCTCTGATCTCACTAATAAGCCCTGAAACAATAAAAGAGACTTAGACGAGACCAAGATCTCTGTAGATACTTGCATAGTACTAACATGTAATGTTGCATGAAAAATCTAGTGTTCCACTTCCCGCAAGCTTCTAAGATTTTGAAAAAACACTAGGAGTTAATGTGCATTGAAATTTTGTGAGATAAACCCCAGCCATTGCTTTCAGCCATTCAGGCGTATAAGTTCCATTTTCCAACCTGGAATTTTTGGCCAATAGCCCAATACACCCAGCCAGAAGAACCTGAAGGCAAATTCATGGCTGACTGGAAACACTGATGATTTAGTTAAAAATGAAGATCTATATATAGTTATATACACAATAAGAAGCATGATAATGCTCTGTTGTACAACAGCTAATTGCTACTACCTACATGGAGGGTGCCGGTAAATATAGACAGTGAACTCTCTGTGCAACAAATGCGCTCATCACATTACATAAGTATTTTTTTTATGTATGTTATAAGAGGGGTTATCAATCAAATTAGACAGATGAACCAGTACATTCTTGAAATTAACACAAGAAGAAAGAGTACTCCAATGATGGCTTCAAGCAAGAATTACACGTGATATGAAAAATAAGTAGTCAAAAGTTAATGGTTGTAGCAACCTTCTAAACAGAGTTCCGTGCGCAAGAAGCACTCAGCAGCAGCCGATTTGTTCCTAACATTTAGCTGCACTTAATAGAAGAAATATATGACATTAAGTAGCTGTAGGAAGAAATACGTACTCCTACAGTATAATAATGTTTGTCAGGGTTGCACTTGCACACTTATAAAATAAAATATCTGATCACATGCAGTATAATTTAAAATTTCCAGAAGTTAGTCCTCTTCTGACATTTTTCCCATTCCGAGAGCTAATTATTATACAAGTTACAAGGCTTTCACAAGAAGATTACTCCCAATTATAGTAGATAACATGATAACCTTTTTTAGCTAAAGTAAAATGGTTGAGATCTACCAATTTGCTAAACCTTACTGGTTAGCATGTACTGCACTGGAAACTTAAACCAGAAAGTTACCCGCATGGTCAAGCTTTGCAGGGTGGAAATTAGTGCCCAGATACCGAAAATACCTAAGAATATTAACTTACTAAGAAATAAACTTACCGAAGCTAGCTCAAAGCTTGAGCAATGGACATTCTTCCCATGCCTAACAACCTAATTGATTGTTTAGAATTCACAGTTGGTTAGCATGCAATAGGAAGCTGAATTTTTAAAGGGACATACACATACCTGGATAAATTTATTAGAAAGCTTTTCAGTAATATCCCTCTGGGGTATAATAAAGTAAAACCCCAGTCTATTGTTATATGGTATCTTCAAATTTGGCAGACTAAACTCCTCCCTGTACTTGGTGGCGAGGTTATGTATGGCTGTAAAATACTATGTCAAATTAATGCATTATACAAATTAGAAAATGAATATGGAACAATAAGCACCTTCGCTGGTATCGCAGAAGGATCGGCGAGCAACATCAAGCAGGCCATCAATCCCTGGCTTAATAGCAAAACATTGCTGAGTGCAGGCTACAAAAGGAGCTCTTGAATGAATAACATCTTCATCAATCACATCTCCGATTCTAGGATCAGAAAGGAGAACACAAAAGCATTAGAAAAAGAAGGTGCAAAATCACAATTATGTAGTGCACATACAACTGTGCTTAGCCAATGCTGATATATCGCGATGCAAAGCAAGAAATGAAATAAAAACAGGAGTATAGCAGGAATGGAAAGAAGGGGGGAAATACGGATTCAAAACCTCTGGAAAGACTTGATGTTAAAACATTATCATCATGCTCGACAATACTAAATTACAACTACCTATGCTGCTCTTGTGCATGGTGAAATCAGTATTTCATAGGCTAGCAGCTAGCTACAAGCAAGATTTGGAACAATTGATGGTAAAATGTCTTGTGATAATCATCTTAAGATATTGCTTGGACATTTTGAGTGTAACATTGCAACTTACATCAGTGAAGAATAATCCTAGACTTGTAAAAATACCTTGAAGCTCCTGATCATGATATATGCAAACACTAAGGGCATTCTAAATTTCTAATCTCATATTTTTGTATGTGTATCGAACACGACCATGTGTACACATTAGGCAAAAGAAAGGGATAAGAGGGATTTTTTTTCGGACGTAAGGGAAAAGCGCACATAAAACTGCACCTCTTTCTCATGCTCCCATACTTTGGGTTTTCACATACGGTCTGATAAATGTTCTGAAGAAGAAAACTTTTTGCCCCCCTCAGAACCTGCAAGTTAAGGCTACACATTACATGCTTGAAAACTGGCTGTTGTCAGTTTTAGTGGACATATGTGGAAAAACCAGCGGAAATACAACAAAATAAGATCAATTATAAAATGAAATACCAAGATTAATATTCTGACTGAAGCACCTTGGAGAGGAATGGTATTGCATCCAGAGCAGTTTTTAGAACGATGATGTCAGATATCAACAATTGGCTCTTTCGACCATTGGCAGGCTTCAGTACCTCATTTGTGACCTTTTTGGGTTTGAAGCAAAAGTGACAGAGAACCTTATCTAGGACACAATAACGGCATGCAGAAATCTTGTAGCAGTGAGAATCATATTACCTACAGAACAGCACAACAAGAGAAGAGGATACAGATTATAGAGTAACCTGATTCTTTGGGAAATTTACGGAGACCTTGTGTCAAGCCAAAGAATAGTTCGTCGTTGCTCACTAGCTCATCCTGAATTATTTTCAAAAGTATGCATAAGTGTCAATTTCAAAAGCATGCATAAGTGTCAATTTCAAAAGCATGCATAAAGTTGACACGCTGCGCTGAGATATAAAAATAATGCAATATTAAGTTACAAGTTAATGTTTTCCTAATTGAAATTTAGAGCCATGCCACCGCAAAGTTGAAGATACTGCATGTCTCAATGACATGCGAACTTTGGCCCCGCACCACATATCATACTCATAGTCAGTGGTAATTTTGAAAGATGTGAAGTTCGTATTGGCATAGTTCCCATAATTCCTCTCTTTTGTAAGAAAACACAGAGATATTCATAAATTATAGGCACTGGTCCCAAGGTGACAGCGTATTAACTCGATACTTTTTAGATCCCAGTAGGTACATGAAGCAAAACCGTACAAAAGAATATGCATTTGTAGTTATGAACATTATAAGAAGATCCACTTCCATTTCACATACAAAAATCTAGTACATATAGATAACTGTTCCACCAACAGAAAAAATAGTATAACTGGGATACTCAAGATTGCAGGAAAATCTTCCAAGTCACAAGTTAAAATTGCTTGATATAAGATAGCGCACACATATAAATTTGGGCTCATACGGTTAGTACATTACCATACGAGACGGTATTCTCATGCACCTAGTTGTTTTTTTATCCTATCTTTGCTTGAGCATGGGACATAGCATATCCTAGATGAATCACGCAGCATAATTTACCATTGCATTTTGTTTCAAAAAGAAGCATTTTAATTCCCTCTGAGCTGCCAACCGTAGTTTAACAAGATATAAAGTACTCAAACCTTGCCGTACTTGCAAAGATGGATCAGATTTAGCTACCATTTAGGTATTTACCAGTTGGTGCACATGCGTGAGAAAATTGCCGAAATATGGTTAGCTATAGGGCAGGCTAGATTTTGAAAAATAATGAGAAACAAAATGTATGAAACATGACAACACTCACATCACATGAATACTAATTTATAATGTGGACACAAGCACCCAACTGAGCATAGCATTCACCTCTAAGAGTTAACTCCATTAATTAATGCCAACCATGCCTAACTCATTAAATCATTATCAGTTTAACATTGACGTAATGTACATAAAATGTGTAGCACACTTCAGATAATCAAAATGTTAGATATACCATATGTCCAGTTACAGATCAATTTGGTGATACTCACAAATAGATTATAATGTAAATGCAAAACATACTTACCAAGCAGTCAAGCCGAGTATTGATAGTTTGAATATCTTTTAATGGTTGTAATAAGTTGGCTCTCAGTAGTCTAGACCTGGGACAGCCATATTGAAGCGAATAACCACACGAGCTTAGTAACTCAACATACAGCATCATGATATGAATAAAAAAGCTGACATAAGATTTTAGTATGTGTTGTAAGGCGTACCCTCCCGTAGTCTTTGTAGTCTTCAACATCTGAAAGAGACTTTTCTTTTTGTTGCTAGTACCCCACAGTTCAGTATGGAGAGGGTCAATTATTTCTAATGTTTGAACACTGTTGGGTGCAAATCAAAGAATGAAAGCCATTCAGGTATAGAAACTGAACTGTTAAAATCTTGTTCTCCCAGTTCTTTTGATGAACAAGATTAATCAGGTTACATTACTTGATAGAATTTGAGGGTCTATTGTTTCAAAACAGTACCTAGTTGAATCGATGTTCATATGGTCAAATGAGCCGTTGAATGTAACCTGGAGGCAAACAAAGACTTTTTGAAACATAACTATGGGATGCCATGAGCTCATAACAGAATGGGGGAAAAAAGGGAAAATAACAGCCTTCAACTGGCTCTTTTGGAGGTTAGCACAACACAGGAGTAATAATCACGCCAAGAAACACATGAAACATAGTGGCTTACTCTTTGAGGAACATACACGGGCTTAGGACTTATAGATGCCTAAATCCTAATCTCTTCTGTTTTGAAGCTTCAGCAACAAAATTTTCCAAGGAAATTGCGCTTTTAAATTCAAACAATATGATTTGTGTTTAAGTGTAAAATTCATTAAAAATTAAACCCTGCACTATCATGAGCTTTCAGAATACGGAAAGCCCAGACAGCGAGAGGCTGCATGCATGGAACAACCAGAATACACTGCAATAATCTTAATGAACAATCAGTAGTCAGAAAGCTACAGATCAATACACTGATTGTTGCCATTAACACACTAACGAACTAATGCCAGTCCAAGAGCCAATTTGTGGAGACAGCATCTGATGTTTCAAGTATGCATAACCAGCATAGAACCTATGAAATAGGCATCAATGAGGAATAAACAGCAAGGAACAGACTTTACCACTTGTTCATGACAAGTAAACTAGTAAGAATGAAGTTATAGGTGCGACTTCACAAGTACAATATATGTTAAAGAAAAGTTTCCAATAACTTACTGATAGTGAATGGTTAGTAATAATTACACCTTTTTCTGATTCTATCCTGAAAAAATATAGAAACAAAACGTCAGAAGACTCATATGATGCTGGGACACCTTGTTGTCGAATGATAGAAATTCTACAAATTAGGATCTTACACCAAAGTTATAATATTTGACTTGAAAGATTCCATAGAAGAAATGAGCGAAACAAAAACATGTGATGGACACGTGATATGTTAGAGCTAGCTCTCAACATAGGATGTTCAACTCTCTGAACAACGGAAGCTGAAAACAAGGGACCAGCACTGCTCATACCTGGTACGACCATACTATACCGTCTTCAAACTCATCCTTCTTTGTTGCCTTTGTGCGCATTTGGTACGGACGGGGGTACAAGCTGAGCGCTCATATCAAGCGCCGTCGTGGAAAACGTCCCTCTCGGTTAGCTGAGGTGCATTTGGGTACAGGCGTTGGTACAAGCTCCACGCTCATACCAAGCACCGTCACAAAAAACTCCCCTCTCGGTTAGTCTGGGCTGCAGCTAGTCCGGATGGCGGTACGGGCTCCACGCTCGTACCGAACGCCGTCGTCAAAAACTCTCCTCTCGGTATCTCCTGGAGGCATGCAGTATGAGCCGTGGTACGAACGCCACGCTCGTACGATGATCTGAGCCTTATACTGGAGGTACTATTTATGGAGGTCTAACGCCCATTTTTTTTTTAGGTCTTACGCCCAGTTGGTGCACTAGCTGGCAACAGATGCCTCAACTCTAGCAGGAAGGTCCTAGGTACACCAGCAATGTGTCGGTGCGGCTACTGTGGTTGGCATGGGCAACAGGCAGCGGAGGATAATTGGATTGTAAGATTCCATAAAAGAAATAACACCTCCAGGAAGGTCCCAGGTACACTGGCAATGTGTCGGTGCGGCTAGCGGGCACATGCCTTGACTCTTACCCCATAGGTATATTAGAATTGAAATATTCCATAAAAGAAATGAGTGAAGAAAAAAACATGTCATGGACATTGTTAAACCAATAAACAAACGCATATTGGAGCTAGCTTTCAACATAGGATGTTCAACTCTCTGAACAACGGAAGCTGAAAACAAGGGACCAACACTGCTCACGACATACTGGAGGAGTGGAGGTGTTATGTTTGAAGTTGGGATGCCCAGTTGGTGCACTAGCTGGCAAAAACACGTGCCTCGAATCTAGCAGCAAGGGTCTAGGTACACCAGCAATGTACCGGTACGGCTACTGTGGTTGGCATGGGCAACAGGCAGCAGAGGATCCCGTGTTATAGCGTCTTGGTCACGTGGAAGCACTTCGACCGGTCCTGGTTAAGTGTCATGGGCATAAGTTGTGCTTGATAAGGGGTGTGGTGATGTGTGGCATTCGAGGTGGTTGACAATTTACACTGTCGGTGGGATGTCTTCTGTATCCTACCAGGCCTGCCAGGGCCATCTCTCTCTCTCTCTCTCTCTCTCCCCCCCCCCTTTTTTTTGGGGGGGGGGGGGGGGGGGCACGGCGGATCTGGTCTACTTGGTGGAGAGTGAGGTAAGGCAGACATCACTGAGGCATGTGTGATGCGTACCAGCCCACAGCGCCATTGACTTGCTGCCTCCAACATGGGAATGTCCCAACTACCCTTCTTTGTGGAGATGGATTCTCTATTTCTGTGGTGAGGGTTTTGATAGGTTTGTTGCGCACAATGGCATTGAGGCCGGGGGTTGTTAGGTTGCGTCGGTTGTAATGTATGTCTAGTGGAAATCGGTTGTGGTCATGTCTTGAGTAGTCGGTAGTGTTGCCTAGTCCTAGGCTTGTAAATTAATCCGTCCGTTCCATATTAACTGTCACTGAAATACGTCTAGATACATCCATTTCAGCGACAGTTAATATGGAACAGAGGGAGTATATTCTTTCTATCAATGCATCAAGACGCAAGCTTGATGTTTTCTCAAAAAAATCTTCTAATTATTTTCTTCAATTGCTCATGGAGTGTTTGAGCTTGAATATTGCCTCCGTTTAAATGAATCATGCAGCAATCAATTTTCAGGGCCATTATCCAAAATGTGTATCATCAAATGAAGGTGAAAGTGAAGAGGGAAAAGTTGGTGTAAACATTAAGACAAGAGCTGTAATTAAATCCGGAAACACATGCACTTCTTCGAAATTAGTTAACTATTCATAGAGTTGTAATTCGTTGTCTTGATCCAGCCATACATTTAATAGCTCAACAATAAGGTCATAAATAAGGCAGCTTGGGTTCATAGTGATGGTATAAAATAGTAACTTGGGTTCAGACTGATACTTGATACAATACTGTACTATATGCATGGGAGATATGTCGTGACAAATTCACTCCCATTGGTGTGGGTTAATCATGAAGAGGGAAAAGTTCAAACTAATGTTGTCTTGAATCTTTAAGTGTTGAGCATATTTACCATTTAATTGTTGCAGAGGCCGCAGCAAGACAAAGATAGTACTGCTTGCAGTAAGTATCCAAACCAAGTGCAGATGGGTCTCTAGCCGAAAGATTCTTTACCATAACCGCCCCCTTACAGATAAAGGAAGATGAGTGATATTAAGGGGTTTCATTCACCCGATAACTGAAAGAATAGATGTTCAATAAGTGAAACCAATCATAATACCTTGGTATCATCAAAGCAACCACGTGCCATGGTGACCTACAAAGTGAGATTTTCTTAGAGTAGAACGCTATTATTCTTTCTTTCTGTAACATATAGGTAAAAAGCCATAAGATCATCACCTTTTTGTTTGCTTGGTAATTTTTATCAACCAGCTCTGAAACTCCAACCATACCATCTGCCGCAGTTTTATTTGGGGGCACAATTACAATCATCGGATCATAGAAATGCAGTAGTGTCTTTGTATTCTGGTATGAACAGCTCGTCTCGATATACTGAGATAGGTGCAGTGAGGCTGATCGCAAATCAAATGCCGCAACACCAACCTGTAACATTTTCATTTTTCTATAAATAAATTCTGGTAAAGTAGCAAACTGTATCCGTTCATGAATTCAAAAATGAAGATCGGCTTTCTCTGCTTTGCTTTTACTAGAATTTCCTTTAGCTGCCAACGTCAGATTCATACTACATCAACCAAAGGTGCACTTCAAATCTATCTATCCATGCATAAAAAAATAACCCACAAATATCCAACACTTACAGGTGCAGCAACAAATTATGGCATCGGATGAGGGATGGGGTGAACACACGGAGATCTCTCTAAAAATTAATAGATACTCCCTCCGTTCCAAAATAACTGTCGTAGCCTTAGTACAAATTTGTACTAGAGCTAGTACAAAGTTGAGACCATTATTTTGGAATGGAGGGAATACATTTTACGCCTGGATATGGAATTTTAATTTGGTGAATTGTATATGCAGACCAGAAAATGCTGTTTGTAAATAAATAATCAGATGCCCACCCAAAAATGAACTATACAAACAAAGTAAATCGTTTTAACTACATACTATACATATACTTATGTCTCAGTTTATAGGAAATTATCTCTGTGGCACTTAAATACAGTACCAATCAAAGCAAATGAAATCAAGAAACGGGCTGCGTTTCTGGACGGAGATTAGAGCAACTTGTAGCAATTACCGCCCAAATCTGTATATGAATTACTGCAACAGCAGGAAAGTAGTACTAGTAAAAGTTTGCTCGCCAGGTGCGGGTGCAGTTTACATCACATATCACACAGTTTCGGTTTCGATTTAGGTTGAGTCCGAAAGGCAAATGCAGCAGAAGAACTATAGTGCGGCAACCTTCCTGAAACTGATCGTCAACCCTAAAACCCTCCAAACCCTAAGTAATTTTACCGAGGTGACGGATCTCTAAGCAAGATGGAAACGGACAACCAACTGCAAATGCTATCACCCAACCGGCCGGCTGATTTTGAGCAAATCCGAAAGAGACATCGCACTAGCATACCAAACCGAAGTAATTCCTTGGACTCAATCCGCGGCAACCCCGGGCCGACTGACTAACCACCAATGCGGGGGCTCAAGAGGGGGAGGGAGGGGTTAAGGCGTGACCTCCTTGGCTCGATTCTCGATGAGGCCGATCACGAAGCTCGACCCATCGCCCACGACGGCGACGACGCCACCCCCACCTCCACCCCCTCCTCCTCCTCCGGCAGCGCCCTCCTCCATCTCCAGCGCCGAACCCTGCAAGGATGCAACTACAGCTGCTAGTTGGTGTGCGCGCGGTGTGTTTGGTAGCTGTTCCCACTCTAGCACAGTTGTTCCCAATTAAGAAATGCTAAATTTAGGCATGCTAAGGCTTGATTGTTTGGGCTTTTGCTTCTATTTTTGCAGTTTTTTCGTTTTGTCCAAAAAGCCATAAAAGCTCTAAAAGCACATATTTAGAAACTTTTATGTCTTTTGATGAATCAATATAACAATATTTAGCTTCAAAAGCACCTATTTAAGCTTCTTGGCCAAAATGAAGAAGCTGCAAAAGCAGAAGCAAAAGCCCAAACAAACAGGGCCTAAGTACATGCATGTGAAGTTGTTTAGTAGTGATGTATGTGCTCATACATGATGAGTTTGAGATTTTGTTTGGCAGCCTGCATGTATTTAGACATGCTGAACAATTTCGAATTATGAATAATTTTTTGAATAGTGAACATTTTTTTTAACCATGAACAAAAATTTAAACGTATTTAGAAATATTTACAAAAAATGATTTAAAAAAAACGAATTTCTGTTTTTTAATAAACAAATTCCGACTGTTTTTTGAAAATTTAAACAATCTTTGAAAATCGGAACATTTTTTAAATGCTAAATAATTTTTGAAAATTTAACGAAATTTAGAATTTTAAACATTTAAAAATAATAAACAGATTATGAACATTTTTGAAAATTTAAATATTTTTTGAAAATCTGCATATTTTTTGAAATTCTAAATATATTTCTAAAATTTAATAAAATTTAGAATTTTGAACATTTTTTGAAAATTTAAACAAATTCTGAACATTGTTTGAAAATTTAAACAAAATATTTAAATCTGAACATTTTTTGAAATGCTAAATATTTTTGAAAATTTAACGAACTTTGGAATTTTGAACGCTTTTTGAAAATTTAAACAAATTTTGAATTTCTTAACATTTTTTGAAACGCTAGTGTTCTCTTTTCATGCATGCTGACCAGCGAACATCTGTTGGGGTGTTCTCTCTTCGTGCATGCTACGGGGGTATTTGGGCTGAGCTCGTGCATGCTAAGAAGGCCCCGTGCAGGCTACCTAACACCCAAAAGTGGTTTGAGTAGGGAACTTTTACCCTCATGCACCCTACCAAACACACCCTATGTGTCTGTGCGAAGCGGCGAGGAGAGCGTTTAGCCGCTTCCATTGTATGTACCGGTAGTGTTCTGCGCAGACCTGGTACCCATCGGACTGGTTTTTGTTTTTTTTGGCAGTAACCGTAGAACAATAATAGGAAAAGCTACAATGCACCGCCGCATCCTAGCGGGGGACTGCCCATGAAAGGTTGGGCATGCAAGACTAATACATCATGCTGACATCATCGCATTAAATATGTTTTTCGAATTTTTAAAATAATTTATCTTACAAACCATTAATCCGATTTGCGTTCCGTCTTCATCGTTGGGTTTGTTTTCATGAGGGCTTCGAAACAAGATCTCATATTGATATGTTTCGATGATTTTTTTTGTCATCGTCAGTTGCCAGATTACCTCACCCTAGTTGTCATTTTTTTACCGTAAATTATTGCCACAAATATTTGTACATAGTTACCGGAGAAATAGTTCTATATACTTTAGCTTAGGATAAAACCTGATAAAATAAAATGACAACTCAAAATGATAAAACTGGCAAGAACAATAAATTAGCATGTCAAGTAAATATAAGAATACGACAACCGAACATAAGTAACCGGTAATCAATCGTTCAAACACAATAAGTCATTATGACATTTGGGTATAAATAACATGACAAGTATAGGTGTTTTTAGGTAATTCTAAGGAGAAACACATACAAATACCACAAAATAATTTTTTTCATTTATGTATATTACTGTACAGTGTTTTAACAATCAAGTTGTTATAATCTGGCAACTATATGAATAATTATTAGGTAAGTAGAACAGTAATGTGGCAAGTACCGATGAAAAAAAAGTTTTAACAACCAAGTTAGTATAATCTGGCAACTATATGAATAATTATCAGGTAAGTAGAACAGTAATGTGGCAAATACTGATGAAGAAAAGTTTTAACAACCAAGTTGGTATAATTTGGCAAACTATATAAATAATTAGCAGGTAAGTAGAACACTAATGTGGCAAGTACTGATGAAAAAAATGTTTTTCAAAACATATTGACATAGGATCTAGTTTCGAATATCTCATCGCGAGAAAGCTAATGGTGAAAACAGACCGTCAATTGAGTTAACAGTTTGCAAGATAAATCTTTAAAAAAAATTGAAAACACAAAAGCTAGCATTATTTGCAAGTTACTAGTATACGGTAGAGAGAAGGGGTAGCCGCCGCACCGGAAGGCACAGGTGTGGCGCCGCCCTGTAGTCCTGTCCAACAATAATTATTCTATAGTATATTTTCTATTTTTTCAACATAAAGTAAAGTACGATGATATGTTACAATGATAAAATAAAGTTGAAGGAAGAGGAGGGGAGGTGAGGTGAGGTGAAGAGGGCTGAACTGATCTATGCTAACTAACCAATTCCAGTTTTGTGTAACATTGAGCCAACTAGTCTAAGTTAACAACTATCCAGTCTAGAATCTTATTTCTGAATTTAGGTTTTATCCTGTGTTGAAGCAAAGTTAAATCCTGCGCCAAATTCCTCCTCCAGCCTTGAACTATTGGTCTCTCATTTATGATTTTTTTCCATTTCTTTGGTTCCAAATGTGTCAGTATCCCAAGATGATGATTTCAAGGCCAAAGTGTACGGATACATATTCCAGAGCAAGCCAGGTTTCTTCCTCTTTGCTTAAACGACACCAAAGTGATACAACATCTACGAGCAAAATTACATCCTAGAAAAGGTGCAGAGGTGTTTCTGGTGAATTATTAGTGCAGCAAGCACAATCATAACGGTCCAAGTGAAAACCTTTCCTTTGAAGCAAGGCTCTTGTGTTGATTCTGTTATTTAGCAGAAGCCAAAAAATATCTCGTGTTTCAGTCTACATGCATTCTTCCATAATTTCATGGTTAGGCTTGATGCATTGTCTTCCTTTATGAGGTGCTTATAAATCTGCATGGATGAATATTTCTGTTGACCATGGGTTAACCAAATATCATTGTTATTTGAAGTGTATGTAAGTGAATCTGAGAGTTGCCGTAGTTGTGTCCAGGCTTGAGTAGAGAGGGGGGTGTGAAACATATCTTCCCAATTTACTATGCTTATGGCAGCATGCACTGAGATGTTCTTTTCTTTTGCAAAGGAGGAAAGTTCGGAAAGATCCTGGAACAAGCAGTTTTTTGTCCAGGAGTCATACCAAAAGGAAACAGTGTCCCCTCTTCTGGTCTGAATTGTGGCATGTTGCTTATAAATCTGTATCAAAGGAATGTGAGTTTTCCACCAGAAAGAACCAATTAAATGCCCATCAGGGGGGCAGTCTCTGTATGCAGTTTCCCAAAGAAGTTTGACCCAGGGAAGATTCTCTTTGTTCAGAAATTTATGGATATTCTTGATGAGTAGAGCTTTGTTGTGTGTGGCTATGTCAATAATGTCAAGACCACCTTTTTCTCTTGGTTTGCAAACTTTATGCCAAGCAATGAGAGGTGATCCCCCTTGGTCAATGCCAAATTTCCTCCAAAAAAAGGATCTGAGATACTTGTTGATTTGGTTGCAAACACCTACTGGCAGCATGAGAGAGCACATGAAGAATGTAGGAAGAGCAGAAAAGATGAATCTGATGAGCATAAGCCTTCCATCATAAGAGAGCATAGTGGAACATCATAAGAGAGCATAGTGGAACATCCAGATAATCTTTTGTCAATCCTTTGCATCATGGTCATAAAGTGATCAATTTTCGGTTTGGAAATCCCCATTGGTAACCCTGATGTCTACTCACGCTTCTATTCTTGTAGACTATGTTGGGCCTCCAGAGGTTTGTAGGACAACAACAATTTCCCTCAAGTGGATGACCTAAGGTTTAGCGAACTCAGGGAAGTAGAGGTTGAAGATGGTCTCTCTCAACCAACCCTGCAATTAAGAAACAAGAAGTCTCTTGTGTCCCCAACACACCTAATACAATGGTAAATTGTATAGGTGCACTAGTTCAACGAAGGATGGTAAAATATGGGTGATAGGTGTGGCAAAACAAGGTAATATAAATCTGTAATAAAAATTACAGCAAGGTAGCAAGTGACAAAAGTGAGCACAAACGGTGTAACAATGGTGAGAAACAAGGCCCAGGCTTCATACTTTCACTAGTGGCAACTCCCAACAACATTAACATAGTCTAATCACATGATATTTCCACTAAATTATGCAATGAAGACGTACTCGGAGGTCATTCCTTTGTGATCAAGAGAGGACGAGAATTATGTAGGGCTACAAAAGCACAACTCAGAGTTCGTAGTTCTCATCCATGGATTTGCCAATGTCACCGCGGCCATCCAAAGAGAGTACCACAATCACCACAGTATATCTCAAGGATAGTCAAAGACAAGTACCAAGAGACTCTCAATCTTCAATCAATTCACGATAGAAGAAGTCACTCATGAAAATATTCTTCTAATTGATGTCTACACACACTTCTATTCTTGTAGACTATGTTGGGCCTCCAAGCGCAGAGGTTTGTAGGACAATAGCAATTTCCCTCAAGTGGATGACCTAAGGTTTATCGAACTCAGGGAAGTAGAGGTTGAAGATGGTCTCTCTCAAGCAACCCTGCAATTAAGATACAAGAAGTCTCTTGTGTCCCCAACACACCTAATACAATAGACCGCTGTCACCATGGTCTCGGGGATTATACTAGATAAGATCAAGTGAGTACATCAATCCAATACATAGAGGAAGGGGAAATATCATGGGATCACCCTAGATTAACATAGCCTATGATCACAATGAAGATCACATCATGAGAGAGAGAATGACACATAGCTACTGGTAGAAACCTCAGCCCCGAGGAGGAGCTACTCCCTCATCATGGAGGGAGGAAGCAACATCGATGGAGATGAATCCGAGGGCACTTCCCCGTCCCGGTAGGGTGCCGACACATGAATTCTGGTCCCCCGAAGCTTGTTGGCGATGGCGGCGGAGACCGAAATTGCTTCTGGAGAAAAGGGGTGTAGAATCAGGGTTTTCGCGACGGGAGAATAAATAGGAGCCAAAGGGGGGCACCGGGGGGCCACCAGGAGTCCAGGCGGCCTCCCGGCGCGGCCCCACCCTAGGCCGCGCCAGGAGGGCGCCTGGGGGTTGTGGGCCACCGCTTGACCCCATCCTCCGGCTGGAGGACTCTTCTAGAACGCTGATTTTTATATATTTTCCCGGAATTTTCTGAGCACTTTTAATAATGGGAAAACCTGAAATACAAAAACAACAGAAAACAGAAACTGGCACTGGGGTGCACTGAGTTAATAGGTTAGTCCAAATATGATCAAAAGTGTATGAAAGTGTATCTAAAACATAGCAATATCACACAAAACATGCATGTAGCAAGCAAAAATTATAGATACGTTTGGGACGTATCAACATCCCCAAGCTTAATCCCTGCTCGTCCTCGAGTAGGTAAATGATAACAAGCATAATTTCTGTGGTGACATGCTAACAACCATATAAGAACTTTGAAAGTAAAGCAATCAAGGTATGTAATTCAATTCAAGTCATAACAGGCAAGAATCTATATTAGCATTGAAACAAGCAACATAAGAACATTAGGGTGCAAGAGCTCTTGCTGTCCGTGACTCGAATGTCTCCAGATGGTGTTTGCGTGCAAGAAGTGGGGGATGGAAATACGAGAAAAAAATTGTATTTGTTGAGAACTCAATCGACTAAAGTTTCACACTTAGTCTTCTTTGGAATCTTATCTTGACTCGTCCCCAGACCACTAGCCAGGTACAACTCAATTTGATCCACTCCCTTTCGATATTTTGAGCACTCATGCAATGGATAAGCGTAAGCACGAGAGTTGACACTTAGCATGGCAACAAGAGATATATGGTGGAGGAGGAAGACAAAAAGGTGTGAAAGGCTCGCATCAATGAGGACAATCATAGGCAAGAGGGCCAAATGATAGATATGATGTGAGGAGTAGGGATTGCCATGCAACGGATGCACATACGAGCTAAGAAAAGCTCTCCAATGGAACTAGTGGGGGTGCATCCAACTTGCTCGCTCAAGAAGACCTAGAGCTCATTTGAGGAGGCTGATACGTCCTGAACGTATCTATAATTTCTGCTTGCTCCATGCATGTTTTGTGTGATATTGCTATGATCTAGATAAACTTTCATACACTTTTGATCATATTTGGACTAACCTATTAACTCAGTGCACCCCAGTGCCAGTTTCTGTTTTCTGCTGTTTTTCTATTTTAGTTTTCCCCCATATTAAAAGTTCTCCAAAAATCCGGGAAAAATCAGATAAAAAATCAGCGTAACGGAAGCTTCCAGAGTCCCTAAGGAGGGCTGGAGGGGCCCCACCTGGTGCCCAGGCGGCCAGGTGGCGCGACCTAGGGTGGGCCCGCGCCGGGTGGCCGCCTGGACACCTGGTGGCCCCCCTGGCTGCCCCCCTTCGCCTATTTATTCCCCGTGACGCGAAACGCCCGAGGACAGAACCCTTTTTCGCGATGTCGCCTCTGTTCCTCCGCCGCCGCGCTTCCAAGATCGGGAGTGCCAGCAGACTTCTTCCCGGCACCCTGTCGGAGGGAGGATCGACCTCCGGGAGCTTCCCCTCCACCATGGACGCTTCCCGGATGTGCCATGAGTAGTTTCTTTTGGACCATGGGTCCGTGATCAGTAGCAATGTGATGATCTCCTCCCCTCTTTGTTCTTCATGGTTTAGACCTCGTGAGCTGCCCTACATGATCGAGGCACATATGTAATCTTTCTGCTGTTGCTATGCCGAGTTTGATGGGATCTGATGGATTATGAGATTATGTTTAGATTGTGATAGAGTAATATATTTGGTTCTTATCTTTTATATTTTTGTTCCTAAGTAATTATTGCATGTTCTCCGTTGCTGTTTATTGCTTTGGCCAAGTAGTAGTGATGAGGACATCACTACTACCAACACATCTCCAGTTCGTCATGCATACCAAGTTGATTCAACAAAGAAGAAGGATGATGAAATCAGAATTGGACCTATTACAAGAGCTCGTGCAAAGTTGATAGAACAACAGGTGAACTCGCTCTTAATAGATTCTGATATGTCATGTACTGAGAACTTTATACTGCCTAAATCTTTGTATGTTTGCATTATCAGGTATCATGACGAAGACGAGGATCCAGAAGGAGGAGAAGATAAAAGAAGCTCCAACTTTCGGACGTCCGACGCCTTTCGGACGTCCGACATCGGAGGCCAGGAGCTACGATGCCTCGATGACATCACGTTACAGAAGGGTTGTTATTTTGGACGGACATCCGATGGGATTCAGACGTCTGATACGACGGACTTCCGACATGGAACGGACGCCCGACATAAAGACCTTCGTGACGACCCCCGAGTACAGAACCGATGTCAAAACAGCCGGAGGTCCGACATGATTCAGACGTCCGACACATCGGACGTCCGAATCCCATCAGGCGTTCGAACTGCCTGCGCGCAGATCTGAAGGGCTGCGGCCTTGTATCTGAGTTTGACAACCCCTTAGCTTATAAATACCGTACCCCTATGAGTTTTAGGGTTAGACCACGTTTAGATAAACCCTAGTTCTTGAGAACAGCTACAAGCTTTCATCTTGAATCATATACTTCAATTCGTATCGATCTGAAGTGTTGCTACTGCAAGTTTTGTGTGATCTGTTGTTCCACTAGGAATTAGTAGATTGCAAATTACCGTCTCGTGGTCGACGACTACGTTGAGCAAGTGTGTGAAGTTGTGAATATCCAAAGGGTAGAAAACTGTCGCATTGTCAACAGGGATCTAGCGAGGAGAGTTCATCGGCTACATAGAAGTTATCTATCATCGCCCTCATATTCACCGTACGCTTACTGAGAAGATCGGTCCACCCCTTATCATCTTGGTATCAGATTTCCAGTGTTAGCTCGGTAAGCATCCACCAAATCCATCCTTTAGATTGATTTTGTTTTCTTCCTATCCAAAAAAAGCCATACAAAAAATATTAGGGTTTCTAGTTTTGCCATAACTTAGATTGCATCGGAGCCATTTTTTTAATTTGTTGTTTCATTTTGTTCTTCCTAAAAATTTCTCTGCGGTGCGACATATTGTGGCCTAAAGAGAAAAGTTACTGTAGCAAAATCATAATTACTATAGCAGTACTGTAGCAATTTTCAACAAGTGTGGAAAAGAGTGAGAAAAATAAAATAAAATAAAAAAGAGAAAAAGAGAAAAGATTCAAAAAAAAGAGAAAGAAGTGTGATCAACAAGAGTTATCAAAGAGTTCAAAGAGATATACAAGTGCTAGAAAGGACATATCATAGTGGTGATCTTTTGAGAGGCCTGTCTTCTTTTGTCTTTGCTGTGTGAGTTTTTCCTTGGGTTTGTATCACACGATCAACACTAGGACTTAACTTCGGTGTAGTTAGGGTGTCATACCTATAGCTCCACCACATATATCCTGCTTTGTCGTGTGTTCACTCTTTTACTCCGGTATTCACTTCATCACATCCGTGCACTAGTCCTCCATCCGAACGGGTACGCATTACTATTCACTTTGGAACGGTAAGATTCACCTTTTCTTGTCAGTTTTGAATGAGTTGTGAGTGTCCACCAAAAGATTTTGATTTAGTGCACTAACCTACTAATCATGTCTCAAAGTGGTTTTGATGTGATGCAGAAACAGGACAAGGATGCGCCAGTTACATGGGAGGCATATGAAGGTCTCCGTGATCACTTGACTGGGATGATTACTAAATCCGCTGATGCGATTGATACAATTGTTCAAGCGGTCCAACTGAAAGTGGAGGCGACTGAAGCTGCAGTCACCACTATGCAACAATAACTTGCTGCTATACAGCAGAGCCTACAACAAATGTCAACATCCGTCACTGGCATACAAGCAGCTATTGTACAACACCAACCTGACGCTCAGGAAGATGATGGTAGTGTCCATGGCGACAATGCTGATTTGAGGGGCAATCAGGGCCTTGGGCGTGGTGCTCAAGGGCCGGTTCTCCAACCTCCACTTGGTTTTGGTGCGCGCCGTATACCCATTCAGGAAGAAGATGTCTTGAGCAAGCCCAAGTTTAACATCCCCAAATTTGATGGTTCCACGGATGTGGAAGAGTACCTCACATGGGAGATTAAGATGGAAAAATTATGGCGTTTGCATGATTATTCGGAGGACAAGAAGATCAATATTGCTTCTTCCGAGTTTGACGGTTATGCTTTGCGTTGGTGGGAGAGTGTGTTGACCGAGATACAAGAAACCGATGGGCAGCCTATTCGTACATGGCGTGACATGAAGGTGACCATGAAAGCTCGGTTTGTTCCCACTAATTACTTACGGACAGTTTTTGATAAACTGCAACAATTGAAGCAAGGTACTATGTCCGTTGATGCCTACTATATGGAGATGGAGATGTTGCTGCAATGTGCACGAGTTCATGAAGAGGTTGAGATGACTATGCAACGTTTTCTCCATGGGATGAAATTTAACATCAAGAGTATTGTGCGGCATCACCAATACTATAATATGAATGATCTATTGCATCTTGCAAGGGAGGCTGAATCACATCTTGCAGAAGAGGCACAACTGAAGGCCAAATACACATCATCTAGCAGATTTTCTCCAAGGACACCGTCTGTCGCGCCTATGGAGAACTCTGGTGCCAATACTCGGGCTTCTTCTTCATTTTCTAAGACAGCCTCCAATGGGTCTATGGCCAAGAAGCCAGCTGCTCCAGCCACTAGTGCAGGCTCCAACATGTCTACAACTCGCAATCGCGAGATGACTTGTCACTCTTGCGGTAATCCGGGTCACTTTAAGAGAGATTGCCCGAATCGAAAGGTCATGTTCATTAATGAAGAAACGGGCGAGTATGAAACCGGTGATGATGAAGACCCATACGCATGCGATGACGAGGGATACAACAGTGAAGATGGCATGGATGCTTTTCCTTCGCCTTACTGTGCAGCCCAAATCTAATTCTCAGCGCTGCAATTTGTTCCAAACCAAAGCATTAGTTGGCCCCAACAAAGCTTGCAAAGTGATCATTGATGGAGGTAGCTGCCGCAACCTCACAAGCAAGGAGTTATGTGCCAAGCTAAATCTGAAGTACTTACCTCACCCAAATCAATATTATGTCCAATGGTTGAGTGACAGTGGTGAGATGAAAGTGAATCATCTGGTGCACGTGAATTTCGAGATAGGCCCCTACCAGGATTCCATTGATTTTGATGTAGTGCCTATGACAGTTTGCCATCTCCTATTGGGTCGGCCGTGGTAATATGTGTTGGGTATCGCAGCAGAAAACAATAGTTTTTCTAACTAGCGTCGCCCTTAACCCAAGATCTATCTAGCTGTAATGCCGTAACGGAAAGACTTGCGGAAACATACCTCGGGGTGTAGTCCGTTGCGTGGGAAACGTTCCCGCAAACGTGGTTGATGAAGCCGTAAACCTTTCACAGCCCCCTGGCTGTGTTAGCACCCTGTTGGGTGGTAGTGCCGCACGTGCAGCACCTCGTAGTACTCGCACACGTACAGACTCGATGACGACCTCCGTTCTCCGATCCAGCGAAGGTGGCGGAAGTAGACCTCCCGGAACCGGAGTTTCGGCAGCACGACGGCGTCCGCGTAGCAGAGAAGCCTCAATCCCAGCACAGGTTCCAGACAAGGGGACCCCGGCTTGAGAGAGACGAGAGAGGGGAGAAGACCGGTGAAAACCGATCTCAATTCGGAGTAATATTGAATTCTCTGCGAATTTTTCTGTGTTAAATAAGTGCACCCCTGCCCATCTTTATATAGGCAGACGGAAGGAGTCAACCCCCCTTCCCTTGGCAATGTGGGACTAATCCCTTGCCAAGGGGGAGGGTGCGGCTAGGAGGAGGGGGGAAGTGGGGCGCCACCCACATGGCCCCAAGGCCCATGGCGCCCTTTTTTTTCTTTTCCTTTTCCCTTTTATTTTCCTCCTTCCCCTAATGGGATTCTTTCACAAATAAGGCCCATTGCACTTTTTAATCTGAAATAAATTATTATTAATTATTAATTCACTTAATAAATAAATAATACATATTATTTCATCTCCCGATGATCCGGAACTCCTTCCAGCTCACTCCGAACGTCCTTCGGACCAACACAGAACTTTTCCGGTACGTCTTTCTCTCTTCTCCGGTAACTCCGATAGTTCCGAAAAGGTCTTCAATATTCATCGAGCCCTTAAGTGTGTTACCCTACGGTCCGAGAACACTCCAGTCATGACCGAGACAAAGGCTACGGCCAATGATCAATAGCTGGACCTGGATGCCCATAATGACCCCTGTGCATTCCGGAAGTAACCGATTGAACCGTACACGTTGTATACCATTCCCTTTGTCATGCGATACTGGATTAGTCCAAGATTCGATCAACTGCATCCAATGCATTAGTTCTATCTTGTTACCGACAAATCTTATTCACTCGTTCCGTGATATTCATCCTTGTGACCTAGTCACACGCTGCGCAGCTTTATGGATGCAATCTCACCGAGTTAGCCATGAAGTATCTTTCCATTATATGGATTGACAAATCCCGCTCTTGAATCAACACTCCTCAACATATCCCATCGGATAGCCCAAGATACACCTTTATGGTCACCATGTTTCAGTGTGACTGTTAATGCGCTCAAAGCATCCTCAGAAGATAGCAATTATGCGTGATCTCACGGTCAAAGGAACAGGCTACTACGTTCTGTAATTACAACATTGAACTTTTACGGTTTGATCATGTTGCAATGCTTGCATTGGGTAATGTTCATCACGTCATTCGTTCAATGAGGTGACCTTACCGTCAATTGACTTGATTGTCCATGATCGTGAAACCACAATCATCAGTTGACGATAAACCAGTCATCATGAGAGGCTGACTAGGAACTCTGGTTGTTTCTATACCACACCTGTATCATTGTTTCACTGATACAGTTCCAGCACAGTATGAAACTGGTCATGAACTTATTTAGATATATTGGAATAATCATATATTATTTGCCTCTAGAGCATATATCCAACAATCTCCCACTTTCACTAGATAGCAAATAATCTAGCTGCATATTTTCTCGATCATAATCATCTTATCATATAAGTGTTTATTTATCATGCTTGCTCATGGAAGAGGTTTCGTCAACGATCTGTACCCGTTCAGATTCGTATGTTCCTTTGCAACAGGTATTGGTCAACTTGCTTGATATACCCTTCATTATCTAATAATGCTTGAATTATAAGTTTGGCGGGAGAGTGAGACTTCTTATTTTACAGTATTCTCTAATGACAAAATGGTTTTAGTCCCTAGGACTCCCATAGTCATGTATACTAAAAAATACACTCAGCCAAAAGTCTAAACTTCTTACGCTAAACTTTATTCAACCTTCTACTTCCTTAAGTAGATATTTATATTTTGTAGAGTTTTGGTTTGTGAAATTATAGCTCACATTTCCTTTCTGTTCCTTTTGGTGATATCTCTAATTCATATAGACCCATAATAAGGCTTGCAATCGTAATCCAGTATTACATTCAAGTATATTATCTTTTCTATCATTTAGAGTATTGTCCTCAGTTTCTCTTCAGATACTGAATGCTTGGACTTTGCTCAGGTTCTGTGTTTTGCCGACCAAGCACATCGGAACCTATTCTTCTTCTAAGAACCTTTGAGTCATTCTATTATTGGATGCACAACTTCCGTTTTATGGTAGAATCATATGTCAAAGGTCATATAGGATCACATGTCTTGAGACAAAGTGCATCCCTATTCTTCCATTAAAACATTATTTTGTGATATTAAGGTTTTACATCCTTTATATAATTCCTAGCCACAAGAACCTTTTCTTGTTTAGGATATCATTCCAATCCTTTTGGTGTTTATTACACACGTCCTAATCTATCCTTATAGATTTTAGTGTGTGACACATCTGTATTTCGTTCATATAAGATTCTCGTAATCCTTTCATCTTATTAGCCTTAATCTCCATGTATATCAACGTATATATATGAGATTGTTTTCACATATATCATCGTATATATATGAAATTGACATTGTGCTCCACTCAAATATATCCGACATATATCTGTAAGTAAGCTTTTATTAAGTTTCTATTCTAATTATGTCAGACATAATAATATTGCTCCCTAAGTTCCCACTCAGAAAATGCTCTCTGCATTCCAAGTTTTCAGGAATTCTCCAAAGCTCCCACTCAGTTTCATGAAATTGCAGTCCATCTCAATATTTTGATTACTTCAAAATCACTTGATCAAATCAAGGTTTTGAGTTTCTGCCTTGAGGTACTATGGTCCATCTTATCGAAACATTCTTTCGTTATGCCAATTGCTACTTCTCTTCAAATTCCAAAACTTGAATGTGATGCAATTTCAAGCTATGGTCCCTTCATAGTGTTCGTGAATGAAATACCCATATTGATTTAGCATTACTATGCTTCCGTAGTCAATCATTATTGAATTTAGCCATAACATCTTTTATGCGCCAAATCATGCCTTTATGTGTTGCATCATTCTTAATAACTTCCTGGTTATTCAGAATGTGAAATAACTACTTTATTTCATAGGATGTGAGCTATCCCATATGCAACTCAATATGATTTCATTTCTCCTCGTTTCCTAGGTAACCATCAATCCTTCGTAATTTATGACCAGTGTCCCTTTTGTTTCACTTAAGAAGACTCATGATTATTGTTCTGTACAGAACGTATTCATGACAATCTTCTTATTTTTAAACTAAGGCTTTAACTTATATACCATGATCATCATCAATAGCATATTTCCTCTTTTCATGGAGTCATTGCAGCGGAACGTTTTCCGTTGTGTTACTCTGTTATCTGGAGGCAGGGTCAATCACCCTGGTCAAAGAATTCACTTTTCTCCCATTGGTTTATTCCTTGAGAACCATCTTCTCATTCACCAATTCAAGCAATACAAGTTTTGCTATTTGGGAAGGTGTGTTTTACAATTGTTCACAACTCTAATACAAAGAAAGTTATATCATATAAAACTTCTAGAAACTTTCTAACACCATCATCATATGGAGTCATCAACTTCATTAAATTCAGAATGGTTTCCTTATTTCATGAAGTGAGTGTTTTAACTTAATAAATTATAACAACTTTGTTCATTCAAAATAGCATTAGCGTAAGGGGAATGTATTTAGACCATACTACATTTTAGTATGACTATGAATGGTTCAGGTGCTTGAGCACTTTAAACTACCATCGTAATTTGTGGCATTATTTCCACAAGTCTCCCATTTATGTCAACTATAATACTCATCACTTTGATCACATCATGGTGATTTGTATTCTTATATCCAACTTCACTGTGATTCCGTAATCTCAGATTTATGATCTTAATTGAATGCCTTGTTCAATTAATCATGCGAAGCATCTTTAATGATTATTCATGCGCTTGGTTAATACATCATTTATGTACAATATTTGGCACAAGTTCTACTTTGCTAGAACTCTGTCATTATTCATCTTGGTTGATAATAAATTCATGAGTTAATAGATCGAATATCTAATGACTTCATCATTTATGAACTCATCTCATGCATTTAGTATAGTTATGACTTTTGACCTTATTGTTATTCATAATAACTTAATCATTAAACATTGAATATCACTTGACAATTATGGTGTTTTATAAATGCTTCTATCATATTATAAACTCAATTGCAATCATAGTATAAGCACACTTTATTCATCAAACTGGAACAACTGACTTGTCTCAAAACATGAATAACTTTGTCTCGCGAGATGCAAGACATACCACTAAGTGTTCATATTCGATTGATTACAAAAGATTTATCTAATACTCTAAGTATAATCCTATGATAGATGTCTTGGTGAAATCTTGGTGGCCATCAACTGTCTTGGTTGCCATCAATCCTGGATCGCACCTCTTCCCGTCCATGCAACGGCAGGACCTGTTTTCATAAATCAGAACAAGTATCAAATACTTATTAAACTGCAAATGTTGTATAAGGGAACAAACATTTATAACGAGTATATCAAACATATACCTTCTCCATCAACAATTTCTCCTTCAATGGGTTCAACCTCTAAATCTCGGAGGTTGACCATGAACTCAAAGAACTGAAGGCTTTCACCTCTTCCGACATAGTCATGGACAAAGTCTGTGTAACTCGGTGGAAGCGAATGTAGCACCGTGTTAATAGCAGACTCCTCTGTGGTCCAATAGTCAAAGTCCTCCACGAGTTTCAGATGTATCCCATGCATCTTGGCTATGTGAGTTTTCAGACAAGTGTTCTCTTCCATCTTTGTAGTAAGAAACTCATTTTCTAACTCAAATCTGGACACTCTGAACTGATGTATAAACAATGACTTCATCATGTCGATTGTGTCAAACGTGTCCATATCCGCATATTGTTCACGTAAATCTTGCGGAAAGCTAGTTTCTATGACACTTTTAACCATGGCGTAAGTCCTTCGACGATTATGGTAATCAAGCATTACTTTTTCATCCATGTTGTCTACTGGAGGGTCTCCCATACGCTCTTGTATCACGAACAAGAGGTTAGCTCTCTTGAGCATAGTCCTAAGGTATAAGTACCAATCAACGAAATTTGACCCATCATCTTTAAGTCTTTTACCACGTAATAAAAGTAACCAATCCATGATACTGATTCATGTCCATTTTAATTTTCTAAAAAATATTTGCAAGGAAAACAATTAAGACTAGTTCATAACAATGAGTTCATAATAATCATATTATAGATGAGCTCACAGTAAAACAATCATCCCTAAGAAGTTTTAGTGATTACATGATCCAGATTCACTATCCGTCCTCGAATATCACAACAACCGACGAATTAGTTTCAAAGGTAGACAACTAGTTTGTGCGATCACATCCTATATGTGACTCATGCTCGATCTTTCGATCTCTAGTATTCCGAGGCCATATCTACATATGCTAGGCTCGCCAAATTGACCTTAGTGTTGTATGCTGCTTAGCAAGGCCATATCGACATATGCTAGGCTTGCCAGGCCCAACCTCATGCGAACTCTAATGTATGTATGACACCCGATCTTCATGGCCTGCCTATCATAAAGAGAACCTTACAGGTGGTGCACACTTCGGTAGAATACTTACGTTTGGCATTTTATAAGGGATCATCTTATTTAATGCTATCGTCGTGTATCCTATACTAGCAAGTTTTAAGATGTATGATCATGGTGGCACTAAGTCTACAGTGTCTCCATTTAAGTTTGTTTCATCATGATGAACGTTTACTACTTTCTAGGAACACATAGCAAAGCTATCACTACATCAAGATTAAGCAAACAACAATAGCCCCCTCTGCAATATAAAGTTAGACGCCTCTATATTTGTATATTGCATGTTTTACGTGGCAGCTAGGGCTTTTCATAGATCAACCGTTTCTACGCAAATTGAACCACAACGCTGATTATAGACTGTCTCTATTACACCCCGTACGGGCCCCTCCGTTGCAAATGCCATATCCGCTAAAGTAAGAGAGACAGACACCCCCAGAGCCACTTTATACGGTACAAGCCGTATGTCAAGCGTGGAACCAGTCTCGCGTAAGCGTACGCGTAAGGTCGGTCGGGGGCCTCTTCATCAAACAGTGCCACAGATATAACAAGTACACGTGTGATGGCTTCTCGCCCTTCGTTGGTTACCCCAGGTGGAAGGTTTGAGATGTAGTGCAGCAACAGTTTTCCCTCGGTGAAGATACCAAGGTTTGTCCCCAGTAGGACTCCAAAGATGATAAGTAGGTGTCAGCGGTGCAACTGACGCGGACCTGCACACAGACACAGATAACTTTGTTCCCAACAAAGTTCAGAGAGGTTGTCAATCTCTCCGGTCTTGTTGTTCACAAAGGATAAAATGCAAGGGATAATGATAGCAAGTAAAAGCAGTAAAGTAAATATAGCTTGGAAACAGTAATGAGGATATGGACCGGGATACGTGATGTTCACTAGTGATGTCTCTCTCCCAAAAGACGATAAAACTGCTATGCGAGGTAAACAAATTACAGAAGGGCAATTGACAGGATTATGAACGCACCGCAATGCTAACTATGCTACAAAAGAAAGGAAGAGGCTCAAAAGCACGGGCAGTACGCCAAAATAAGTAGACCGAAATCCATCTGCATCTACTACTAATCATCCACCTTGAGATATCTATCCAGAACATCTCGCTGGTATTAAGTTGCGAGCCCCACCCAAAGTGTAAACCCAAAGCAACAGACAACTGCATTAAAAAGAACTTTGCGTAAAGTAAACAATCCTTGTAACCGCGGTTACAAGCACCGTTGTTTTCCCCCTTGTGGCAACAGCACATCCCCTAGACTCATGTTTCTGTCACTCAAGCGTGTCATCTGGGGGCATGAACCCACAATCTAGCACAACGTTCCCTCTTGGAGTCACTACCTACTACTTGGCCAAAGCAATAAACAGCAACGGAGAACATGCAAGAATTACTTAGGAACAAAAATATAAGAGATAAAAACCAAATATATTACTCTATCACAATCTGAACATAATCTCATAATCCATCAGATCCATCCAAACTCAGCATAGCAACAACAGAAATATTACAAAGCTGCCTCGATCATGTAGGGCAGCTCACGAGGTCTAAACAATGAAGATCAAAGAGGGGAGGAGAACATCACATAGCTAATGATCAAGGAATCATGGTCCAAAAGAAACTACTCACGACACATCCGGGAATCATCCATGGTGGAGGGGAAGCTTCCGGAGGTCGATCCTCCCTCCGGCAAGGTGCCGGGAAGAAGTCTGCTGGCGCTCCCGATCTCGGAAGCGCGGCGGCGGCGGAACAGAGGCGAGTTTGCGGAATAGGGTTCCTCTTCTGGAGTTTCCCCGTGACGGAGAATAAATAGGCGAAGGGGGGGGGCAGCCAGAGGTGGAACAGGGGCCCCAGGCGCCCCCCTGACGCGGCCAGGGGTGGGGCCGCGCCGGGTGGCCGCCTGGGCCCCCTTGGTCCCCTCTGGCTCCTCCCGGGCTCTTCTCGAAGCTTCCCGTACGCTGATTTTTCCTGTATTTTTCCCGGAATTTTTCTGGCACTTTTTATATGGGGGAAAACTGAAATAGAAAAACAGCAGAAAACAGGAACTGGCACTGGGGTGCACTGAGTTAATAGGTTAGTCCAAATATGATCAAAAGTGTATGTAAGTGTATCTTGATCATAGCAATATCACACAAAACATGCATGGAGCAAGCAGAAATTGTAGATACGTTTTGGATGTATCAACATCCCCAAGCTTAATTCCTGCTCGTCCTCGAGTAGGTAAATGATAACAACATAATTTCTGTGGTGACATGCTAGCAACCATAAAAGAACTTTGAAAAGTAAAGCAATCAAGGTTAGAGATTCAATTCAAGTCATAACATGCAAGAGTCTATATTATCATTGAAACAAGTACCAAAATAAGAAAAGGTGCAAGAGCTCTCGCTGTCCGTGACTCGAATGTCTCCAAATGGTGTTTGCGTGCAAGAAGGGGGATAGGGAATACGAGAAAAAGTATTTTTGTGTTGAGAACTCAATCTACTAAAGTTTCACACTTGGTCCTCTTTGGAATCTTATCTTGACTCATCCCCAGACCACTAGCCAGGTACAAGTCAATTTGGTCCACTCCTTTTCGATATTTTGAGCACTCATGCAATGGATGAGCGTAAGCACAAGAGTTGACACTTAGGATGGAAAAGAGAGAAGTACGGAGGAGGAGGAAGACAAAAAAGAAAAGAAAGGCTCACATCAATGAGGAAAATCATAGGCAAGAGATGCCAAATGGTAGATATGATGTGAGGAGTAGGGATGGCCATGCAACGGATGCACATATGAGCTACGAAGCTCTCTAATGAAACTAGTGGGGGTGCATCTAACTTGCTCGCTCATGAAGACCTAGAGCTCGTTTGAGGAGGCTCATCCTTGGAATATGCAAGCCAAGTTCTATAGTGTGAAGGTCCCCACATAGCTATATGCATAATGATCATCTCTATGGAGTACAAGGATATAGAGGGAGTACTAGTGTGGATCTCTCAAAAGGATAGTAGTGTTGCCCCTTTCTCTCTTTTTATTTCTTTTTCTCTTTTTTCTATTTTTTTGTATTTTTTATGTGGCCTCAATAGCTCTTTCTATTTAACTCTCATTTGTCCTCTTTGGGATCTTTTATTGTGTCCACTTTGGGATCTTTTCCTCACTTAAGGGAAACACTCTATTTTACAAGAAGGTAAAGGAGATCTTTCACACTTTACAAGGTACTCAAAATCATAAAGAAGATGCAACTAACATGAAGTATGCAATGTATGTCGCTGCCAATGTAGCAGGAACATGTATGACATGAAGATCAAGTCATGAAGAGGTGGAAGTTGCATGGCAATATAACTCGGAAAGGCTATGGAAATGCCTTGATAGGTAGGTATGGTGGCTGTTTTGAGGGAAGATATAAGGATGCTTATGATGACAGAGCGTATCATGCCAAGGGTTTGGATGTACCGGCGAAGGTGGACACCAACTCTCGGAGTGAGAAGAAGGCAATGCACGGTACGTGAGAGGTTAGCAAAATATGGGAAGGTGGAAGTGTCAACTTTCAATACTTACATTAGTCCGAAGAACTCATGCACTTATTATCGGTAACTCTCAATCTAAAAAGGAGGTTCACAAAGAGACAAGTACCCCGAGGAGGAGTGTATGGGGGTTTGGTTATACTTGCGCATCCTCGACTCATGGTACGTGAGTGTTCTCTAATATTCGATCCCTCCAAAGATTAGTGATCCATCTAGTAGCTAGAGTTCTCAACTAGTTTTCTAGGTTTTGAAAATACACATGGATTTCCCAAAATACGACACCTATCACTAATAGGCTAGAGCTCTTGACACCAAAAGTTCAAACATTACTCACAACAATACCTCAAAACTATTGCAAGTTACTACTAGAATTAAATAGCAACCTCAATTACCTACTTTCAAGACAAGACACAACTCAGTGCAACAACCAACTCTCTTTAACAAGATAAACATGAAAACTAAAAAGAGTTCCAGCAACAAACTAAACAAAAGCCAAGGCTCTTGCTAAAGACAAACTAAGACTAAAACTAAACATGGCAGTAGCTACGAAAAGATAAAGATCACACAACAGCAAAAAGATAAGCAGGAAAAATCCTATTTTGTGTTCTAAATTTTGAAAGTGGAGCGTGTTTCTCTCCCACACAAAGTAAGACGGGATCTAACTTGTTATGAACAGCAAGCAAAGCTAAAGAAAACTAAAGACAAAACCTAAGAGCGAGACGCTCCAAGCATAGCACATAACGCATGAAGTGATAAAAATATAATGAGACGAAGGACGAACTGATGATTGTTGATGGAGAAGGGGATGCACGGGGGCATCCCCAAGCTTAGACGCTTCAGTCTCCTTGAATATTTATTGGGTATGCATGGGGGCATCCCCAAGCTTGAGCACTTGACACTCCTGGATCTTCTTTCATCATCTTCTATCGCACACTTGAAAAGTCCCTTCATACATAACTCATCATAAGTTGATTAGAGAGGTTAGTACCCTTAATAAATAATTTTCCCACTGGATATAAAGACATTATTGAATAGCTACTGTTTCTCAAGAGTGCCAAAAAGTTTTTGCAAAGAAAAAGCAAGCTTAAGGTTTGCAAAAGTTAGGAGAGACAAAACGTGGCAGAATCTGTGAAAAACAGAACAGCAGATAGTAAAGAATTTTTTAGGGGCACTTGTGCAACTCAAATAAAAAAACTCAGAACATACGGAAGTTTCGTAATTGTATAGAGCATACTGTGTAAAACTTTCAGCTAAAAAAGATGAACTGGGATTTTTCTGGAATTTTTCTGGTCACGAGGACAGAATCTGTTTTCTGGACAGCATGTCACAACTTTTACTTCCCTTGCTATAAGAGGCTATAACTTGGCACAAAGCTGAAAAATAAAGATACAATGATGTTGCTACAGAAGTAACAATCATCAAGACACAACAAAAGCAAAAATAAAACACCTAAATTCGTTGCGGGCTGCCTCCCGAAAGCGCTTCTTTAGAGCCATTAGCTAGGCATAAAGATTTTAAAAAGGTGCTCTCATAAGAATAAGGATTTGAAGCAAAAGAGAGCATCAAGAAGAAAATATGAAACACAATTAATCCGAACCCACTTCCTATGCATAGGCATCTTGTAATAAAATAAATCAAAGAAGCACAAAGAAACCAACATAGGAAGGTGGAACAAGAACATCTTCAAAACTATCAACATAAAGAGAGTAGTTTTAGTAATATGGAAGTTTCTACAACCAAACTTTCCTCTCTCAAAATAATTTTCAGTAGTATCATGAATAACATCAAGAATATAAATATCACATAAATCATATTGTTCATGACCTACGAGCACACGTGTATTATTTTCAACACGGTTTTTAGGATCATAAGATAAATGCAACCCAACATATTGAGATTTGATAAGAGGAAAATTCTCCGGAGTTGGAGATTTCAAAAGGATAATAGGACAATCAAGTGTGGGTGCAATAGCAACAATTTCATGCTTAACATAAGGAACTATAGAGAGTTCATTTTTGTCAGCATCATCCATAGTGGCATCTTGGCCATCAACAAAGCAAGTATCAAAATTTTCAGAAAGGGATATTTCAAGTGAGTCCTCGGAATCATGGGATTCCTCCTCAATGCAATAATTGGCCTCTTTTTAGGCAGCAAACATTTTATTTTTAAAATCCTCAATATAAGAATTGGAAGTATAATTCTCGAAGCAATAAGCAAGAACTGCAAAGTTTTCAGACTCGAAAATAGTATCGTGATATTTTTCAATCAAAGAAGCAATATCATAGGCACCTTTAAAAGCAACAAACTCTTCAATCTTTTCAACATCAAAGTAATCATAAACACCTTTAGCATAAGAAGATAAGATCTGATTTTCATTAAACTCACATTGGAAAGGGATGTGTTTATGATCTATATTAGAACAGCATGTAAAATCATAAATGTGGCACAAAAGTTTAGCATGGCAATAAGAAACATGTATTTGATCCCATAAGTGTTTCCCTTTCTGAGATAGGCGGTGCCGCGTATAATGAGCATGCTCATCCAATGATTTTCCCTCAACCAAGTCGGTTGGGTTTTTAGCGCGAGCACCAATTGATCGAAGACGATCCAAGTGAAACATGTCCATCCTACCATATTTGGGTGGTTCATCACCCATGGCGAGGATAGCACAAAGGCAAAAGGTAGCAATTATTTTTGTGTTTTTCATAAAGGACACTGAGATAAAAACTGAAGGGTAAACTAACAAGACTAAAAAACAAAGGTAAAGGGTAGTGTGCAACTCCCCTATCTTAGCACTCGGAGTCCCCGGCAACGGCGCCAGAAAACTTGCTTGATGGCTTCTCGCCCTTCGTTGGTTACCCCAAGTGGAAGGTTTGAGATGTAGTGCAGCAACAGTTTTCCCTCGGTGAAGATACCAAGGTTTGTCACCAGTAGGACTGCAAAGATGATAAGTAGGTGTCAGCAGCGCAACTGACGCGGACATTCACACAGACACAGATAACTTTGTTCCCAACGAAGTTCAGAGAGGTTGTCAATCTCTCCGGTCTTGTTGTTCACAAAGGATAAAACGCAAGGGATAATGATAGCAAGTAAAAGCACTAAAGTAAATATAGCTTGGAAACAGTAATGAGGATATGGACCGGGATACGTAATGTTCACTAGTGATGTCTCTCTCTCCCAAAAGACGATAAAACTGCTATGCGAGGTAAACAAATTACAGAAGGGCAAATGACAGGATTATGAACGCACCGCAATGCTAACTATGCTACAAAAGAAAGGAAGAGGCTCAAAAGCACGGGCAGTACGCCAAAATAAGTAGACCGAAATCCATCTGCATCTACTACTAATCATCCAACTTGAGATATCTATCCAGAACATCTCCCTGGTATTAAGTTGCAAGCCCCACCCAAAGTGTAAACCCAAAGCAACAGACAACTGCATTAAAAATAACTTTGCGTAAAGTAAACAATCCTTGTAACCGCGGTTACAAGCAGCGTTGTTTTCCCCCTTGTGGCAACAACACATCCCTAGACTCATGTTTCTGTCACTCAAGCGTGTCATCGGGGGGGGGCATGAACCCACAATCTAGCACAACGTTCCCTCTTGGAGTCACTACCTACTACTTGGCCAAAGCAATAAAAAGCAAAGGAGAACATGCAAGAATTACTTAGGAACAAAAATATAGGAGATAAAAACCAAATATATTACTCTATCACAATCTGAACATAATCTCATAATCCATCAGATCCCTCCAAACTCAGCATAACAACAGCAGAAATATTACAAAGGTGCCTCGATCATGTAGGGCATCTCACGAGGTCTAAACAATGAAGATCAAAGAGGGGAGGAGAACATCACATAGCTACTGATCACGGACCCATGGTCCAAGGAAAACTACTCACGAGACATCCGGGGAGAATCCATGGTGGAGAGGAGACTCCCGGAGGTCAATCCTCCCTCCGGCAGGGTGCCGGGAAGAGGTCTTCTGGTGCTCCCGATCTCGGAAGCGCGGCGGCGGCGGAACAGAGGCGAGTTTGCGGAATAGGGTTCCTCTTCTGGAGTTTCCCCGTGACGGAGAATAAATAGGCGAAGGGGGGCAGCCAGAGGTGGACCAGGGGCCCCCTGACGCGGCCAGGGGTGGGGCCACGCCGGGTGGCCGCCTGGGCCCCCCTGGCTCCCCTCTGGCCCCTCCCGGGCTCTTCTCGAAGCTTCCCGTACGCTGATTTTTCCTGTATTTTCCCGGAATTTTTCTGGCACTTTTTATATGGGGGAAAACTGAAATAGAAAAACAGAAGAAAACAGGAACTGGCACTGGGGTGCACTGAGTTAATAGGTTAGTCCAAATATGATCAAAAGTGTATGAAAGTGTATCTAGATCATAGCAATATCACATAAAACATGCATGGAGCAAGCAGAAATTATAGATACGTTTTGGACGTATCAACGTGAGAGGGTAACAATCGTAGAATCAACGCCCACATCCCCGATGTGTTCTAACCGTACAGCAATACGAAGCATGGATCTAGCTCATGATACCGCTGTGGGGTCTCGCAGCAGAAAACAATAATTTTTCTAACTAGCGTTGCCCTTAACCCAAGATCTATCTAGCTGTAATGCCATAACGGAAAGACTTGCGGAAACATACCTCGGGGTGTAGTCCGTTGCGCGGGAAACGTTCCCGCAAACATGGTTGATGAAGCCGTAAACCTTTCACAGCCCCCTGGCTTTGTTAGCACCCTGTTGGGTGGTAGTGCCGCACGTGGCACCTCGTAGTACTCGCACACGTACGGACTCGATGACGACCTCCGTTCTTCGATCCAGCGAAGGTGGCGGAAATAGACCTCCCAGAACCGGAGTTTCGGCAGCACGACGACGTCCGCGTAGCAGAGAAGCCTCAATCCCAGCACAGGTTCCAGACAAGGGGACCCCGGCTTGAGAGAGACGAGAGAGGGGAGAAGACCGGTGAAAACCGATCTCAATTCGGAGTAATATTGAATTCTCTGCGAATTTTTCTGTGTTAAAGAAGTGCACCCATGCCCATCTTTATATAGGCAGATAGAAGGAGTCAACCCCCTTCCCTTGGCAATGTGGGACTAATCCCTTGCCAAGGGGGGAGGGTGCGGCTAGGAGGAGGGGGGAAGTGGGGTGCCACCCACATGGGCCCCAAGGCCCATGGCGCCCCTTTTTTTTCTTTTCCTTTTCCCTTTTATTTTCGTCCTTCCCCTAATGGGCTTCTTTCACAAAGAAGGCCCATTGCACTTTTTAATCTGAAATAAATTATTATTAATTATTAATTCACTTAATTAATAAATAATACATAGTATTTCATCTCCCGATGATCCGGAACTCCTTCCAGCTCACTCCGAACGTCCTTCAGACCAACACGGATCTTTTTCGGTACGTCTTTCTCTCTTCTCCGGTAACTCCGATAGTTCCGAAAAGGTCTCCGATATTCATCGAGCCCTTAAGTGTGTTACCATACGGTCCGAGAACACTCCAGTCATGACCGAGACAAAGGCTACGGCCAATGATCAATAGCGGGACCTGGATGCCCATAATGACCCTTATGCATTCCGGAAGTAACCGATTGAACCGTACACGTTGTATACCATTCCCTTTGTCATGTGATCCTAGATTAGTCCAAGATTCGATCAACTGCATCCAATGCATTAGTTCTATGTTGTTACCGACAAATCTTATTCACTCGTTCCGTGATATTCATCCTTGTGACCTAGTCACACGCTGCGTAGCTTTATGGATGCAATCTCACCGAGTTGGCCATGAAGTATATTTCCATTATATGGATTGACAAATCCCGTTCTTGAATCAACACTCCTCAACACATCCCATCGGATAGCCCAATATACACCTTTATGTTCACCATGTTTTAGTGTGACGGTTAATGCACTCAAAGCATCCTCAGAAGATAGCAATTATGCGTGATCTCACGGTCAAAGGAACAGGCTACTACGTTCTGTAATTACAACATTGAACTTTTACGGTTTGATCATGTTGCAATGCTTGCATTGGGTAATGTTCATCACGTCATTCGTTCAATGAGGTGACCTTACCATCAATTGACTTGATTGTCCATGATCGTGAAACCACAATCATCAGTTGACGATAAACCAGTCATCATGAGAGGCTGACTAGGAACTCTGGTTGTTTCTATACCACACATGTATCATTGTTTCACTGATACAGTTCCAGCACAGTATGAAACTGGTCATGAACTTATTTAGATATATTGGAATAATCATATATTATTTGCCTCTAGAGCATATATCCAACAATATGACCGCCATGTGCAACACAATGGCCGATCCAATAGATATCATTTGGAGTTCAAGGGCAAGAAAGTTAATCTCCATCCTATGTACCCACTTCAAATTGTGAACGAGTCTCGTCAGAAAGTAGAGGTGAATGTAGGACCTACACGAGAGAACAATGTAATAGCTGTGAGTGATACTATAAACAAAAGTGCGAGAGAGCCTAGTTTTCTTACCGTAGCCACCAAAGAAGACATGAGAGAATTTAGTGAGGATCCCACAACCATGCCACTTGTGCTTATGTACAAAGGCGAGGTTTTGCTTTCTAATGATAATCATCCTCTTTGTTCTAGTGTGTCTACTGTTTTGCAGGATTATGATGATGTGTTTTCGGCGGAGGTACCAGCGGGGTTGCCACCCTTGCGTGGTATTGAGCACCAAATTGATCTTATTGTAGGTGCTACTCTTCCCAATCGGGCACCATACAGGACCAATCCCCAAGAGACGAAGGAAATTCAACAACAAGTACAAGCGCTTCTGGAAAAAGGGTATATTCGTGTCAGTCTTAGCCCTTGTGCTTTTCCTGTTATTTTGGTTCCTAATAAAGATGGTACATGGCGTATGTGCGTAGATTTTAGAGCTATAAATAATACCACTATTCGATATCGCCATCCTATTCCACGTTTAGAGGATATGCTTGATGAATTGAGTGGTGCTGCTATTTTATCTAAAATTGATTTGCGTAGTGGATACCATCAAATTAGGATGAAAGAAGGGGATGAATGGAAAACTGCTTTCAAAACTAAGTTCGGTTTATATGAGTGGTTAGTTATACCTTTTGGTCTTACTAATGCTCCTAGTACTTTCATGAGATTAATGAACCATGTTTTGAGAGAGTTTATTGGCGTTTCGTGGTTGTGTATTTTGATGATATACTTATTTACATCCGCAATGAATTTGAACAGCTGATCATATTAGACAAGTTTTGCAAGTGTTGCGTGATGCTAAATTATATGCTAATCTTGCGAAGTGCACATTTGCAAAAGATAAGGTCATATTTCTGGGATATGTTGTATCTAAGCATGGGGTAGAAGTAGATTCTTCTAAAATTGAAGCAATTCACAATTGGCCTACTCCCATGAATGTTAGTCAAGTACGAAGTTTTCACGGTCTTGCCGGTTTTTATAGACATCTTTTGAAAGACTTTAGTACTATTGCTGCACCGTTGAATGAATTGACTAAGAAAGGTGTGCCTTTTGTTTGGGGCGTTGCCCAAGACCTTGCATTTGATGAGTTGAAACGTTTGCTTACTTCTGCACCATTACTTGCATTACCAGATTTTACTAAGCAATTTGAAGTTGAATGTGATGCTAGTGGTATAGGCATTGGTGGTGTCTTGATGCAAGAAGGTAGACCTATAGCTTATTTCAGTGAGAAGCTTTCTGGTGCTAGATTAAATTATCCTTTTTATGATAAGGAATTGTATGCACTTGTCAGAGTTCTTGAAGTTTGGCAACATTACTTGTGGCCAAAAGAATTTATCATACATTCTGATCATGAAGCTTTGAAATATCTGAAAGTTCAATCTAATTTGCATAGGCGTCTTGCTAAGTGGGTTGAGTTCATTGAGTCTTTCCCTACATCATTAAACATAAGAAAGGGAAAGATAATGTTGTGGCTGATGCTCTATCTAGGAAGAACATGTTATTGACACATCTTGATGTTAAAATTCCTGGATTAGAGAGTTTGTGTGATTTATATGCAACTGATCATGATTTTGCTGAACCATATCGTTTGTGTTTGCTTCGATCAGCATGGGATGAATTCAACATCCATGATAGATTTTTGTTTCGAGCTAACAAACTTTGTGTTCCAGAATCTTCTGTGCGTTTGCTATTGTTGCAGGAATCACATGCAGGAGGATTGATGGGTCACTTTGGGCGTGAGAAGACACTACTCATGCTTGCTGATAATTTTTATTGGCCCAAGATGAGGCGTGATGTGGACAGGTTTGTTCGGCACTGCATTGTATGCAATACATCCAAGTCCAAGCTGAAGCCTCACGGTTTGTATACTCCACTATCGGCTCCTACCACACCTTGGGAAGATATTAGTATGGATTTTGTGTTAGGACTGCCACGCACTAAATATGGCCATGATAGTATATTTGTGGTAGTGGATAGATTTTCTAAGATGGCACATTTTATTGCATGCCATAAGAGCGACGATGTGTCGCATGTTGCTAACCTGTTTTTCAGGGAGATTGTACGCTTGCATGGAGTGCCCAAGACAATTGTTTCTGACAGGGATGTGAAGTTTGTGAGCTACTTCTGGAAGACACTTTGGGGTAAGTTGGGGACAAAGTTGATGTTCAGCACTACATGTGATCCCCAAACTGATGGTCAAACGGAGGTGGTGAATAGAACATTATCACAATTGCTGCGAGCTATGATCAAGAAGAATTTGCGCGAATGGGAGGAGTGTTTTCCACATGTGGAGTTTGCTTATAACAGGGCAATACACACTACTACTCAGCTTTGTCCTTTTGAAGTGGTATATGGTTTCAAGCCTATTACACCTCTTGATTTGCTGCCTCTTCCATTGCAGGAACGAGTTAATATGGAGGCATCCAAACGAGCAGATTATGTGAAGAAGATCCATGAGAAGAGCCGAGAGGCTATTGAGAAGCAAGGCAAGAATGTTGCTGCTGCAAGGAACCAGTCACGGAAGCAAGTTCTATTTCAGCCTGGAGATATGGTTTTGGTGCATTTGCGCAAGGATAGATTTCCAGGGACGAGGGATTCCGAGTTGAAGCCACGTGGTGCTGGTCCTTACAAGGTGTTAGCCAAGATTAATGACAATGCCTACTCGATTGATATTCCCATTGCTGAGTTTGGTGGCGCTGGCAACAGTTTCAACGTTGCTGATTTATCACCATATATGGGAGATGACCTTGGAGCGTCGAGGTCGACGCCTTTTGAAGGGGGGGGGGAGATGATGAGGACATCACTACTACCAACACATCTCCAGTTCGTCATGCAGACCAAGTTGATTCACCAAAGAAGAAGGATGATGAAATCAGATTTGGACCTATTACAAGAGCTCGTGCAAAGTTGATAGAACAACAGGTGAACTCGCTCTTAATAGATTCTGATATGTCATGTACTGAGAACTTTATACTGCCTAAATATTTGTATGTTTGCATTATCAGGTATCATGACGAAGACGAGGATCCAGAAGGAGGAGAAGATAAAAGAATCTCAAACTTTCAGACGTCCGCCGCCTTTCGGACGTCCGACATCGGAGGCCAGGAGCTACGACGCCTCGATGACCTCACGTTACTGAAGGGTTGTTATTTTGGACGGACATCCGACGGGATTCGGACGTTCGATACGACGGACTTTCGACATGGAACGGACGTCCGACATAAAGACCTTCGCGACGACCCCCCGAGTACAGAACCGATGTCAAAAAAGCCAGAAGTCTGACACGATTCGGACGTCCGACACATCGGACGTCCGAAACCCATCGGACGTCCAAACTGCCTGCGCGCAGATCTGAAGGGATGCGGCCTTGTATCCGAGTTTGACACCCTTAGCTTATAAATACCGCCCCCTACGATTTTTAGGGTTAGAGCATGTTTAGATAAACCCTAGTTCTTGAGAATAGCTACAAGCTTTCATCTTGAATCATATACTTCAATTCGTATCGATCTGAAGTGTTGCTACTGCAAGTTTTGTGTGATCTGTTGTTCCACTGGGAATTAGTAGATTGCAAATTACCGTCTCGTGGTCGATGGCTACGTTTGATACGTCCAAAACGTATCTATAATTTCTGCTTGCTCCATGCATGTTTTGTGTGTTATTGCTATGATCTAGATACACTTTCATACACTTTTGATCATATTTGGACTAACCTATTAACTCAGTGCACCATAGTGCCAGTTCCTGTTTTCTGCTGTTTTTCTATTTCAGTTTCCCCCATATAAAAAGTGCCAGAAAAATTCCGGGAAAAATATAGGAAAAATCAGCGTACAGGAAGCTTCGCGAAGAGCCCGAGTGGGGCCGGGGTGGCCATGGCGGCCACCCGGCGCGGCCCCACCCGTGGGGCCCTTGGTCCACCTCTGGCTGCCCCCTTCGCCTATATATTCTCCGTCACGGGAAACTTCCGAGACGAGAACCCTTTTTCGCGATCTCTCCTCTGTTCGGCCGCCGCCGCGCTTCCGAGATCGGGAGCACCAGAAGACCTCTTCCCGGCACCCTGCCGGAGGGAGGGCCGACCTCCGGGAGTCTCCTCTCCACCATGGATGCTCCCCGGATGTCTCGTGAGTATTTTTCCTTGGACCATGAGTCCGTGATCAGTAGCTATGTGATGTTCTCCTCCCCTCTTTATTCTTCATGGTTTAGACCTCGTGAGCTGCCCTACATGATCGAGGCACTTTTGTAATATTTCTGCTGTTGCTATGCTGAGTTTGATGGGATCTGATGGATTATGAGATTATGTTTAGATTGTGATTGAGTAATATATTTGGTTTTTATCTCTTATATTTTTGTTCCTAAGTAATTCTTGCATGTTCTCCGTTGCTGTTTATTGCTTTGGCCAAGTAGTAGGTAGTAACCCCAAGAGGGAATGTTATGCTCGATTGTGGGTTCATGCCCCCCGATGACACACTTGAGTGACAGAAACATGAGTCTAGGGGATGTGCTGTTGCCACCAGGGGGAAAACAACGGTGCTTGTAACCGTGGTTGCAAGGATTGTTTACTTTACGCAAAGTGCTTTTTTTAATGCAGTTTTCTGTTGCTTTGGGTTTACACTTTGGGTGGGGCTCGCAACTTAATACCAGCGAGATGTTCTGGATAGATATCTCAAGGTGGATGATTAGTAGTAGATGCAGTTGGATTTTGGTCTACTTATTTTGGCGTACTGCCCATGCTTTTGAGACTCTTCCTTTCTTTTGTAGCATAGTTAGCATTGCGGTGCGTTCATAATCCTGTCAATTGCCCTTCTGTAATTTGTTTACCTCGCATAGCAGTTTTATCGTCTTTTGGGAGAGAGACATCACTAGTGAACATCACGTATCCCGGTCCATATCCTCATTACTGTTTCCACGCTCATTTACTTTTCTGCTTTTACTTTCAGTTGCTATCATTATCCCTTGTGTTTGATCCTTTGTGAACAACAAGACCGGAGAGATTGACAACCTCTCTGAACTTCGTTGGGAACAAAGTTATTTGTGTCTGTGTGCAGGTCTGCGTCAGTTACGCCGCTGACACCTACTTATCATCTCTGGAGTCCTACTGGAGACAAACCTTGGTATCTTTACTGAGGGAAATTTGCTGCTGTGCAACATCACGCCTTCCACTTGGGGCTCACCAACGAAGGGCGAGAAGACTACACCCGTCAACTCTCACGCCATCAAGCAAATTTCTGGCGCCGTTGCCGGGGACTCCGAGTGCTAAGATAGGGGATTTGCACACTACCCTTTACCTTTAATTTTTAGTCTTGTTAGTTTACCTTTCAGTTTTTATCTTTGTGTCTTTTATCAAAAATCACAAAAAAATCTGCCACACTTGCTGCTGCTATGGGTTCCACTGAAAACACCAAGTTGTGTGACTTAACTAGTCACAACAACCAAGACTTTATCTGCACCCCTATTGCCACACCTGCCACTTCAACTACCTCTTATGAAATTAAACCTGCCTTGCTAAACCTTGTTATGAGAGATCAATTCTTTGGTGCTGGAGATGATGCTGCTTTACACTTGAACAATTTTGTTGAATTATGTGATATGCAAAAGTATAAAGAAGTAGAAGGTGATATTGTTAAGCTCAAGCTCTTTCCTTTCTCTTTAAGGGGAGACGCTAAAATCCAGTTTCAATCTTTGCCTAGGAATAGCATAGATTCTTGGGATAAGTGCAAAAATGCTTTTTATAGGGAAGTACTACCCACCTGCTAAAATTATCCAATTAAGGAGTAACATTATGAATTTTAAGCAATTGGATAATGAACACGTTGCCCGAGCTTGGGAACGAATGAAATCTCTTGTTAAGAAATGCCCTACACATGGTTTGACTATCTGGATGGTTATCCAGACTTTTTATGCAGGCTTGAACTTTACCTCGCGGAACCTGTTAGATTCGGCCGCGGGAGGAACCTTTATGTCAACTACACTTGGTGCTGCCACGAAGCTTCTCGATGAGATGATGACCAATTATTCCCAATGGCACACCGAACGCGCTCCAACAGGTAGGAAGGTAAACTCTGTCGAGGAAGTTACCTCCCTAAATGAAAAAGTTGACTTAATTATGTCTCTACTTACCAAGCAACCCTCTATTGATCCTCATGATGTCCCTTTAAATTCTTTGGTTGCCCAAGAACAAGTAGATGTGAACCTTATTGCTAGAAAGAACTTCAACAACAATGCTTATAGGGGTAATTTTGCTAGCAATCCTAGACCGTTTCCATCCAACTATGGGAACAACAACACCTACCCTAGCAACAAGAACCCCTCTTCTGAATTGGAAAACATGCTTAGAGACTTTATCACTACCCAAAAAGCCTTCAACAAAAAGGTAGAGGAGAAATTAGCTAAATTAGATAATCTCTCTTTGAAGGTAGAAAGCTTAGCCCTTGATATTGAGATGCTTAAAATTAGAACCTCTCCCCTTGAGGAGAATAAGGCCACTCCTATTAATGCTATCCAATTACAAATTAATGAAAATATTAGGATGATGGCTAAACTTAAAGAAAGGTGGGCTAGAGAAAAAGAGGAAGAGGATAGAATTAAGAGCCTTCCTACACACCACACAGTTGCCACTATCCAAATTGTTGAGGACACCCAAACTATTAGCACCCAATGCACTCCTAGTCCCGTTGGACCTATTAATGGTGATGCTAATACCTCAACCAAAGATGAAGAAACTCCTATGAACATAGAGGGTTTCAAACAAGTGAGCCAAGACGACACTACTACCACCTTTGATAGTAGTGATATTGATTTTGATAGTTGCACCCTCTCAGAAGTTATTAGCTTGCTACACAAAATGTCTAGAGACCCCCACACTAGCACACTTAATCTTGCCTTCACGGAGCATATCACAAATGCTCTCATCAAAGCTAGGGAGGAGAAGCTTAGAGTAGAAGCCTCCATACCTAGTAAGCTAGATGATGGTTGGGACCCTATGATCAAATTTAAATTAAATAACTTCTCTTGCTATGCCTTATGTGATGCTGGAGCTAGTACCTCCGTTATGCCCAAAAGAATATTTGATATGTTTGAATTGAAGCCCTTTGAGCCTTGTTCTTTTGGTGTTCGTCTTGTTGATTCTTCCGTAAAGAAACCTTTGGGGAAGATCGATGATGTTCTTATCATTGTCAATGACAACTATCTTCCCATTGATTTTATTATTATGGATATAGAGTGTGAACCTTTGTGTCCAATTATTTTGGGACGTCCTTTTCTTCGCACCGTTGGTGCGGTTATTGACATGAAAGAGGGGAATATAAAATTCCAATTCCCATTCAAAAAGGGGATGGAACACTTCCCTAGAAAGAAAATCAAGTTACCTTTTCAGTCCGTTACACGGGCTAGTTATTCTCTTTCTCTTGATAAAACTTGATTCTTCTTTTGCATCATGCCTAGCTTAAAGGCATAAAAGAAAGCGCCTTCGGGAGGAAGCCCGCAACGAATTTAGGTTTCTTTTTGATTTTTGTTGTGTCTTGATGTTTGTTACTACTGTAGCAACATCATTGTATCTCTATTTTTCAGCTTTGTGCCAAGTTATAGCCTCTTATGATAAGGGAACCAAAAGTTGTGACGTGCTGTCCAGAAAACAGATTATGTCCCTTGACAGAAAAATTCGAATCAAATCACCATATAATCTTTTTGTTCTGATTTTTTTGACAGCGTGCTCTATACAATTGTGAAACTGCCGTATGTTCTGAGTTTTTTGATTTAAGTTGCAGAAGTGCCCCTAAAAAATTCTTTACTACCTGCTGTTCTGTTTTTCACAGATTCTGCCACGTTTTGTCTCTCCTAACTTTTGCAAACCTTAAGCTTGCTTTTTCTTTGCAAAATCTTTTTGGCACTCTTGAGAAACAGTAGCTCTTCAAGAATATCTTTATATCCAGTGAGGAAAAATTATTTTATTAAGGGTGCTAACCTCTCTAATGAGCTTATGATGAGTTATGTATGAAGGGAGTTTTCAAGTGTGCGATGGAAGATGATGAAAGAAGAACCAGGAGTGTCAAGCGCTCAAGCTTGGGGATGCCCCCATGAATCCCCAATAAATACTCAAGGAGACTCAAGCGTCTAAGCTTGGGGATGCCCCTGTGCATCCCCTTCTCCATCAACAATCATCAGTTCGTCCTTCGTCTCACTATATTTTTATCACTTCATGCGTTATGTGCTATGCTTGGAGCATCTCGCTCTTAGGTTTTATTTTTAGTTTTCTTTAGCTTTGCTTGCTGTTCATAACAAGTTAGATCCCGTCTTACTTTGTGTGGGAGAGAAACACGCTCCACTTTCAAAATCTAGAACACATCATAGGATTTTCCCTGCTTATCTTTTTGCTGTTGTGTGTTCTTTATCTTTTCGTAGCTGCTGCCATGTTTAGTTTTAGTCTTAGTTTGTCTTTAGCAAGAGCCTTGGCTTTTGTTTAGTTTGTTGCTGGAACTCTTTTTAGTTTTCATGTTTATCTTGTTAAAGAGAGTTGGTTGTTGCACTGAGTTGTGTCTTGTCTTGAAAGTAGGTAATTGAGGTTGCTATTTAATTCTAGTAGTAACTTGCAATAGTTTTGAGGTATTGTTGTGAGTAATGTTTGAACTTTTGGTGTCAAGAGCTCTAGCCTATTAGTGATAGGTGTCGTATTTTGGGAAATCCATGTGTATTTTCAAAACCTAGAAAACTAGTTGAGAACTCTAGCTACTAGATGGATCACTAATCTTTGGAGGGATCGAATATTAGAGAACACTCACGTACCATGAGTCGAGGATGCGCAAGTATAACCAAACCCCCATACACTCCTCCTCGGGGTACTTGTCTCTTTGTGAACCTCCTTTTTAGATTGAGAGTTACCGATAATAAGTGCATGAGTTCTTCGGACTAATGTAAGTATTGAAAGTTGACACTTCCACCTCCCATATTTTGCTAGCCTCTCCCGTGCCGTGCATTGCCTTCTTCTCACTCCGAGAGTTGGTGTCCACCTTCGCTGGTACATCCAAACCCTTGGCATGATACGCTCTGTCATCATAAACCTTCTTATATCTTTCCTCAAAACAGCCACCATACCTACCTATCAAGGCATTTCCATAGCCTTTCCGAGATATATTGCCATGCAACATCCACCTCTTCATGACTTGATCTTCATGTCATACATGTTCCTGCTACACTGGCAGCGACATACATTGCATACATCATGATAGTTACATCTTCTTTATGATTTTGAGTACCTTGTAAAGTGTGAAAGATCTCCTTTACCTTCTTGTAAAATAGAGTGTTGCCCTTAAGTGAGGAAAAGATCCCAAAGTTGACACAATAAAAGATCCCAAAGAGGACAAATGAGAGTTAAATAGAAAGAGCCATTGAGGCCACAAAAAAATACAAAAAAATAGAAAAAAGAGAAAAAGAAATAAAAAGAGAGAAAGGGGCAACACTACTATCCTTTTGAGAGATCCACACTAGTACTCCCTTTATATCCTTGTACTCCATAGAGATGATCATTATGCATATAGCTATGTGGGGACCTTCACACTATAGAACTTGGCTTGCATATTCCAAGGATGAGCATCCTCAAACGAGCTCTAGGTCTTCATGAGCGAGCAAGTTAGATGCACCCCCACTAGTTCCATTGGAGAGCTTCTTAGCTCGTATGTGCATCCGTTGCATGGCAATCCCTACTCCTCACATCATATCTATCATTTGGCATCTCTTGCCTATGATTGTCCTCATTGATGTGAGCCTTTCTCATCCTTTTTGTTTTCCTCCTCCGCACTTCTCTCTTTGCCATCCTAAGTGTCAACTCTCGTGCTTACGCTCATCCATTACATGAGTGCTCAAAATATTGAAAAAGGAGTGGATCAAATTGACTTGTACCTGGCTAGTGGTCTGGGGGCGAGTCAAGATAAGATTCCAGAAAAAGACCAAGTGTGAAACTTTAGTAGATTGAGTTCTCAACAAATAAATTGTTTTTCTCGTATTCCCTATCCCCCTTCTTGCACGCAAACACCATTTGGAGACATTCGAGTCACGGACAACGAGAGCTCTTGCACCTAATGTTCTTTTGTTACTTGTTTCAATGCTAATATAGACTCTTGCTTGTTATGACTTGAATTGAGTTTCTAACCTTGATTGCTTTACTTTTCAAAGTTCTTATATGGTTGCTAGCATGTCACCACAGAAATTATGTCGTTATCATTTACCTACTCGAGGACGAGCAGGAATTAAGCTTGGGGATGTTGATACGTCCAAAACGTATCTATAATTTCTGCTTGCTCCATGCATGTTTTGTGTGTTATTGCTATGATCTAGATACACTTTCATACACTTTTGATCATATTTGGACTAACCTATTAACTCAGTGCACCACAGTGCCAGTTCCTGTTTTCTGCTGTTTTTCTATTTCAGTTTTCCCCCATATAAAAAGTGCCAGAAAAGTTCCGGGAAAAATATAGGAAAAATCAGCGTACATGAAGCTTTGCGAAGAGCCCGAGTGGGGCCAGAGGGGAGCCAGGGGTGGCCCAGGCGGCCACCCGACGCGGCCCCACCCCTGGTCGCGCCAGGGGGGGGGGGCGCCTGGGGCCCCTGGTCCACCTCTGGCTGCCCCCCTTCGCCTATATATTCTCCGTCACGGGAAACTTACGAGGCGAGAACCCTTTTTCGCGATCTCTCCTCTGTTCCGCCGCCCCGCGCTTTCGAGATCGGGAGCACCAGAAGACCTCTTCCCGGGACCCTGCCGGAGGGAGGGCCGACCTCCGGGAGTCTCCTCTCCACCATGGATGCTCCCCGGATGTCTCGCGAGTAGTTTTCCTTGGACCATGGGTCCGTGATCAGTAGCTATGTGATGTTCTCCTCCCCTCTTTGTTCTTCATGGTTTAGACCTCGTGAGCTGCCCTACATGATCGAGGCACTTTTGTAATCTTTTTGCTGTTGCTATGCTGAGTTTGATGGGATCTGATGGATTATGAGATTATGTTCAGATTGTGATTGAGTAATATTTTTTTTATCTCTTATATTTTTGTTCCTAAGTAATTCTTGCATGTTCTCCGTTGCTGTTTATTCCTTTGGCCAAGTAGTAGGTAGTAACCCCAAGAGGGAACGTTATGCTTGACTGTGGGTTCATGCCCCCCGATGACACGCTTGAGTGACAGAAACATGAGTCTAGGGGATGTGTTGTTGCCACAAGGGGGAAAACAACGGTGCTTGTAACCGCGGTTGCAAGGATTGTTTACAATACGCAAAGTGCTTTTTTAATGAAGTTGTCTGTTGCTTTGGGTTTACACTTTGGGTGGGGCTCGCAATTTAATACCAGCGAGATGTTCTGGATAGATATCTCAAGGTGGATGATTAGTAGTAGATGCAGTTGGATTTCGGTCTACTTATTTTGGCGTACTTCCCGTGCTTTTGAGCCTCTTCCTTTATTTTGTAGCATAGTTAGCATTGCGGTGCGTTCATAATCCTGTCAATTGCCCTTCTGTAATTTGTTTACCTCGCATAGCAGTTTTATCGTCTTTTGGGAGAGAGACATCACTAGTGAACATCACGTATCCCGGTCCATATCCTCATTACTGTTTCCACGCTCATTTACTTTTCTGCTTTTACTTTCAGTTGCTATCATTATCCCTTGTGTTTGATCCTTTGTGAACAACAAGACCGGAGAGATTGACAACCTCTCTGAACTTCGTTGGGAACAAAGTTATTTGTGTCTGTGTGCAGGTCCGCGTAGTTGCGCCGCTGACACCTACTTATCATCTCTTGAGTCCTACTGGAGACAAACGTTGGCATCTTTACTGAGGGAAATTTTCTGCTGTGCTACATCACGCCTTCCACTTGGGGCTCACCAACGAAGGGCGAGAAGACTACACCCGTCAACTCTCGTGCCATCAACGTTGCGCAAGTGTGTGAAGTTGTGAATATCCAAAGGGTAGAGAGTTGTCGCATTGGCAACAGGGATCTAGCGAGGAGAGTTCATCGGCTACATACAAGTTATCTATCCTCGCCCTCATATTCACCGTACGCTTACTGAGAAGATCGGGCCACCCCTTATCAAGTAGGTAGTAACTCAAAGAGGGAACGTTATGCTCGATTGTGGGTTCATGCCCCCTGATGATACGCTTGAGTGACAGAAACATGAGTCTAGGGGATGTGCTGTTGCCACAAGGGGAAAACAACGGTGCTTGTAACCGCGGTTGCAAGGATTGTTTACTTGACGCAAAGTAGTTTTTAATGCAGCTGTCTATTGCTTTGGGTTTACACTTTGGGTGGGGCTCACAACTTAATACCAGCAAGATGTTCTGGTTAGATATCTCAAGGTGGATGATTAGTAGTAGATGCAGTTGGATTTTGGTTTACTTACTTTGGCGTACTGCCCATGCTTTTGAGCCTCTTCCTTTCTTTGTAGCATAGTTAGCATTGCGGTGCGTTTATAATCCTGTCAATTGCCCATCTGTATTTTTTTACCTTGCATAACAGTTTTATCGTCTTTTGGGAGAGAGACATCACTAGTGAACATCACGGGACCCCGGTCCATATTCTCATCACTGTTTACACGCTCAATTACTTTCTTGCTTTTACTTTCAGTTGCTATCATTATCATTATCCCTTGCGTTTGATCCTTTGTAAACAACAAACCGGAGAGATTGAAAACCTCTCTGAACTTCGTTGGGAGCAAAGTTATTTGTGTCTGTGTGCAGGTCCAGGTGAAGTAAGCAACCCAGAGTTGTGAACGGCGCATTGTTCACTTCACCATCTACATATCACTATCAGAGTCCTACTGGTCGACACTCTCAACCTTGGTATCTTCACCAAGGGAAACTTGCCGCTAGCATCTCATCTTCCACTTGGGATAACCAACGAAGGGCGAGAAGCAATTATCATCTCTCGCATATCAAGAAAATTTCTGGCGCCGTCGCCGAGGACTCCGAGTGCTAAGATAGGGGTTTTCCCACTACCTTTTACCTTTGCTTTTTAGTCTTGTTAGTTTACCTTTCAGTTTTTATCTTTGTGTCTTATATCAAAAATCACAAAAAATTTATTTATCTTGCTTTTATTAGTCCTCCTTGTTTAGATGAACCTGTTAGGACTTGGTGCTTTGCGGGAATCGGAAGTTCTCGATTTCCGTCAAAGAGATGGAGAAAATATGAAGAAGGCATGGGACATAATTTCTGAAGCACATAAAGAATTATGCCTTGGATACTGATACGGTGAGGATATTTCTCACTCCTCGTTGGTTACCCCAAGTGGAAGGTGAGATGTAGCGTAGCAACAAATTTCTCTTAGCGAAGATGCTAAGGTTTGAGTATCGAACCAGTAGGACTCGCAGAGATACAAGAAGGTGGTAAAGTGAACAATGGCGCCGTTCACAACCGAGGGTTGATAACTTCACCTGGACCTGCACACAGATACAAATAACTTTGCTCCCAACGAGTACAGAGGAGTTGTCAATTCCTCCGGCCTTGTCGTTTACAAAGGATCAACGCAAGAGATAATGATAGTGATAGCAACTGAAAGTAAAGACTGAAAGTAAATTAAGGATGTAAACAATGATATGAAGCTGGACCGGGGTCCCGTGATTTTCACTAGTGATGTCTCTCTCCCAAAAGACGATAAAAGTGCTAGCGAGGTAAGCAAATCATAGTTGGGCAATCGACATGATTATGAAGACACCGCAATGCTAACTATGCTGCAAAGAAAGGAAGGGCTCAAAAGCAATGGGCAGTACGCCAAGGTAAGTAGACCGAAATCCATCTGCATCTACTACGAATCATCCACCTTGAGATATCTATCCAGAACATCTCGCTGGTATTAAGTTGTGAATCCCACCCAAAGTGTAAACTCAAAGCAACAGACAACTGCATTAAAAGAACTTTGCGTAAAGTAAACAATCCTTGCACCCGCAGGTACAAGCACCGTTGTTTTATCCCTGGTGGAAACATCACATCCCCTAGTCTCATGTTTCTGTCACTCAAGCTAGACATCAAGGGGATGAACCCACAATCGAGCATAACGCTCTCTCTTGGAGTTGCAAATAAAATACTTGGCCAAAGCAAATACCGCAACGGATAACATGCAAGAATTTACTCAAGAACAAAATATAAAAGAGAAGAACCAAATATATTACTCATCACAATCTGAACATAGTCTCATAATCCATCAGATCCCCACAAACTCAGCATAGCAACAGCAGAAATTACATAGATGCCTCGATCATGTGAGGCAACTCACGAGGACTCGAAAGTGGAAGCACAAAAGAGGGAGAGATAGATCACATAGCTACTGGTCACGGACCCATGGTCCAAGGGAAACTACTCACGGTACATATGGGAGGCGTCCATGGCTATGGAGGGTCTCCCGGAGGGGGGTAGCTTCTCCCGGCAGGGTGTCGGAGCAGCTTCTCCAGGCAGCCCCGATCTTGAAACGGCGGCGGCGGCGGAACAGAGGCGAGATCGCGAAAGAGGAGTCCGTATTAGGGGTTTCCACCCCGAGGGGTAAATATAGGCGAAGGGGGGTGTCGAGGGGACCCACGAGGCAGTTAGGAGGCCTCCTGGCGCGGCCTAGGGTGGGGCCGCGCCAGCTGCCCTCGTGGCTGCCTGGTGGTGGCCACCCTCGGCTGCCGTGGTGATTCCGGAAGCTTCCCAGTCGCTGATTTTTTATCTGATTTTTCCGGATTTTTTGGAGCACTATAAATGGCCGGAAAACCTGAAATACAAAAACAACAGAAAACAACAACTGACAGCTGGGTGCACTGGGTTAATAGATTAGTCCAAATATGCTCAAAAGTGTATGAAAGTTCAAGCAAAACATGGCAAAGTCACACAAAACATGCATGGAGAAAGAAGAAATTATAGATACGTTTGCGACGTATCAAATACCTATAAAAATTGTGCTTAGAAATTCTTCCCATGGTCTTTTTAAGTTGTGTAAACACTCTCTTGATATTATAGCTGAAGGAGACTTTTTAGAGTGTGATGAATCTAGAGCTATTGATATTTTGCATGTTCTATCTAGTTATTTTGTTTATAATCATAGTATTGATACTGTTATAGATAGACTTGCCGCTATTGAAAAGAGGATGTATGCTCTAGACTTAAGAAAAGTAGAGGAACTTAAGACCAAAAAGAAACAAATGTTGGAGATAGATGATCATTGGGAGCCCTTTGTTAGGATTAGCATCTCTAACCAAGACTTCCTTGCTTTTTGTGATATTGGATCCATGGTTTCTACTATGAAAAAATTAGTTTATGATTATTTGAAACTAGATATGGATAAATTGTCATCTTCTCATGAACATGCTAATGGAGATATTTCAGAGGTCAAAGGAAAGGTAAAAGAAGTCCAAGTTGCATTCCTTCATAGGATTGCGTCGATGGATTTCTTCATCATGGAGCCAAACCAAAGTCACATCGTGCTTGGAAGGGACTTCCTCCGAGCTATGAAAGGCTTCATTGATATTGGTAACGGGCACATACGCTTACGCGGTAAGGCGAAAGGTAAGTACCTCTTTCCTAGGAAGAAGAAGAATGAGGATATTGAAAATCAATTTGAAGGTTTTTATGATTCCGACGATCTTGGAGACCTTTGATTCTTCTTTTGCCTTATGCCTAACTTAAAGGCGTAAAAGAAAGCGCTTGTTGGGAGGCAACCCAAGATGTTTTTACTTCTTTTTTTAGTGGTCTTGATGATTTTTACTACTGCAACAACATCATTGTATCTTTATTTGCAAGCTTTGTGCCAGGTTATAGCCTCTTATGATAAGGGAAGCAAAAGTTGTGAGATGCTGTCCAGAAAACAGATTCTGTCTTCTTGACGGGAAAAATTGGAACATATCACCAGTTCATGTTTTTGAGCTGATTTTTTTACACAACATGCTCTATACAATTGCGAAACTTTCGTATGTTCTGAGTTTTTTTATTTGAGTTGCAGAAGTGCCCCGATTTTTTCTCTCTACTACCCGCTGTTCTGTTTTTCACATATTCTGCCACGTTTTACCTTTCCTTACTTTTGCAAACCTTAAGCTTGCATTTTGTTTGCAAACACCTTTTGGAAATCTTGATAAATAGTAGCTCATCAATAATATCTTTATATCCAGTGGGGAAAAATTATTTTATTATGGGTACTAACCTCTCTAATCAGCTTATGATGAGTTATGTATGAAGGGAGTTTTCAAGTGTGCGATGGGAGATGATGAAAGAAGATCCAGGAGTGTCAAACGCTTAAGCTTAGGGATGCCCCCATGCATCCCCAATAAATATTCAAGGAGACTGAAGCGTCTAAGCTTGGGGATGCCCCCGTGCATCCCCTTCTCCATCAACAATCATCAGTTCGTCCTTCGTCTCACTATATTTTTATCACTTCATGCGTTATGTGCTATGCTTGGAGCGTCCCGCTCTTATGTTTCATTTTTAGTTTTATTTAGCTTTTCTTGCTGTTCATAACAAGTTAGACCCCATCTTACTTTGTGTGGGAGAGAAACACGCTCCACTCCAATCTAGAACACATCATAGGATTTTGCATGCCTATCTTTTTACTGTTGTGTGTTCTTTATCTTTTCGTAGCTACTCCCATGTTTAGTTTCAGTTTTAGTTTGTCTTTAGCAAGAGCCTTGGCTTTTGTTTAGTTTGTTGCTGGAACTCTCTTTAGTTTTCATGTTTATCTTGATAAGAGAGTTGGTTGCTGCACTGAGTTGTGTCTTGTCTTGAGAGTAGGTAATTGAGGTTGCTATTTAATTTTAGTAGTAACTTGCAATAGTTTTGAGGTATTGATGTGAGTAATGTTTGAACTTTTGGTGTCAAGAGCTCTAGCCTATTAGTTATAGGTGTCGTATTTTTGGCAATCCGTGTTTATTTTCAAAACCTACAAAAACTAGTTGAGAACTCTAGCTACTAGATGGATCACTAATATTTTGAGGGATCGAATATTAGAGAACACTCACGTACCATGAGTCAAGGATGCGCAAGGATAATCAAACCCCCATACACTCCTCCTCGGGGTACTTGTCTCTTTGTGAACCTCCTTATTAGATTGAGAGTTACCGATAATAAGTGCACGAGTTCTTTGGACTAATGTAAGTATTGAAAGTTGACACTTCCACCTTCCCATATTTTGTTAGCCTCTCCCGTGTCGTGCTTTTCCCTCTTCTCACTCCGATAGTTGGCGTCCACCTTCGCCGGTACATCCAAACCCTTGGCATGATACACTCTGTCATCATATACCTCCTTATATCTTTCCTCAACACATCCACCATACCTACCTATCAAGGCATTTCCATAGCCTTTCCGAGATATATTGCCATGCAACATCCACCTCTTCATGACTTGATCTTCATGTCATACATGTTCCTGCTACACTGGCAAGGCATACATTGCATACATCATGATAACTACATCTTCTCTATGATTTGAGTACTTTGTAAAGTGTGAAAGATCTTCTATACCCTCTTGTAAATTAGAGTGTTTCCCTTAAGTGAGGAAAATATCCCAAAATGGACAAAATAAAAGATCCCAAAGAGGACAAATGAGAGTTAAATAGAAAGAGACATTGAGGCCACCAAAAAATACAAAAAAATAGAAAAAAGAGAAAAAGAAAAATAAAAAGAGAGAAAGGGGCAACACTACTATCCTTTTGAAAGATCCACACTAGTACTCCCTCTTATCCATGTGCTCCATAGAGATAATTATTCATGCATATAGCTATGTGGGGACCTTCACACTATAGAACTTGGCTATATTCCAAGGATGAGCCTCCTCAAAAGAGCTCTAGGTCTTCATGAGCGAGCAAGTTAGATGCACCCCCACTAGTTCCATTGGAGAGATTTGTAGCTCATATGTGCATCCGTTGCATGGCAATCCCTACTCCTCACATCATATCTATCATTTGACCTTCTCGCCTATGATTGCCCTCATTGATGTGAGACTTTCTCACCTTTTTCTCTTCCTCATCCACCATATTTATCTCTTTGCCCTCCTAAGTGTCAACTCTCGTGCTTACGCTCATCCATTGCATGAGTGCTCAAAATATCGAAAATGAGTGGATCAAATTGACTTGTACCTGGCTAGTGGTCTGGGGACGAGTCAAGATAAGATTCCAGAGAAGACCAAGTGTGAAACTTTAGTAGATTGAGTTCTCAACAAAAATACTTTTTTCTCGTATTCCCTATCCCCCTTCTTGCACGCAAACACCATTTGGAGACATTCGAGTCACGGACAGTGAGAGCTCTTGCACCTAATGTTATTTTGTCACTTGTTTCAATGCTAATAATAGACTCTTGCATGTTATGACTTGAATTGAATCACATACCTTGATTGCTTTAATTTTCAAAGTTCTTATATGGTTGCTAGCATGTCACCACAGAAATTATGCTTGTTATCATTTACCTACTCGAGGACAAGCAGGAATTAAGCTTGGGGATGTTGATACGTCCCAAACGTATCTATAATTTCTGCTTGCTCCATGCATGTTTAGTGTGATATTTCTATGATCTAGATACACTTTCATACACTTTTGATCATATTTGGACTAACCTATTAACTCACTGCACCTCAGTGCCAGTTTCTGTTTTCTGCTGTTTTTCTATGTCAGTTTTCCCACATATTAAAAGTGCTCCAAAAATCTGGGAAAAATCAGGTAAAAAATCAGAGTAAATGGATCTTCCAGAGTCCCGAAGGAGGGTCGGAGGGGCCCACCTGGTGCCCAGGAGCCCAGGTGGCGCGACCTAGGGTGGGCCCGCGCCGGGTCACCGCCTGGAGACCTGATGGCCCCCCTGGCTGCCCCCCTTCGCCTATTTATTCCCCATGACGGGAAACCCCCGAGGACAGAACCCATTTTCATGATCTCGCCTCTGTTCCGCCACCGCCGCGCTTCCAAGATCGGGAGCGCCAGCAGACTTCTTCCCGGCACCTTGCCGGAGGGAGGATCGACCTCCGGAAGCTTCCCCTCCACCATGGATGCTTCCCGGATGTGTCGTGAGTAGTTTCTTTTGGACCATGATTCCTTGATCATTAGCTATGTGATGTTCTCCTCCCCTCTTTGTTCTTCATGGTTTAGACCTCGTGAGCTGCCCTACATGATCGAGGCACATATGTAATATTTCAGCTGTTGTTATGCTGAGTTTGATGGGATCTGATGGATTATGAGATTATGTTCAGATTTTGATAGAGTAATATATTTGGTTCTTATATTTTATATTTTTGTTCCTAAGAAATTTTTGCATGTTCTCCGTTGCTGTTTATTGCTTTGGCCAATAATAGGTAGTAACTCCAAGAGGGAACGTTATGCTTGATTGTGGGTTCATGCCCCCTGATGACACGCTTGAGTGATAGAAACATGAGTCTAGGGGATGTGCTGTTGCCACAAGGGGGAAAACAACGGTGCTTGTAACCGCGGTTGCAAGGATTGTTTACTTTACGCAAAGTGCTTTTTAATGCACTTGTCTGTTGCTTTGGCTTTTCACTTTGGGTGGGGCTCGCAACTTAATACCAGCGAGATGTTCTAGATAGATATCTCAAGGTGGATGATTAGTAGTAGATGCAGTTGGATTTCGGTCTACTTATTTTGGCGTATTGACCATGCTTTTGAGCCTCTTCCTTTCTTTGTAGCATAGTTAGCATTGCGGTGCGTTTATAATCCTATCAATTGCCCATCTGTATTTTTTTTATCTCGCATAGCTGTTTTATCGTCTTTTGGGAGAGAGACATCACTAGTGAACATCACGGGACCCCGATCCATATTCTCATCACTGTTTACACGCTCATTTACTTTCTTGCTTTTACTTTCAGTTGCTATCATTATCATTATCCCTTGCGTTTGATCCTTTGTAAACGACAAGACCGGAGAGATTGACAAAATCTCTGAACTTCGTTGGGAGCAAAGTTATTTGTGTCTGTGTGCAGGTCCAGGTGAATAACAACCTAGAGTTGTGAACGGAGCCATTGTTCACTTCACCACCTACTTATCACTATCGGAATCCTACTAGTCGACACTCTCAACCGTGTTATCTTCACCAAGGGAAACTTGCCGCTACGCTGCATCTCACCTTCCACTTGGGGTAACCAACGAAGAAAGAGAAGCAATTATCATCTCTCGCGTATCAGAGGCTCATCATCGGAATATACAAGCCAAGTTCTATAGTGTGAAGGTCCCCACATAGCTATATGCAAAAATGATCATCTCTATGGAGCACAAATATATAGAGGGAGTACGAGTGTGGATCTTTCAAAGGAATAGTAGTGTTTCCCCTTTCTCTCTTTTTATTTCTTTTTATATTTTTTCTCTTTTTTGTATTTTTTCGGTGGCTTTAATGGCTCTTTCTATTTAACTCTCATTTGTCCTCTTTGGGATCTTTTAATTTTGTCCACTTTGGGATCTTTTCCTCACTTAAGGGCAACACTCTATTTTACAAGAAGGTATAGAAGATCTTCACACTTTACAAGGTACTCAACATAAAGAAGATGTAGTTATCATGATGTATGCAATGTATGCCTCTGCCAGTGTAGCAGGAACATGTATGACATGAAGATCAAGTCATGAAGAGGTGGATGTTGCATGGCAATATATCTCGGAAAGGCTATGGAAATGCCTTGATAGGTAGGTATGGTGGCTGTTTTGAGGAAAGATATAAGGAGGTTTATGATGACAGAGCATATCATGCCAAGGGTTTGGATGCACCAACGAGGTGGACGCAAACTCTCGGAGTGAGAAGAGGGCAAAGCGCGGTACCAAAGCGGCTAGCAAATATGAGGAGGTGGAAGTGTCAACTTTCAATACTTACATTAGTCCGAAGAACTCATGCACTTATTATCGGTAACTCTCAACCTAATGAGGAGGTTCACAAAGAGACAAGTACCCCGAGGAGGAGTGTATGGGGATTTTGTTATCCTTGCGCATCCTCGACTCATGGTATGTGAGTGTACTCTAATATCCGATCCCTCCAAAGATTAGTGATCCATCTAGTAGCTAGAGTTCTCCACTAGTTTTTGTAGTTTTTGAAAATAAACACGGATTGCCCAAAATACGACACCTATCACTAATAGGCTAGAGGTCTTGACACCAATAGCTCAAACATTACTCACAAAAATACCTCAAAACTATTGCAACTTACTACTACAATCGAATAGCAACCTCAATTACCTACTTTCAAGACAAGACACAACTCAGTATAAAAACCAACTCTTTAACAAGATAAACATGAAAACTAAAGAGAGTTCCAGCAAAAAACTAAACAAAAGCTAAAGCTCTTGCAAAGGACAAACTAAAACTAAACATGGCAGTAGCTACGAAAGATAAAGAATACAAAACAACAGAAAGATAAGCATGAAAATCCTATGATGTGTTCTAGTTTAAAGTGGAGCGTGTTTCTCTCCCACACAAAGAAAGTTGGGTTTTAACTAGTTATGAACAACAAGAAAAGCTAAAGAAAACTAAAAAAGTAAATTAAGAGCGAGACACTCCAAGCATAGCACATAACGCATGAAGTGATAAAAATATAGTGAGACGAAGGACGAACTGAGGATCGTTGATGGAGAAGGGGATGCACGGGGGCATCCCCAAGCTTAGATGCTTGAGTCTCCTTGAATATTTATTGGGGATGCCTGGGGGCATCCCCAAGCTTGAGCGTTTGACACTCCCAGATCTTCTTTCATCATCTTCCCTCGCACACTTGAAAACTCCATTCATACATAACTCATCATAAGCTGATTAGAGAGGTTAGTACCCTTAATAAAATATTTTTTTATCCACTGGAAATAAATATATTCTTGAAGAGCTACTGTTTCTCAAGATTGCCAAAAAGGTTTTGCAAATAAAAAGCAACCTTAAGGTTTGAAAAAGTGAAGAAAGGCAAAACGTGGAAGAATCTGTGAAAAACAGAACAACAGGTAGTAAAGAATTTTTTGGGGTACTTATACAACTCAAATAAAAAAACTCAGAACATACTAAAGTTTCACAATTGTATAGAGCATGCTGTGTAAAAAATTCAGCTCAAAAAGATGAACTGGTGATTTGTTTTGATTTTTTTCCGTCAAGCAGACAAAATTTGTTTTCTGGACAACATGTCACAACTTTTGCTTCCCTTATCATAAGAGGCTAGAACTTGGCACAAAGCTTGAAAATAAAGATACAATGATGTTGCTACAGTAGTAACAATCATCAAGACCACTAAAAACTGAAAGTAAAAACTCAAAGTAAAGATAACAAGGGTTGTCTCCCTAGAGCTCTTTCTTTATAGCCATAAAGATAGGCTTAAGATTTTAATGATGCTCTCATAGGAATAAGAGTTGAAAAACAAAAGAGAGCATCAAGAAGCAAATACAAACCACATTTAAGTATAACATGCTTCTTATGCATAGGAATATTGCAATAGAATAATTCATTGAAGCACAAAGCAATAAGCATAGGAAGGCAAAACAAGTGCAGCTTCAAAACCTTCAACATAAAGAGAGGGAACATGATATTATTGAAATATATATATATAAGCATATGTTCCCTTATCATAATAATTTTCAGTGGGCTCATGAATAAACTCAACAATATAAGTATCACATAAAGCATTGTTACCATGATCCACATGCAAAAGGGTACTCTTACTCTCCACATAAGCATAATCTTTCTCATTGGTAATAGTGGGAGTAGGACTATCATAAACAACTTGAACACTATAGATTAATTGTGTATTAGGAAGATGGTGTTCAGCAAGGGAGTAATTCCCTCCATGATTATGACAAGTTTCATAAGGATAATTTCTCCTTATGTCATAGGTACCTTTACAATCACTATATATAGGAGTTATAACATCATCATAGTAGAGAAGAGCATTATCATTTCTAGCAACTATATTTGTAAACATATTGTCTTTATTCTTGCTAGCAAAAGAATTATCAATTACCACATTACTAATGGGTAAAGGACTTGCAATCCTATCATCCCCAAGCTTAGAGCTTTCCATATCATCACTCTCAGAGTTGGTACCAAAAAGATTTTCAAGATCATAAGTAGCATTATCATCATTTTCCCAATCACAAAAAGTAACATGCATATCATAATCAAGATCATCTTCAATAGTGCCTACAGACTTAACATCAGGATAATAAGGAATGCAATCAAGCTCACCATCCTCCAAAAATGTATGTCCGTTAGGATAAAAATCGATGCGAGGAATATGCTCAGGCCAGGTTGATACCCATTCTTCTTCCTTCTTACTCCTCTTTCTCCCCCTCTTCTTTTTCTTCTTCTTCACCTTAGGAGGGAGTGGTTGGAGATGAAGTTTCTCCACATATCCTAGTTTATCATTAGAAACAATAGGGGAAACTTGGGAGAAACTCTCCTTTTTATTAGTAGAAATATAAGAGACATTTTTATACTTTGGTAAAGTTCCCTCCTTTCTAATCTTACTTATCTAATCGTTTTCATGGCAATTAACAACACAATAGAAATGACAATTTTGCAAAGTGTTGTTTATTCCTAAGGCATTATCATCTAGCCAAGAAGTTTTTTCTGATAGTACTTCACACATAAAAAATAACATAAGTTCATCATACTGATCAGAAGTGATCATGTCATCACACAACTGATTAATAGTTATGTTTTGAAGTGCATGCATTGAAAATTAAAACGACCCTCTATACAGCAAAGTTCACAAGTAAAAGGATAAATGTCACACAATTCTCTAGCAATTTCATTTAAATCTTTGACCCAAGTGATTGTTCTTTCATGCTTATGTTGCTTACAATACTTCTCTTCTTCAATCATAGGCCTTTCACAAGGTCTATCCACTCCACAAAAATTAGCATGCTTATATAAAACTTCATTTTCAGGAATTGGATCATGCATGTTGCAATCATCATGAACAAATTTATTTTCTTTGCAAATCTCTTTAAAAGGTTCATGATGCTTGATCCAATTCTACTTAGGCATATTATGATGTGAAGCAAAAGATTTGAGGAAACCAACAAGGAGTTGAGAATCAAGACCAAACTTAGCACTAAACTTATTAAAACTTGCAGTTTCAATAAAGGACTTAATGCAATCATACTCATAATTTATACCTGACTCTTTACCTTTGTTGATCTCCCAATCTTCAGTATTGTGCTGAATTCTTTCAGGGAGTTCCCATTTAGCATCAATCTTTTCTTTTGTGAAAGAACCCATAGAGGAAGCATCGAGCAAGTCTTTATCCTGTCGAGAGAGCCTCACATAAAAATTAGTAATTACTATATCTTTGGGGAGCCCATGGTTAGGACATTGTACCATTAGAGTTTTAAGTCTCCCCCAAGCTTGAGATATGCTCTCTCCGTCATGAGGATAGAAATTATAAACATAATTCCTATTCTCATGAACTTCATGAAGAGGATAAAACTTGGAGTAAAAGAGAGACTGGATCTCTTCCCAATCCAGCAGGTGAGAATAATCTAGTAGCATGTACCATTCCAATGCTTTTCCTTTCAGTGACAAGGAAAATAATTTCCTCATGACTTCACCTATTATCAAACCTGAAATCTTAAATAACTCACAGAGTTCTATAAGTTTCAACAAATGAATACTAGGATTGACTGTCCCATCATAACAATCATTCATAATTATTTCAATTATCCCAAGTGGTATTTTGAATGGGATATATTCAGTAGGTGGAGGAGACTTCTCTACCACGGGTGTGGTAAAGTGTCCTTTCCCAAGCAGCGAACTAAGAGTGCAGTTTTCCATAAACATAACCAGTGAAAAATAAAAACAAGAAACGAAAAGATTTAATTGCAAGATCTAAAGATATACCTTCAAACCTTACTTCCCCGGCAACGGCTCCAGAAATAGCTTGATGTCTACACACTATTCTATTCTTGTAGACTATGTTGGGCCTCCAAGCGCAGAGGTTTGTAGGACAGCAACAATTTACCTCAAGTGGATGACCTAAGGTTTATCGAACTCAAGGAAGTAGAGGTTGAAGATGGTCTCTCTCAAGCAACCCTGCAATTAAGATACAAGAAGTCTCTTGTGTCCCCAACACACCTAATACAACTAGGAGTTGTATAGGCGCACTAGTTCCGCGAAGAGAGGGTAAAATATGGGAGATAGGTGTGGCAAAGCAAGGTAATATAAATCTGTAATAAAAAGTGCAGCAAGCAAACATGTGACAAAAGTGAGCAAAAACGGTGTAACAATGGTGGAAACAAGGCCTAGGCTTCATACTTTCACTAGTGGCAACTCTCAACAACATTAACATAGCCTAATCACATGATATTTCCACTAAAACATGCATTGGAGACGTACTCGGAGTTCATTCTTTTTTGATCAAGAGAGGACGAGAATTATGTAGGGCTACAAAAGTGTTGGGATACGGGGCAGAAAACACAAATTTTTCCACACCTACGGTACCCGAACCCAAGATCTATGCTATGGCGATGTAAAGTAACGGAGGGAATCGGTGTTCATACCTTTGAAGACCGAAAGCGGGAAACGTTCTTACGAACGTGGTTGGCGTAGACTCAGAACTACGACCTCCCTGTCGTGTAGAAGACCACCACCGGCGAGAATGACTCCGGGTAAACCTCCAGCGATGAAGCAGCACCACAGGTGTAATGCCTCGAAGAGATTATACACGTACGGCACAATCGATGTTCCTCCCGGGCTCCGAACCAGGCGAGCAGCGGAAAGAAGACGACTACGGATCCCGACTCCGGCAGAGCGACGGCCTGCCTTATGGTGGAGAACTTCAATCCTGGTGCAGACTCCAAACAAGGGGAGTCCACTTCCAGAAATGGAGAAGGAAGAAGAAGGAGATCAATTGTTGTATGGAAAAAGGGGGGTCTACCCCTCTATATAAAGGCCAAGGGGGGGGTGTGATCCCTCTTCCCTCCCCCATGTGGGACTAAACCTCCAAGGGGGGAGGGGTGCGCCGGCCTAGGGGGGGTTGGGCCCCACCCCTTGGCGCCAAGCCCAAGGGGGGGAACCCCCTCCTCCCCTAATGGGCCTCTAAGGCCCATATAGCCTTTTTTCCATTATTTTAATTATTTAATAAGTTTTAAATATTTAATTCAAGTAATTAAATAATAAAAACATTATTAAAACAATTAAACTTTATTTTGAACTATTCAAAATGTCCGGAAACCATTCCGTCCTCCTCCGGAACTATTCCGGTGATTTCTCCTATTTCACCGATTGATCCCGTAACTGTCCTATGCATCGATTGCCCTTAAGTGTAACACCCTAACGGTCCGGGAAACAGCAGACATGGTCGAGACTCTTCTCATGGACCAATGACTAGTCAGTTGGACCTGGTTACAGTCCTTGACAGCCCCTGCGCTTCCATCGAATGAGCTTCGATCGCTTTTGGAAACCGTTAACGATACGACGTAATCCCTTTGTTCTGCGGTACCTTGTTTGTCCGAGGTTTGATCGTCGGTATCCCACATACCGTGTTCACATCTCGTTCACGACAAACAACTTCTCTCGTCCATGATCATTGCATCTCTTTGTGACCTAGTCACGTCCTTGCAAGGGTTGATGCAATATCACCGAGTGGGCCCAGAGTACCTGTCCTGTCACAAGGACTGACAAATCCCGCTTTGATCTATTAACATACTCATCAACCATCTATTTCGGAATACCCAAAGTGCTCCATTATAGCCAGCATATTTCAGTCAGGCGGTGGGATACAAATCAAAGTCTCCTCATAGATCGTGATTACGTATGATCATTACGGTCTAAGGACTAAGCCATACGTTACAAAGTCATAGCAACGCTGAACTATGTGACTCGATCACATTGCATTACTTTAGGTGGGTGTCTGTCCATCACATCATTCCCCTAATGATATGACCTCATTGTCAATGGACTTAAGTGTCGCCATGATCAGGAAAGCTTGATCAATCAATTGCCCAATGAGATAGTTTACCCGAGTTAAACTACGGACCATGTTTTATACTACACCTGTATTAGTATTTCCAAGTAATACAGTTATAGCACAGTATAAAACGTATTATGAACAAAACGGATATGTGAAAAATATCTTTATTAATTTGTCTCTAGGGCACATATCCAACAGTCTCCCACTTGCACTAGAGTACAAATTACACTAGTTTACATCAGGTATGTATCTAACACCAATGGTCTCTCGGTGTTCTTCAAACTTGCCCTGTGGAAGAGGTTTAGTCATCGGGTCTGCTGTGTTCAGATCCGTATGTATCTTGTGAATCCTAGTGTGTCCATCCCTGACGTAGTCTCGCGTCACATGGAACTTTCGGAGGATGTGCTTGGCTGTAGAGTGAGTTCTTGGCTCCTTCGCGTCAGCAATGGCACCCGTGTTGTCGCAGATGATTCCCACGGGGTCAGTGCAACTGGGAAAGACGTCAAGCTCGATCACGAACTTCTTCAGCCACAGCGCCTCGTTTGACGCTTCGCAAGCGGCAATATACTCCGACTCCATTGAAGATTGAGCGACGACTGACTGTTTGCCGCTCCTCCAGCTAATCGCGCCTCCGTTCAACATGAAGACATATCCCGTCTGGGATTTCGAGTCATCTAGGTCTGAGCCGAGGCTTGCGTCAACGTAACCCTTTACGGTGAGCTCCTCATCAACTCCTCCATAAACAAGAAAGAGATCCTTGGTTCTTCTCAAGTACTTAAGGATGTTCTTCACTGCTATCCAATGGGCCATTCCCGGATTACTCTGGTAGCGATTAGTCATACTAATGGCCAGCGCTAAATCCGGTCTGGTACATAACATAGCATACATGAGAGAACCTATGGCTGAGGCATAGGGCTTTGAGGACATCTCCTCTTTCTCTTTAGCTGTGGTCGGGCATTGAGTCACGCTTAGTTTGACACCTTTCATGACTGGCAAGAGACCTCTCTTGGAGTCATCCATTTTGAACCTTTTCAAAATCTTGTCAATATAAGTATTCTGACTCAAGGCCAACCTTCGATTAGGTCTATCTCTATAGATCTTAATCCCCAGTATGTATGCAGCTTCACCTAGGTCCTTCATGGAAAATTGTCCATTCAGATATTCCTTCACTTCCTCTAAGAATTTCTTATCGTTCCCTATTAGTAATATGTCATCCACATATAACACAAGGAATGCTACAGAGCTCCCACTCAGTTTCTTATAGACGCAGAACTCTTCGACGTTTTGGACAAATCCAAAAGCTTTAATGACCTCATCAAATCGAAGATTCCAGCTCCGAGATGCTTGCTTCAACCCATAGATGGACCGTTGAAGCTTGCAAACCTTACCAGCATTCCTTGGATCGACAAACCCCTCTGGTTGCATCATATACAACTCTTCCTCAATGTTGCCATTTAGGAATGCAGTTTTCACATCCATCTGCCATATCTCGTAATCATGATATGCAGCTATTGCTAGTAGGATCCGAATAGACTTTATCATCGCTACAGGAGAGAATGTCTCCTCGTAGTCAACTCCTTGAATTTGTCGGAAACCCTTCGCGACAAGTCGAGCTTTGTAGACAGATACGTTTCCGTCTGCGTCAGTCTTTTTCTTGAAAATCCATTTATTCTCGACGGCCTTGCGGTCCTCGGGAATATCCACCAAAGTCCATACTTTTTTGGTGTACATGGAGTCTATTTCGGATTTCATGGCTTCAAGCCATTTCTCGGACTCGGGTCCCTCCATTGCTTCTTTGTAACTCGTAGGTTCATCCGACTCAACAGCCGAGATTGCATTCACAAGCTGTCCGTAAAACTCAGTAGGTTGACGGACTCTTGATGACCTACGGGGCATAAAAGGTTCCTATTTATTCTCATCATGATCGTTATGAATGTCGTTCTGGCCATTCTCTTCAACTCCCACTGTGGAAGATGGTTCCAGAACAAATTCTGTAGCCATTTCATCCAATTGGAGTGACTGGTCAGTTACTTCATCGAGGTCTATTTTCCTCCCACTCAACTCTTTCGCGAGAAACTCCTTCTCAAGAAAGTGTCCCGTCTTGGCAACAAACGTTTTGCTGTCAGACTTGTTGTAGAAGGTGTACCCAAAGGTTTCCTTGGGATAGCCCACAAAGATGCACTTATCCGCCTTGGATTCAAGTTTGTCAGGCTGTAGTTTCCTAACATAAGCCTCACAACCCCAAATCTTCAGGTGAGACAACTCAGGTTTAGTGCCATGCCATTCTTCAAATGGTGTTGTCTTTACGGATTTGGATGGTGCCCTATTAAGAATATGAATGGCGGTTTCTAATGCATACCCCCAGAATGACACAGGCAAATCAGTATGAGACATCATCGATCGTACACTATCCAATAGGGTTCGATTACGTCGCTCAGCTACACCGTTTCTCTGAGGTGTGCCTGCCGGCGTAAGCTGTGGTACTATGCCACAAGACTTCAGATGATTGCCAAACTCGTGACTCAAATACTCGCCACCTCGATCCGATCGAAGGTGCTTGATTTTCCTTCCGAGTTGATTTTCGACCTCATTCTGAAATTCCTTGAACTTTTCAAAGGTTTCAGACTTGTGTTTCATCAAGTAAATATACCCATATCTACTCAAGTCATCAGTAAAGGTCACGAAGTAACGAAGATCATTGCGAGTGGGGATGTTCATGGGTCCACATACATCCGTGTGTATGATCCCCAATAAGACATCCGCACGCTCCATCACACCATTGAATGGAGTCCTTGTCATTTTGCCCATGAGGCATTGTTCACATGTATCAAGGGATCCAAAATCCAATGAGTCAAGAAGTCCATCCTTATGGAGCTTCTCCATGCGTTTTACACCAATATGACCAAGTCGGCAATGCCACATCATCATGTGATCTTCATTATTCTTCAATCTTTTGGCCTCAATATTGTTAACATGACTCACGTCACCATCGAGATTAAGTATGAATAAACCATGCGACTCCGGTGCGTGAACATAAAACATATCATCCTTATAAATCGAACAACCAATTGTATCGGATTTAAAAGAATAGTGGTCTCGCTTCAAGCAAGAACCACTCACGATGTTCACACTCAACGCGGGTACATAGTAACATTTATTCAGAACTAAAACCAATCCCGAAGGGAGACTAAGATGCTTCGTGCCGACCGCCAAGACTTCAATCTGGCAGCCATTCCCCACGCGCATCGTCACTTCATCCTTGACCAAGCGTCTCCTATTCCTTAGTCCCTGAATGGAATTAGAAATATGAGCGACAGATCCTGTATCAAATATCCAGGATGTGTTCCCAGCGCTTGTCAAGAGAAGATCAACAATATGTATATCAAATATACCTTCGTCTCTCTTGGCGACCTTGCCAGCCTTCTTGTCCTTTAGGTACTTGGGACAGTTGCGCTTCCAGTGACCTTCACCCTTGCAGTAGAAGCACTCCACTCCGAGTTTAGGCTTGGGTGCCTTGGGAGGAGCGGCAACTGACTTGCCATCCCTCCTGGGGCCACCTCTCCTGGCCTTCTCCCGTCTGCTTGACTTCTTGAAGTCAGTGGTCTTGTTGACCATGAAGACGGCGTGCTCCTTCTTGATTTCAACCTCAGCGCTCTTTAGCATGGCGAACAACTCAGAAGGGGTTTTGGTCATCCCCTGCATGTTGTAGTTCAGCACAAAGCCTTTGTAGCTAGGGGGAAGCGACTGCAACACCCTATCAACCGCAAGTTCATCTGGAATCTGACATTCCAGAGCATTCAAGCGCTGAACGTAGCCAGACATTTTGACCACGTGCTCACTCGCGCTGCCGTGCTCATCCATCTTTGCTGAGAAGAAGGCTTCAGAAGCCTCGTACCGTTCAGCCCTGGCTTGAGGTGCGAAGACCGCCTTGAGGTCGGTGATAATCTCATATGCACCCATCCTCTCAAAACGTTTCTGCAGCTCAGCCTCCATGGAGTAGAGCATGCCACTCTGGACAAGGTTGTAATCATCAGTCTTGGAGAGATAGACATTCTTCTCGTCCTGACTGGCATCATCTGCTGGTGCGTCACCTAACGCGTCCTCTAGTACTTATGCCATTTTGAGGGGAACGAGGAGAATCCTCAGGGTGCGGAACCAGTTGGTGAATTCTCAAGGAATGATCCTAAGTTGAACGAGGGGCGAGGTGCTGCCATCTACAAGGTTGGATTCACAACGATACATATTTAGACTTTTGTTCATAATGTGGAGTTTCAATTTAATCTTAAAATTCTAGAAAGCTCCCACTTAGATAAACACCTCTCAATTTAACTAAGTGATTACACAATCCCAGCCCCCATACCTCCCCCGATATGTACGTCCCAGTATGCGAACCAGGTAGGCCTCTAAGCCAATCACATCAGCCATGTGACTCGTGCTCGACCTTTCGGTCTTCTGTGTTCCAGGCCCGCATCTACATACGTCAAGCCTGCCAATCGAACCTTGATGTTAGCTGTTCAGGCAAGGCCATATCTGCATATGCCAGGCTCGCCGAACCCAACCTCATGCGAACTCCGTTGAATATGTAGGACAACTCCGGTATGTACGGAGCATCAAGCCATATGGGAGAACCTTCCAGGTGGTGCCCATCAAAAGGGAGAACACAATGTTGGTATTGTGAGAGATGGTCCTGTTTCGTGCTACCGTCGGTGTATCTAGCATACTAGCATAAAACAGGAAGTAAAACTTTAAATCATACAACCTATGATCCCCCTTCATGCAAAGCAAAGTTAGAACGTCTTTCTACTTTAGCTTGTGCAAGTTTTACGTGGCTGCTAGGGGTTTCGAGAGAGAGAACCGATTTCTATCCTGCGAAAAACAAGCCACAACACCGTCTCTTATTCGTCTCTATTACACCCCTGTCGGGGCCCTCCGTTGCAAACATCTTCGCATCGCTAATGTAGAGAGACAGACACCCCCCAGCCACTTTATATGGTACAAGCCATATGTTAAGCGTGGAACCAGTCTCGAGTAAACGCGTAAGGTCGGTCGGGGGCCGCTTCATCAAACATTGCCGCAATGCTGAATGAGTACACGTGGGAGGGTAACGAATGAAGATTCGATGCCCACATCCTAGATGTGTTCTATCCGTACAATACATCTACGCATAGCTAGCTCTGATACCACTATTGGGATACGGGGCAGAAAACACAAATTTTTCCACACCTACGGTACCCGAACCCAAGATCTATGCTATGGCGATGTAAAGTAACGGAGGGAATCGGTGTTCATACCTTTGAAGACCGAAAGCGGGAAACGTTCTTACGAACGTGGTTGGCGTAGACTCAGAACTACGACCTCCCTGTCGTGTAGAAGACCACCACCGGCGAGAATGACTCCCGGTAAACCTCCAGCGATGAAGCAGCACCACAGGTGTAATGCCTCGAAGAGATTATACACGTACGGCACAATCGATGTTCCTCCCGGGCTCCGAACCAGGCGAGCAGCGGAAAGAAGACGGCTACGGATCCCGACTCCGGCAGAGCGACGGCCTGCCTTATGGTGGAGAACTCCAATCCTGGTGCAGACTCCAAACAAGGGGAGTCCACTTCCAGAAATGGAGAAGGAAGAAGAAGGAGATCAATTGTTGTATGGAAAAAGGGGGGTCTACCCCTCTATATAAAGGCCAAGGGGGGGTGTGATCCCTCTTCCCTCCCCCATGTGGGACTAAACCTCCAAGGGGGGAGGGGTGCGCCGGCCTAGGGGGGGGTTGGGCCCCACCCCTTGGCGCCAAGCCCAAGGGGGGGAACCCCCTCCTCCCCTAATGGGCCTCTAAGGCCCATATAGCCTTTTTTCCATTATTTTAATTATTTAATAAGTTTTAAATATTTAATTCAGATAATTAAATAATAAAAACATTATTAAAACAATTAAACTTTATTTTGAACTATTCAAAATGTCCGGAAACCATTCCGTCCTCCTCCGGAACTATTCCGGTGATTTCTCCTATTTCACCGATTGATCCCGTAACTGTCCTATGCATCGATTGCCCTTAAGTGTAACACCCTAACGGTCCGGGAAACAGCAGACATGGCCGAGACTCTTCTCATGGACCAATGACTAGTCAGTTGGACCTGGTTACAGTCCTTGACAGCCCCTGCGCTTCCATCGAATGAGCTTTGATCGCTTTTGGAAACCGTTAACGATACGACGTAATCCCTTTGTTCTGCGGTACCTTGTTTGTCCGAGGTTTGATCGTCGGTATCCCACATACCGTGTTCACATCTCGTTCACGACAAACAACTTCTCTCGTCCATGATCATTGCATCTCTTTGTGACCTAGTCACGTCCTTGCAAGGGTTGATGCAATATCACCGAGTGGGCCCAGAGTACCTGTCCTGTCACAAGGACTGACAAATCCCGCTTTGATCTATTAACATACTCATCAACCATCTATTTCGGAATACCCAAAGTGCTCCGTTATAGCCAGCATATTTCAGTCAGGCGGTGGGATACAAATCAAAGTCTCCTCATAGATCGTGATTACGTATGATCATTACGGTCTAAGGACTAAGCCATACGTTACAAAGTCATAGCAACGCTGAACTATGTGACTCGATCACATTGCATTACTTTAGGTGGTTGTCTGTCCATCACATCATTCCCCTAATGATATGACCTCATTGTCAATGGACTTAAGTGTCGCCATGATCAGGAAAGCTTGATCAATCAATTGCCCAATGAGATAGTTTACCCGAGTTAAACTACGGACCATGTTTTATACTACACCTGTATTAGTATTTCCAAGTAATATAGTTATAGCACAGTATAAAACGTATTATGAACAAAACGGATATGTGACAAATATCTTTATTAATTTGTCTCTAGGGAACATATCCAACAAAAAGCACACCTCAGAGTTTGTAGTTCTCATCTATGGATTTCCCAATGTCACCGCGGCCATCCAAAGAGAGTACCACAATCACCACAACATATCTCAAGGATAGTCAAATACAAGCACCAAGAGACTCTCAATCTTCAATCAATTCACAAAAGAGGAAATCACTCATGATAATATTCTTCTAACCCATGTCCAATAGACCGCTGTCACCATGGTCTAGGGGATTATACAAGATAAGATCAAGTGAGTACATCAATCCAATACATAGAGGAAGGGGAAATATCATGGGACCATGATATGTCCAAAATGCATCACTATTTTATATCGTAATTCCTCCTTATTCATTGATATATTTCACATTACGATGATGTTCTTATGTTGTTTTGGCTTGTTTTACACAGTTTGCAATTTTCCGGTACCGAAGCAGCAGACGCAGGATTCAGCGGTAAAAAGTGGATGCTGAGTTGCTGAAGAAGAACACATCCAAATTAACTGAAAATCTGCGGAGGTTTTTTTGAGAGGATTGACGAAGACACGCAAAAGAGGGACCAGAGGGGGGCCACAGGTTGCCCAGGCGGCCCCCACCCTGGCCGCGCCGGGAGGTCGCCTGGAGCCCTGGGACCACCCCAGGCTCCTCCCTCTGTCCTATATACTCTTTGTCATCCGGAAACCCTAAAAAGATGAGTTTTTACGGAGTTCCGCCGCCGCTCCGTGGTGGAAACTTTCAGAGAATAAAAGGGCTCTCCGGCGGGCAGATTCCGCCGAGGAGATCACCTCCCGGAAGGGGAGATCATCGCCATCGTCATCACCATCGTCACGGGCATCATCGAGATCATCATGGACATCATCCCCAACATCAGCACCATCTTCATCTTCATCCAATCTCATCTCACAATTGCAACTTGTGTTGTAACTCGTACTATCTATCCTCTCTACTCTACCGGTGTTGATTACTACTTTGTGGTGAATGCTATTGAGTTTTGTTGGAGAAATATCATTATGACCAGATTGTTTACCACCTATTTATCACCTCTGATCATAATCTCTTTTATGTCTTGTGAGTATTTACTTTAGTTCTTGAGGACATGGGAGAAGTCTTGTTGTTAGTAGTCATATGATGTTGAAGTAATATGTGTTTTTTGATATTTAAGTTGTGTTGTTATTTTCCTATTGGTGTTGTGTGAGTCGAACACTCAACACTTCGCCTTATTAAGGACCTAGTGGAATACATTGTGTATAAAGAATGCTTACGGTGGGTTGCCGGAGTGACAGAAACATGAACCCCAGTTTGCATACTTTTGCACAAGGGAATAATGGATCCTTGATCGTATTGCTGTGGTTAGGCTTTGCCTTAATTTCTACCTTGTATTTGCGGATGCTTGTAAGTTGTTTAATCATAAGAGTGCACTTATCTTAGTCTAGAAGGTGTGCTAGAATAGTTCCACCCACTCAACACTTATCAACACAAAACATGTTATCAATGCAGAATATGGCGAAAGCGCATGACTACCTCTCCATGTGTCCTCAAGAACGCTTTAGTCTTTATAAGTTTAGTTGCCAGGCTTATCCTTTGCTCAAAAGGATTGGGCCACCTGCTGCTCCTCAACACCATTTACTTTGCTTGCTTTTGTCTTATTGTTGCTTATACCGAAAACCCCTAAAAAGTTATCTTTCAGTACTTGCAGTTATTCCTTGCCCAAAATCACTTATCAATACCTTTCGCTCCTCGTTGGGTTCGACACTCTTACTTATAAAAAATGCTGCAATAGACCCCTTACGGTTGTGGGTCATCAAGTACTGTTTTCTGTCGCCGTTGCCGGGAAGCATAGCGCTATTGGTAAGTGAAGCTGGTAAGGAAATTTTTATATTGCTGTTGCTGCTCTTTGTCCATATGGAAAACCTAGCTATTGGATCGTTGCTTACGGGGAAACGCCCCACATCTGTGGTGGTTGTTCCTCCCCTTACTGAAATTGTGCCTTATAAAATACCAGCTGGTATTATCGATTGTGTTTTGGCTAATCGTTATGAAGGAGACATACATCCCGGTGAACACTTGCTATATTTGTCACAACTATGTTCACTATTTAAGCTTGCACGTGTATCAATGGAGTTTGTCATGAGGAAATTGTTCTCCATATCGCTTATAGATAAAGCTTCATATTGGTATAAGCTTCTCGATAACTCACATTTGCTTGATTGTCAAGAGCTTATGTCTCTCTTTTATACCAAGTTTTATCCTCTTCATGAAATTCATCGAGACAGAAACTATATCTATAACTTTAGGTCTCGTGACGGAGAAAGCATCGCTCAAGCTTGGGGGAGATTGAAATCCCTAATTCTCAAATGTCCTATTCATGAGATCCCCAAGGAAATTATACTTACAAATTTTTATGCTAGACTTTCTCGTCAGGATAAGGAGATGCTGGATGCCTCCTCTAGTGAGGTACTTCAGACGAAAAGCGTTGAAGAAAGATGGGATCTCATTGAAAGGATCCAGAAGAACACCGAAGATTAGGAAATAGATAAAGGTATTGAACCCACTATAAATTATGAGCATGATTATATAGAGAGCTATGTGAAAACTGATTACTTTAATACCTTTTGCTCTAAGATTGGTCTTGATTCCCATCTAATGATTGATTTTTGTAAGGACTTTGCCTCTCATGTTGCCTCTTCTAGGAAGAAGAAGGATCATCATCATAAACCCTTCAAAGAATTACCTGTTGATATTCATGTTGCTGACCCTATTTTGCCTGCAGTTATATATGAAAAACCCCCTTTTCCCGCAAGGATAAGGGAGCACTCTTTTGAGACAGGCATAATAAATAAAAGTGAGAGAAGAATTGATGAGCCTGAGGACCAGATCAAGGTCGATCCTCAAGTTGCATCGGTTAAGGATCTTGTTACTAATGATGCTTTAGATTCCAATATAAATTTTTGTGCTGTTTCCACTAACCTTGTCACAGCCAAGAATAAAGGCCCAATTTCAGGTACTCCAGTAGTATCTGTTAAAATAGGAGACCACAATTATTATGGGCTATGCGATTTGGGATCGAGTGCTAGTGCTATCCCGTATTCACTTTATCAAGAGATCATGGGTGAGATTTCACCTTGTGAACTTGAAGAAGTTGATGTTACTATTCATCTTGCAAATAGAGCAACTATCTCTCCTATCGGAATTGTGAGAGACGTTGAAGTCTTATGCGGAAAGGTAAAATATCCTACCGACTTTCTAGTACTTGGTTCAGTAAGGGATAATTTTTGTCCTATTATTTTTGGTAGACCTTTGCTCAGAACCTGTGGAGCTATAATAGATTGCAAGAAAGGTAAAGTTTCTGTTGAATTCAATGGTGATCCATATGAATTTAACTTTTCTATGTTCTCTAAGCAGCCTCGCGGTACTAATTTGCCTAGTAACGATAATATTATTGAAGATATTGCTTCCATTGATATTCCTCCTAATGATCCTTTGCAGCAATATATGGAGGACCATGAGAATGATTTGCATATGTAGGAGAGGAATGAGCTGGACGAAATATTCTTAAGACAACCTGCTATCCTAAAGCACAACCTTCCAGTTGAGCCTCTGGGAATTTTATCGAAACCAAAAGAAGATCCAGTGTTTGATCTTAAACCTCTTCCCGATGCGCTCAAATATGCTTATTTAGATGAAAAGAAAGTACATCCTGTTATTATCAATTCTAACCTTTCAGGGTATGAAGAAGAGCGACTATTGGAAGTACTTCGCAAAAATCGAGGTGCAATTGGCTATACCCTTGATGACTTTAAGGGGATTAGTCCATCTATTTGTCAACATACCATCAACCTTGAGCCTGATGCTAAACCAGTTGTTGATCATCAACGACAGTTGAATCCGAAAATGATGGATGTTGTAAGGACTGAGATTCTCAAGCTTCTAGCCGGAGGTATTATCTACCCTATAGCTGATAGTAAGTGGGTAATCCCGGTTCATTGTGTTCCAAAGAAAGGAGGTACAACTGTGGTTCCTAATGATAAGAATGAACTAATACCTCAGAGAATTATTATTGGATATAGAATGTGTATTGGTTACAGGAAGCTGAATAAGGCAACCAGGAAGGACCACTACCCATTGCCGTTCATCGACCAAATGCTTGAAAGGTTATCCAAAAAATACCCACTTTTTTTTGTCTTGATGGTTATTCTGGCTTCTCCCAAATTCATGTTAACACTGCTGATCAAGAGAAGACCACTTTTACTTGTCCCTATGGTACTTATCCTTACAGGCGTATGCCTTTTGGTTTATGTAATGCCCCTGCTACTTTTCCAAGGTGTATGTCTTCTATCTTTCATGGTTTTTGTGAAGAAATTGTGGAGGTATTCATGGACGATTTCTCCATCAATGGAACCTCTTTTGACCATTGTCTCCACAACCTTAATAAAGTTGTGCAGAGATTATGTTAACTTTATCATAGCAAAGTTTTTTCCTCCAGGTTTAACATTTCAGCAAAGGAAGAAGTTCTTCCACGATTTGAGGCATTACTTTTGGGATGACCCACATCTTTTCAAAGAAGGTCCAGATGGGATCGTGAAGAGATGCATACCGGAACACGAGCAGAAGGACATTCTCAGACAATGTCACGATAGTCCATATGGAGGACATCATGCCAGTGAGAGGACCGCACATAAGGTTCTTCAATCAGGTTTTTATTGGCCTACTCTCTTTAAGGATGCTAGGAATTATGTCTTATCCTGTGATAAGTGTCAGTGAGTTGGTAATATTAGTAGAAGGAATGAGATGCCTATGAATTACTCTCTAGTGATTGAGCCTTTTGATTGCTGGGGTTTTGATTTTATGGGTCCTTTTCCTCCCTCGCACAAGTACACTCACATTTTAGTTGCTGTTGATTATGTAACCAAGTGGGTAGAGGCAATCCCCACTGAAAGTGCTGATCACAAGACATCTTTGAAAATGCTCAAGGATGTAATTTTTCCTAGGTTTGGAGTACCCAGGTACCTCATGGCTGACGGGGGTTCACACTTTACGCATGGAGCTTATAGAAAAGCTTTAGCCAAGTACAATGTCAATCATAGAATTGCTTCACCGTACCACCCTCAAACTAGTGGGCAAGTTGAGCTCAACAATATAGAGATCAAGTTGATCTTACAGAAGACAGTTAATAGAAATAGAAAAGATTGGTCAAATAAGTTAGGAGATGCTTTGTGGGCGTATAGAATTGCTTGCAAAAACCCCATGGGCATGTCTCCCTATAAGATGGTCTATGGCAAGGCTTGCCATTTGCCATTAGAATTAGAACACAAAGCTTTCTGGGCTGTTAGACAGCTTAATGCTGACGCACAGTTAGCTGGTGAAAAACGTCTCATGAACTTGACTTCTCTAGATGAGTGAGAAGTGAAGCTTACGAGAGCGCTAAAATGTTCAAGGAAAAGGTAAAGAAGTGGCACGATAGGAGGATTCTGAACCGTGAATTTAATGTTGGTGATAAAGTTTTGTTGTTTAGATACCGGTTCAGGTTCTCTCTAGGTAAACTACTTTCCAGGTGGGAAGGGCCATTTCATATTGAGGAAGTCTACCCCTCGGGTGCAATCAAGATTAACAATTTCGAAGGCACTAAACCTCAAGTTGTGAATGGGCAAAGACTTAAACATTACATAGCAGGAGACCCTGTCAATGTTGATGTGGATTTGGTATACACAACAACTCAAGAAGAACATGTTGCAGCCCCGTTTCAGACACCAGCAGAAGTAGAATAAGGAAAGGTATGTATTACGGTAAGGAAACATCGCGAACCGCCATAAATATCCCGTATTATGAGTTTTTGTAAAATTAGGAAAATTTTAGGACGAAGTGGAGCCGGAGACAAGCTCTGAGGGGCCCAGGCGCCCCCCCTGCCGCGGCCTACCCCCTGGCCGCGCCGGGAGGCCGCCTGGGCACCTAGGAGTCCGTCTCCGATCCCACTTTGGCTCGTTACCTTCCTTTCTGTGCAGAAATTTTTGCTATATATTTGCCCGGATTGTTCCGGCAACGTATCTCGCGATTTCGTGTGTTTTCTTTTCGATCTGTTTCTGCCAGAAAATCTTTCAGCTAGACCTAGGTGCCATGGCTTCCCCAAGTTCCCCCAAGGACAAGTTCGTCGTCAACTTCATCAACCCTTACCTCGCTGAGGTGAAGAAGCACCCCCAGATCCTTCGTGTGGAGGATGGTGACCTCCACAAGGAGGATCTGAAGGGACCAGTCAAGGAAGGGAGCACCGAGGAGCGGCTGAACGAGATGGAACATGAGGTCTTCAAGTTCAAGAAGATGGTGGAGCGTGGTTTTGAAGCTAACTTCGACATCATGAATGAAATATAGGCTTCCCACAAGGAGATGAAGGAGATGTGGTCAAGTTTGACCGCACTAGAAGAAAAAGTTTATGAGCTTCAAGCATAGATCTATGATTTGCAAAACCAGAACTGTGAGTATGAACTTAAGTTCTTACGCATAGGTTTGGGTGCTGAGTGCAGGATCCTGGAGACGGGAATGTCCTTCGAGACTGGAGAACCTCTGCCTTGGAAGCGCTTCGCCAAAGAGTACGTGATCAACAAGAACAAGAATGAGGAGTAAATATCCTTGGGTAATGGCATCCCCTTAGCTTGTTCCAAGCTTGGGGGAGTGCCCGGTATCTTTATCTTTATCTTTGTCTTTTAGAGTCAAGTAGAGTCGTATCATGTCTAGGGAAGTTATCTTATAAAATAGGTGTTTGCATTGAGGTCTATCACTCCTTTTTGGGGAGTTATGTATCCTTGAGTGTGGAGTCATCTATGATGGAATATTAATGAGAAGTCTATTGATTCCTTCGATGCACTTGGTATTCTCTTCACGCAATCGACCTTATGATGATTCTTATGGGGAGTATTGACCTTATATCAGGTATGGCTTTGAAAACTTTATTTAATCTTGGCAAACAAAGCTTTGGTCATAACAACAAGCATGATTTTCTCAAAGTAGCGACATAGCCAAAACCTTTATGTTATTATGCTTGAAGTGTTATGTTGACAAGGAAGAAAACTTGATGTGCTATGCTTATTTTAATGTTTATGCCTTATATTGCTTTGCATCCAAGCCATCATCAATTGCCTGTTCTCTCAAAGCCTTTGCAAGCCAAACCTCTGTACTAAGCGGAATTCTGCTGGTGCATCCATACCTTGAAACCAATATCTCCCATATGAGTCCCCCATACCTTCCTATTCGTTGTATTCCACTACCACTCCTAAAGTATAGAATTTATGTGTTATCCTTAAATGTACAAAATATTCTATTTTGTGCCCCTGTTTTAGCTCATGAGGAAGTAGTAGTTAATTCATGATCTTCTTAAGTTGGACAAGTTTTATCCCGGGATTGCATGTCTATCTGCAAACCTCTAATACGATGAGGAATTGGCATGAGTGCGCCCAGCTCATAAAATATAATACAACAAACAAACCCTCCTTCACGCTTTGTTCATGAGAAATCGGAAAACTTTGGCAGTGATAAACAAAGGAGATTGCGGGGATGTGATCGTCCCCGTGTGGGAGCCGTTCCTCGAAACTTGTCCAATTTGATAAGTAATTGAGTTATCTATTAGCATTCGTTGACAAATCATGCACCTCTCAAAACTTGTTTTCATTCTGTTTGATTTAAGGATAGCACATGAGTTTTCCCTACTTCCCTAGAGCAGGGCCTATCTTTTAGTTTCAGGTTGAGTCAGTTATTCCTACTTCTTTCTATTCTTAAATAGAGCAGACACTTGATGTGACAAGGATTCATTCATATAAAGCTGCATTAAGATCTATCATACCGCATCCTTGTTGACATTATCATTTGATAAGTAAGTTGTTTGGTAAGCCTGGTTGAAGCAAACATCTTCCTTTGTGTTAACATTTTCACTTCGTTCCCAGCAGCATGTTCTTTCACAAGCTTCAATTTATCTCATCAAAATATAAAAAGAAAGAGCAAAAGTAAAAGCTATTAGTTGTTCTTTGACCAAAGGACATGTTTGCCATGATTGGATGAGTTTCCTTAGCCCTACTCTTGATTATAATTGTTATTACTCTTTCATAAGGGCCCTATGAGTTGAAGATCGCTGTTGAGGATGTTTTAGTTTGGTGAACAAATCATGATGCTTCTTGTCCGTATTCTATTTATCGACACTTCACTCTCTAAACTTGTGGACAGGTTTACCGAGCTCAGTTTTCTCTTGGGGGAAAGTGAGGTCTAAGCTTGGGGGAGTTGATACGTCCAAAATGCATCACTATTTTATATCGTAATTCTTCCTTATTCATTGATATATTTCACATTACGATGATGTTCTTATGTTGTTTTGGCTTGTTTTACACAGTTTGCAACTTTTCGGTGCCGAAGCAGCAGACGCAGGATTCAGCGGTAAAAAGTGGACGCTGAGTTGCTGAAGAAGACCACCTCCAAATTACCTGAAAATCTGCGGAGGGTGTTTTTGAGAGGATTGACGAAGGCACACAAAAGAGGGACCAGAGGGGGGCCACAGGGTGCCCAGGCGGCCACCTGACGCGGCCCCCACCCTGGCCACGCCGGGAGGGCGCCTGGATCCCTAGGACCACCCTAGGCTCCACCCTCTGTCCTATATACTCTTCGTCATCCGGAAACCCTAAAAGAGGAGTTTTTACGGAGTTCTGCCGCCGCTCCGTGGCGGAAACTTACAGAGAAGAAAAGGGCTCTCCGGCGGGCAGATTCCGCCGAGGAGATCGCCTCCCGGAAGGGGAGATCATCGCCATCGTCATCACCATTCTCACGGGCATCATCGAGATAATCATCGACATCATCCCCAACATCAGCACCATCTTCATCTTCATCCAATCTCATCTCACAATTGCAACTTGTGTTGTAACTCGTACTATCTATCCTCTCTACTCTACCATTGTTGATTACTACTTTGTGGTGAATGCTATTGAGTTTTGTTGGAGAAATATCATTATGACCAGATTGTTTACCACCTATTTATCACCTCTGATCATAATCTCTTTTATGTCTTGTGAGTAGTTACTTTAGTTCTTGAGGACATGGGAGAATTCTTGTTGTTAGGAGTCATATGATGTTGAAGTAATATGTGTTGTTTCATATTTAAGTTGTGTTGTTATTTTCCTAGTGGTGTTGTGTGAGTCGAACACTCAACACTTCGCCTTATTAAGGACCTAGGGGAATACATTGTGTATAAAGAATGCTTACGGTGGGTTGCCGGAGTGACAGAAACCTGAACCCCAGTTTGCACACTTTTGCACAAGGGAATAATGGATCCTTGATTGTATTGCTGTGGTTAGGCTTTGCCTTAATTTCTACCTTGTATTTGCGGATGCTTGCAAGTTGTTAAATCATAAGAGTGCACTTATCTTAGTCTAGTAGGTGTGCTATCATAGTTCCACCCACTCAAAAGTTATCAACACAAAACATGTTATCAATGCGGAATATGGCGAAAGCGCATGACTACCTCTCCATGTGTCCTCAAGAACGCTTTAGTCTTTATAAGTTCAGTTGCCAGGCTTATCCTTTGCTCAAAAGGATCGGGCCACCTGCTTCTCCTCAACACCATTTACTTTGCTTGCTTTTTTCTTTTTGTTGCTTATACCGAAAACCCCTAAAAAATTATCTTTCAGTACTTGCAGTCATTCCTTGCCCAAAATCACTTATCAATACCTTTCGCTCCTCGTTGGGTTCGACACTCTTACTTATCGGAAACACTGCAATAGACCCCTTACGGTTGTGGGTCATCAGATCACCCTAGGTTAACATAGCATATTATCACAATGAAGATCACATCATGGGAGAGAGAGAAGAACACATAGCTACTGGTAGAAACCTCAGCCCCGAGGAGGAACTACTCCCTCATCATGGAGGGAGGAAGCAACATCGATGGAGATGAATCTGGGGGCACTTCCCCGTCCCGGTAGGGTGCCGACACAAGAATTCTTGTCCCCCGAAGCTTGTTGGCGATGGAGGCGGAGATCGGAATTGCTTCTGGAGAAAAGGGGTCTGGAATCAGGGTTTTCGCGACGGGAGAATAAATAGGAGCCAAAGGGGGGCACCAGGGGGGGCACCAGGAGTCCAGTCGGCCTCCTGGCGCGACCCCACCCTAGGCCGTTCTAGGAGTGCGCCTGGGGGATGTGGGCCACCCCTTGACCCCATCCTCCGGCTGGAGGACTCTTCTAGAATGCTGATTTTTTTATATTTTTCCCGGAATTTTCTGAGCACTTTTAATAATGGGAAAACCTGAAATACAAAAACAGCAGAAAATAGAAACTGGCACTAGGGTCCAGTGAGTTAATAGGTTAGTCCAAATATGATCAAAAGTGTATGAAAGTGTATCTAAAACATAGCAATATCACACAAAACATTCATGGAGGAAGCAGAAATTATAGATACGTTTGGAACGTATCACTAATCTATGTCCAATAGGCCGCTGTCACCATGGTCTCGGAGATTATACTAGATAAATACAATTAAGTACATCAAATCCAATGCATAGAAGAAGGGGAAACATCATGGGATCACCCTAGATTAACATAGCCTATGATCACAATCAATATCACATCATGGGAGAGAGAATTAACACATAGATACTGTAGAAGACCTCAGCCCCGAGGAGGAACTACTCCCGCATCATGGAGGGAGGAAGCAACGTCGATGGAGATGATGTTGGGGTTCGGTGCACAAAACAATAATTTTTCATAACCTACGAGACCCAAGCCCAAGACCTATGCTATGGTGATGCAAGTAACGTATGGAAATAGGTCACATACCAGTATGTAGTCTGTTAAGAGGGAAACGTTCCCGCGTGTACGTGGTTGATGTAGTCGTACCGGCAATCCCCAATGCCGCGCAGATCCATGATGACTCCAAAAGCCAGCCGGTCCTTGTAGACCGATGACGGGATTGCGTCCCCGTCGGAACGTTGTGGATGAAGACGTCACGATACGACCACGACGATGAAGGAGCACCACAAGTGTAGCGCCTCACGGGATTACACACATACGATGTACCCGATGTTCCCTCCGGGCTCCGAACCAGGCGAGCAGCTGAAAGAAGATGGATTTTTAATTATATTTTAATATTTAATTCTGTTAACTAAATAAGAAAACATATTTAAACATTATGAAATAATATTATGAACCTTTCAAAATACCCAGAACAATTTCTGGCCTCCACCGGAACAATTCCGATGTTCTCTCTTATTTCTCCGGTGATCGCGAATCAATCCTTATTGCGTCGAATACCCCTTAAGTGTGACACCCTACGGTCTGGGAAACAACAGACATGACCAAACACTCTCTGACCAATGACTAATCAATTGGACCTGGTTACAATCCTTGATAGCCCCTACGATTCCATCGAATGAACTTCATCGTTGTTGGATCCGTTAACGTTGAGTCATGTTCCCTTTGTCCTATGGTACTTTTCTTGTCCAAGGTTTGATCTTCGGTATACAATATACCTATTTTATCCTCGTTAACGACAAACATGTTTACTAATTTCCATGATATTACAACCCCGTGACCTAGTCATATGATTGCAATCTTTATGATGTAATATCACCGAGTGGGCCCAGAGTACCTATACGTCACTCGAATGGACAAATCCCGCTTTGACTATTTGCATACTCATCAACATATCCAGCATATTTCAGTCAGGCGGTGGATGCAAATCAAAGAATGCTAATAGATAGCAATTACGTATGATCATCACGGTCTAAGGATATGGTCACTACGTTATAGTTATGTGACTCGATCACATTGAAACACTTCTGGTGGGTGTGTGTCCACCATATCATTCTCCCAATGATGCGATCCCATTGTCAATAGGCACTTTGTATCTCATGATCAGGAAACCTTGATCATCGATTGCCCAATGAGCTAGTATACTAGAGTTAACTAGGGACTTGGTTGTTTTATACCACACGTGCATTAATGTTTTCACTTAATACATCTATAGCACAGTATAAAGCTTATTATGAACTAATGGAATATGCTAATAATCAAATTTTATTTGCCTCTAGGGCACATTCCCAACAGTCTCCCACTTGCACTAGAGTACAAATAATCTAGTTGCATTTTTCTGTGGATCATAACTCCATATCATGTATATTGTTATAGATCATGCTTGCTTGTGGAAAAGGTTGTATCAACGGTCTCTACCATTCAGATCCGTATGTCCTTTTGCAAATCGTTAATGTCACCTAGTTTGAAATTACTTCATTATCCATTATAATGATGAGGTATATATATATTTGGCGGTAGAGTGAGGCTTCGTTTGCTGTGTTTCAGCAATGACATCCGTTGGGTCACGAGGCACTTCACTTAGTCATGAACACTGAAAACTCACTCAATTAGAAGTCGAACTTCTTAAGACAAATTATAACACTTGCCACTTCTAAAGCAGCCACATCAATGTAGATTTAATCCTTAGTGCATTGTATGCAACTTTGATGTCTAACCATGTTTCTTTCAACTTAGGCATTCATTAGTATGATATCTCAATTTTCTAGGTTAGTGTCAGAACTTGAACCAGCATAACATTTATGGTCAAGTGCACTATCCTTTACAAATTAGAGATGTATCCTCAGTTTTCTCCAGATACTGAAGGATAAACTTAACTCTTTGTTCAATGGTTTACTCATAAATCATATCACACCATGTTCTTCTTACTAATAACTTGGGTCACATTACGTCGAGTACATAACTCTTCTTTTATATGAAAGAATCTATGACAGAGGCATAGAGGATGTTCTTGTACTGAGATTAACTCGATACTTCTCTTGGACATATAAGTAAGAACTACCTTCTTGACTTAGTCCCATTCTGAACTCCTTCATAATCTTATCCAGGAAAGTATTCCGACTCAATGTTATTAAACACATTAATCTATCTTGATAGATTTTGATGCTTAATACTTATTCATCTTCATTTATGAAAGATTCAAATAATCATTAATACCAACTAGACCATTCACAATATGTTATCCATATATGAGAATGTTGTCATGCTCCCACTCAAATATGTCATGCACATATTAAGTTCAGGATAACACTCACATAGCTCCCACTCAAATATGACAGTTACCTATAAGGTAAGGATACCATCCACATAGCTCCCACTCAGATATGTCAGACACATATTAAGTTCAGGATAATAACCACATGACTACTACTGAAATATTTCAGTTACATAAAAGACTAGAATAATACTCACATAGCTCCCACTCAAAATATGTCGTCCATATATCAAGTTTAGGAAACTATTCAGCTCCCACTCAGTTTCATGCAAATGCATGTTTCCTCGATATTTTGGCTAAGTCCAAAATCCTTTGATCATCCATCAAAACTAGAATTCCGGTTACAAGACACCAGCATCCATATGTTTTCCAAAACCTTCTTGTTGTACCAACTACAACACTTCTTCAAATGCAGGATTTGAGGAAGTCATGGAATTGATAACAATTTGTATCAATCGTAGTGAATATCCCATTGACTCAAGCGTCGCTACATATTGTAGTCAATCTTTTGAATTTGTTAGAAACATTCTTTATGACGAATCGATCTTGATGTCTTCTTTGATGTTCACATTTATTCCTTATAACCATGAAGTTACTGGGAATATCAAGTAACCCTTTTACTCGATAAGATTCAAGTAATCTTAAATGTAACTCAATATAGGATTTCATGACTCATAGTCATATCTCATTGTTAGGTCCACCATCACTTCTTCGTAGTTCGTAGGTATGTCTTGTTCCATTAAATTGACAAGTGAATCATGAATACTATTTTGCACAAGGGAAAATTTGAATTCATGAATCCTACTTTGTTTAGTAAAAGATTTAACCGAAACTTCATGATCATTATCATCAGTTTCTCCTCTAATTATAGAGATTTGCTTTTGGAACATATTCCATTGCGCTACTCTGACATCTGGAGTCAAGGTCAATTACCTTGGTTGAACTTTTACTTTTCTTCCATTAACACATTCATCAAGAAAACATTTCTGGACAAACACCAAAACACTTAGCAAAACAAGTTTGGCTCTTTTAGTTCTACTTGTGGAAGATGCATCCATAGTTGTCTAAGGATACACTGCAAAGATAATTTATCATATGAATCTGTTGGGGTTCGGGGCAGAAAACAATATTTTTTCATAACCTACGAGATCCAAGCCCAAGACCTATGCTATGGCGATGCAAGTAACAAATGGAAATAGATCACATTCCAGTATGTACTCCGTTAAGCGGGAAACGTTCCCGCGTGTACGTGGTTGATGTAGTCGTACCGACAATCCCCGATGCCGCGCAGATCCACGATGAATCCAGTAGCCACCCGGTCCTTGTAGAACGATGACGGGATTACGTCCCCGTCGGAACGTTGTCGGTGAAAACATCGTGATACGACCACGACGATGAAAGAGCACCACAAGTGTAGCGCCTCACGGGATTACACTCATACGGTGTACCCGACGTTCCCTCTGGGGTCCGAACCAGAAGAGCAGCGGAAAGAAGATGGATTCGGATCCCGATTCCATCACCACGACGACGTGCATATGGTGGAGAAATCCCCAACCAAGTGTAGACTCCAAACAAGGGTAGTCCACTCAAGGAAGGAGAAAGGAGGAAGAGAGATGAGAACTTGTCTCAAAAATTCATGAAAAAAAGGGCACCCTACCCCTCCTTATATAGGCCAAGAAGGGGGCAACCTCCCTCAACTTCCCATGTGGGACTAATTCCAAGGGAGGGGGGAGGAGCACCAATAAGGGGGTGGCCCCTTCTTGGCGCCATGGCCCATGGGGGAGGACTCCCTCTTCTCCTAATGGGCCCTATGAGGCTCATGTGCCTTTTAATTCATTTTAATTATATTTTAATATTTAATTCTGTTAATTACATAATAAAACATATTTAAACGTTATTAAATAATATTTTGAACCTTTCAAAATACCCAGAACAATTTCTGGCCTCCACCGGAACAATTCCGATGTTCTCTCTTATTTCTCCGGTGATCCCGAATCAATCCTTATTGCGTCGAATACCCTTAAGTGTGACACCCTACGATCCGGGAAACAACAGACATGATCATACACTCTCTGACCAATGACTAATCAATTGGACCTGGTTACTATCTGTAACAGCGTCAGTGTCTGGAACAGTAATCACTTTGACTGTTGACTATTATTGTCACTAATCTTGGCCTTGATCACTTGGAATCAAAACAAATCCAAAATCCCCTTTGGTGAATATTCAAAACAATATGATAAATGAAACTTGGTCCAAAAACTGGGCAACCAATTTTGTTAATTGCACAATAATCAGTGGGCCATGATAAACCAACCTTGAGCATTTATTGCAATATCTAAATATTGCAAACAATCCAAACCAGTAGAAAAACAGCCCAATTTAACAGTTGCATATTAAAAAGAAATATCAAAAGAGTTTATAAAAACCCCAAACTTTTTGTGGGCCTCTGGTAATGTTCATTACTAATTATGGAACAAGTATTATGTTTTGCAAAAATGCCAAAGCCATTAAAATAATTGCAAAGAGAAAAGAAGAAGAGAAAAAAATAAAATAAAAAGGCCATCTCTCGCCCTGGGCACAATCACCTAGGCCCACCCCGGGCCCATCCCATCTCCTCTCCTTCCCCCTCGTAATGGTCATCCCACCCCGTGGACAACATCCACGCCAGCCACGCCGGCCGGCCATGCCGTGTCGGCCATCCATGGCCAGCCGACGGCGTTAAGAGGCGCCCGCTGTCCCCGAAACCCTAGCAATCCCAGCCCCCTTCCATTCTTCCCTTGCGCCGCCGCCACCCTCCCTGCCTCGCTCGCCACGCGCAGCCATGGGCGCGTCGTCGTCACCGGCGTGGCCACCCACCTCTCCGGGCCAAGCCACCACGTCCGGGAGCTTCGGCGTCGTACTCCCCTTCACCCCCGCACACCGAATCAGACCGGGACACCGCCAAGCCGCCGCAATCGTCGCCATCTCCGTCGTCGGCCACCGCACCGCACCGCGAATTCGTCGCCGCCCGTTCGCCCCCTGGCCTCCCGGAGCACCTCTCTGCACTCGTCGTGAGCGCCCCTCTCACACCCCCCTTTTCCCTGCGAATCCTTCATCGTAGCCCGTCCCCTCGTCGACGCCGTAGTCGACGTCCGCCATGGCCGGGAGCTCTAGCTCCCGAGCCGCTCGCCGCTGCCACTGCTGCTTGCCCGACCCCCCTGTGTGCCTGTACACGCCCACGCCACGCCTCTCCCCACCGCGCCGCTCCGCTCGCCGCCGTGCCACGGCTCGCCCTCGGCGAGCACGAGCTGTGCACAGCCGTGTTAGCCGCGGGCAAACCCACCCCTAACCCCCCTGACTGGTGGGCCCCCGTGGCTTAACTAGCCACGAACCCCCCTACCCCCACTGCCACATGGGCCCCATCCCCCTCTAATTAGACTGCTGCTTAATTCATTGGAGATAACCCTTTTGCCAATGACAGGTGGGCCCAGTGGCTTATTAGATAATAAAACAGATAGAGAAACCCACTATTTATGATAGGTGGGCCTAGGCTCTTAATCTAATTCCTGGTTAATTTAAATGGTTAATTGTAGCACTGCCTCAACGATAGCTAGGCCCCACTAGGTTAATAGATTAATCATATTGGTTTTATTAAAATATGCCTATGACATGTGGGCCCCTCTGGCCTGTTTAATTTAAAATAAAATGATTTTAAATGTCTCTGCCTATGACAGGTGGGACCCACCAGGCAGTGGCACTGTTCTGGATAGTGCCATTTAATTAATATAAGAAATCAATTTATTTTTTTAAAATTATTTAAACTTAGAAAATTTATATCTTTTAAACCATAAGTCGGATTGAAAAACTTTACACATGAAAATTGATGAGAAAAATACAACGAATACGAATATGCTACCCGTATATCAACCACCCCCTCTAATACAACGAACACGAGACATTCCCCCTCCGGGCCGTCTGTCGGTAATCACCCGAAGCCAGTATTTCATCCCCGGATGAATTCCCGCTCCGAGAAAAACACGTTGCACTGCGTTAGAGCATCGATACCATTACCTCTGTCATGTCATACATCTATTTGCATATGATTGCTTTTATATTTACTGTTTCTTCCCCCCTTGTTCTTTGGTAGACCCCGCTGCTGCCGCCGACTACACCGCTGTTGAGTACGACTACTTCGTCGACGACCCTGCCTCTACTGCTGAGCTTCCAGGCAAGCAGAGCCATTTTCCTTCCCCAAATATCGCCTATATTTTTCGTACATTTCTTGCACTAGGCATTTGCTGCTGCTTCTATGTTACCTTCCTATTCATTGCATAGCCTGTCATTGTCGCCCCTTGATGTACCTTCCTTTATCCTATGCTTCCTATTAAATATATATATTATTTCCAGCAATGAATCATGCGCATTGTTAGTCAACTAGGATTAGATATCGGGCCGTGATCGCTCTGGGGAGTGACACGGATACAATTTATTATAACTGCAACAGGTACAATACAGAGCAGACGCCCAAGGGAACCTACAACGGCGAGACTCTCCGAGTCGCTTCAAGTTTGGCTTACGAGTGGATGGACTCGTATTTCACTCTCGTCGCCGTCTCGGTAGCGTAGCACCACTGGGATGATACGAGGATATTCCTATTTAGTTCATTCCGCTGATGTCTTGGTCGAACCTCTTCAAGTGTACCATCGAGGGTGATTCCTCCTGGTTTCACTTGATGGTAGGCACTTGAATCAACTGGTGTCCTTAAAGGTAAGGAGTTGGGTGACCCAATGGTGCCCGCGCAGGGATTGTATCAGTACGGAAGGACAGGCGGATACCATCGTGGGCCTGGTCCTTGCTCGTTGGCCGTGAGATACCCTGTTGTACGAAAGTCGGGCTCTTCAAAGAGCACACGCGAGATAATGTAAGGAGACGGTTTACCTTGTTGGTAACTGCACGAGTTGGTGGGACGGCAGGGCAGGCGGCCACCGGCTCTGGTTATGGGGGTGGACCTGGCTGCTGTCGTTCTTCGCGACTCACCCAGATAAGGGGCAACGATAACTGTTGTCCCGACAGAAAATAATAAAATGCCTAATGGTTCAGGTGGATGACTTGAGAGGCCGCAAAGGCCTGTACGCACTACCTTCACGGGGAATTACAGTGTGGGCCCTCCGCGTTGTGGTCTCATTTGAAAGCTCTGACAGACGTCCAGTTCAGCATTGTGGCACGGTCGGATCCGCATCCATGATAGAGTTGCGTGGTATCCACCGTCCTCACACTGACCTGGAGAGCGAGGGTCGACAACCCAAGACCCCCTTGCGCTTAGGACTGTTGTCAGAACCCTAATTTAGGTTTGTGCTTTTCTATGCTAGCATTTTTGCATCATGAAAATTTTTGCAAAAGAAAAAGAAATGGGGAAAAGAAAAGCCCTAAATGAATTAAATAAAAAGGCCAGAAATAAATCTTTTTCCAAAATTCTTTTGGATGTGTTGAAAAATCCTAAAAATGAGTGTGATCATCTTAAAAGTGATTTGGGATTAATCCCATGCTCATAGATTTTTCAAATATTCCAAATAGGGCTTGGAAATTAAATAAAAACCCTATTTGAATTGAAATTCAAATAAATTGAATTTCAAAAATCTTCAAATCTTGGGATTGGCTAGTGTTATGCCATGTAAGTCCATGCAAATAATTTGGGGATTTTATAAAATGTTTTGATATTTTTTTATATCAAAACAGAACAAATGTCAGAAGAAATAAAAAGAATAACAGAAGAGAAATAAGAAAAAGACCTACCTCCCTTACCTCTCGGCCCACCTGGCCCATCTGCCTCAAAAGGCAGCCCAGCCCGCCAGGGGCAGGGTTGTCTTCAACCTCTGTCTCCTGGCAGAGGCGTGGCGGGCATGCCGGCCGAGGCTGCCACCTCATACTTGCGCTAGGGCCTCCACGTCGTCTTCTAGGCGTCGAGGAGAACCCCCAGGTCTCCTCTCCACCATTCCCCTCTCTCCCTGGCCTTCCTTCTTCCTCCCCGGCGAGAAACCGAGCGGACCCGTAGCCCTAGCCGGAGCACGGCCGTGCGCCACCGTGCATCCCACGCCGCGCCTTCGTGTCCTCCCTCCTCGCCGTCATCGACTCCATCGAGCTGCAGCTCCAATTGAGGCCAAGGACGCCCGACGACGACGCCTGCTTCAAGTTTTCGCTGCCGGCCACCGAAAGCTTCGGCGAGCCATTACTCCGCCGCCAGGACCTCCCCAGCCCCGCCGTGCCCCTCATCGTTCTACCGGTGAGCTCACGCTCATTCCCCACCTCCCCTTTCCTCTCCCCGCGCCCTGAGTCGCCGCCCCGTCGAGGCCAGTGGCCAGCCGCCGCGCAAGTCATCGCCGACGACGCCCCAGTGCCCCTGGAGACCCCCCGATAGCACCGCTGCACGCGGAAGAGCGAGAGGCACCCCCTGGTGCTCTCCTCCTTCTCTCCCGTGGCCGGAAACCCAAGTCCGGCGAGGCGCCGCCGTGAACCGTGGTCACCGGCGGTTAGCCACCGGCCGATTAGTCCTAATCCCCAACTTAACCCCCCCGAGTCCATGACAGGTGGGCCCCAGGCCCCCCTAACCCCTCTCTGTTAATTAAACAGAGAGGATTAAACCCCTCTCCCACTGACAAGCTGACCCCACATGTCAGCCCCCCTGTGACATCACCCCCACGTCACCATGACGCAATAAACAGAAAAACAAATTAAAAGAATTAGAGAAATCAGAGAAAAATCCAGAAAATTGGTTAAACTTTGGAAAATCATAGAAAACTCATATTAACTCCAAATTAAACATATAATATATGAAAAATTATCAGAAAAATGCAAGGATCATGAATATGCAATTTGTTTTCATGTTTGATCATTTTAAAATGGGTGAACAGTAGCAAACATGCATATGGCATAATTTGAATTTGAATTTGAAGTTTGAATTTGAAAACCTTTTGCAATACACTTCAATTAAATTGAATTTGCAACACATCAGCACCATATACATCATGTTCTACAACTTGATCATGTGCTTGTGCATTTTATTTTGGTGTTGCCCCCCTTTGTTGATGATTGCTTCGGTACCAGTGTTTCCGAGACGGTGATCACCCCCGAAGAAGAAGACAACCGTTAAGACCCGTGTATCATCAGCAAGGCAAGCAAAACCCATTGATCATGTCTATAAAATCCCAATTCCCTCTCAGTCTCTCTTATGCATGTTTAGGAGATCACCTTGTATCGATTCTACCGCATAGTTGAACCCATATCCGATGCATGACCTATCATCTTGTCACAGTAGTAAGGAAACCACAATCCTAGCTGACATAGGAGTTGATTGATATCATGTGGCCCCTGCAACTGTTACTGCTTATTGCATGCTTAGTGGTACAATGAGGATGCTTTTGATGTGAGTCGGGATGATAGTGAACATGGTGTTGATGAAAGTGAAACTGTGTTGGTGAATCCACCCTAATACAAGGTGACGATGAGAGGCTGTGTAGGAGTACACAGTGGGTTGTCTCGTTGAACACCGCCTTAAGCCTGAGTTCTTGTATGGTAATCTGAGACAAAGAGTACAACCACACATTGGGCTCACTGACCCCTCTCGACCTAGTAACTCACCCCGATCCAAGTCCAGGAGTCACAACTAGTTCGGGATTTCCATTCGGCATATGCATAGAAAGATAAAGGAAAAGAAATGTGGCATTCATGGTAGGGCTTGTGGAACATGTCTTGTCAAGCGGAGAACCATCCGTCCAGGTGGGCTTGTCAGTCGTGCCTACATGGTTTGAGTCCTGACTGGAAGCTCGGCCGGAACTCCAGTTGGGTTTGGAACTCAGACAGTTGACTCCTTGGACTAGAACGGAGCTGTGGGCGAAGTGTTGTGGTGAACATCCTCGCTGCCACCTCTTGAACGGTGGCGAGACCTGGCGGTAACCGATGGTCATGTGTGTGTAGTTTACACCCTTGCAAGGTTAACAAAACTATTCGAATAGCCGCGTCCGCGGTCACGGACTACTTGGAAAGCCGTGCTTGATTATTAGACAACTTGAATGGATACTTCTAAAACTCGCAAGATAAGCGTGAGTGGTATGGTGTGCTTCCTCGTGAGGAAGTCGAGGAAGTAACCATAGCGGTGTATTGGTTGGAGACTTGGTAGTGGACTCGTGTATGCTTCTTACCTCAAGTCTGGTACTCGTAGTACAAGACTAGCCAAGTCAAAGATGGCACTTCAGCATGATGAAACCCCACCTGTGTTTACCTTGAAACTTGAGCATGAGTAGTGTAGTTCTGATGTAAGTCTTGCTGAGTACGACTTTGTACTCACGTTTGCTTATTCTATGTTTTAGATGAAAACCCAGGCCCCGATGAAGACACCCTCCTGAAGCTCGACGTTGGCTAAGTTAGCATAGTCTCAGACAGCAGTCTGGTCCCTCGTGGAAGGGCATGTATGTTTATAAGGCTTCTCTAAGCCATTTGTTAAACTTGTCTGTACTCAGACCTAATTTTCTTACGTTGTATGATGTAATGTTGATCACATACATGTGATCTTTGTATACTCTATGTGTAAGTCAATAAAGAAGTACTTTGTAGAGTTATGTGATGATACCTGCTGTTCATACTAGGCATGTGTGCTGCGTGTATGTTTATAACATGCATGTCTTAGTATGGGTTTTCGAGACCTTAGTTGTGATCTGGCTGGCGGTCTTTCATACACCAAGTGGCCCTTAGATGTGCGCAGCTTGGGGCATCGTGATGCGATTGCTCGTGACTCTGCCACATGCACACTTTGTTGTATGATCGAGCCCGCCCTAGACCCCGACTAAGTGATCGGGCTGGAGTCTGTTTATGTAAGGGTTATGATTCAATCGATAACATGGTTGAGGCGACTTGTCTATGACTATGGGATTTCACCACCCATAATCATTTAGACTTGTGAGCGGGCGATGAGGACCCATCTCAGTTGATCATCCGGCCTGGATGGGATGCCCCTCACGTACGATGCTTTCCGAGAGTGTTTTGTGCTTGGCCTTGTCTGCTTAGACAAGTGGGTACGGCTCTCGGCTCTCCATGTGATTGAGTTGTGACTGGAATTACATACGCATATTCCGGGTCCCGACAGACTTGGTATCAGAGTAGGACTTTCTGTAGGCTTATCAAACCCTTGGTCGAAGTCGAGTCTAGCATTCTATAGTTATATAGTTACTTGGGTATAAAGGGAACAACGTAAGGCTTCTTTTTCTCGTTACCCTCATCGATCTGAGTTCTGAGTCACCTCATCTTTTCTGCGGGAAGATAGGACTAGGATCATCTATGTCTTACTAGAACATCTCGTTGATTGCTTCCTTGTAGCCGTAGGACAGTTGTGGTCTTCCAGAGTCATCATTCCATAGTGCTTCTGTGGAAGTGATGTTTGTTATCTTGTTGGTTGTCTCTTTTTCATCCCGGTGCAGCCGTTATGCTGTCCGTTTGAGACTTAGATGCTCTTGCATTATAGTCTTGTTATCTTAGCATAGAATTGTGTCCTAAATCCTATTCTGATTGTTGATTCTTATCACACAGAATGTCAGGTGGAAATCGTTGTGTTGATTTCAGTCCCGGTAATAGATATGATGAAGATCCTCCACCACCGCCTTCTGCGGAGGAAATCATGTTGGAGGCTGAAAGGAATCGTTGTGATCAGACACGTCTTCTCGAGCGTATTGAGCAGAACACTTCTCGTCAGCATCATAGTGTTGTTACCATCCAGGACTTCATTCTCCTAAACCCGCTAGTATTCCGATGTTCTTCTGAGCCCCTTGATGCCGATGATTGGCTTCGTTCCCTCGAGCGTAAGCTTGACACAACCCATGTTGCTCCAAGTGATCGTGTGATATTCGCGGCATATTTTCTGGAAGGTGCTTCTCTTCAGTGGTGGGAGAATTTTGTAGCAATGCAACCCGTTGGTCATGTGGTGACTTGGCAAGAGTTCTGTGATGAATTCCGAGGATATCATATTCCAGATCAGCTGATGGAGCGCAAGAGAGAACAATTTTGCAATCTGACCCAAGGAAAGATGACTGTTCATGAGTATCGGACTGAGTTCACTCGTCTGGCACGTTATGCCCAAGAAGAAGTATCCACCGATGCCAAGAAATAAGCAAGGTTCCGCAAGGGACTTAACCCCGTCCTTAATCATGACCTGAATCTTCATGAGTTCGTCAACTTCCGGGAATTAGTCGACAAATCCTTCAAGGCAGAGTATGGAAATGAGTTGTACGAAGAGTCTCGTAAGCGTGATCGTGAGTTTGCACAATCTTCTAGCCCAGTTTCTCGGAAACGCTGTGTATGGATTCCCTTCAGTGACGTCAGTCATGCTATAAGTGCTTCTAGAACCCCAACCACCATATATCGTCCACCTCAAACCAATCTTCCTCCTTGGAATTTTGTTGGACAATCAAGTGCTCATGTTCCTTTCATTCCACGTGGTGTTTGTTTCCAATGTGGACAATCAGGTCACAATTTTCGAGAGTGTCCCCAAAATCATGTAGCCACCACACCTAGTCCCAAGCAAGCTTTTCTTCGTGGTAAGCCACCACCCAAGACTTCCAATGTCAAGCCTCCTGTTTATGAACATGGTTATGTGAATCATGTATCCATTCTAGATTCCCACAAGTCAACCGATGTTGTACTCGGAACCCTTCCGGTCAATTCCACCCCAGCTTCGGTTCTTTTTGACCCAGGAGCATCTCACTCATTCATATCCCAGGACGTTGCACTGTCACATGACATCTCTTTTTCTATGTTATCCACCCCCTTAGTTGTGCAAGCCCCTGGATCCAGATGGCACACCACCATGGTGAGCCATGAAAATGAAGTTGCTATTGAGGGTTTAGTATTCCTTGCCTCACTTATAGCCCTCAAGTCTTCAGACATTGATGTGATCTTAGGTATGGATTGGTTATTAAGGCAGAATGCTGTACTTGATTGTAAATCCAAGTAAGTTAAACTAACCCATCCTTCAGGCCAAACAATTAAGTACACCTCACCAAGCTCTAAAACCCAGGTGCATTCCTGGAATGTGTTTCCTCTTCCAGACCTTGAAGATATTCCGGTGGTTCGTGACTTCCCGGATGTCTTTCCAAAAGAGCTGCCAGGAATACCACCTGACAGATCTGTAGAGTTTGTGGTAGATCTTATCCCAGGAACCGCCCCAATATCCAGACGCCCATATAGAATGGCCCCACGTGAGTTAGCTGAGCTCAAAATCCAACTTGAAGATTCGTTGGCAAAAGGCTTCATCCGCCCTAGCTCATTGCCATGGGGTTGCCCCGTTCTGTTCATAACGAAGAAAGATGGATCAGAAAGGATGTGCGTAGACTATCGCCCGCTAAATCTAGCGACGGTAAAGAACAAGTACCCACTGCCCAGGATCAATGATCTTTATGATCAACTTGCTGGATCCTCTGTCTTCTCCAAGATGGATTTGAGATTAGGCTATCATCAAATCAAAATCAGAAACGAGGACATTCCCAAAACGACTTTCACTACTCGTTATGGTCATTATGAGTACACCGTCATGTCCTTCGGTTTATCCAATGCCCCCGCCACATTCTCGCGTTTGATGAATTCGATCTTCATGGAGTATTTAGATAAATTTATTGTAGTTTATCTTGATGACATTCTCATCTACTCGAAGAATGAAGAAGAGCACGCAGAACATCTTAGGTTGGTATTGATGAAACTTAGAGAGCATCGCCTGTAAGCTAAATTCTCCAAGTGTGAATTTTGGCTACCAGAAGTGACCTATTTAGGCCACGTGATTTCTGCGAAAGGCATTGCTGTCAATCCCAAGAGAGTTCAGGCCGTCCTTGAGTGGACTCCACCTGAATCGGTTAAGCAAGTTAGAAGTTTTCTTGGCTTAGCAAGCTATTGCTGCCGCTTCGTCGAGAAATTTTCTAAAGTTGCAAAGCCTCTAACTGAACTCCTCAAGAAAGATAAGAAATTCCTATGGACCCCCAAGTGCGAGGAAAGCTTTCAAGAGCTAAAAAGAAGATTGACTTCTACACCCGTACTTGCGCCTCCAGACACCAAAAAGGATTTCGAGATCTTTTGTGATGATTCACGGCAAGGGTTAGGATGCATACTTATGCAAGATAGACATGTGTTAGCCTATGCTTCATGCCAGTTGGGTCCACATGAAGAGAACTATCCTACCCATGATCTTGAACTCGCTGCCGTAGTTCATGCCCTGACAACTTGGCGACATTACCTCCTTGGTAATCATTGCGAGATCTATTCCGACCACCAAAGCCTCAAATACATATTCACCCAGCCAGATCTTAAACTTAGGCAAAGACGCTGGATTGAGTTGATAAAAGATTATGACTTAGGAATTTCTTACACCCCAGGCAAAGCCAATGTCATGGATGATGCACTAAGTCGTAAGTCGTATTGTAACAACCTCATGTTACAATAGTATCAACCACTTCTTCATGAGGAATTTCGAAAGCTCAACCTCGAGATTGTTCCTCGTGGATCTCTTTTCAATTTGGTGGCGAAACCAACCCTTGAGGATAAAATCATAGTTTCCCAAAGGCGTGCACGAGGTGTTCGCTGGATCAAAGAGAACATTGCTAGCGGAGTTGCTAGATGTTTCTCCACAGATAGTAAGGGAACGATATTCTTTGAAAATCGTTTGGTAGTACCTAAGAATAGGGAACTAAGGAAACTCATCCTCAAAGAATCCCATGGCACACCCCTCTCGATTCATCCCGGTAGCACAAAAATGTACCGAGATCTACGCCAAAGATTTTGGTGGACTAGGATGAAGAGAGAAATTGCTCAGTTCATTGCTGAATGTGATGTTTGTCGTCGCGTTAAGGAAAAACATCAAAGACCTGCTGGTACTCTTAGACCTTTGCCTATCCCTGAGTGGAAATGGGATAAAGTCAGTATGGACTTCATCACTGGCTTTCCAAAAACCCAGGAAGGAAACAATGCCATCTTCCTTGTCATAGACAGGCTTTCCAAAGTTGCTCACTTCCTTCCCGTTCGTGAGTCTATAACTGCTAGCCAGTTAGCGGACTTGTATGTCTCCCGAATCGTGTCACTTCACGGTGTTCCTTTGGAAATCAATTCAGACCGTGGTAGTATTTTCACTTCTCGATTTTGGGAAAGTTTCCAGAATGCTATGGGAACCCACCTCTCCTTTAGCACTGCTTATCACCCGCAGTAAAGTGGTCAAGTAGAAAGGGTCAATCAAATTCTTGAAGACATGCTCAGAGCTTGTGTTATCTCTTTCGGAAAGAAATGGGAGAATTCTCTTCCTTTTGCCGAATTTGCGTATAACAATAGCTTCCAATCTAGTTTGGGCATGGCTCCTTTTGAGTTTCCCTATGGACGGAAATGTCGAACACCCCTAAACTGGTCAGAAACCGGTGAAAGACAATTCTTTGGACCGGATATGATTCAGGATGCAGAAGAGCAGGTTCGCATTGTTCGTGAGAAATTGAAGACAACCCAGTCTCGTCAGAAAAGCTATTATGATTGTCATCATAGGGAAGAAAGCTATAATCTGGATGAGAAGGCTTACCTTCGGGTTACTCCTCTGAAGGGTACCCATCGCTTCGGTATCAAAGGCAAGTTGGCCCCACGTTATATCGGCCCCTTTCACATTCTCGCTAAACGTGGAGAAGTTGCCTACCAATTGGAACTACCCCCTCACCTCTCCCAGGTTCATGATGTCTTTCACGTCTCTCAACTCAGGTGTTGCTTCAAGGACCCCATCTGCGAAGTAGACCACAAAACGCTTGATCTCCAAGATAACCTTTCATATCGAGAGTACCCTGTTCGTATTCTTGATGAAGCCGAGCGTAGCACCAGACGTCAGAATATCAGATTCCTCAAAGTGAAGTGGTCACATCATTCAGAGAAAGAAGCTACCTGGGAACGAGAGGATCGTCTACGAGCTGAGTACCCCACCTTCCTCCCGACGACTTCTGAACCTCGGGACGAGATTCTATTGAGTGGGGGAGAGTTGTCAGAACCCTAATTTAGGTTTGTGCTTTTCTAAGCTAGCATTTTTGCATCATGAAAATTTTTGCAAAAGAAAAAGAAATGGGGAAAAGAAAAGCCCTAAATGAATTAAATAAAAAGGCCAGAAATAAATCTTTTTCCAAAATTCTTTTGGATGTGTTGAAAAATCCTAAAAATGAGTGTGATCATTTTAAAAGTGATTTGGGATTAATCACATGTCATAGATTTTTCAAATATTCCAAATAGGGCTTGGAAATTAAATAAAAACCCTATTTGAATTGAAATTCAAATAAATTGAATTTAAAAAATCTTCTAATCTTGGAATTGGCTAGTGTTATGCCATGTAAGTCCATGTAAATAATTTGGGGATTTTATAAAATGTTTTGATATATTTTTTATATCAAAACAGAACAAATGTTAGAAGAAATACAAAGAAAAACAGAAGAGAAATAAGAAAAAGACCTACCTCCCTTACCTCTCGGCCCACCTGGCCCATCTGCCTTAGAAGGCAGCCCAGCCCGCCAGGGGCAGGGTTGTCTTCAACCTCTGCCTTCTGGCAGAGGCGTGGCGGGCATGCCGGCCGAGGCTGCCACCTCCTGCTTGCGCTAGGGCCTCCACGTCGTCTTCTAGGCGTCGAGGGGAACCCCCAGGTCTCCTCTCCACCATTCCCCCCTCTCCCTGGCCTTCCTTCTTCCTCCCCGGCGAGAAACCGAGCGGACCCATAGCCCTAGCCGGAGCACGGCCGTGCGCCACCGTGGCCACCGTGCATCCCACGCCGCGCCTTCGTGTCCTTCCTCCTCGCCGCCATCGACTCCATCGAGCTGCAGCTCCAATTGAGGCCAAGGACGCCCGACGACGACGACCCCCTGGTGCTCTCCTCCTTCTCTCCCATGGCCGGAAACCCAAGTCCGGCGAGGCGCCGCCGTGAACCGTGGTCACCGGCGGTTAGCCGCCGGCCGATTAGTCCTAATCCCCAACTTAACCCCCCCGAGTCCATGACAGGTGGGCCCCAGGCACCCCTAACCCCTCTCTGTTAATTAAACAGAGAGGATTAAACCCCTCTCCCACTGACAAGCTGACCCCACATGTCAGCCCCCCCTGTGACATCACCCCCACATCACCATGACGCAATAAACAGAAAAACAAAATAAAAGAATTAGAGAAATCAGAGAAAAATCCAGAAAATTGGTTAAACTTCGGAAAATCATAGAAAATTCATATTAAGTCCAAATTAAACATATAATATATGAAAAATTATCAGAAAAATGCAAGGATTATGAATATGCAATTTGTTTTCATGTTAGACCATTTTAAAATGGGTGAACTGTAGCAAACATGCATATGGCATAATTTGAATTTGAATTTGAAGTTTGAATTTGCAAAACTTTTGCAATACACTTCAATTAAATTGAATTTTCAACACATCAACACCATATACATCATGTTCTACAACTTGATCATGTGCTTGTGCATTTTATTTTGGTGTTGCCCCCCTTTGTTGATGATTGTTTCGTTAACAGTGTTTCCGAGATGGTGATCACCCCCGAAGAAGAAGACCACCGTTAAGACCCGTGTATCGTCAGCAAGGCAAGCAAACCCCATTGATCATGTCTATAAAATCCCAATTCCCTCTCAGTCTCGTTTATGCATGTTTAGGAGATCACCTTGTATCGATTCTACCGCATAGTTGAACCCATATCCGATGCATGACCTATCATCTTGTCACAGTAGTAAGCAAACCACAATCCTAGCTGACATAGGAGTTGATTGATATCATGTGGCCCCTGCAACTGTTACTGCTTATTGCATGCTTAGTGGTACAATGAGGATGCTTTTGATGTGAGTCGGGATGATAGTGAACATGGTGTTGATGAAAGTGAAACTGTGTTGGTGAATCCACCCTAATACAAGGTGAACGATGAGAGGCTGTGTAGGAGTACACAGTGGGTTGTCTCGTTGAACACCGCCTTAAGCCCGAGTTATTTTATGGTAATCTGAGAAAAAGAGTACAACCAAACATTGGGCTTACTGACCCCTCTCGACCTAGTAAATCACCCCGATCCAAGTCCAGGAGTCACAACTAGTTCAGGATTTCCATTCGGCATATGCATAGAAAGATAAAGGAAAAGAAATGTGGCATTCATGGTAGGGCTTGTGGAACATGTCTTGTCAAGCGGGGAACCATCCGTCGAGGTGGGCTTGTCAGTCGTGCCTACATGGTTTGAGTCCTGGCTGGAAGCTCGGCCGGAACTCCAGTTGGGTTTGGAACTCAGACAGTTGACTCCTTGGACTAGAACGGAGCTGTGGGCGAAGTGTTGTGGTGAAGATCCTCGCTGTCACCTCTTGAACGGTGGCGAGATCTGGCGGTAACCGATGGTCATGTGTGTGTAGTTTACACCCTTGCAAGGCTAACAAAACTATTCGAATAGCCGCGTCCGTGGTCATAGACTACTTGGAAAGCTGTGCTTGATTATTAGACAACTTGAATGGATACTTCTAAAACTCGCAAGATAAGCGTGAGTGCTATGGTGTGCTTCCTCGTGAGGAAGTCGAGGAAGTAACCATAGTGGTGTATTGGTTGGAGACTTGGTAGTGGACTTGTGTACACTTCTTACCTCAAGTCTGGTACTCGTAGTACAGGACTAGCCAAGTCAAAGCTGACACTTCTGCATGATGAAACCCCACCTGTCTTTACCTTGAAACTTGAGCATGAGTAGTGTAGTTCTGATGTAAGTCTTGCTGAGTACGACTTTGTACTCACGTTTGCTTATTCTATGTTTTAGATGAAAACCCAGGCCCCGATGAAGACACCTTCCTGAAGCTCGACGTTGACTAAGTTAGCATAGTCCCAGACAACAGTCTGGTCCCTCGTGGAAGGGCATGTATGTTTATAAGGCTTCTGTAAGCCATTTGTTAAACTTGTCTGTACTCAGACCTAATTTGCTTCCGTTGTATGATGTAATGTTGATCACAGACATGTGATCTTTGTATACTCTATGTGTAAGTCAATAAAGAAGTACTTTGTAGAGTTATGTGATGATACGTGCTGTTGATAATAGGCATGTGTGCTGCGTGTATGTTTATAACATGCATGTCTTAGTATGGGTTTTCGAGACCTTAGTTGTGATCTGGCTGGCGGTCTTTCATACACCAAGTGGACCTTAGATGTGCGCAGCTTGGGGCATCGCGATGCGATTGCTCGTGACTCTGTCACATGCATACTTTGTTGTATGATCGAGCCCGCCCTAGACCCCGACTAAGTGATCGGGCTGGAGTCTGTTTATGTAAGGGTTATGATTCAATCGATAACATGGTTGAGGCGACTTGTCTATGACTATGGGATTTCACCACCCATAATCATTTAGACTTGTGAGTGGGCGATGAGGACCCATCTCAGTTGATCATCCGGCCTGGATGGGATGCCCCTCACGTACGATGCTTTCCGAGAGTGTTCTGTGCTTGGCCTTGTCTTCTTAGACAAGTGGGTACGACTCTCGGCTCTCCATGTGATTGAGTTGTGACTGGAATTACATACGCATATTCCGGGTCCCGACAACTGTAGACCGGCGGGGACCTCTCTAATGACCAATAGGATGGGCCTCGGCGTGTCGGATAGCCTCGGTGGGGAATTCCCTAACAAGGTATACGCCACCCTGGAGATCCGAGCGTGCAGGCTGAACAATAGTGCACCCTTGTAGGGAGTTTGATCTATTCGAATAGCCGTGTCCACGGTAACAGGACGGTTTATGCTGAAGCCAGAGCCTACTACTACAAACTACTACTTTTAAACTGTTGGTTCCGGTTTCTCTACCTCGCAGGGAGTCGAGGAAGGGAACTCGGAGGCATTTATAATTGTTAGCTATTACAACTTACTATTATACAATGCTGCAACAACTTCTGCTGCATTGTTACTTTATGCTTTATATGAACTGTTGGCTGTTCTCTTCTCATGCTGCAAGACTCGTCGGAAGATGCTAGTCTTCGATAGGCCTAGCTTCCCTTCCTTATTCTGATTTTCTGCAATTCAGTGCACCATATATAGCCTCCCCTTTCTAATGATACAAATGCATACATGCTTAGTAGCGGACGTAAGACTCGCGGGTATGCTAGATACTCACCCTTGCTTTATCCCCCCCTTTGTTTTATATAACCGACCGGTTGCTACAATCAGACGTTGGAGCCTTGGAGTCTAGGAGCAGGAGATCCCCGATGCCGACCACCACAACGTGAAGATCCCCGATGCCTTCTACGACGTCGATTTCCCCGTCGACCAGGAGTAGTTCGGAGGTTCCCAGGCAGAAGACCTCACCTTTTAGATCGTTGTTGTTTTTGTGCTAGCCTTCTTAAGGCAGATCATGTGTACCTTGTGTCTTTACTCAGATACTATTGCTTCCGCTAATTTGTGCTCTCGAGCTGTTGTATTCGAGCCCTCGTGGCCCCTGGCTTGTATTAAACAACTTGTATTATTTTATTTGTAGAGTTGTATCGTGATATCTTACCGTGAGTCCCTGATCTCGATCATGTACCTTGCGTGTATGATTACTGTACACGGCTTGATTTTGGGGGCGTCACACAATCCTTGATAGCCCCTGCGCTTCCATCGAATGAAACTTCATCGCTGTTGGATCCGTTAACGTTGAGCCTGTTCCCTTTGTCCTATGGTACTTTGCTTGTCCAAGGTTCGATCGTCGGTATCCAATATACCTAGTTCATCCTCGTTACCGACAAACAAGTTTACTCGTTGCCGTGATATTACAACCCCGTGACCTAGTCACATGATTGCAATCTTTATGATGTAATATCACCGAGTGGGCCCAGAGTACCTATCGGTCACTCGGATGGATAAACCCCGCTTTGATCTATTTGCATACTCATCAATATATCTATTTTGGAATACTGAAAGTACACCTTTATGGAAAACATATTTTTGTCAGGCGGTGGATGCAAATCAAAGCATCCTAATAGATAACAATTACGTATGATCATCACGATCAAAGGATCCGGTCACTACGTTATAGTTATTGCAATGTTGAACTTATGTGACTTGATCACATTGCAACAACTCTTGTGGGTGTGTGTGTCCATCATATCATTCTCCCAATGAGATGACCTCATTGTCAACGGACTTATGTGTCTCCATGATCAGGAAACCTTGATCATCAATTGCCCAATGAGCTAGTATACTAGAGTTAACTAGGGACCTGGTTGTTTCATACCACACGTGTATTAATGTTTCCTCTTAGTACAATTATAGCACAGTATAAAACTTATTATGAACTAATGGAATATGCCAATAAACATATTTTATTTGCCTCTAGGGCACATTCCCAACAGTCTCCCACTTGCACTAGAGTACAAATAATCTAGTTGCATTTTTCTGTGGATCATAACTCCGTATCATCTATATGGTTATTGATCATGCTTGCTTGTGGAAAAGGTTGTATCAATGGTCTGGGTACCATTCAGATCCGTATGTCTTTTGCAAATCATTAATGTCACCTAGTTTGACATTACTTCATTATCCATTATAATGATGAGGTATATATATATATGGTGGCAGAGTGAGGTTTTGTTTTTTGTGTTTCAGAACTTGAACCAACATAACATTTATGGTCAATTTCACTTTCCGTTACAAATTAGAGATGTATCCTCAATTCTCCCCAGACTCTGAAGGATAAACTTAACTCTTTGTTCAATGATTTACTCATAAAGCATATCACAACATGTTCTTCTTACTAAGAACTTGGGCCACATTACGTCAAGTACAAAACTCTGGTTTTATATGAAAGAACCTATGACAGAGTCATAGAGGATGTAGCACATCCATTTCTTTCTTTCATTTAACCACTGTTCTTGTACTGAGATTAAGTCGATAATTCTGTTGGTTATACAAGTAAGAACTACCTTCTTGACTTGTCCCATTATGAACTCCTTCAGAATCTAATCTAGGAAAGTATTCCGACTCAATGTTATTAAACACATTAATCTATCTTAATTTATTTTCAATGCTTAATACTTATTCATCTTAATTTATGGAAGATTCAAATAATCATTAATACCAACTACACCATTCACAATATGTTATCCATATATGAGAATGTTGTCATGCTCCCACTCAAATATGTCAGCCACATATAAGATTAGGATGACACTCTCACAACTCCCACTAAAATATGTCAGTTACATATAAGACTAGGATAATAGGCCCATAGCTCCCACTCAAAATATGTTGTCTACATATTAAGTTTAGGAAACTATTAAGCTCCCACTCAGTTTCATGCAAATGCATGTTTCTCAATATTTTGGCTAAGTCCAAAATCACTTTGATCATCCATCAAATTGAGAATTTAGCTTACGAGATACTAGCATCCATATGTTTTCCAACATTCTTGTTGTACCAAATACAACACTTCTTCAAAATGCAGGATTTGAGGAAGTCACAGTATTGATAATAATTTAGATCAATCGTAGTGAATATCCCATTGACTCAAGCATCACTACACATTGTAGTCAACCTTTTGAATTTGTCAGAAACATTCTTTGTAACAAATCGATCTTGACGTCTTCTTTTGATGTTCACATTTATTCCTTATAACCATGAAGTTATTGGTAATATCAAGTAACCCTTTTACTCGATAAGATTCAAGTAATCTTAAATGTAACTCAATATAGGATTTCATGACTCATAGTCATATGTCGTACTTAGGTCCACCATCGCTTCTTCGTAGTTCATAGGTATGTCTTATTCCATTAACTTGACAAGTGAATCATGAATATCATTTTGCACAAGGGGAAACTATGTATTCTTGAATCCTACTTTGCTCAATAAAAGTTTTAACCACAAATTCATGATCATTATCATCAGTTTCTCCTCTAATTGTAGAGCTTTCTTCCGGAGCATGTTCGGTTGCGCTACTCAAACATCTGGAGGCAAGGTCAATTACCTTGGTTGAACTTTTACTTTTCTTCCATTAACACATTCATAAAGAACATTTCTTGACAAACACCAAAACACTTAGCAACACAAGTTTTGCTCTTTTGGTTCTAGTTGTGGAAGATGCATCCATAGTTGTCTAAGGGTACACTACAAAGATAATTTATCCTATAAATCAAGTTTCCTAGAAACCATGACACACTATTACATATATAGTGCTGGTTTCCACGAACTCAGATGGTTCCTTATATTGAAGTGAGTGTTTGAATATTAAACTAATAACTCTAAACAATAATAACGTAACTCGGTAAAAGATAACTTAAACCATACACTATTCAATAGAGTATGATTGTAATGTTCAGGCACATCAACAATATTGAAGTGGTCCAAGCATTGTAATTTGTGAAAAAACTTTCACAAGTCTTTATGCCCAAGGCTAACTCAAAACATTTGTCACTTTGATCAAATCATAGAGACTTGTCTTTCTTGTTAATTTGATATCCATCTTTATTCTGAAATCCTTTTGATCACATCAAAAATTATTTCAGAGTCATGTTTGTCTTCATTCTTAAATCCTTTGATCGCATCAAATTATTTTAGACTCATATTTCATTAGTAAATACACATATTCATCTAAGTCCACATATGAAGATCATGAAATAATGAAATTCACTACTTGCTGAAATACGATACATCACAATGTATGATATACAATAATAATCGCAAACTCTGTTTTACCATAATCCGAGGTTTCAACCATCTCACCTAAAAGGCATGGTTTGCATGTGTCAAGAGATCATGTATCTCAAGACTCCATCATACCATTCATGACTTAAACTGCAGTGTAATTATTAATTTCAAATAATTCTTGGCATTACAATATTTCTTATAAATGATCAAACTACTATCATCAATATAAGAATAACTTATTCACAGCCGTAATGTGACCATAAAAGATATCATTCATAAAAGGAGAACAACTGACTTGTTTCTCACTAATATGAATAATTTTCTTCGCGAGATGAAATACACACTAATAAAGTTCACATTCAAACGATCATAAATTTATTCATATATTAAACAAATGATAGATGTAGAGGGAGAGTGTTTTCGACCATCAACTATCTTGATTGTCGTCAGCACACATTGTCTCCTCGTCCCTTCCAAGACACTCTATGAGCAGAAAGTTCATGCATCAAATAATTAATCAACCGCAATTAGTGTGTTGTGGGGAAAGACATTTATAACTCGTATATCAAATATACTTTCTCCGTCAATGACTATTCTTGCATCGGTTCTACTTTTAAAATTCTCTACTTTAACCTTGACCTCATGACAGGTGAATGATTCTCCTTCATGACATAGTCTAGACACGGTCTTTGTAGCTGGGAGGAAGCGGATGCCACTTCCTAGTTATGGAAAAGTAACAAGTCATTCAGTAGTCCAAGTTGTACACAAGGTGTTCATGTATCTTATACATTTTCCAAGTGACTTTATCAGCAGGTTGTTCCTTCCACCATGGTTGTAAGAAACCCCGTCCATATACTCATATTCCATTACTCTGGTTTGTGACCTAGTGCATTCAAGTTCACCTAGCACGTCATCGTGCTAGTTAACATGCATTCACAATTCAGATTCCATAGAGTGAAGTATGGTGTATTGGATAGTCCTTCATAAGTCACGGTGAGTACGATACTCATCATCATCTTCCTTAATTACAGAGTTATCTGGTGTATCTCCTAGCAGTTCTCGTATTATGTTTAGCAAGTCATTACTAATAAGTATGTCTCTAACAGTGTTGGTAACAATCAATGAAGTAAGACCTGTTTACCTTAAGTTCTACATCACACTAAAATAGTTGTGGTTACAAACATTGGGTATGACATTATCTACAATGATATTTGCTAAGACATGAAGATTAAGTTCATAATAGGAGTTCATGTTTTAAAACAATTCTGGAACTCCCACTTAGACAAACATCCCTCATAGTTTATTCCGAGTGATTACACGATCCTTGAAGAACATACCTCCCCGATCGTCACGACCATCAGTATGTTGTCCAAGGTAGGCCATCATGCCAATCATATCAGCTATTTGACTCATGCTTGATCTTTTGATCTTGTGTCCCGAGGCCATATCTTCATATGCAAGGCTCGCCACAATAACCTTAGTGATTATATGCCGCATATGCAAGGCCATGTTTTTGGACATGCTAGGCTTGCTCCACCCAACTCATTTGAAGGTTAAAATATTTGACACCCGTGTGACACGTGATGTCTCCATAATGCGGATCTTTCCCGATGGTGCTTCACTAAGGAAGGACACTTTGTTGGATTAGTGAGGGATCATCCTATAATGCTACCATCGTATATCTAACATATTAGCAAAACATGATGCAACAATATAAATCATACTAACTATGATGCTGTAACATCCCAATTTTCTAAATTTGGATGTTAATAGATCATCATATGCATCTCATGCTGCTTCCACATCTTTCTGGAGTTTTAAATTATTTTTAAACATTTTTCAACAAATGGCAGTTCGCTGGAGAGGATATAAAAGGACTTATCCCCATTTTTAAATTGTTGAAAAATAGTTTAAAATATTTTTGGGAGACTTTTTAAATTTACTTCGGGGTTATAAATAATTGCTAAAAATATTTTGGGAATTTATTTATGCTCCGAAAAAGTTTTAAAATCAATTTCGGAGATTTTTGGTATTTTTAAAATGCGAGAAAAGTATTTAAAAATATTTAAAAATAAGTTGCAAAGTTTTTATTTTTATTTAATATTTTGGTAAAGCCAAAAATTCAATTTTATTATTTTAAAATGTTTGGTGAAGACGGAAATTAAAAATAATTATCTATGATTTTTCTAAAATTATTTTGGGCCTAATGGACTGTTCTGTTTTTTTTCCGCCTGACCGAATTTGTGTTTATTTCGGAATAAAAAAAAAGTTCCAGGGCGGGTTATATAAATGCCCGCGGGTCCGCGGATTAGGATTTCGCAAACCCGCACCCGCGGACCCGCAGCGCCGCCGCCGCCCGTTTCGCCGCCGTCAACTCCGGCGACCGCCAGAGCGCCGCCGCCCGTCGCCTCGCCGCCGCGGTAAGAGCCGCCGGCCACCCCGCGCTTCCCACCACCGCCACCTCGCGCGCCACGGCCGCCGCAGGCCGCTGCCGCGGCGCCGCCGCCGGCTGCTGGCCGTCGCGCGCCGCCGGCCAGCCGGCCGAGCCGCCGCCGCCGCCGGATTCCGGCGAGATCCGGTTTCGGATCCGCACAGGGACCCGATCGCTTTTTAATAGTTATTATATTTACAAATCGGTCCTTTTCGCAGTTTAGACCCCGAAATCGCACGGTACCGTTTTCGCGAGTACTTTTTAACCGTATTTGAATCGAGTGATTCCAGTTGCGTTGCGACCGTGACGAAATTTTCTAGCCAGTAGACTAAGTTTTACAGAAGTTTGAAGTTTTCAAATTTGAATCCCAAGCAGATCTAAATTTGAACTTCCGGTAGCCGTAACTTTTTAACGGTGCGCCCGTTTGCGCCGTTTCTTTTTGCGTTGGTTTTATTTTGTCGAGTACTTTAAGTTTATCTACTGTTAGGCAAGTTTTGCTACTGTTCTTTGTATGTGTATTACTATTTGTGCATGATTGTATTGAATTAATGTTGATTGGTGCTATGTTTGCTCGTATAGATTGTCCGGAGTGCGTCGCCTCGTTTTGTGAGGATTGTGACTGTCAGGAACAGGAAGAAGGCAAGTGATGCTTTGACCATACTCATACCTATATTTTCTATATGCATTATGTTAAGAATATCACCCTATTGCATGATAGGTAGTTTACTTTACTGTTGCTGCAAAACCAGTTAGGATAGCCACATGTCTTGACTTGTATTTGTAGATCAACCTAGCCGTGTTGTTACTTTATTGCTATGCTTTGTAGATGTGGTTGGGTTGTGAGAATTCATGGAGTGCATGTGCTATTTAATAATTTTTGTAGCAACTTTATAATAAATAGAAATCACTTCTGGACGGGCGGGTTGCATCCTGGTGGCTGTGCCTTGTCTAAGGACAGTGCCGGGGTTAAATGCACCCAATGGTTGTTATGGTGGTGAACCGGGTGCGACATGGTGTCTACCCTCTGAACGCAGTGGGCGCCGTCCAGGCTCAAAAAGATCAGACACACAATATTACTAGTAGCTTCCGTGTACAGCCACTGGCTATATGGGCTCTGGCTTAGCACGAGTACGTTGTGGGGAACCTGGCCCTGGTAGCTAGCTGATGTAGATGTGTGTTAGGTGTACCGGCTACCAAAGGGTGGAGGCAACCTCTTCGGAAAGTCTTTGTCTCAATATTCGGGTTGAGTCAAGTGGGGAACGTGTACAACCTCTGCAGAGCGTATAAACTGATCATGATTAGCCGTGTCCACGGTTACAGACGAACTTTGAGCAACTAGTCGGTACTGTTGTTGAATGATCTTGACAGATGAACACTTAATAATAATTTTGGTGGGAAAGAGTAGCATGGGTTGCTGTGTGTTTCAGGTAGAATTCAAGTTAAAATTTTGACTAGTTTAGTTCAGGAGAAAATTGGCTTTCTGCAAAACCAAAACCATAAGCCTTTCCTTTGACTCACCTTGCATGTAGTTGTAGGTCCTTTATATATACCTTTTCCGTGTCACTTGCCATACAAATTAGATGTACTGGCCCGTTGTCGGGCTGTAACCTTCGGTGTTACAGGTTTCTCAGACGACCAGTAAGGTGCGTTTAGGGTTGCGGGTCTACACTCAGCATGTTCGCATGTGGCTAATGATGGGACTCCACATTACTTGCTTTTTCTTCCGCTATATTTATGTTGAATAAGCTAGCCTTGAGCTATGCAACTTGTCATTTATTTTATTCTAGATCATACGTTGTAATAATGATGCACTTGTACTTTGATATACATCTATGATACTGTGTGTGCCAGGGAGTTCGATCCAGGGACTGGCACTTGAGCACGGAGACTTCAATTCTATGTGAATTGGGTCATTACAGATGCCCCCTGCAAATTAAAGTTTGGACGCCTCTACTTTATCTTTTGAAAGTTTTACGTGGATTCTAGGGCTTTCAAGATGGAACCGTTTCTATGCCTATAAACATACAACCAAAAAACTCAGCAATTGTCTCTATTACACCCCTGTCGGGGCCCTCCGTTGCAAACGTCTTCGCAAAGCTATTGTTAGAGAGACAGACACCCCCAAAGCCACTTATATGGTACACGCCATATGTCAAGCGTGGAACCAGTCTCACGTAAACACGTAAGGTTGGCCGGTGCCGCTTCATCAGGACATTGCCGCAATGCTAAACGAGTACACATGGGAGGGTAACAATTGGAGAATTGATGCCACATACTAGATGTGTTATATCCGTACAATACATCTACGCATAACCTGACTCTGATACCACTTTTGGGGTTCGGGGCAAAAAACAATGATTTTTCATAACCTATGAGACCCAAGCCCAAGACCTATGCAATGGAGATGCAAGTAACGGATGGAAATAGATCACATACTAATATGTAGTCCGTTAAGCGGGAAACGTTCCCACGTGAACGTGGTTGATGTAGTCGTACCGACAATCCACGATGCCACGCAGATCCACGATGACTCCAGTAGCCACCTGGTCCTTGTAGACCGATGAAGGAAGCCCATCGCAACGTTGTCGGTGAAGACGTCGCGATACGGCCAAGACGATGAAGGAGCACCACAAGTGTAGCGCCTCGCGGGATTACACACATACGATGTACCCGACGTTCCCTCCGGGCTCCGAACCAGAAGAGCAGCGAAAAGAAGATGGATTCGGATCCCGATTCCAGCAGCACGACGGCGTGCGTATGGTGGAGAAATCCCCAACCAAGTGTAGACTCCAAACAAGGGGAGTCCACTCAAGGAAGGAGAAAGGAGGAAGAGAGATGAGAACTTTTCTCAAAAATTCATGAAGAAAAAGGGCACCCTACCCCTTCTTATATAGGCCAAGGAGTGGGGGCGACCTCCCTCAACTTCCCATGTGGGACTAATCCCAAGGGAGGGGGGAGGCACACCAATAAGGGGATGGGCCCCTTTTTGGCGCCATGGCCCATGGGGGAAGACTCCCTCTTCCCCTAATGGGCCCTATGAGGCCCATGTTCCTTTTAATTCATTTTTAATTATATTTAATTATATTTTTATAATTAATTTTGTGAATTAAATAATAAAACATATTTAAACATTATTAAATAATACTTTGAACCTTTCAAAATACCTAGAACAATTTCTGGCCTCCACGGGAACAATTCAGTGTTCTCTCTTATTTCTAGGGTGATCCCGAATCAATCCTTATTGCGTTGAATACCCTTAAGTGTGACCCTACGGTCCGGGAAATAGTAGACATGACCAGACACTCTTTGACCAATGAATAATCAATTGGACCTGGTTACAATCCTTGATAGCCCCTGCGCTTCCATCGAATGAAATTTCATCGCTGTTGGATCCGTTAACGTTGAGCATGTTCCCTTTGTCCTATGGTACTTTGCTTGTCCAAGGTTTGATCGTCGGTATCCAATATACCTAGTTCATCCTCGTTACAGACAAACATGTTTACTCGTTCCCGTGATATTACAACCCCGTGACCTAGTCACATGAATGCAATCTTTATGATGTAATATCACCGAGTGGGCCCAGAGTACCTATCCTGACTCGGATGAACAAATACCGCTTTGATCTATTTGCATACGCATCAACATATCTATTTTGGAATACCCAAAGTACACCTTTATGGCCAGCATATTTCAGTCAGGTTGTGGATGGAAATCAAAGCATCCTAATAGATAGCAATTATGTATGATCATCACGGTCAAAGGATCTGGTCACTACGTTATAGTTATCGCAATGTTGAACTTATGTGAGCGATGACATTGCTACAGTTCTGGTGGGTGTGTGTCCATCATATCATTCTCCCAATGATATGACCTCATTGTCAACGAACTTATGTGTCTCCACGATCAGGAAACCTTGATATCAATTGCCCAATGAGCTAGTATACTAGAGTTAACTAGGGACCTGGTTGTTTCATACCACACGCTTAATATAGTTATAGCACAGTATAAAAATTATTATGAACTAATGGAATATGTCAATAAACATATTTTATTTGCCTCTAGGGCACATTCCCAACAAAAGTGGGCTTCCTAGAAACCATGACACACCATAACATATATAGTGTTGGTTTCCACGGACTCGGATGGTTCCCTATACTGAAGTGAGTGTTTGCATATTAAATTAATACCTCTAAACAATAATAACATAACTCGGTAAGAGATAACTTAGACCATACACTATTCGATAGAGTATGATTATAATGTTCAGGCACATCAACAATATTGAAGTGGTCCAAGCATTGTAATTTGTGAAACAACATTCACAAGTCTTTATGCCCAAGACTAAAACAAAACATTTGTCACTTTGATCAAATCTTATAGACTTGTCTTTCTTGTTAATTTAATATCCATCTTTATTCTGAAATCCCTTTGATCAGATCAAATTATTTCAGACTCATGTTTGTATTCATTCCAAAATCCCTTTGATCACATCAAATTATTTCAGACTCGTGTTTCATTAGTGAATACACATATTCATCTAATGTCCACATACAAAGTTTACGAAATAATGAAACTCACTACATGCTGAAATATGATACATCACAATGCATGATATACATCAATCATTGCAAACTCTGATTTACCAGAATGCAAGTTTTTAGTCATCTCACCTAAAGAGGCATGGTTTGCATGTGTCAAGAAATCAAGTATTTCAAGACTTCATCAAAAAAATTCACGACTTAAATGGTAGTGTAATTATTAAGTTTGGATGATTCTTGGCATGGCAATATTTCTTATAAATGATAAAACTACTATCATCAATATAAGAATAACTTATTCATAACGGTAATTTGACCATAATAGATATCATTCATAAAAGGTGAACAACTGACTTGATTATCACTAATATGAATAATTGTCTTAGCGAGATGCAAGACACACTAATAAAGTTCACATTCAAACGATCATAAATTTATTTGTATATTAAACAAATGATAGATGTAGAGGGAGTGTGTTTTCGACCATGAACTATCTTGATTGCCGTCAACACACATTGTCACCTCATCCCTTCCAAGCCACTCCTTAAGCAGTAAGTTCAAGCATCGAATATTTAATCAACCGCAATCAGTGTTTTGTGGGGAAAGACATTTATAACTCGTATATCAAATTTACTTTCTCCATCAATGACTATTCCTTCATTGGTTCTACTTTTAATGTTCTCAACTTTAACCATGACCTCATGACAGGTGAATGATTTTCCTTCATGACATAGTCTAGACACAGTCTTTGTAGCTAGGAGGAAGCGGATGCCACTTTCCAGTTATCGCAAAGTAGCCAGTCATTTAGTAGTCCAAGTTGTACATAAGGTGTTCATGTATCTTATACACTTTCCAAGTGACTCTCTTTGCAGGTTGTTCCTTCCACCATAGTTGAAAGAAACGCAGTCCATATACTCATATTCCATTATTCTGATTTGCGACAAAGTGTTTCAAGTTCATCTACCACGTCATACGTGTTGATGTCGTTTAACACACACTTGCAATTCAGATTTGATTGAATGAAGTATGGAGTATTGGACAGTCATTCATAAGTGACAGTGAGTATGATACTCATCGTCATCTTCCTTAATTACGGAGTTATCATGTGTATCTCCTAGTAGTTCTCATATCACGTTTAGCAAGTCATTACTAATGAGTATGTCTCTAATGGTGTTGGTACACGTCAATGAAGGAAGACCCATCTACCTTAAGTACTTCATTACACTAAAAGAGCCATAGTTATAAACATTTCGGGTATGACATTGTCTCCAATGATATTTGCTAAGACATGAAGATTAATTTCATAATATGTGGAGTTCAATTTTAATTAATTCTAAAACTCCCACTTAGTAAAACATCTATGAAATTTACTAAACGATTACACAATCCTAGAACCTCATACCTCCCCCTATCGTCACAACCATCAGTATGTGGCTAAGGTAGGTCATCATGCCAATCACATTAGTTATGTGACTTGTGCTCGATCTTTCGATCTTCTGTGTTCCAGGCCCGCATCTACATATGCCAAGCCTGCCAATCTGATCTTAATGTTAGATACTTAGCAAGGCCATATCTACATATGCTAGGCTTGCCAAACCCAACCTCATGCGAACGCCGTTTATTATGTGTGAGACCAATGTATGGAATGTCGGCCATAAGGCAGATCCTTCCAGGCGGTGCCCATTAAGGGAGAACACAATGTTGGTATTGTGAGAGATTGTCCTATTATTATACCGTCCTTATATCTAGCATATTAGCAAAACATGATGTAAAACAATAAATCATACATGCTATGATTCCCCCTGACATGCAAATTATAGTTAAAACGCCTTCTACTTTATCTTTTGCAAGTTTTACGTGGCTGCTAGGGGTTTCGAGAAAAAAACCGTTTTCTATCCTACGAAAACAAGCCAAAACACCAAACCCGCAATTGTATCTATTACACCCATGTTGGTTCCCTTTGTTGCAAACGTCTTCGCATCACTAATGTTAGAGAGACAGACACCCCGGTCACTTATATGGTACAAGCCATATGTCAAGCGTGGAACCAGTCCTGCGTAAATGCGTAAGGTAGGTCGGGGCCACTTCATCAGGAACTTACCGCAATTGGAGAATTGATGCCCACATTCTAGATGTATCATATCCATACAATACATCTACGCATAGCTTTGTTCATGATACCGCTGTTGGGGTTCGGGGCAGAAAACAATTTTTTTTCATAACCTACGAGACCCAAGCCCAAGACCTATGCTATGGTGATGCAAGTAACGAATGGAAATAGGTCACATACCAGTATGTAGTCCGTTAAGCGGGAAACGTTCCCGCATGAACGTGGTTGATGTAGTCATACCAGCAATCCCCGATGCCGTGCAGATCCATGATGACTCCAAAAGCCACCCGATCCTTGTAGACCGATGACGAGATTGCGTCCCCGTCGGAACATTGTCGATGAATATGGCGATACGGCCACGACGATGAAGGAGAACCACAATTGTAGCGCCTCGCGGGATTACACACATACGTTGTACCCGACGTTCCCTCCGGGCTTGGAACCAGGCGAGCAGCGGAAAGAAGATGGATTCGGATCCCGATTCCAGCAGCACGATGATGACCCACAACTGTAAGGGATCTATTGCAGCGTTTTCGATAAGTAAGAGTGTCGAACCCAACCAGGAGCGAAAGGTATTGATAAGTGATTTTGGACAAGGAAAAACTGCAAGCACTGAAACATAACTTTTTAGGGGTTTTCGGTATAAGCAACAATAAGATAAAAGCAAGCAAAGTAAATAGTGCCGAGGAGCAATAGGTGGCCCAATCCTTTTGAGCAAAGGATAAGCCTGGAAACTGAACTTATAAAGACTAAAGCGTTCTTGAGGACACATGGAGAGGTAGTCGTGTGCTTTCGCCGTATTCCGCATTGATAACATGTTTTGTGTTGATAAGTGTTGAGTGGGTGGATCTAAGCTAGCACACCTTCTAGACTAAGATAAGTGCACTCTTATGATTAAACAACTTGCAAGCATCCGCAAATACAAGATAGAAATTAATGCAAAGCTTAACCACAACAATAAGATCAAGGATCCATTATTCCCTTGTGCAAAAGTGTGCAAACTGGGGTTCAAGTTTCTTTCACTCCGACAACCCACCGTAAGCATTCTTTATACACAATGTATTCCCCTAGGTCCTTAATAAGGCGAAGTGTTGAGTGTTCGACTCACACAACACCACTAGGAAAATAACAACACAACTTAAATATCAAACAACACATATTACCCCAACATCATATGACTACTAACAACAAGACTTTTCCCATGTCCTCAAGAACTAAAGTAACTACTCACAAGACATAAAAGAGATCATGATCAGAGGTGATAAATAGGTGGTAAAAAATATGGTCACAACGATATTTCTCCAACAAAACTCAATAGCATTCACCACAAAGTAGTAATCAACACCAGTAGAGTAGAGAGGATAGATAGTATGAGTTACAACGCAAGTTGAAATTGTGAGATGAGATTGGATGAAGAGGAAGATGGTGCTGATGTCGATGATGATCTCGATGATGCCCGTGACGATGGTGATGACGATGGCAATGATATCCCCTTCCGGGAGGTGATCTCCTCGGCGGAATCTGCCCGCCGGAGATAGGTTTCCGCCACGGAGCGGCGGCGGAACTCCGTAAAAACTCCTCTTTTTAGGGTTTTCGGATGACGAAGAGTATATAGGCCAGAGAGGGGAGCCTGGGGTGGTCCCAGGGTTCCAGGCGCCCTCCCGGAGCGGCCAGGGTGGGGGCCGCGCTAGGTGGCCGCCTGGCACCCTGTGGCCCCCCTCTGGTCCCTCTTTTGCGTGTCTTCGTCAATCCTCTCAAAAACACCCCCCGTAGATTTTCAGGTAATTTGGAGGTGTTCTTCTTCAGCAACTCAGCGTCCACTTTTTACCGCTAAATCCTGCGTTTGCTGCTTCGGCACTGGAAAGTTGCAAACTGTGTAAAACAAGCCAAAACAGCATAAGAACATCACCGTAATGTGAAATATATCAATGAATAAGGACTAATTAGGATATAAAATAGTGATGCATTTTGGACGTACCAACTCCCCCAAGCTTAGGCCTCGGTTGTCCCCAAGCGAAAACTGAGGTCGGTAAAGATGTCAACAAGTTTAGAGAGTGAAGTGTCGATAAATAGAATACGGACAAGAAGCATCATGATTTCTTCACCAAACTCAAACATCCTCAACAGCAATCTTCAACTCATAAGGCCCTTATGAAAGAGTAATAACAATTATAATCAAGAGTAGGGCTAAGGAAACTCATCAAATCATGGCAAACATGTCCTTTGGTCAAAGAACAACTATTAGCTTTTACTTTTGCTCTTTCTTTTTATATTTTGATGTGATCAATTGAAGCTTTTGAAAGAACATGCTTTTAGAAACGAAGTGAAAATGTTAAGACAAAGGAAGATGTTTGCTTCGGCCAGGCTTAACAAACAACTTACTTATAAATGATAATGTCAACAAGGATGCGGTATGACAGATCTTAATGCAGCTTTATATGAATGAATCCTTGTCACATCAAGTGTCTGCTCTCTTTAAGAATAGAAAGAAGTAGGAATAACTGACTCAACTTAAAACTAAAAGACAGGCCCTGCTCTAGGGAAGTAGGGAAAAATCATGTGATGTCCTTAAATCAAACAGAATGAACACAAGTTTTGAGAGGTGCATGATTTGTCAACGAATGCTAATAGATAACTCAATTACTTCTTAGATTGGACAAGTTTCGAGGAACGGCTCCCACACGGGGACGATCACATCCCCGCAATCTTCTTTGTTTATCACTGCCAAAGTTTTCTGATTTCTCATGAACAAAGTGTGAAGGAGGGTTTGTTTGTTGTATTATCTTTTGTGAGCTGGGCGCACTCATGCCAATTCCTCCTCGTATTAGGGGTTTGCAGATAGACATGCAATCCCGGGATAAAACTTGTCCAACTTAAGAAGATCATGAATTAACTACTACTTCCTCATGAGCTAAAACAGGGGCACAAAATGGAATATTTTGTACATTTAAGGATAACACATAAATTCTATACTTTAGGAGTGGTAGTGGAATACAACGAATAGGAAGGTATGGTGGACTCATATGGGAGATATTGGTTTCAAGGTATGGATGCACAAGCAGAATTCCGCTTAGTACAGAGGTTTGGCTTGCAAAGGCTTTGAGAGAACAGGCAATTGATGATGACTTGGATGAAAAGCAATATAAGGCATAAACATTAAAATAAGCATAGCACATCAAGTTGTCTTCCTTGTCAACATAACACTTCAAGCATAATAACATAAAGGTTTTGGCTATGTCGCTACTTTGAGAAAATCATGCTTGTTGTTATGACCAAAGCTTTGTTTGCCAAGATTAAATAAAGTTTTCAAAGCCATACCTGATATAAGGTCAATACTCCCCATAAGAATCATCATAAGGTCGATTGCGTGAAGAGAATACCGAGTGAATCGAAGGAATCAATAGACTTCTCATTAATATTCCATCATAGATGACTCCACACTCAAGGATACATAACTCCCCAAAAAAGAGTGATATACCTCAATGCAAACACCTATTTTATAAGATAACTTCCCTAGAAATGATACGACTCTACTTGACTCTAAAAGACAAAGATAAAGATAAAGATACCGGGCACTCCCCCAAGCTTGGAACAAGCTAAGGGGATGCCATTACCCAAGGATATTTACTCCTCATTCTTGTTCTTGTTGATCACGTACTCTTTGGCGAAGCGCTTCCAAGGCAGAGGTTCTCCAGTCTCAAAGGACATTCCCGTCTCCAGGATCCTGCACTCAGCACCCAAACCTATGCGTAAGAACTTAAGTTCATACTCACAGTTCTGGTTTTGCAAATCATAGATCTATGCTTGAAGCTCATAAATTTTTTCTTCTAGTGCGGTCAAACTTGACCACATCTCCTTCATCTCCTTGTGGGAAGCCTATATTTCGTTCATGATGTCGAAGTTAGCTTCAACACCACGCTCCACCATCTTCTTGAACTTGAAGACCTCATGTTCCATCTCGTTCAGCCGCTCCTCGGTGCTCCCTTCCTTGACTGGTCCCTTCAGATCCTCCTTGTGGAGCTCACCATCCTCCACACGAAGGATCTGGGGGTGCTTCTTCACCTCAGCGAGGTAAGGGTTGATGAAGTTGACGACGAACTTGTCCTTGGGGGAACTTGGGGAAGCCATGGCACCTAGGTCTAGCTGAAAGATTTTATGGCAGAAACAGATCGAAAAGAAAACACACGAAATCGCGAGATACGTTGCCCGAACAATCCGGGAAAATATATAGAAAAAATTTCTGCACAGAAAGGAAGGTAACGAGCCAAAGTGGGATCGGAGACGGACTCCTGGGTGCCCAGGCGGCCTCCCGGCGTGGCCAGGGGGTAGGCCGCGCCAGGGGGGGGCGCCTGGGCCCCTAGGAGCTTGTCTCCGGCTCCACTTCGTCCTAAAATTTTCCTAATTTTACAAAAACTCATAATACGGGATATTTATGGCGGTTCGCGATGTTTCCTTACCGTAATACATACCTTTCCTTATTCTGCTTCTGCTGGAGTCTGAAACGGGGCTGCAACATGTTCTTCTTGAGTTGTTGTGTATACCAAATCCACATCAACATTGACAGGGTCTCCTGCTATGTAATGTTTAAGTCTTTGCCCATTCACAACTTGAGGTTTAGTGCCTTCGAAATTGTTAATCTTGATTGCACCCGAGTGGTAGACTTCCTCAATATGAAATGGCCCTTCCCACCTGGAAAGTAGTTTACCTAGAGAGAACCTGAAAAGGGATCTAAACAACAAAACTTTATCACCAACATTAAATTCACGGTTCAGAATCCTCCTATCGTGCCACTTCTTTACCTTTTCCTTGAACATTTTAGTGCTCTTGTAAGCTTCACTTCTCACTCATCTAGAGAATTCAAGTTCATGAGACGTTTTTCACCAGCTAACTTCGCTTCAGCATTAAGCTCTCTAACAACCCAGAAAGCTTTGTGTTCTAATTCTAATGGCAAATGGAAAGCCTTGCCATAGACCATCTTATAGGGAGACATGCCCATGGGGTTTTTGCAAGCAATTCTATACACCCACAAAGCATCTCCTAACTTATTTGACCAATCTTTTCTATTTCTATTAACTGTCTTCTGTAAGATCAACTTGATCTCTATATTGTTGAGCTCAACTTGCCCACTAGTTTGAGGGTGGTACGGTGAAGCAATTCTATGATTGACATTGTACTTGGCTAAAGCTTTTCTATAAGCTCCATGCGTAAAGTGTGAACCCCCGTCAGTCATGAGGTACCTGGGTACTCCAAACCTAGGAAAAATTACACCCTTGAGCATTTTCAAAGATGTCTTCTGATCAACACTTTCAGTGGGGATTGCCTCTACCCACTTGGTTACATAATCCACAACAACTAAAATGTGAGTGTACTTGTGCGAGGGAGGAAAAGGACCCATAAAATAAAAACCCCAACAATCAAAAGGCTCAATCACTAGAGAGTAATTCATAGGGATCTCATTCCTTCTACTAATATTAAAAACTCTCTGACACTTATCACAGGATAAGACATAATTTCTAGCATCCTTAAAGAGGGTAGGCCAATAAAACCCTGTTTGAAGAACCTTATGTGCGGTCCTCTCACCAGCATGATGTCCTCCATATGGACTATCGTGACATTGTCTGAGAATGTCCTTCTACTGTGTTCTGGTATGCATCTCCTCACGATCCCATCTGGACCTTCTTTGAAAAGATGTGGGTCATCCCAAAAGTAATGCCTCAAATCGTGGAAGAACTTCTTCCTTTGCTAAACTGTTAAACCTGGAGGCAAAAACTTTTCTACGATAAAGTTAGCATAATATGCAAACCAAGGATCGGAGAGAGATTGTACTTTTACAACAGCTAGCTGTTCGTCTGGAAAACCATCATTGGCTGGAATGGGATCATGCGGTATATCTTCCATCCTTGAAATATTATCCGCCACCGGGTTGTCTGCTCATTTCCTATCGACAATCTGCAAATCAAATTCTTGAAGAAAGAGTACCCATCGGATGAGTCTGGGTTTGGCATCCTTCTTCTCCATAAGATACTTAATGGCAGCATGGTCAGTATGAATAATAATCTTAGAATCAACAATATACTGCCTAAACTTATCACAAGCAAACACTACTGCTAAGAATTCCTTCTCAGTAGTAGCATAATTCTTTTGAGCACTATCAAGGTTTTTGCTAGCATAATATATAACATTCAATTTCTTATCAACCCTTTTCCCTAAAACAGCTCCAACAGCAAAATCAGTAGCATCACACATAATTTAAAAAGGTAAATTCCAATCAGGTGGTTGTACTATAGGAGCGGTTATTAAAGCTTTCTTAAGAACTTCAAAGGATTCCTTACAATCTTCATAAAAAACAAAAGGAACATCCTTCTGGAGAAGATTAGTGAGGGGTCTTGAAGTCTTAGAAAAGTCTTTAATAAATCTTCTATAGAACACATCATGACCGAGAAAACTAAGAATACCTTTGATGTCCCTTGGATAGGGCATCCTTTCAATTGCTTCGATCTTGGCCCTGTCCACCTCAATTCCCCTCTCAGAAATCTTGTGGCCAAGAACAATTCCATCGTTGACCATAAAGTGGCACTTCTCCCAGTTAAGCACCAAATTTGTCTCCTCACATCTTTGCAAAACTTTATTAAGGTTGTGGAGACAATGGTCAAAAGATGTTCCATAGACGGAGCAATCATCCATGAATACCTCCACAATTTCTTCACAAAAACCATGGAAGATAGCAGACATACACCTTTGAAAAGTAGCAGGGGCATTACATAAACCAAAAGGCATACGCCTGTAGGCATAAGTACCATAGGGACAAGTAAAAGTGGTCTTCTCTTGATCAACAATATTAACATGAATTTGAGAGAAGCCAGAATAACCATCAAGATAACAAAAGTGAGTATTTTTGGATAACCATTCAAGCATTTGGTCGATGAACGACAACGGGTAGTGGTCCTTCCTGGTTGCCTTGTTCAGCTTCCTATAATCAATACACATTCTATATCCAATAATAATTCTCTGAGGTATTAGTTCATTCTTATCATTAGGAACCACAATTGTTCCTCCTTTCTTTGGAACACAATGAACCGGGCTTACCCACTTACTATCAGATATAGGGTAGATAATACCTGCGGCTAGAAGCTTGAGAATCTCAGTCCTTACAACATCCATCATTTTCGGATTCAACCATCGTTGATGATCAACAATTGGTTTAGCATCAGGCTCAAGGTTGATGGTATGTTGACAAATAGATGGACTAATCCCCTTAAGGTCATCAAGGGTATAGCCAATTGCACCTCGATGTTTGCGAAGTACTTCCAATAGTCACTCTTCTTCATACCCTGAAAGGTTAGAATTGATAATAACAGGATATACTTTCTTTTCATCTAAATAAGCATATTTGAGCGTATCAGGAAGAGGTTTAAGATCAAACACTGGATCTTCTTTTGGTTTCGATAAAATTCCCAAAGGCCCAACTGGAAGGTTGTGCTTTAGGATAGCAGGTTGTCTTAAGAATATTTCGTCCAGCTCATTCCTCTCCTGCATATGCAAATCATTCTCGTGGTCCTCCATATATTGCTGCAAAGGATCATTAGGAGGAATAGCAATGGAAGCAATATCTTCAATAATCTTATCGTTACTAGGAAAATTAGTACCACGAGGCTGCTTAGAGAACTTAGAAAAGTTAAATTCATATGGCTCACCATTGAATTCAACAGAAACTTTACCTTTTTGCAATCTATTATAGCTCCACAAGTTCTGAGAAAAGGTCTACCGAAAATAATAGGAAAAAAATTATCCCTTACTGAACCAAGTACTAGAAAGTCGGTAGGATATTTTACCTTTCCGCATAAGACTTCAACGTCTCTCACAATACCGATACGAGAGATAGTTGCTCTGTTTGCAAGATGAATAGTAACATCAACTTCTTCAAGTTCACAAGGTGAAATCTCACCTATGATCTCTTGATTAAGTGAATACGAGATAGTGTTGGATATATGCTCTAGAGGCAAATAATATATGATTATTCCAATATATCTAAGCAAGTTCATAACCAGTTTCATACCGTGCTAGAACTGCATCAGTGAAACAATGATGCAGGTGTGGTATAGAAACCCCAGAGTTCCTAGTTAGCCTCTACATCGATAACTAGTTCATGGTCAACATGATGGTCGTGGTTTCGCGATCATGGACAATTAAGTCTCTTGACTATGAGGTCACCTCACTGGCTAAGTGACGTGATGAACATTACCCAAAGTAAGCATTACAGCATGATCAAATCTTGTGAAGGTTCAGTGTTGTAATTACAGAACGTGGTAGACCGTTCCTTTGACCGTGAGTACGTGCATAATCACTATCTTCCCGGATGCTTTGACTTACATCCCACCACCTGACTGAAATATGCGGGTCATAACGGTTGTATCTTAGGTATTCCGTGGAGATAGGTTGAGGAGTATTGTTTACAAGAGCGGGATTTGTCAATCCATATAATGGATAGATACTCGGGGCCCACTCGGTGAGATTCCATCCATGAAGCTGCGCAACGTGTGACTGGGTCACGGGGATGAATATCACGGGAACGAGTGAATGAGGATTTAGTTCGGAACGAGATTGAACCAGACATAGGATGTCATTGATCGAATCTCGGAACAATCCAGTATCGCTGACAAAGGGAATGCTATATGGCGTAAGGTCCAATCGGTGTTGATATCCGGAATGCAGAGGGGTCATTATGGGCATCCAGGTCCCGCTGATGATCATTGACTGTTGCCTCTGCTCGGTCATGACTGGAGTGTTCTCGGACCGTAGGGTAACACACTTAAGGGCTCGATGAAATCGGAGACCTTTTCGGAACCATCGGAGCAACCAGAGAATAAGGGAGACAATATCGGAGGAGTACCGTATTGAACCGAAACAAGTTCGGAGTGATCCGGAAGAGTTTCCGGAGCACCGGGAGATGGAATAATATGTTTTAGTTATTAATTAATTGAATTAATAATTAAAATCATTTTATTTCTAATTAATATGTGCTATGGGCCTTAGTGGAGAAAAGGCCCATTAAGGAATTAAAGGGAAAAGAAAAAAGAAAAGAAAAAGGGGGGGGGGAGGCGCCATGGGCCCTAGGGCCCATGAGGGGTGCACCCCCTCTCCCCCCTTGGCCGGCCACCCCCCTAGCAAAGGGTTTAGTCCCACATTGCTAGGGGAGGTGGGTTGACTCCCTTCCCCAGCCTATATAAAGACAGGCAGGGTGCACGTAATTAATACACAGAAATTCGTGAGAAAATAAATATAACTCCGAATTGAGATCGGTTTTTTCCGGTCTCCTCCCCTCTCTGGTCTCTTCCATGGTGGGCTCCCTAGTGTGAGCCTGTAGTGGAATTGAGACCTCTCTGCTAGAATCGGAGGCCGTCGTGCTGCCGAAGCTTCGTCCGGAGGTCTGCTTCCGCCCCTCCGCTGGATCGGAGAACGGAGGTCGTCATCGAGTCTCGTACGTGTGCGAGTACTACGAGGTGCTGCACGTGTGGCACTACACCCATCCGGGTGCTCAACACAGCCAGGGGGCTGTGAAACTTGATCGGCTACATCAACCACGTTTGCGGGAACGTTTCCCGCGCAACGGACTACACCCCGAGGTATGTTATTTCCGCACTACTATCTGTTACGGTAATACGGCTAGCTAGATCTTGGGTTAAGGGAACGCTAGTTAGAAAAATTTGTGTTTTCTGCTGCGAACCCCGACAGTGGTATCATGAGCTAGGTCTATGCTTAGTATTACTGTACGGATAGAACACATCGGGGATGTGGGCGTTGATTGTATGATTGTTACCCTCCCACGTGTACTTGTTCACATCTGCGGCATTGTTTGATGAAGCGGCCCCCGACCGACTTTACGCGTACTCTTACGCGAGACTGGTTCCACGCTTGACATACGGCTTGTACCGTATAAAGTGGCTAGGGGGGTGTCTGTCTCTCTACTTTAGCGGATGTGGCATTTGCAACGGAGGGCCCCGTGCGGGGTGTAATAGAGACAATCGTATGGTTGACGTTGTGGTTGACTCGTAGGTTAAAACCTGTTTTAACTATGAAAGCCCTAGCAGCCACGTAAAACTTGCAATATACAACTAGAACGTCTAAACCTTGTATTGCAAAGTGGGGGCTATCGTTTGTTTGTTTGTGATGTAGTGATAGCTTTTGCTATGTGTTACTAGTAAGTAGTAATCGTCATCATAAAACAAACTAAAATGGAGACACTGTAGACTTAGTGTTCCATAGCCCAGACATCTTAAAACTTGCTAGTATAAGATACACGACGGTAGCATGTGATAAGATGATCCCTTAACAAAGCCAAACATAAGTATTCTACCGAAGTGTGCACCACCTGGAAGGTTCTCCCATATGGCTTGATGCTCCGTACATACCGGAGTTTTCCTACATATTCAATGGAGTTCGCATGAGGTTGGGTTCGGCAAGCCTGGCATATGCAAATATGGCCTTGCTGAGCAGCATATAACATGGAGGTTAATTTGGCGAGCCTAGCATATGCAGATATGGCCTCGGAATACTAGAGATCGAAAGATCGAGCATGAGTCACAGTATATATAAGATAATGTGATCGCACAAGTTGTTGTCTACCTTTGAAACTGACCCGTCGGCCGTGTGATATTCGAGGTCGGGCAGTGAATCTGGATCATGTAATCACTAAAACTTCTTAGGGATGAAATGTTTTAGTGCGAGCTCATATGATTATATGAACTCATTTGTTGTGAACTAGTCTTAATTGTGTTCCTTGCAATTATGTTTGTAGAAAATGAATGCACTAGAGCAACGTGAACTATCTTTCTTCATGGAAGGTGAAAGACTTAGAGAAAATGGGTCAAACTTTGCTGATTGGTATTCACGCCTTAGGACGTCGCTCAAGAGAGCAGACATCTTGTTTACAATAGAAATGCATGTGGAAGAACATCCGGACGATGATGTTGGCGATCAAGAGATACTTGATCATTATGCTCGCCGACAGAAATGCTCCGTAGTCAGGAATGTCATGTTCTTCAGCATGTCAGAGGAGTTGGGCATATAGTTACAGGACACTGGCCCATCTGACATGATGGACACGCTAAAGACAATGTTCGTACGTGAGTTCAGAATTGCCAGATTTGAGTTAGAAAGCAAGTTTCTATCTACAAAGATGGAAGAACGCACAAGCCTTGATGATCACTTAGACAGGATGCATGAGATGTACCTGACCCTAGTGGAGGACTATGAATATTGGACAATGAACGAAAGCACCACGGAAGAGTTTGCAATAAATACATTATTGCACTCACTCCCTCCGAGTTATGGTGATTATGTTCATAGCTATGTCGGAAGAGGAGCTAATATGAGTCTCCAGAACTTCATGACTGATCTCTTGACCACGGACATTGATCCTTTCGAGGATGCAGAAGTCATCGATGGAGAAGGTATATACTTGATATACTTTATAAATGTTTACTCCCTTATACAACAGATGCAGTAAATGAGTATTTGATACTTATTCTGTTTTATGAAAACAGGACCTGCTGTTGCATGGACGGGAAGAGGTGAAATCGAGGATTGATGGATATCAAGTCAGTTGATGGCCAGCATGGATTCCACCGAGACATCTATCATAGGAGATACTTAGAGTATTAGATAAATCTTATGTAATCATTATAGTATGAACACTTAGTTGTGTGTCTTGCATCTCGCGAGACAAAGTTATTCATGTAATGAGACAAGTCAGTTGTTCCATCTCTATGAATAAAAGTGTGCTTATACTTTGATTACGTCTTGATTTATGATATGATAGAAAGCATTTATAATACTACTATTATTGTCAAGAAATATTCAATGTTTAATGATAAAGTTGTCTTGATTACAACAAGTCAAAGATTTGATTGCATGAGGTGACTTCATAACAGATGAATTCATTAAATGTATGATCTATTAACTTGTGAGTTCATTATCGAATGAAAATCATAACTTGATTGCATGAGATGGATTAGATACACGATCTATGAACCTCTGCAATAAATATAATCATGACAAGGTTCTAGCAAGTAGAACTTGTGCCAATCATTATACATAAATGATGTAGAATGGGCATGTGAGTTATCATTAAAGACTTCATATGATTAAATTGAAAGTTGTATTCAATTGAGATCATAAAACTGAGATCTGGGAATCACAGTGAGAAGTGTGAATACAAGGATACATATCACTACGCTACGATCCGAAGTGATAAGTATTGATATTGACATAATGGGAGACTTGTGGAAGTTGTACCACAAACTACGATGGAAGTTGAAAGTGCTAGACTACTTAAACCATTCGTAGTCATACTAAACCGTAGTATGGTCTAAACGTTCTTTCCCCTAGCACTATAGTTATTGTCGAATAAGATTGTTTAATTCATTAAGTTAAAACACCCACTTCATGAATAGGAAACCATCCTGATTCTAAACGAGACATGATAGCTCCATAACTGATGGTGTTATAAGGTTTCTTAAAAGAAAGAATTTCTTTGTAATAGAACTACGAGCAATTGAAATTACATATTCTCCCCGAATAGCAAAATTTGTGTTGCTTAATTGGTAATACGAGAAAAGTATCTCGACACAGATCCAATGGGAGATAATGGAAACTTTGACCGGGGTATTGGACCTTGCCTTCAGAATATCAGAGTATTGCAACGGAAGCTTGTTCCGCTGTAATGACACTGCATAAGGAAGGATATGCCAAAGATGATTGATCTTGGTATATGAGTTGAAGCCATTGTTGAATTTAGAAGGTTATCATGAATACGTTCTGTACAGAACAATAATCATGAGTCTTCTTAATAAAACAATAGGGAATAATATTGCTTGAAGACACAAAGGAATGGTGGTAGCCTAGAACACGAGGAGAAATGAAATAATATTGAGTTACATTAAGGATGGCTCACGTCCCGTGAAATAAATCGGTTATTTCATATTCTCGACAAACTGGAGAGTTATTGAGAATAATGTAATGGACATAAGGCACTATTTGGTTATGACCAAAGTTCAATGGTGATTGACTACGGAAACGTAGGAATGCTTTAATCAATAAAATATTTCATTTAAACTACGATGGACCATAGCCTGAAATTGCATCTCAGTCAAATTTGGAATTTGAAAGGGAATTGTAATGGGCAAGACGAAGGTTACTTCGTTAAAAGGATGGACTATAGTACCTCAAGACAGGAACCCTCAACCTTGATTTGATCAAGTGATTTTGTGATGACCAAAATATTGAGTGGGCCTGCAGTTCCGTGAAACTGAGTGGGAGCTTTGAAAACTTCCCAGAAACTTAGAATGCGAAGGGCATTTTCTGAGTGGGAGCTTTGGAAGCATTGTCATTATGTGAGACATATTGAACAATAAAATGACTTGATGAAAGCTGAACCACAAATATATGAGCATATGATGGATATATTTGAGTGGGAGCATGATCATTGTCTCAAACATATATGCGTTGATATGTGTGAAGAATGATCTCATATGTATATATATGGATATGCATTGATTGTGTACATAGAGAACCGTCTCATATACATATGTGCATTATGATATATATAGAGCATAAGGCAAATAAAATACAAGATTGCAAGAATCTTCTTTTATATGAAATACCAACACATTACATGTTGAAATCTATATGAGTAGATTAAGATACGGATAATGAAACGAAGTGAAGGTTGGAATAATCTTCTAGACAAGAAACAGGTTCTTGTGGCTAGAAATTATATAATGGATGAAATCCAAATATCACAAGCAATGTCTTGATGGAAGAATAGAGATGCACCATGTACTGGACATGTGATCTTATATATTCTTGACATATGATTCTACCATATAACATGCATTGTGAATCCAACAACAGAATGACTCAAAAGTTCTTGGAAGAAGAACAGATTCCGATGTGCTTTAGGAGTAAAACACAGAATCTGAATAAAGTCCATGCAGTCAGTATATGAGAGGCATACTGAGGACTATTCTCTGGAATATAGAAATGATAATAGACTTGAATGTAATGCAAGATTACAATTGCAAGCCATATTATGGGTCTATATGGAATTAGAGACATCACCAAAGACATGAAAGGAATGTGAGCAAAATTCACGGTACTACAAACATAATTCTACTTAAGAAAGTAGACGTATGGATAAAAGTTTAGCGTTAGAAGTATTGGACTTCTGGCTGAGTGTATTTCCCAGTATCTATGACTATGGATGAGTCTTCTAAAGACTGAACCAAGAGATCATTGGAGGACACTGTAAAATAATAGTCTCACTCTCCCGCGAAACTTATATCCAACCATTATATGATAATGAGTGGTATGTCAAAAGAGCTTTTGACCTATGCCAGTTGCAAAGGAAACATACGAATCTGAATTGGTGCAGTTCGTTGACGAACCCTCTTCCATGAGTGTGCATGATCAATGAAACACTTATGTGATAAGATGATTATGATCGGAAAATGCGGCTAGATTATTAGCACTCTAGTGCAAGTGGGAGACTGTTGGATATATGCTCTAGAGGCAAATAATATATGATTATTCCAATATATCTAAGCAAGTTCATAACCAGTTTCATACCGTGCTAGAACTGCATCAGTGAAACAATGATGCAGGTGTGGTATAGAAACCCCAGAGTTCCTAGTTAGCCTCTACATCGATAACTAGTTCATGGTCAACATGATGGTCGTGGTTTCGCGATCATGGACAATTAAGTCTCTTGACTATGAGGTCACCTCACTGGCTAAGTGACGTGATGAACATTACCCAAAGTAAGCATTACAGCATGATCAAATCTTGTGAAGGTTCAGTGTTGTAATTACAGAACGTGGTAGACCGTTCCTTTGACCGTGAGTACGTGCATAATCACTATCTTCCCGGATGCTTTGACTTACATCCCACCACCTGACTGAAATATGCGGGTCATAACGGTTGTATCTTAGGTATTCCGTGGAGATACGTTGAGGAGTATTGTTTACAAGAGCGGGATTTGTCAATCCATATAATGGATAGATACTCGGGGCCCACTCGGTAAGATTCCATCCATGAAGCTGCGCAGCGTGTGACTGGGTCACGGGGATGAATATCACGGGAACGAGTGAATGAGGATTTAGTTCGGAAGGAGATTGAACCAGACATAGGATGTCATTGATCGAATCTCGGAACAATCCAGTATCGCTGACAAAGGGAATGCTATACGGCGTAAGGTCCAATCGGTGTTGATATCCGGAATGCACAGGGGTCATTATGGGCATCCAGGTCCCGCTGATGATCATTGACTGTTGCCTCTGCTCAGTCATGACTAGAGTGTTCTCGGACCGTAGGGTAACACACTTAAGGGCTCGATGAAATCGGAGACCTTTTCGGAACCATCGGAGCAACCAGAGAATAAGTGAGACAATATCGGAGGAGTACCGTATTGAACCGAAACAAGTTCGGAGTGAGCCGGAAGAGTTTCCGGAGCACCGGGAGATGGAATAATATGTTTTAGTTATTAATTAATTGAATTAATAATTAAAATCATTTTATTTCTAATTAATATGTGCTATGGGCCTTAGTGGAGAAAAGGCCCATTAAGGAATTAAAGGGAAAAGAAAAAAGAAAAGAAAAAGGGGGGGGGGAGGCGCCATGGGCCCTAGGGCCCATGAGGGGTGCGCCCCCTCTCCCCCCTTGGCCGGCCACCCCCCTAGCAAAGGGTTTAGTCCCACATTGCTAGGGGAGGTGGGTTGACTCCCTTCCCCAGCCTATATAAAGACAGGCAGGGTGCACGTAATTAATACACAGAAATTCGTGAGAAAATAAATATAACTCCGAATTGAGATCGGTTTTTTCCGGTCTCCTCCCCTCTCTGGTCTCTTCCATGGTGGGCTCCCTAGTGTGAGCCTGTAGTGGAATTGAGACCTCTCTGCTAGAATCGGAGGCCGTCGTGCTGCCGAAGCTCCGTCCGGAGGTCTGCTTCCGCCCCCTCCGCTGGATCGGAGAACGGAGGTCGTCATCGAGTCTCGTACGTGTGCGAGTACTACGAGGTGCTGCACGTGTGGCACTACACCCATCCGGGTGCACAACACAGCCAGGGGGCTGTGAAACTTGATCGGCTACATCAACCACGTTTGCGGGAACGTTCCGCGCAACGGACTACACCCCGAGGTATGTTATTTCCGCACTACTATCTGTTACGGTAATACGGCTAGCTAGATCTTGGGTTAAGGGAAAGCTAGTTAGAAAAATTTGTGTTTTCTGCTGCGAACCCCGACAGATAGCACTAGCACTCGATCCCAAATCGCATAGCCCATAATAATTGTGATCTCCTATTTTGACAGATACTATTGGAGTACCTGAAATTGGGCCTTTATTCTTGGCTGTGACAAGGTTAGTGGAAACAACAGAAAAATTTATATTGGAATCTAAAGCATCATTAGTAACAAGATCCTTAACCAATGCAACTTGAGGATCGACCTTGATCTGGTCCGCAGGCTCATCAATTCTTCTCTCACTTTTATTTAATATGCCTGTCACAAAAGATTGCTCCCTTATCCTTGCGGGAAAATGGGGTTTTTCATATATAACTGCAGGCAAAATAGGGTCAGCACATGAATATCAATAGGTAATTCTTTGAAGGGTTTATGATGCTGATCCTTATTCTTCTTAGAAGAGTCAATATGAGAGGCAAAGTCCTTACAAAAATCAATCATTAGATTGGAATCAAGACCAATCTTAGAGCAAAAGGTATTAAAGTAATCAGTTTTCACATAGCTCTCTATATAATCATGCTCATAATTTATAGCGGGTTCAATACCTTTATCCATTTCCCAATATTCCGTATTCTTCTGGATCCTTTCAATGAGATCCCATCTTTCTTCAACGCTCTTCGTCTGAAATACCCCACTAGAGGAGGCATCCAACATCTCCTTATCCTGACGAGAAAGTCTAGCATAAATTTTTTTAAGTATAATTTCCTTGGGGAGCTCATGAATAGGACATTTGAGCATTAGGGATTTCAATCTCCCCCAAGCTTGAGCGATGCTTTCTCTGTCACGAGACCTAAAGTTATAGATGTAGTTTCTGTTTAGATGAATTTCATGAAGAGGATAAAACTTGGTATAAAAGAGAGACATAAGCTCTTGCCAATCAAGAAAATGTGAGTTATCGAGAAGCTTATACCAATCTGAGGCTTTATCTATAAGCGATACGGAGAACAATTTCCTCATGACAAACTCCATTGATACACCTACAAGCTTAAATAGTGAAAATAGTTGTGACAAATATAGCAAGTGTTCACTGGGATGTCTTTCTCGTGCATAACAATTAGCCAAAACACAATCGATAATACCAACTGGTATTTTATAAGGCACAATTTCAGTAGGGGGAGGAACAACCACCACAGATGTGGGGCGTTTCCCCGCAAGCAACGATCCAATAGCTAGGTTGTCCATACGGACAAAGAGCAGCAACAGCAAAATAAAAACAACAATAGAAAAATTTCCTTACCAGCTTCACTTACCAATAGCGCTATGCTCCCCGGCAACGGCGCCAGAAAACGGTACTTGATGACCCACAACCGTAAGGGATCTATTGCAGCGTTTTCGATAATTAAGAGTGTCGAACCCAACGAGGAGCGAAAGGTATTGATAAGTGATTTTGGACAAGGAAAAACTGCAAGCCGTGAAAGATAACTTTTTAGGGGTTTTCGGTATAAGCAATAATAAGATAAAAGCAAGCAAAGTAAATAGTGCTGAGGAGCAACAGGTGGCCCAATCCTTTTGAGCAAATGATAAGCCTCGCAACTGAACTTATAAAGACTAAAGCGTTCTTGAGGACACATGGAGAGGTAGTCGTGTGCTTTCGCCGTATTCCGCATTGATAACATGTTTTGTGTTGATAAGTGTTGAGTGGGTGGATCTAAGCTAACACACCTTCTAGACTAAGATAAGTGTACTCTTATGATTAAACAACTTGCAAGAATCCGCAAATACAAGATAGAAATTAAGGCAAAGCCTAACCACAGCAATAAGATCAATGATCCATTATTCCCTTGTGCAAAAGTGTGCAAACTGGGGTTCAGGTTTCTGTCACTATGGCAACCCACCGGAAGCATTATTTATACACAATGTATTCCCCTAGGTCCTTAATAAGGCGAAGTGTTGAGTGTTCGACTCACACAACACCACTAGGAAAATAATGATATTTCTCCAACAAAACTCAATAGCATTCACCACAAAGTAGTAATCAACACCAGTAGAGTAGAGAGGATAGATAGTACGAGTTACAACGCAAGTTGCAATTATGAGATGACATTGGATGAAGAGGGAGATGGTGTTGATGTTAAGGATTGTAACATCTCAATTTTTACAAATTGGATGTTAATAGATCATCATATGCGTGTCATGCTGGAGTTTTGCATTATTTGAATTTTTTCTGAATATTTAAAACATTTTTCAACTTAAGGCAATTTTATTGAAGAGGATATAATATGACTTATCCCCATTTTAAATAAAGTTGAAAAGTGTTGAAAATATTTTTTGGGTGTTTATAAACTATGTCATAGGAATTATAAATGACTCAAATTATATTTTGGGATTTTTATAATTTTTATACGGAGTTTATTGCATAAAAGGTATTTATGAAAATTGCATAATAGCTGAAATAATAATTTAGGCAAAAACAATTATTTTTATTAGTTTATTTTATTGTTGAGACATTTTTGAAATTCATATTTTATTATTTAAAAATGTTCTCCGTAGTCGGTTGACCAATTAAAAAAAAGGATTTTCGTTTTGGGCCTTCTAGCGGCCCAGACGGTTATTTTGCGCCGTGTGCGTTCGGGTCCGATTCGGACTAATTTTTTTTCCTGGGCTATATATATTTTTTGATTTTTCGTTATTCTATTTTTTTGGAAACCCTAGAAAAAAAATCCCGCGGGCCCGCCTCCGAGTTCATCCGCCGCCGCCGCCGCGCCGCCGGAGTCCCCGCCGCCGCTCCGGCCACCGCCGCCTTGGGTGAGCAGCGCCGCCGCCTCCCCGCCAAGTGCGTCGCCCCCATCCGCGCGTCACGCGCCGCCGCCCCCGTGCCTCGCCACGCCGCGGCGGTTAGGCCGAGCCGCCCGTGGCCGTTGGATTTGCATCCAACGGTTGCGGTTAGATCTGGCCAGATCCTGTAACACCCTCAGAATCAGTAACAGTAATCACTACAGTGATTCAACTGTTAGTGATCATTACTGTTGATGATCAAGCCATGATCACCTTTGATCATAGCTCTGTCACTTTCCAACCCAGATAAAATTTTCAAATTGGGTAAATTATAAATTCTCTCCAAGACTTGTGGATTCCTGTCCATCATTTGATCATTTTTAAACCAAAATCACCTTAGTCATTTGCATAATCCCAAGTCAATGATAATCATGAAACCCATAAGGTAGGATTATCCAAATTGTCTGGGAATTTAAAATGGTAATGGAATAATAGTCCAACCAAAAATGATGGAACCTATTTATGGAATGCCTAGCAATCATTAGGCCATGATAACATAGCGATGGTTATTTTATTAGAATGGTATAGTAATATTAAGGAATAATAAATGAAGTAAAACATTAGCTTGGGAAATTATTAATTCCCATGGGATGATGATAAACAAGTGCAAATTTTACTTGAACTAAAATTTGTGGAACCAATTTATTTAAATACCTAAACTTCAGTAGGTCACATAAAAAGTGTATTGGGAATTTAATAAATAGATTATTTAAAATAAGCAAGTTAAAAACAGTAACAAAGTAGCCCATTTTAATTATTAAATAATTATAGAAAATACAAATCTTTTGTGGCATTTTTGTATGGTGTAACCATAATATTAGAGTTGATTGGAATTGTTATAAAAATCATTTTGATGGCCAATTAAATATTAACAGAAAGAAAAAAAGGAAAAAAAAATACAAACTAACTAAAAAGTGGCGCTCGCCACCCCGGCCCACCCTCCCACCTCTCTCTCCTCCCACCTGCTCCCTCCCTCCTCTCCCTCACCACGCGCCATGGGAAGGGGGGAGCACTGCTTGGCCGCCCCCACCCCACCTGCCCCCTACCTGCTCCCCCCCATGCCTGTGGATAAGGGCATCACCCTCACCCTCGAACCCTAGCCCCCCTCACTTCCCCTCCCTTCGCGCCTCCCTCGCTCTGAATCGAGCTCGCGCCCGAGCGCTAGGTCACCGCCGTCCCACCATTAGCGCGGCCACTGACCGCATCTTGCCCCGTCGGCGTGTCCATGCGCTCCCTGGACCTGGAATCCGTCGACCGCGTCTGCTACCTCGAGCCGCCGGCCTCTACGTCTCTGCCGCCATGCGCCTCCTCACAGCCATGGCTGTCAGGCGCGACCGTCCGATTCGCCGCCGATGGCGCCACCCTGGCTCCCTCGAGCTCCCCTTTGAACCCACAGTGAGCCCGCGCACCCCCTAAACTTTTCCCTCCCTCCGCCGTGTCCCATAGCACCATTGCCGCGAGTACGAGTTCCGGCAGCCGCCACACGTCGCCGTGGCCGTAGGACGCGCACGCCCTGCGCTGGTCGCGCCTTGGCCACGGCCTCGCGTTCCTCTGGCCGCCGCGCCCCAGCGCCCCTGACGCCCCCCATCGTGCCCTGCCCCTGCTCTAGGCCGCCGCCGTTAACCGCCTCGCCGGAGGGCACCCCTCCCCTGTGCAACCGGGGATTAACCTCCCCCCCCCACGATTAACACTAGCTCCCCCTAATAAACAGATACTCAACCCCCCCTGAGACTTACAGTGGGGCCCCACCCCACTGTTATAATTAATTAAATGAATTTAGTTATGTGGGGTATAACATGTGGGTCCCCCTCCCCTTTGATTTAATAAAAATGTTTAATTGACACAGAAGTGTATGACACATGGGCCCAACCCACTTAATCCCTGTTTAGTCAAATAGATTGCTATAATAAAACCTTTTAGTATGACATGTGGGCCCAGTGATTATTAGATTTAAAAAAATGAATGAATTTTACTACTGTGAGGCTGACATGTCAGGTTGACCAGTCAACTCCCTGTGGACAATGTTGGATTTTATTAATAATTTTTTTCTTCAGAAAATGATTTAAAATATTTAAAACTTTAAAATTCAATATCTTTTAAACCGTAAGTCAGATTCAAAAACTTTATACATGGTAATTGATCAGAAAAATATAAAGAATACGGATACGCTATGTCTATCACACCCCTCTAACACAACGAACATCGAACCGTCCCCCTCCGGACCGACTGCCCGATAAATTGTCCGGTACTGCTAAAGTACCCGGATGAATTTATTTCGAACACGAAAGTTGTTCAGAATATTTCAACTAGCACGGTTACACCACCCACACGTTTGTCGGATGTCCACGACACCTCCGGCATGATCCCTTCCCCCTCCGGACACCCTGTCCGGTAATCACCCGGAGTCGGTATTTCATCCCCGGATGAATTCCCGCTCCGAGCAACGCGTTAGAACACCGTTAACATTTCATCTGTCATGTCATGCATCTGTTGTTTATGCTTGCTTTGTATTTACTGTTTCTCCCCCCCCCTTTATTCTCCGGTAGACCCCGCTGCTGCTGCCGACTACACCGCTGCTGAGTACGACTACTTCGTCGATGACCCTACCCCTACCGTCGAGCTTCCAGGCAAGCAGAGCCATTCTCTTCCCCAGATATCTCCTATCTTTCCGTACATTTCTTTCACTAGGCATTGTTACTGCTGCTTCTACGATTACAATCCTATTCAATTGCATAGCCTGTTTTTGTCGCCCCTTCATGTACCTTCCTTTAGTCCTATGCTGCCTATTATTACTTATGCATTATTCAGCAGTAAACCCTGCGCATTGTTAGCTAGGTTTAAAATAGAGGGTCGTGATCACTTTGGGAGTGATCGCGGGAATGATATATTACAACTGCAACAGGTACAGATCAATGCAGACGCCCTAGGGAACCTACAACGGCGAGACTCTGCCAAGTCGCTTCGAGTTTGACTTACGAGTGGACGAACTTGTATTTCACTCTCGTCGGCTCAGTAGAGTAGCATCACCGGGATGATATGAGGTTTACCTCTATAGTTCATTCCGCTGATGTCTCTGTCAAACCTCTTTAAGTGTGCCATCGAGGGTGATACCTCCTGGTTTCACTTAATGCTAGGGACTCGAACCAACTGGTGCCCTTAAAGGTAAGAAGTCGGGCGACCCAACGGTACCCGCGAGAGGTATTGCGACGGGACGACAGGGAGGGTACGACCAGTGTACCGGGTGCTTGGCCCTTAATCGTTGGCCGCGAGAGTTACCAAACTATGAAAGTCGAGCTCCTCCGGGAGCACATGCGAGACAAGGTAAGGAGATGGTTCACCTTGTTGGTAACCGCAGAGACTTGGTGGGACGACAGGGCAGGCACCGATGTATTGGTGGTCCTGACCGCTGTCGTTGTCCGCGGGTCAGTTAAGTCAAGGCAACGATAACGGTTGTCACGCAAGTTAATAAAATGACTAATGATTCAGTGAATGTCTTGAGTTGGCTATATGCCATGTACGCACTACCTACCAGTGGGAATTACGAGTTATGGGCTCCTCTGCTTCGTAGTGTCGTCCGAGGACTCTCCAGACGTCAGCAGTACCGCGGCCTGCGCCGGGAAGTGGTGTTGTCTTATTTGCTCGCGCGGTGGTGTCTTATTTGGATTTGCTTCAACTTCACCGGCCAGCCTCGCACCGTGCAGGAGTATGTCGGGGTTAGGGTCCAAAGCCCCGCGTACATAGGATATAGTCCGGCGGATGACCTCTCTGTTGAGTTTGAAAGATGGGCTATGAAGTGTCAGATAGCCTCGGTGGAGCGTTCCCTAACAAGGTTCCCGCCACCCTGGAGATCCGTGCGTATAGTGTAACACAAGTGCACCCATGGAGGGAAGATTAATCTATTTGAATAGCCGTGCCCACGGTAACAGGACGCTTTATGCTAAAGCTGGATCTTACCACTACAAACTATTATTATTAAACTGTATGGTTCCGGGTTTTCTTCCTCGCTGGGATGTCGAGGAGGTGAACTCGGAGGCATTGCTAATTATTACAACTTACTATTATACAATGCTGCAGCAACTTCTGCTGCATTGTTACTTTATGCTTTATATAAACTGTTGGCTATTCTCTCCTCATGTTGCAAGACTCGTTGGAAGATGCTAGTCCTCGTTAGGCCTAGCTTCTTATCCTTGCTCTGACTTTCTATCTTGTAGTCCACTATATACAGCCTCCCCTTTCCATTTGATACAAATGCATAAATGCTTAGTAGCGGACGTAAGACTCGCGGGTATGCTAGATACTCACCTTTGCTTTATTTCCCCCTTTATGTTTTGCCTGATCGGCCGCTGCAGTCGACGTTGGAGCCTTGGAGTCCCTGAGCAGGAGATCCCCGATGCCGACCACCGGAACGTGAAGATCCCCGATGCCTTCTACGACGTCGAGTTCCCCGTCGACGAGGAGTAGTTTGGAGGTTCCCAGGCAGGAGGCCTCGCCTTTTCGATCTGTTTTGATTTGTGCTAGTCTTCTTAAGGCAGATCATTTGTACCTTGTGTCTGTACTCAGATACTATTTCTTCCGCTAACCTTGTGCTCTCGAGCTGTTGTATTCGAGCCCTCGTGGCCCCTGGCTTGTATTAAACATCTTGTATTACTTTATTTGTAGAGTTGTGTTGTGATATCTCATCGTGAGTCCCTGATCTCGATCGTGTACCTTGCGTGTATGATTACTGTACACGGTCCGATTTTGGGGGCGTCACAAGTTGGTATCAGAGCCGACTGCCTGTAGGAAGCCACCCCACCACTAATTGGTCGAAGTTGAGTCTAGACTTTGAAAAACTATTTTGCTAACTTAATATTTGGCTTACGGGCCCACATCGATGTCACTATGTGTGATATCTATGGTATTAGGATCCTTTTTCTCTGTACCTTTACTCTGGGATTCTACTCTCTTATCCTTTCGGGTAATTTTGCTAACTCTGACATTAGGATGTCGTGGTCGCATCTACCCGGAGAGCCCTTCACCCAAGACGATCGCTGGCTTCACTTGAAGATTCCGACGATTACTCTCTGATAAATTCCCGAGAACCTGCGTGTTCATCGCCTTTGCAATCCCCTGCCACCGATAAGTCCGTGTGGATAATTACATCCATCTCTCGATATGGAAATCATAATTCCCTTGTACTTAAGCATCGAATTATTCAGATGCTTCTATCATCCGATGCCTTTGCATTCTTTCTCCTTCTGGTTGAGTGTCGATACTCACATCAGATTCTTTGCGAACCACCCGAACTTTGGTGGATTATTATCCGACTAATCTTACATGGTTTCTTCCATGTGTCGAATTGGATTCATCATGTGAAATACCATCCTTGCCCTCTATGATTTGTGTATCATCGACAACCTCCCTTGGCTTCGTGCCAAAACAACTTGGTCATGTATATCGTGCTCTGCTTTTCCTTGTGAAATATATACACGTGATACTTGTGTATCATCACTTTTCTCTCCCTTTGGTCTGATTGATCAGACAATCAAATTCTCCCTTCCATTGGTCTGTTTAACCTTTCTTGTGATATAAATTATCTGAGCAGCGATGATTCCCTGCTTATGTAAACACCTCGGTGTACTACCTCGTCAGTAACCCTTGTTGCCATTGTTGATGACATATCGGTAACCACCAGGACGAGAACTTTGCCAATTGGTCCGCCTCGTATTAACGAGCAGGAAAATGGTTCTGAATGTCCACTACTCCTGGTACCGACGTTGTTGCCGATATAGCTGACAAGCTGTTCTCTGGCTTACCTTGCAACTTGATCGCATTGTTTGTCGCCATCCTTCTAATTCTCTGTGGGCCCATAACCCACAGTTCCACAGGACCGAAACCTGACTCTTGTCATCGACCTTGTGATATTCCGTCCGAGATCAGACTCAGTGCTTGTGCCTGATGATCGGGGCCCCTTTCCCACCATCTGTCATCGACATCGAATACGTGACTATCCGCTTAAAACTTCTCTCGATGTACTTCCCTGAGCATAAACTCGGAAGGACTTTGTACCCCATACCCTTGAGCAACCCCATTCGATTGATCTTGTATCAATCCGACCCCCTTAAGCTTTACCTCTTAACCTGTTCGTAAGTGCGATGAAGCATCGAAGAAAGGATGAAAAACCCAACGAGGTGCACCGATGCGTGCAGTGAAGGCCCCAATGTGAAGGATTAATTTCTTCGAGTACGACAACAAGGACCAGAAGATTTGTTAGAAGGCGAAACCGGAACCTTGCCCCTCACACTACTTTTAATTCTCGAGACGAGAATTCTTTTTAGTGGTCGAGATTTGTAACACCCTCAGAATCAGTAACAGTAATCACTACAGTGATTCCACTGTTAGTGATCATTACTGTTGATGATCAAGCCATGATCACCTTTGATCATAGCTCTGTCACTTTCCAACCCAGATAAAATTTTCAAATTGGGTAAATTATAAATTCTCTCCAAGACTTGTGGATTCCTGTCCATCATTTGATCATGGTTAAACCAAAACCACCTTAGTCATTTGCATAATCCCAAGTCAATGATAATCATGAAACCCATAAGGTTGGATTATCCAAATTGTCTTGGAATTTAAAATGGTAATGGAATAATAGTCCAACCAAAACTGATGGAACCTATTTATGGAATGCCTAGCAATCATTAGGCCATGATAACATAGCGATGGTTATTTTATTAGAATGGTATAGTAATATTAAGGAATAATAAATGAAGTAAAACATTAGCTTGGGAAATTATTAATTCCCATGGGATGATGATAAACAAGTGCAAATTTTACTTGAACTAAAATATGTGGAACCAATTTTATTAAATACCTAAACTTCAGTAGGTCACATAAAAAGTGTATTGGGAATTTAATAAATAGATTATGTAAAATAAGCAAGTTAAAAACAGTAACAAAGTAGCCCATTTTAATTATTAAATAATTATAGAAAATAGAAAAGATTTCATATTTGATCCAAATCTTTTGTGGCATTTTTGTATGGTGTAACCATAATATTAGAGTTGATTGGAATTGTTATAAAAATCATTAAGATGGCCAATTAAATATTAACAGAAAGAAAAAAAAGGAAAAAAAATACAAACTAACTAACAAGGGCCACTGGGCGCTCGCCACCCCGGCCCACCCTCCCACCTCTTTCTCCTCCCACCTGCTCCCTCCCTCCTCTTCCTCACCACGCTCCATGGGCAGGGGGGAGCACTGCTCGGCCGCCCCCACCCCACCTGCCCCCTACTTGCTCCCCCCATGCCTGTGGATAAGGGCGTCACCCTCGCCCTCGAACCCTAGCCCCCCTCACTTCCCCTCCCTTCGCGCCTCCCTCGCTCTGAATCGAGCTCGCGCCCGAGCGCTAGGTCGCCGCCGTGCCACCATTGGCGCGGCCACTGACCGCATCTTGCCCTGTCGGCGTGTCCAGGCGCTCCCTGGACCTGGAATCCGTCGACCGCGTCTGCTACCTCGAGCCGCCGGCCTCTACGTCTCTGCCGCCGTGCGCCTCCTCACAGCCATGGCTGTCAGGGGCGACCGTCCGATTCTCCGCCGATGGCGCCACCCTGGCTCCCGTGAGCTCCCCTTTGAACCCACAGTGAGCCCGCGCACCCCCTAACATTTTCCCTTCCTCCGCCGTGTCCCATAGCACCATTTCCGCGAGTCCGAGTTCCGGAAGCCGCCACACGTCGCCGTGGCCATAGGACGCGCGCGCCCTGCGCTGGCCGCGCCTTGGCCACGGCCTCACGTTCCTCTGGCCGCCGCGCACCAGCGCCCCTGACGCCCGCCATCGTGCCCTGCCCCTGCTCCAGGCCGCCGCCGTGAACCGCCTCGCCGGCGGGCACCCCTCCCCTGTGCAACCGGGGATTAACCTCCCCCCCCCATGATTAACACTAGCTCCCCCTAATAAACAGATACTTAACCCCCCCTGAGACTTACAGTGGGGCCCCACCCCACTGTTATAATTAATTAAATGAATTTAGTTATGTGGGGTATGACATGTGGGTCCCCTCCCCTTTGATTTAATTAAAATGTTTAATTGACACAGAAGTGTATGACACATGGGCCCAACCCACTTAATCCCTGTTTAGTTAAATAGATTGCTATAATAAAACGTTTTAGTATGACATGTGGGCACAGTGATTATTAGATTTAAAAAAAAATGAATGAATTTTATTACTGTGAGGCTGACATGTGGGACCCCATGTCAGGTTGACCAGTCAACTCCCTGTGGATAATGTTGGATTTTATTAATAAAAATAATTTTAGAAAATGATTTAAAATATTTAAAACTTTAAAATTCAATATCTTTTAAACCGTAAGTCAGATTCAAAAACTTTATACATGGTAATTGATCAGAAAAATATAAAGAATACGGATACGCTATCCGTATGTCTATCACACCCCTCTAACACAACGAACATCGAACCGTCCCCCTCCGGACCGACTGCCCGATAAATTTCCGGTACTGCTAAAGTACCCAGATGTATTTATTTCGAACACAAAAGTTGTTCAGAATATTTCAACTAGCACGGTTACACCACCCACACGTTTGTCGGATGTCCACGACACCTCCGCCATGATCCCTTCCCCCTCCGGACACCCTGTCCGGTAATCACCCGGAGTCGGTATTTCATCCCCGGATGAATTCTCGCTCCGAGCAAAGTGCATTGCACTAGGTTAGAACACCGTTAATATTTCATCTGTCATGTCATGCATCTGTTGTTTATGCTTGCTTTGTATTTACTGTTTCTCCCACCCCCTTTATTCTCCGGTAGACCCCGCTGCTGCCGCCGACTACACCGCTGCTGAGTACGACTACTTCGTCGACGACCCTACCCCTACCGTAGAGCTTCCAGGCAAGCAGAGCCATTCTCTTCTCCAGATATCTCCTATCTTTCCGTACATTTCTTGCACTAGGCATTGTTACTGCTGCTGCTACGATTACAATCCTATTCAATTGCATAGCCTGTTTTTGTCGATCCTTGATGTACCTTCCTTTAGTCCTATGCTGCCTATTATTACTTATGCATTATTCAGCAGTAAACCCTACGCATTGTTAGCTAGGTTTAAAATAGAGGGTCGTGATCACTTTGGGAGTGATCGCGGGAACGATATATTACAATGGAAACAGGTACGGATCAATGCAGACGCCCTAGGGAACCTACAACGGCGAGACTCTGCCGAGTCGCTTCGAGTTTGACTTACGAGTGGACGAACTCGTATTTCACTCTCGTCGGCTCAGTAGCGTAGCATCACCGGGATGATACGAGGTTTACCTCTATAGTTCATTCCGCTGATGTCTCTGTCAAACCTCTTTAAGTGTGCCATCGAGGGTGATACCTCCTGGTTTCACTTAATGGTAGGGACTCGAACCAACTGGTGCCCTTAAAGGTAAGAAGTCGGGCGATCCAACGGTACCCGCGAGAGGTATTGCGACGGGACGACAGGGAGGGTACGACCAGTGTACCGGTGTGCTTGGCCCCTGATCGTTGCCCGCGAGAGTTACCAAACTACGAAAGTCGAGCTCCTCCGGGAGCACACGCGAGACAAGGTAAGGAGACGGTTCACCTTGTTGGTAACCGCATAGACTTGGTGGGACGACAGGGCATGCACCGATGTATTGGTGGTCCTGACTGCTGTCGTTGTCCGCGGGTCAGTTAAGTCGAGGAAACGATAACGGTTGTCACGCAAGTTAATAAAATGACTAATGATTCAGTGAATGTCTTGAGTTGGCTATATGCCATGTACGCACTACCTACCCGTGGGAATTACGAGTTATGGGCTCCTCTGCTTCGTAGTGTCGTCCAGGACTCTTCAGACGTCAGCAGTACCGCGGCTTGCGCCGGGAAGTGGTGTTGTCTTATTTTCTCACGCGGTGGTGTCTTATTTGGATTTGCTTCAACTTCACCGGCCAGCCTCGCACCGTGCAGGAGTACGTCGGGGTTAGGGTCCAAAGCCCCGCGTACATAGGATATAGTCCGGCGGATGACCTCTCTGTTGAGTTTGAAAGATGGGCTATGAAGTGTCGGATAGCCTCGGTGGAGCGTTCCCTAACAAGGTTCCCGCCACCCTGGAGATCCATGCGTATAGTGTAACACAAGTGCACCATGGAGGGAAGATTAATCTATTCGAATAGCCGTGTCCACGGTAACAGGACACTTTATGCTAAAGCTGGATCTTACCACTACAAACTATTATTATTAAACTGTATGGTTCCGGGTTTTCTTCCTCGCTGGGATGTCGAGGAGGTGAACTCGGAGGCATTGCTAATTATTACAACTTACTATTATACAATGCTGCAGCAACTTCTGCTGCATTGTTACTTTATGCTTTATATAAACTGTTGGCTATTCTCTCCTCATGCTGCAAGACTCGTTGGAAGATGCTAGTCTTTGTTAGCCCTAGCTTCTTATCCTTGCTCTGACTTTCTATCTTGCAGTCCACTATATACAGCCTCCCCTTTCCATTTGATACAAATGCATAAATGCTTAGTAGCGGACGTAAGACTCGCGGGTATGCTAGATACTCACCTTTGCTTTATTTCCCCCTTTATGTTTTGCCTGATCGGCCGCTGCAGTCGACGTTGGAGCCTTGGAGTCCCTGAGCAGGAGATCCCCGATGCCGACCACCGGAACGTGAAGATCCCCGATGCCTTCTACGACGTCGAGTTCCCCGTCGACGAGGAGTAGTTTGGAGGTTCCCAGGCAGGAGGCCTCGCCTTTTCGATCTGTTGTGATTTGTGCTAGGCTTCTTAAGGCAGATCATGTGTACCTTGTGTCTGTACTCAGATACTATTGCTTCCGCTAACCTTGTGCTCTCGAGCTGTTGTATTCGAGCCCCCGTGGCCCCTGGCTTGTATTAAACAGCTTGTATTACTTTATTTGTAGAGTTGTGTTGTGATATCTCATCGTGAGTCCCTGATCTCGATCGTGTACCTTGCGTGTATGATTACTGTACACGGTCCGATTTTGGGGGCGTCACAGATCCAGATCGGTTAATTTTTAGGGTTTCGGTTTTTTTTGGTTTAGCCCGGTTAACCGGCGGTTATCTAAATAGCGGAAGTTCGCCGGATTAGTCGCCGGAGTGGATGCCGTTCGCTCCGTAGCCGAGGACCTGTTTGAGGCAGAAACGTTATTTTAATTACGATTAGGCACTTTTTCACAGATTTCATCCTAGAATGGTTTTCGCTATATTTTATAAACCGTAGCTCCGTTTGAGGTGATTATTTTTGCAATGAGACCGTGGTGAAGTCTAGTTTATAGTAGGATGCAATTTGCACTGTTAAACTTTTGTAATTTTAATTTTGTACAGATTTTAAATCAAACTTCCGGTGACCGTATCTTTTATACGGTGTATCCGTTTTCGCCGAGTCCAGTTGCGTTGGGATCGTGGTGACTTATAGTTATCGTTTAGCTACTGTTTAGCTGGTTTTATTGTTGTTCATTTGTTTCTTTTACTGTTGCATTGTTTATGTGTTGCATGTGTATTGAATGCATTATTGTTGATCGTGTAGATTGTCTGGAGTGCAAAAAGGATCAGAGATAATTTTTAGAGTACTTCAACACCGTTCAAGGCAAGTTTCACTTTTGGTTAAGCTTCACTTTTGATTATGCACATACTAAGTTTCTATGCATGTGAAGGTTGTTATGTTATGCTGAAACCTGGTAGGATAGCCACATGTTTTGATTGATTCTTATATCCAACGTTGTTATGTTTTAGTACTTCTTGTGCTATGTGATTATGTGCTTAATATTGCAATGATAATCATGGGGGGAATTATTTTGTTATTCAAGTGTTGTGACAACATTGTTATTAGTAAAATAGTAACTTGAAATTGAGGTACTGTAGAGTGGTATTGCATCCTGAGGGCTCTGTAATATTCACTTACGATTTTTTGTGTGGCATTGCACCCTGAGGGCTCTGCAATGTTCACTTGGGGTCTAGGTAGTGGCACTGTGTAAGGCCCAATATGCGGTACTGTTCCAGATCTAGGTGTTTCCACCCAGATCCGGGGACGAAGCACATATCGGTCCCACCGCGACATATGACGTAGCCATATGCCCCGGATTTCCAACATGATATCACAACATTACAGATACAGGATACAACATCTCATACAATCGGCATACAACTGCCTCAAATACAATACAACAGCGGAAGATACATGTCTGGGTACATACTACAAGCAAATGCCTAGTGGCAAAGAGAAAAACATCGATCCCTTAACCACACGGGTCCAGGCCCTCCGCCGAGATCCGCCTAACTAGTCGTCGTCGAGTCTCCACGTGAAACGTCGATCACCATACCTGTTGTCGATCAAGAACCCTAAAAAGAGTTTGGGGGTAGTATCATGAGTACAGAGGTACTCAACATCCAACTGTAGTGGTCATCTGACCCAGCAAGGACTTCATCACTCGTCATTCTAGGACAACTAGTAGTTTACGGTAAGGAAGGGGTAAGTGGTGAGGTTGCTGCCACATTAGCATTTATGAAGTGGCTAACGATCTAGAGAGTAAGATAAGAAGCCAAGCATTCGATGAGGAATCACCTCCAAAAAGTCTTGCTATCATCTACTTACGCAAACATAACACCTATCCTATCCTTGTCCTCCTCTTCGCATCCCGACGAAGAAGAAGCAGTCAAGGCACACACACGCGTTGATCAAGTTATATTAAGATTATCTCAGTTGTTGTTGTCTATGAACAAGGAGTAGGTCTCAAGTCATCCATAACCGTGGACACGGCTTCTCGAAAAGATTTAACCCTGCAGGGGTGTACCAACTGCCCATTACAAGGCTCCGCACGCATGCCCATCTCTCTCAGTTGCTACCCATCACAGGCAACCATTTTATGATTTAGTCCCAAGAGATCCGGAATGACAGGTCCCTCTAGCTAACAACGAACAAATCCGAGTGGCCCCCGGTGAGTCGACATCCAAATCAAAAGTCGGCCGCGCTCTCGAATCGGCCTCTACCGTCTGGATGAGGTCGGGTTAGTTGCCCAAACAGATGTGGACAACCCCCTAGCTCCCTGGGGTGGACCAACAAAGAAACCATGTCTCCGCTGGCCCAAGTTGTTTGAAATTTGCCAGTCGCGGACCAGTCACACACATGTTTTCAAATGGTAAATCAGCTTGGGCCACCACTAGAAATGTTTGAAGCTAGGTAGGTAAGAAAAGGGGACCCCATAAAATCCTACACGCGGTTAGGCACGCTCAGTCTCAAAACCAATTCCCGGAACTCAGATCCTAGGTGACTCGAATGGAACAAAGCGTCGGGGCGGGATAGCCTAGACCTTCCATCCTTCGTCGAATATAATCAACATTAATAATAATCATATCATCAACAAAATATAATAATGTGATATCCCAAACCCAGGAGTAACAGGGAAACATCGTAGCATCCTAAGCATGCATACTAAGCAGGGGCTGAGCAACGAGCAATAGTAACATAGCAGTACAAGGTTTGCTGGGAGGGGACATGGCTGTATCGGTTTGAAAGAGGCTGTAAACATGTGGTAGGATCAAACATCGAACCTAACCTAGACTAGCATGCAAACCTCTCGTTGAAATAGAATGGATCATAATTAATGTATAGTCCTTGCCTGTTGATAAGTCGGGTTCCGAAGGTGTAGTCGATCGCACGCTCGCATCGTCTCCGAGAGGTACCCGCGGAAGCACACAAGAAGGAAACATCGGAAAGCAATCAACGGTGCACCACTATTACTACGGAGAAATACAAGATAAAAGAGACAACACAAGGGACGACAACGCGATACGGATCTATCGTCGAGAACGGTTACTAACAATTTAAGTGGGGTATCGGTCACACACGACGAATACCGCACGTTTACGGTGGTTCAAGTTGCTTAGCTACAGGTGATCAACCAACAGTTATTAACATGGCAACTCAAGCAAGCATGGCAAAGCACACGAACAAGTCAAGAGGTGAAGCACAAAGTAAACTATCTATGCTAGTCAATTTAAGTGAGGCACAACCTAAACATGGCATAACACTAAGTGCCGCACGATGATTAAAGGATTTGGTACTGTTCTGTCCTAAACCATAGTTTAGGTTGGTTAACAACAGCAAACAATAGCATAAACACAAAGTACACGAAAAACTAATCAAGTTACATATAAAGAACACCCCAAACGGAGTTATGGTTAAAAAGATATAAGCAAAACAAGTTACGAGCACAAACTGCCAACATCACGAAGCACACTTTAGAGCAATGCATAAACATGTTAATCAGTGCAAACATGCTCACAAATGACTTGCAATTAAAGTAGACATGACATGGAAGGCATGGCAAAAAGAATCATGCATAGCAACTTTAGAGCAGAATATATATATGACCAGGAATGCTAACATGAAGATTCAATAAATGTAATGAAAGTAGACATGATGCTGAACAATATGCAATTTGAATCACTCCATTCCGATAAACGGTCGCGACACACTCGTCGACCGAAGTTAAAATAAAGTAACAGTTTCAGCAACAGCAGCACATTAACATCAGGATCACCACTTTGGAGCAAGATTTAATATAGCTAGAGCACCCAAACATGGCAAGTTAAAGCATGGAATTGAAGTACACATGATGCTTAACACATAGGAGAAAGAATCAATGCAATAGGCCTCATGGATGAGTCACAATAATCATGCAAAGTTGCAAAAAAATAATAACAGCAGCACTTAACAGGAAAAAGTAGCAGTTTAACGGCCTGATGCCCTGTTCAGCACATAATTACACAATCAAGATGAGTTCAAATGCAAATGCTCACAAAAGATGAATTAAATTACACGCAATTCTGAGCAACTTTCCTTTTGTGGGCACGTTCATACGAGCTATGGATTCATCGCAATTCTATTCGCAAAACTGAAATAGCAGACAAATATCAGGGACTTAGAAAAATTACAGAGCAGAGGAAAAAAACACGGGCTGGCTCACCATGGGCCAAGCCCATCTGGCCGGCTGGATTTGGCATGGCAGTGGGCCGCGGGTTGGCGCAGAGGCCGGCCCACGTGGGCGCAGTTGGGGTCGGCCCAGCCACGGCGGTTGGAGCCCGAGCTCCTGTGGCTGCGCCCTTGCTGGATCGAGCGGGCAGCGGCCGCCGGCGCTGGTCTGGCTCGCCGGCCAGCCGGACTTGGCGGACGTGGCGATGGGGACCCGCCTGGTCTTGGAGGCAGAGGGCTCCCGCGGCAGGGAGACGAGGCCGTGTGGCCTGGATCCGGCCGGTGGCCGCAGGATGTGCCGACTGCGAGCTTCAAGAGCTCCTCGCGCGCCCGGCCATGGCTCGGCCTGCTGGTCCTGCTGGGAGGAAGGAGGAGGGTTAGGGGAGAGAGGGAGGAAGGGGAGGAAGGAGAGGAGATGGAGAGAGGAGGGCGCGGAGGAGAGGTGGTGGCCGGCGCGCGGTGGTCGGCAGCCGACGGTGGCGGCTGCGTGCCCATGGGCAAGAGGTTGCAGGAGAGGTAGGAGAGAGAGAGGTCAGGGCGCGATCCGGAGCGTCCGATCGCGGGATCGAACGGTCCGAAAAATATGGGATCTGGGAGGCAAAACTGGGCAAAGTGGAGGGGGGTGGCTGCAAATTTTGTGCTAGGGAAATCCTAGAAATGGGTGGGAGTGTGGTGGTATTTATATAGCCCCGGTGGCTGGTAGTTTTCAAAAACATCCCCGGTTTTTCTCTCACGTGTGCGGTGCTCACGTTTTTGACCGCCGGGGGTCCACAGTACCTCCGATTCGGGTAAAAATTCAAACTGCCCGATCATTGCGTCGAGCCGGAGGCATTCACCTCGCGTTGGAACCGTTCCAAAAACACTTTCCGGCGCGCTATAAAAATAACCTGTTTAATTATTAAACGGGGTTTTTCGTTCCGTTGGCTGCGGCTGGTCTCGTGCGGTTTTCGCGACGGTGATCGGGTGAAACCCGGTGTCGCAAAGGTCGAGTGTCAGGGTGGCAAGGGTCGGTCTCCGTCCGATACGAGATAAGAGGGGAAAAATAATCGCCGATCGATAAATCGGGGATGCAAACACCGCAAACAAATCAGACAATCAAACAATTCACACCGAAAACAAAATTTTTAATTTTTGTAAAAACTGGGCTGTTACACACTGTATCCTGAGGGCTCTACAGTGTTCACGATAGGGTGATATTGCATCCTGAGGGCTCTCTAACAGTCACGAATGTGTTTGTAGTGGCATCGTATCCTGAGGGCTCTATGATGTTCACGAATAGGAGGTACGTGTGCAATTGTATCCCGAGGGCTCTACAATACTCACGAAACCATGATCCTGAGGGCTCTCATGGCTGCCATTAGAAATCCTATGATCCTGAGGGCTCTCATAGGAGGTTTAGTTAGATGTTTTCCTTTGTGGGTTGATATTAAATTAAGATGGTACAAATGTTGAGTGGTAAGTAGAAGTAGATGAATACCAACTTTATGTATAACAAACCAAGCTTGATTCATGTTCTTGATTTGAAATTAGCTGTAGGATTGCTTTATCACTTGTGTTACTTGCCGTACAAATCAGATGTACTGACCCGTGTTCGGGTTGTAACCTTCGTGTTGCAGGTTTCTCAAAAGATTAGTGTGTTATGATAGGGTTGCGAGTCTACACTCAGCATGTCGCTTGTGGATGTTGATGGGACTCCTCGCTAATAGTTTGCTTCCGCTATAGTTATATTGAATAAGCTAGCCTTGAGCTATGCAAGTTGTCATTTGTTTTGAATTCTGGATCATACGTTGTAATAATGATGCACTTGTACTTTGATATACATCTATGATACTGTGTGTGCCAGCGAGTTCGATCCAGGGACTGGCACTTGATCACAGAGACTCCAGTTCTATGTGAATTGGGTCGCTACAGATGGTATCAGAGCAGTGTGTTGACTGTAGGTCGTAGCCCTAGAAAATGGATTAGAAAAGCCGTAGGAGTGAAAATTCTACTTTTCAACTTTTGCCTACTTATTAGGCCTTACTCTCGTATTCATATCTTTATTCATTGTTGACTATCTTCTCTTTTAAATTATAGATGACCCTTGTAGTCATATTAGTGTTGTATGAGAAAGTTTAGTTGGCAGACCACCATTCTGTATTAGATAATTTATCGTTATGCGTCTAGTTGATCTTAGGATTGTTTGTGCTTGTGTGGCTTGTGTGGTTGCTGGAGCTTGATTATTATTGTGTGCTTATGGGTAGTGATTCCCCTTAGACCTGTTCTTTCTAAACCTTACCTCTGCTCACCCACCAGATGCCGACGAGACGTGATCCTACAGGCAATGGGAACAACAACAATGAAGTGCCAGCCTACATGCAACAGTTACTTCAAGGACAAGCCCATTTGATCCAGTTGCTCACTCAGAATATGGGCAACAACAACAACAATGCGCCACCCCCACCCCCACCTGTGGACACGCTTACTAGGTTACTGAGGTTAAATCCTCAGAGGTTCTCTAGCACTCCTGAACCAATTGTGGCGGATGACTGGCTTCGCTCAATGAGCCGGAACATGGAGACAGTTGGTTGTACTGAGGCAGAGAGAGTGTGGTTTGCCTCACATTTGTTGGAGGGTCCTGCCGCAGCATGCTGGGACAACTACTTGGTGACTTACCCCATTGACACCATCACTTGGGCGCAGTTTCAGGCTGCTTTTCGCGCCGCACATGTCTCTGCAGGCGCCATGGCTTTGAAGAAGGAGTTCCGCAGTTTGCGCCAGGGAGGTCGCACAGTAGCGGAGTATGTTGAGGAATTCAACAAGCTCGCCCGCTATGCTCCAAATGATGTCAACACGGATGCAGCCAGGCAAGAGAAGTTCTTGGAGGGTCTCAACGATGAGTTGTGAGTTTAGTTGAATGTGGCCACCTTTGCAAATTGTCAGGAGCTTATTGATAGGGCTATTGTACTTGAGGGAAAGCACCACGCCATAGAAAATCGCAAAAGGAAATACAAAAACAACAACAACAATGACAAGTATAACTCGAGAGTTCAGCAGAAGCCTCGTACTACATCAACATATCCTGATGTGCATAATGAACTGAGTAAGCACAATGGCCATGGATATAACTCAAATGGAGGGGACGCCAATCAACCACACACCCCTTTGACGCACAGGAGGGATATGAGCAAAGTAGTCTGTTTCAATTGCAAGAGGCATGTACATTATGCAAGAGACTGCACTGAACCAGCTAGTGGGAATGGGTATTCTGGAGAAAAGAAGCCTGATCTTTTTGAAAGAGAGCATGTGAATCATGTCACTGTGGGGAAATCTAGACGAAGGAGGTGTGATCATGTGGAGAGAGGATATGTGAATTACGTCGATGTGGGAAGTTTCAATAAAGCATCAGACTTGGGATCCGATAAGATTCTAATCAAGTCCCAGTATTGTGGTCATTCCTTACAGTAAAGGTGCATCACATTGCTCCTATCAGTTGAAAAGAAGCATGGAATTTCCATAAGGGGTTGATTTTGGATTTCTCTAGATACCAATCTTTAACCATTGCTAGCCAACTCGAATCTCGAGGACGAGATTCATTTTAAGGGGGGTAGATTTGTAACATCTCAATTTTTACAAATTGGATGTTAATAGATCATCATATGCATGTCATGCTGGAGTTTTGCATTATTTGAATTTTTTCTGAATATTTAAAACATTTTTCAACTTAAGGAATTTTATTGGAGAGGATATAATATGACTTATCCCCATTTTAAATAAAGTTGAAAAGTCTTGAAACTATTTTTTGGATGTTTATAAACTATGTCATAGGAATTATAAATGACTCAAATTTATTTTTGGGATTTTTCTAATTTTTATACGGAGTTTATTGCATAAAACGTATTTATGACAATTGCATAATAGCTGAAATAATAATTTCGGCAAAAACAATTATTTTTATTATTTTATTTTGTAGTTGTGACATTTTTAAACTTCATATATTATTATTTAAAAATGTTCTCCGTAGTCGGTTGACCAAATAAAAATAAAAATAAACAGATTTTCGTTTTGGGCCTTCCAGCAGCCTAGACGGCTATTTTGCGCCGCGTGCGTTCGGGTCCGATTCGGACTCAGATTTTTTTCCTGGGCTATATATATTTTTTGATTTTTCGTTTTTCTCTTTTTTTTGGAAACCCTAGAAAAAAAATCCCGCGGGCCCCGCCGCCGAGTTCATCTGCCGCCGCGCCGTCGGAGTCCCCGCCGCCGGGCGCCGCCGCCGCTCCAGCCACCGCCGCCTTGGGTGAGCAGCGCCGCCGCATCCCCGCCAAGCCCGCCGCTCCCGTCCGCGCGTCACGCGCCGCCGCCCCCGTGCCTCGCCGCCGCGCGCTGGCCGCGCCGCCGGCCGCCGGGCCGGTTAGGCCGAGCCGCCCGTGGCCGTTGGATTTGCATGCAACGGTGGCGTTTACATCTGGCCAGATCCAGATCGATTAATTTTTAGGGTTTCGGTTTTTTTGGTTTAGCCCGGTTAACCGGCGGTTATCTAAATAGCGGACGATCGTCGGATTAGTCGTCGGAGTGGACGCCGTTTGCTCCGTAGCCGAGGACCTGTTCGTGGCAGAGAAGTTATTTTAATTACGATTAGGCCCTTTTTCACAGATTTCACCCTAGAAAGGTTGTGGCTATATCTTTTAAACCGTAGCTCCGTTTGAGGTGATTCCTTTTGCGTTGCGACCCTGGTGAAGTCTAGTTTACAGTAGGATGCACTTTGCATTGTTAAACTTTTATAATTTGAATTTTGTACAGATTTAAAATCAAACTTCCGGTGACCGTATCTTTTATACGGTGTATCCGTTTTCGCCGATTCCAGTTGCATTGGGATCGTGGTGACTTGTAGTTATCGTTTAGCTACTGTTTAGCTGGTTTTATTGCTGTTCATTTGGTTCTTTTACTGTTGCATTGTTTATGTGTTGCATGTGTATTGAATGCATTATTTTTGATCGTGTAGATTGTCTGGAGTGCAAAAAGGATCAGAGATAATTGTTAGAGTACTTCAACACCGTTCAAGTCAAGTTTCACTTTTTGTTAAGATTCACTTTTGATTATGCACATACTAAGTTTCTATGCATGTGAATGTTGTTATGTTATGCTGAAACCTGGTAGGATAGCCACATGTTTTGATTGATTCTTATATCCAACGTTGTTATGTTTTAGTATTTCTTGTGCTATGTGATTATGTTCTTACTATTGCAATGATAATCATGGGGGGAATTATTGTGTTATTCAAGTGTTGTGACAACATTGTTATTATTAACATAGTAACTTGAAATTGAGGTACTGTAGAGTGGTATTGCATCCTGAGGGCTCTGTAATATTCACGTACGATTGTTTGTGTGGCATTGCACCCTGAGGGCTCTGCAATGTTCACTTGGTGTCTAGGTAGTGGCACTGTATCCTGAGGGCTCTATAGTGTTCACGATAGGGTGATGTTGCATCCTGAGGGCTCTGTAACAGTCACGAATGTGTTTGTAGTGGCATCGTATCCTGAGGGCTCTATGATGTTCACGAATTGGAGGTACGTGTGCAATTGTATCCTGAGGGCTCTACAATACTCACGAAACCATGATCCCGAGGGCTCTCATAGGCGGTTTAGTTAGATGTTGTCCTTTGTGGGTTGATATTAACTTAAGATGATACAAATGTTGAGTGGTAAGTAGAAGTAGATGATACCAACTTTATGTATAACAAACCAAGCTTGATTCATGTTCTTGATTTGAAATTAGCTGTAGGATTGCTTTATCACTTGTGTTACTTGCCGTACGAATCAGATGTACTGACCCGTGTTCGGGCTGTAACCTTCATGTTGCAGGTTTCTCAGAAGATTAGTGTGTTATGATAGGGTTGCGAGTCTACACTCAGCATGTCGCTTGTGGATGTTGATGGGACTCCTCGCTACTAGTTTGCTTCTGCGATAGTTATATTGAATAAGCTAGTCTTGAGCTATGCAAGTTTTCATTTGTTTTGAATTCTAGATCATACGTTGTAATAACGATGCACTTGTACTTTGATATACATCTATGATACTGTGTGTGCCAGCGAGTTCGATCCAGGGACTGGTACTTGATCACAGAGACTCCAGTTCTATGTGAATTGGGTCGCTACAGGGATGATGTCGATGATGATCTCGATGATGCCCATGACGATGGTGATGACGATGGCAATGATCTCCCCTTCCGGGAGGTGATCTCCTCGGCGGAATCTGCCCATCGGAGATCCATTTTCTTCTCTGTAGGTTTCCTCCACGGAGCAGTGGCGGAACTCCGTAAAAACTCCTCTTTTTTAGGGTTTTCGGATGACGAAGAGTATATAGGCCAGAGGGGGGGGATCCGGGGGTGGTCCCAGGGCTCCAGGCGCCCTCCCGGCGCGGCCAGGGTGGGGGCCGCGCCAGGTGGCCGCCTGGGTACCCTGTGGCCTGCCTCTGGTCCCTCTTTTGCGTGTCTTCGTCAGTCCTCTCAAAAACACCCCCCCGTAGATTTTCAGGTAATTTGGAGGTGTTCTTATTCAGCAACTCAGTGTCCACTTTTTACCGCTGAATCCTGCGTCTGCTGCTTCGGCACCGGAAAGTTGCAAACTATGTAAAACAAGCCAAAACAACATAAGAACATCATCTTAATGTGAAATATATAAATGAATAAGGACGAATTACGATATAAAATAGTGATGCATTTTGGACGTATCGCACGACGACGTGCGTATGGTGGAGAAATCCCCAACCAAGTGTAGAATCCAAACAAGGGGAGTCCACTCGAGGGAGGAGAAAGGAGGAAAAGAGAGATTAGAGAAACTTGTGTCAAATCAAAAGTTATGAAGAAAAAGGGCACCCTATCCCTCCTTATATAAGCCAAGGAGGGGTGCAGACCTCCCTCAACTTCTCATATGGTACTAAACCAAAGGGAATGGGGGAGTGCGCCCTAGGGGGGGGGGGTGGGCCCCTCTCTTGGCGCCATTGGCCAAGGGGGGAGGCTCCTTCCTCCCCTAATGGGCCTCTTTAGGCCCATATGCCTTTTTCTTCTATTTTAATTATATTTTAATATTTAATTCTGTTAATGAAATAATAGCACATATTTAAACATTATTAAATAATATTTTGAACCTTTGAAAATACCCAGTACAGTTTCTGGCCTCCACCGGAACAATTCTGGTGTTCTCTCTTATTTCTCCGGTGATCCGGAATCAATCCTTATTGCGTCGAATACCCCTTAAGTGTGACACCCTACGGCCCGGGAAACAACTGACATGACCAGACACTCTCTGACCAATAACTAATCAATTGGACCTGGTTACAATCCTTGATAGCCACTACGCTTCCATCGAATGAACTTCATCGCTGTTGGTTCTGTTAACGTTGAGTCGTGTTCCCTTTGTCCTATGGTACTTTGCTTGTCCAAGGTTTGATCATTGGTATACAATATACCTATTTCATCCTCATTACCGACAAACATGTTTACTCGTTCCGACGATATTACAACCCCGTGACCTTGTCACATGATTGCAATCTTTATGATGTAATATCACCGAGTGGGCCCAGAGTACTTCTACGTCACTTGGATGGACAAATCCCGCTTTGATCTATTTGCATACTCATCAACATATCTATTTCAGAATACCCAAAGTACACCTTTATGGCCAACATATTTAATTCAGGCGGTGGATGCAAATCAAAGCATCCTAATAGATAGAAATTACGTATGATCATCACGGTCTAAGGATCTGGTCACTACGTTATAGTTATGTGACTCGATCACATTCAACACTTCGGGTGGGTGTGTGTCCACCATATCATTCTCCCAATGATGCGACCCCATTGTCAATAGGAAGTTTGTATCTCATGATCAGGAAACCTTGATCATCGATTGCCCAATGAGCTAGTATACTAGAGTTAACTAGAGACTTGGTTGTTTTATACCACACGTCCATTAGTGTTTCCACTTAATATAGTTATAGCAGTGTATAAAACTTATTATGAACTAATGGAATATGCTAATAATCATATTTTATTTGCCTCTAGGGCACATTCCCAAGAAAATCGGGCTTCCTAGAAACCATGACACACCGTATGTCCCAACAGTCTCACACTTGCACTAGAGTACAAATAATCTAGTTGCATTTTTCTGTGGATCATAACTCCATATCATGTATATGGTTATAGATCATGCTTGCTTGTGGAAAAGGTTGTATCAACGGTCTATACCATTCAGATCCGTATGTCTTTTTGCAAATCGTTAATGTCACCTAGTTTGACATTACTTCATTATCCATTATAATGATGAGGTATATATATTTGGCGGTAGAGTGAGGCTTCGTTTGTTGTGTTTCAGCAATGACATCCGTTGGGTCACGAGGCACTTCACTTAGTCATGCACACTGAAAACTCACTCAATTAGAAGTCGAACTTCTTAAGCCAAATTATAACACTTACCACTTCTAAAGCAGCCACATCAATGTACATTTAATACTTAGTGCATTGTATGCAACTTTGATGTCTAACCATGTTTCTTTCAACTTAGGCATTCATGAGTATGATATCTCAATTTTATAGGTTAGTGTCAGAACTTTAACCAGCATAACATTTATGGTCAAGTCCACTATCCTTTACAAATTAGAGATGTATCCTTAGTTCTCTCCAGATACTGAAGGATAAACTTAACTCTTTGTTCAATGGTTTACTCATAAATCATATCACAACATGTTCTTCTTACTAATAACTTGGGTCACATTACGTCGAGTACATAACTCTTCTTTTATATGAAAGAACCTATGACAGAGGCATAGAGGATGTAGCACATCCATTTCTTTCTTTATTTAACTGTTGTTCTTGTACTGAGATTAACTCGATACTCTCTTGGACATACAAGTAAGAACTACCTTCTTGACTTAGTCCCATTCTGAACTCCTTCATAATCTTATCCAGGAAAGTATTCCGACTCAATGTTATTAAACGCATTAATCTATCTTGATAGATTTTGATGCTTAATACTTATTCATCTTCATTTATGAAAGATTCAAATAATCATTAATACCAACTACACCATTCACAATATGTTATCCATATATGAGAATGTTGTCATGCTCCCACTCAAATATGTCATGCACATATTAAGTTCAGGATAACACTCACATAGCTCCCACTCAAATATGAAAATTACATATAAGGTCAGGATAACATCCACATAGCTCCCACTCAGATATGTCAGACACATATTAAGTTCAGGATAATAACCACATGACTACTATTCAAATATGTCAGTTACATAAAAGACTAGAATAATACTCCCATGGCTCCCACTCAAAATAGGCCTTCCATATATCAAGTTTAGTAAACTATTCAGCTCCCACTCAGTTTCATGCAAATGCATGTTTCCTCGATATTTTGGCTAAGTCCAAAATCCTTCGATTGTCCATCAAAACTAGAATTCTGGTTATGAGACACCAGCATCCATATGTTTTCCAAAACCTTCTTCTTGTACCAACTACAACACTTCTTCAAATGCAGGATTTGAGGAAGTCATGGAATTGATAACAATTTGGATCAATCGTAGTGAATATCCCATTGACTCAAGCGTCGCTACATATTGTAGTCAATGTTTTGAATTTGTCAGAAACATTCTTTGTGACAAATCGATCTTGATGTCTTCTTTGATGTTCACATTTATTCCTTATAGCCATGAAGTTATTGGGAATATCAAGTAACCCTTTTACTCGATAAGATTCAAGTAATCTTAAATGTAACTCAATATAGGATTTCATGACTCATAGTCATATCTCATTCTTAGGTCCACCATCACTTCTTCGTAGTTTGTAGGTATGTCTTGTTCCATTAACTTGACAAGTGAATCATGAATACTATTTTGCACAAGGGAAAATATGAATTAATGAATCCTACTTTGTTTAGTAAAATCTTTAACCTAAAATTCATGATCATTATCATCAGTTTCTCCTCTAATTGTAGAGCTTTGCTTAGGGAACATGTTCGGTTGCGCTACTCTAACATCTGGAGGCAAGGTCAATTACCTTGGTTGAACTTTTACTTTTCTTCCATTAACACATTCATCAGGAACATTTCTTGAAAAACACCAAAACACTTAGCAACACAAGTTTTGCTCTTTTGGTTCTAGTTGTGGAAGATGCATCCATAGTTGTCTAAGGATACACTACAAAGATAATTTATCCTATAAATCAAGTTTCCTAGAAACCATGACGCACCATTACATATATAGTGCTGGTTTCCACGAACTCAGATGGTTCCCTATATTGAAGTGAGTGTTTGCATATTAAACCAATAATTCTAAACAATAATAACGTAACTAGTTAAGAGATAACTTAGACCATACACTATTCAATAGAGTATGATTGTAATGTTCAGGCACATCAACAATATTGAAGTGGTCCAAGCATTGTAATTTGTGAAACAACTTTCACAAGTATTTATGCCCAAGGCTAACTCAAAACATTTGTCACTTTGATCAAATCGTAGAGACTTGTCTTTCTTGTTAATTTGATATCCATCTTTATTCTAAAATCCCTTTGATCACATCAAAAATTATTTCAGAGTCATGTTTGTCTTCATTCTTAAATCCTTTGATCGAATCAAATTATTTCAGACTCATGTTTCATTAGTAATTACACATATTCATCTAAGTCCACATATGAAGTTCATGAAATAATGAAATTCACTACTTGCTGAAATACGATACATCACAATGTATGATATACAACAATCATCGCAAACTCTGTTTTACCAGAATGCGAGGTTTCAACCATCTCACCTAAAAGGCATGGTTTGCATGTGTCAAGAGATCAAGTATCTCAAGACTCCATCATACCATTCATGACTTAAACTGTAGTGTCATTATTAAGTTCAGATAATTCTTGGCATTACAATATTTCTTATAAATGATCAAACTACTATCATCAATATAAGAATAACTTATTCACAGCCGTAATGTGACCATAAAAGATATCATTCATAAAAGGAGATGTAGAGGGAGAGTGTTTTCGACACACTAATAACGTTCACATTCAAACGATCATAAATGTATTCATATATTAAACAAATGACAGATGTAGATGGAGAGTGTTTTCGACCATCAACTATCTTGATTGTCGTCGGCACACATTGTCTCCTCATCCCTTACAAGACACTCTATGAGCAGCAAGTTCATGCATCAAATACTTAATCAACCACAATTAGTATTTTGTGGGGAAAGACATTTATAACTCGTATATCAAATATACTTTCTCCGTCAACGACTATTCCTGCATCGGTTCTACTTTTAAAATTCTCAACTTTAACGTTGACCTCATGACAGGTGAATGATTATCCTTCATGACATAGTCTAGACACGGTCTTTGTAGCTGGGAGGAAGCGGATGCCACTTCATAGTTATCGAAAAGGAACCAGTCATTCAATAGTCCAAGTTGTACACAAGGTGTTCATGTATCTTATACATTTTCCAAGTGACTTTCTTAGCAGGTTGTTCCTTCCACCATGGTTGAAAGAAACCCCTTCCATATACTCATATTCCATTACTCTGGTTTGTGACCTAGTGCATTCAAGTTCACCTAGCACGTCATACATGTTAGTTAACATGCATTCAGAATTCAGATTCCATAGAGTGAAGTATGGTGTATTGGACAGTCATTCATAAGTGATGGTGAGTACGATACTCATCCTCATCTTCCTTAATTACGGAGTTATCTGGTGTATCTCCTAGAAGTTCTCGTATTATGTTTAGCAAGTCATTACTAATAAGTATGTCTCTAACAGTGTTGGTAACTATCAATGAAGAAAGACCTGTTTACCTTAAGTTCTACATCACACTAAAATAGTTGTGGTTACAAACATTGGGTATGACATTATCTACAATGATATTTGCTAAGACATGAAGATTAAGTTCATAATAGGATATCATGTTTTAAAACAATTCTGGAACTCCCACTTAGAAAAAAATCCCTCATAGTTTATTCTGAGTGATTACACGATACGTGAAGAACATACCTCCCCCGATCGTCACGACCATCAGTATGTTGTCCAAGGTAGGCCATCATGCCAATCACATCATGTCAGAACCCCAACTAGGGTAAGTGCTAGGATTTGAGTGCCCTTTGCATCATGAAGAAATTTCAAAAGAAATTCAAAATTGGGGAAAAGAAAAGCCCTAAAGAATCTAATTAAATGGACAGACAAAAAATTGCTTCCAAAATTTCCTCTGGTATTTTTGAAAAGTCTTATAAATATGCATGATCACATATAAAGTGAAGTGGGTCCCACTACATGCACCAAGATTTTTCAAATATTCAGTATAGGGCTTGGAAATTAATTAAATACCCTATTTGATTTGAAATTCAAATTATTTGAATTTCAAAAATCTCCAAAACTTGTGAGTGGCTAGATATATATATTGTAAGGTCACATAAAAGTTTTCAAGATTTTATAAAATGCCTTGCTATATTATTTGGGGCAAACCAAATAACAGAAAAAGAAAAATAGAAGAAAACAGAGAAGAAAAAAAAGGAAAAATAAAACCAGCCCACCCCCAAAGGCCGCAGGCCCAACTTAACTTTTCCCCGGCCCAAGCCCACCTGGGCTTGTCGTCTTCTTCGCCTTCCCCCTAAGCTGCTCGCTGTCGAGCCGGTGGCACGTCGTGGGTGCCACCGCGATAGCCCCGCCGCCTACGTCTCTCCCCTACCCTCTCCTCGCGCCACGAGGACGCCCAGAAGCCCCCACACTCTCTCCCCCTCTCGGAGCTCGCTTCCCTCCTCTCCCTCTCGCGAATTCGCCGCCGTCAGAGAGCTCGCCGGAGCGGAGCGCCGTGAACACCCGTGGCCACCGGCCTCCTTCCGCCCCGCCTTGGTGTCCAGGAGATTCCCCGTCGACGGCTACGTCCTCCAGTGCACGAAATCGAGCCCAGGCGCCCATCTAGGCGACGCCCTCTTCAAATCCTCGCCGTTGGCCGCAGAACAATCCGGCGAGGAATCAAGGCGCCACCAGTTCGTCCCCGGCTTCCTCGACCGTGCCCTTGCACCCAGGGTGAGCCCACGCTTCTTCTCCCTCTCTCAGCGCTTGAATCCGTGGCCCGAAATTCCTTCACCGCTGAGCCCAGCTCCAGTCACCGCCGCGATGCTTGCCGTCGACGTCGTGGACCTCCCCGGCGACGATGGACTAGTCCAGCGTATGTGCGAGGCCACGGGGAGCCGACCGGTGCCCTCCGCAAGGCCCCTGGTGGCCGGAACGCCAACTCCGGCAGGGCTCCGCCGTGCCCAGTGGCACCGGCGGCTAGTCGCCGGCCACTTAGGCCTAATCCCCCCTTTAACCACCCCCCCTAAACTAACCCCCACCCCACTGATAGTGGGCCCTACCGCTAAACTAACCCCCTCTGTTAGTTAAACTAACAGGGGTTAACTCCCACTGCCACTGACCTCCTGGCCCCACACGTCAGCCCCCTGCTGACGTCATGCTGATGCATGGCTGACGCAATAAACAGAAAACAATTTAAAAGAATTAAAGAAAATTCAGGAAATTCCAGAAAATAGTATAAACTTTGGAAATTCATAATTAATTAACCATAACTCCAAATAAGGCATATAATATGTCTAAAATTATAAGAAAAACGCAAGGATTATGAATATGAAATTTGTTTTCATGTTTGACCATTTTAAAATGGGTGAACAGTAGAAAACATGCATATGGCATAATTTGAAATTGAATTTGGAGATTGAATTTGCAAATCCTTTGCAATACACTTCAATTAAATTGAATTGTTAACAAACCAGTACCATATACATCATGGACAACCTTATCATGTGGTTGTGCATTTACTTCCGAAGTTTCCCCCCCCCCTTTGTTGATGATTGTTTCCGACACCAGCTTTTCCGAGACGGTGATCACCCCCGAAGAAGAAGTCCACCGTTAAAACCCGTGTATCGTCAGCAAGGCAAGCAAACCCCATTGATCATGTCTATAAAATCCCAATTCCCTCTCAGTCTCGCTTATGCATGTTTAGGAGATCACCTTGTATCGATTCTACCGCATAGTTGAACCCATATCCGATGCATGACCTATCATCTTTTCAAATTAGTAAGCAAACCACAATCCTAGCTGACATAGGAGTTGATTGATATCATGTGGCCCATGTAACTGTTACTGCTTATGGCATGCTTAGTGGTACAATGAGGTTGCTTTTGATGTGAGTCGGGTTGGTAGTGAACATGGTGTTGATGAAAGTGAAACTGTGTTGGTGAATCTACCCTAATACAAGGTGAACGATGAGAGGCTGTGTAGGAGTACACAGTGGGTTGTCTCGTTGAACACCGCCTTAAGCCCGAGTTCTTGTATGGTAATCCGAGACAAAGAGTACAACCACACATTGGGCTCACTGACCCCTCTTGACCTAGTAACTCACCCCGATCCAAGTCCATGAGTCACAACTAGTTCGGGATTTCCATTCGGCATATGCATAGAAAGATAAAGGAAATGAAATGTGTCATTCATGGTAGGGCTTGTAGAACATGGTTTGCCAAGCGGATAACCATCCGTCGAGGTGGGCTTGTCAGTCGTGCCTACATGGTTTGAGTCCTGGATGGAAGCTCGGCCGGAACTCCAGTTAGGTTTGGAACTCAGACAGTTGACTCCTTGGACTAGAACGGAGCTGTGGGCGAAGTGTTGTGGTGAACATCCTCGCTGTCACCTCTTGAACGGTGGCAAGACTTGGCGGTAACCGATGGTCATGTGTGTGTAGTTTACACCCTTGCAAGGTTAACAAAACTATTCGAATAGCCGCGTCCGTGGTCATGGACTACCTGGAAAACTGTGCTTGATTATTAGACAACTTGAATGGATACTTATAAAACTCGCAAGATAAGCGTGAGTGCTATGGTGTGCTTCGTCGTGGGGAAGTCGAGGAAGTATCCATAGTGGTGTATTGGTTGGAGACTTGGTAATGGACTCGTGTACGCTTCTTACCTCAAGTCTGGTACTCGTACTTCAGGACTAGCCCAGTTAAAGCTGGCACTTCTGCATGTTGAACCCCACCTCCCTTACCTTGATACTTGAGCATGAGTAGTGTAGTTCTGATGTAAGTCTTGGTGAGTACGACTTTGTACTCACGTTTTCTTATTCTATGTTTTAGATGGAAACCCAGACCCCGATGGAGTCACCTTCCTGAAGCTCGACGTTGACTAAGTTAGCATAGTCCCAGACAACAGTCTGGTCCCTCGTGGAAGGGCATGTATGTTTACAAGGCTTCTCTAAGCCATTTGTTAAACTTGTCTGTACTCAGACCTATTTTGCTTCCGTTGTATGATGTAATGACGATCACAGACATGTGATCTTTGTATGCTCTATGTGTAAGTCAATAAAGATACACTTTGTAGAGTTATGTGATGATACCTGTTGTTCATACTTGGCATGTGTGCTGCGTGTATGTTTATAACATGCATGTCTTAGTACGGGTTTTCGAGACCTTAGTTGTGATCTGGCTGGCGGTCTTTTATACACCAAGTGTCCCTTAGATGTGCGCAGCTTGGGGCATCGCGATGCGATTGCTCGTGACTCTGTCACGTGCACACTTTGTTGTATGATCGAGCTCTCCCTAGACCTCGACTAAGTGATCGGGCTGGAGTCTGTTTATGTAAGGGTTATGATTCAATCGATAACATGGTTGAGGCGACTTGTCTATGAGTATGGGATTTCACGACCCATAATCATTTAAGCTTGTGAGCGGGCCATGAGGACCCATCTCAGTTGATCATCCGGCCTGGATGGGATGCCCCTCACGTACGATGCTTTCCGAGAGTGTTCTGTGCTTGGCCTTGTCTGCTTAGAAAAGTGGGTACGGCTCTCGGATCTCTATGTGATTGAGTTTTGACTGGAATTACATACGCATATTCCGGGTGCCGACAGACTTGGTATCAGAGCAAGACTGTCTGTAGGATTATTTAACCCTTGGTCGAAGTCGAGTCTAGCATTCTATAGTTATATAGTTACTTGGGTATAAAGGGAACAACGTAAGGCTTCTTTTTATCCTTACCCTCATCGATCTGAGTTCTGAGTCACCTCATATTTTCTGCGGGAAGATAGGACTAGGCTCATCTATGTCTTACTAGAACATCTCTTTGATTGCTTCTTTGTAGCCGTAGGACAGTTGTGGATGTCCAGATTCTTCGTGTCTTTGAGTTCCTTGAAGAAGTTCTGTCCCATCTTCTCGAGGTTTTCTTGTTTGCCATCCCGGTGTAGCTGTTATGCTGCCCGATTTATTCCGTGTTTCTTGGAATCTTTGCCTTTGCATTACAATCTTTTCCTCCTAGTCATGTCCTCTTATCTTTGTTTCCATCGTAAAACCTGTTCTAATTGTTGATCTTTATCACACAGGATGTTAGGTGGAACTCGTAGTGCCGTTCTTCGCAATCGAGACCGTGATCAGAATCGAAGTGATGATGAACCTCCACCACCACCTTCTGCGACGAAAATCATGATGGAAGATGAGCGGAATAGACGTGATCAAACACGCCTTCTGGAGCTCATCGAGAAGAATACCTCCCATCATCGCAATGTGGTTGTGAGCATTCAGGACATCATCCTCCTCAAGCCATCGGTATTTCGATGCTCCTCCGAGCCCCTTGAAGCTGATGATTGGCTCCGTTCCATCGAGCGTAAGCATGATACTGCACATGTTGCTCCCGATGATCGAGTTATTTTCGCGGTATACTTCTTGGAAGGTGCTGCTGTTGAATGGTGGGAGAACTATGTTGCAATGCAACCTGATGGTCACGTAGTGACTTGGCAGCAATTTCGTCATGCCTTCCGAGGGTACCACATTCTGGATGAGATGATGGAAAGAAAGAAGGAAGAGTTTTGCAATCTTAATCAAGGAGATAGGTCTATCCACGAGTATATGACCGAGTTCAACCATCTTGCTCGTTATGCCCAAGAGGAGATATCCACTGATGCCAGGAAGCAAGCAAGGTTCCGCAGGGGACTTAGCCCTGTTATTCGTCATGATCTCAATCTTCATGAGTTTGTCAACTTTGAGGATTTAGTCAATAGATCCTTCAGAGCTGACTATGGCAATGAGGTGTTCGAAGAGTCTCGCAAGCATGCTCGTGAGTTTGCTCCATCTTCTAGTTCGTCCCCTCAGAAACGTCGGATATGGATTCCAACTAGTGCCAATCCTTCACATATTTTTGCAAGGCCATCCTATATGGTGCCTCAACCTCCTCCACCAAACACGAATCCCAACAACTATGGTAGTGAGCCTGCCATCATTTCTCCACCCCCTGACACCAGAATTTTCTACAAGTGTGGTCATCCTGGCCACATCGCACGGAAATGTTCCTTGTTGGTGAAAGTTGATCCTCGTCCAAGACATGATGCCACCCCACACAAGTCTTACAAAACTAAGTCTTCATAGAAATCCACCTCCAACTCCTTGCAAGCAAAGTCCTTAGCCACTGTTGGTGGTTGTGTGAACCAAATCTCAGTTGAGGAAGCTATTGATACTTCTGACGTCATCCTTGGTACACTCCCAGTCAATCATGTTCCCGCCTCCATTCTTTTCGATCCAGGAGCTTCTCATTCATTCATGTCGGAGAGTTATGCACTTCATCATGAGTTCGCCTTTGAAGAAATGTTTTCTCCAATGATCATTCAAACTCCTGGTTCAAAGTGGCAAACTAATAGAGTAAGCCATGGCAATCAAATTGCAATTGAGGGTTTAGTATTCCTTGCTTCATTCATAGCCCTCAAGTCTTCAGACATTGATGTCATCTTAGGTATGGATTGGTTATCAAGACAGAATGCTTTTCTTGATTGTAAAGCCAAGTCAGTTAAACTTACCCATCCTTCAGGCCAGACCATTGACTACACATCACCCAGCTCTAGAATCCAGATGCATACTTTGAATGTTCTTTCCCTTCCTGACCTTGAAGATATTCCGGTGGTTCGTGACTTCCCGGATGTCTTTCCTGAAGAACTGCCAGGAATGCCTCCTGACAGATGTGTAGAATTCATTGTAGATCTTGCCCCAGGAACCGCCCCAATTTCCAGACGCCCATACAAAATGGCCCCACGTGAGTTAGCTGAGCTTAAAATCCAACTTGAAGCTTTGTTGGCAAAAGGCTTCATCCGCCCTAGCTCATTGCCATGGGGTTGCCCCGTTCTGTTCGTAACGAAGAAAGATGGAACAGAAAGGATGTGCGTAGATTATCGCCCGCTAAATCTAGCGACGATAAAGAACAAGTACCCACTGCCCAGGATCAATGATCTTTATGATCAACTTGCAGGATCCTCTGTCTTTTCCAAGATGGATTTGAGATTAGGCTATCATCAAATCAAGATCCGAAACGAGGACGTTCCCAAGACGGATTTCACTACTCGCTATGGTATTTACGAGTTCACCGTCATGTCCTTCGGTCTAACCAATGCCCCCGCCACTTTTTCACGCATGATGAACTCGATCTTCATGGAGTATTTGGACAAGTTCGTCGTGGTTTACCTCGATGACATCCTTATATACTCGAAGAACGACGAAGAACATGCCGAGCATCTTAGGATGGTATTGATGAAACTTCGAGAGCATCGCCTGTATGCTAAATTCTACAAGTGTGAATTTTGGCTACCAGAAGTGACCTACTTAGGCCACGTGATTTCTGCAAAAGGCATTGCTGTGAATCCCGAGAGAGTTCATGCCGTCCTTGAATGGACTCCACCTGAATCGGTCAAGCAAGTTAGGAGTTTTCTTGGCTTAGCAAGCTATTGCCGCCGCTTCGTCGAGAACTTTTCTAAAGTTGCAAAGCCTCTGACTGAACTCCTCAAGAAAGATAAGAAATTTGAATGGACCCCCAAGTGCGAGGAAAGCTTTCAAGAGCTAAAAAGAAGATTGACTTCTGCACCCGTACTTGCGCCTCCAGACACCAAAAAGGATTTCGAGATCTATTGTGATGCTTCACGGCAAGGGTTAGGATGCATACTTATGCAAGATAGACATGTGGTAGCTTATGCTTCACGCCAATTGCGTCCACATGAAGAGAACTATCCTACCCATGATCTTGAACTCGCTGCCGTAGTTCATGCCCTGACCACTTGGCGACATTACCTCCTTGGTAATCGTTGTGAGATCTATTCCGACCACCAAAGCCTCAAATACATATTCACCCAGCCAGATTGTAATCTCAGGAAAAGACGCTGGATTGAGTTGATAAAAGATTACGACGTAGGAATTTCTTACACCCCAGGCAAGGCCAATGTCATGGCTGATGCACTAAGTCGTAAGTCGTATTGTAACAACCTCATGTTACAACAGTATCAACCACTTCTTCATAAGGAATTTCTAAAGCTCAACCTCGAGATTGTTCCTCGTGGATCTCTTTTCAACTTGGTGGCGAAACCAACCCTTGAGGATCAAATCATAGTTGCCCAAAGGCGTGCACGAGGTGTTCGTCGGATCAAGGAGAACATTGCTAGCAGAGTTGCTAAATGTTTCTCCACAGATAATAAAGGAACGGTATTCTTTGAAAATCGTTTGGTAGTACCTAAGAATAGAGATCAAAGGCAACTCATCCTCACATAAGCCCATGACACACCCCTCTCAATTCATCCCGGTAGCACAAAAATGTACCGAGATCTACGCCAGAGATTTTGGTGGACTAGGATGAAGAGGGACATTGCTCGATTTGTTGCTGAATGTGATGTTTGTCGTCGCATTACGGCAGAACACCAAAGACCTGCTGGCACACTTCAACCTTTACATATTCCTGAGTGGAAATGGGACAAATTCGGTATGGACTTCATCACCGGCTTTCCAAAAACCCAGAAAGGAAATGATGCCATCTTCGTTGTCATAGATAGGCTTTCAAAAGTTGCTCACTTCCTTCCTGTTCGCGAGTCTATAACTGCTAGTCAGTTGGCGGACTTGTACGTCTCTAGAATTGTGTCTCTTCACGGTGTTCCTTTGGTAATCAATTCTGATCGTGGTAGCCTTTTCACCTCTAGATTCTGGGGAAGCTTTCAGAATGCTATGGGAACTCATTTATCCTTTAGTACAGCTTTCCATCCTCAGTCTAGCGGTCAAGTCGAAAGGGTTAACCAAATCCTGGAAGACATGCTTAGAGCTTGTGTTATCTCATTCGGAAAGAATTGGGAGAAATCTCTTCCATTTGCCGAATTTGCTTATAACAACAGTTTCCAATCTAGTCTGAACATGGCTCCTTTTGAACTCCTCTATGGACGACGATGTCGAACAACCCTAAACTGGTCAGAAACCGGTGAAAGACAATTCTTTGGACCGGATATGATCAAGGAAGCAGAAGAGCAAGTTCGCATTGTTCGTGATCGATTGAAAGCCGCTCAGTCTTGTCAGAAAAGCTACTATGATCGTCATCATAGGAAAGAAAGCTACAATATGGATGAGAAGGCTTACCTTAGGGTTAATCCTCTAAAGGGAACCCAACGCTTCGGTATCAAAGGCAAGTTGGCCCCACGTTACATCAGACCTTTCCGCATTCTAGCTAAACGTGGAGAAGTTGTCTACCAACTTGAACTACCCCCGCACCTTTCCCAAGTACATGATGTATTCCATGTATCACAACTTAGGCGTTGCTTCAAGGACCCCATCCGCGAAGTCGACCATGAAACTCTTGATCTCCAAGATGACCTTTCTTATCGAGAGTACCCTGTTCGTATTCTTGATTCAGCAGAGCGTGTCACTCGTCTTCAGAAGATCTAGTTCCTCAAAGTGCAATGGTCACATCACTCCGAGAAAGAAGCAACATGGGAAAGAGAAGATCGCCTCCCGACAACTTCTGAATCTCGGGACGAGATTCTTTTGAGTGGGGGCGAGTTGTCAGAACCCCAACTAGGTTAAGTGTTAGGATTTGAGTGCCCTTTGCATCATGAAGAAATTTCAATAGAAATTCAAAATTGGGGAAAAGAAAAGCCCTAAAGAATCTAATTAAATGGCCAGACAAAAAATTGCTTCCAAAATTTCCTCTGGTATTTTTGAAAAGTCTTATAAATATGCATGATCACATATAAAGTGAAGTGGGTCCCACTGCATGCACCAAGATTTTTCAAATATTCAGTATAGGGCTTGGAAATTAATTAAATACCCTATTTGATTTGAAATTCAAATTATTTGAATTTCAAAAATCTCCAAAACTTGTGAGTGGCTAGATATATATATATTGTAAGGTCACATAAAAGTTTTCAAGATTTTATAAAATGCCTTGCTATTTTATTTGGGGCAAAACAAATAACAGAAAAAGAAAAACAGAAGAAAACAGAGAAGAAAAAAAGGAAAAAGAAAACCAGCCCATCCCCAAAGGCCGCATGCCCAACTTAACTTTTCCCCGGCCCAAGCCCACCTAGGCTTGTCGTCTTCTTCCCCTTCCCCCTAAGCTGCTCGCTGTCGAGCCGAGGGCACGCCGTGGGTGCCACCGCGACAGCCCCGCCGCCTACGTCTCTCCCCTACCCTCTCCTCGCGCCACGAGGACGCCCAGAAGCCCCCACACTCTCTCCCCCTCTCGGAGCTCGCTTCCCTCCTCTCCCTCTCGCGAATTCGCCGCCGTCAGAGAGCTCGCCGGAGCGGAGCGCCGTGAACACCCGTGGCCACCGGCCTCCTTCCGCCCCGCCTTGGTGTCCAGGAGATTCCCCGTCGACGGCTACGTCCTCCAGTGCACGAAATCGAGCCCAGGCGCCCATCTAGGCGACGCCCTCTTCAAATCCTCACCGTTGGCCGCAGAACAATCCGGCGAGGAATCAAGGCGCCACCAGTTCGTCCCCGGCTTCCTCGACCGTGCCCTTGCACCCAGGGTGAGCCCACGCTTCTTCTCCCTCTCTCAGCGCTCGAATCCGTGGCCCGAAATTCCTTCACCGCTGAGCCCAGCTCCGGTCACCGCCACGATGCTTGCCGTCGACGTCGTGGACCTCCCCGGCGACGATGGACTAGTCCAGCGTATGTGCGAGGCCACGGGGAGCCGACCGGTGCCCTCCGCAAGGCCCCTGGTGGCCGGAACGCCAACTCCGGCAGGGCTCCGCCGTGCCCAGTGGCACCGGCGGCTAGTCGCCGGCCACTTAGGCCTAATCCCCCCTTTAACCACCCCCCTAAACTAACCCCCACCCCACTGATAGTGGGCCCTACCGCTAAACTAACCCCCTCTGTTAGTTAAACTAACAGGGGTTAACTCCCACTGCCACTGACCTCCTGGCCCCACACGTCAGCCCCCTGCTGACGTCATGCTGATGCATGGCTGACGCAATAAACAGAAAACAATTTAAAAGAATTAAAGAAAATTCAGGAAATTCCAGAAAATAGTATAAACTTTGGAAATTCATAATTAATTAACCATAACTCCAAATAAGGCATATAATATGTCTAAAATTATAAGAAAAACGCAAGGATTATGAATATGAAATTTGTTTTCATGTTTGACCATTTTAAAATGGGTGAGCAGTAGAAAACATGCATATGGCATAATTTGAAATTGAATTTGGAGATTGAATTTGCAAATCCTTTGCAATACACTTCAATTAAATTGAATTGTTAACAAACCAGTACCATATACATCATGGACAACCTTATCATGTGGTTGTGCATTTACTTCCGAAGTTTCCCCCCCCCCCTTTGTTGATGATTGTTTCCGACACCAGCTTTTCCGAGACGGTGATCACCCCCGAAGAAGAAGTCCACCGTTAAAACCCGTGTATCGTCAGCAAGGCAAGAAAACCCCATTGATCATGTCTATAAAATCCCAATTCCCTCTCAGTCTCGCTTATGCATGTTTAGGAGATCACCTTGTATCGATTCTACCGCATAGTTGAACCCATATCCGATGCATGACCTATCATCTTGTCAAATTAGTAAGCAAACCACAATCCTAGCTGACATAGGAGTTGATTGATATCATGTGGCCCATGTAACTGTTACTGCTTATGGCATGCTTAGTGGTACAATGAGGTTGCTTTTGATGTGAGTCGGGTTGGTAGTGAACATGGTGTTGATGAAAGTGAAACTGTGTTGGTGAATCTACCCTAATACAAGGTGAACGATGAGAGGCTGTGTAGGAGTACACAGTGGGTTGTCTCGTTGAACACCGCCTTAAGCCCGAGTTCTTGTATGGTAATCCGAGACAAAGAGTACAACCACACATTGGGCTCACTGACCCCTCTTGACCTAGTAACTCACCCCGATCCAAGTCCATGAGTCACAACTAGTTCGGGATTTCCATTCGGCATATGCATAGAAAGATAAAGGAAATGAAATGTGGCATTCATGGTAGGGCTTGTAGAACATGGCTTGCCAAGCGGAGAACCATCCGTCGAGGTGGCCTTGTCAGTCGTGCCTACATGGTTTGAGTCCTGGCTGGAAGCTCGGCCGGAACTCCAGTTAGGTTTGGAACTCAGAAAGTTGACACCTTGGACTAGAACGGAGTTGTGGGCGAAGTGTTGTGGTGAACATCCTCGCTGTCACCTCTTGAACGGTGGCGAGACTTGGCGGTAACCGATGGTCATGTGTGTGTAGTTTACACCCTTGCAAGGTTAACAAAACTATTCGAATAGCCGCGTCCGTGGTCATGGACTACTTGGAAAACTGTGCTTGATTATTAGACAACTTGAATGGATACTTATAAAACTCGCAAGATAATTGCGAGTGCTATGGTGTGCTTCCTCGTGGGGTAGTCGAGGAAGTATCCATAGTGGTGTATTGGTTGGAGACTTGGTAGTGGCCTCGTGTACGCTTCTTACCTCAAGTCTGGTACTCGTACTTCAGGACTAGCCCAGTTAAAGCTGGCACTTCTGCATGTTGAACCCCACCTCCCTTACCTTGATACTTGAGCATGAGTAGTGTAGTTCTGATGTAAGTCTTGGTGAGTACGACTTTGTACTCACGTTTTCTTATTCTATGTTTTAGATGGAAACCCAGACCCTGATGGAGTCACCTTCCTGAAGCTCGACGTTGACTAAGTTAGCATAGTCCCAGACATCAGTCTGGTCCCTCGTGGAAGGGCATGTATGTTTACAAGGCTTCTCTAAGCCATTTGTTAAACTTGTCTGTACTCAGACCTAATTTGCTTCCGTTGTATGATGTAATGACGATCACAGACATGTGATCTTTGCATGCTCTATGTGTAAGTCAATAAAGATACACTTTGTAGAGTTATGTGATGATACCTACTGTTCATACTAGGCATGTGTGTTGCGTGTATGTTTATAACATGCATGTCTTAGTATGGGTTTTCGAGACCTTAGTTGTGATCTGGCTGGCGGTCTTTTATACACCAAGTGGCCCTTAGATGTGCGCAGCTTGGGGAATCGCGATGCGATTGCTCGTGACTCTGTCATGTGCACACTTTGTTGTATGATCGAGCCCGCCCTAGACCCCGACTAAGTGATCGGGCTGGAGTCTGTTTATGTAAGGGTTATGATTCAATCGATAACATGGTTGAGGCGACTTGTCTATGAATATGGGATTTCACCACCCATAATCATTTAGGCTTGTAAGCGGGGGATGAGGACCTTAGTTGATCATCCGGCCTGGATGGGATGCCCCTCATGTACGATGCTTTCCGAGAGTGTTCTGTGCTTGGCCTTGTCTTCTTAGACAAGTGGGTACGGCTCTCGGCTCTCCATGTGATTGAGTTGTGACTGGAATTACATACGCATATTCTGGGTCCCGACACATCAGCTATGTGACTCATGCTTGATCTTTTGATCTTGTGTCCCGAGGCCATATCTGCATATGCCAGGCTCGCCACAATAACCTTAGTGATTACATGCCGCGTATGCAAGGCCATGTTTCTGGACATGCTAGGCTTGCTCCACCCATCTCATTTGAAGGTTAAAATGTTTGACACCCGTGTGACACGTGATGCCTCCATAATGCGGATCTTTCACGATGGTGCTTCACTAAGGAAGGACACTTTGTTGGATTAGTGAGGGATCATCCTATAATGCTACCGTCGTATATCTAACATATTAGCAAAACATGATGCAACAATATAAATCATACTAACTATGATGCCCCCTGCAAATTAAAGTTTGGACGCCTCTACTTTATCTTTCGCAAGTTTTACGTGGCTGCTACGAGTTTCGAGATGGAACCGTTTCTATGCCTACAAACATACAACCACAAAAACTCAGCAATTTTCTCTCTTACACCCCTGTCGGGGCCCTCCGTTGCAAACATCTTCGCAAAGCTAATGTTAGAGAGATAGACACCCCCAAAGCCACTTATATGGTACAAGTCATATGTTGTAACAGCCCAGATTTCACAAAAATTAAATTTTTTTCCGGTGTGAATTGTTTGATTGTCTGATTTGTTTGCGGTGTTTTCATCCCCGATTTATTGATCGGCGATTATTTCCCCCCCTCTTATCTCGTACCGGACGGATACCGACCCTTGCCACCCTGACACTCGACCTTTGCGACACCGGGTTTCAACCGATCACCATCGTAAAAACCGCACGAGACCAGCCGCAGCAAACGGAACGAAAAGCCCCGTTTAATAATTAAACGGGTTATTTTTATAGCGCGCCGGAAAGTGTTCTCGGAACGGTTCCAGCACTAGGTGAGCGCCGCCGGCTCGACGCGCTGATCCCGCAGTTCGAAGTTTTACCTGAATCGGAGGTACTGCGGACCCCCGGCGGTCAGAAACGTAAACGCCGCGCGCGCGAGAGAAAAACCGGGGATGTTTTTGCAAACTGCCAGCCACCTGGGCTATATAAAGACCACCACACTCCCACCTCTTTCTAGGGTTTCCCTAGTCCAAAATTGCAGCCACCCCCCCCCCACTTTGCCCCAAAAATACCACCATTTTAGTCCAAACCCTAGCCCAGATCTGGAAAATCCCCCCAAGCGCTCTGGACCGTCAGATCTGGCGATCCGACGGCCCAGAGGCTGACAAGTCAGCCCCATCCTCACCTCTTCTCTCTCCTCTCCACCTCCCACCTCCTCCCGTGGACGCGCCGCCGCCAACTCCGGCGAGGCCACGACGAGTCGCCGTCCCCCAAGGTCACGCCTCCCCGCGGCCATCTCTCCCTCCCTCTCTTCCGTTCTCGTCCTCCTCCCCTCACCCTCCTTCTCTCCCTCGTAGGTCGGCCGGAGCGCCAGAGCGCTGCCGCGCCGGCGGAAGCCACCGCCGCCCGCCATGGCATTTCCAAGCCCGAGCTCGGCCATGTCGCCGCCCAGCAACGACCCCGACCGGATCCGGCGACGCGCGCCGCCCTGTGCCTCCTCCGCCGTGCCCGTGCATCCTCCTCGCCGCGCCTCCTCGCCGGCGGCGACCAGCGGCCACCGCGTGCTCGACGGGAGCGGCCTCCCCGATCCAGCCGTCGCTGGAGACCCAGGTGGGCCATCCTGGCTCCAGCGGCCCAGCCAGCCGGCGAGCGGCCCAGCGCCCCCACGGCCCAGATCCAGCCATCCCAGCCCAAGCCGGCTGGCCTCTCCAGCCAGATGGGCCGAGCCCAATGGGTGAGGACCAGCTCCTTTTTTTTCCTGTTTGTTTTACCTTTTTTTTCCAATTTTTTTAAGTCGTGTATATTTTTGCTGCTGATTCAATTTTGCGAGTAAACCGTAGCCCGGATGACGTTGCGCCCAAAAGGAAAATTGCTTAGAATTGTGTGTACTTCAGTCCATGTTTTGTGAGCATTTTGATTTGAGGCCATCTTGATGTTGTTAATCTGTGTTGAAGTGGGCATCAGGCTGTTAACTGTTGCTACTTCCTGTTAAGTGCTGTTGTTATTATTTTATTGCAACTTTGGTTGATGATTGTGACACATCCATGAGGCCTATTGCATTGATTCTTTTTGCATACTGTTAAGCATCATGTATACTTCCATTGTATGTATTGCATTGTCATGATAGGCTTGCTGGTCATCTAGTTATTGAGCTCCAAAGTTGCTATGCTGTTGTTTTTGACAGCCACCTCTGTTTATCACTAAGTCTGTAACGTCACGATGCCATGTTGTTTGCTTAATATCTTTTGATCTATGATGCCTATGACCTTGATTCTTACTTGTACCTGATCACCATCATGTCTAGTTCATGCCCATATATTGCTATGTCATGTTGATGCACTTTTGCATCTAGCTTTGCTCCTGTTTATACAGCATAAAAATAACAGTTTCTGCCATGTTTCTCTGATTTTCACTAAGTCCTAGACCAGTAATGTTTTATTGCATTTTGCATGGGCTATAACTAGTTGTTCATGATGCATTTTTGCATTATTCCTTTTTCCATGCCTTCCCTGCCATGTCTACTTTAGTTGCATATCATTTGTGAGCATGTTTGCATTCATTATCCTGTTTATGCATTGCTCTAAAGTGTGCTTCCTGATGTTGGCAGATTGTGTTCCAAACTTGTTTTGCTTGTATCTTTTTAACCGTAACTCCGTTTGGAGTGTTATTTATATGTAAATTGATTAGTTTTTCATGTACTTTGTGTTTATGCTTTTGTTTTCTGCTATTAACCAACCTAAAATATGGTTTAGGACAGAACAGTACCAAATCCTTTAATTGTCGTGCGGCACTTAGTGGATGCCATGTTTATGTTGTGCCTCACTTAAATTGACTAGCATAGATAGTTTACCTTATTCTTCACCTCTTGCCATGTTTGAGTGCTATGCCATGCTTGAGTGAGATGCCATGTTAGCATCCTTTGTTGATCACCTGTAGCTAAACAACTTGAACCTCTCTAAATGTGCGGCATCGTTGTGTGTGACGAGTACTCCACTTAACCTGTTAGTAACCGCTCTCGATGGTAGGTGCGATGTCTCGTGTTGCCTTCTTGTTGATGCTTGCTCGTGTTTGCTTCGTAGTAATAGATGCTTGCTCGTTGATTTCTTTCCAGTGTTTATCGTCTTGTGTGCTTCTGTGGGTACCTCTCCGAGATGATGCGAGCTTGCGATCAACTACACCTTCGGAACCCGACTTATCAACAGGCAAGGACTATGCATTACTTATGATCCATTCTATTTCAACCAACGGTTTGCATGCTAGTCTAGGTTAGGTTCGATGTTTGATCCTACCACATGTTTACAACCTCTTTCAAACCGATACAGCCATGTCCCTTCCCAGCAAACCTTGTACTGCTATGTTACTATTGCTCGTTGCTCAGACCCTGCTTAGTATGCATGCTTAGGATGCTACGATGTTACCCTGTTACTCCTTGGTTTGGGATATCACATTATTATATTGGTTGATGATATGATTATTATAATGTTGACTATATTCGACGAAGGATGGAAGGTCTAGGCTGTCCCGCCCCGACGCTTTGTTCCATTCGAGTCACCTAGGATCCGAGTTCCGGGTATTGGTTTTAAGACTGAGCGTGCCTAACCGCGTGTGGGATTTTATGGGGTCCCCTTTTCTTACCTACCTAGCTTCAAACATTTCTAGTGGTGGCCCAAGCTGATTTACCATTTGAAAACCGTGTGTGTGCTTGGTTGGCCCCCAGCTGTTTTAAAACAACTTGGGCCAGTGGAGACGTGGTTTCTCTGTTGGTCCACCCGATCAGCTAGGACCCGGCTTCCCATGTGTGATTAACCGTATATCCGACCTGCGTCATACGGAAGAGTCCGATCCGGGAGCGTGGCCGGCTTTTGGATTGGGTGTCGACTCCCCGGGGGCCACCCGGATTTGTTCGTTGTTAGTTAGAGGGACCTGTCGTTTCGTATCTCTCGTAACTAAATCATAAAATGGTTGCCTATAATGGGTAGCAACTGAGAGTTATGGGCATGCGTGCGGAGCCTTGTAATGGGCAGTTGGTACACCCCTGCAGGGTTAAATCTTTTCGAGAAGCCGTGTCCACAGTTATGGACGACTTGAGACCTACTCCTTGTTCATAGACAACAACAACTGAGATAATCTTAATATAAATTGGTCAACGTGTGTGTACCTTGACTTCTTCTTCTTCGTCGGGATGCGAAGAGGAGGACAAGGATAGGATAGGTGTTATGTTTGCGTAAGTAGTTGATAGCAAGACTTGTTGGAGGCGATTCCTCATCGAATGCTTGGCTTCTTATCTCACTCTCTAGATCGTTAGCCACTTCATAAATGCTAGTGCAGCAGCAACCTCACCAATTACCCCATCCTTACCGTAAACTACTAGTTTTCCTAGAATGACGAGTGATGAAGTCCTTGCTGGGTCAGATGACCACTACAGTTGGATGCGGAGTACCTCTGTACTCATGATACTACCCCAAACTCTTTTCAGGGTTCTTGATCGACAACAGGTATGGTGATCGACGTTTCACGTGGAGACTCAACGGCGACTAGTTAGGCGGATCCCGGCGGAGGGCCTGGACCCGTGTGGTTATGGGATCGATGTTTTTCTCTTTGCCAATAGGCATTTGATTGTAGTCTGTACTCAGATATGTATCTTCCGCTGTTATATTGTATTAAGCCAGTTGTATGTCGATTGTATGAGATGTTGTATCCTTGTATCTGTAATGTTGTGATATCATGTTGGAAATCCGGGGCATATTACTTCGTCATATGTCGCGGTGGGACCGATATGTGCTTCGTCCCCAGATCTGGATGGAAACATCTAAATCTGGAACAGTACCACATATCGGGCCTTACATATGTCAAGGGTGGAACCAGTCTCACGTAAACATGTAAGGTTGGTCGGTGCCGCTTCATTAGGACATTGCCGCAATGCTAAACGAGTACACGTGGGAGGATAACAATTGGAGAATTGATGCCACATAGTAGATGTGTTCTATCCGTACAATACATCTACGCATAACCTGGCTCTGATACCACTGCTGGGGTTCGGGACAGAAAACAATAATTTTTCATAACCTAGGCGACCCAAGCTCAAGACCTATGCTATGGCGATGCAAGTAACAGATGGAAATAGATCACATACCAGTATGTAGTCTGTTAAGCGGGAAATGCTCCCGTGTGAACGTGGTTGATGTAGTCGTACCGGCAATCCCCGATGTCGCGCAGATCCACGATGACTCCAGTAGCCACCTGGTCCTTGTAGACGGATGACGGGATTACTTCCCCATCGGAACGTTGTCGGTGATGACGTCGCGATATGGCCACGACGATGAAGGAGCACCAAAAGTGTAGCGCCTCGCGGGATTACACACATACAATGTACCCGAAGTTCCCTCCGGGCTCTGAACCAGAAGAGCGGCGGAAAGAAGATGGATTCGGATCCCGATTCTAGCAGCACGACGTCGTGCGTATGGTGGAGAAATCCCCAACCAAGTGTAGACTCCAAACAAGGGGAGTCCACTCAAGCAAGGAGAAAGGAGGAAGAGAGATGAGAACTTGTCTCAAAAATTCATGAAGAAAAAGGGCACCCTACCCTCCTTATATAGGCCAAGGTGGGGGGCGGGGCACCCTCCCTCAACTTCCCATGTGGGACTAATCCCAAGGGAGGGGGATGCACACCAATAAGGGGGTGGGCCCCTTCTTGGCGCCATGGCCCATTGGGGAAGACTCCATCTTCCCCTAATGGGCCCTATGAGGCCCATGTGCCTTTTAATTCATTTTAATTATATTTAATTAAATTTTAGTATTTAATTCTGTTCATTAAAAAATAAAACATATTTAAACATTATTAAATAATATTTTGAACCTTTCGAAATACCTATAACAATTTCTGGCCTCCACCGGAACAATCCGGTGTTCTCTCTTATTTCTCCGGTGATCCCGAATCAATCCTTATTGCGTTGAATACCCTTAAGTGTGACACCCTACGGTCCGGGAAACAGTAAACATGATCAGACACTCTCTGACCATTGACTAATCAGTTGGACCTGGTTACAATCCTTGATAGCCCCTGCGCTTCCATTGAATGAAACTTGATCGTTGTTGGATCCGTTAACGAGCCTGTTCCCTTTTTCCTATGGTACTTTGCTTGTCCAAGGTTTGATCGTCGGTATCCAATATACCTAGTTCATCCTCGTTACTGACAAACATGTTTACTCGTTCCCGTGATATTACAACCCCGTGACCTAGTCACATGATTGCAATCTTTATGATGTAATATCACGGAGTGGGCCCAGAGTACCTATCCGTGACTTGGATGGACAAATCCCGCTTTGATCTATTTGCATACTCATCAACATATCTATGTTGGAAAACCCAAAGTACACCTTCATGGCCAGCATATTTCAGTCATGCGGTGGATGCAAATCAAAGCATCCTAATAGATAGCAATTACGTATGATCATCACGGTCAAAGGATCTGGTCACTACGTTACAGTTATCGCAATGTTGAACTTATGTGACTCGATCACATTGCTACAGTTCTGATGGGTGGGTGTCCATCATATCATTCTCCCAATGATATGACCTCATTGTCAACGGACTTATGTGTCTCCATGATCATGAAACCTTCATCATCAATTGCCCAATGAGCTAGTATAATAGAATTAACTAGGGACCTGGTTGTTTCATACCACACGTGTATTAATGTTTCCGCTTAATACAGTTATAGCATAGTATAAAACTTATTATGAACTAATAGAATATGCCAATAAACATATTTTATTTGCCTCTAGGGCACATTCCCAAGAAAATCGGGCTTCCTAGAAACCATGACACACCATAACATATATAGTGTTGGTTTCCACGAACTCGGATGGTTCCCTATACTAAAGTGAGTGTTTTCATATTAAATTAATAACTCTAAACAATAATAATGTAACTCGATAAGAGATACCTTAGACCATACACTATTCAATAGATTATGATTGTAATGTTCAGGCACATCAACAATATTGAAGTGATCCAAGCATTGTAATTTGTGAAACAACATTCATAAGTCTTTATGCCCAAGAATAACTCAAAACATTTGTCACTTTGATCAAATCGTATAGACTTACCTTTCTTATTAATTTAATATCCATCTTTATTCTGAAATTCCTTTGATCAGATCAAATTATTTCGGACTCATGATTGTATTCATTCTGAAATCCCTTTGACCACATCAAATTATTTCAGACTCATTTTTCATTAGTGAATACACATAGTCATCTAATGTCCACATACAAAGTTTACGAAATAATGAAACTCACTACATGCTGAAATTTGATACATCACAATGCATGATATACAGCAATCATTGCAAACTCTGTTTTACCAGACTTCGAGTTTTTAGTCATCTCACCTAAAGAGGCATGGTTTTCATGTGTCAAGAAATCAAGTATTTCAAGACATCATCAAACAATTCATGACTTAAATGGTAGTGTAATTATTAAGTTTGGATGATTCTTGGCATTGCAATATTTCTTATAAATGATAAAACTACTATCATCAATATAAGAATAACTTATTCATAACGGTAATGTGACCATAAAATATATCATTCATAAAAGGAGAACAACTGACTTGTTTCTCACTAATATGAATAATTGTCTTCGCGAGATGCAAGACACACTAATAAAGTTCACATTCAAACGATCATAAATTTATTTGTATATTAAACAAATGATAGATGTAGAGGGAGACTGTTTTCGACCATCAACTATCTTGATTGCCGTCAGCACACATTGTCACCTCATACCTTCCAAGCCACTCCTTAAGCAGTAATTTCAAGCATCGAATACTTAATCAACCGCAATCATTGTTTTGTCAGGAAAGACATTTATAACTTATATATCAAATATACTTTCTCCGTCAATGACTATTCCTGCATTGGTTCTACTTTTAATGTTCTCAACTTTAACCATGACCTCATGACAGGTGAATGATTCTCCTTCATGACATAGTCTAGACACAATCTTTGTAGCTGGGAGGAAGCGGATGTAATTTCCCAGTTATCACAAAGTAGACAGTCATTTAGTAGTCCAAGTTGTACACAAGGTGTTCATGTATCTTATACACTTTCCAAGTGACTCTCTTTGCAGGTTGTTCCTTCCACCATAGTTGAAAGAAACCCCGTCCATATACTCATACTCCATTATTCTGATTTGCGACAAAGTGTTTCAAGTTCATCTACCACGTCATACGTGTTGATGTCGTTTAACACGCACTTGCAATTGAGATTTCATTGAATGAAGTATGGTGTATTGGACTGTCATTCATAAGTGATAGTGAGTACGATACTCATCGTCATCTTCCTTAATTACGGAGTTATCAGGTGTATGTCCTAGCAGTTTTTGTATCACGTTTAGCAAGTTATTACTAATGAGTATGTCTCTAATGGTGTTGGTACACGTCAATGAAGTAAGACCCATCTACCTTAAGTTCTTCATTACACTAAAAGAGCCATAGTTATAAACATTTTGGGTATGACATTGTCTATAATGATATTTGCAAAGACATGAAGATTAAGTTCATAATATGTGGAGTTCAATTTTAATTAATTCTAAAACTCCCATTTAGTAAAACATCTCTCAAATTTACTAAGCGATCACACAATCTTAGAACCTCATACCTCCCCCGATCGTCACAACCATTAGTATGTGGCTAAGGTAGGCCATCATGCCAATCACATTAGTTATATGACTTGTGCTCAATCTTTCGATCTTCTGTGTTCCAGGCCTGCATCTACATACGCCAAGCCTGCCCTTAATTTTAGCTGCTTAGCAAGGCCATGTCTACATATGCTAGGCTTGCCAAACCCAACCTCACGCGAGCGCCGTTTATTATGTGTGAGACCCAATGTACGGAGTGTCGGCCATAAGGGAGATCCTTCCAGGCGGTGCCCATTAAGGGAGAACACAATGTTGGTATTGTGAGAGATTTTCCTATTATTCTACCGTCGTTATATCTAGCATATTAGAAAAACAGGATGTAAAACAATAAATCATACATGCTATGATTCCCCCTGACATGCAAATTAAAGTTAAAACGCTTTCTACTTTATCTTTTGCAAGTTTTACGTGGCTGCTAGGAGTATCGAGAAAAAACCCGTTTTCTATCCTACGAAAACAAGCCACAACACCAAACCCACAATTGTCTCTATTACACCCCTGTTGGTGCCCTCTGTTGCAAACGTCTTCGTATCGGTAATGTTAGAGAGACGACACCCCATCCACTTATATGGTACAAGCCATATGTCAAGCGTGGAACCAGTCTCGCGTAAATGCGTAAGGTCGGTCAGGGCCGCTTCATCAGGACATTACCGCAATGCTAGACGAGTACACGTGAGAGGGTAACAATTGGAGAATTGATGCCCACATACTAGATGTATCATATCCGTACAATACATCTACGCATAACCTTGCTCATGATACCATTGTTGGGGTTCGGGGCAGAAAACAATATTTTTTCATAACCTACGAGACCCAAGCCCAAGACCTATGCTATGGTGATGCAAGTAACGAATGGAAATAGGTCACATACCACTATGTAGTCCGTTAAGAGGGAAATGTTCCCGCGTGAACGTGGTTGATGTAGTCGTACCGGCAATCCCCGATGCCGTGCAGATCCATGATGACTCCAAAAGCTACCCGATCCTTGTAGACCGATGACGAGATTGCGGAAAAAAGATGGATTCGGATCCCGATTCCAACAGCACGACGACGTGCGTATGGTGGAGAAATCCCCAACCAAGTGTAGACTCCAAACAAGGGGAGTCCACTCGAGGAAGGAGAAAGGAGGAAAAGAGAGATTAAAGAAACTTGTCTCAAATCAAAAGTTATGAAGAAAAAGGGCACCCTACCCCTCCTTATATAGGCCAAGGAGGGGTGCACACTTCCCTCAACTTCCCATGTGGTGCTAAACCAAAGGGAAGGGGGGGGGGTGCGCCCTAGGGGGGTGGGCCCCTCTCTTGGCGCCATGGGCCAAGGGGGGAGGCTCCCTCCTCCCCTAATGGGCCTCTTTAGGCCCATATGCCTTTTTCTTTTATTTTTCTTCTATTTTAATATTTAATTCTCTTAATTAAATAATAACACATATTTAAACATTATTAAATTATATTTTGAACCTTTCAAAATACCCAGAACAATTTCTGGCATCCACCGGAACAATTCCGGTGTTCTCTCTTATTTCTCCAGTTATCCCGAATCAATCCTTATTGCGTCGAATACCCCTTAAGTGTGACACCCTACGGTCCGGGAAACAACATACATGACCAGACACTCTCTGACCAATGACTAATCAATTGGACCTGGTTACAATCCTTGATAGCCCCTACGCTTCCATCGAATGAACTTCATCGCTGTTGGATAGGTTAACATTGAGTCATGTTCCCTTTGTCCTATGGTACTTTTCTTGTCCAAGGTTTGATCGTTGGTATACAATATACCTAGTTCATCCTCGTTACCGACAAACATGTTTACTCGTTCCCATGATATTACAACCCCATGACCTAGTCACATGATTGCAATCTTTATGATGTAATATAACCTATTGGGCCCAGAGTACCTATCCGTCACTCGGATGGAAAAATCCCTCTTTGATCTATTTGCATACTCATCAACATATCTATTTCAGAATACCCAAAGTACACCTTTATGGCCAGCATATTTCAGTCAGGCGGTGGATGAAAATCAAAGAATTCTAATAGATATCAATTACGTATGATAATCACGGTCTATGGATCTGATCACTATGTTATAGTTATCGCAATGATGAACTTATGTGACTCGATCACATTGCAACACTTCAGGTGGGTGTGTGTCCATCATATCATTCTCCCAATGATGCGGCCCCATTTTCAATAGGCGGTTCGTACCTCATGATCAGGAAATCTTGATCATTGATTGCCCAATGAGCTAGTATACTAGAGTTAAGTAGGGACCTGGTTGTTTTATACCACACGTGCATTAATGTATCCGCTTAATACAGTTATAGCATAGTATAAAACTTATTATGAACTAATGGAATATGATAATAAACATATTTTATTTGCCTCTAGGGAACATTCCCAACAGATGAATCCAGGGGCACTTCCCCGTCCCGGCACGGTGCCGACACAGGAATTCTGGTCCCCCAAAGCTTGTTGGCGATGGCGGCGGAGATCCGAATCGCTTCTGGAAAAAGGAGTTGAAGAATCAGGGTTTCCTCCACGGGGGTAAAAATAGGGCCAAAGGGGGCACCAGGGAAGGTCCCACCCCTCCAGGCGGCCTCATAGCGCGGCCTCCCCCTAGGTCGCACGGTCAGGCCGCCTGGGAAGGGGTGGCCCCCCTCCAGATCTCCTTTGGCCATCTAGAGTCTTCTCGACGAGGGGATACCCCCACGACTAATATGGATGAGGGTACCTGTTGCGTGTCAAGACAGAGGGCCCACTATAAGCCTCGACTGGCCCACAACTGGCCCACTCGAAGCACCACCGGCGGCACCAACATAGGAGTCATCGGTGTTATGGAAACCAAGACTTGACGTCCAAAACTAAAGCTAGATTAGGCAACTACCTCTGTAAACCTAGATGGACTCCTTGCGACCCAGCCTAATATATAAAGGTTGGGAGAGGGGACGTCTAGGGCATCCAATCTCATAGAAAAACCTCCGGTCTCGAGCGTTCTCGCCTTGACCTCCACTGTAATCACCTCCATCATAATACAAAAGAGCAGGAAGTAGGGGTTTTACCGATCGAGGGCCGTGAACCTGGGTAAATCCCTGTCTCCTGTTAGCCGATGAGCATCGCCAACCTACACCTCCCTCTACGATCAAAACCCAGGGTACCTTACCATGGAATTTGCTGAGGTCGATCCTCGTTAATTGGCGCCAACCGTGGGGAAGACGCAGGTTGGAATCACGATCTCGGCGGCCCCTTCCTCAGAAATCGACAACTCGATGACTACATCAGCACTCGACACATCCATGGATCGAGCGGAATCCGGTATGTTTGAGTCCCTCGGCTTCATCGCGCACCTTCCGATCCTGCGATCATCTTTCGCCGATCTACGCACAGGCGTGGACCAGACCTTTGGTGGATACCAGATCTACGTCAACCGATGGGGCACTCTTCGCCTCACAGATCGTGCTCGGGCGCACACAAAAGCAACTACAACGACGACAACAACCAAAGATGAGGCACCCGCCCGCATGGCGACTCCTCGAGTCATCCGCACATCCCACCTCAGCCCGATCCATCACACCGCTCGCGACTACATGAGTGAGGTACTCGCATGGAAAAGGCAGAACAGAAGCGTGGTAAGGCCAACGAGCAAGACACCATTCTAGGTGTTCATGGCAGAGACCCACGGACCAGCTTCGAATGATAGGGGCAAAGCAGACGACCCTGACAACTACGGAGGAGCTGGTGCAAAAGGCAGAGACAGCGAACACGACGACATCGAGCAACTAACGGTCACCCTCGGTGAACCAGGAACTATACCACAAAAAATCTTTAGGAGACAAGGAAGAAGCAACCAGGGGAACGATCAACCTGAAAGCAGTAGGCGCCACGCCTGAGAAGCTGCAAGGCTAGCAAAACCCGCAGAAAAAATCGTCCTATCCAAAGAGGCAATCACCAGAGTAAAAACGCAGAAAAACGCGGCAAGCTTCTGCCACAGGACGCAACACGCGATGAACTCAGAGCATACAACAAGCTAGCAAGAGACGTCAACCAGACGATTAAGGCTCGAGCTAGAGAAGCGAAGGCGAGTCGCGGACGAGTCAAAGGACGACCGCCCAGCACCACCAGAACCCTCGGGTGGCTCCTCAGATCACGGTTCACCCCACCAGCACATGTCCAGATTCAACAACCTACGCCGAACGGACAAGAAGACAGTTGCTCGCAACCTGGGCGACACATTCAAACTCGAAGATGAGGATGAGGAAGTAGAGAAGCTCACACCAGCAGAGGCGCTCATCAACGCAAAAGCATACCTCCATTGCGCCCAGACTGGAGAAAAAGACTGACGACGCGACGCGCGGGACAACATCACACAAAACAAGATCAACCGAGGAAGTCACAGACGCGCGGCTCCTGAAAAATACTCAGACAAGCAAGAGTCTGAAAGAGATCTAGAACCTTGCGGAGCGCTTTGTTTCGCGCGAGCAATATGCGAAACACGGATGCCCAAGGGTTTCAAGCCGAACTCAACAACACATAAATACGACGGAATCGAAGAACCAGAAGGATGGCTAGACGACTACCTAATAGTCGTCAAGTAACAACGAGGCACCAACACCACAACCATGCAGTATGTGCAACTCATGCTCGTGTTGGATATATGCACCAGAGGCAAATAATATGTGATTATTCCTATATATCTAAGGAAGTTCATAACCAGTTTCATACTGTGCTAGAACTGTATGATACGTCCAAAACGTATCTATAATTTCGGCTTGCTCCATGCCTCTTTTGTGTGATATTGCTATGATACTTAGGAACTTCCGTACACTTTTGATCATATTTGGACTAACCTATTAACTCAGTGCACCCCAGTGCCAGTTCCTGTTTTCTGTTGTTTTTTATTTCAGGTTTTCCCATTAATTAAAGTGCCAGAAAAATTCCGGGAGAAATATAGGAAAAATCAGCGTACATGAAGCTTCCAGAGTCCCGAAGGGGGGCCAGAGGGGACCCACCTAGGCTCCAGGCGGCCAGGTGGCGCGACCTAGGGTGGGTCCGCGTCGGGAGGCCGCCTGGACCCCTGGTGGCCCCCCTGGCTGCCCCCCTTCACCTATTTATTCCCCGTGATGAGAAACCCTCGGAGACAGAACCCTTTTTCGCGATCTCTCCTCTGTTCCGCCGCCGCCGCGCTTCCAAGATCGGGAGCACCAGGAGACCTCTTCCCGGCACCCTGCCGGAGGGAGGAACCACCTCCAAGAGCTTCTCCACCACCATGGTTGCTTCCTGGATGAACCGTGAGTAGTCCACCTTAGACCATGGGTCTATGATCAGTAGCTATGTGATGTTCTCCTCCCCTCTTTCTTCTTCATGGATTAGACCTCGTGAGCTGCCCTACAAGATCGAGGCACATAAGTAATCTTTCTGCTGTTGCTATGCTGAGTTTGTTGGGATCCGATGGATTATGGGACCATGTTCAGATTTTGTTAGAGTAATATATTTGATTCTCCTCTTTTATATTTATGTTCTTGAGTAATTCTTGCATGTTCTCTGTTGCTGTTTATTGCTTTGGCCAAGTAGTTGGTAGTGACTCCAAGAGGGAGCGTTATGCATGATTGTGGGTTCATGCCCCCCGATGACTAGCTTGAGTGACAGAAACATGAGTCTAGGGGATGTGTTGTTGCCACAAGGGAGAAAACAACGGTGCTTGTACTTGCGGGTGCAAGGATTGTTTACTTTACGCAAAGTTCTTTAATGCAGTTGTCTGTTGCTTTGATTTTACACTTTGGGGGGGATTCACAACTTAATACCAGTGAGATGTTCTGGATAGATATCTCAAGGTGGATGATTCGTAGGTAGATGCAGATGGATTTCGGTCTACTTGTCTTGGCGTACCGCCCATGCTTTTGAGCCTCTGCCTTTCTTTATAGCATAGTTAGCATTGGTTTGCGCACACAATCCTGTCAATTGCGCAGCTGTAATTTGTTTACCTCGCATGGCTATTTTATCGTCTTTTGGGAGAGAGACATCACTAGTGAACATCATGGGATCCCGGTCCATATTTCAAATACTGTTTGCACCCTCTATTTATTTCCTTCTTTATTTACCTTTCCGTTGCTATCACTATCATTATTATCCCGTGCGTTTGATCCTTTTTGAACAACAAGGCCGGAGGGATTGACCAACCTCTCTGAACTCGTTGGGAGCAAAGTTATCTGTTGTGTGTGCAGTTCCACGTCAACTCTCGCGCCACCAAAGCAATTTCTGGCACCGTTGTCACCTTCCTGTCGTTGTTGGAGTCCTACTGGAGACAAACCTTGGTATCTTCACCGAGGGAAATTTGCTTCTGTCTACATCTCAACCTTCTACTTTGGGTAACCAACGAGGGGCGAGAAGCCATCAAAGCAATTTCTGGCGCCGTTGCCGGGGGCTTCGAAGTACAGCAAAGAGTGGTCCCGTCAACCTCCCAATTTCTGGCGCTGTTGCCGGGGACTCCACTCTTCAAGATAGGGGAGTTGCACACTATCTTTTATCTTTGCTTTTGAGTCTTGTTAGTTTACCTTTCAGTTTTTTGCTTTAGTGTCTTTTATCAAAAATCAAAAAATAGTTACCTTGCTAGTAGTTGTCATTATGTCTGGTCCTTTTCCCTTTGGTGAAGCAGAAGTGCTCACCTTTAAACAAATAGGTGGTGAAAGTCTGAAAGATGCTTGGTATAGAATTAATGATTCTCAAAAACGGCCACCAAGAAGCAATCCACTACTATCATGCTTAGAAACTTTTATGTTGGAATTACTTCTTGGAATAGGTTTATTCCAGATACTGCTATCAATGGGAATTTCCTAGAAGTCCTAGTTTTGGAAGCTCTTAGTATTATGGAAAATCTTGTTGGAAACCCTCCTATTGCTAGCATTCAAGAGGACATTACCCTAGCTCACATTATGAAAAAACTTGAAAAGATAGAGCTAGAGATGCCAATCATTAATAATATAAGTGAGTTGGATCGTAAGATTCAAGGGAATTTGAATAGACTCGATAGCTCCATGCATAAAATTTTCAAAACCTTGGAGACCATCAAATCCCATGACTTGGATCCTTCTAGGATAGATAAGATTGAGGAAATCATTGAGACTCTAGGAACTACTTTCTCCTCAATGAAAGCCAAAATTGTAGAAACTCTGGCAAAGAAGGAACCTAGGTTCTTTTATGTTCCAAAGGCTCCTCGTTTCAAAAATAACCCATCTATTGCCAAAGGGGTTCAAACTGTGAAGACTTTGGAAGAGATACCACTCTTCAATAGAATAAATGAAACTCCAATTGATCTTCCACCTTTTGCTTTTATCCCTAGAAGTATCTTTATTAGGCCTTTATTTGAAAGTCCTTTTAAGAGTGGTTGTACTATTAAAGAGCTTTTTGATGATCTTGATGATGGTTCAATTGATACAACTTGATTTGATCTTTTTGTATTAAGCCTAGCTAATGGCTTTAAAGAAGCGCTTTCGGGAGGCAGCCCGGAACGAATTTAGGTTTTCCTTTTTGTTTTTCTTCTGTTTTTAGTGGTCTTGATGATTGTTACTATTGTAGAGACATCATTGTATCTTTAGTTTTCAAGCTTTGTGCCATTTATAGCCTCATATGACAAGGGAAGAGAAAGTTGTGACATGCTATCCAGAAAACAGGTTCTGTCCTCGTGACGAGGAAAATCACAAAAAAATCCAAGTTCATCTTTTTGAGCTGCTTTTTTTACATAGCGTGCTCTATAAAATCACGGAACTTTCGTATGTTCTGAGTTTTTTTTAATTTGAGTTGCATAAGTGCCCCTAAAAAATTCTTTACTACCTGTTGGTCTGTTTTTCACAGATTCTGTCCTGTTTTGCCTTTTCTTAATTTTGCAAACGTTAAGCTTGCTTTTTCTTTGCGAAAACTTTTTGGAAATCTTGAGAAACATTAGCTCTTCAAGATTAGCCTTATTTCCAGTGGAGAAAAATTATTTTATTGTGGGGTACTAACCTCGCTAATCAGATTATGATGAGTTATGTATGAAGGGAGTTTTCAAGTGTGCGAGGGAAGATGATGAAAGGAGATTCAGGAGGGTCAAACACTCAAGCTTGGGGATGCCCCCATGCATCCCCAAGAAATATTCAAGAAGACTCAAGCGTCTAAGCTTGGGGATGCCCCCGTGCATCCCCTTCTCCATCAACAATTATCAGTTCGTCTTTCGTTCCACTATATTTTTATCACTTCATGCGTTATGTGCTATGCTTGGAGCGTCTTGCTCTTTATTTCCTTTTTATTTTCCTTTAGCTTTGCTTGCTGTTCATAACAAGTTAGAACCCATCTTTCTTTGTGTGGGAGAGAAACACGCTCCACTTTCAAAATCTAGAACACATCATAGGATTCTTCATGCTTATCTTTGCTGTGTGTGTTCTCTATCTTTTTCATAGCTGCTGTCATGTTTAGCTCTTAGTTTTCATGCTTATCTTTTTAAAAATCTTTTTTTTAGTTTGTTGCTGGAACTCTCTTGAGTTTTCATGTTTATCTTGTTTAGAGAGTTTGCCTGTTGCACTGAGTTTTGTGGCTTGACTTGAAGTAGGTAGTTGAGGTTGCTATTCAATTGTAGTAGTAACTTGCAATAGTTTTGAGGTATTTCTATGAGTAATGTTTGGACTTTTGGTGTCAAGAGCTTTATCCTATTAGTGATAGATGTCGTATTTTGGGAAATCCGTGTTTAATTTCAAAACTTACAAAATTAGTTGAGAAATTTAGCTACTAGATGGATCACTACTCTTTGGAGGGATCGAATATTAGAGTACACTCACGTACCATGAGTCGAGGATGCGCAAGGATAACCAGACCCCCATACACTCCTCCTCGGGGTACTTGTCTCTTTGTGAACCTCCTTATTAGATTGAGAGTTACCGATAATAAGTGCATGAGTTCTTCGGACTAATGTGAGTATTAGAAAGTTGACACTTCCACCTACCCATATTTTTCTAGCCTCTCCTTTGTCGTGCATTGCTTTCTTATCACTCCGAGAGTTAGTGTCCACCTTTGCCAGTACATCCAAACCCTTGGCACGATACGCTCTGTCATCATAAACCTCCTTATATCCTTCCTCAAAACAGCCACCATACCTACCTATCAAGGCATTTCCATAGCCTTTCCGAGATACATTGCCATGCAACATCCACCTTCTCATGACTTGATCTTCATGTCATACATGCTACTTGCTTGATCGATGAGCCGCATGCTAGTTGGGACTTGCCCTAATCATTTCTACATGACGCGCTAGTATCATTGCATATCCTGCTACACTGGCAAAGGCATACATTTGCATACTTCATGATAGTTTTATTTTCTTTATGTTGAGTACTTTTTGTAAAGTGTGAAAGATCTTCTATACTTCTTGTAATATATAGAGTGTTGCCCCTAAAGTGAGTAAAAGATCCCAAAGAGGACAAAATCAAAAGATCCCAAAGAGGACAAATGAGAGAAATAGAAAGCGCCATTGAGGCCACCAAAATTATATAGAAAAAATAGAAAAAAGAGAAAAAAGAAATAAAAAGAGAGAAGGGGGCACACTACTATTCCTTTTGAGAGATCCACACTCGTACTACCTCTTATATCTTGTACTCCATAGAGATTATCATTTATGCATATAGCTATGTGGGGACCTTCACACTATAGAACTTGGCTTGTATATTCCAATGATGAGCCTCCTCAAATGAGCTCCAGGTCTTCTTGAGCAAGCAAGTTGGATGCACCCCCACTAGTTCCATTGGAGAGCTTACCTTAGCTCATATGTGCATCCGTTTCATGGCAATCCCTACTCCTCACATCATATCTATTATTTGGCTTTCTCTCGCCTATGATTGTCCTCATTGGTGTGAGCCTTTCTCACCTTTTTGTCTTCCTCCTCCACCATATTCTCCCTTTTCCATCCTAAGTGTCAACTTTCTTGCTTGCGCTCATCCATTGCATGAGTGCTCAAAATATCGAAAAGGAGTGGATCATTTTGACTTGTACCTGGCTAGTGGTCTGGGGATGAGTCAAGATAAGATTCCAAAGAAGACCAAGTGTGGAACCTTAGTAGATTGAGTTCTCAACACAAAAATACTTTTCTCTCGTATATCCTTATCCCCTTTCTTGCACGCAAACACCATTTGAAGACATTCGAGTCAAGGACAGCGAGACCTCTTGCACCTTTATGTTCTTATGTTGCTTGTTTCAATGCTAATATAGACTCTTGACTGTTATGACTTGAATTGAATTACATGCCTTGATTGCTTTACTTAAAATTTCTCATATGGTTGGTAGCATGTCACCACAGAAATTATGCTTGTTATCATTTACATACTCGAGGACGAGCAGGAATTAAACTTGGGGATGTTGATACGTCCAAAATGTATCTATAATTTCTGCTTGCTCCATGCCTCTTTTGTGTGATATTGCTATGATACTGATGAACTTTCATACACTTTTGATCATATTTGGACTAACCTATTAACTCAGTGCACCCCAGTGCCAGTTCCTGTTTTCTGTTGTTTTTGTATTTCAGGTTTTCCCATTAATTAAATTGCCAGAAAAATTCCGGGAAAAATCAGCGTACAGGAAGCTTCCGGAGTCCCAAAGGGGGGCCAGAGGGGACCCACCTGGGCTCCAGGCGGCCAGGTGGCGCGACCTAGGGTGGGGCCACGCCGGGAGGCCGCCTGGACCCCAGGTGCCACCTTGGCTGCCCCCCTTCGCCTATTTATTCCCCGTGACGAGAAACCCTCGGAGACAGAACCCTTTTTCGCGATCTCTCCTCCGTTCCGCCGCCGCAGCTCTTCCAAGATCGGAGCACTAGGAGACCTCTTCCCGGCACCCTGCCGGAGGGAGGAACCACCTCCGGGAGCTTCTCCACCACCATGGATGCTTCCCGGATGAACCGTGAGTAGTCCACCTTGGACCATGGGTCTATGATCAGTAGCTATGTGATGTTCTCCTCCCCTCTTTGTTCTTCATGGATTAGACCTCGTGAGCTGCCCTACATGATCGAGGCACATATGTAATCTTTCTGCTGTTGCTATGCTGAGTTTGTTGGGATCCGATGGATTATGAGACTATGTTCAGATTGTGTTTGAGTAATATATTTTATTCTCCTCTTTTATATTTATGTTCTTGAGTAATTCTTGCATGTTCTCCGTTGTTGTTTATTGCTTTGGCCAAGTAGTAGGTAGTGACTCCAAGAGGGAGCGTTATGCATGATTGTGGGTTCAGGCCCCCCGATGACTAGCTTGAGTGACAGAAACATGAGTCTAGGGGATGTGTTGTTGCCACAAGGGAGAAAACCACGGTGCTTATACTTGCGGGTGCAAGGATTGTGTACTTTACGCAAATTTCTTTAATGCAGTTGTCTGTTGATTTGAGTTTACACTTTGGGTTGGATTCGCAACTCAATACCAGCGAGATGTTCTGGATAGATATCTCAAGGTGGATGATTAGTAGGTAGATGCAGATGGATTTCGGTCTACTTGTCTTGGCGTATTGCCCATGCTTTTGAGCCTCTTCCTTTCTTTATAGCATAGTTAGCATTGGTTTGCGCACGTAATCCTATCAATTGCCCATCTGTAATTTGTTTACCTCGCATGTCTATTTTATCATCTTTTGGGAGAGAGACATCACTAGTGAACATCATGGGATCCCGGTCCATATTTCCAATACTGTTAACACCCTCTATTTATTTCCTGCTTTATTTACTATTCCGTTGCTATCACTATCATTATTATCCCGTGCGTTTGATCCTTTGTGAACAACAAGGCCGGAGGGATTGACAACCTCTCTGAACTCGTTGGGAGCAAAGTTATCTATTGTGTGTGCATGTCCATGTCAACTCTCGCGCCACCAAAGCAATTTCTGTCGCCGTTGTCACCTTCATGTCGTTATTGGAGTCCTACTGGAGAAAAACCTTGGTATCTTCACCGAGGGAAATTTGCTGCTGCCTACATCTCAACCTTCCACTTTGGGTAACCAACGAGGGGCGAGAAGCCATCAAAGAAATTTCTGGCGCCGTTGCCGGGGAGAGCTTACCTTAGCTCATATGTGCATCCGTTGCATGGAAATCTGTACTCCTCACATCATATCTATCATTTTGCTTTCTCTCGCCTATGATTTTCCTCATTGATGTGACCCTTTCTCACCTTTTTGTCTTCCTCCTCCACCATATTCTCTCTTTGCCATCGTAAGTGTCAACTTCCTTGCTTACGCTCATCCATTGCATGAGTGCTCAAAATATCAAAAAGGAGTGGATCATTTTGACTTGTACCTGGCTAGTGGTCTGGGGATTTGTCAAGATAAGATTCCAAAGAAGACCAAATGTGAAATGTATCAATGAAACAATGATACATGTGTGGTATAGAAACAACTAATGTTCCTAGTTAGCCTCTTTCTAAATAACTAGTTTATGGTCAACTAATGACCGTGGTTTTGCGATCATGGATAATCAAGTCAATTGACTTTGAGGTCACCTCATTAGATGAATGACGTGATGAACATTACCAAATGTAAGTATTGCAACATGATTAAATCATGAAGGTTCAGTGTTGTAATTAAAGAACGTAGTAGACCGTTCCTTAGACCGTGAGATCATGCATAATTGCTATCTTCTTGGATGCTTTGACCTACATCCACCGCCTGACTGAAATATGCTGGCCATAAAGGTGTATATTGGGTATTCCGTTGAGATATGTTGAGGAGTTTTGATTCAAGAGCAGTATTTGTCAATCCATGTAATGGAAAGATACTAAGGGCCCACTCGGTGAGATTGCATCCATAAAGATGCGCAGCGTGTGACTAGGTCACGAGGATGAATATCACGGAACGAGTGAAATAAGATTTTTTGGTAACGAGATAGAACCAGACATAGGATGTCATTGATCGAATCTCAGACTAGTCTAGTATCAATGGCAAAGGGAATGCTATACGACGTGATGGTTCAATCAGTGTTAATATCCGGAATGCACATGGGTCATTATGGGCATCCAGGTCCCACTGATGATCATTGACCGTAGCCTCATCTCGGTCATGACTGGAGTATTCCTGGACCGTAGAGTAACACACTTAAGGGCTCGATGTTATCAGAGACCTTTTCAGAACTATAGGAGTGACTGTAAGGACCCCGATGCGGTACTATCTCGAGTTAGTCGCTTTCGCGTCCCACCTGAGATAGAAGCGCATAAGTGGCCACCGACGCACGATACTCGCACTCGTATCGCTATCGGATTCTCGTCAACAGGTAAATGAAGCATGAACAACTAAGACATAAATATATACAAGTCCAGGGCATACACTCGCCGCTGGTATTTATTACATCATCTCAGAGATCATAAGATCCAACAGTACATCATAACATCATGCGGAAGACACACACGACCGAGTACGGTCAAAATCCAAATGGCCCTAGAGAGGGCTGCACATAAACAAGTCCACCCATGTAACGTCGGAACCCAACTATAGGATCTACTGGGCGAAGTCCACCTCATCGTCCTCCTCCGGTGGCACCTCCATGAAGTAATGTCCAGTGCTCGGGTCGAGGTAGTAATCAACAGCAGCGGCCGATCAGGCAAAACATAAAAGGGAAAAGAAAAGAAAGAGGTGAGAATATATCAATGCATTATAACTAACTTATCACGGTAAGGAAAAGTAGTGGTTGGGGTTGCAGCCGCGCTAGCATATATGAGTGGCTAACAAACTATTAGAGTAAGGGGAGATCCAAGAACTCGTTGACAACGTGTCGTAAGTCTGCTATCCACTTACTTACGCAAAACATAACACAACCTTGTCCCCTCTTTGTCGCCCTGGGCGAACAAGAGCAATCAAGGCAACTCACACGTTGGCAACTTTTAAGGCATGATTAAATTGAGATTATTCTATGAACAAGGAGTAGGTCTCAAGTCGTCAATAACCGCAGACACGGATTTTTGAAAAGATTTAACCCTACAGGGGTGTACCAAGTGCCCATCATAGGCTTCGCATGTACGCCCGGTTTCTACTTGGCTGGGTAAATGCCTGAAACTCCGGAACGTCAGAGTCCCTCTAACTAACAACGCACAATTCCGGGTTGCCCCCGGGGAGTCGACACCCAACCCAAGAACATGCCACGCTCTCGGATCAGAATTTACCGTATGAAGCAGGTCGGATTTCCGGTAATTCTCACATGAGGCTGGGTCCTAGCTGATCAGGTGGACCAACAAAGGAACCATGTCCCCGCTGGCCCGGTTTGTTTTGAAAACTGCTAGGGTACCAACCAAGCACACACACGGATGCAAATAGTAAATCATCTCGGGCCACCACTAGAACTGTTTGAAGCTAGGTAGGTAAGAAAAGGGGACCCCATAGAATCCCACACACAATTAGGCACGCTCGTCAAGAAACACAATACCCAGAACTCGGGACCTAGGTGACTCAAATGGAACAAAACACCTGGCGGGAACAGCCCGGTCTCCCATCCTTCGTCAAATATAAATTAACATCATAATAATAAATATCAACCAATTTCTGATAATAGCATGATATTCCACCAACAGCAATGGGTATAATCAGCAGGTTAAGGGACTACACATACTAAGCAATGGTTAAGCAAGAAAGCTACATAGCCATACAAGGTTTAGCTAGGATGTGGGGGCATGGCTGTTTGGGTTTAATTGAGAGGTAAAAGTATATGGTGGTAGGATCAAGCAACCATTCTAAATACAACTAGGCAAGCGAGCTGAAAGCTATAAAGAATGATATATAAACCCCGTTGCCTGGGTAATCAGTTGACGGAGTAGTAGCAGGGTCCTCGGGCTCGGTGTCGGATATATCCATGAAAGTCTCCTCGGCAGTCTCAGGTGCTAACGTAAGGTACCGGAAAGGAAAAGCACACGAGTAAACATCGAGACCAAAATGTTCAAGCATGGAAGGGATGATCAAATTTAATTAGACATGGTGTGACCCTAGCTAGTCAAGTTTTAAATGAAGGTTTTGACGAAATGTCACAACCCAAGTTTAGGTATGTGTTAGGGTTCAAGTGCTCCTTTGCATCATGTGAATTTTTTTCAAAAGGAAATGGAATTGGGGAAAGCAGAAAGCCCTGAAGAATTTCATTCAAATGGCCAGATAAAAAGTTGCTCCAAAAATCACTGTGATATTTTTGAAAAGTCCTAGAAATAAGTGAGATCACATATAAAGTGGAGTGGGTCCCACTCAGGGCTCACTGATTTTTCAAATATATTATAAGTGCCTTCGAATTAAAATAAAACCCCTATTTGATTTGAAATTCAAATTATTTGAATTAAAAAAATGCCCAAAACTTGTGAGTGGCTAGCTATGTGTCTAGTAATGCCACATAAAATATTTGGGCATTTATAAAAATTCTTTGCTATTTATTTCAAAGCAAAACAGAAAGCAAAAAGAAGAAAAAGGAAAACAGAATCCCAGCCCAACCCTACAGGCCACTGGCCCAAACTTCCCCGGCCCAAGCCCATGTGGGGCTTGTCGTCTACCCCAAGCAGCTCTCTGTCGAGCATGCCAGGGGCGACGACCGCCACCACGACGCTGGCGGCCATCCAGAAGCAGCCAGGCCACCTCCTCGTGCCACAGAGACACCCAGAGTCCCCTGCCTCCTTCCCCTCACTCGCCACCCTCTCTTCGCCCTCCTCTCACCGATTTCGTCACGGCCGAGAGCTCGCCGGAGCGCGCCACCGTGACAGTCATGGCCAACGGCCACCACTCGTCGCGGAAACCTGTCCAGGAGACTCGCCAGCTACTCCTTCATCGACCAACACCTTCAATCGAGCTCTAGAACTCCAGGAGGCGACGCCACCTCCACCATTTCATCGCCGGCCGCCGCGAGCTTCTTCGCCGAATTCCGGCGCCACCAGCTCATCCCCGACCCCGCCATCCTCACCAATCGCTTCAGGGTGAGCTCACTAGCATTTCCATCCTAAACCCCACTCCTCCCCGTGCCTGTAGCGCTGCGCCGCCTGCGTTAGTACTCCGGTCGCCGCGCGAACTCGACAAAGACGAGGTTCCGGTGCTCCCCGGTGACGCTGGGGTGCTCAGGGTGAAGCGCGCATCCACGGTCTTTCATTTGGTGGTCACCACGCTCGTTTTGCTGCACGGAGCAGCCGTTCCTCGTGTCGCCGCCATGTCGAGACATTGCCGGCGACGTGCCGCCGGCGAGGCCGATGTGGCCACCATTAACTTAAGCTAATACCCCTCTAATCCTCACTGCCATGCGGGCCCCAGCCTTAATCTAATCCAGGAATTAAATATAACCACAGGGATTAACCCCAGAGAGGCTGACAGGGATGGCCCACTAGTTAGAGGCCCCCCTACGCCAGCATGATGTCATGCTGACACAGTAAATAGAATTTAGTTTAAAAAGAAATTACAGAAATGGCAAAAAACATTTAAACTTTGAAAATTCATAGAGTATTCATATTAACTCCAAATTGGACAAATAATATATGAAAAATTATCAGAAAAATTCAAGGATTAATAATATGCAATTTTTGTTCATATTTGACCATTTTAAAATGGGGAAAGAGAAGAAAATGTGCATTTGGCTTAAGTTGAATTTGAATTTGGAGTTTGAATTTGCAAATCCTTTGCAATACACTTCAATTAAATTGAATTTTCCACATATCAGTACCCTATACATCATGTCAAAACATATCATATGCTTGTGCATTCTATTTGAATGTTGCCCCCTTTGTTGATGATTGTTCCGGTAACAGACTTTCTGAGATGGTGATCACCCCCGAAAAAGAAGAAGTCTGTTAAACCCGTGTATTGTCAGCAAGGCAAGAAAACCCCATTGATCATGTCTATAAAATCCCACTTCCCTCTCAGTCTCGCTTATGCATGTTTAGGAGATCACCGAGATACGTTCTTCCGCATAGTTGAACCCATTCCGATGCATGACCTATCGTTTTGTCACCGTATTAAGCAAACCAGAATCCTAGCAGATATAGGAGTTGAATGATGAGCATGTGGCCCCGACAACTGTTACTGCTTATTGCTGCTTAGTGGTTCAATGAGGTTACTTTGATTGTGAGTCGGGGTGGAAGTTCATATTGTTGATGATGTTAACGTGTTGGTGAATCCACCCTAAACAAAGGTGAACGATGAGAGGCTGTGTAGGAGTACACAGCGGGTTGTCTCATTGAACACTGCGCTAGGCCCCGAGTTCCTGTTTTGTGATCAAAGACAAAGAGTATGACCACATGTAGGGTTTATGGGAGCCCCGTTTGGCCTCTTTACTTACCCGATCAAGTCCAGGAGCCACACTAGATTCGGGCTTTCCATTTGGCAGTTGCATAGAAAAAGAATGAAGAACAGGTTGCATCATATAGATATGTGGGTGGACCTGTGAGGCAGTAAAACCATCTAACAGAGGTGGCGTCTCGGTCCCTTGCATTATCTGAGTCTGTTTCGTTGAACCGGCCGAACTCTCGAGTGGTGTCAAACTCAGGTAGTCGACTCCTGGATTAGAGAAGGTGATTTGAGGGTAGTGCCTTGGTTTCATCCACGTCCGACACCCGCTTGAAGGGTGACAAGAACGAGGCGATAAGTGATGACACGCGTTTGAAGATGTACACCCCTGCAGGGTAATGAACTATTCGAATAGCCGTGTCCGCGGTTATGGACTACTTGGAGACCTCTACTTGATCATTAGACAACTTTAATGGATACTTATAAAACTCGCAAGATAAGCGTGAGTGATATGGCGTGCTTCCTCGTGGGGAAGTCGAGGAAGGATCCATAGTGGTGTATTGGTTGGAGACTTGGTAGTGGACTCGTGTACTCTTCTTACCTAAAGTCTGGTACTCGTAGTTCAAGACTAGCCAAGTCAAAGCTGGCACTTCTGCATGCTGAACCCCACCTCCTTTACCTTGAAACTGTAGCATGAGTAGTGTAGTTCTGATGTAAGTCTTGCTGAGTACATCTTTGTACTCACGTTTTCTTATTTATGTTTTTAGATGAGAACCCGGACCACGATGGAGTCACCGACCTGAAGCTCGACGTTGACCTTTGCAGTATAGTTCTAGACAACAGTCTGGTCCCTCGTGGAAGGGCATGTTTGTTGAACAAGGATTCTCTAAGCCATTTGTTAATCTTGTATGTACTCAGACCTAATTTGGTTCCGTTGTATGATGTAATGTTGATCACAGACATGTGATCTTTGTATGCTCTATGTGTAAGTCTGAAAGTCCAAGTATGTGATCAGAGGGGGAGGGGGTGAATGATCACTTCAAAATTTTCGACTGAAACTATTGAAGTGAAGCATAAGTAAAGTGGAGTAGCGAAGTAAAACTGGAAGTGAAACTAAATGCAGTGAATCAAAACACATTGAAGCATAACTGCATAGAAAATGCAATACTGAAGGTAAATTCTTGAAGTAAAATGAACTGGGACTCGGCGATGTTTGTTCGACCAGTTCACGCTCTGCAAAGCGCTACGTCTGGTTGGAGGGACTGGTGATTGAACACCTGGAGCAAATCTCTCTCCGTCCGTTGCTCCACTGCACCAAACTCCTTGAGCTTGGTCAGTTCTTCACTCGTGGTTGATTATTGAGGAAATCACCGAAACCTTTGACAAACTGGACTTCGAGGCGACAATTACTCTTCGCTCTCTGAAGAACAACACTCTAACCGTCTAGGAGAATTGCAGTTCTCCAAAATAAAAAGGCTAGTAAGCTTTCACCTAAGTCATCTCGAATCTACTCAGATCAATGGGGCTTAGGCTTCAGTATTCTGGATTTTGGGTTTGGGTTTTGCTTCGGTGGCGTTTTTGGGGGTGCTCTCTTCAGTCTCTCTCAGGAATATTCTTGGAGTAGCCACCCGCAAATGGAGGAGGGGCGGCGTATTTATAGTTGGCGATCCCGAGGTGCGGAATGACCAAATTGACCCGAGGTGAAATTTTGACACGTTTCCACAACAGTCGGATTTGTAATCACTACGCAACTTTACTTGTGGAACAAGTAAAGCTGACTCACGGACTTAGTTCTGCTTCAGAAGCCAAATAACGAAGTCTTTGCTACGGAAGTTTAACTTATTGCACATGAGTTTTCTTCGCTCAGGCTTCTCACTTACTGTGGATTTGATCTGAGCATTTTCTCAATGACTTCGTTGTCCACAAACTAAATACCCCTCTTGATAGTACGGTTTGTCCTATGACTCAAAGAACTGAAAAAGAACTACACAAAAACATCTAAGTCTTGCGCCGCCTTCTTCATTTCCTTCAATGAGTTTAGCTTTAGGACACCTTCATTTTTGGGGGTCATCCTCCGTGATTAAGCTTCGCCAAACGGGGTAATGCTTCGATAACGTGAAAACCTTCCTTGAAGCTTTATCACTTAGCTTGTTCTTCAGGAACCTATTCAACTGTTTACACTAGAAAACATTGTTAGTTCCTCTGCCGTCTTGTCCAACAATATCCAAAACACACGGGGGCAAAACTTTGCTCTTACAATCTCCCCCTTTTTGGACTATTGTTGACAAAACAGGCATCGATAAAAGATATTGAAGTTTTTGTGAACTGATGGGACAAACTCTAAGATATGAAGTTTTTGGCTCCCCCTGAATGCAAGGATCGAAGATTTATATAATCGGAGTTAATGCTTGAGAGAAATTTCTTCGATGGAGAGCAAAACAACTATCTTAGCAAAGTCAATTGCAGTTGAAGATATATATCCAATAATGTATGCAATTCCTTCCAATGACCTGTGACTTTAGGAAATAATAACCACCTGCAAGATAGAAGATACGAAGCAATACTTGCAAGCAAAGGGGTTATTAAGACTTAAGCGTAGCACAGGAGTAGCAGGACCGAACTTAAACTTAAGTTACAACCCAATCGAAAAGAATGGAATGTTTGTTGTAACTTAACCAAGCGAAGAAAAAGCCCTTTCCCCGATACAAATCTAACTCATCGATGCCCTCATTCTCCCCCTTTTTCTCAATGATTGGACAAAAGGTTGAGAAGAGGTTCGAGAGATCTATTGCACGGCATCAGTACCCTGGGAACCCGACGAAGCAGAGCTTCACGAAGACTCATCCGACGAAGAATGATCGCCAGCGGATTCTTCTTCGGAAGAAGACGAAGGAATAGCTTCGTGGCGCGTCTGGGTGATGAGGTTGATGTCGAGGTCGCTGTCGTCGAGGCCGTCGTCGTCCTTTGAAGTAATGGTGTCGTTCTCGGAGACGGTATCAGGCCGGATGGGTTCAGGTCAACTGTATCATCACGAGAAAAGTTTCGCTGGAGGTGCTCATACTCTTTGTAGATGCGGTCTTTGCGAAGGCCTTTGGCAGAGTTGAATTTCCGGAGCCCCTTCCAGGAATGGCATGTGAGAATACGCAAATACTGATTGTTATTGAGAGCAATGTTTCCAACTCTGTTGATCTCATCAGCAAGAAATTTCATTGGCGCTGATTGGCTTCAATGTAGTTTTCAAGCATTTGCTGCGATCGAAGATTAACTTCAAAGTGGTGGCGGTCTTTCTGGAACTTCTTTGATAAGTTTCGCTCATTGACTTTATGGCGCACGCCAACATATGTGGAAAAGGGATCATTGGGCTTCCTCGGCAAGGCTAAAGTGTCACGCACTGGTGGAAGGAAAATCTTCGGATGATGGCGAGCCACAAAGTCTTCGTTCCTGCCATAATCGCAGACAACTTGCAGCCAGGGAGCATAAGGTTTCAGCGTGAATGGTAGCTCTGCTGCATGAACCAAGTTCCTAATGAAGCAATCCTCAAAGTCAAAGATGATACCATGAGTGAGCTTCATAATTGCATGCCTTATCTCTGGATAAATGTTCGATTCTTCCGAAGCAGTACTCAATGGGATCAATGAGTTGGACAAGATGTAGAACCAAGTCATGGAGATGAAGTTCAAATGCTTCGGGCGAATGTGCTCAGGAAGGTAGCTTGCAGAGACTTCAGTGTCCAACAGAGTAGCAAATTCTTCTTCAGCCAGATCAGTTTCTAAGTGAATCTTTTCTTGGACTCCAGAATGCCTTGGAATATTGACTATCTCCATGAATTCAGCAGAGGACATCCTGAAGACTTTGCCTTGAATCATCCATTCCAACGTCCATGAGCTGGGTTCATTTGCATCACCAGAAACATAAAGAGTTGCATAGAATTGCTTGATGAGTTCAGAATTGAAGGGAGTGCTTAAAGAAAACAACCGAGTCAGATTCTGATTCTCAATGGTTTTGGCGACATTCTGAAAGCAAATGGCAGTGGAAAGACTTCGCATATGCAGAAATTTATGCCTGAACAGAACTCCTTGCTGACAGAATACTTTGGTGTATAGGATTTGTTGCTCTGCAGTCCAAAAGCGAAGATCATCTGCAGTGCGATCTGAAGCATACGGACTGACACCAAAGAAACGGTGGCGCTTCTGATGCTGTTCCAAGTTGAAGTCCAGGCCATGCCTTGAAGAATAACCAGCGCCCTTGAAAATAGGAAAAGTTTCACAAGGGTAATTGGAGTCAAGCTGGGTATCTTGGCAGGGGCGCGAATGCGCGCAAAACCTTTGCAGAGGAGCAATTGGATTGGCTCTAGAAGGGCCAGCAGTTTGAGCGACTATAAGCGCTTGCTCTTGCGACAGATTCTGTATCTGAACTTTTTCTTCTTCGTCGTCATGTGCTTCGGTTTGAGGCACATTGGATTCGGAGTCGTGAGAAGTTCTGGCAGGGGAAAAATCTCAGGTGACATGTGTTCTGGAGTGGGTTGGGGATGGTGCATTTTCTTCATGGGGAGGTGATGGAGGTGGTGCGGGAGCAACTGGTGGAGTGGGAATCCTTTGTGGTGAGGGGGTTGGATCACGGATGGGTGTGGGAGTTCGTGCAGTTGTTGGAGTTGGGGTAGGAGCTCTTGGAGGTGGAGTTGGTTTGGGGGTGGTTTTGGTAGGAGGAGGTGTGGGAGTTTTGGTGGGAAGAGCTGAAGGCTTTGGTATGGGCTGGGAAGGTTTTGGCTTCAGTGTAGGTGTGGGAACTGCTTCAGGAGTGTCCTTCGGCTGCTCATCACTAGTGTCCATGTCAGCAGCTGAAGCTAATGTAACCTTGCGCTTCTTTGTGGTTCTCTTCTTGGGTGAAGGACCTGAAGCCTTTGAAGCAGTGGGCTTTGCAGCCGATGGTTGTGCAACAACTGGTTCTGCTTCGAGCGAAGCCTTTCGCTTCCTTGAATCCCTTTCCATAATGGATGCATTATGGGTCTTCACCATTTCATCAACATCAGCCTTGACTTTGCCTTTGAAGATTTTGATATTATTCTTCGTGGTGGTGTTGACGTCCGTCACTTGCTGAAGCAATTTCAGAGCGTGCTGTTTGAATTCTTCATCTGGTTCAGATTCAGCGCACTTCTGATAGTTGTGAATCTTTTTGATTTCAGCCCTATCTCTTGAATGCAAATCCTTCAACTGACTGATCATTGTGGAGATCATTGCTTCGATGGAGCTTGAGATGTAAACTTCTCCAAGGTCAACAGCTTCAGGTTCTTCCGCAGCACATTTTTCCCAAAGGGCTTCAGTGATGCCCAACTGATCCCATAGTTCGCCTTCACGCGGGTCAGGGAACTGATATTCACTTTGGCGATCAGCTTCAGCTTGAGCTTCAGGCAGACATATGCCTTTTTTCTTCGATGGAATAGCTTCAACGGAGGGATTCATATCAACAACGGGCTTCTTCTGACTTGCCCTAGCAGCTTTCTCTGCTTTCTTTGTCCGGAGGCTATCTAATGTGGCCTTGCGTTTTGCTTCATGCTCGGCCAGCTGTTTAGCTTCAGCGGCAGCTTTCTCTTCATTCTTTTCGGCTTCGACGAGCTTGCGCTTCGTCTCATCCTTCTCCGCAGCCAATCTAGCGGCGTCCAACTCCTTTTGCTTTCTGGCAGCGTCCTCATCTGCTTTCTTCTTTTCGGCAGAATTTCTGGCAAGAATGCTGCGCTCAAGTGCCTCCGCGAGGTCTTTCTGTCTCAATTCTTCTTCAGTGGGCTTTCGCTTCGCTGAAGAGTTTGGTGCGGCAGACTGCTTGGGCTTCGTTGGCGCCGAAGCCTTTGCAGGTTGTTTCTTAGCAGGGTCATGCCTCTGCTTTGATCGCCTCTCAGTGTTGAGGGCATCAGCCTGTGGCTTGGAGGCCAAGGGCTTCGCAACCACCAAGTTAGATAGGTCAATGGTGGGGCGAGCTGAGGGCTTGTCCTTGGGGTCTTCAATAGAAATCCCCTTAGCAGCAGGTTTCTCTCCTGGTTTCTTCTTCAATGGAATCTAAAGCCTTTGCTTCTTGGGGGGAGCAGGATCATCAGATTCATCATCTGCTTCAGATTCTGATTCGTTGTCAGCGGCATTTGATTCGTCCAACATCAAATCCTCCAGGGCAGCTTGTTCTTGTCTAGCTTGCTCTTCATCTTCTGTGTAAGCATGATGAGGAGAAGCTGATTTCTTCTTCAGTTTCTTCTTTTTCTTCGAGCTAGGCCCAACATCTTGGGGTTCAACTTCAGCCAACTTAGCTGCCTTCTTGGCTTCTTTCAGTCTCTTCTTCTCAGCAGCAATCCTCAAACTCTCTTGTTCCTCTGGATAATCACCTGGGGTCTTTAGTCTATTGGAGTGAGGGAGCTTCGGTGGTACTGGGTAGTATAAGTGTCGATTTTCTTCGGTGTACTGACTGCACATGGCCGAAGTATATTGATAGGGTGGACTGAAGGCAAATTGCATAGAACACTTCTAGTCAGGGATGCTTTTGTACTTGTACCATCTAATAGCCCAGTACCGGCGAATGTTTTGCAAGCGAATCTTGCGCTGATCCTTGGTTTCTTCAGGAGGCGTGTCATACCCCAGTTCACGGCGAATGGATTCGGGGATGCCTCTGGAATTGTTGGTTTCCTTCGTTCTGCCACCTTTCTTCTTCGGAGCAGACCGTTCTGCTTCGTTGATGTGGTCAACATTGGGTGACTCATTCCCGAAGCCTAACTCTGCAGACATCCTGTGAAAAGCATAAAGGTAGCGAGGGAAAAGGCAAGTATGGAATGAGAACCAACAAAAGTTTCGATCCAGAAACACAAAGTTTTAACAAGAGATTCAGTGATGAATATGGGAGAGATATCCAATCTGTTCTGAGCTAGACTTAGCAACCTCATAAGAGTGTGAAACCCTAACACAGAACAGACAGCATCTAACCCTAACTTCTAACCTGAATCGGGATGGGAAGCTTTTGCTATCAGAAACAAGTTTCCCAACAGAGCAACGATCCAACGGATCAGAGAAACCTAAGGAGATCATCCCAAAACAAACCTAAGATCTTGGATCCGATTGAGAATAGGAAGAGCAAAGAGAAGCAGAGATCGGATCGAGGGCTCGGTGTACCCTAACTCGATAGCGTCGAGCAGCTACGGCGGCGATGAGCGGAGAGGACGTGCTCGTCGACGGCGGGAAGTCCACGGCGGCGCTCTTCCTGCAGTGAAGCGGCGAGAACGGCGACGGAGACGAAGAGCTCGGCGGCGCGCTCGGGAGATAGGGTTCCGGAGAGGAGAGAATGAGGAGGTGAGATGGATTCGTTCGGGTGGGATGCCTTATATAGGCCGGTCTGACAGGAGTTGTCAGATCAGATCGAACGGCCCCTGCGTCCGTCTCTCCGGATTCTACGGCGTGGATTTCGTGGCGAATCGCGAGAAAATCTCAACGCCCCGGATTTGACGGGATCTCAACGACCGAAGAAAATGTCCTCGTCTTGAGTAAAACTTCGATAAAAATTGGAAGCATTTGATTCGGAACTCAATGATGTTCGAAGCAAAATACTTTCCGTTTCAATTGTGCTTAACCATTTTGGACAGAAAGAATAAGAAAGAAAAAGAACAGAAGGGGTTGGGTCCGAAACTTATCACCTCTAAGAAAAACCAAACGAAGCAAAAGGTGATAAGCATAGAGGACTAAATCCAAGCGAAATAAAATAAAATAAGCGAAGAAAAATCAAACAACGAAACTAAAAGGTAAGCAACGAAGTAAATGAATATATACAGGAGTAAAGGTTCGGTCTTACAGTACATTTCGTGAGTCCAATATATTGAGCTCACACCTTAGCGCACAGAACCTTTTCTCATCCAATGGTTTCTTGAATATGTCTGCCAGTTGATCTTCAGTTCTGACATGGCTTATGACAATATCTTCACGCTGAACATGATCACGAAGAAAATGATGGCGAATATCAATATGCTTCGTGCGAGAGTGCTGCACAGGATTGTGAGCAATTTTGATTTTACTCTCATTATCACATAGAAGTGGAATTTTCTTCACATGAATACCATAATCCTTAAGTGTTTGCTTCAGCCAAAGAATCTGAGTACATCATGACCCAGCAGCAATGTATTCAGCTTCAGCAGTAGATATTGAAACACAGTTTTGCTTCTTTGAAGCCCAACACACAAGTGATCTTCCAAGGAAATGACAAGTCCCTGAAGTTGATTTCCTATCCACACGATCACCAGCCCAATCTGAATCATAATAGCCAATAAGATCAAACTGAGCTCCCTTGGGATACCACAAGCCAAGGTTGGTGTGTGAGCGAGATACCGAAGGATTCGCTTTACAGCAGTATGATGTGATTCCTTTGGATTTGCCTGAAAACGAGCACAAGTACATACTGAAAGCATAATGTCAGGTCTAGATGCACAAAGATATAAAAGAGATCCGATCATAGACCGATATTTCTTCTGGTCGAAGGCTTTGCCCTTCTCATCTGCATCTAAGAAGCCATTGGTAGGCATTGGGGTCTTAATGGTTTTGCATTCAGTGAGACCAAACTTCTTCAGGGAATCCTTGAGATATTTTTCTTGAGAAATAAAGGTGCCATTCTTCTGTTGACGAATTTGAAGTCCAAGGAAAAACTTCAATTCACCCATCATTGACATCTCATATTTCTTCGACATCATTTTGGAAAATTCTTCGCTGATTTCAGTGTTAGTGCATCCAAAAATGATATCATCTACATAAATTTGACATACAGACAAATCACCATTATAAGATCGAGTGAAAAGTGTTGGGTTAGTTGTTCCTGGTTTGAAGCCTTTCTTCAGAAGGAAATCCTTCAATGTGTCGTACCAAGCACGAGGTGTTTGCTTCAACCCATAGAGGGCCTTGTGTAACCTGTACACCATGTTGGGTTTCTTTGGGTCTTCAAAACCCGGAGGCTGCATAACATACACTTCTTCCTCGATTTCTCCAGTAAGAAAAGCACTTTCCACATCCATTTGATAAAGTAGAATACCATTGAAATTTACAAAAGCAAGCATAACACGAATGGATTCGAGACGAGCAACTGGAGCATAAGTTTCGCCGAAATCGATACCTTCGATTTGGGTGTATCCTTGTGCTACCAGTCGTGCTTTGTTTCTTACCACTATACCGTCTTCATCTTGCTTGTTGTGAAATATCCACTTTGTACTAATGATGTTGTGCTTCGTGGGATCAGGTCTATCAACTAAGGACCAGACTTTGTTTCGCTCGAACTGATTAAGTTCTTCGAGCATAGCAGTTAACCAATCTGGATCCTTCATGGCTTCATCAAACTTAGAAGGTTCTAGCATGGAGACAAATGAAAAGTTTCCACAGAAGTTAGCCAAACGAGTACGAGAGCGAGTTGTGGGACGACCTGGTGGATGAAGTTCTTCAAGGAGCAAATCAACATCAACTCTTCTTCGAACTCGTGATAAGGTTGAATCATTTTCTTCAGGCTGAGCTTCTGCTTCAGGATCTGCTTCAGCTTCAGGATCTGCTTCACCTTCAGCTTCAGAATTTCCTTCGGGATTAGCATTTCCTTCGTTCCCTTGTTCTTCTTCGTCCTGTTCATCATTAGCTTCAGGATGTTGATCTCCAGCGCCCCGGGCTATGTGTGGGAACATTGGACCATCATCATCCCTATTAGCTTGACGAGCATTGGCTTCAACAGGGCGAATTTCTCCAATAGCCATGGACCTGATCACTTCATCAAGAGGTGGTTCATCTAGATCATGAGGAAAATGCTATTTTTGAGAGCCATTAGTTTCATTAAATCTCACATTTACAGTTTCCATAACTTTCCCAAAGTGAGAGTTATACACTCTGTAATTGTGAGAGTTTGAGCCATAACCTAAAAGAAAACCTTCATGTTCCTTAGGGGCAAATTTGGAGCTATGATTCATATCTCTAATAAAACAAGGAGCACCAAATACCCTAAGGTACGAAACATTTGGTTTGTTACCAGTGATAAGCTCATGTGAAGTTTTCTTCAGAAATTTTTGAAGGTAAACCTTGTTGATGATATGACATGCTGTGTTAATTGCTTCGGCCCAGAACCTAATAGGAGTCCTGTATTCAACAAGCATGGTTCTGGCCATTTCAATAAGAGTTCTATTCTTCCTTTCAACACCACCACTCTGTTGAGGTGTATAAGCAGCAGAGAACTCATGAGTAAAACCATGATCATCAAGAAAATCTTCAATATGAGTATTTTTGAATTCAGTTCCATTATCACTTCGGATATGCTTCAGAGATAATTCATATTCAGTTTGAGATCTCTTAGCGAATGACTTGAAGATTTCAACAACTTTGCTCTTGTCATCCAAAAAGAAAACCCAAGTATAACGAGAGAAATCATCAACAATAACAAGACCATATTTGTTTCCTCCCAGGCTTGCATAATTTTGAGGACCAAAAAGATCCATATGAAGCAATTCAAGAGGACGAGTAGTAGTCATGATGATAGTCTTCGCTGAATGATGTTTGTTCGTAATTTTACCACCTTCACAAGCACTGCAGAGACGATCCTTATCGAATTTTACTTCGCTAAGGCCAATAACATGGTTCTTCTTCACTAAGTTATGAAGATTTCTCATCCCTGCATGACCAAGTCTTCGATGCCATAACCATCCAGATGAAGCTTTTGCCATTAAGCATGTGGATACGGCAGGGCCCGAAGAAAAATCAACAATGTATAAATCTCCTTTTCGGTAACCCTCGAAGACAAACGTATAGTCATCCTGTGAAAAGACAACACAATGCGAAGCAGAAAATAGAACAAGCATACCCATATTGCATAACATGGAAATAGACATAAGATTATATCCAAGGGATTGGACTAGCATAACCTTGTAATTGTGCTTATCTTTCGATATGGAAACCTTACCCAAACCTAAAACTTTACCCTTGTTGTTATCACCGAAAGTAATATACTTCTGAGAAGAGTGAGATAGTTTTTCTTCGGTGAATAACTCCTTGTCTCCGGTCATATGATTTGTGCAACCACTATCCATGACCCATTCGGATCCACCGGAGACATAGCCCTGCAGAAGAATTAGTTCTTCTTAACCACCCACAAACGAGCAGGTGACTGAGAAGATGTTGAAGAACTGGTTGAAGCAATATTAAATCGAACAGGAGTGTATTGCTTCGGTGTACCATCAAGTAAACCATAAATGTAAGTCCTCTACGAATGGTTAGGATAAGAATGAGCATATGCAATCTTAGTATGGTTATTATGAGGACGATAAGAATGACGAACAGTGCGATAGTATTGCTTCTGCGAAACATTTGATTCGGGCACCAGTGGATCATTTCTCGTTTCAAGAGAATAGAAATGATTCGGTGGTACCGAAGACTTTCCCTGCATGGTATGGTTAGCAGGCAGTTTTTCCAAAAGTGCTTTCTGCACCCATATCTTCCTCTTATAGAAGCCATTCTTAGGAGTAGTACCAACATACTCAGCAGTAACCTTTCCCTGTTCAACTTTGATGAGCTTGTAGTCTGAATCAAGTGATTCATCCACAATAGCTTTGTTCATTTTGCAGTCAAAACCTGAAAGGTTAGCTATATCAATGGGTTTCTCCTTCGCTAGGACCCAAACAGTCTTAGGATACTGCTCAGGTTCCTAGTATGTGCCATCAGGGTTTATCTTTCTTTCCAAACCAACACCCTCATTCCTTGGGTTCCTGTGAAGGAGAGCCTTCCTCAGGATGTCACAAAGATATTGGTGACCTTGGACACTTTTGAACATCCCTGTTTCAAATAAGTTTTTCAACCTGAGGAGTTCCTCGGTAACAGCAGGATTTTCCTCATCAGAGGCATTAGTATCATCAATAAAAATTGGAGCTTTGCCTTTGGAATCAGTTTTTCTTCGTTCCAGACAAGTTAAGCAAGGTAAATCAGTTTTATGATTTGCTTCAGAACCTTGTTGAGCCATGATAGAGAGATTGACATTTTCCAACTCTTCATGAGCCTCTTTCAGTCTTTCGAGAGACATTTTCCTCTGAAGAAATTCATAGGTGAGCTTCTCATAATCAACTGAAAGAAGATCATGCCGAGCGGATAATTCTTCAAACTTTTCCTTCAGAGAAGCATGCTCATTAGTCAAAGTTTGACCTTTCTCTATCTCATCGATCAACGGAGTTTCTGATTTCTTAATGGTTTTGCTTAGCGAATCAAGTTCATCTTGTTGGATTGAAGCAATTTTAGCAAGTTTAGCATAGCTTATCTTCGAATCACTATCATATGAGGAACAATCAGAAGTATCATAGTTAGATTTGGATGAAAGTACCTTCGCCTTGGACATGAAGCAATATGCAGGAGATTCATCTTCACTATTGTTGTTGGTGAAGAATGAGCTCGAAGCTTTGGATGAAGCATCTGCTGAAGCGAATGCCAAAACAGCAACACCATCTGATTCGGACCCAGACCCAGACCTTGAGCCTGATTCAGCTTCGGACCCAGAGGCTTCGTCTTCAGAGTTCACCTCCTTTCCTAGATGGCCTTGGCACGGTGAGAGCTGCTTCGCCGAGACGAGTGAGTCTTCGATGAAGAACCCTCACGTTTCTTGTGATACTTCTTCCTCTTTTCATCATCAGAATCTTTCTTCTTTTCTCTTCTCGAACTGGAATCATGTCTCTTGGACTCATAGCTTCTGGAAGATCTGTGGGACTTTGTTGAGGAGTCTCTGAGCGAATGCTTTGACTTGTTCTCAGCTTCCCACAGAGGGCAATCAACAATGTAGTGACCTGGTTTCTTACATTTGTAGCAGCAGTTGTCCTTCGATGTAGAGCTTCTTGAGGATGAGCGGTGAGATGAGTGATTTGAGCTCCTTCAAGAATAACTCTTCTTCGGTGAAGAAAAACCTTTTCTTTGGAAGCGGTTGAAGCGTCTCATGATCAATGCTAAATCTTTTCCAATGCTTTCAGGATCATCTGATTCGACACCTGAAGCAGAACTGACTTCGGGCGAAGAATGACGCGAAGCTTTTGCTTTCAAGGCATGAGTTTTTCTTCGAGAGCCATTTATGTCACGTTTCTCATCTTCTTCCATTTCAAAAGTATTGAGTCTCTCAAGAATATCAGCGGCAGCAAGAAGTCTGAAATCAGTCCTTTCCTTGATCATCAGCACAATGTGATCAAACGAATCATCCAGTGAGCGAAGCAAAGTTCTTATAACTGAGTGAGGAGTAATGTCATCAGCACCGAGGGAAATCAAATCATTAGCAAGAGCTGTGAGTCTGCTGTAAATGGAGCTGACTTTTTCACCCTCGTTTCTCTTGAAGCGATAGAATTTTCTTCGGAGTGTGTCAATTTTGGCATCCTTCTGGGTAGAAACACCTTCACCAATCTTTTCAAGATAGTCCCAGACACCTTTGGCAGATGGAATATTCTTCACTTCATGATACTTTTTTATTGTCAAGTGATTGGTGATGAAAACCCAGACTTCAGAATCAAGATCAATCAGTTTTTCTTCTTCAGGAGTGATGGCCTTCTCATCGGCAACAGTGACTCCATACAAGACAACTTGCCAGGCAGTTGAGTTGATAGCCATGATATTTCTTTTCATCTTGTCCTTCCAGTACGGGTAGTCCTTCCCATTGAAGACAGGAATAGGTTCGCCGGAGCGAATAGCTGCGAAAGACATACTTGAAGACACTCCAGGAGGTTAATACAAAACACATAGAGTGTAGGGAGTGACTAGCTCTGATACCAATTGAAAGTCCAAGTATGTGATCAGAGGGGGAGGGGGTGAATGATCACTTCAAAAATTTCGACTGAAACTATTGAAGTGAAGCATAAGTAAAGCGGAGTAGCGAAGTAAAAATGGAAGCGAAACTAAATGCAGTTAATCAAAACACATTGAAGCATATCTGCGTAGCAAATGCAATACTGAAGGTAAATTCTTGAAGTAAAACGAACTGGGACTCGGCGATGTTTTTTCGACTAGTTCACGCTCTGCAAAGCGCTACGTCTGGTTGGAGGGACTGGTGATTGAACACCCGGAGCAAATCTCTCTCTGTCCGTTGCTCCACTGCACCAAACTCCTTGAGCTTGGTCAGTTCTTCACTCGTGGTTGATTATTGAGGAAATCACCGAAACCTTTGACAAACTGGACTTCGAGGCGACAATTACTCTTCGCTCTCTGAAGACCAACACTCTAACCGTCTAGGAGAATTGCAGTTCTCCAAGATAAAAAGGCTAGTAAGCTTTCACCTAAGTCATCTCGAATCTACTCAGGTCAATGCGACTTAGGCTTCAGTATTCTGGATTTTGGGTTTGGGTTTTGCTTCGGTGGAGTTTTTGGGGGTGCTCTCTTCAGTCTCTCTCAGGAATATTCTTGGAACAGCCACCCGCAAATGGAGGAGGGGGCGGCGTATTTATAGTTGGCGATCCCGAGGAGCGGAATGACCAAATTGACCCGTGGTGACATTTTGACACGTGTCCACAACGGTCGGATTTGTAATCACTTCGCAACTTTACTTGCGGAACAAGTAAAGCTGACTCACGGACTTAGTTCTGCTTCAGAAGCCAAATAACGAAGTCTTTGCTACTGAAGTTTAACTTAGTGCACATGAGTTTTCTTCGCTCAGGCTTCTCACTTACTGTGGATTTGATCTGAGCATTTTCTCAATGACTTCGTTGTCCACAAACTAAATACCCCTCTTGATAGTACGGTTTGTCCTATGACTCAAAGAACCGAAAAAGAACTACACAAAAACATCTAAGTCTTGCGCCGTCTTCTTCATTTCCTTCAATGAGTTGAGCTTCAGGACACCTTCATTTTTGGGGGTCATCCTCCGTGATTAAGCTTCGCCAAACGGGGTAATGCTTCGATAACGTGAAAACATTCCTTGAAGCTTTATCACTTAGCTTGTCCTTCAGGAACCTATTCAACTGTTTACACTAGAAAACATTGTTAGTTCCTCTACCGTCTTGTCCACCAATATCAAAAACACACGGGGGCAAAACTTTGCTCTTACAAAGTCAATAAAGAAGTACTTTGTAGAGATATGTGATGATACCTGCTGTTCATACTAGACATGTGTGATGCGTGTATGATTATAACATGCATGTCTTAGTATGGGTTTTCAATAACTTAGTTGTGTTCTTGCCGGCGGTCTTTTATACACCAAGTGGCCCTTACATGTGCGCAGCTTGGGGAATCGCGATGCGATTGCTCGTGACTCTGTCACATGGCACACTTTGTTGTATGATTGAGCCCGCCCGAGATCCCGACTAGGTGATCGGGCTGGAGTCTGTTTATGTAAGTGCTATGGTTCAATCGATAATATGATTGAGGCGACTTGTCTATGAGTATGGGATTTCACCACCAATAAACATTTAGACTTGTGAGAGGACGATGAGGACCCATCTCAGATGATCATCCGGGCCTGGATGGGATGCCCCTCATGTTTGATGCTTTCTGAGAGTGTTCTGTGCTTGGCCTTGTCTTCTTAGACAAGTGGGTACGGCTCTCGGCTCTCCATATGATTGTGTTATAACAGGAATTACATATGCATATTCCGGGTCCCGACACGACACGTCAACAAACTCTATATGCAATTATTAATAATTTTATGGCTTTGGTCATAGCCTTAACTTTGGTGCAAATAACATGGCAACATGGCATGGCATGAACAACGATAACAAGTTAACAAAGATAAGTGCATCGTGAAAATAAATCATCGATTCTGGAGACGGAGAGGTGTCGGTGAAATTGACACCGGGATGGTTCAACAGAAGAAAAGGAACCCAGACACTTGCATATGACAATATGCTAGGGCTGGTTCATGGAGGCAAAGGATTCAAGTTGACATGAACCAAGTAGAATTTTCAAAACACAGTTTGCAAATTCAAAAGAGCTGGAGGGCCTTAATGCAAATTGACAACACCTCAATAATTTAAGGTTCATTTACAAAATGGACCTCACCATGGGTTTCATCGGGAAATTCTACCCCAAATTCATATATGGGATGATATGATTGAGGCAGAAGAATTCAAATTCCAGATTCAGATTTGAATTTGAATTCAAATCAAATTTGGAATTTAAATAGAAAAGGAAAAAATGGAATAGAAAAAGAAAAGAGGGGCTTAGCCACTTGGGCTGGCTTTAGGCGTCTCTGGCCCAGCAGCTAGCCAGCCGAGCTGGCCCAGCTCGGGGCCCAACTGGCAAGCCAGTAGCCCACCGTGGCCTCCATGCCACTGCCAGGTGGGGCCAGGCTGTCGGCGGACTACTCAAAAAAAGTGGGCGATTAAACCACGCGCCCGAGGACTCGAACCCGAGACCTCACTGAAACGGGAGCACGGAGGGAAACAGCTGCGCTACGAATTCGAACTTGACCAAGTTCAGACGCGAATCTAGATAAACAAAAGCAGGGGTGCTATCTAAACCCGACGAACACCTACAGACACGCGCAACCAGTGACACTCCGGCGACTGTGGCTTCGAAGAAGACCATCCAGCGATCGATCTATGCGGTGGGGTGCCTAGAGGGGACATCCAGGATCCCTTGCACGCCCAGCACAGCTTAGGATCCCCAAAGGAGGCACCTTTGGCTCTCCGGGAAGGTCACAGCGGCAAACTGCACGGCGGCCACAAACGAAACTGAAGAAATGCGATTACTGAAGACGAGCTTCAGACCGCAGCGGCGCATGTGAACTCCGATGAACCCTACGTCGGCTAATGCACTCCGACGACTCAGCCGAGCGTTGCTACTCATAGATGGGACAACGAAGTGTCCATTCTGTACCCTAGCCCGCACCGTATCGTCAAGGACGGCGGATTGCCTCGCCGGGAAGTCTCGGCGGCTCACTGTCGTTGCAGGTCTTCAGAACAGGACGGGAACGTGACACACATGACCCTGGCGTGACCAATGCGGCACCTTGGAGGCCATACATGCGCTCCGGACACTCATATGACATGCGCTCGCACGGCCCGGTCACGGCATGGCACGACGACGACGCACTACGCGATAGAGCTGGAAAACACAGCGGAGGCTACGGCTACACGACGGGAGACAGACGAAGGAGGGGTCGTAGCTCACCTAGGGGAGGATGAGGACGAGCTTGCGTGCAACGTTGACGTCGCATGCTTGATTGGAGTGGAGGTAGTCGACCTCCTCGACGATGGAGACGAAGACGACCCACGGCGGAGGAAGTCGGCTCGGGGATGCTCTTCTCTTCCTAGCGCAGCCCTGCGACGTGGGAAAGGATGAGGTACCGCACGGGACTGACATCCACAAAAGCACGCTCAGAGACGAGGTGAGGCGGCGTCGAATTTGAGCGACGCTTACTGGAATTCATGGAGGAAATAGGGGAAGGGGGCGTCGGACTTGGAGGCAGAGGCGAGCGGAAATGGGGAAGGAAATGGGGGCTAGGGTTCCCAGGGAGGCTCCCTGCACGCTCTTATAAAGGGGAGACCGTCTCCGGCTGCCTACAGGGCTCCACCGCCGGCGTGGTACTCGCTGTGAGAGAGAGCTCCCGGGAGGGGACCGTCCACGCTATAAAGAAGAAGACCGGGGGCCGTCCGATCTGATCAACGGTGGAGACAGCCCCCCGCGTACCCTTTCACGGGTGGGCTAGACCCCATGAGGGGGAGGAAAAGCCTAGGTGGGCTGGGCTGTGGCTGGCAAAGAAAAAAAAGGAAGAAAACCCCCCTCTGGCCTATTTCTATTAAATAAAACAGAAACACTTGGGGAGTTTTCCATAAATTTCCACAAGGAATTAAATCACACAAAAATATGCAAAATGATCCTTGCAATATTCCCCAATTTACAAAATTGGTTTGTCCAATTTTGGAACAACTAAAATGTGGGGCCATTTTTGAAATTCAAACCACATTGAACTATGGACCACATTTTTAGAGTTGGAAAAAATAGTGCAAGGTTTTTGAAATGCTTGGGAAGGGGAAAGAATTGGCTATGCCAAGTTTGGGGTCAAGGGGAGTATGCATGCAACATGGAAAAAAAATCCTCAAATACCCTTCTTGAACCACTTTGTTTGAATTCAAAAGCAAATCAAACAAACTCAAAACTCCTTGGCATTTAAAATCACCACATGGGATTACAACATCTAGCACCATGTCAATTTTGGAAGTCATATGGCAAAGAAAAATTACATCATGATATATAAATTGCTCTTGGGCTGTTACAGCTCTCCCCCACCAACTCAGGATCTCGTCCCGAGATCTAAGCCTGAAATAACTCTGGATACTCGGAACGGAGATGATCTTCACGCTCCCACGTTGTTTCCTACTCCGAATTATGTGCCCACCGCACCTTCATGAACTTGACGGTCTTGTTGCGAGTCTTGCGCTTGGACGTCTCAAGAACACGGACTGGACGCTCTGAGTAGGAAAGGTCCGCACTCAGCTGGATCTCGCCCAAGTCAACGGCCTGCTCTGGACACATGGACACATGGAAGCGTGATGCACCATGGACAGACTCTCTGGAAGCTCAAGCCGAAAGGCGAGAGGTCCTCTAGTCTCAAGGATGCGGAAAGGTCCGACAAATCTTGGAGCAAGCTTTACTTTGATGCCAAAGCGGTGAGTTCCCCTCAATGGAGACACTCTCAGGTACGCCCAATCACCAACCTGAAAAGCTACACCACGGCGCCTCTTGTCATAGTAGGCCTTCTGCCTTGACTGTGCTGCCTTGAGGTGCTCTCGGACAATCTTCACTTTATCCTCTACCTCTTGGATCACATCTATACCGAACAACTGCCTCTCACCTGTCTCGGACCAGTTCAGAGGTGTCCTACCATTCCGGCCATACAAGACCTCAAAAGGTGCTGCCTGCAGACTTTCCTGATAGTTGTTGTTGTTGTTGTTGTTGTAAGAAAACTCAGCATACGGCAAGCATTCCTCCCATTTCATGCCAAAGGAGATGACACATGCTCGAGCATGTGCTCGAGGATTTGATTCACGCGCTCGACCTGCCCACTGGTCTGAGGGTGATAAGAAGTACTGAACAACACCGTCGTACCAATCACCTTTTGAAAGGCCTGCCAGAACTTAGAGGTGAAGAGGCTGCCTCTATCCGAACTGATCCTCTTGGGAATGCCATGCAAAGATACAACTCTTGCGGTATACAAGTCCGCCAACTGAGCTGCTGAAATGGAGTCCTTCACTGGAAAGAAGTGGGCAACTTTGGAAAGATTGTCAATGACGACAAAGATGACATTGTTCTTCTTATGCGACAAGGGGAAACCTGTGATGAAATCCATCTCTATGTGATCCCATTTCCATTCCGGAATCTCAAGTGGCTGAAGCAACCCTGAAGGCTTCTGGTGTTGTGCCTTCACTCTCCTGCACACATCACGCTGAGATACGAAACGGGCAACATCCCGCTTCATACGAGTCCACCAAAATCTTTGCTTGAGATCTTGATACATCTTAGTGCTGCCAGGGTGAATCGATAGCTTGGAATCATGGGCCTCCTTCATGATGACCTCTCTGAGATCTCCCTCCTTGGGAATAAGAACTCTCTCCGCAAAGAACACGGTGCCGTCATTATGCACTGAAAAGCAACCGTACTTGGGAACTGAGGCGACAATACCCTGTTTGATCTTTTGTATCATTGAGCTACCAGACTGAGCTTCACGGATCTTCTCATGGATAGTGGGCTCTACCACAAGGTTGGCAAGGTAGCCTGCTGGAACTAGCTCAAGATTGAGCCTGCGAAAGGACTCACACAAATCAGGGTGGATCTTCTGCACCTGAATATTATTGTAGTCGCCCTTGTGGCTCAGCGCATCAGCTATGACATTCGCCTTCCCAAGCGTGTACTGAATATCAATTGTGTACTCAGTAATGGTTTCAAGCCATCTTCTTTGCCTCAAGTTCAGATTTGGCTGTGTGAATAAGTACTTCAGACTCTTGTGGTCGGTCAACACATCCACCTTCCTGCCTAAGAGGAGGTGTCACCAAGTGATCAAGGCGTGCACAACTGCTGCAAGCTCCAAGTCATGTGTGGGATAATTCCTCTCACTCGTCTTCAACTGTCGTGAGGTATAAGCCATAATATTCTTTCCTTTCATCAGAACTCCACCTAGCCCATTCAACGAGGCATCACAAAACACCTGAAAAGGCTGTGACTCATCTGGCGGTGTGAGAATTGGAGTTGTGGTCAACTTCTTCTTCAACTCCTCGAAGGCTGACTGGCAAGCCAGTGACCAAGTCTAACGTTTTCCTTTGCACAACAATTCCGTCATTGGCTTTGCTATTTTGGAGAAATTCTGCATAAACCTCCTTCAATAGCTGGCGAGGCCGAGAAAACTCCTTAGCTGCTTCACATTCTTCAGCGGAGCCCACTCTTGAATAGTGCGGACTCGCTCTGGATCAACCGCAATACCCTCAGTGGAAATGACATGACCAAGAAAATTGACCTTGTCGAGCCAAAACTCACACTTGGAGAACTTTTCATAGTACCGGTGCTCTCTCAGCTTCTGCAACACTAGGCGAAGATGTTCCTCATGTTCAGCCTCTGACTTGGAATACACAAGAATGTCGTCGAGGTAGAGGATGACAAACACATCGAGCCACTCTTGGAACAAATAGTTCATAGCTCTCATGAATGTTGGAGGGGAGTTTGAGAAGCCAAAAGTCATGACTGTGTACTCATACAACCTATAACTTGTGCTTAACGCGGTCTTGGGAATGTCCTCTTCACGAACACGGATTTGGTGATACCCCATCCTCAAGTCAAGCTTGGAAAACCAATTTTCCCCATTCAACTAACAAATCATTGATGCGGGGTAAAGGGTATTTGTTCTTGATGGTCTACTTGTTGATGCCGCGATAGTCCTGGACAAAGAGGCTAGTCCCATCTTTCTTCTGGACAAAAAAATCTGGTGCACCCCAAGGGGAAGTGCTCGCGCGGATAAAACCGCCTACCTCCAACTCTGTCAACTGCTTCTTGAGCTCAATCAGCTCCTTTGAACACATCTTGTACGGATGCCGAGAAATCGGCTGAGTACCAGAGTCTAACTCAATAACAAACTCAATAGCTCGAACTGGGGGAATTCCTGGCAACTCCTCTCGAAAGACGTCTGGAAACTCACAGTCAACTTTGACTTCTTCGAGCAAAGGCGCGACTCCTGTGTTCAGGGCGTGCAACTGTGCCGCTCCTGCCATTGAGCCACTAGTGTACAAGATTTCTGCGCCAGAATCATGTGTCAACTTCACGGATCTTGTCGGGCAATCAATGTTGGCCTTGTGCTGCACATGCCAATCCATGCCCAAAATGACATCAATGTCGGAACGGGGCAAGACATTCAAGGATGCGGAAAAGGAAACTCCCTGAATACGGATCTCCACATCGGGGACTGACCAGGAAGAAGTGAATTTGGAACCAGGAGTAACAACTGAGAGTGTCCTCGGAAGCTGGTCTCTTGGAAGATCAATCATTGTTGCAAAAGACTGGGAGACAAAAGAGTGAGTTGCTCCGGAATCGAACAACATGGTCGCAGGAACTGAACCAACAAGAAACCTACCAATCACAATCTCAGAAGACTGCTGAGCATCTATCATCATCACGTTGTTCACCCGAACTGCACGTGGTTGTGCCCTCACCATCGCAGTACTCGGAGTAGAGCGAGGTGGGGGAGGTGGGAGCCGATCAAAGCGCGGATCAGTGCACTTGGGATAAGTGTGCCCCGGCTCTCAACACTTGTAGCAGATCACGCCTAACCTGGGTGGCCTCGCGTGTGGTGGTGTAGAGCGAGGGGGCTGCTGAACTGGGACGGAGGGAGGGTGATGGCAAGAGAGTGTTAATACTCTTCAAGTCTCGTTGGTTACCCCAAGTGCAGGGTGAGATATAGTGCAGCGGCAAGTTTTCCCTTGGCAAAGATACCAAGGCTTGTCTCCCGTAGGACTCCGAAGGATACAAGAAGGTGGTAAAGTGAACAATGGCGCCGAGGTTGTTAGCTTCATCTGGACCTGCACACAGATACAAATAACTTTGCTCCCAACGAGTACAGAGGAGTTGTCAATTCCTCCGGCCTTGCTGTTTACAAAGGATCAACGCAAGAGATATAAGTGGAACTGAAAGTAAAGACTGAAAGTAAATTAAGGGTGTAAACAATAATGTGAAGATGGACCGGGGTCCCGTGATTTTCACTAGTGATGTCTCTCTCCCAAAATACGATAAAAGTGCTAGCGAGGTAAACAAATCACAGCTGGGCAATTGACAGAATTATGAAGGCACCGCAATGCTAACTATGCTGCAAGGAAAGGAAGGGCTCAAAAGCAATGGGCAGTACGCCAAGGTAAGTAGACCGAAATCCATCTGCATCTACTACGAATCATCCACCTTGAGATATCTATCCAGAACATCTCGCTGGTATTAAGTTGCGAATCCCACCCAAAGTGTAAACTCAAAGCAACAGACAACTGCATTAAAAGAACTTTGCGTAAAGTAAACAATCCTTGCACCCGCGGGTACAAGCACCGTTGTTTTATCCCTGGTGGTAACAACACATCCCCTAGTCTCATGTTTCTGTCACTCAAGCTAGACATCAGGGGGCTGAACCCACAATCAAGCATAACGCTCCCTCTTGGACTTGCAAGTAAATTACTTGGCCAAAGAAAAATACTGCAACGGAGAACATGCAAGAATTTACTCAAGAACAAAATATAAAACAGAAGAACCAAATATATTACTCATCACAATCTGAACATAGTCTCATAATCCATCAGATCATAGCAAACTCCGCATAGCAATAGCAGAAATTACAAAAGTGCCTCGATCATGTTCGGCAGCTCACGAGGTCTCGAAAGTGGAAGCACAAAGAGGGGAGAGGTACATCACATAGCTACTGGTCAAGGACCCATGGTCCAAGGGGGACTACTCACGGCACATACGGGAGGCGTCCATGGCTATGGATGGTCGCCCGGAGGGGGTTCCTCCTCCCGGCAGGGTGCCGGGCAGCTTCTCCCGGCAGCCCCGATCTTCAAACGGCGGCGGCGGCGGTGCAGAGGCGAGCTGATGGAAAAGAGATCGATATTAGGGGTTTCCACCCCGAGGGCTAAATATAGGCGGAGGGGGCATCGAGAGGACCCACAAGGAAGCTAGGAGGCCCCCTAGCGCGACCTAGGGTGGGGCCGCGCCAGGGACCCTTCTGGAGTCCCTGTGGTGGCCCCCCTCCGCTGCCTTGGTGATTCCGGAAGCTTCCGAGTCGCTGATTTTTTATCAAATTTTCCGGATTTTTTGGAGCACTTTTAATGGCCGGAAAACCTGAAATACAAAAACAGCAGAAAACAACAACTGGCAGCTGGGTGCACTGGGTTAATAGATTAGTCCAAATATGCCCAAAAGTTCATGAAAGTTCAAGCAAATCATGGCAAAGTCACACAAAACATGCATGGAGCAAGCAGAAATTATAGATACGTTTGGGACGTATCAACATCCCTAAGCTTAATTCCTGCTCGTCCTCGAGTAGGTAAATGATAACAAGCATAATTTCTGTGGTGACATGCCACACAACCATATAAGGACTTTTAAGTAAAGCAATCAAAGCATGCAATTGAATTCAAGTCTTAACAAACAAGAGTCTATATTAGCATTGACACAAGCAACAAAAGAACAAAAGGTGCAAGAGATCTCACTGTCCGTGACTCGAATGTCTCCAGATGGTGTTTGCGTGCAAGCAGGGGACTGGGAAAAAGAGAGAAAAAAGGTTGTTGAGAACAACTATCTACTAAAGTTTCACACTTAGTCTCCTTTGGATTCTTATCTTGACTCGTCCCCAGACCACTAGCCAGGTACAAGTCAAACTGATCCACTCCCTTTCGATATTTTGAGCACTCATGCAATGGTTGAGCGTGAGGAAGAAAGTTGACACCTAAAAGGCGAAACAAAAAGAAGGTGGAGGAGGAAGACAAAAAGGTGTGAAAGGCTCACATCAATGAGGACAATCATAGGCGAGAGAAGGCCATATGATAGATAAGATGTGAGGAGAAGGGATTGCCATGCAACGGATGCACATGTGAGCTAAAAGCTCTCCAAGGGAACTAGTGGGGGTGCATCTAACTTGCTTGCTCAAGAAGACCTAGAGCTCGTTTGAGGAGGCTCATCACTGGAATATAAAAGCCAAGTTCTATAGTGTGAAGGTCCCCACATAGGTATATGCATGATGATGATCTCTATGGAGAAAAAGGGATAGAGGATGAAGTACTAGTGTGGATCTCTGAAAAGGAATAGTAGTGTGCCCCCTTCTCTCTTTTTATTTTTCTTTTTCTCTTTTTTCTATTTTTTGTATTTTTTTGGTGGCCTCAATGGCTCTTTCTCTTTAACTCTCATTTGTCCTCTTTGGGATCTTTTGATTTCGTCCTCTTTGGGATCTTTTCCTCACTTTAGGGGAAACACTCTATATTTTACAAGAATATAGGAGATCTTTCACACTTTACAAAGGTACTCACATAAAGAAGATATAACTATCATGATGCAAATGTATGCGTCTGCCAGGATAGCAGGATATACAATGATACTAGCGCGTCTTGTAGTAATGATTAGGGAAAGGCCCAACTAGCATGCGGCCCATAGATCAAGCAAGTAGCATGTATGACATGAGGATCAAGTCATGAGAAGGTGGATGTTGCATGGCAATGTATCTTGGAAAGGCTATGGAAATGCCTTGTAGGTAGGTATGGTGGCTGTTTTGAGGAAATATATAAGGAGGCTTACGGTGACAGAGCGTATCGTGCCAAGGGTTTGGATGCACTGGCGAAGTATGCGCCAACTCTCAAGGTGAGAAAGGGCAATGCATGGTACCGAAGAGGCTAGAAAAAGTATAGGTGGGTGGAAGTGTCAACTTTCGAATACTCACATTAGTCCAAAGAACACATGCACTTATTATCGGTAACTCTCAATCTAATCAGGAGGTTCACAAAGAGACAAGTAACCCGAGAAGGAGTGTATGGGGGTTTGCTTATCCTTGCGCATCCTCGACTCATGGTACGTGAGGGTACTCTAATATTCGAACACTCCAGAGGTTAGTGATCCATCTAGTAGCTAGAGTTCTCAACATGGGTTTTTGGTTTTCAAAAGACACACGGATTGCCCAAAATACGACATCTATCACTAATAGGCTAGAGCTCTTGACACCGAAAGTTCAAACATTACTCTAGTCAATACCTCAAAACTATTGCAAGTTACTACTACAAAGAGAATAGCAACTTCAACCACCTACTTCTAGTCAAGACACAAAACTCAGTGCAACAGGCAAACTCTCTAACAAGATAAAACATGCAACCTATAGAAAGTTCAATCTAAAACAAAAGAAAAGTTCTAGAAAAACTAAAGCACTACAACTAAACAGAGCAGCAGCTAAGAAAAGAAAAAGAATAACTCACAACTAAAAGAATAAGCATGCAAATCCTATGAGGAGTTCTAGTTCAAGCGGAGCATGTAATTCTCCCACACAAAAGAGTAATCTGAGTTCTAACTTGTTACTACAGCAAACAAAGCAAAAACAAACCTAGAAAAGTAAAGAGCGAGACGCTCCAAGCATAGCACACAACGCATGAAGTGATAAAAATATAGTGCAACGAGGGACGAACTGATAATTGTTGACGAAGAAGGGGATGCATGGGGGCATCCCCAAGCTTAGAATCTTGAGTCTCCTTGAATATTTATTGTGGGTGCACATGGGCATCCCCAAGCTTGAGCGTTTGACACTCCAAGATCTTCTTTCGTCATCTTCCATCGCGCACTTGAAAACTCCCTTCATACATAACTCATTGTAGACTTATTAGAGAGGTTAGTACTCATAATAAAATAATTTTTTATCTACTGGAAATAAGGATATTCTTGAAGATCTAATGTTTCTCAAGATTTCCAAAAAGTTTTTGCAAAGAAAAAGCAAGCTTAAGGTTTGCAAAACGAAGAAAAGGCAAAACAGGACATAATCTGTGAAAAACAGACCAGCAGGTAGAAAAGAATTGTTTAGGGATACTTCTGTAACTCAAATAAAAAAACTCAGAACATACGAAAGTTTCGTAATTGTATAGAGCACGCTGTATAAAAAATTCAGCTCAAAAATGTGAACTGGGATTTTTCTCTGATTTTTCTAGTCACGAGGACAGAATCTGTTTTCTGGACAGCATGTCACAACTTTCACTTCCCTTATCGTATGAGGCTATAAAAGGCACAAAGCTTGAAAAGTAAAGATACAATGATGTTGCTACAGTAGTAAAAATCATCAAGAACACTAAGAACAGAAGAAAAGAAAAAAGAAAAACCTAAATTCGTTGCGGGCTGCCTCCCGAAAGTGCTTCTTTAGAGCCATTAGCTAGGCTTAAAGCAGAAGATCAAAGTTCTCCAAAATCATCGGAAGGTTCACCAAGGATCTCAAAAGGGTTATCAATAAGCTCATCCTTGTTCTTCCGAGGGAAAAGGTACGTACCTTTTGCTTTACCACGCAAACGTATTTGTCCTTTACCTATATCAATGAAGCCTTTCATGGCTCGGAGGAAGTCCCTTCCAAGCACTATATTTCGTCGATTGGCATTCATGATGAAGAAGTCAATCTCCACACATCTTTTAAGAAACATGACCTGGACATCTTTCAATTTTCCCTGGATCTCAGAAATATCACCATTAGAATGTTCATGGAAAGATGGAAATTTGTCCATGCTTGCAAGGTACAAAGAATCATAAATAAAGCTTGGCATTATAGAAACTGTAGATCCAATGTCACAAAAAGCACGGAAGTTTTGATTAGAGATAACAACCGTAACAAAAGGCTCCCAGTCATTTTCTATTTCCAAAATATCCTCTCTAGGAGGATATATTTTTTCTACTCCTTTAAAGTCTAGAGCATCAAGTCTCTTCTCAATAGTAGCAATTCTGTCTACACAGTATCAAGACCATCATAAAAAAATAACTAGATGAACCATGTATAATTTCAACAGCTCTAGCTTCATCACACTATAGAAAGTCTCCTTCAGCTATAAGATCAAGAGAGTGCTTACACCACTTAAAAAGGCCAAAGTAAAAATTTCTAAGCACAATCCTTATAGGTAACCAAGGCATATTTGCCTTATGTGCTTCAGAAATTATGTCCCATGCCTTCTTCATATTCTCCCCGTTCCTTTGGTGGAAATCCAAGACCTCGAATTCCCTCATAGTATCAACTCCTAACATACTTGACCACACAAGAAAGGTAACAGGTATTTTTGGTATTTATTATAAGGGACACAAAAGTAAAAACTGAAAGGTAAACTAACAAGACTAAAAAGAAAATATAAAAGATAGTGTGCAACTCCCCTATCTTGTAGACTGGAGTCCCCGGCAACGGCGCCAGAAAATTTGCGGATGGCAAGAGATTGTTAATACTCTTCAAGCCTCGTTGGTTACCCCAAGTGCAGGGTGAGATATAGTGCAGCGGCAAGTTTTCTCTTGGCAAAGATACCAAGGTTTGTCTCCCGTAGGACTCTGAAGGATACAAGAAGGTGGTAAAGTGAACAATGGCACCGAGGTTGTTAGCTTCACCTGGACCTGCACACAGATACAAATAACTTTGCTCCCAACGACTACAGAGGAGTTTTCAATTCCTCCGACCTTGCTGTTTACAAAGGATGAAAGCAAGAGATACAAGTGGAACTGAAAGTAAAGACTAAAAGTAAATTAAGGGTGTAAACAATAATGTGAAGATGGACCGGGGTCCCTTGATTTTCACTAGTGATGTCTCTCTCCCAAAAGACGATAAAAGTGCTAGCGAGGTAAACAAATCACAGCTGGGAAATTGACAGAATTATGAAGGCACCGCAATGCTAACTATGCTGCAAAGAAAGGAAGGGCTCAAAAGCAATGGGCAGTACGCCAAGGTAAGTAGACCGAAATCCAACTGCATCTACTACGAATCATCCACCATGAGATATCTATCCAGAACATCTCGCTGGTATTAAGTTGCGAATCCCACCCAAAGTGTAAACTCAAAGCAAAAGACAACTGCAATAAAAGAACTTTGCGTAAAGTAAAAAAATCCTTGGACCCGCGGGTACAAGCACCGTTGTTTTATCCTTGGTGGAAACAGCACATCCCCTAGTCTTATGTTTCTGTCACTCAAGCTAGACATCAGGGGGCTGAACCCAAAATCAAGCATAACGCTCCCTCTTGGAGTTGCAAGAAAACTACTTGACCAAAGCAAAATACTGCAACGAAGAACATGCAAGAATTTACTCAAGAACAAAATATAAAAGAAAAGAACCAAATATATTACTCATCACAATCTGAACATAGTCTCATAATCCATCAGATCCTAGCAAACTCAGCATAGCAACAACAGAAATTACAAAAGTGCCTCGATCATGTTCGGCAGCTCACGAGGTCTCGAAAGTGGAAGCACAAAGAGGGGAGCGGTACATCACATAGCTACTGGTCACAGTCCCATGGTCCAAGGGGGACTACTCACGACACATACGGGAGGTGTCCATGGCTATGGATGGTCTCCCGGAGGGGGTTCCTCCTCCCGGCAGGGTGCTGGGGCAGCTTCTCCAGGCAGCCCCGATCTTGAAACGGCGGCGGCGGCGGTATAGAGGCGAGTTCGCGGAAAAGAGATCGATATTAGGGGTTTCCACCCCGAGGGATAAATATAGGCGGAGGGGGCATCGAGGGGACCCACAGGGCAGCCAGGAGGCCCCCTGGCGCGGCCTAGGGTGGGTCCGCACCAGGGACCCTTCTGGAGTCCCTGTGGTGCCCCCCCTCCGCTGCCTTGGTGATTCCGGAAGATTCCGGGTCGCTGATTTTTTATCTGATTTTTCTGGATTTTTTGGAGCACTTTTAATGGCCGGAAAACCTGAAATACAAAAACGGCAGAAAACAGCAACTGGCAACTGGGTGCACTGGGTTAATAGATTAGTCCAAATATGCTCAAAAGTGTACGAAAGTTCAAGCAAATCATGGCAAAGTCACATAAAGATTGCATGGAGAAAGCATAAATTATAGATACGTTTGGGAAGTATCAGCGGGCAAAAGTGCGAACAAGTGCCCCCCTCGGCTCGAACTGCTGCCTCTGTGGTGGCGCCTCTGTGACCCAAGTCTTCGCCTTCTTGTGTACCATCGCTGTAGAGCTATACTCTCTCTGGTGCTTTCTGTCTTTGTCCCACTCTGCTCTGGATGACTCCTGGCGGATAACTGAATCCACAAACTGTGAGAACAACGTAGGGTTGGACTGTGTGAGCGCATACTTGATCTCTGTGCTGAGACACCCACGGAACCTGGCAATCCGCTTGGCCTCTGTGGAGACCTTCTCAGGAGCGTACCTGGTGAGCCTGACGAAGGCTAGGTTGTACTCCTGAACTGACCTCTCACCCTGTATCAGAGCCAGGAACTCCTCTCGCTTCCTGTCCATCAATCCACTCGGAATATGCGCTACTCTCAAGTCTCTGACGAAGTCCTCCCACGTGATCATAGCATCACCTTTGTTGGCCTTGTAGGTATCTTACCAGATGGCTGCTTCACCCAGAAGCTGGAAGGAGGCGAAGGTGACGTAGTCGACTGGCCTGACGGTGCTTGCGTTGAAGTGCTTCTTGATCTCTGATATCCAGTCATCCGCTTCCAGCGGGTCTCGAGGCTCCGAGAACCTGGGGGGGGGGGGGGGTTGATAGCAAGGAACTGCTGCAAAGTCGTGTGCTGTGGTCGATCATTCCTGATGGGGATCAACCCCGGCAAATTCCATGGTCAGGGATCCTAGGTTAGTCATAGAGAAGGCACAGGTTGGACGATACTTGTCGGCTAATAGGAGAAGCACTTCCTGCTCGATATTATTGCGTGAGGGGGCGATTACAGTGGAGGCCAAGGCAAGTTCTCGCAAGGCTAGATGAGTAGATGCGTATCGTCTTCTTCTGGACGTCTCCCCTCCCAGCCTTTATATACTAGGCTAGGTCCCGGGGAGTCCGTACTAGGTTACAGAGATAGTTTCCTAGTTCTAGTCTTGCCTTGTACGCCAAGTTGTACCTTCCATGTTAGTCACAAACTCCTACGTCGGTGCCTGGTTGGGCCAATCGTGGGCTTGTCGTAGCTTCCCAGTGGGCCTTCTGTCTTCATAAGCACCAGGTAGCCTTACATGCAGGAGTCGTGGGGTCACCCCCACGTCAGTAGCCCCCGAGTGCCTGAGGGACTCAAAGAGTCGCGCAGGGACTCGAATTCATCTGCGCTTTATTTTTTGTAAGCGTGGTATCGCCATGGGTCGCTGGCAATTTTGAGCCATGACAATATCTGTTTCGAGGGATTGCTAAGATGAAAGGGCCCAAGGAGTCGACTGGTCGAGCCTTTGTGAATTGCGCTAGTGGCAAATACCGCTGTAGCCCAATCAAGCTCACGTCCCTCGACATGAACTTGGAACGACCGGTGTCAAGAAAAGTCATGCCGCTGTAGGTCTTATACGATCAATTGTTGCTAGTCTAAGCACATAGCCTGAGCGCGTCCGCTCGGCTCTTTCTATCAGGCGAGCGCATGGAAATGGTTGGGAGTGAAATCGCTCTGCGGCAAGTCCCGACCCGTCCGTTCTGCGCAGCGGGGTCTTACCTACACGCTAAGCTTGCGTGGCATCTGGGTACAGTGTGTCGTAGCCCAGGAATAATTGTTTTTGTAGAGGCGCGGAGCCTGTTTAGCAATGCACCCACTTGGAATAAACAATCAAGTGATCTGTTTAGTCGTCACTCGCGGAGTTTTGTAGTGGACTCAGGCGAGGAAAATAAGAAGGCACCCACTCGGAATGTCGTCGAGTGCGCGAGTAAGTCATGTCTACTGAATTGCTAAGTCTTTTTGCGAGTAGTCACTCGAATGCTTTACTGATTTCGGGGTGAGGGAGCACCCGAACTCTGAGAGTATGTTGTTTCTGCTTTCGGGATGAGGGAGCACCCGAACTCTGAGAGTATATTGTTTCTGCTGGTGCGAGTGGTCACTCGAGCACATCTTTGCCTTCTGGGTGAGGGAGCACCCGAACTCGAATAAAGGTACTCCCGATGGGAGTAAGAATTTTGTAGAGTCAGAAAATTTGGACGGGTAGTTGGCTTTTGGAATCTTGTGGTTTTTTCCAGCTGCTTTTATCTTGATCTGTCCCTCTTGAGATGTCGTGCTGATGTGCATTGTCATACTGTTTGATGACCTGTGATGATGCTTGGCTTTTTGATCCCTCACGTCTTCTGGATCCTCATAATGATGGTTTGGACATCGTGCTGCCTATTGCCTGTTGGGTTTCCCAGGCTTTGTATGGGAAATAAGCGAGATTTGACGCGTCCTGTAAATAATGCTGACCGTGCGAAGGCATCTTTGCCTTGGAATTCGTAACGCCCGACCCGTTTGGTCTTTGATGCAATGATGGCGCCGCGTGAGCTTCCGCGTGTTTTTCCTAGTTTGCCCTTGGATTGCGCTATAAATACTTCCTGTAGTTGCCCGTCCTTGGCATCTGTTCTTCGCATCTTTCTCTTCTTCTTCTTCTTCATATGGTGCCCAAGCGTGGTAGTGGTGTAGCTGGGCGAGGCCGTGGTGTGGCTGGGCGAGGCCGTGGCCGCCGTGGTCGTGGTGGCCGCACACCTCGTTCTTCTCGCGGAGGACGTCCTGGTACCGCATTGGTGCCTTCTTCTTTTTCCTCCATGGAAGAGGGATTTTGGCGCTATTATTTTCTTTTGCGCGGTCTTGGCCAGAATGCTTCCCGGGTTCCTCTTCCGTTCTCTTTTTCCTCCATTGCTTCTGAGCGTAACTTGAGAGGCTTCTGGCTCCGTCTTCACGGATGCTCTCGTTCTTCTTCTTGGGTGGAGCTGGAGGTTGATGATTCTTCCCTGATTTTCCTTGTATCTTGCTGGAGGGCATTTTCTCCTCAATTGAATCTGCGCGGAGGAGATAGCCTTTGCTGTTGTTTCAACGGCGAAGATACTGTTATTATCCGTGCATTTGATGCTGGTGGCAACCGTCTGGATCCATACTGTGGAGAAACAAGCAGCAGCGAGTCTGATGGCTCGAGTGATGGTTCACCCGCTTCTCCCGTGTCTTCGTATTCGGCTAATCCCTCGGGCGATGGTGTTTTCTCTTCTAGTTCTAAGGATGAACTGGACGTCAAGCCAGTCATCAAGCGGCACCTTGTAGAACTGGAGGACGACGACCTTCTTGTTCACGGGCTGGGTTGCTACTTTGTCTGTGGTGATGCCTGTCAGGTTGTGGCATGAAAGTGCCAATTATCTCAGTATGAGCACACATGTAGAAGTTGAATGTAGCCCATCTTGTAGTTCTACAGCTCGTTCTGTAGCGGAAACTGTCGTTTCGACTTCTTTGTAAAAAAATGACTGTCTTTGACTCTTTTGTGATGGACATGTCTTCGACTCCTTTGTAATGAAAATGTCTTCGAATCCTTTGTAATGAAAATGTCTTCGACTCATTTGTAATGAAAACTTCTTCTCGGGTGCGCGCCAACGCTCCCGATGGGAGTAGCCCCCGAGGCTGCATTTGATTTGCAGAATCGAGCGCAGGCTTTATGAATTTTTGTCTCACTGGTTTGTAGCTGTTTTGAATTTTTCCATCTTTGGATCAGGTGCGCGCCAGCGCTCCCGATGGGAGTAGCCCCCAAGTCTTTAGGTGATCGCTTGCGATCAGGTGAAGACTAAAGAACCGTGCACTTTTTGATGCGACTTTCTTTGCCGGAGCTTTTGTTTTTTTGGCGAGAGTCTTGCGTTCCGGCCTCCCGATGTTTGTAGATAAGGTCGCGTTTTTTAGCGAGGATTGCGTCTCTCGGGGGAGTTTTATGCTCGAGCCCCCGAGTGCTATTTAGGTAAAAGTCGCGTTTAGCGAAGATAGCGTCTCTCGGGTGGAGTTTAGACTCGAGCCCCTGAGTGCTTTTAAGTAAAGGTCGCGTTTAGCGAAGGTAGCGTCTCTCGGGGGGAGTTTAGACTCGAGCCCGACGAGTGCTTTTAAGTAAAGGTCGCGTTTAGCAAAGATAGCGTCTCCCGGGGGAAGTTTAGACTCGAGCCCCCGAGTGCTTTTAAGTAAAGGTCGCGTTTAGCGAAGATAGCGTCTCTCGGGAGGAGTTTAGACTCGAGCCCCCGAGTGCTTTTAAGTAAAGGTCGTGTTTAGCGAAGATAGCGTCTCTCGGGGGGAGTTTAGACTCGAGCCGCCGAGTGCTTTTGAGTAAGATGCTTTGGGCAACATTGCTTTATTCCTTCAAATTTTACATGGGTTGCCGATCGGTGCTGCTGCCGATATCTTGATAGTTTCTAGAGGACTATGGGTAGAACAGGCGTAGTTACGTTCCATGGATTTCCCACGTCCTCATTGGTCTTCGGATTCTTCAATCTGTATGCTCCTCCTCTTATGACTTCCGAGATGATAAACGACCCTTCCCATTGTGGGGCAAGTTTGTGCACCTTTTCCTGTATTAGCCGTAGCACAAGGTCTCCTTTGTTGAACGTTCTGGTCCGTAGGCGACTGCTTTGATATGTGCGTAGTTTGGCCTGGTATCCTTCAGATCTTGTGATAGCTGTGTCCCGAGCTTCATCTGCTATGTACTTGTCGTTCTGCAGTGCCTCTTTTGCCTCTTCTTCTTCGTACCCTGAGATTCTGGGGGCTCCGAATTTTAAGTCATGTGGCAGCACTGCTTCTGCCCCGTATACCAAGAAGAAAGGTGTATACTGGGTCGAGCTGTTTGGGATGGTGCGCAGGCTCCATAGTACTGCAGGGAACTCCTCTACCCAGTTGATTGCAGCTTGTTCTAGTGGTGCTAGGAGTCGCTTCTTTATTCCTCCGCATACTAGGCCGTTTTCTTTCTCCACTTGGCCATTGGACTGCGGGTGTGCGACTGATGTGTAGTTGATTTTGATGCCCAGTTCTTGACAGAAGTTTTGTAATTCTGCTGCTGTGAAGTTTGTGCCATTGTCTGTGATGATGTTGTGTGGTACTCTGAATCCGAAGATGATTGATTTGATGAAGTTGACTGTCGTGAGGGCTGTTGAGCTGGTGACTGGTACTGCCTCGATCCATTTGGTGAACTTGTCGACTGCGACCAGTAGGTGTGTTCTTCCTCCCTTTGAGTATTTCTTGAGTGGGCCATGACAACGGTATGGTTTTGAGTTCCGATGCTGGGGCGTGCGGCCTGCTGGCAAATTTTTTGCAGGCGATGCAACGCCGTACGATATCCTCTGCATTTCTCATGGCGGTCGGCTAGTAGAATCCTGCCCGAAAGGCTTTTGTCCCGAGTGCTTGACTCCTGGCATGATGCCCGCAGGTGCCTTAGTGAATCTCGAGTAGTAGGGCTTTTCCGTCTTCTTCCTCTATACACTTTTAGAGGACCTAAGAAATGTTGTGTTTGTAGAGCTTTTTGTTGATTACTGTGAATGCTTTAGATCGTCGGCTGATGCGTCGGGCTTCTGCGACATCTTGCGGTAGAGTGCCTTCTACTATGAATCGAAGGAAAGGTCTTTCCCAGGCCGGGTCTTCGAGTGCTACTGGTATTTTGACTTTGATTGCTTGACTGTTTGTGTCTTCAGTTGCGCTCGTTGCTACCACATGTGCTGACTCATTTGTGTCGTCTTCCTCTACGACTACCTTGGGTTCCGCTGGATTTTCTTTTATTGATCTCTGATTGATGCTCTCGAGGAAAACATCATGTGGTATTGGTCCTCGAGTCGATCCGATGTTCGCGAGTTCGTCGGCTTCTGTATTATTTGCTCTGGGGATGTAGTTGAGTTCGCTGCTGTCGAATCCTCCCTCTAGTGTGTTATAGAGCTTCTGGTAAGCTGCCATGTTGTCTGCGACTGCGTTGCAATCTCTCATCCCCTGCTGGACGACGAGGTTGGAGTCGCCATAGATCGAGAGGCGAGTGGCGCCACAAGTTTTTTCCATGCGCATGCCGTGAATTAGTGCTTCGTATTCTGCTTCGTTGTTGGAGGCGTTGCTGAAGTTGATTTGGAGGATGTATTTGAGCTTTGTTCCTTTGGGGGAGACTAGGATGACGCCTGCTCCGGCTCCTTGCCGTCTTTTAGATCCGTCAAAATACATCGTCCATGAGTTGGATAGGTCTGGGGGACCTGGTGTTTCGACTTCTGCCCACTCGACCAGGCAGTCTGGGAGTAGTTGGGCTTTGATTGCCGTCGGGTGTTTGAACTGCAGATCTCGCGGGCTGAGTTCCATGTTCCACTCGGCGACTCGCCCGGTCGCTCCGGGGTTGTTGAGGATGTCCGGGAGTGGTGCACTGCTTACGATTGTGATGGAGTGTTCGTCGAAGTAGTGCGATACTTTCCTGGAGGTCATCATAATGGCGAGCAGGAGCTTTTGGTAGTGTGGGTACCGCTGCTGCGGCTTCGTGAGGAGCGTGCTGAGGTAGTAGATTGGTCTTTGGATGCTCTAGATTTTGCCTTCTTCTGCACGCTCGACAACAAGCACTGTGCTCACGACGCTGCCGCGTGCTGCTATGTAGAGATACAACTTTTCCCTTTATTTAGGCACCGCCAAGATTGGTGGGGTCGAGAGGGTCTTCTTTAATTCTGCAAATGCATTGCTGGCTTCCTCTTTTCACTCGAATTTTTCTCCTTTTCTCAGCAGTTTGTAGAACGGTAAGGTCCTTTCGCCTAACCTGCTGATGAATCGGCTCAATGCTGCGTGCTTTCCTGTGAGGTGCTGTACTCCTCTGATGTTGGTTGGCATTTGCATCTTGGCGATTGCTTGAACCTTTTTGGGGTTTGCTTCGATTCCTCGGGCAGAGATCATGTATCCCTGTAGTTTTCCGGCTGGGACGCCGAACACGCATTTTTTGGGATTGAGCTTGATCCTGTACTTGTTGTGGGCCGCGAATGTCTCGAGGAGGTCGTCGAGTAGCATGCTGGCGCTATAGGTTTTGATGACGATGTCGTCTACGTAGACCTGGACATTCCTGCCAATCTGATCTCTCAAACATGCTTGCATCATCCGCTGGTACGTGGCTCCCGCGTTTTTAGGCCAAAGGGCATTGTTTGGTAGAATAATACTCCGTAGGGGGTGTTGAACGAGGTGTGCTCTTCTTCTTCTTCCTTCATCCTGATCTGATTGTATCCTGAGTATGCGTCGAGGAAGGAGAGGAGGTCGCATCCTGCTGTGGTGTCGATTATCTGATCGATTCTTGGCAGGGGGAAGTGGTCTTTTGGGCAGTGCTTGTTGATAGGCCCGTAGTCGACGCACATCCTCAGTACCTCGGTGTCCTTTTTAGGGACTAGGACTGGGTTTTCTATCCATGTTGCTTTCTTCGTCTCTCGGATGAACTGTGCGTCGAGTAGTCGGTTGACTTCTTCTTCGATTGCTCTGCGCTTGGGTTCTGAGAATCGTCGCAGTGCCTGTTTTACTGGTTTGCTGTTTGGCTTGATGTGGAGCGCGTGTTCTGCGAATTCTCGTGGTATCCCGGGCATGTCGGCTGGGCACCAGGCAAAAAATTTCCACTCTGCGCGAAGGAAGGTTATGAGGGCGGTTGCTTTGTAACATCCCAAATTTACTATTTTGGATGGTTTACTAGAGAGCATATGCATATTATTTTCTTGTGTGCATTTTGGATCTTATTTGAGAGTTTATTTGAATTTTTGAATGAAGTTTTTCTTTATTATTTTATGTTGTATAAATAACTTATTGAAAATATTATTTATATTTTTCTAAGATTTTAGAAATTTATTTCGTATTTTTCTGACTATTATTTTATTTTATTTCGTAATTACGTTTTACGTATTTTTATTATTTTAAAAATATAAGATGTTAGTTTTTGGGCTACTTTTATTATATTAAAAATACCTCTTTACATTTTTTTTAAAATATTCGCGAAAAAAAAACCGGACGGGCCGGCCTGCTGGGCACCAAGCGAAAATTTTCCACTCTGCGCGAAGGAAGGTTATGAGGGCGGTTCCTTTGTAACATCCCAATTTTACTATTTTGGATGATTTACTAGAGAGCATATGCATATTATTTTTGTGTGTGCATTTTGGATCTTATTTGAGAGTTTATCCGAGCTAGCCAGCCCAGGCGCGCGCCGAGCTGGGCGCAGCGGCCAGCGAGGCCAGCGCACGTGCGCCTCGTCTTGCTCGTTCTTCTCCAGCACGAACACGGGGTCAGAGTCCAGAACGGACTCGGGCGCAACGTCGGCGACCGTCTCCACTTGGGACTCCACTCCGGTTGCCCCCTGCCCACGAAATCTTGTCCGATAAATACCCCACGACCCCCTCCACCGATTCCCCACAAAATTTCGCAGAAAACCGTTCCAAATCGAGCTAATTTCGAGGTAGATCTAGGTCCAAGGGAGCTCCATTGTTGGACGAATTTCTTCACCGGTGAGCCTCCCCATGACCCCAAATTCTGCAGGACGACTCCTCTCTTCGTTGTGCATCTAATTGACATCTTTTCCCTCTTCTATTCTTGCGCAAGATTGATCCCCAAATTGTACGCGCACCGCGGGAGTTCATCGAAGCGCGCTCGGTTCATCGCATCGCCACGCCCGTACGGACGACGTTGGAGATCATCACCACCACCGTTGTGATCTCCTAATCAAGCCCTACATCCTAGACGTCCTCGTTGACGCCGAAGATCACCGGAATTGTTGTCTTCGTCGCGTCTAATCTACACGCCGCGGTTAGTAAAAGCGCCGTAATTTTTTATCCGTTGCTCCGTTTTAGACGAAACCACTGGAAAAATTGTTGTTTTAAAACCCTCTAAATATTGTGTACTATAGATCCAAGTTTTGAGAAAATTATTTTTCCGTGTGATCAAAAAAATTGTTAAATCCTATGCAAAACCGTTCTAGTAATATCTTTTTACTCGTAGATCCATTTTGCGTAATTCCAAATCCCACGGTTTTATTTTGGAACCCTTTATCCATTACCACCCTAAACTTTTATTTGTTATTTTCGAAAATAATCAGATCTGATCAGTTTAAAAATCAAGTTTCTTTTGATCGGATCCTTTGTTTTACAACTCGGATTTGATTGATTCTTTTTGCAAACTAAAACCCTAGCTAAATCCTCTATTCTAGATACCTTGCAACCCACTTTTTAACCAATCAAGATCTGTTTTGCAAAATATTTTATTTGGTTTTTATTTTGGAGTTCCTGAACATTGTTTTGCTTTTGGTTGTGTATTGATTGTGTGTATCTTTGTTTGCTCACGATAGATTGTCCGGAGTGCGAAGCAGACTACCACCAATCTTTAGAGTTCTACAATCAACAGCAAGGAAAGTCATATCTTTGGTCATACTCCCTATTACCTATGTTTTCAATGCATTAGTTCTTCTTCTTTAGATTTCATGGTAGGTTATGCTATGCTATTACACCCAGTAGTTCATTGAAGTAGGTCTGATCCTTACATCATTGTCACCATCGTATACTATGATATTGCTATGCTAAGTAGCCATGGATTGGGAAGTGAATCATTATGAGGTATGAGTGATAATGTAGTAATTAGGACCAAGATAAAGTTAATGAACTACCTGGGTGGGATGGTTGCGAGTATCTTGGAGATGGCCAATGATGACTGCGGAAAACCACCCAGGCTCAAAGGGACTAATTGTGTTGTCATCCCTAGAAGCTTACGTGTGCAGCCACAAGCTATTATGGGCTCTGGCTTAGTTGAGTAGGTTGTGTGACCTCTTTCTGGGATAGACTAGCAGATGTAGATTTTTTATAGGTGTATCGGTTTATCCAGCGGTTAAGGGGAAACACTTCTGAAAGACCATGTCTCGATCTTCCAGTTGTCATACAGCATGCAGTGTGGCGAACTAAAAAGGAGGCGATCGAGTCTTGTGGGGAAAAGTGCACAAACCTCTGCAGAGTATAAAACTAATCGATTAGCCGTGTCCCCGGTTATGGAAAATTTGAGCAACTAGATGTGGTAATATTGATTTGTCTCATCATCTTTAATTAATTTATTGGTTTAATCACTTTGGGATAGATTGAGTGGATTTTCCCATCTCAATCGTATGTTATTTGTAGAACTTAGTTCTTATTATTCTATATGCAAAACTAGCTTTTTGCAAAAATAAATGTAGAAGCTCCACCAGCCAAATTGCATGTATTGTAGGGCTTTTACTTCTTTCTGTGATATGGCTTGCCGTACGATCAAAGTATTGACCCCTCTTGGGGCTGTAACTTATTTATGTTGCAGATTGTTCTGACGAGGTGTAAGGTGCGAATAGGTCGCTGTCTTATACTCAACTTTTGCCGTGGAGTCGGTTGGACTCGCTACTACTACAATTTTAGCTTCCGCAAGTATTTGATTAGATGGCCTTAAGCCATAGTATTATTGTAATATTTACTTCATTCGATGTAATAAAGACATGTTTTACTTCTGTTATTTCATCGAGTACTGTGTGTGCTAGCAAACCGATCCAGTGACTAGCACGTTAAGCACAGAGACTTGGTCCCTTCGGATCTGGTCACTACATGCTTGCTCTTCTGAAGGTGGGTATATACGTGAACCGTCTTCTCTGGGTATGTTGGGTGGACTTGGTGTGTGATTGTGTCGCTGTCGATGTTGAAGTCGCGGCCTAATTCTTTTGTCTCGCTTCGGTTTGCCAGCGGAAATATGCTTTTTTCCGTCACCATGGATATTTATTTGAGCTGTTGTTGGGCGCCAAATGTGTCAGAGACTTTGTGGAAGTCGCGGTCGCACTGGTCCGATTTGGTGAAGCTTCTTTTGACTGTGATGATTCCTACGAGTCCTGGCATCTTGAGCTTGAGATATGCGTAGTGTGGAACCGCCATGAACTGTGCGAACGTTGGTCGACCGAGTATGGCGTGATGCTGCGACTTCCAGTCGAGCACTTCGAACTCGAGCGCTTGTTTTGCGAGGTTGCGTTTGCTGCCGAGGATCACATCAAGATGTATTGTTCCGATGGAGGTGGCTGCTTCAACCGGAACTATGCCGTATATAGTGGTGCCTGACTTCTTCCAAACTGATCATGGGATTAACATCTTGCGTAGGGTGCTAGCGAAGATTATGTTTAGATTGCTGCCTCCGTCCATGAAGACTCTGTCCATGTCGTATCCTCCGATCTAAGCTTCGAGGACCAAGGGTGCGTGCCCAGGCCTTGGAACTGCGGGCGGATGGTCGTTCTGTGAGAAATGATGCCGATCTCCGTGCCACTTAGTTGGTAGGTTTCAGTTATCTTTAGGCCTTCGGCTGCTTCGGCCTGCAAGGTGTAGGCATCTTGCTTTTCTTTTGGGGGTCTTCCTTCTTGGATCATGCAGACTCGTGCTGGCGACTGCGCGCTTCTTCGAGTGCGTTTGGCTTCACGCTCCTCCTTGAGGCTGTTGGAGAGTTCGTTGAATAGGCGGCAATCTCCTAGGGTGTGTCTTTCTCTGAGATGTCCCCGACTGTCTTCAAAATGCTGGATTGTGCAAGGTCCTTCCAGTTGCTCTTTAGCTGTGAGTTTACTGGAGCCGGCGTGCCTTCTTCTCCTCGAGATTTGGAAGATCAGCGAGTGGTCTTCTGCTCGGCTGTGGACTCTTGGGTCAAGTTCTATCCCGTTGTTGAGTCATTGGCTTCAGATGAAGTGGGCGAATTCGTCAGGCCTTCGATCTGGGTCGTAGTACTCTCCGGTCTGGGTTTCGGATTCGCTGTCTTGGCGTGTGGTGGGAGTCCGGGCGGTAGCGGGTCGTCGACTGGTGGGCAAGTCTACTGCCACGCGCCGCGACTCCTCGAGTGGGTTTCCCGAGTAGAGTCCTCATGCTTGTGTTCTAGGTCGTCGAGTTCTTTTCAGTCGGCGATGGATCTGACAGTCGTCGAGGTGCTGGACTTGGCTCGGCTGCAGGCTAGATTATCTTGACGAGATGATGGAGGTGCTTGTGGTGATCTTGAATTCCTCGAGCGGGCTAGATCTGGTACTAGTCCTCGAGTCTTGATCTGCTGAGGGCGGGACCGCCGAGATCGTGATTCCAACCTGTGTAGTTCCCACAGACGGTGCCAATTGATGGGGATCAACCCCGGCAAATCCCATAGTCAGGGACCCTGGGTTATTCATAGAGAAGGCACAGGTTGGACGATACTCGTCGGCTAACATTAGAAGCACTTCCTGCTCGATATTATTGTGTGAGGGGGCGATTACAGTTGAGGTCAAGGCGAGTTATCACAAGGATAGATGAGTAGATGTGTATCATCTTCTTCTGGACGTCTCCCCTCCCAGCCTTTATATAGTAGGCTAGGTCCCGGGGAGTCCGTACTAGGTTACAGAGATAGTTTCCTAGTTCTAGTCTTGCCTTGTACGCCAACTTGTACCTTCCATGTTAGTCGCAGACTCCTACGTCAGTGCCTGGTTGGGCCAATCGTGGGATTGTCATAGCTTCCCAGCGGGCCTTCTGTCTTCATACGCACCAGGTAGCCTTCAATGCAGGAGTCGTGGGGTCACCCCCTCGTCAATTCCTCTAGGCAGTCTGGTTCTGGAGCATCTGCAAGATCGCAACTGTACCCTGAGCCACTGCGGCCACAGCCTCCCCAAGGATAGGGTTCTCCGGCAGTGGCATGTTCCCTCTCGGCATCCTGTATACAGGAACACTTATGAGAACATGGCAGAAATATCGATGAAACTAGAAGATAAAATAATATTGACAACAAAACTTCCTCACGAGGTATGAGAAAGCCGAAAGCCGAATATCCACTAAGGTTAACCCAGAAAGTCCGAAAGCTAGGTTCTACCTGAATCCCCAAACCGAGATCATCCGAATCCAAGATAATAATCTGCTAGCGAGCACACAACAATATATAAGAGTGGTTGAAGACCTGAACATTGAGACATCTGGCCTGAGCGTCCCGCCGAAGCGGTCTCCTATAGGGGGAGGAACCACATCCGGAGGATGCCAACCATCCCTGTATAGGAGTTTCACCTGAGGTACGCCCTAAGCAAGGTGGAGCTGTCAACCCCAAGTGGCGGCTCAATGTTTTCAACGTACGCCAACCCTTCTCTTCGCTATCAAAATATTATAGAGGAATCAGAGCCTCATGTAAACGAGAACCTAGATTTGTTTTGAAAGGATAAGTTGCAGAGAGAAAACAACGTTTCACTTCCTCACGGAAAAAGGGGTGAGAGGGTGGGGTAAGAAGAAAAAGAAAGAGTTCCTACTCTCCTATTTTTCCTTAGTAACTACAAAATAGTTTCTAGACTCTACTTCGTCCAGTAAGGGGGTCATACAGTTAGTCCTGCCCTGATACCAAGTTGTAAGGCCCCTGATGCGGTACTATCTCGAGTTAGTCTCTTTCGCGTCCCACCTAAGATAGAAGCGCATAAGGGGCCACCAACGCACGATACTCGCACTCGTATCGCTATCGGATTCTCGACAACAGGTAAATGAAGCATGAACAACTAAGACATAAATATATATAAGTCAAGGGCATACACTCGCCGCTGGTATTTATTACATCATCTCAGAGATCATAATATCCAACAGTACATCATAACATCATGCGGAAGACACACACGACCGAGTACGGTCAAAATCCAAATGGCCCTAGAGAGGGCTGCACATAAACAAGTCCACCCACGGAATGTCGGAACCCAACTATAGGATCTACTGGGCGAAGTCCTCCTCATCGTCCTCCTCCGGTGGCACCTCCACGAAGTAACGTCCAGTGCTTGGGTCGAGGTAGTAATCAACTGCAGCGGCCGAGCAGGCAAAACATAAAAGGGAAAATAAAAGCAAGAGGTGAGAATATATCAATGCAATATAACTAACTTCTCACGGTAAGGAAAAGTAGTGGTTGGGGTTGCAGCCGCGCTAGCATATATGAGTGGCTAACGAACTATTAGAGTAAGGGGAGATCCAAGAACTTGTTGGCAACGTGTCGTAAGTGATCTGCTATCCACATACTTACGCAAAACATAACACAACCTTGTCCCCTCTTTGTCGCCCCGGACGAAGAAGAGCAATCAAGGCAACTCCCACGTTGGCAAATTTTAAAGCATGATTAAATTGATGTTATTCTATGAACAAGGAGTAGGTCTCAAGTCGTCCATGACCGCGGACACGGCTTTTCGAAAAGATTTAACCCTGCAGGGGTGTACCAACTGCCCATCATAGGTTTCACATGTACGCCCGGTTTCCACTTGGCTGGGTAAACGCCTGAAACTCCAGAACGTCAGAGTCCCCCTAACTAACAACACACAATTCCGGGTGGCCCCCGGGGAGTCGACACCCAACCCAAGAACATGCCACGCTCTCGGATCGGACTCTACCGTATGACGCAGGTCGGATTGCCGGTAATTCTCACATGAGGTTGGGTCCTAGATGATCAGGTGGACCAACAAAGGAACCATGTCCCCGCTGGCCCAGTTTGTTTTGAAAACTGCTGGGGTACCAACCAAGCACACACACGGTTGCAAATAGTAAATTATCTCGGGCCACCACTAGAACTGTTTGAAGCTAGGTAGGTAAGAAAAGGGGACCCCGTAGAATCCCACACATGATTAGGCACGCTCGTCAAGAAACACAATACCCGGAACTCGGGACCTAGGTGACCCGAATGGAACAAAACACCTGGCGGGAACATCCCGGTCTCCCATCCTTTGTCAAATATAAATTAACATCATAATAATAAATATCAACCAATTTCTGATAATAACATGATATTCCACCAACAGCAATGGGTATAAGCAGCAGGTTAAGGGCCTACACATACTAAGCAATGGTTAAGAAAGCAAGGTACATAGCCATACAAGGTTTTGCTAGGATGTGGGGGCATGACTGTTTGGGTTTAATTGAGAGGCAAAAGTATATGGTGGTAGGATCAAGCAACCGTTCTAAATACATCTAGGCAAGCAAGGTGAAAGCTAAAAAGAATGATATATAAACCCCCTTGCCTGGGTAATCAGTCGACGGAGCAGACGTAGCAGGGTCCTCGGGCTCGGTGTCGGAAATCTCCACGAAAGTCTCCTCGGCAGTCTCAGGTGCTAACGTAAGGTACCGGCAAGGAAAAGCACACAAGTAAACATCGAGACCAAAATGTTCAAGCATGGATGGGATGATCAAATTTAATTAGACATGGTGTGACTCTGGCTAGTCAAGTTTTAAATGAAGGTATTGACGACACGTCAACAAACTCCATATGCAATTATTAATACTTTTATGGCTTTGGTGAGAGCCTTAACTTTGGTGCAAATAACATGGCAACATGGCATGGCATGAACAACAATAACAAGTTAACAAAGATAAGTGCATCGTGAAAATAAATCATCAATTCCAGAGATGGAGAGGTGTCGGTGAAATTGACACCGAGAAGGTTCAACAGAAGAAAAGGATCCCAAGCACTTGCATATGACAATATGCTAGGGCTGGTTCATGGAGGCAAAGGATTCAAGTTGACATGACCCAAGTTGAATTTGCAAAACACAATTTGCAAATTCAAAAGAGTTGGAGGGCTATAATGCAAATTGTCAACACCTCAATAATTTAAGTATCAATTTACAAAATGGACCTCACCATGGGTTTCATTGGGAATTTATACCCCAAATTCATATATGGGATGATATGATTGAGGCAGAAGAATTCAAATTCCAGATTCAGATTTGAATTCAAATCAAATTTGGAACTAAAACAGAAAAGGAAAAAATGGAATGGAAAAAGAAAAGAGGGGCTCAGCCACTTGGGCTGGCTTCGGGCGTGTCTGGCCCAGCAGCTAGCTAGCCGAGCTGGACCAGCTCGGGGTCCAACTGGCAAGCCAGCAACCCACCGTGGCCTCCATGCCACTGCCAGGTGGGGCCTGGCTGTCAGCGGCCTGCTCAAAAAAAGTGGGCGATTAAACCACGCGCCCAAGGACTCGAACCCGAGACCTCACTGAAACGGGAGCACGAAGGGAACCAGCTGCGCTACGAATTCAAACTTGACCAAGTTCAGACACGAATCTAGATAAACAAAAGCAGGGGTGCTATCTGAACCTGACGAACACCTACAGACACGCGCAACCAGCGACACTGCGGCGACCGTGGCTTCGAAGACGACCATCCAGCGATCGATCTACGCGGTGGGGTGCCTAGAGGGGACATCCAGGATCCCTTGCATGCCCAGCACGGCTCAGGAGCCCCAAAGGAGGCACCTTTGGCTCGCCGGGAAGGTCACGGCGGCAAACTGCACGACGAGCACTGACGAAACTGAAGAAATGCGATTACTGAAGACGAGCTTCAGACCGCAGTGGCGCAGGGGAACTCTAGTGAATCCTACGACTCAGCCGAGCGTTGCTACTCGTAGCTGGGACAACCAAGTGTCCATTTTGTGCCCTAGCCCACACTGTATCCTCAAGGACGGCGGATTACCTCGCCGGGAAGTCTCGGCGGCTTACTGTCGTTGCAGGTCTTCAGAACAGGACGGGAATGTGAGACACACAGCCCTGGCGTGCCCCAGGCGGCACCTTGGAGGCCATACGTGCGCTCCGGACACTCATACGACACGCGCGCGCACGGCCCGGTCACGGCATGGCACGGCTGTGACGCACTACGCGGCGGAGCTGGAAAACACGGCGGCGACTACAGCTACACGACGGGAGACGGATGAAGGAGGGGCCATAGCTCACCTAGGGGAGGCTGGGGACGAGCTTGCGTGCAGCATTGACGTCCCATGCTTAATTGGAGTGGAGGTAGTCGACCTCCTCGACGACGGAGACAAAGACGACCCACGGCGAAGGAAGTCGACTTGGGGGTGCTTTTCTCTTCCTAGCGCGGCCCTGCGAGGTGGGAAAGGATGAGGTACCGCACGGGACCGACGCCCGCCAAAGCACGCTCGGAGACGAGGTGAGGCGGCGTCGAACTTGAGCGGCGCCTACCGAAATTCATGGCGGAAACATGGGAAGGGGGCGTCGGAATTGGAGGCGGCGGTGAGCGGAAATGGGGGCTAGGGTTCCCAGGGAGGCTCCCTGCACGCTCTTATGAAGGGGAGACCGTCTCCGGCTGCCTACAGGGCTCCACCGCCGGCGTGGCACTCGCTGTGAGAGAGAGCTCCCGGGAGGGGACCGTCCACGCTATAAAGAAGAAGACCGGGGGCCGTCCGATCTGATCAACGGTGGAGACAGCCCCCCACGTATCCTTTCGCACGTGGGCTAGAGCCCAGGAGGGGGAGGAAAAGCCCAGGTGGGCTGGGCTGCGGCTGGCAAAGAAAAAAAAGGAAGAAACCCCCCTTTGGCCTATTTCTATTAAATAAAACAGAAACACTTGGGGAGTTTTACAGAAATATCCACAAGGAATTAAATCACACAAAAATTATGCAAAATGATCCTTGCAATATTCTCCAATTTACAAAATTGGTTTGGCCAATTTTGGAACAACTAATATGTGGGGCCATTTTTGAAATTCAAACCACATTGAACTATGGCGCACATTTTTAGAGTTGGCAAAAATGGTGCAAGGCTTTTGAAATGCTTGGGAAGGGGAAAGAATTGGCTATGCCAAGTTTGGGGTCAAGGGGAGCATGCATGCAACATGGAAAAATCCTCAAACACCCTTCTTGAACAACTTTGCTTGAATTCAAAAGAAAATCAAATGAACTCAAAACTCCTTGGCATTTAAAATCACCACATGGGATTACAACATCTAGCACCATGTCAATTTTTGAAGTCATATGGCAAAGAAAAATTACATCATGATACATAAATTGCTCTTTGGCTGTTACAGTTACCGAAGAATAAGGGAAGACACACCGGAAATGTTTCGTGTTGGTCTGAAGGATGTTCGGAGTGAGTCGGAAGGTGTTTCAGATCACCGGGAGAGGAAATAATATGTTTTTTTAATTAATTAAACGAATTAATAATTAAAAACATTTTATTTATAAATAAAAAGTGCAATGGGCCTTATTTATGAAAGAAGCCCATTAGGGGAAATAAAAGGGAAAAAGAAAAGAAAAATAAAAAGGAAAGGGGGGAGGCGCCATGGGCCCTAGGGCACATGTGGGGTGTGCCCCCTCCCCCCTAGCAAGGGACTTTAGTCCCACATTGCTAAGGGAGGGGGTTGAATCCCTCCCCTCCCCTTATATATAGATGTGGTGGGTGGACTTATTTAATACACAAAAATTCATGGAAAAATAATTATTATCCTGAATTGAGATCGGTTTTCTCCAGTCTTCTCCACTCCCTCGTCTCTTCCACAGTGGCCTCCCCTTGTTTGGATCCTGTAGTGGGAATGAGACTTCTCCACCAAACAGACGCCGTCGTGTTGCTGAAACTCCGGTTCCGGAGGTCTACTTCCACCACCTTCGCTGGATCAGAGAACGGAGGTCGTCATTGAGTTTCGTACGTGTGCGAGTACTACGAGGTGCTACACGTGTGGCACTCCACCCTACAGGGTGCTACCACAGCTAGGGGGCTGTGAACTTCGTTCGACGACATCGACCACGTTTGCGGGAACGTTTCCCGTGCAATGGACTACACCCCGTTGTATGTTATCTTCAAGTCTCTCCGTTACGGTAATATGGCTAGATAGATCTTGGGCAATGGGCAACACTAGTTATAAAAAATATTGTTTTCTGCCACGGAACCCCAACAGTGGTATCAAAAGCTAGGTCTATGCTAATATCATTCCATGCTCAAGTAGACCTTGTTTCCAAGCCTTTCTAATGTCATTCCATTGATCCATCTCATCCAAGACACCATTTTATTCAAGCCATATATTCCTTTTTCAATAAAAAAGAATATTCCCTTTATTTGAGGATTGTGAAGCGACCACTATTTATATTGCTCCATAAATCCCCAAATAATTCTCTCATATCCTTGATGTGATATCTTGCCAAATTCTCCAAAAATATTGCATGGCCCAAGTGGATTTTTCCTGTAGAAAAAATCATTTGTCTCTGGGGGCAGAATGGCACTTTGTGAAGCAAGTGCTATTTATCCTTATCCATTGCTGGTGAAACTTTTTGTGCAAGCTCATATGATCATATCATTGGCCTACACAAAATTTCAGCAAAATGTTCTTAGCCATCCTCCCACAATAAATTCCCAAAGAGTGCATGCAGAAAGGGGCATTGTGAAGGTAGTGCAAGCTACGGGCTCCCATTTGCCTTGAAACTTTTTGTGCATGATCCCACATCTAAATGATTCCACCAAACCAAGTTTGAGCCAAATACAACTACCCATGTGAGTGCATCATCAAGATTAAGTTTCTGACCAGTGGGACACCTTGTGAAGCAAGTGCTAGCTAGGTGTATCCAATGGTCATGAAATTTTATAAACTGCTGCACACCCCAAAATAATACAGCTACACAAAAATTCAGCCCAAGCCATTAAGCACAAGTGAGGCTAGCTTCAACATTGTGTTTTTGGTCCATTTGGTACATTACAAAGGAAGTACATTAGTTCCTTGGTCATTTGGGCTCAAATTTCACAGGATGCTAGTCCTTCCAACCCTAAGCACCTGTGACAACCTGTCCTACTCCAAATATTCACCAGCTGTCCACTGATTCTTCCCCAAGTTTGCAACAGCAAACTTATCCTTGGAGATAAGATCAATCCCTTGCTCCCCTTATCCTTGGAGTACATTACAAAGGAAGTACATTAGTTCCTTGGTCATTTGGGCTCAAATTTCACAGGATGCTAGTCCTTCCAACCCTAAGCACCTGTGACAACCTGTCCTACTCCAAATATTCACCAGCTGTCCACTGATTCTTCCCCAAGTTTGCAACAGCAAACTTATCCTTGGAGATAAGATCAATCTCTTGCTCCCCTTGACCATTCAAAGCCACTATCATGCTCAGTGCAGCAAGGGCTCCACGTTGGACAGCTTTGGCCATGTTAAAACCCAATGCGGGCACCAGTGCATTTGGTGGCCACGCTTTTGGCCGCACCAGGCGTGCTCAGGACATGGCCCGAGGCCACTGGACTCGCCCGTCCCTCTGCAGCGCGCCCATGGCCTCTTCCCCTTGTATAGCCACGCCGCATGGGCTACCTTTACACGCGTCCACCCCCAGCCGCCTTATCCTCGTCGGATTCCCACCGGAAGCTCGCCGCCACGGAGGAAAATGGTGGTACAGTGAGCCACTGACCCGTCAACGTCGCCCTGCTCCCCCTCGACTCCATGTGCTTGCGCTAATCACTCGTGACCCCCACCCCCGTGGTCTCCAGAACCCCCTCCAAGCGCCCCGAGCACCGCCACCTCACCCCCTCGCCGGGTTAGCATCCTCACGGCGGTGCCCGAGCCTCACATCGCCACTGGCCTATAAACCCCACACCCCAACCTCGCGACACTCCACCAGCATCCGCACCTTCCTCCCAATCTAATGCCTACACCAGGAATCGGGCCCGAGAGCCCTTCTTCCACCTCTCCTGCCACCAGCGCTGCCGCTCGGCCCTTGCCATGGCCAACATCCTCCCGAGCCTGCCTGGCCACGCAAGACCTTCCATTCAATTCCCCTGACTCCCTGGTGCCTCCCCGGCCAAGTCCCGCTTGAATCCCAGCCCGAATCGTCACCGGCGTCGACGTCACTTGAGTCCCGTAGCTCTGCGGCGCTGCGATGCATCTCCCCCTCCAAACGGTCTCCGTTTTGCACGCCACGGGTATGGGACGACGCGCAGTGAACTCCCCGATCCAGTGCTCCACTCGTCCTCCACCTCCGGTCCCTCTCGCCGGAGTTCTCCCGCCGGTGAGACGCCCCTCCTCTGCTTCCCCCTCCCCCTCTGTTTAAATGACAGGGCTGGCCCACCTGGCAGCCTGTCTTTCACACCCGAACCGGTATGCAAGCGGAGTCGTATTCCTCAAATACGCCATCGACGTCACCCCTATCCATTTCCAGAGAAAATGATTTAAATCAATTTAAATCATTTAATTTTGACCAAACTTTGACCACCTATATCTCATATTCTATAAGTCCAAATGAGTTGAAACTTTTTGCATTGGTTTTGTATTGAGCTGCTCTTCATTTTGGGATAGGTTTCATGCCATGTCTTGCGGTTGTTATTTTATGGTCAAGTAAAAGTTGTATTTGAACATTTTTCCTCGTTGTATTTTTCTAAAATCTTTTCATGGCTTTGCTTGTGTTGAAGATCAGAAAGTTCTTCACACTCCCTTGGTGAAAGGCAAGCCACAATACCCTTGTGCACCTTTGCAAAGCTTTTGCGTGCTTTAAAATGGGTTTTGATCTTCATTACATGCTGATTATCTTGATCATGTTAATATCGTATGATTGGACCATTCCAGTGATTCTACCCTTGCCATGACATGCTTGACTATGTTATCATTATGCTATGCCTTGACCATGCTACTATCATGATATGCATTGATCATGTTGTTATTATGCTCGTATGCATCGTAATATCCAGTTATGCTCATGATAATGTTATGCTACATGTTAATATCATGTTGATTGTCTTAACCTGGTTAAGTTAATCATATAAGCATGCCTTGAAATGATACAATTATAACCATACTTTGGATTGTTCTAAAAGTATTGCATGATATTGTTATTTGAACTTTCATGTTGCACCTGATACTTGTGCCGAGGTTATCAGGTGCCACCGAACCGAACCTATCAGTGCAGCCACACTCGCCTGTATGGTAAGGCCTTGGCTCGGTCTACCGGTGGGTTCTCTTATGCGTATGACCAAGGCGGGGAGACTATGCGCGTGCGGTTACCCTGATTAGGTAAGCGGCGATAGTCTTGAGAGCCGGTTGTTGATATGGGCCCGTCCCCGTTTGGGACTGTTTTGCCACGACGGTGGCTGTATTGCCATGAGGTGGTCGTTTGCCATGCGATGGCAGGTGCGTCTGGAGGACACGGGGCTACCCAAGAAGGGATGTCGGTGATACGGTAAGGGAGGCATGCGGTAGAACTGTCTCATTGGATAAGTCCTAGTCCACTCCTATGGTACGAGTTCCGAGGTTCCTGTGGGACAAGTTCCAAGGTACTGGATGGAGGAAAAGCTCCATAGTGTGGGTAAAGTGCGCAAACTCTGTAGAATAAAAAATCTATTCGAATAGCCGCGTCCTGATGACCCACAATGTAAGGGTTCGATTGCAGCGTTTTCGATAAGTAAGAGTGTCAAACCCAACGAGGAGCAGAAGGTAATAGCAAGTGACTTTGGTAAGGGGATAACTGCAAGCACTGAAAGATAACTTTTTAGGGGTTTTTCTTGGTATGAGCGACAGGAAAGTAAAAACGAGCAAAGTAAAAGGTAATGGAGAGTAACGAGTGGCCCAATCCTTTCTGAGCAAAGGAGAGGCCTAGTAACTGAACTTATAAAAGCTAAAGTGTTCTTGAGGACACACGGGAGAGTTAGTCATGTGCTTTCGCCATATTCTGTATCGGTACTATGTGCTGTGTTGATAAGTGTTGAGTGGGTGGATTTATGCTAGTACACCCTCTAGACTAAGATAAGTGTACTCTTATGATTAAACACCTTGCAAAAATCCGCAAATACAAGATAGTAATTAAGGCAAAAGCCTAACCATAGCAATACGATCGGTGATCCATTGTTCCCTTGTGCAAAAGCGTGCAAACTGGGGTTTAGGTTTCTGTCACTCCGGCAACCCACCGTAAGCATTCTTTATACACAATGTATTCTCCTAGGTCCTTGATAAGGCGAAGTGTTGAGTGTTCGACTCACACAACACCACTAGGAAAATAACAACACAACTTAAATATCAACCAACACATATTACTTCAACATCATATGACTACTAGCAACTAGACTTCTCCCATGTCCTCAAGAACTAAAGTAACTACTCACAAGACATAAAAGAGGTCATGATCAGTGGGGGTAAATAGATGATAAACAATCTGGACACAATAATATTTTTCCAACAAAACTCAATAGCATTTACCACAAAGTAGTAATCAACACCGATAGAGTAGAGAGGATAGATAGTACGGGTTACAACACGAGTTGCAATTGTGAGATGAGATTGGATGGAGGTGGAGATGGTGCTGATGATGGGGATGATGTTGATGATGATCTCGATGATGCCCATGATGATGGTGATGACGATGGTGACGATCTCCCCTTCCGAGAGGTGATCTCCCCGGCGGAATCTGCCCGCCAGAGATGGCTTTTCTTCTCTGTAGGTTTCCGCCACGGAGCGGCGGCGGAACTCCGTAAACTCTCCCCCTTTTAGGGTTTTTGGATGACGAAGAGTATATATGCCAGAGGGGGGAGCCGGGAGTGGCCCGGGGGGTCCAGGCGCCTTCCGGCGCAGCCAGGGGTGGGGCCGCGCCAGGTGGCCGCCTGGGCACCCTGTGGCCCCCCTCTGGTCGCTCTTTTGCGTGTCTTCGTGATCCTTCTGGAAAATAGCCTCCATCGATTTTCAGGTAATTTGGGGGTATTCTTCTTCAGCAACTCAGCGTCCACTTTTTACCGCTGAATCCTGCGTCTGCTGCTTTCGCACCGGAAAGTTGCAAACTGTGTAAAATAAGCCAAAACAACATAAGAATAGCATCATATCATGAAATATATCAATGAATAAGAAAGAATTACTATATAAAATAGTGATGCATTTTGGACGTATCAACTCCCCCAAGCTTAGACCTCGCTTGTCCCCAAACGATTACTGAGCTCGGTAAACCTGTCCGGAAAGTTGAAAACTGTCGATAAATAGAATACGGACAAGAAGCATCAAGGTTCCTTCATCAAACCCAAGCATCCTCAACAGCAACCTCAACTCATAAGGCCCTTATGAGAAAGTAATAACAATTATAATCAAAAGTAGGGCTGAGGAAACTCATCAAATTATGGCAAACATATCCTTGGTCAAAGGACAACTAATAACTTTTACTCTTGCTCTTCCTCTTTAATGAAACAATTTGAAGCTGTTGAAAGAACATGTTAATAGTCATGAAGTGCAACTACTAACACAAAGGAAGATGCTTTCTTGGCAAAAGCTTTCGCAAACAACTTACTTATATAAAGATAATGTCAACAAGGATGTGGCATGGCAAAACTTAATGCAGCTCTATATGGATGAATCCTTATCAACATCAAATGTCTGTTCTCTTAGGGAAAAGAAGGAAGTAGGACAACTGACACAACATGAAGGTGGAAGAAAGGCCTTGTAAAGGGCAAGTAGGGAAAACTCATGTGGTATCCTTAAATCAAATAGAATAAAAATAGATTTTGGAGCGGTGCATAGTTTGTTAACGTATGCTAATAGATAGCTCAATTAATTCTTAAGATGGACAAGTTTCGAGGAACGGCTCCCAAGTGGGGACGATCACATCCCCTTAATCTCCTTTGTTTATCACTGCCAAAGTTTCTGATTTCTCATAGACCAAGCGTGAAGGAGGGTTTGTCTGTTATATTATCTTTCGAGCTGGGCGCACCCATGCCAGTTCCTTCTCGTATTATGGGTTTGCATATTAGACATGCAATCCCGGGGTAAAACTTGTCCAACTTAAGAAGATCATGAATTACCTACTACTTCCTCATGAGCTAAACAAGAGGCACAAAACAGAAGATTTTGAACATTTAAGGATAACACATAAATTCTATACTTATAGGAATGGTAGGGGAATACCACGAATAGGAAGATATGGTGGACTCATATGGAAGGTAATGGTTTCAGGGTATGGATGCACAAGCAGAAATCTACTTGGCAAAGAGTTTGGCTAGCAAGGACTTTGAGAGAACAGACAATTGATGCTGATTTAGATGCAAAACATATAAAGCATAAAAATTAAGGTAAGCATAACACATCAAGTTGTCTTCCTTGTCAACATAACACTTCAAGCATAATAACATAAAGGTTTTGGCTATGTCGCTACTTGAGAAAACATGCATGTTGTCAAGACCAAAGCTATGTTTGCCAAAATTAAATAAAGTTTTCAAAGCCATACCTGATATAAGGTCAATACTCCCCATAAGAATCGTCATATGAGGCCGATTGCGTGAAGAGAATACCGAGTGCAGCGAAGGAACCAATAGACTTCTCATTAATATTCCATTATAGACGACTCCACACTCACGGATACAATCTCTCCACAGACGGAGTGATAGACCTCAATGCAAACACCTATTTCATATAATAAACTCCCTAGAAATGATACGACTCTACTTGACTCTAAAGGACTAAGATAAAGATAAAGATACCCGGCACTCCCCCAAACTTGGAACAAGCGGAGGGGATGCCATTACCCGAGGAGATTTACTCCTCATTCTTGTTCTTCTCAATCAGGTACTCTTTGGCGAAGCGCTTCCATGGTAGCTCCTCTCCAGTCTCGAAGGACATTCCCGTCTCCAGGATCCTGCACTCAGCACCTAAACCCATGCGCAGAAACTTTAGTTCATACTCACAGTTCTGGTTGTGCAGATCATAGATTTGTGCTTGGAGCCCGTAAACTTTTTCTTCTAGTGCGGACAAACTTGACCACATCTCCTTCATCTCTTTCCTATGGGAAGCCTCGATCTCGTTCCTGATGTCGAAGTTGGCTTCAACACCACGCTCCACCATCTTCTTGAACTTGAAGACTTCATGTTCCATCTCCTTCAGCCGCTCCTCGGTGCTCCCCTCCATGACTGGTCCCTTCAGATCTTCCTTGTGGAGAACACCGTCCTCCACACGAAGGACCTTGGGGTGCTTGTTCACCTCAGCGAGGTAAGGGTTGATGACGTTGACGACGAACTTGTCCTTCAGGGAACTTGGGGAAGCCATGTCACCTAGGTCTAGCTAAAAGATTTCCTGGCAGAAACAGATTGAAGAGAAAACACACGAAATCGCGAGATACATTGCCGGAACGATCCGGGAAAATATATAGCAAAAATTTCTGCAACAAAAGGAAGGTAACGAGCCAAAGTGGGGTCGGAGACGGACTCCTGGGTGCCCAGGCGGCCTCCCGGCGCGGCCAGGAGGTAGACCGCGCAAGGGGGGCGCCTGGGCCCCCTGGAGCTCCTCCCCGGCCCCGCTTAGGCATCGAATTTTCCTTATTTTGCAAAAACTCATAATGTGGAATTTTTATGGAGGTTCGCGATGTTTCCTCACCGTAATACATACCTTTTCTTATTCTGCTTTTGTCGGTGTCTGAAACAGGGCTGCAACATGTTCTTCATGAGTTGTTGTGCGTATTATATTTACATCAACATTGACGGGATCTCCCGCCATGTAATGCTTGAGTCTTTGCCCATTCACAACTTGAGGTTTGGTGCCTTCAAAATTGTTAATCTTGATTTCGCCAGACCGGTAGACTTCTTCGATATGAAATGGCCCTTCCCATCTGGAAAGTAGTTTACCAGGAGAAAACCTGAAACGGGATCTAAACAATAAAACTTTATCACCAACATTAAATTCACGTTTCAGAATCCTCCTGTCATGCCACTTCTTTACCTTTTCCTTGAACATTTTAGCGCTCTCGTAAGCTTCACTTCTCCACTCATCTAGAGAAGTCAAGTTCATGAGACGCTTTTCACCAGCTAACTTTGGGTCAGCATTAAGCTCTGTAACATCCCAGAAAGCTTTGTGCTCTAACTCTAATGGCAAATGGCAAGCCTTGCCATAGACAATTTTATAGGGAGACATGCCCATGGGGTTTTTGTAAGCAGTCCTATACGCCCACAAAGCATCTCCTAACTTATTTGACCAGTCCTTCCTATTTCTGTTAACTATCTTTTGCAATATCAACTTAATCTCTCTATTGGTGAGCTCAACTTGCCCACTAGTTTGAGGATGGTACGGTGAAGCAATTCTATGATTGACATTGTACTTGGCTAAAGCTTTTCTAAAAGCTCCATGCGTGAAGTGTGATCCTCCGTCAGTCATGAGATACCTAGGTACACCAAACCTAAGGAAAATTACATCTTTGAGCATTTTCAAAGATGTTTTGTGATCAGCACTATCAGTGGGGATTGCTTCAACCCACTTGGTTACATAATCAACAACAACTAAAATGTGAGTGTACTTGTGCGAAGAAGGAAAAGGATCCATAAAATCAAAACCCCAGCAATCAAAAGGCTCAATCACTAGTGAGTAATTCATAGGCATCTCATTCCTTCTACTAATATTACCAACTCTCTGACATTTATCACAGGCTAAAACATAATTTCTAGCATCTTTAAAGAGAGTAGGCCAATAAAAACCTGATTGGAGAACCTTATGTGCGGTACTCTCACCGGCGTGATGTCCTCCATAGGGACTATCGTGACATTGCTTGAGAATGTCCTTCTGCTCGTGTTCAGGTATGCATCTTCTCACGATCCCGTCTGGACCTTCTTTGAAAAGATGTGGGTCATCCCAAAAGTAATGCCTCAAATCATGGAAGAACTTCTTCCTTTGCTGAAATGTTAAACCTGGAGGCAAATACTTTGCAACGATAAAATTAGCATAATCTGCAAACCAAGGGTCGGAAAGAGATTGTACTTTAACAACGGCGAGTTGTTCGTCTGGAAAACTGTCGTTGACTGGAATGGGATCATGCGGTATATCTTCCATCCTTGAAAGATTGTCCGCTACAAGATTGTCTGCTCCTTTTCTATCAACAATCTGCAAATCAAATTCTTGAAGAAGGAGTACCCATCTGATTAGTCTTGGCTTGGCATCCTTCTTCGTCATAAGATACTTAATGGCAGCATGGTCAGTATGAATAATAACTTTAGAATCAACAATATACTGCCTAAACTTATCACAAGAAAACACTACTGCTAAGAATTCCTTCTCAGTAGTAGAATAATTCTTTTGAGCACTATCAAGGGTTTTACTAGCATAATAGATAACATTTAATTTTTTATCGACCCTTTGTCCTAAAACAGCTCCAACAGCAAAATCAATAGCATCACACATAATTTCAAAGGGCAAACTCCAGTCAGGTGGTTGTACTATAGGAGCGGTTATTAAAGCTTTCTTAAGAACTTCGAAAGCCTCCTTACAGTCTTCATCAAATACAAAAGGAACATCCTTCTGGAGAAGATTAGTGAGGTGTCTCGAGGTCTTAGAAAAGTCTTTAATAAATCTTCTATAGAAACCAGCATGACCGAGAAAACTACGAATACCTTTAATGTCCCTTGGGTAGGGCATCCTTTCGATAGCTTCAATCTTCGCCTTGTCCACCTCAATTCCCCTCTCGGAAATCTTGTGACCAAGCACGATCCCTTTGTTAACCATGAAGTGGCACTTTTCCCAGTTTAGAACTAAGTTTGTATCCTCGCATCTCTGCAAAACTTTATTAAGATTGTGGAGACAGTGGCCAAAGGAAGTTCCATAGACGGAGAAATCGTCTATGAAGACTTCCACAATCTCCTCACAGAAACCATGAAATATTGCAGACATACACCTCTGAAAAGTAGCAGGGGCATTGCATAAACCAAAAGGCATACGCCTATAAGCATAAGTACCATAAGGACAAGTGAAAGTGGTCTTCTCTTGATCGGCAGTGTTAACATGAATTTGAGAGAAGCCTGAATACCCGTCAAGATAGAAAAAGTGGGTGTTTTTGGACAGCCTCTCAAGCATCTGATCAATAAAGGGCAGTGGGTAGTGGTCCTTCCTGATTTCCTTGTTTAACTTCCTGTAATCAATACACATTCTATATCCAATAATAATTCTCTGAGGTATTAGTTCATTCTTATCATTAGGGACTACAGTTGTTCCCCCTTTCTTAGGAATACAATGAACTGGACTTACCCACTTACTATCAGCTATAGGGTAGATAATACCTGCGGCTAAAAGCTTGAGGATTTTGGTCCTCACAACATCCATCATCTTTGGGTTCAACCGTCGTTGATGGTCAACAACGGGTTTAGCACCGGGCTCGAGGTTGATGGTATGTTGGCAGATAGATGGACTAATTCCCTTAAGGTCATCAAGGGTATAGCCAATTGCACCACGATGTTTACGAAGTATCTCCATTAATCGCTCTTCTTCATATCCTGAAAGGTTAGAGTTGATAATAACAGGATAAACTTTCTTTTCATCTAAATAAGCATACTTGAGCGTATCGGGAAGAGGTTTGAGATCAAACACCGGGTCTTCTTTTGGTTTGGATAGAATTCCTAAAGGTTCAACTGGAAGGTTGTGCTTCAGGATAGCAGGTTGTCTCAAGAAGATTTCATCAATTTCATTTCTTTCCTGCATATGAGTATCATTCTCGTGGTCCTCCATGTATTGCTGCAAAGGATCATTAGGGGGAATAGCAATAGAAGCAATACTTTCAATAATTTTATCATCACTAGGTAATTTAGTACCACGAGGCTGCTTAGAGATCTTAGAAAAGTTAAATTCATATGGCTCACCATTGAATTCAACAGAAACTTTACCTTTCTTGCAATCTATAATAGCTCCACAAGTTCTGAGAAAAGGTCTACCAAAAATAATAGGACAAAAACTATCTTGCACTGAACCAAGTACGAGAAAGTCGATAGGATACTTTACCTTTCCGCATAGGACTTCAACATCTCTCAAAATCCCGATAGGAGAGATAGTAGATTTGTTTGCAAGATGAATAGTAACATCAATCTCTTCAAGTTCACAGGGTGAAATCTCACCCATGATCTCTTGATAGAGCGAATAAGGAATCGCGCTAGCACTTGATCCCAGATCGCATAGCTCGTAATAATTGTGATCTCCTATTTTAACTGATACAATTGGTGTACCTGAAATTGGCCTTTTATTCTTGGCCGTGACAATGTTATTTGAAACAGCACAAAAATTTATAATAGAATCTGAAACATCATTAGTAACTAAATCTTTAACCATAGCAACTTGAGGATCGACTCTGATCTAGTCCTCAGGTTCGCCTGTTCTTCTCTCACTTTTATTTATTATGCCTATCACAAAAGAGTGCTCCCTTATCCTTGAAGGGAAAGGGGGATGTTCATATATAACTGCAGGCAAAATAGGATCAGCAACGTGAATATCAATAGGCACTTCTTTGAAAGGCTTATGGTACTGATCCTTCTTCATCTTAGAAGAATCAACATGAGAGGCAAAGTTCTTACAAAAATCAATCATTAGATGGGAATCCAGACCAATCTTAGAGCAAAAGGTATTAAAATAATCAGTTTTCACATAGCTCTCAATATAATCATGCTCATAATTTATAGCAGGTTCAATACCTTTATCGATTTCCCAGTCTTCAGTATTCTTCTGGATCCTTTCGATGAGATCCCATCTTTCTTCAACGCTCTTTGTCTGAAATACCCCGCTAGGGGAGGCATCCAACATTTCCTTATCCTGACGAGAAAGCCTGGCATAAAAATTTGTAAGTATAATATCTTCGGGGAGCTTATGGATAGGACATTTGAACATTAGGGATTTAAGCCTCCCCCAAGCTTTAGCAATGCTCTCTCCGTCGCGAGACCTAAAGTTATAGATGTAATTCCTGTCTCGATGAACTTCATGAAGAGGGTAAAACTTTGTATAAAAGAGAGACATAATCTCTTCCCAATTAAGAGAATGTGAGTTATCGAGGAGCTTATACCAATCTGAAGCTTTATCCGTAAGCGATATGGAGAATAATTTCTTCATAACGAACTCCAGTGACACACCTGCAAGCTTGAATAATGAATATAGTTGTGATAAATATAGCAAGTGTTCACCTGGATGTCTGTCTCCTGCATAGCGATTAGCTAAGACATAATCGATAATACCAGATGGTATCTTATAAGGCACAATTTCAGCAGGGTCAGAAGTGACTACCTTAGTTGTGGGGCAGCTCCCCAAGAACAACGATCCAATAGTAGGGGTGTCCATAAGGACAAGAACAGCAACCGCAAAACTCAAACAGAAATATAAAAACTTCCTTACCAACTTCACTTACTAGTAGCGCTACGCTCCCCGGCAACGGCGCCAGAAAACGTTACTTGATGACCCACAACGTAAGGGATCGATTGCAGCGTTTTCGATAAGTAAGAGTGTCGAACCCAACGAGGAGCAGAAGGTAATAGCAAGTGACTTTGGTAAGGGGATAACTGCAAGCACTGAAAGATAAATTTTTAGGGGTTTTTCTTGGTATAAGCGACAGGAAAGTAAAAACAAGCAAAGTAAAAGGTACTGGAGAGTAACGAGTGGCCCAATCCTTTCTGAGCAAAGGAGAGGCCTAGCAACTGAACTTATAAAAGCTAAAGTGTTCTTGATGACACACGGGAGAGTTAGTCATGTGCTTTCGCTATATTCCGTATCGGTACTATGTGCTGTGTTGATAAGTGTTGAGTGGGTGGATCTATGCTAGTACACCCTCTAGACGAAGATAAGTGTACTCTGATGATTAAACACCTTGCAAGCATCCGCAAATACAAGATAGTAATTAAGGCAAAAGCCTAACCATAGCAATAGGATCGGTGATGTCGGGACCCGGGGTTAGCATATGTAATTCCAGTCATGATGCAATCACATGGAGAGCCGAGAACCGTACCCACTTGTCTAAGCAGACAAGGCCAAGCACAGAACGTTCTCGGTAAGCATCGAACGTGAGGGGCATCCCATTCAGGCCGGATGATCATCTGAGATGGGTCCTCATCGTCCGCTCACAAGTCTAGATGCTTATGGGTGGTGAATCCCATACTCATAGACAAGTCGCCTCAACCATGTTATCGATTGAATCCTAACTCTTACATAGACTTACTCCAGCCCGATCACTTAGTCGGGGTCTAGGGAGGGCTCGATCATACAACAAAGTGTGCACGTGACAAAGTCACGAACAATCGCATCGCGATGCCCCAAGTTGCGCACATCTAAGGGCCACTTGGTGTATAAAAGACCGCCAGCCAGATCACAACTAAGGTCTCAAAAACCCATACTAAGACATGCATGTTATAAACATACACGCAACACACATGCCTAGTATGAACAGCAGGCATCATCACATAACTCTACAAAGTACTTCTTTATTTACTTACACATAGAGTATACAAAGATCACATGTCTGTGACCAACATTACATCAGACAACGGAAGAAAATTAGGTCTGAGTACAGACAAGTTTAACAAATGGCTTAGAGAATCCTTGTAAACAAACATGCCCTTCCACGAGGGACCAGACTGCTGTCTGGGACTATGCTAACTTAGTCAACGTCGAGCTTCACGAAGGTGACTCCATCGGGGTCCGGTTTCTCATCTAAAACATAGAATAAGCAAACGTGAGTACAAAGTCGTACTCAGCAAGACTTACATCAGAACTACACTACTCATGCTCAAGTATCAAGGTAAAGAAGGTGGGGTTCAACATGCAGAAGTACCAGCTTTGACTTGGCTAGTCCTGAACTACGATTACCAGACTTGAGGTAAGAAGCGTACACGATTCCACTACATCTCCAACCAATTACACCACTATGGTTCCTTCCTCGACTTCCCCACGAGAAAGCACGCCATAGCACTCACACTTATCTTGGTGTATTTTAGAAGTATCCATTTCAAGTTGTCTAATAATCAGGTACAGGTTCCAAGTAGTCCTTAACCGCAGACGCGGCTATTCGAATAGTTTTGTTAACCTTGCAAGGGTGTATGCTACACACACATGACCATCGGTTACCGCCAGGTCTCTCCACCGTTCAAGAGGTGACAACGAGGATGTTCACCACGACACTTCGCTCACAGCCGGTCTATTCCAGGAGTCGACTATCTGAGTTTGTCACCGCTCGAGAGCCCGGTCGGATCAACGAAACGGACCCAGACAATATAGGCAACCGAGACGCCACCTCTGACAGATGGTTTCACTGTCTCACAGATCCACCCACATATCTAGAATGATGCAACATTTCCACTCACTCTTTTTCTATGCATATGTAAAATGGAAGGCCCGAACTAATGTGACTCCTGGACGTCAACACGGATCAAGGTACTAGGCCGAGAGGGTTCAGTGAGCCCAATGTGTGGTTGTACTCTTTGTCTTGGATTACCATACAAGAACTCGGTGCTTAAGGCGGTGTTCAACGAGACAACCCACTGTGTACTCCTACAAAGCCTCTCATCGTTCACCTTGTATTAGGGTGGATTACAGTTTCACTTTCATCAACAGTTCACCATCATCCCGACTCACATCAAAAGCAACCTCATTATACCACTAAGCATGCAATAAGCATTAACAGTTGCAGTGGCCACATGATATCAACCAACTCCTACATCTGCTAGGATTGTGGTTTGCTTACTACTGTGACAAGATGATAGGTCATGCATCGGATATGGGTTCAACTATGCGGTAGAATCGATACAAAGTGATCTCCTAAACATGCATAAGAGAGACTGAGAGGGAAATGGGATTTTATAGACATGATCAATGGGGTTTGCTTGCCTTGCTGACGAGGTTCACACACGGTGTCTTCAACGAAGGGGGTGGCTTCGGGTTCCGGCTCCACTTCTATCAGCAACATGACAATCATAGGATCAACATAATGTACAATGCCCAATCACATGAATAAGATTGTAATGGTGATGTTCAAGGTACTGATGTGTTGAGCATTCCATTTAAAAGGAGTATATTGCATTTGAAATGCAAATTCAAACTCCATTTGATTTATCGATGAATTTCAAATGCATTTGAATAAATGAAGTTCATTTGAAAAGGTTGATCATGAAGTGATGTTGTAAAGGTGAGGTAAAGCCTCTGATGTGTGGATGAATCCATCTAATTGAAGTGTGTTGCAAAATCATTTGCAAATTTACTCCAAATTTGAATTTGAAAAGGATCCATATGCATGTTTGCTACTGTTCACCCATTTTCAAATGGTCAAACATAGAAACAAGTTGCATATTCATAATCCTTGTATTTTTCTGATAATTTTAGACATATTATTTGTCTAATTTGGAGTTAAAATGAATTTGCTATGATTTATTGAAGTTTTGGGTATTTTCTAGAATTTCTGTAATTTCTCTGGAATTCTTTTAATTCAGAAAAAGATTTACTGCGTCATGCTGACATCAGCATGACGTGGGGGGGGGGGTCTGAATGGTGGGGCCTGGGTGTCAGACTCAGTGGGTTAATTCCCTGCGGTTAGTTTTTAAACAGGGAATAGATTAGTGGCTGGGCCCACTAGTCAGTGAGGGTTAGGCTAGCTTAGTGGTGGGTTAGGGGCTAAGTGCCCGGCGGCTTGATGCTGGTGGCACTGGTCACGGCAGCGCTCGCCGGATTAGTGCTACGGGCGACGGGAGGGCACGGGGGATGCAATGGAGGGTTGCTGGGGCTCGCGCGCGTCTAGCAGCGCCATCGGGGGTTCAAGGGGAGGCTTCGGAGCACGCCGGCGACGAAGAGTAGCGGCGGCCGGCGACTGGTGAAGAGGGAAACAGACACGGGGGCATGGAGGAGAGCGAGAGGAGGGGGAAAGCAACGAGGGGCTCACCCCGGATGCAATGGCGTCGACGGTGAAGACAGAGGAGGCGCGGTGGCGGTGTATTTCCCGACGGGGTCCACGACGGCCGGCGGCAAATCGGCGAAGAAGGCGTCGTCCTCGGGGCGGCTGGGCTCGAATTGATGCTGCTGGTGGAAGGAGTCGGCGCTGGGGAGTCCTCTGGATAACACGACGTCACGGGGGAGGCACGGTGGCCACGCAAGCGCTCGTCGGCGGCGAGACCTAGCTCTCGGACATGGTGATTTCTGACGCGAGGAGAGAGGGAGAGTGAGCTGGAGGAGGGGGGAAGTGTGTGGCGATCTCTGGGTGTCTCCGTGGCGTCCTGGGGGAGAAGAGGGGGCCCTGGAAGCTCCTCGGTGGCGTGCGCGGCGGTGAGCTCGCCACCGAGCTGCTTCGGGCGCCGGGGAGGAAGACCAAACCGGGGGCTGCTGGGCTGGGCTGGGAAAAGGCAAGTTGGGCCGGGGGGGCCCGGTTGGGTGGGCTCCTTTTCCCTTTTTCTTTTTCTCTCTGTTTTTGTTTCTGTTTTCCTTTTTTGTTATTTGTTTTGCCCCAAATAAAAATAGTAAGGCATTTTATAAAATCATGTAAACTTTTATGTGGGCTTATAACATATATAGCTAGCCACTCATAAGTTTTTGTGACTTTTGAAAATCAAACAATTTGAATTTAAATTCAAATTGAAGTTTAATTTAATTTCCAAGCCCTATTTGGAATTTTTGGCAAATCTTGGTGCATGCAGTGGGACCCACTTCACTTTATATGTGATCATGCATATTTATAAGACTTTTCAAAAATACCAGAGCAATTTTTGGAAACAATTTTTGTCTGGCCATTTAATTAAATTCTTTAGGGCTTTCTGCTTTCCCCAATTTTGAATTTCTTTTGAAATTTTCACATGATGCAAAGGGGCACTCAAACCCTAGCACTTTCCCTAGTTTGGGTTCTGACAACTCGCCCCCACACAAAAGAATCTCGTCCCGAGATTCAGAAGTCATCGGGAGGAAGGTGGGGTACTCGGCACGGAGGCGGTCTTCTCTTTCCCATGTTGCTTCTTTCTCGGAGTGATGCGACCATTGCACTTTCAGAATCCTGATCTGCTGACGAGGAGTGACACGCTCAGCTGAATCAAGAATACGAACAGGGTACTCTCGATAAGAAAGGTCATCTTGGAGATGAAGCGTTTCATGGTCGACTTCGCGGATGGGGTCCTTGAAGCAACGCCTGAGTTGTGACACATGGAATACGTCATGTACTCGGGAAAGGTGCGGAGGTAGTTCAAGTTGGTAGGCAACTTCTCCACGTTTAGCGAGAATGCGGAAAGGTCCGATGTAACGTGGGGCCAACTTGCCTTTGATACCGAATCGTTGGGTTCCCTTCAGAGGAGTAAACCGGAGGTAAGCCTTCTCGTCTAGATTGTAGCTCTCCTCTCTATGATGACGATCATAGTAGCTCTTTTGACGAGACTGAGCGGCTTTCAAACGATCACGAACAATGTGAACTTGATCTTCTGCTTCCTTGATCATATCCGGTCCAAAGAGTTGTCTTTCACCGGTTTCTGACCAGTTTAGGGGTGTTCGACATCGTCGGCCATAGAGGAATTCAAAGGGAGCCATGTTCAGACTAGATTGATAGCTATTGTTATAAGCAAATTCGGCGAAGGGAAGAGATTTCTCCCAATTCTTTCCGAAAGATATAACACAAGCTCTGAGCATGTCTTCCAAGATTTGATTAACCCTTTCAACTTGACCGCTAGATTGAGGATGGAAAGTTGTACTAAAGGATAGATGAGTTCCTATAGCATTCTGAAAACTTTCCCAGAACCTAGAGGTGAAAAGGCTGCCACGATCAGAATTGATCACCAAAGGAACACCGTGAAGAGACACGATTCTAGAGACATACAAGTCCACTAACTGACTAGCAGTTATAGACTCGTGAACTGGAAGGAAGTGAGCAACTTTGGAAAGTTGATCGATGACAACGAAGATGACATCATTTCCTTTCTGGGTTTTTGGAAAACCGGTGATGAAGTCCATACCGACTTTGTCCCATTTCCACTCGGGAATAGGCAAAGGTTGAAGTGTGCCAGCAGGTCTTTGATGTTCTGCCTTAATGCGACGACAAACATCACATTCAGCAACAAATCGAGCAATGTCTCTCTTCATCCTGGTCCACCAAAATCTCTGGCGTAGATCTCGGTACATTTTTGTGCTACCGGGATGAATCGGGAGGGGAGTGTCATGGGCTTCTTTGAGGATGAGTTGCCTTAGATCCCTATCCTTAGGTACTACACAAAGATTTTCAAAGAATACCGTTCCTTTACTATCTGTGGAGAAACATTTAGCAACTTCGCTAGCAATGTTTTCCTTGATCCGGCGAACACCTCGTGCACGCCTTTGGGCAACTACGATTTGATCCTCAAGTGTTGGTTTCGCCACCAAGTTGAAAAGAGATCCACGAGGAACAATCTCGAGGTTGAGCTTTCGAAATTCCTCATGAAGAAGTGGTTGATACTGCTGTAACATGAGGTTGTTACAGTACGACTTACGACTTAGTGCATCAGCCATGATATTGGCTTTTCCTGGGGTGTAAGAAATTCCTAAGTCATAATCTTTTATCAACTCTATCCAGCATCTTTGCCTGAGATTAAGATCTGGCTGGGTGAATATGTATTTGAGGCTTTGGTGATCAGAATAGATCTCGCAATGATTACCAAGGAGGTAATGTCGCCAAGTTGTCAGGGCATGAACTACGGCAGCGAGTTCAAGATCATGGGTAGGATAGTTCTCTTCATGTGGACGCAACTGGCGTGAAGCATAAGCTACCACATGTCTATCTTGCATAAGTATGCATCCTAACCCTTGCCGTGAAGCATCACAATAGATCTCGAAATCCCTTTTGGTGTCTGGAGGTGCAAGTACGGGTGCAGAATTCAATCTTCTTTTTAGCTCTTGAAAGCTTTCCTCGCACTTGGGAGTCCATTGGAATTTCTTATCTTTCTTGAGGAGTTCAGTTAGAGGCTTTGCAACTTTAGAAAAGTTCTCGACGAAGCGGCGACAATAGCTTGCTAAGCCAAGAAAACTCCTAACTTGCTTAGCCGATTCAGGTGGAGTCCAGTCAAGGACGGCCTGAACTCTCTCGGGATTGACTGCAACACATTTTGCAGAAATCACGTGGCCTAAGTAGGTCACTTCTGGAAGCCAAAATTCACACTTGGAGAACTTGGCATAAAGGCGATGCTCTCTAATTTTCATCAATATCATCCTTAGGTGCTCGGCATGTTCTTCTTCGTTCTTCGAGTATATAAGGATGTCAACGAGGTAAACCACGACGAACTTGTCCAAATACTCCATGAAGATCGAGTTCATCATGCCTAAAAAAGTGGAGGGGCATTGGTCAGACCGAAGGACATGACGGTGAACTTGTAAAGACCATAACGAGTAGTAAAAGCCGTCTTTGGAATGTCCTCGTTTTGGATCTTGATTTGATGATAACCTAATCTCAAATCCATCTTGGAGAAGACAGAGGATCCTGCAAGTTGATCATAAAGATCATTGATCCTGGGAAGTGGGTACTTGTCCTTTATCGTTGCTAGATTTAGTGAGCGATAGTCTACGCACATCCTTTATGTTCCATCTTTCTTCGTTACGAACAGAACGGGGCAATCCCCATGGCGATGAGCTAGGGCGGATTAAGCCTTTTGCCAACAACACTTCAAATTGGATTTTTAGCTCAGCTAACTCATGTGGGGCCATTCTATATGGGCGTCTGGAAATTGGGGCTGTGCCTGGTATAAGATCCACTATGGATTCTACACATCTGTCGGTGACTAGGTTTAAGGGGTTGGATCTCTGGATAGCTTTCTAGAGGATGACCAAGGTTTACTAGGGGCTACAACAGATATGTCAGAGTAACAAAGTACCCCAACACGATAGTTAGTGTGGTTCTTCGTGCTAGAAGACATCTAAAGTGGGAGGAAGAACTGCAATTGAATCACTAAAGGTTTCTAGAAAAAAACCTACAACAACTCTAGAGAACTGTCGGGCATGCCACCTAGAAGTTCTTCAAAAGGACAACCAAAATGGAGAGAAGGATTTTGCAAAGGCATCAGATTATGAAGAAACCTGGAATGACTCGGACAGCATAACGGCTGTAATTGCAAGAGAAATGAAAATTCTCACAACATAACAACAACACTTACATAGGAAGTCTCAAAATAGGAAGCACAACAACTCTAGACAACCGAACACAACTTTCCTACGGCTACAAGGAAGCAATCAACGAGATGTTCTAGTAAGACATAGATGAGCCTAGTCCTATCATCCCGTAGAAAAGATAAGGGTGACTCAGAACTCAGATCGATGAGGATAAGGAGAAAAAGAAGCCTTATGTTGTTCCCTTATACCCAGAGTAACTATATAACTATAGAATGCTAGACTCGACTTCGACCAAGGGTTTGATAATCCTACAGACAGTCCTGCTCTGATACCAAGTCTGTCGGGACCCGGGGTTAGCGTATGTAATTCCAGTCATGATGCAATCACATGGAGAGCCGAGAACCGTACCCACTTGTCTAAGCAGACAAGGCCAAGCACAGAACGTTCTCGGTAAGCATCGAACGTGAGGGGCATCCCATTCAGGCCGGATGATCATCTGAGATGGGTCCTCATCGTCCGCTCACAAGTCTAGATGCTTATGGGTGGTGAATCCCATACTCATAGACAAGTCGCCTCAACCATGTTATCGATTGAATCCTAACTCTTACATAGACTTACTCCAGCCCGATCACTTAGTCGGGGTCTAGGGCGGGCTCGATCATACAACAAAGTGTGCACGTGACAGAGTCACGAACAATCGCATCGCGATGCCCCAAGCTGCGCACATCTAAGGGCCACTTGGTGTATAAAAGACCGCCAGCCAGATCAAAACTAAGGTCTCGAAAACCCATACTAAGACATGCATGTTATAAACATACACGCAGCACACATGCCTAGTATGAACAGCAGGTATCATCACATAACTCTACAAAGTACTTCTTTATTTACTTACACATAGAGTATACAAAGATCACATGTCTGTGACCAACATTACATCATACAACGGAAGCAAATTAGATCTGAGTACAGACAAGTTTAACAAATGGCTTAGAGAAGCCTTGTAAACAAACATGCCCTTCCACGAGGGACCAGACTGATGTCTGGGACTATGCTAACTTAGTCAACGTCAAGCTTCACGAAGGTGACTCCATCGGGGTCCGGTTTCTCATCTAAAACATAGAATAAGCAAACGTGAGTACAAAGTCGTACTCAGCAAGACTTACATCAGAACTACACTACTCATGCTCAAGTATCAAGGTAAAGGAGGTGGGGTTCAACATGCAGAAGTGCCAGCTTTGACTTGGCTAGTCCTGAACTACGATTACCAGACTTGAGGTAAGAAGCGTACACGAGTCCACTACATCTCCAACCAATTACACCACTATGGTGCCTTCCTCGACTTCCCCACGAGAAAGCACGTCATAGCACTCACACTTATCTTGGTGTATTTTAGAATTATCCATTTCAAGTTGTCTAATAATCAGGTACAGGTTCCAAGTAGTCCTTAACCGTGGACGCGGCTATTCAAATAGTTTTGTTAACCTTGCAAGGGTGTAAGCTACACACACATGACCATCGGTTAGCGCCAGGTCTCGCCACCGTTCAAGAGGTGAAAGCGAGGATGTTCACCACGACACTTCGCTCACAACCGGTCTATTCCAGGAGTCGACTATCTGAGTTTGTCACCGCTCGAGAGCCCGGCCGGATCAACGAAATGGACCCAGACAATGTAGGCAACCGAGACGCCACCTCTGGCAGATGGTTTCACTGTCTCACAGATCCACCCACATATCTAGGATGATGCAACATTTCCACTCACTCTTTTTCTATGCATATGTCAAATGGAAGGCCCGATTTGACTCCTGGACGTCAACACGGATCAAGGTACTAGGCCGAGAGGGGTCAGTGAGCCCAATGTGGGCTTGTACTCTTTTTCTTGGATTACCATACAAGAACTCGGTGCTTAAGGCGGTGTTCAACGAGACAACCCACTGTGTACTCCTACATAGCCTCTCATCGTTCACCTTGTATTAGGGTGGATTCACCAACACAGTTTAACTTTCATCAACACCATGTTCACCATCATCCCGACTCACATCAAAAGCAGCCTCATTATACCACTAAGCATGCAATAAGCATTAACAGTTGCAGTGGCCACATGATATCAACCAACTCCTACATCTGCTAGGATTGTGGTTTGCTTACTACTGTGACAAGATGATAGGTCATGCATCGGATATGGGTTCAACTATGCGGTAGAATCGATACAAAGTGATCTCCTAAACATGCATAAGCGATACTGAGAGGGAAATGGGATTTTATAGACATGATCAATGGGGTTTGCTTGCCTTGCTGACGAGGTTCACACACGGTGTCTTCAACGAAGGGGGTGGCTTCGGGTTCCGGCTCCACTTCTATCAGCAACATGACAATCATAGGATCAACATAATGTACAATGCACAATCACATGAATAAGATTATAATGGTGATGTTCAAGGTACTGATGTGTTGAGCATTCCATTTAAAAGGAGTATATTGCAATTGAAATGCAAATTCAAACTCCATTTGATTTATCGATGAATTTCAAATGCATTTGAATGCATGAAGTTCATTTGAAAAGGTTGATCATGAAGTGATGTTGTAAAGGTGAGGTAAAGCCTCTGATGTGTGGATGAATCCATCTAATTGAAGTGTGTTGCAAAATCATTTGCAAAATTACTCCAAATTTGAATTTGAAAAGGATCCATATGCATGTTTTCTACTGTTCACCCATTTTAAAATGGTCAAACATAGAAACAAGTTGCATATTCATAATCCTTGTATTTTTCTGATAATTTTAGACATATTAGTTGTCTAATTTGGAGTTAAAATGAATTTTCTATGATTTATTGAAGTTTTGGGTATTTTCTGGAATTTCTGTAATTTCTCTGGAATTCTTTTAATTCGGAAAAAGATTTACTGCGTCATGCTGACATCAGCATGACGTGGGGGGGGTCTGACTGGTGGGGCCTGGGTGTCAGACTCAGTGGGTTAATTCCCTGTGGTTAGTTTTTAAACAGGGATTAGATTAGTGGCTGGGCCCACTAGTCAGTGAGGGTTAGGTTAGCTTAGTGGTGGGTTAGGGGCTAAGTGCCCGGCGGCTTCACGCCGGTGGCATTGGCCACGGCGGCGCTCGCCGGAATAGTGCTACGGGCGACGGGAGGGCACGGGGGATGCACTGGAGGGTTGCTGGGGCTCGCGCGCGTCTAGCAGCGCCATCGGGGGTTCAAGGGGAGGCTTCGGAGCACGCCGGCGATGAAGAGTAGCGGCGGCCGGCGACTGGTGAAGAGGGAAACGGGCACGGGGGCACGGAGGAGAGCGAGAGGAGACGGAAAGCAACGAGGGGCTCACCCCGGATGCAATGGCGTCGACGGTGAAGACAGAGGAGGCGCGGTGGCGGTGTATTTCTCGACAGGGTCCACGGCGGCCGGCGGAAAATCGGCGAAGAAGGCGTCGTCCTCGGGGCAGCTGGGCTCGAATTGATGCTGCTGGTCGAAGGAGTCGGCGCTGGGGAGTCCTCTGGACAACACGGTGTCACGGGGGAGGCACGGTGGCCACACAAGCGCTCATCGGCGACGAGACCTAGCTCTCGGCCATGGTGATTTCTGACGCGAGGAGAGAGGGAGAGTGAGCTGGAGGAGGGGGGACGTGTGTGGCGACCTCTGGGTGTCTCCGTGGCGTCCTGGGGGAGAAGAGGGGGCCCTGGAAGCTCCTCGGTGGCGTGCGCGGCGGTGAGCTCGCCACCGAGCTGCTTCGGGCGCTGGGGAGGAAGACGACACCGGGGGCTGCTGGGCAGGGCTGGGAAAAGGTAAGTTGGGCCGGGGGGGGCGGTTGGGTGGGCTCCTTTTCCCTTTTTCTTTTTCTCTGTGTTTTTGTTTCTGTTTTCCTTTTCTGTTATTTGTTTTGCCCCAAATAAAAATAGTAAGGCATTTTATAAAATCATGAAAACTTTTTTGTGGGCTTATAACATATAAAGCTAGCCACTCATAAGTTTTGGTGACTTTTGAAAATCAAACAATTTGAATTTAAATTCAAATTGGAGTTTAATTTAATTTCCAAGCCCTATTTGGAATTTTTGGCAAATCTTGGTGCATGCAGTGGGACCCACTTCAATTTATATGTGATCATGCATATTTATAAGACTTATCAAAAATACCAGAGCAATTTTTGGAAACCATTTTTGTCTGGCCATTTAATTAAATTCTTTAGGGCTTTCTGCTTTCCCCAATTTTGAATTTCTTTTGACATTTTCACATGATGCAAAGGGGCACTCAAACCCTAGCACTTACCCTAGTTGGGGTTCTGACAGGTGATCCATTGTTCCCTTGTGCAAAAGCGTGCAAACTGGGGTTTAGGTTTCTGTCACTCCGGCAACCCACCGTAAACATTCTTTATAGACAATGTATTCTCCTAGTTCCTTGATAAGGCGAAGTGTTGAGTGTTCGACTCACACAACACCACTAGGAAAATAACAAAACAACTTAAATATCAACCAACACATATTACTTCAACATCATATGACTACTAGCAACTAGAATTATCCCATGTCCTCAAGAACTAAAGTAACTACTCACAAGACATAAAAGAGGTGATGATCAGTGCGGGTAAATAGATGATAAACAATCTGGACACAATAATATTTCTCCAACAAAACTCAATAGCATTCACCATAAAGTAGTAATCAACACCGATAGAGTAGAGAGGATAGATAGTACGGGTTATGACACGAGTTGCAATTGTGAGATGAGATTGGATGGAGGTGGAGATGGTGTTGATGATGGGGATGATGTTGATGATGATCTCGATGATGCCCGTGAAGATGGTGATGACGATGGTGACGATCTCCCCTTCCGGGAGGTGATCTCCCCGGCGGAATCTGCCCGCGAGAGATGGCTTTTCTTCTCTGTAGGTTTCCGCCACGGAGCGGCGGCGGAACTCCGTAAACTCTCCCCCTCTTAGGGTTTTTGGATGACGAAGTGTATATGTGTCAGAGGGGGGAGCCGGGAGTGGCCCGTGTTGGGATACGGGATAGAAAACACAAATTTTTCACACCTACGGTACCCGAACCCAAGATCTATGCTATGGCGATGTAAAGTAACGGAGGGAATCGGTGTTCATACCTTTGAAGACCAAAAGAGGGAAACGTTCTTGCGAACGTGGTTGGCGTAGACCTAGAACTACGACCTCCCTATCGTGTAGAAGACCACCACCGGCGAGGATGACTCCCGGTAAACCTCCAGCGACGAAGTAGCACCACAGGTGTAGTGCCTCGAAGAGATTATACACGTACGGTACAATCGATGTTCCTCCCGGGCTCCGAACCAGGCGAGCAGCGGAAGAAAGACGGCTACGGATCCCGACTCCAGCAAAGCGACGGCCTGCCTTTTGGTGGAGAACTCCAATCCTGGTGCAGACTCCAAACAAGGGGAGTCCACTTCCGGAAAAGGAGAAGGAAGAAGAAGGAGATTGGTGTGATGGAAAAGGGGGGTCAACCCCTCCTTATATAGGCCAAGGGGGGGTGTGATCCTCCTCCCCTCCCCCATGTGGGACTAAACCCCCAAGGGGGGGAGGTGCGCCGGCCATAGGGGGGGGATGGGCCCCACCCTTGGCGCCAAGCCCAAGGGGGGAAACCCCCTCCTCCCCTCATGGGCCCCATGGGCCCATATAGCCTTTTTCCCATTTTTTTAATTTATTTAATATGTTTTAAATATTTAATTCAGATAATTAAATAATAAAACATTATTAAAACAATTAAACTTTATTTTGAACTATTCAAAATGTCCGGAAACCATTCCGTCCTCCTCTGGAACTATTCCGGTGATTTCTCCTATTTCACCGATTGATCCCGTAACTGTCCTATGCATCGATTGCCCTTAAGTGTAACACCCTAACGGTCCGGGAAACAGCAGACATGGTCGAGACTCTTCTCATTGACCAATGACTAGTCAGTTGGACCTGGTTACAATCCTTGACAGCCCCTGCACTTCCATCGAATGAACTTCGATCGCTTTTGGAAACCGTTAACGATACGACGTAATCCCTTTGTGCTGTGGTACTTTGTTTGTCCGAGGTTTGATCGTCGGTATCCCACATACCGTGTTCACATCTCGTTCACAACAAACAACTTCTCTCGTCCATGATCATTGCATCTCTTGTGACCTAGTCACGTCCTTGCAAGGTGTTGATGCAATATCACCGAGTGGGCCCAGAGTACCTGTCCTGTCACAAGGACTGAAAAATCCCGCTCTGATCTATTAACATACTCATCAACCATCTATTTCGGAATACCCAAAGTGCTCTGTTATAGCCAGCATATTTCAGTCAGGCGGTGGGATACAAATCAAAGTCTCCTCATAGATCGTGATTACGTATGATCATTACGGTCTAAGGACTAAGCCATACGTTAGAAAGTCATAGCAACGTTGAACTATGTGACTCGATCACATTGCAATACTTTAGGTGGGTGTACGTCCATCACATCATTCCCCTTAATGATATGACCTCATTGTCAATGGACTTAAGTGTCGCCATGATCAGGAAAGCTTGATCAATCAATTTCCCAATGAGATAGTTTACCCGAGTTAAACTACGGACCATGTTTTATACTGCACCTGTATTAGTATTTCCAAGTAATACAGTTATAGCACAGTATAAAACGTATTATGAACAAAACGGATATGTGACAAATGTCTTTATTAATTTGTCTCTAGGGCACATATCCAACAGCCCGGGGGGTCTAGGCGCCCTCCCGGCACGGCCAGGGGTGGGGCCGCGCCAGGTGGCCGCCTGGGCACCCTGTGGCCACCCTTTGGTCGCTCTTTTGCGTGTCTTCTTGATCCTTCTGGAAAATAGCCTCCGTCGATTTTCACGTAACTTGGAGGTATTCTTCTTCAGCAACTCAGCGTCCACTTTTTACCGCTAAATCCTGCGTCTGCTGCTTTGGCACCGGAAAGTTGCAAACTGTGTAAATAAGCCAAAACAACATAAGAATAGCATCATATCATGAAATATATCAATGAATAAGAAAGAATTACTATATAAAATAGTGATGCATTTTGGACGTATCACGTCCTCGGTTATGGACAAGTTCGTACTAGGTCACACTTGGGATCAACTTGACTTCGGTTGGATGATCTTGCTAAGTTCTTGGTCATGCGATGACCCGTTTGGCCATGCGATGGCCTGGAAGTTATTGGTCATGCGATGACCCGTTTGGTCATACGATGACCCGTTTGGTCATGCGATGACCCGTGAAAGTGGATGGACGTGTGACGACCCGTGCAAGATGTTCGGTCATGAGATGACCCGGTGCTTGAGTCTGTAAGGACTCCTAGGTAGGTCACATGATCAAGCGATGATCATGTGGGGTCCATGTGACCTTAAATGATGGTTGTGTATGCATTAGTCTTAATGCTAATAATATGCTTGATGATTATATGTTGTACTTTGCTAGATTACTCGATGTTGATGCTCATAACTGAGTAATATAACTCTAACCTGCTTGCCATGTTATTGTTTTGCCTTGATGCATTGGTTGTCGTGAGCTTGTAAGTACATTCAATGTACTGACCTGGCGTGTCATGCCAGATTTGCAGGCAATGCTTTGGATGCGTAGGACGACGTTCCCGGTGTTTGCGAGCTAGGAGGTGTCCCAGCCAGTGTCCCTGTGGAGTGGAGTTCATCACTATCGCCGTTGTTCCGCCACTAAATCATATTCCGCTGCTAGAGAGTTATGCTGCTTCTTGGTGTAGTTCCATGGCTAGCTTGAGGAGCAAGCTTGTTCTTCGATAGCGTTGTAAGAAACTCCGTGTACCCCTATCTTTGGTAATAGAAAGTTGTTCTGTTCTATATCAAGAAGTGTTGTGTTCCAGAAGACTTGATCTTTGGGATGGAGCATGGGGCGTTCCGGTCCTCTGAGCCGGGGTGCCACACATGAGCAAGCATGATCAATAAACACTTATGTGATAAGACGATTATGATCGGAAAATGGCAACTAGTGCAAGTGGGAGACTGTTGGATATATGCTCTAGAGGCAAATAATATGTGATTATTCCAATATATCTAAGCAAGTTCATAACCAACTTCAAACTATGCTAGAACTGTATCAATGAAACAATGATAGAGGTGTTATATAGAAACAACCAATGTTCCTAGTTAGCCTCTTTCTAAATAACTAGTTCATGGTCAACTGATGATCGTGGTTTCGCGATCATGGAAAATCAAGTCAATTGACTGTGAGTTCACCTCATTATATGAATGACGTGATGAACATTACCCAATGTAAATATTACAACATGATAAAATCATGAAGGTTTAGTGTTGTAATTAAAGAACATAGTAGACCATTCCATAGACCATGAGATCATGCATAATTGCTATCTTCTCTGATGCTTTGACCTACATCCACCGCCTGACTGAAATATGCTGGCCATAAAGGTGTATCTTGGGTATTCCGTTGAGATATGTTGAGGAGTTTTGATTCAAGAGCGGGATTTGTCAATCCATGTAATGGAAAGATACTAAGGGCCCAGTCGGTGAGATTACATCCATAAAGCTGCGCACCGTGTGACTAGGTCACGGGGATGAATATCACGGAACAAGTGAAATCAGATTTTTTGGTAACGAGATAGAACCAGACATAGGATGTCATTGATCGAATCTCAGACTAATCTAGTATCGATGGCAAAGGGAATGCTATACGACGTGACGGTTCAATCGGTGTTAATATCCAGAATGCACAAGGGTCATTATGGGCATCCAGGTCCCGTTGATGATCATTGACCGTAGCCTCATATCAGTCATGACTGGAGTATTCTCGGACCGTAGGGTAACACACTTAAGGTCTCGATGTTATCGGAGTCCTTTTCAGAACTATCGGAGTTACCAGAGAATAAGGGAAGACATACCGGAAATGTTCCGTGTTGGTCCGAAGGATGTTTGGAGTGAGCCGGAAGGTGTTTCGGATCACCGGGAGATGAAATAATGTGTTTTATTTATTTATTAAATGAATTAATAATTAAAAACATTTTATTTATAATTGAAATGTGCAATTGGACTTATTTATGAAAGAAGCCCATTAGGGGAAATAAAAGGGAAAAAGAAAATAAAAAGAAAAAGAAAAGGGAGGAGGCGCCATGGGCCCTACGACCCATGTGGGGTGCGCCCCCCTTCACCCTTGGCCGGCCACCCCCCCTTGGCATGAGACTTTAGTCCCACATTGCTAAGGGAGGGGGTTGACTCCCTCCCCTCCCCCTATATATAGATGTGGTGGGTGGACTTATTTAATACACATAAATTCATGGAAAAATATTATTATCCCGAAATGAGATCGGTTTTCTCCGGTCTTCTCCACTCCCTCGTCTCTTCCACGGTGGGCTCCCCTTGTTTGGAGCCTGTAGTGTGTGGACCCCCGGCTTAGAGGACCGGAACTCCCCGTGCTCTAGCCCAGAGATCAAGTCTTCTGGAACACGACACTTCTTTATATAGAACTGAACAACTTTCTATTACCAAAGATACGGGTACACGAGGTTTATTACAATGCTAGCGGAGCGAGGCGGAGTACACGCTTGCTCCTCGGACTAGCAACGGAACTATACCAAGCAGCAGCATAACTCTCTAACAGCAGAGTATAACTTAGCAGCGGAACAACGACGATGGTGATGAACTCCACTCCAAAGGGCCACTGGCTGGGACACCTCCTAGCTCGCAAACACCGGGAACGTCGTCCTACACATCCAAAGCATTGCTTGCAAATATGGCATGACACGCCAGGTCAGTACATTGAATGTACTTGCAAGCTCACAACAACCAATGCACCAAGGCAAAACAATAACATGGCAAGCAGGTTAGAGTAGATTAATGAATCAACCATATGAGCATCAACATCGAGCAAACTAGCAAGGTACAACATATTATCAGTATTAAGACTAATGCAAAAACAACCATCGTTTAAGGTCACATGGACCCCACATGATCATCGCATGATCATGTGGCTTACCTCGGAGTCCTTACAGACTCAAGTACCGGGTCACCTCGTGACCAAACAACTTACACGGGTCGTCACACAACCATCCACTTGCACGGATCATCACATGACCAAACGGGTCATCGCATGACCAATACTTTCACGGGCCATCGCATGGCCAAACAGGTCATCACATGACCATTCAACGGGTTAGGTGTGATCGCGTTGCCACCCAACCAATTCAATCATCGTATGACCAAACGGGTCATCGCATGACCAATAACTTCCACGGGCCATCGCATAGTCAAATGGGTCATCAAATGACCAAACGGTTCATCGCATGACAAATCACTTAGCACGATCATCCAACCGAACTCATGTTGATCCCAAGTTTGACCTAGTACGAACTTGTCCATAACCGAGGACGCGGCTATTCAAATAGATTTTGACTTTGCAGAGTTTGCGCACTTTACCCACACTATTGAGCTTTTCCTCCATCCAGTACCTTGGAACTTGTCCCACAGGAACCTCGGAACTCGTACCATAAGAGTGGACTAGGACTTCTCCAACGAGACTGTTCTACCGCGTGTCTCCCTCACCGTATCACCCAACATCCCGTCTTGGGTAGCACCGTGTCATCCCGACACACCTGCCATCGCATCATAAATGGTCATCTCGTGGCAAAACGGCCACCGTCGTGGCAAAACTTGTCCCTAACAGGGACTGGATCCATATAAACAAACCGACTCTCAAGACTATCGCCGCTTACCGGGCCAGGGTAACCGCGCGCGCATAGCCTTCCCACCTTGGTGATATGTATAAGAGAGCCCACCGATAGACCGAGTCAAGACCTTCCCATACAGGCGAGTGTGGCTGCACTGATAAGTTCGATTCAGTGGCACCTGATCAACTTGGCACAAAGCATGTCTCCAACAGCATACACAAGTATCAGGTGCAACATGAAAGTTCAAATAACAGTATCATGCAATACTTGTAGAACAATCCAAGGTACGGTTATAGTTGTATCATTTCAAGGCATGTTTATATGATTAACTTAACCAGGTTAAGACGAGCAGCATGATATTAACATGTAGCATAGCATTATCATGAGCATAACTGGAGATTACGATGCATACGAGCATAATAACAACATGATCAATGTATATCATGATAGTAGCATGGTCAAGGCATAGCATAATAATAACATACTCAAGCATATCATGGCAATGGTAGCCTCACCGCAATGGTCCAATCATACGATAATAACATGATCAAGATAATCAGCATGTAACGAAGATCCAAGCTCATTTTAAAGCACATCAAAGCTTTGAAAAGGTGCACAAGGGTATTGTGTCTTTCCTTCACCAAGGGAGTGTGAAGAAGCTCCTGGTCTTCAACACCGCATAAGCCCTGAAAAATATATTATGAAAAAGGCACGGAGAAAAAGGTCAAACACAACTTTTATTTGACCAGCCCAAAACAACAAAGAGACATGGCCTAAAACCTATGCCAAAATGAAGAGGGGGGACAAGAGGAATCTAATGCAAAAAGAATCAACCCTTTTGGACTTGTAGATTGGGAGATATTACTGGTCAAAGTTTGGTAAAGAATAAATCATTTAAATTGGTTTAAATCATTTTCTCTGGATATTAACAGGGGCCACGTCGAAGGCGTATTTGGGAAGTACACTTTCACTTGCGTACCCCTTCGGGTGGATTAGAGTGGCTGACACGCGGGCCCAAGCTGTCAGGTTTAGAGGGAGGGGAGGAAAATAGCGGAGGCCGAGGCTCACTCGCGGCGAACTCCGGCGAGGAGGGAACAACAGTGGGCGACGAGTGGATCAACGCATCGAGGAGGTTGCGGCGGACCGGACCGTACCCGTGGCGCTCCAAATGGACGTCGTCCGCCCAGAGGGACTCCACGGTGGGGTCGGCTCAGCCGGAGGGGAAATGGAGCAAGCTCGCACTGGCGAGGGAAGGGCGGTGACCCTCTGGGCGGAGACGAAGAAGAAGACCTCCCCAGTGGCGATTGACTGCCTAGGGAGTCGATTGGGGTGGAGGTGAGGCTGGTGGTGCGGCGAGGCGAGGCCGGGGCAGGTTTAAATAGAGGGGGCGGGAATCCAGGGCTCGGGTGCCGCCGTGCAGAAGTGGACGGGGCCGGCGATGAGCTGGCTGGTTTGAGGGATTTTGCGGGGGCTCTAGAGCTGGCGTGGAGCACGCGTGGCACAAGGAGCAAGGGGGGCACTATGGTCGTCGATTTCCTCGTGGCGGCGAGCTTCCAGCGAGATTCCTTGAGGATAAGGGGTGGGGGAGGCGACGCGTGGAAAGGAGCAGCATGCGGCACGGGTGGACACGAGGAAGAGGACGCGGGCGCGCAGCATAGGCGAGAGCGACGTGTGGGCGGCCTTAGGCACGCCCAGAGCACGCCGAGTCCAGCCAAGGGCATGCTCTCCAAGTGCATTGACGCACTGGATAATATTTCACGTGGCCAAGAGTGTCTAGTCTGTTCTCCTTTCACTTCTGGCCACTGTAGTAGGATTGAATGGTCAAGGGTGGCCCTGGGGTGAGCTCTGATTCAAGAGGAAGTTTGTTGTTGCAAACTTGGGAGACAATTTGTGGTCACAGTATGATAAGTGGGTGGATGACAGGTTGTCTCTTAGCTTTAGGGTACAAAGAACTACTGTTCGGGAGAGTTTGAGCTCAATTGGCCAAAGCAACAATGCACTTCCTTTGTAATTGCTATTTTGGACCAGAAGTACATTGTTGAAGGTGGAATCATATAGGCTTGATGGAATTGACCCAAATTTGGTGGAATGGGGTTATTTGGGAGTGTGCTCATGTGTGTAAAGTTTCATGGCCATTGGACACCCCTAGCTAGTACTTGCTTCACAAGGTGCCCCACTAGCCAGAAACTTTATGTTGATGATGCACTCACATGGATGATGGGATTTGGCTATAATATATTTTGGTGGAGTCATTTGGTGGTGGAATCAGACACAAAAAATTTCAAGACAAATGGGAGACCCTAGCATGCACTTCCTTCACAATGCCCCTTTCTGCATGCACTCTTTGGGAATTTATTGTGGGAGGTTGGCTAAGAACATTTTTCTGAAATTTGGTGTAGGCCAATGATATGATCATATGATCTTGCACAAAAAGTTTCACCAGCAATGGATAAGGATAAATAGCACCTCCTTCACAAAGTGTCATTCTTCCTACACAGACAAATGAATTTTTCTAGAGGAAATATCCACTTGGGCCATGCAATATTTTTGGAGAATTTGGCAAGATATAACATCAATGTTATGAGGGGATTATTTGGGGATTTATGGAGCAATATAAATAGGGGTTGCTTCACAATCCTCAAATAAAGGGAATATTCCTTTTTATTGAAAAAGGAATATATGGCTTGAATAAAATGGTGGCTTGGATGGGATGGATAATTGGGATGACATTGGAAAGGCTTGGAAACAAGGGCTACTTGAGCATGGAAAGAAAATATGCTCAAGTTCAAATCCAAAGAGTTGCTCAAAATCCAAACCAACGAGAAAAAAATCCAGAAAAACTTCGAAAAGAAAAAGTTGCGAAAACCAGGGTGTAACAAACCTACTCCCCATAGAAAAATCTCGTCCTCAAGATTTGGTTGCTCAGAGAACCATTCAAAACTTACTGTCCTTAGGAAACTTATTGCTTCTCGGATTTCCTTTTTACTGCATACTGTTCCCTCGGTGGCGTCCAATATATTTTGGCTCATGGGGTTTACTTCACCCAATCCATATATCTGACTGAATATTCTTCCTTGATATATCAGATCCTTCCCTGCTAAATTCCATCCTCATGTCTGTTGACTTGTATGATAAAGAGATGTCCTGTCATAGGCTGAATGCTGACGATACCCATACTATTCTCGGGGTACCTCGGGCCTTATCTGCGGCACAGTCTTGAATACTTTGTATTGGCATTTTCGAGAAAAGGCTTTTTTTAATGGATATCTTGTATCTCATAATACTTACCGTCGTGGTGTCCCATTGTGCGGGACCTGGAATGTCTGCACCTGGGGTTGCATCGCTTTGCTTTCGGCCCGTCCACCTTGAGTATGAATTTTGGCCGGGGCACAAACTTTGAACGTTTCCTCATGCTGAGATTCATTTTTCATGCTTCCATATCCTTGGGTGGCGATAGACCATGTTACGCTCCGACGCGGTCCTTATAGTCAAAATGCTGAACTGGGTAGGTGATCTTCAGCGAAGCCAACTGGGGTATCCCGGCAAGACGGACAATTCCGAACTTGAGTAAATGCTTGGGCTGACGGGCTGGGTACGCGGTCCTTTGCCCATAGAGTGAGATTTCTTGTTGTAGGTGTCTATGGTGGTCCATATGGTTGCAACTGATCGAGGAAAATTTGACCCTGAGGTCCATGCAATTCATCCTTTTTCCTTACTCGTCGGGCTCGCAAGAGTTGCATACTTTTGACCGCTGATACGCGAGAGATGACAATTGCTTCTCGCCCTTTGTTGGTTACCCCAAGTGGAAGGTGAGATGCAGCGTAGTAGCAAGTTTCCCTTGGTGAAGATACCAAGGTTGAGAGTGTCGACCAGTAGGACTCCGATAGTGATAAGTAGGTGGTGAAGTGTGTTGGAGATATGCCCTAGAGGCAATCATTTTATGATGTTATCTCCTTATGTATTCATGAGTTATTTATATTGTCCTTGAACATCATCACTGATATGTATCAATAAGTATGTGACTTGTTTGTGAGACTATATATTCTATGATGATTGTTCTAATGGTCCCTAGTTGATAAGGTTATGCGGACACATATCCTTGACTAGTATATGATTCGATTGATGACTATGTTTCACAAGTCATGAGCATGGAGATGCTACCGATAGTATCGACTTAGTCATGGGATCACTGAGTTGGACAGAGACCCACTTTGAGATGCAGCAAGATATTTTCATCTGTTAGTCTTAATACAATGTATATGCCATGTCCTAGACCTGAGGTCCTCGCATGTTCTCGGGATGAAGAATGACTCACTTAGGGAATATCAAACGCTACATGCCGCGAGACATGGTTGGTCAAGATGGGATTTCCCCTCCACTTTGGAGAGATATTCTCTGGGGCCTCTCGAGTGATAAGATTCAGAAAGCATGGCCATGCAATATGGGTTAAGTGTTAACCCGGTTCAGGAATCTGTATCACAGTTTTGAGAAGAGAGGTCAAGTTATCACAAGGGTGACAAGTACTCTCCTTGAGCTTGACAACATATATCGTGAGGCAAAAGGAATGTTGCATATGACACTTTGTAATGGTTCGTCTTATGACTTTACGCATATATAGGAGTCGACACGTTCTGGTAGGAACCGCTACCGACTATCGAACCGGATGTGATTCGGGGCGTGTCCATGTGTACGTGAACCTATAGGGTCGCGCGCTTAAGAGGAAAGGAGCTCATTCGGATGTGATCCAAATGGAATATGGATGGAGGGTCCGGATTGCCTCAAGGGTTGAGGCCATTCCACGGGCGCCTAAATAAGGGCTAGGGTGAACCCCGAAGGGGTACAGGTCAGACCAAAACCCTAGCCGCCACTCCACCTCCAGGTCGAGCCGTCGGACCTAGCAGTCCGCCGCCCGGCGCTCCTCCTTGTACGTGCGCATCCCTTGGAGGCGCTGCACCTGCGGCGCTTGGACGAATAGTTCGCAGGTATCAGTACGAGGGATCGGTTCGAGGGATTCGAGCAGCAGCCGCCGACGCGCATCACCAACTCTCCTTCCGCTGTCGTGACTGCACGTCTAGTGGTAAACCCTAATCATGTAGTTCATGTCCAGTAGCAGTAATCTTGGTTGTGCGCGGTAGAAAATTCTGATTTAGCGCTAGCGTAGAGGACCGCGTGCCCCAACAGTGGTATCAGAGCCTCTGCTGCGTGGTGATGAATTCGTGATAGAATTTCATATGGAGATATGTAGATCGGATCATGTGATGGTAGATCAGATTGGTTTTGCTTGTTTGATGTTCTTGGTTTCATCATCTGTCCCGAGGCGCAAGCTACTTAGGTTGTGCCACAACTTATCCCTAGAGGTCGGTTATTCGCCATTGGGATAGATAGTGTTCGTAAACCCTGTTGTAGCACGCGGATATCACTTTGTGATTGATCCGGGACACGGATCAGGACACGGCGTGGATATGATCCGCGCTGTCCAGAAATCTGTGAGCAGGTTTGGTTCAGAGGCCATATCTTGGTCATATGAACTCCGATTGAGCTCCATGACCTACCAAACGATGCAGAATGAAAAGATATGCAAAACAACGACTAGTGCTAAAGAGGGTTTAGACGGACATATCTTGGTTTTAGTTAATTAGGCGATTTTTCGCAGACCTAATTTGACTAGTGCTAAAAGAGGTTTAGACGGCGGTAGAACGTCTACCTTGGTTTTGCAGGGAATGGTTGTGATTTAGTATAGCCCATTGTGTATGTTGTTGTTCATGACCAGCGTGTCATGGTTTTGACAACCGGCTGGAGCCATATGGTTGTCTCATTATTGTATTAATGACCTGCGTGTCAACATGTGAAGCCATGTAATGTAACTTACTTTCATAGCTATTAGTTTGTAATAGCATAGTATCTTATGTAGCACTTGGCGGTTGACACTATGGTGTGGAGATGGAGATCACCACGAAGACAACCGTACATGGAGATGGAGATCTCCATGGGAGGTTCGCGCACATGGAGATGGAGATCACCATGCGCTATGATAAAGGGGCTATACCATATCACTTGTATAAACTTCCTGTGAAAGTTTATCCCTTTATGCATCCTTCTTTGGCATGGTAGATGTTTTAAGTAGGATGATCCCTCAAAGAATTTCAAGTAAAATTTTCCTCCCCAATTGCTGCACATCACATGTCATGTATGTTTAGTAGTAGGCCTATAAAATTAGGGTGCTGCTAGATCTCCTTGGCGTGATGGGTTAGTGTCGGACACTTACACGCATAGCACTTGGTTAACTTGTCGAGGCTATCAAAACAGTTTTGGGCTTCGGGGCATAGGAGTTGGTGTGTATGTGATGCGCGTCAACAAACATGAGTCGTATGGTTGATGCGATTAGCAAGGAGTTTCTTACCAGTAGATCGAGTCGGCTAGCAGTGATGCAAAAGCTCACTAGTCAATTCGCCCCATCGGATCCTGAATCACTTAGTGTCAACTAGAGGGATGTTGAACTTAGTGGGAGTAATATTATTAAAGTGTTTAATATGAATTGCTCTTCATGAATACATGTCTTAGTATTTTTCATTTTATGTTGTAGATCAATGGCACCACCTGCTCCAGTTACCAATTTTGCGTTGAAATCCATCCTTGAGAAAGATAAACTGAATGGAACAAACTTTACCACCTAGTAGAGAAATCTGAGAATTGTTCTCAAGCATGATAAAAAGGAAAATGTTCTAGAGGAACCGGCTGATAATTCCACCGCTGCTGCTTAGAATGCCTATCAGAAGCTCAAGGATGAGTCTACTGAGATCAGCTGCCTCATGCTGGCTTCTATGGAGCCCGAGCTGCAATAGCAGTTCGAAGACATTAGGGCTTTCGATATGATCGAGAGTCTTAAGGGCATGTTTTAGGTTCAGGCTAGGACCGAAAGGTTCAACGTCTGGCGATCCCTGATGGATTACAAGCTGAAAGAGGGTGATCCACTGAGCCCGCATGTCATCAAAATGATGGGATACATGCAAGCTTTGGATCGTCTTGGGCATCCGTTGACTCCTGAGTCAGCTACAGATACAATTTGGGGTTCTCTTCCGCCAAGCTATAACTCGTTCATTACGAACTTTCATATGCATGGCATGGAAAAGAAGCCCACTGAATTGCATGGGATGCTTAAGATAGCAGAGCAGGACATTAAGAAGGGCACACATCAAGTGTTTATGGTGCAGAACACAGCCAAGTTCAAGAAGTCATGGACCAAGAAGAAGGCTAACTCAAAGGGAAAGGACAAGGATGTGATCCCGACTCCAGCCCCGGCGCCTAAGCCTGGACCTGACGCAGAGACTATTTTCTTCTATTGCCAGGAGAATGGTCACTGGAAGAGGAACTGCAACAAGTGGCTCGCCAGCAAGGACAAGAGCACTGGGAGTACATCTTCTACATGCACAGTTTTTGTATATGTTATAGACATTTATCTTGCGGATATTTCTAATAGTTCTTGGGTATATGATACCGGATCGGTTGTTCACATTTGCAACTCGATGCAGGGACTAAAAAGAAGTAGATATGTCGCAAGAGGGGAAGTTGACATTCGCGTCGGGAATAAAGCAAGAGTTGTTGCATTAGCCGTCGACACCATGCAACTTAATTTACCTTCTGGATTTGTAATGGAGCTTGATAATCGTGATTATGTTCCATCGTTAAGTCGAAACATTATTTCTGCCTCATGTTTAATGATACAAGGTTATGAATTCATTATTAAGGACAATTGTTGTTCTATATATTTGAATAAGATGTTTTATGGCTTGGCGCCCGTTGTGAATGGGTTATTCATTTTGAATCTTGAAGGTGAATCTGTCTATAATATAAATTCCAAGAGGCTTAAACCTAACGATCTGAATACAACTTACTTTTGGCACTGTCATCTTGGTCATATTAGTGAAAAGCGCATGAAGAAGCTCCATGATGATGGACTTTTAAATTCATTTGATTTTGAATCATTCGAGCGATGCGAATCGTGCCTACTCGGCAAGATGACCAAGACTCCTTTTGCAAAGAGTTGCAAGAGGGCATCCGACTTGTTGGAACTCATACATACTAATGTGTGTGGACCAATGAGCACGACTGCTAGAGGTGGTTACCAGTACTTCGTGACTTTCACCGACGACTTGAGCAGATATGGATATATCTACTTGATGAGGCACAAGTCGGAAACCTTTGAAAAGTTCAAGGAGTTTCAGAAGGAAGTAGAGAATCAACTCGGCAAGACGATCAAACTTCTACGATCAGATCATGGAGGTGAATATCTGAGTCAAGAGTTTGATGATCATCTCAAGAGTCATGGAATAGTTCCAAAACTCACTCCTCCTGGAACGCCTCAAATAAATGGTGTATCGGAACGGAGGAATCGCACCTTGTTGGACATGGTTCGATCGATGATGAGTCAGTCAGATCTACCGTTGTCATTTTGGGGTCATGCTCTAGAAACTTCAGCTTTCACACTAAACAGAGTACCATCTAAATCCGTAGATAAGACACCATATGAGATATGGATTGGGAAGTGTCACAGTTTGTCTTTTCTAAAGATTTGGGGTTGTGAAGAGTTTGTCAAGTGACTTCAGTCGGACAAGCTCGCACCCAAATCGGATAAGTGCATATTCGTGGGATATCCAAGGGAAACCTTAGGGTATTACTTCTACAACCGACAAGAGGGAAAAGTGTTTGTCGCTCGACATGGTACCTTCCTTGAGAAGGAGTTTCTCACTAGGAAGGCTAGTGGGAGGACGGTGCAACTCGAAGAGGTTCGAGATAAACCACTCGGGGAAGACACGGCAAGTGATGCCATTATGGCAGAGCCAGTCAGTGAACCCGTGTTTGAAGTAGCACCCGCACCACGAAGTTCAGAAAGGTTGCATAATGCAAGCAATGTATTGTTGTTGGAAAACGATGAGCCTTTGACATATGCGGAAGCGATGGTGGATCCAGATTCCGAGTTATGGCTTGAGACGATGAGATCCGAGTTAAAGTCCATGGATGACAATCAAGTTTGGAACTTGGTTGATCTGCCAAATGGTGCAAGAACCATTGAGTGCAAATGGATCTTTAAGAAGAAAACTGATATGGATGGAAATGTTCAAATCCATAAAGCTCGACTTGTCGCGAAGGGGGTTCGACAAGTTCAAGGAATTGACTACAACGAGACCTTCTCGCTTGTATCAATGCGTAAATCAGTTCGGATTATTCTAGCTATAGCTGCCTATTTCGATTATGAGATATGGCAAATGGATGTCAAAACATCTTTCCTAAATGGAAATCAAGAAGATGACGTGTATATGATACAGCCCAAGGGTTTTGTTGATCCAGAGAATGCTAGTAAGGTATGCAAACTTCAGAAACCCATTTATGGATTGAAGCAAGCATCTCGGAGTTGGAATATTCGTTTTAAAGAGGTTGTCGAATCGTTTGGCTTCATCAAGAACGAAAAGGAACCTTGTGTGTTCAAGAAGTTTAGTGGGAGCTCAATCGTATTTCTAATCTTATATGTGGATGACATATTACTGATTGGGAATGACATTCCAATGCTTGAAGCTGTCAAGGACTCATTGAAAAATAGTTTTGCAATGAAGGACTTGGGAGAAGCAGCTTACATTTTGGGAATCAAGATCTATAGAGATAGATCAAGGAGGCTTATTGGATTAAGCCAGTGTACGTATTTTGACAAGGTGTTGAAAAGGTTCAACATGCATGAGGCTAAGAAAGGGTTCTTGCCTGTGTCACGTGGCATTCATCTAAGCAAGACTCAGGGTCCATCGACTCCTGATGAGCAAATACGCATGGATAAGATTCCGTATGCTTCGGCCATCGGGTCTATCATGTATGCTATGGTATGTACTCGTCCAGATGTTTCCTATGCTCTAAGAGCTACGAGCAGATACCAGGCTAATCCAGGCGAGAGCCACTGGACAGCAGTTAAGAGCATCCTAATGTACCTGAAAAGGACTAAGGATATGTTCCTAGTTTATGGAGGTGAGGATGAGCTCGTTGTAAAGGGTTACACCGATGCCAGTTTCCAAACCGACAAGGATGACTTTCGTTCGCAATCTGGTTATGTGTTCATTCTGAATGGAGGTGCAGTGAGCTGGAAGAGTTCCAAGCAAGGGACGGTAGCTGATTCTGCAACAGAGGCCCAGTACCTTGCAGCTTCTGAAGCTTCAAAGGAAGGTGTTTGTAACGACCCAATTCACACAGAATTGAAGTCTCTGTGCTCAAGTGCTAGTCCCTGGATAGAACTCGCTGGCACGCACAGTATTATAGATGTATATCAAAGTACAAGTGCATCATTATTACAACGTATGATCCAGAGTAAATAAATAACAAGTTGCATAGCTCAATGCTAGCTTATTCAATATAAATATAGCGGAAGCAAAAAAACAAATAACGTGGAGTCCCATCAACAGCCACATGCGAACATGCTGAGTGTAGACTCGCAACCCCTAAACGCACCTTACTGGTCGTCTGAAAAACCTGCAACACCGAAGGTTACAGCCCGACAACGGGTCAGTACATCTGATTTGTACGGCAAGTGACACGGAAAAGTTTATATAAAGGACCTACAACTACATGCAAGGTAAGTCAAAGGAAAGGCTTATGGTTTAGTTTTGCAGAAAGCCAATTTTCTCCTGAACTAAACTAGTCAAAATTTTAAGTTGAACTTACTACTAAAGAACAAACTGGGCACACCAGTTCCAGCATCACACCCTTTATTTAATCTTGCCCACTCAAATTTTTAAGGTGATTCATATGTCAAGATCCTCCAGTAACAGTAATGTCTAGTAGCTCAAGGATGTTCATAACCGGGGACACGGCTAATCATGATTATTTTTTACTCTGCAGAGGTTAGTACACTTTCCCCGCTGGACTCAACCCGAAGATTGAGACGAAGTCTTCCAGAAGAGGTCACCTACACCCAACGGCAAGCCGGTACCACCTATCACATCTACATCTGCTAGATTTGCACGGGAGAGGCTTCCTACATCATACTCAACTAAGCCAGAGCCCATATGGCTAGCGGCTGTACATGTAAGCTCCTAGTCACCAAGTATGTCTGATCTTTTTGAGCCTGGACGGCGCCCACTTACGTTTAGAGGGTAGCACCATGACGTACTGTCAACCACCAAACCAACCATTAGGGGTACAACCTGGTCTCAACCTTAGAAAAGGCACAAGCCCCCAGGAAGCACTCCCTGCCCGTCCAGAGATGATTTCTAGTTATTAAACAGTTGCTACACAAGTTATTAAATAGCTCACATGCACTCCATGAATTTACACAACCCAAACCACGTCTACAAAGCATAGCAATAAATCAACAACACGGCTAGGTTGATCTACGGTAGACAAGTCAAGACATGTGGCTATCCTAACTGGTTTTGCAGCAACAGTAAAATAAACTACCTATCATGCAATAGGGTGATATTTCTTAACATAATGCATATAGAAAATATAGGTATGAGTATGGTCAAAGCATCACTTGCCTTCTTGCTGGTCCTGACGGTCACAATCCTCACAATACGAGGCGGCACACTCCGGACAATCGATACGAGCAAACATAGCACCAATCAACATATATTCATACACCAATATGCACAAACAATAATAAACATTCAAATAACAGTAGAAAAACTTTCCATACAGTAGCTAAACTTAAAGTACTTGTCAAAATAAAAGTAGCGAAAAAAGAAACGGCGCAAACGGGCGCAACGGTAAAAAGTTACGGCTGCCGGAAGTTCAAATTTGGATCATCTTGGGATTCAAATTTTAAAACTTCAAAGTTCTGTACCACTTGGTCTACTGGCTAGGAAATTTCTACACGGTCGCAACGCAACTGGAATCGCCCAATTCCGAGTAACGGTTAAAAAGTATTCGCAAAAACGGTATCGGGGTGACACCGGGGGGTACCGGGGTGCACTATTGTAAAAAGGACGTAAATAAAAAATTTCCAAAAAACGCGATCGGGTCCTCGGGCGGTTTGGATCCAGATCTGGTTTTTTTTTTCAAAACGCATCTAATCCTCTTTTTTTTCTCAGCTTCTCTTCTCCACGCACGGGGAGACCACGGCCGGCTGGCCTGGGCACTCCGGCTCGGGCCGCGGCGGCTCCGGCCGGGGCAGGCGGGGGCGGCCAGAGGCGGGGCGCGACAGAGGGGCGCTGGGCGGCCAGGCGCGCAGCGCGAGGGCGCGGGGCCACAGGGCGTCAGCGGCGGCGCTACAGCACCGCAACGGCGCTCCGGCCGGCCGGCTCGCTCCGGCGAACGGCGGTGGTGCGGCTAGGCGGCGGCGCGGCGGTGCTAGGGCACGGAGACGGCGCTACACGGCGGGATCACCTCGAAACGGCGTCAAATACGAACTCCGGCGAACTAAATTTTTGGCTTTACCAAAATATTAAAATAAAATAAAAACTTTGCAACTTATTTTTAAATATTTTAAAATACTTTTCTGGCATTTTAAAAATAACGAAAACTCTGAAAATTGATTTAAACTTTACCGAAGCATAAATAAATTCCAAAAATATTTTTAGAAAATATTTATAACTCCAAAGTAAATTTAAAAAGTCTCCCAAAAATATTTTAAACTATTTTTCAACAAATTAAAAAATGGGGATAAGTCCTTTTATATCCTCTCCAGCGAACTGCCATGGATTGAAAAATGTTTAAAAATATTTTAAAACTCCAGAAAAATGCGGAAGCAGCATGAGATGCATATGATGATCTATTAACATCCAAATTTAGAAAATTGGGATGTTACAAACCTACCCTCCTTAAGATGAATCTCGTCCTCGAGATTCGGGCTGGCTAGCAAAGAGATGCGGGTGGTCTTGCTTCAGATCTTCTTCACGCTCCCAAGTTGCTTCCTCTTCGGTATGATGATCCCACTGAAACTTGCATTGCCTGATCGTCTTGGTGCGGGTAACTCTTTCGGCAGTCTCCAGAATCTTCACAGGTTTCTCCTCATAAGTCAGGTCACTCTCCAACTGAATCGCCTCAAGTGGCACGGTATCTCTCAAAGGAATATCAGCCATCTCTGCATGACACTTCTTCAGCTCCAAGATCATGAACTCCTGACAAAGCTTCTGGCAACTCCAACTGATAAGCTACCTCTCCTCTGCGCTCCAAGATCTTGTAAGGCCCCACAAAACGTGGCGCTAAGTTGCCCTTGATTCCAATCCTCTTGATTCCTCGAATTGGTGAAACTCTGAGATACGCACGGTCTCCAACCTCATAGGTTAAATCCTTGCGCTTCGCATCTGCATAACTCTTCAACCTGGACTGTTCTATCTTTAGTCTATCACGGATCAAGTTGACTTTCTCCTCGGCATCTCTGATCAGGTCTGGTCCAAACACTGACGTTCTCCTACCTCATCCCACATCAACGGAGTCCTGCACTTCCTGCCATACAGTAACTCGAATGGTGCCATCTGGAGACTAGCCTGGTAACTGTTGTTGTATGAGAACTCAGCATACGGTAAGTTGTCATCCCAACTCGAACCATAATCCAACGCATAAGCCCTCAACATATCCTCCAAGATCTGGTTGACTCTATCGGTCTGCCCATCTGTCTGAGGATGGAACGCAGTACTGAACTCCAACCTAGTGCCCAAGGTCTCATGCAACTGACGCCAAAACTTCGAAGTAAACTGAGTACCTCTATCCGACACAACCTTGCTTGGAACTCCATGCAAACACACGATCATGGACATATAAATCTTGGCTAGCTTGGCACTGTTATACGTTGTCTTCACTGAAATGAAGTGAGCAACCTTGGTCAAACGATCAACAATCACCCAAATAGAATCATATCCTGGCCGAGTCCTGGGTAGACCAGTAATGAAGTCCATACCTATCTGATCCCACTTCCAATCTGGTATAGGCAAAGGCTGCAACAATGCTGCTGGCTTCTGATGCTCAGCCTTGACTCTCTGGCAAACATCACACACAGAAATGAACTGCGCTATCTCTCGCTTCAGGCTAGGCCACCAAAATCTCTCCCTCAAATCCAAATACATCTTGGTATTCCCGGGGTGAATAGAATAAGGTGAATCATGTGCCTCCTGAAGAATCAACTTCCTGATCTCTGCATCCTGCGGTACACAAATGCGCTTCTCAAACTAAATGGCTCCATGCTCATCCTCACGGAAACCCTCTACTTTTCCCTTGGTCATATTCACTTTGATCTCATCAATTTCTGCATCACCCTTCTGGGCTTCTCTGATCCTTTCCAACAGATTTGGCTTTACTTCCAATGTTGCCACATATCCCTTAGGAACTATCTCCAACCTGAGACTCTTGAACTGCTCATATCCTCAACATTAGCAACATTGATATGACTCTTACGACTCAATGCATCAGCAACCACATTCACTTTACCAGGATGATACTGCACATTCAAATCATAATCCTTAATAAGCTCCAGCCATCTACTCTGCCTGAGATTCAAATCCTTCTGAGTAAAGATATACTTCAAACTCTTATGATCAGTAAAAACATCACAATGATTACCAACAAGATATTACCTCCATGTTTTCAATGCATGAACAACTGCAGCTAACTCCAAATCATGTGTAGGATAGTTCTGCTCATGGTTCTTAAGCTGACGTGAAGCATACGCAACAACTCTACCTCCTTGCATCAATACACAACCAAGTCCTCGACGAGATGCATCACAATATACTTGGAAATCCTTATGTATATCAGCCAAACATAAAACAGGTGCAGTTACTAACCGTTTCTTCAACTCCTGAAAGCTGGCTTCACATGCCTCACTCCAAACAAACTTATTCTCTTTCTTCAACAGTTGAGTCATTGGTTTTGCAAGCTTGGAGAAATTTTCAATGAACCTCCTATAATATCATACAAGACCCAAGAAACTGCGAATGTCTCCAACTGACGCGGGTGTCTCCCATTCCGTAACTGTTAAAACCTTGGATGGGTCCACACCTACTCCTTCTCCTGACACAACATGTCCAAGGAATCCGACCTCCTTCAACCAAAACTCACACTTGCTGAACTTGGCATACAACTTGTGCTCCCTGAGCTTCTCCAATACCAAACGCAAATGTGCCTCATGCTCTTGCTCATTCTTGGAATACACCAAGATATCATCAATGAATACCACAACGAATTTACCCAAGAACTCCATAAACACCTTGTTCATCATATTCATGAAGTATGAAGGAGCATTAGTCAATCGAAATGACATAACAGTATACTCATAAAACCCATACCTTGTAGTAAAAGCAGTCTTCGGAATATCCTTCTCCCGAATCTTGACTTGATGATAACCAGAACGAAGATCAATCTTAGAGAATACACAAGCTCCCTCCAACTGGTCAAATAGATCATTAATCACCGTTAAAGGATACTTGTTCTTGATAGTAACATCATTCAGAGAACGGTAGTCAACACACATCCTCTGGGTTCCATCCTTCTTCTCAACAAACAACACTGGAGATCCCCAAGGTGACGAGCTTGGGCGAATGAACCCCTTTTCTTGCAACTCTCTGATCTGTTCCTTCAACTCTGCAAGTTCATTCGAGGGCATCCTATACGGTCTCTTAGCAATAGGCCCAGTGCCTGGTATTAAATCAATAAGGAACTCAATCTCCCTATCCGGTGGCATACCTGGCAACTCCTCTGGAAACACATCCGGATACTCCCTCACAACACGCACATCATCCAGGCTACCCCCCTTAAGAGAATTCACCTGGGTGTGTTGATGTTTATACTTGGACACATATCTGATCTTCTGTCCACTCGGTGTACTGAGAGTGATAGACCGACTTGCACAATCAATAACACCTTGGTATATGGCTAACCAATCCATGCCCAAAATAATATCCAAACCTTGTGACTTCAACACAATCAAATCTGTAGGAAAAACATGCTTCCCTATGGCTAGGCTCAACTGATAGCATCCCAAACTAGCTGACATCTCCTCTCCTGGTGAACTTATGAGCATAGATGACTTAAGAACTACGGTAGGTAACTCATGCTTATCCACAAATACACTCGATATGAAAGAATGCGATGCACCAGAATCAAAAAGAACAAGTGCGGGTACTGAATTGATAAAGAACTTAACAATCACAGCATCAGGCTCATCATAGATCTCCTCCACGTTGACATGGTTCACATGCCCCTTGTTGAAAGGATTGGGCCTGCTGACTCCAGAATTCCCATTGTTGTCCTTGTTCTCTGGGCACATGTTGGAGTAGTGTCCCATCTTCCTGCACTTGAAACACTGAACTCGACTAAGGTCCTTCTGAGCATTCACCACTTGAAGGTTCTGGTTGTAGTTCTCTCCATTTCCATTTCCTTTCCCATTGCCATTGCCATTGCCATTCTTGTTACCATTGTGGTGGTTGTGGACATTATGGTTGTGACCATTCCCACCATTATGATGGTTGTGTCCTCCACTGTGAACATGGCCATTCCCATTGTTGGGGTTATGTCCTCCATTGCCACCATAAGAATTGCGTGGCTTCTGATGCGGTCCAGAGTTATACTTTCCACCATTGTTGTTGTTGTACTTCCTCTTGCGGTTCTCAATGGCTTGCTGCTTGCCTTCCAACACAATAGCTTTGTCTATGAGCGCCTGGAAGTTAGCAAAAGTAGACACTGTCAACTGGACTCCCAACTCATCATTTAGCCCCTCTATGAACTTCTCCTGCCTTGCAGCATCATTCGTGACATCATCTGGAGCATATCGGGCAATCTTGTTGAACACCTCAACATACTCGGCCACTGAACGGCCTCCCTGACGCAAACTGCGAAACTCCTTCTTCAAGCTCATGGCGCCTGCTGAAACATGTGCGGAACGAAAAGCAGACTGGAACTGCGCCCAAGTGATGGTGTCAATGGGGTAAGTCAGCAAGTAGTTGTCCCGCCAAGCAGCGGCAGGACCCTCCAGCAAATGTGAGGCAAACCTCACTCTCTCTGCCTCGGTGCAGCCAACTGTCTCCATATTCCGTCCCACTGAATGAAGCCAGTCATCCGCCACTATGGGCTCAGGAGTGCTAGATAACCTCTGAGGATTCAACCTCAGAAACCTTGCAAGCGTTTCCACAGGTGGTGGTGGTGGCGCATTGTTGTTGTTGCCCATGTTCTGAGTGAGCAACTGGATCAGCTGAGCTTGTCCTTGAAGTAACTGCTGCATGTAAGGTGGCACTCCATTGTTGTTGTTCTCATTCCCCGTGGGATCATGTCTCGGCGGCATCTGATGGGCAAGAATAGGTAAGATTTAGACAGAAAGTAGCTAGGGAAATATACTCCTACCCATATGCTTATGATGATCATGGCAAGCATTATATATACAATACATATATCACCAATCAACTTCACCAATCAATATCACCATAGCATCAAGCATATAACAATCATCAACCAATGCACTCATACATAAAACCATCACATATCACACCATATAGTTTAAAATATCTTTTATAACTGATGTAAAATCCTCATAACAACCACGGTAATATAAGATCCTCAACACAATCACGAATAACATACGAGTATATCAATCAACCTAGTATTGCCACACCGAATAAGTCGACATGGTCAAATACGCTAACACGATAACGGTAGAGCACTAATAGCCGGTGAAGTAATTCTTAATGCTGTCTTTGCTAAACAACATGCGGTATTCGCGCCCGCTAATGCGGTTGCGCCTTTTGGGACTCGGCTCTTCTTCTTCCGCCGAGGTGTCTACTTCTGGCTCCTCTTCTGGTTCTTCAATCCCATTGGCCTTCATCTTCTCCTTCAGCCTTGTCATCTCCCCTTGCATCTCAAACTTCTCCTTCTTCAGCTTGTTGTTGTCCCTCTTGAGCCTGGTGTTCTTCTGTTGCAACTCAGTAATGGTGTAGAGGTCTGACTGAGTGCACTTCTCCAGGCAATGGATGTGCTTCTCTAGGCTTTGGATGATGTAGCTGGTTGTACCTGGCCAAATGGCCCCAGGCACATACCTGAACCTCTTTGGTATTATGTTCCCCGATGGGAGAACCTTGGCCATCTCCGCGTACAACGTACCCTTTAGTCGGGCGGAATACGTCTCCACAATGCGTCCAAGAGCTATGTGAGCGGCCATGCGCACACACCACTCCTTTTCCTGGGCATGCACCTCGAAGGACTCCGTAATCACCCTTTCTTCATTCTCCATGCTTCCAAGGATGAAAGTCTCCACTTGCAAGTAGTCATCAGCTCCCCTTGTCTCCATGATGTCCGGCTGAAAGACTGGCGCGTAGATGTTCAGGAAGTGGCAAATCCCCCTGAGCTCAGGTCCAAACGCCATAGCACGGTATGATATAGTGGTCATCTAAAATCAAAGAGAGGTAAGGCAAGATTAGAACAGGTATAAATACGAGATAGAGGAGGTAAGTAAGTACAACACAGAGTGACATAAAGTAATATTTTGATTCCTATGGCTTTTCTAGTCCATTTTCTAGGGTCACGTCCTACAGTCAACACACTGCTCTGATACCATCTGTAACGACCCAATTCACATAGAATTGAAGTCTCTGTGCTCAAGTGCCAGTCCCTGGATCGAACTCGCTGGCACACACAGTATTATAGATGTATATCAAAGTACTAGTGCATCATTATTACAACGTATGATCCAGAGTAAATAAATAACAAGTTGCATAGCTCAAGGCTAGCTTATTCAATATAAATATAGAGAAAGAAAAAAAACAAATAACGTGGAGTCCCATCAACAGCCAGATGCGAACATGCTGAGTGTAGACTCGCAACCCCTAAACGCACCTTACTGGTCGTCTGAAAACCCTGCAACACCGAAGGTTACAGCCCGACAACAGGTCAGTACATCTGATTTGTACGGCAAGTGACACGGAAAAGTTTATATAAAGGACCTACAACTACATGCAAGGTAAGTCAAAGGAAAGGCTTATGGTTTAGTTTTGCAGAAAGCCAATTTTCTCCTGAACTAAACTAGTCAAAATTTTAAGTTGAACTTACTACTAAAGAACAAACTGGGCACACCAGTTCCGGCACCACACCTTTATTTAATCTTGCCCACTCAAATTTTTAAGGTGATTCATATGTCAAGATCCTCCAGTAACAGTAATGTCTAGTAGCTCAAGGATGTTCATAACCGGGGACACGGCTAATCATGATTATTTTTTACTCTGCAGAGGTTAGTACACTTTCCCCGCTGGACTCAACCCGAAGATTGAGACGAAGTCTTCCAGAAGAGGTCACCTACACCCAACGGCAAGCCGGTACCACCTATCACATCTACATCTGCTAGATTTGCACGGGAGAGGCTTCCTACATCATACTCAACTAAGCCAGAGCCCATATGGCCAGCGGCTGTACATGTAAGCTCCTAGTCACCAAGTATGTCTGATCTTTTTGAGCCTGGACGACGCCCACTTACGTTCAGAGGGTAGCACCATGACGTAGTGTCAACCACCAAACCAACCATTAGGGGTACAACCTGGTCTCAACCTTAGATAAGGCACAAGCCCCCAGGAAGCACTCCCTGCCCGTCCAGAGATGATTTCTAGTTATTAAACAGTTGCTACACAAGTTATTAAATAGCTCACATGCACTCCATGAATTTACACAACCCAAACCACGTCTACAAAGCATAGCAATAAAGCAACAACACGGCTAGGTTGATCTACGGTAGACAAGTCAAGACATGTGGCTATCCTAACTGGTTTTGCAGCAACAGTAAAATAAACTACCTACCATGCAATAGGGTGATATTTCTTAACATAATACATATAGAAAATATTGGTATGAGTATGGTCAAAGCATCACTGCCTTCTTTCTGGTCCTGACGGTCACAATCCTCACAATACGAGGCGGCACACTCCGGACAATCTATACGAGAAAACATAGCACCAATCAACATATATTCATACACCAATATGCTCAAACAATAATAAACATTCAAATAACAGTATAAAAATTTACCTAACAGTAGCTAAACTTAAAGTACTTGTCAAAATAAAACTAACGCAAAAAGAAACGGCGCAAACGGGCGCACCGGTAAAAAGTTACGGCTGCCGGAAGTTCAAATTTGGATCAGCTTGGGATTCAAATTTGAAAACTTCAAACTTCTGTACCACTTGGTCTACTGGCTAGGAAATTTCTACGCGGTCGCAACGCAACTGGAATCGCCCAATTACGAGTTATGGTTAAAAAGTAATCGCAAAAATGGTATCGGGGTGACACCGGGGGGTACCGGGGTGCTCTACTGTAAAAAGGACCCGGACGTAAATAAATTTTTTCCGAAAAACACGATCGGGTCCACGGGCGGTTTGGATCCAGATCTGGATTTTTTTTTCAAAACGCATCTAATCCTTTTTTTTTCTCAGCTTCTCTTCTCCACGCACGGGGAGACCACGGCCGGCTGGCCTGGGCACTCCGGCTCGGGCCGGCAGCGGCTCCGGCTGGGGCTGGCGGGGGCGGCCAGAGGCGGCGGCGGCGGGGCGCGGCAGAGGGGCGCGGGGCGGCCAGGCGCGCGGCGCGAGGGAGTGGGGCCACAGGGCGGCGGCGGCGGCGCTACAACGCGGCGACGGCGCTCCGGCGAGCGGCGGCTAGGCGGCGGCGCGGCGGTGCTAGGGCACGGAGACGGCGCTACACGGCGGGCTCACCTTGAAACGGCGTCAAAAACGAACTCCGGCGAACTTTCGCGGTGGTCCGGCGAACTTCCGGCGAGTTTTCCGGCGATGACGTCGTCGATGATGTCGGCGGCGGCGGGTCCCGCGGATTAGTTTAGGGCTAACCTAAAAACGCTAAGCGAAAATAATTTAGCCCTAATCGGGGTCTATTTATAGCCATCCCCTAATCCTTTTTAAAAAAAAATCAGAGATAAATACAAAATCGGTCTGCGGAAAAAAAATAGAATAGGCCCATTAGGCCCAAAATAATATTAGAAAAATCACGGAAATTTATTTTAAAATTCCGTCTTCGCCAATATTTTTTAAAAAATAAAACTAAAATTTTGGCTTTACCAAAATATTAAAATAAAATAAAAACATCGCAACTTATTTTTAAATATTTTAAAATACTTTTCTGGCATTTAAAAAATACCGAAAACTCCGAAAATTAATTTAAACTTTACCGAAGCATAAATAAATTTCAAAAATATTTTTAGAAAATATTTATAACTCCAAAGTAAATTTAAAAAGTCTCCCAAAAATATTTTAAACTATTTTTCAACAAATTAAAAAATGGGGATAAGTCCTTTTATATTCTCTCCAGCGAACTGCCATGGATTGAAAAATGTTTAAAATATTTTAAAACTCAAGAAAAATGCGGAAGCAGCATGAGATGCATATGATGATCTATTAACATCCAAATTTAGAAAATTGGGATGTTACAGTGTTTGGATAAGGGATTTCATTACCCTACTTAGTGTGGTTCCAGACTCGGCAAACCCGTTGGACCTCTATTGTGATAATAGTGGTGCCATCGCACAGGCCAGGGAGCCAAGGCATCACCAGAAATCCAAGAACATAGAAAGGCGTTATCATCTCATACGACAATTTGGATGCGAACGTTGCTGATCCTTTGACGAAGCCTCTCCTGGGCCTTAGATGCCTAACTGGTTGACTCTAGTGCAAGTGGGAGACTATTGGAGATATGCCCTAGAGGCAATCATGTTATGATGTTATCTCCTTATGTATTCATGAGTTATTTGTATTGTCCTTGAACATCATCACTGATATGTATCAATAAGTATGTGACTTGTTTGTGAGACTATATATTCTATGATGATTGTTCTAATGGTCCCTATTTGATAAGGTTACGCGGACACATATCCTTGACTAGTATATGATTCGATTGATGACTATGTTTCACAAGTCATGAGCATGGAGATGCTACCGATAGTATGGACTTAGTGATGGGATCACAGAGTTGGACAGAGACCCACTTTGAGACGCAGCGAGATATTGTCATCGGTTAGTCACAATACAATGTATATGCCATGTCCTAGACCTGAGGTCCTCGCATGTTCTCGGGATGAGGAATGACTCACTTAGGGACTATCAAACGCTACACCGTAACTGGGTAGTTATAAAGGTAGCTTACGGGTGAGTCGTGATACATGCCACGAGACATGGTTGATCAAGATGGGATTTGCCCCTCCACTTTGGAGAGATATTCTCCGGGCCCTCTCGAGTGATAAGATTCAGAAAGCATGGCCATGCGATATGGGTTAAGTGTTAACCCGGTTCAGGAATCTGTATCACGGTTTCGAGAAGAGAGGTCAAGCTATCACAAGGGTGACAAGTACTCGCCTTGAGCTTGACAACATATATCGTGAGGCAAAAGGAATGTTGCATATGAATTTTGTAATGGTTCGTCTTATGACTTTACGCATATAATGGAGTCGGCACGTTCTGCTAGGAACCGCTACCAACTATCGAACCGGATGTGATTCGGGACGTGTCCATGTGTACGTGAACCTATAGGGTCGCGCGCTTAAGAGGAAAGGAGCACATTCGGATGTGATCTGAATGGAATATGGATGGAGGGTCCGGATTGCCTCAAGGGCTGAGGCCATTCCACGGGCGCCTATATAAGGGCTAGGGTGAACCCCGAAGGGGTACAGGTCAGACCAAAACCCTAGCCGCCACTCCACCTCCAGGACGAGCCGTCGGACCTAGCAGTCCGCCGCCCGGCGCTCCTCCTTGTATGCGCGCATCCCTTGGAGGCGTTGCACCTGCGGCGCTTGGACGAACTGTTCGCAGGGATCGGTACGAGGGATCGGTTCGAGGGATTCGAGCAGCAGCCGCCGACGCGCATCACCAACTCTCCTTCTGCTGCCGTGACTGCACGTCTAGTGGTAAACCCTAATCATGTAGTTCATATCCAGTAGCAGTGATCTTGGTTGTGCGCGGTAGAAAATTTTGATTTAGCACTAGCGTAGCGGAACGCTTGACCCAACAATGTGAACAATGGTGCCGTTCACAACTCTGGGTTGCTTACTTCACATGGACCTGCACACAGACACAAATAACTTTGATCCCAACGAAGTTCAGAGAGGTTGTCAATCTCTCTGTTCTTGTTGTTTACAAAGGATCAAACGCAAGGGATAATGATAATGATAGCAACTGAAAGTAAAATCAAGAAAGTAAATGAGCGTGTAAATAGTGATGAGAATATGGACCGGGGTCCCGTGATGTTCACTAGTGAAGTCTCTCTCCCAAAAGACGATAAAACTGCTATGCGAGGTAAAAAAAATTACAGATGGGCAATTGACATGATTATAAATGCACCGCAATGCTAACTATGCTACAAAGAAAGGAAGAGGCTCAAAAGCATGGGAAGTACGCCAAAATAAGTAGACCGAAATCCAACTGCATCTACTACTAATCATCCACCTTGAGATATCTATCCAGAACATCTCGCTGGTATTAAGTTGCGAGCCCCACCTAAAGTGTAAACCCAAAGCAACAGACAACTGCATTAAAAAGCACTTTGCGTAAAGTAAACAATCCTTGCAACCGCAGTTACAAGCTAAGTTGTTTTCCCCCTTGTGGAAACAACACATCCCCTAGACTCATGTTTCTGTCACTCAAGCGTGTCATCAGGGGGCATGAACCCACAATCGAGCATAACGTTCCCTCTTGGAGTTACTACCTACTACTTGGCCAAAGCAATAAACAACAATGGAGAACATGCAAGAATTACTTAGGAACAAAAATATAAAAGATAAGAACCAAATATATTACTCTATCACAATCTGAGCATAATCTCATAATCCATCAGATCCCATCAAACTCAGCATAGCAACAGTAGAAAGATTACATATGTGCCTCGATCATGTAGGGCATCTCACGAGTTCTAAACCATGAAGAACAAAGAGGGGAGGAGAACATCACATAGCTACTGATCACAGACCCATGGTCCAAAGGAAACTACTCACGGCACATCCGGGAAGCGTCCATGGTGGAGGGGAAGCTCCCGGAGGTTGATCCTCGCTCCGGCAGGGTGCCGGGAAGAAGTCTGCTGGCGCTCCCGATCTTGGAAGCGCGGCGGCGACGGAACAGAGGCGAGATCACGAGAAAGGTAATGTCTTCGGGGGTTTCACGTCACGGGGAATAAATAGGCAAAGGGGGGCAGCCAGGGGGTCCACCAGGTGTCCAAGCGGCCACCCTGTTGGGGTGCGCAGCGGAAAACACAATTTTTCCTAACTAGCATTTCCCATTACCCAATATCTAGCTATCCGTATTACTGTAACGGAAAGGAGTGCGGAATGACATACCTCGGGGTGTAGTCTGTTGCGCGGGAAACGTTCCCGCAAACGTGGTTGATGTAGCCGAACGAAGTTCACAGACCCCTAGCTGTGTTGAGCACCCGGATGGGTGTAGTGCCACACGTGTAGCACCTCGTAGTACTCGCACACGTATGAGACTCGATGACGACCTCCGTTCTCCGATCCTGCAAAGGTGGCGGAAGCAGACCTCCGGACGGAGCTTCGGCAGCACGACGGCCTCCGATTCTAGCAAAGATGCCTCAATTCGACTACAAGCTCACACTAGGGAGCCCACTGTGGAAGAGACGAGGAAGGGGAGAAGACCGGAGAAAACCGATCTCAATTCGGAGTAATATTTATTTTCTCACGAATTTCTGTGTTAAATATGTGCACCCTGCCCATCTATATATAGGCAGAGGGGAGGGAGTCAACCCCTCTCCCATAGCAAGGTGGGACTAAAGTCCCTTGCTAGGGAGAGGTGGCCGGCCAAGGGGGGGAGGGTTGCGCCACCCTCATGGGCCTTAGGGCCCATGGCGCCTCCCCCCTCTCTCCTTTTTTCTTTTTTCCTTTTTATTTCCCGTAATGGGCCTTTTTCTCCACTAAGGCCCATTGCACATATTAATTAGAAATAAAATGTTTTTAATTATTAATTCAATTAACTAATAATTAAAACATATTATTCCATCTCCCGGTGCACTCCGAAACTTCTTCGGTTCAACACGGAACTTCTCCGATGATGTTTCCTTTATTCTCTGGTTACTCCGATAGTTCCGAAAAAGGTCTCTGATTTCATCGAGCCCTTCAGTGTGTTACCCTACGGTCCGAGAACACTCCAGTCATGACCGAGATGAGGCTACGTTCAATGATCATCAGCGGGACCTGTATTCCCATAATGACCCCTGTGCATTCCGGATATCAACAACGATTGGACCTTACGTGGTATAACATTCCCTTTGTCAGCGATACTGGATTGTTCCGAGATTCGATCAATGACATCCTATGTCTGGTTCAACCTCGTTCTGAACAAATCGTTATTCACTCGTTCCCGTGATATTCATCCCCGTGACCTAGTCACACGGTGCAACTTTATGGATGGAATCTCACCGAGTGGGCCCCGAGTATCTATCAATTACATGGATTGGCAAATCCGCTCTTGTAACAATACTCTTCAACATATCTCCACGGAATACCCAAGATACAACCGTTATGACCCGCACATTTCAGTCAGGTGGTGGGATGTAAGTCAAAGCATTCGAGTAGATAGCAATTATGCACGTACTCACGGTCAAAGGAACGTTCTACTACGTTCTGTAATTACAACACTGAACCTTCATAAGATTGATCATGATGTAATGCTTTCTTTGGGTAATGTTCATCACGTCACTCATCCAGTGAGGTGACCTCATAGTCAAGAGACTTAATTGTCCATGATCGCGAAACCACGACCATCATGTTGATCATGAACTAGTTATTGATATAGAGGCTAACTAGGAACTCTGGGGTTTTCTATACCACACCTGTATCATTGTTTCACTGATACAGTTCTAGCACGGTATGAAACTGGTTATGAACTTGCTTAGATATATTGGAATAATCATATATTATTTGCCTCTAGAGCATATATCCAATAGTCTCCCACTTGCACTAGAGTGCTAATAATATAGCCGCATTTTCCCGATCATAACCATCTTATCACATAAGTGTTCATTGATCATGCTTGCTCATGGAAGAGGGTTCATCAACGAACTGCACCAATTCAGATTCGTATGTTTCCTTTTCAACTGGCATAGGTCAACTAGTTTGACATGCCACTCATTATCATATAATGGTTGGATATAAGTTTCGCGGGAGAGTGAGACTATTATTTCAGAGTATCCTTCAGTGATTGATACGTCCCAAACGTATCTATAATTTCTGCTTGCTCCATGCATGTTTTGTGTGACTTTGCCATGTTTTGCTTGAACTTTCATACAATTTTGAACCTATTTGGACTAACCTATTAACTCAGTGCACCCAGTTGCCAGTTTTTGTTTTCTGCTGTTTTTGTATTTCAGGTTTTCCGTCCATTAAAAGGGCTCCAAAAATTCCCAGAAAAATATATAAAAAATTAGCGCAACAGAAGCTTCCGGAATCACCAAGAGAGGGAAGGGGGGCCACCATCAGGCAGCCAGGAGGGCAGGTGGCTCGGCCCCACCCTGGGCCGCGCCAGGGACCCTCCTAACTGCCTCGTGGGTCGCCTCGATGCCCCCCTTCGCCTATATTTACCCCTCGGGGTGGAAACCCCTAATACGGACTCCTCTTTCGCGATCTCGCCTCTGTTCCGCCGCCGCCGCCGTTTCTAGATCGGGGCTGCCTGGAGAAGCTGCTCCGGCACCCTGCCGGGAGAAGCTACCCCCTCCGGGAGACCCTCCATAGCCATGGACGCCTCCCGTATGTACCGTGAGTAGTTTCCCATGGACCATGGGTCCGTGACTAGTACCTATGTGATCTATCTCTCCCCCTTTTGTGCTTCCAGTTTCGAGTCCTCATGAGCTGCCTCACATGATCGAGGCATCTATGTATATTCTGCTGTTGCTATGCTGAGTTTGTTGGGATCTGATGGATTATGACACTATGTTCAGATTGTGATGAGTAATATATTTGGTTCTTCTCTTTTATATTTTGTTCTTGAGTAAATTCTTGAATGTTCTCCGTTGCGATATTTTCTTTGGCCAAGTATTTTATTTGCAACTCCAAGAGAGAGCGTTATGCTCAATTGTGGGTTTAGCCCCTTGATCTCTAGCTTGAGTGACAGAAACATGAGACTAGGGGATGTGTTGTTGCCACCAGGGATAAAACAACGGTGCTTGTACCTGCGGGTGTAAGGATTGTTTACTTTACGCATAGTTCTTTTAATGCAGTTGTCTGTTGCTTTGAGTTTACACTTTGGGTGGGATTCACAACTTAATACCAGCGAGATGTTCTGGATAGATATCTCAAGGTGGATGATTCGTAGTAGATGCAGATGGATTTCGGTCTACTTACCTTGGCGTACTGCCCATTGCTTTTGAGCCCTTCCTTTCTTTGGAGCATAGTTAGCATTGCGGTGCCTTCATAATCCTGTCAATTGCCCAACTGTGAATTGTTTACCTTGCTAGCACTTTTATCGTCTTTTGGGAGAGAGACATCACTAGTGAAAATCACGGGACCCTGGTCCATCTTCACATTATTGTTCACACCCTCAATTTACTTTCAACTTTTACTTTCCTTTGCACCTTTTATCTCTTGCATTGATCCTTTGTAAACGACAAGGCCGGAGGAATTGACAACTCCTCTGTACTCGTTGGGAGCAAAGTTATTTGTTGCTGTGTGCAGGTCCACGACAACACCCTAGTCAGGAAGAAATTTGTGGCGACGTTGCCACCTACTTGTATCTCCTGAGTCCTACTGGTTCGATAACCTCGGTATCTTCACCGAGGGAAACTTTCTACTGGACTGCATCTCAAACCTTCCACTTGGGGTAACCAACGAGGGTCGAGAAGCCATCAAGAAAATTTCTGGCGCCGTTGCCAGGGACTCAAGTCTACAAGATAGGGGAGTTGTACACTATCTTTTATCTTTGCTTTTTAGTCTTGTAGTTTACCTTTCAGTTTTTTTCTTTTGTGTCCTTTATCAAAAATACAAAAAATATATTATGTCTAGTTCTTACTTGCCAATCAATGTCCGACTTCTTTGAAACTAGATCTTATTGGCATGGAGGATTCACCGAGGATCAACAAAAGTGGTACAAGGAACACCGCTTGTCTCAAAAGGGGATACACCTATAGAAACAAATACATCAGTTGTATGAGTATGCTAGAAACTTGTGCTCAATATATAATATATCTTTCTGCAGGGATGAATCTTGTTGCTTTATGAGGCATAAACACCTTGCTTTCCAATGTGAGTACAATGATGATGAAACCTTAGATTCTTATGCTAAGAGAAACTATGATTTTTATGATGCAGAGGAAATAGAAGAATTTTTTGCTTATAAGGGTGCCTATGAAATTACTTCTCTTCTTTAAAATATTGATGATGCCCCTTACAAATCTGAGAGTCTTGCTATACTTAACTATTGTTTGGAAAATTACGATGCAAATTACTATATTACTGATCATCTTGAGAGAATCTCTCCTCCAAAGGAAGAGACTAATGTTTTTCAGGACTCTATGGAAGAAGAAATTACTGAACCTGAAAGCTCCTTGGATGAAAAAGAGGAGGAGAGTGACGAACAAGAGGAGGAAGAATGGAGCCATCCATGTCTACCTTCTAATGAGAGTAACTCTTTGACTCTTACCTTATATAAGTGTTATGATCCTATGGATTCTTTTGAAATATCCCTTTTTGATTAAGTTGATGCCTTCTATGCTTATGGCCGTGATGCCACTATGGATGATGCTTACGGAGATGAACTTGCTATAGTTCCTCATGTTAAGCATGAAATTTTTGCTATTGCACCCACACTTGATTGTCCTATTATCTTTTTGAAATCTCCAACTCGTATTCTGGAGAACTTTGCTCTTATCAAGGCTCAATGTGATGGGTTGCATTTATCTTATAATCCTAAAGACCGTGTTGAAAACTATACACGAGTGATTGCAGTTCATGAACAATATGATTTATGTGATAGATATATTCTTGATGTTGTTCATGATATTACTGAAAATTACTTTGAGAGAGGAAAGTTTGGTTATAGAAACTTCCATGTTACAAAAACACCTCTCTCTAAGTTGAAACTTTTGAAGTTGTTCTTGTTCCACCTTCCTATGCATGTCACTTTGTGCCTCTTTGATTTATTTTCTTACAAGATACGTATGCACAGGAAGTGGGTTAGGCTTAAATGTGTCTCATATTTGCTTCTTGATGCTCTCTTTTGCTCCAAATTATTATTCTTATGTGAGCATCTTCTTTTGCATTAAGCCTAGCTAATGGATCTAAAGAAGCGCTTTCGGGAGGCAGCCCGCAACGAATTTAGGTTTTTCTTTTTGATTTTGTTCTGTTTTTAGTGGTCTTGATGATTTTTAATACTGTAGCAACATCATTGTATCTTTACTTTTCAAGCTTTGTGCCAAGTTTAGCCTCATACGGCAAGGGAAGTAAAAGTTGTGACATGCTGTCCAGAAAACAGATTCTGTCCTCATGACTAGAAAAATTAGAGAAAAATCCCAGTTCATCTTTTTGAACTGAATTTTTTACACAGCGTGCTATATACGATTACGAAACTTCCGTATGTTCTGAGTTTTTTGATTTGAGTTGCATAAGTATCCCTAAAAAATTCTTTACTACCTGCGGTTCTGTTTTTCTCAGCTTCTGCCCCGGTTTTTCTTTTCGCAGTTTTGCATTCCTTAAGCTTGCTTTTTCTTTGCAAATTTTTTTTGGGAAGGCAAGAGAAACAGTAGAGCTTCCTGGAAATATTTATTTGCAGTAGAGGAAAATTATTTTATTAGGGTACTAACCTCTCTAATCAGCCTACAATGAGTTATGTATGAAGGGAGTTTTCAAGTGCGCGATGGAGGATGATGAAAGAAGATTCAGGAGGGTCAAACGCTCAAGCTTGGGGATGCCCATGTGCACCCCCAATAAATATTCAAGGAGACTCAAGCGTCTAATCTTGGGGATGCCCCCGTGCATCCCCTTCTTCATCAACAATTATCAGTTCGTCTCTCGTTGCACTATATTTTTATCACTTCATGCGTTATGTGCTTTGCTTGGAGCGTCTCGCTCTTTACTTTTCTAGGTTTGTTTTGCTTTCTTTGCTGTAGTAACAAGTTAGACCCCAACTTACTCTTTTGTGTGGGAGAGATTCACGCTCCGCTTGAACTAGAACTCCTCATAGGATTTGCATGCTTATTCTTTTAGCTGTGAGCTGTTCTTTTTCTTTTCTTAGTTGTTGTTCTGTTTAGTTGTAGTGCTTTAGTTTTTTCTAGAGATTTTATTTTTGTCTTTGGTTGAACTTTCTATAGGTTGCATGTTTTATCTTGTTAGAGAGTTTTCCTGTTGCACTGAGTTTTGTGTCTTGACTGAAAGTAGGTAGTTAAAGTTGTTGTTCTCTTTGTAGTAGTAACTTGCAATAGTTTTTAGGTATTGACTAGAGTAATGTTTGAACTTATGGTGTCAAGAGCTCTTGCCTATTAGTGATAGATGTCGTATTTTGGGAAATCCGTGTGTTTTTCGAAAACCAAAAACCCCTGTTGAGAACTCTAGCTACTAGATGGATCACTAACCTCTGGAGGGTTCGAATATTTGAGTACACTCACGTACCATGAGTCGAGGATGCACAAGGATAACCAAACCCCCATACAATCCTCCTCGGGATACCTGTCTCTTTGTGAACCTCCTGATTAGATTGAGAGTTACCGATAATAAGTGCATGAGTTCTTTGGACTAATGTGAGTATTCGAAAGTTGACACTTCCACCCACCTATACTTTTTCTAGCCTCTTCGGTACCGTGCATTTCCCTTTCTCACCTCGAGAGTTGGCGCATACTTCGCCGGTGCATCCAAACCCTTGGCACGATACGCTCTGTCATCATAAGCCTCCTTATATCTTTCCTCAAAACAGCCACCATACCTTCCTACAAGGCATTTCCATAGCCTTTCCGAGATAAATTGCCATGCAACATCCACCTTCTCATGACTTGATCTTCATGCCATACATGGTACTTGCTTGATCGATGATCCGCATGCTAGTTGGGCCTTGCCCTAATCATTGCTACATGACGCGCTAGTATCATTGCATATCCTGCTATCCTGGAAGAAGCATACATTTGCATCATGACAGTTACATTTTATTTATGTGAGTACTTTTGTCAAGTGTGAAAGATCTCCTATGTTCTTGTAAAATATAGAGTATTGCCCCTAAAGTGAGGAAAAGATCCCAAAGAGGACAAAATCAAAAGATCCCAAAGAGGACAAACGAGAGTTAAATAGAAAGAGCCATTGAGGCCACCAAAAAAATAAAAAAAGAGAAAAAGAGAAAAATAAAAAGAGAGAAGGGGGCATACTACTATTCCTTTTGAGAGATCCACACTAGTACTTCATCTCCTATCCCTTGTACTCCATAGAGATCATCATCATGCATATAGCTATGTGGGGACCCTTCACACTATAGAACTTGGCTTGTATATTCCAAGATGAGCCTCCTCAAACGAGCTCTAGGTCTTCTTGAGCAAGAAAGTTAGATGCACCCCCACTAGTTCCCTTGGAGAGCTTTTAGCTCACATGTGCATCCGTTGTGTGGCAATCCCTACTCCTCACATAATATCTATCATATGGCCTTCTCTCGCCTATGATTGTCCTCATTGATGTGAGCTTTTCACACTTTTTTTGTCTTCCTCCTCCACCTTCTTTCTGTTTCTCCTTTTAGGTGTCAACTTTCTTGCTCACGCTCATCCATTGCACGAGTGCTCAAAATATCGAAAGGGAGTGGATCAGTTTGACTTGTACCTGGCTAGTAGTCTGGGGACGAGTCCAGATAAGAATCCAAAGGAGACCAAGTGTGAAACTTTAGTAGATAGTTGTTCTCAACAACCTTATTTTTTCTCTCGTATTTCCCTATCCCTTGCTTGCACGCAAACACCATCTCGAGACATTCGAGTCACGGACAGCGAGAGCTCTTGCACCTTTTTTCTTTTGTTGCTTGTGTCAATGCTAATATAGACTCTTGCTTGTTAAGACTTGAATTGAATTGCATGCTTTGATTGCTTTACTTAAAAGTCCTTTTATGGTTGTGTGGCATGTCACCACAGAAATTATGCTTGATATCATTTACCTACTCGAGGATGAGCAGGAATTAAGCTTGGGGATGTTGATACGTCCCAAACGTATCTATAATTTCTGCTTTCTCCATGCATGTTTTGTGTGACTTTGCCATGTTTTGCTTGAACTTTCATACACTTTTGAACCTATTTGGACTAACCTATTAACTCAGTGCACCCAGTTGCCAGTTTCTGTTTTCTGCTGTTTTTGTATTTCAGGTTTTCCGGCCATTAAAAGTGCTCCAAAAATTCCCGGAAAAATATATAAAAAATCAGCGCAACAGAAGCTTCCGGAATCACCAAGAGAGGGAAGGGGGGCCACCACCAGGCAGCCAGGAGGGAAGGTGGCGCGGCCCCACCCTGGGTCGCGCCAGGGACCCTCCTAACTGCCTCGTGGGTCCCCTCGATGCCCCCCTTCGCCTATATTTACCCATCGGGGTGGAAACCCCTAATACGGACTCCTCTTTCGCGATCTCGCCTCTGTTCCGCCGCCGCCGCCGTTTCTAGATCGGGGCTGCCTGGAGAAGCTGCTCCGGCACCCTGCCGGGAGAAGCTACCCCCTCCGGGAGACCCTCCATAGCCATGGACGCCTCTCGTATGTACCGTGAGTAGTTTCCCTTGGACCATGGGTCCGTGACCAGTAGCTATGTGATCTATCTCTCCCCCTTTTGTGCTTCCACTTTCGAGTCCTTGTGAGCTGCCTCACATGATCGAGGCATCTATGTAATTTCTGCTGTTGCTATGCTGAGTTTGTTGGGATCTGATGGATTATGAGACTATGTTCAGATTGTGATGAGTAATATATTTGGTTCTTCTCTTTTATATTTTGTTCTTGACTAAATTATTGCATGTTCTCCGTTGCGGTATTTGCTTTGGCCAAGTATTTTCTTTGCAACTCCAAGAGAGAGCGTTATGCTCGATTGTGGGTTCAACCCCTTGATGTCTAGCTTGAGTGACAGAAACATGAGACTAGGGGATGTGTTGTTGCCACCAGGGATAAAACAACGGTGCTTGTACCTGCGGGTGCAAGGATTGTTTACTTTACGCATAGTTCTTTTAATGCAGTTGTCTGTTGCTTTGAGTTTACACTTTGGGTGGGATTCGCAACTTAATACCAGCGAGATGTTCTGGATAGATATCTCAAGGTGGATGATTCGTAGTAGATGCAGATGGATTTCGGTCTACTTACCTTGGCGTACTTCCCATTTCTTTTGAGCCCTTCCTTTATTTGCAGCTTAGTTAGCATTGTGGTGCCTTCATAATCCTGTCAATTGCCCAACTGTGATTTGTTTACCTCGCTAGCACTTTTATCGTCTTTTGGGAGAGAGACATCACTAGTGAAAATCACGGGACCCTGGTCCATCTTCACATTATTGTTCACACCCTCAATTTCCTTTCAGCTTTTACTTTCCTTTGCACCTTTTATCTCTTGCGTTGATCCTTTGTAAACGGCAAGGCCGGAGGAATTGACAACTGCTCTGTACTCGTTGGGAGCAAAGTTATTTGTTGTTGTGTGCAGGTCCACGACAACACCCTAGTCAGGAAGCAATTTCTGGCGACGTTGCCACCTACTTGTATCTCCTGAGTCCTACTGGTTCGATAACCTTGGTATGTTCACCGAGGGAAACATGCTGCTGCACTGCATCTCAAACCTTCCACTTGGGGTAACCAACGAGGGGAGAGAAGCCATCAGTGATCCTTTGGTTCAGTCTTCAGAAGACTTATCCAGCGTCACATATATTGGGAAATACACTCAGCCAGAAGTCTAAACTTCTTACGCCAAACTTTTATCCATACGTCTACTTTCTTAAGTAGTATTATGTTTGTAGTACTACGAATCTCGCTCACATTTCTTTCATGTCTTTGGTGATGTCTCTAATTCCATATAGGCCCATAATATGGCTTGCAATTGTAATCTTGCATTACATTCAAGTCTATTATCTTTCTATACTTTGGAGCATAGTCCTCAGTATTCCTCATATACTGAATTCATGGACTTTATTCAGATTCTGTGTTTTACTCCTAAAGCACATCGGAATATGTTATTCTTCCAAGAACTTTTGAGTCATTCTGTTGTTGGATTCACAATGCATGTTATATGGTACAATCTTATGTCAAAGTACATATGAGATCACATGTCCTAGTACATGGTGCATCTTTATTCTTCCATCAAGACATTGCTTGTGATATTTGGATTTCATCCGTTATATAATTTCTAGCTACAAGAACCTGTTTCTTGTCTAGAAGATTATTCCAACTTTTCTTTGTTTCATCATACGTATCTATAACTATAGACTTCAACGTGTGATGTGTTTAGTACTTAATATACAGGAAGATTCTTGTAATCTTGCGTTATATCTACCTTATGTTATATATATAAATATATATCATAATGCATATACGTGCATATGAGACGATTCTCCATATACATATATCATTTGCATGTCCATATATACATACACGTGATCATTCTCCACATATGTCATAACATGCATGTCTGAGATAATGATCATGATCCCACTCAAATATATCCATCATATACTCATATATTTGTGGTTCAACTTTCATCAAGTCATTGTATTGTTACTATGTCTTACATAATGAAAATGCTCCCAAAGCTCCCACTCAGAAAATGCCCACTACATTCTAAGTTTCCGGAATTCTTCAAAGCTCCCACTCAGTTTCATGAAACTTGTAACATCCCAATTTTTGGTAAAATTTGGATGTTAATAGAATCATTTGTGCATACCATTTTTTTCCATTTGCATATTGGATCTTTTGGATTTTCTTTCCAATTTATTTTAACCTAATAAAAAAAATCAAGAGAGAAGATAACATAACTTCTTCAACATAAAAAGGGTTAATAAAATATTGGAGCATTTATTTTATTTTAATAAAGCATTTCGGGAATTTAATAAATCCTAAAATTCTTTTTGGAATTTATTAAATTTTCCAAAATGACTTTATAAATAAATTTTCGCGTTTTATAAAATTGCATTGAGCTAGGAATATTTATCCTAGACTTTATAAAAATTTCGTTGAGGTTTTATTAGAGTTTTATTAAACTTACTTTTGAAATATATTTTCTATAGTAGTTTATTTTGACAAGGAAAATTTACAATATTTTTTCTTATATATTTATAAGATTTTAAAAATTTATTACGTATACTTTTTATAGAAAATTTTCGGCCGCCAGGCCAGCCAGCTGGCCGGCCTAGCAGCAGCCCCTAGCTCCCCGTCTCTTTCCGTACGTGGATGCGTACGTGCATGCCTGCGCACGCAGCAGCACGCAGCGCACACAGCGCAGCAGCGGCGGCGGCCACGCCCGACCATGTCGCGTTCCTTCCTTCCTTCCTTCCCCGCGTACCCCGCACCTTCCTTCTCCGCCCGGACACCATTAAAGCCCCCATTAATCCTCCATTAAAGAGATCGCCGGAACTTTCGCACTTGCCGGTTTTCGTCGCCGGGAGCACGTATCTGGACACCCCCTCCCCCTATATAAATCACCCCTGCGTGCCCCTCCTCCCACTCGTCCAAAGCCCCCAAAAATCTTGCAAGACCTGGAGGAGCACATCCGCAGCTTGGAGAAGGTGATGCGCCGTGGTATGAAGACCTCCAGGAAGCTGGCCATCCGTCAAGAGGAGCTGGAGGAGGAACTCAAGGAAACTCGTGAAGGGTACGAGGATGAAATCGACACACTACTGAAGAAGCATAAAGAAGTGAAGCGCCTTCTAGAAGAAGCTGAAGAGAAGCTTGACCATGGAGAAAACATCCAGGACGACAACTCTGATGGAGATTTCGTCAGCCAGGATAAGGATCATGAGGGGTCACAGGACGTTGAGATGAGCGAGTCCTCAACCGACTCGAATTAGTTACAGACCACCATCATAGATGATTATTCTTAGCTACTCGAGTAGAGTTTCGATCTATCGATTATTTTTACCATGTCGACTTTGTGACATGGATTATCTTAGGTTGCTTGTTTGAATCTTGATTTGAGTGAATTGAATTGAAACCTTGCTATCATTTTTGCATATGGGTAGTTTTTTCCCCTTAGGCCCTTTTCTCCCTCTATATCTCATCTATTCTAACCCAACAGATGCCACCAAGAAGGGACCCTTCCGGAAGTGGATCAGGAAGTGGAATCCCCGGCCTAGAGCAGTTGCTTCAGACCCAAAACCAGTTGATGCAACTTCTGATGCAGAACATGAACACCAACAACAACGCACCACCACCTCCACCACCACCGCCTCCGGTGGATAGTCTCACCCGTTTCCTGAGATTGAACCCACCATTGTTCTCAAGCAGCCCAGAGCCGATTGTTGCTGATGATTGGCTTCGTAATATGGGAAGGAAGCTGGCAACCGCTGGATGCACTGATGGGGAGAAAGTGAGGTTCGCCTCGCACCAGCTGGATGGACCTGCAGCCGCATGGTGGGATAACTATACCACCACATACCCCATGGCTAATGTGACCTGGGATCAGTTCTAGCAGGCCTTCCGCACGGCTCATGTCTCAGCTGGAGCTATGAGTCTCAAGAAGAGGGAATTCCGCAACTTACGCCAAGGAGGTCGTTCAGTGGCAGAATATGTGGAGGAGTTCAACAAGCTGTCCCGTTATGCTCCAGGAGATGTGGCCTCGGATGCCGCTAAACAAGAGAAGTTTCTGGAGGGACTAAATGATGAGCTTGGCGTTCAACTGGCGGTGGCAACTTTTGCTAATTATCAAGAGATGGTGGACAAGGCTATCATTCTTGAAGGCAAGCATCAGATAATGGAGAATCGCAAGAGGAAGTACGGTCAGGGAAAGTTTCACTCTGGAGCTCAGCAGAAGCCCCGTCCCGCACCATTCTCAGGATATGGTGGATCAGGACACAACAAGTTTGGAGGACACAACAAGTTTGGAGGACACAACCATCATAACCATGGAGGCCATTCTCAGCATGGGAACCATGGAAACAATCATGGTGGCCCTAGGAATGGAAATGGAGGAAATGGAAATGGAGGAAATGGAAATGGAGGAAATGGGAATCAACACCGTCCCAACAATACTGCACCAGTGAGGAAGGATCTGAGTCAGATCACCTGCTTCAAGTGCAACAATAAATGACACTATTCAAAAGATTGTCCTGAGAACAAGAATGGGAATGGCAATGGAAATTCTGGAAACAAGAAGCCAAATCCTTTCGTCAAGGGACAAGTGAACCATGTCAATGTGGAGGAAGTCTATGAACAGCCAGATGCAGTGTTTGGTAAGTTTCTCCTAAACTCTCATCCGGTATTAGTTCTTTTTGATACTGGTGCATCGCATTCATTCATATCAAGGGGTAGTTGTGGATAAGTATGGATTTCCTACCAAGACCCTTAGTATACCCATTATGGTGAGTTCCCCGGGAGCCGAGATGGCGGCAGGTTTAGGTTGTCCCCAATTGAACCTCGCCATTGGCAGGCATGTTTTCCCCACATACCTGATCATCCTGAAGTCACAAGGATTAGATGTCATTCTAGGCATGGATTGGATGTCGATGTATGAAGGCAACATTGACTGTGTTAGAAGATCGATTTCTCTCACCACTCCAGAGGGAAAGAGGATCAACTATGTGTCCAAGCATAAGCCTAGAAAGGTCCATGTATACTCACTTAAGGGGGTTAGCCTGGAGGAAGTGCCGATATTCAAGGAGTACCCTGATGTATTCCCGGAGGAATTTCCCGGAATGCCACCGGATCGAGACATTGAGTTCTTGATTGAGTTGTTGCCAGGCACCGGACCAATATCCAAGAGACCGTATAGATCAGCCTTTGCCGATACCCGATTGGAAATGGGACAAACTTGGCATGGATTTCATCACTGGATTACCCCGGACTCGATCAGGATATGATTCTATCTGGGTAGTGGTGGATCATTTGACTAAGGTAGCTCACTTCATCCCCGTGAAAACCACCTATACGAGTGCAAAGCTGGCAAAGATATACATGTCGAGAATCGTATGTCTGCATGGAGTCCCGAAGAAGATTGTGTCAGATAGAGGCACTCAGTTCACCTTAAAATTCTGGCACCAGTTGCATGAAACCTTGGGAACCAGACTGGAATTCAGCACGGCTTTTCACCCGCAGACAGATGGGCAGACAGAGAGAGTGAATCAAATTCTGGAAGACATGTTGAGAGCTTGTGCACTAGATTATGGATCCAGTTGGGATGATAATTTACCTTATGCAGAGTTTTCATACAACAACAGTTACCAAACTAGTTTGAAGATGGCCCCATTTGAAGCCCTCTATGGAAGAAGGTGTAGAACACCGTTAATGTGGGATGAAGTTGGAGATCGTCAATTGTTTGGACCAGACTTGATTAAGGATTCCGAAGAGAAGGTCAAGTTGATCCGTGATAGATTGAAGATAGCCCAGTCCAGGCAGAAGAGTTACGCAGATGCAAAACGCAAGGAGGTAATATACGAAGTGGGAGATCGAGCATATCTTCGTGTGTCCCCACTTCGAGGAATCAAGAGATTTGGAGTCAAAGGGAAACTAGCACCACGGTTTGTGGGCCATACAAAATAGTGGAACGCAAGGGAGAGGTTGCATACAAGTTGGAATTGCCAGAGGCATTGTCTGGAGTTCACGATGTGTTTCACGTATCTCAGCTGAAGAAGTGTCATGCAGAGATAGAGGATATTCCGTTGAGAGACATGGTACCCTTGGAAGCAATTCAACTGGGGAGTGACTTGACCTACGAAGAGAAGCCGGTTAAAATTCTTGACACCAAGGACAGAGTCACTCGTACCAAGGTTATCAAGTTCTGCAAGGTTCAGTGGAGTCACCACACTGAGGAAGAAGCCACTTGGGAGCGAGAAGAAGAACTCAAGCAGGACCACCCACAGCTTTTTGCTGGCCAACCCGAATCTCGAGGGCGAGATTCATCTTAAGGGGGGTAGGTTTGTAACATCCCAATTTTTGGTAAAATTTGGATGTTAATAGAATCATTTGTGCATACCATTTTTTTCCATTTCAATATTGGATCTTTTGGATTTTCTTTCCAATTTATTTTAACCCAATAAAAAAAATCAAGAGAGAAGATAACATGACTTCTTCAACATAAAAAGGGTTAAGAAAATATTGGAGCATTTATTTTATTTTAATAAAGCATTTCGGGAATTTAATAAATCCTAAAATTCTTTTTGGAATTTATTAAATTTTCCAAAATGACTTTATAAATAAATTTTCGCGTTTTATAAAATTCCATTGAGCTAGGAATATTTATCCTAGACTTTATAAAAATTTCGTTGAGGTTTTATTAGAGTTTTATTAAACTTACTTTTGAAATATATTTTCTATAGTAGTTTATTTTGACAAGGAAAATTTACAATATTTTTTCTTATATATTTATAAGATTTTAAAAATTTATTACGTATACTTTTTATCGAGGAATTTTTTTTAATAATAATTTCGGCCGCCAGGCCAGCCAGCTGGCCGGCCCAGCAGCCAGCTCCCAGCGCCCTTCTCTTTCCGTACGTGCATGCGTACTTGCATGCGTGCGCACGCAGCAGCACGCAGCAGCACGCAGCGCACACAGCGCAGCAGCAGCGGCGCTGCAGCGCCGGCCCGCGTTCTTTCCTTCCTTCCTTCCCCGCGTACCCCGCACCTTCCTTCTTCGCCCGGACACCATTAAAGCCCCCATTAATCCTCCATTAAAGAGATCGCCGGAACTTTCGCACTTGCTGGTTTTCGTTGCCGGGAGCACGTATCTGGACACCCCCTCCCCCTATATAAATCACCCCTGCGTGCCCCTCCTCCCACTCGTCCAAAGCCCCCAAAAATCTTGCCCAAAGCCGCACCGTAGCTCGCGTATTTGCTCGCCGAAGTTCGCCGGTCAAGCTCCGCCTCGGCGTCGACCACATCGCCGGTAAGCCGTCTTGAGACCCCAAACTCTGGAAATCGGTTGCCTTCGTCGTTGCGCATCTTATGGACAAATTTTTTCCTCTTCTCGTGCACCACAGCAGCGTCCCGGAGCTCGCGCATCCACCGGAATTCGCCGGAGTTCACCGCCGCCCCGCCGCGTCGTAGCCACGCCGGAGACCGCCGCCACCACCCCGCGCTTCCCCACGCCGAGCCGCTCCTCCCCGACACCTCCCTCGCCGCCAATCCCCGCCGGAGCCGCCGCCCCACGAAGAAGACGCCGACGGCCACGTACAGTACGTGTAAGTTTCTTCCTGTGTAGAAGATGATGGAAAAAAACATTTTTAGTTATTTATTTATTTTAGAGCATTCGCTAGATTAGAATTTTAGCCCTAGTATTGTTTTAGCTATATTATTTTACTCGTTTATTAGTTTTAGACGAAACCAAATCCCGCGTTTAAATTCTTTTTTTTTTCATCTCTCTATCGCGTGGAAACCTATTTTCAAAAAATTTGGAATTTTAAAATATGAGTTTGAATGTATTTAAATTCAAACTTCGTTTGACCATAATTTTATAACCGTAGCTCGGTTTTGACTGATTCTTTTTGCAAATCGAAAACCTAAATTATCTATTTCACTTAGGACTTTCATCAACAAGTTTCACACAAATTTTGTTCCGTTTTACAAAACTTTTTCTTTCCTTTTCTTTTCAAGATTTGTCGAAACTTTGTTTTCGTTTCTTTTGTATTATGTTTTGATTGGATGCACTTGTTTGTTTGCGATAGATTGCCCCGAGTGCGAAGCGGAATATTTCCAGTCCTTAGAGTTTGACCAGCAGCAGCCAGGCAAGTCTACCTTTGATCATTTTCCACTTTACCTATGTTTTATTGCATGTAGTACCCCTTTCTTAGAATGCATAAGTAGAAGTTTACTTTCTCGCAAACCCAGTAGTTCAATTTGTGGTAGGTTTAACTTGTCACCATCGTGTAGGAAATTGTAGTGCTATGCTATTGTAGACGTGGATTGGGGAGTGAATTCACGATGAGATGAGTGACTTTGTAGTAAATCAGGACCAAGTTAAACTCAATGAACTACCTGGGTGGAATGGTTGGAGGCACCCTGGAGGAACCAGTGGAGATGCCTAAGTGACCTGGAGATGGCCAGGGATCACTGCGGAAATCCACCCGGGCTTAAAGAGATTTTATCATATTGTCATTTTCTAGAAGCTTATGTGTGCAGCCACAAGCCACTATGGGCTCTGGCTTGGTTGCTTAGTAGTAGTGACTCTTGCTAGGTGGTGCTACGAACGTAGTGTTGGTAGGTGGGATGGGCACCGCCAGAGTAAGGGAAACTCTTCTAAAAGACCATGTCTCGACCTTCCCGTTTCCATACAAAGTGTAGTGTGGCAAATACCAATGGAGGTGGTCGAGTCTTGTGGGGAAAAGTGCACAAACCTCTGCAGAGCGTATAAATCTAATCGATTAGCCGAGTCCCCGGTATTGGACAATTTGAGCATCTAGCTATGGTAATTTTGAGAAATCTCATCATCTTTAATTAATATTTTGGGCATAATTACCATGGGTTGTCTTGTGCTTTATTGAGATTATATTTTTTTTGTTGAACACTTTCTATAGGGAAAAATTTAGCTTTATGCAAATTGAAACGTAGAAGCTCCACCAGCCAAATGCATGTATTGTAGGACTCCATTTTCTTCTCCTTGGTATGACTTGCCGTTCATTCAAAGTACTGACCCTATTTGGGCTGTACGATTGTTGCAGATTACTCTGATGGGGATTAAGGTTTGAATAGGTTATTGTCCTATACTCAACGTTTTGCCGTGGAGTCGGATGGACCACTACTACTACTATTTCTTCCTCAGTTTTTGATGGCCTTAAGCCATACTAATGTAATAAATTTTCTTTATTTTGAACTCTTCGATGTAATAAAATACATGTGATTTATTCTGTTATTCATCGAGTACTGTGTGTGTCAGCAAGTTGATCCAGGGACTGGCACAGATCACAGAGACTCGGTCCCATTCGGGATCGGGTCATTACAAAACTGCAGACCCACTCAATATTTTGGCCATTCACAAAAAATCACTTGATCAAATCAAGGTTGAGGGTTCCTGTCTTGAGGTACTATAGTCCATCCTTCCAACGAAATAAACCTTCGTCATGCCCATTGCAATTCTCTTTCAAATCCCAATTTGACTGAGACGCAATTTCAGGCTATGGTCCATTGTAGTGTAAATGAAATATTTTATTGATTAAAGTGTTCCTACGTTTCCGCAGTCAATCACCATTGAACTTTGGTCATAACCGATTTATGAACCAAAATTATGCCTTATACCCGTTACATTATTCTCAATAACTTTCCAGTTTGTCGAGAATATGAAATAACCTATTTATTTCACAGAATGTGAGCCATCCTATATGTAACTCTATATTATTTCATTTCTCCTCGTGTTCTAGGCTACCATCATTCCTTTGCGTTTCAAGCAATGTTATTCCTTTTGTTTTATTAAGAAGAGTCATGATTATTGTTCTATACATAACGTATTCATGAGAACCTTCTAAATTCAACTAAGGCTTCAACTCATATACCAAGAGCATTCGTCTTTGGCATATTCTTCCTTATATAGCGTCATTACAGCGGAACACGCTTCTGTTGCAATACTCTGATATACTGAAGGCAAGGTCTAATACCTTGGTCAAAGTTTCCATTATCTCCCAATGGATCCGTGTCGAGAGACTTCTACTCGCAGTACCAATCAAGCAACACAAATTTTGCTGTTCGGGGAGAATATGTAATTTCAATTGCTTGTAGCTTTATCACAAAGAAATTCTTTCTTTAAGAAACTTTCTAACACCATCATTTATGGAGATATCTTGTCTCATTAGATTCAGGATGGTTTCCTAATTCATGAAGTCGGTTTTTTAATCTTAATGAATTAAACAACCTTGTTCGTTAATAATTTGAGTGCAAGGGGAAAGAACGTTTTAGACCATACTACAGTTTAGTATGACTATGAATGGTTTAAGTAGTCTAGCACTTTCAACTTCCATCGTAATTTGTGGTATAATTTCCACAAGTCTTCCATTATGTCAATTTTAATACTTATCACTTAGATCATATCGTAGTGATATGTATCCTTATATTCTACTTCACACTGTGATTCCTAAATCTCATTTTATGATCTCAATTGAATACAAATTTCAATTAATCATATGAGGTACTTAATGATAACTCACGTGCCCATTTAATACATTATTTATGTATAATAATTGACACAAGTTCTACTTGCTAGAACCTTGTATTGGTCATATTTATTGCAGAGGTTCATAGATCGTGTATCTAATCCATCTCACGCAATCAAGTTATGAATTTCATTCGGTAATGAATACACAAGTTAATAGATCATACATTTAATGAATTCATCAGTTATGAAATCACTTTATGCAATCACATCTTTGAATTGTTGTAATCAAGACAACTTTATCATTAAACATTGAATATCACTTGACAATAATAGCAGTATTATAAATGCTTTCTATCATAATATAAATCAAGACGTAATCAAAGTATAAGCACACTTTATTAATTTAACCAGAACAACTGACTTGTCTCATTACATGAATAACTTTGTCTCGCGAGATGCAAGACACTCAACTAAGTGTTCATACTATATGATTACATAAGATTTATCTAATACTAAAAGTATCTCCTATGATAGATGTCTCGGCCGAATCCATGCTGACCATCAACTGACTTGATTTCCATCAATCCTTGATTTCACCTCTTCCCGTCCATGCAACGGCAGGTCCTGTTTTCATAAAACAGAATAAGTATCAGATACTTATTAACTGCGAGTGTTGTATAAAGGGAACAAACATTTATAAAGTATATCAAGTATATACCTTCTCCATCCACGACTTCTGCATCCTCGATAGGAGCAATGTCTGCAGCCAAGAGATTAGTCATGAAGTTCTGGAGACTCATATTAGCTCCACTTCCGACATAGCTATGAACATAATCACCATAACTCGGAGGAAGAGAGTGCAATAACGTGTTTATTGCAATATTTATAGTCCTCCACCAGAGTCAGGTACATCTCATGCATCCTGTCTAAGTGATCATCAATGCTTGTGTGTTCTTCCATCTTTGTAGATAGAAACTTGCTTTCTAACTCAAATCTGGCAACTCTGAACTCACGTATGAACATTGTCTTTAGCGTGTCCATCATGTCATATGAGCCAGTGTCCTGAAACTGAATGCCCAAATCCTCGGACATGCTGAAAATCATTACATTCCTGACTACGGAGCACTTCTGTCGGCGAGCATAATGATCAAGTATCTCCAGATCGCCAACATCGTCGTTCGGATGTTCTTCCACATGCATTTCTATTGTGAACAAGATGTTTTCTCTTTTGAGCGAAGTCCTAAGGCGTGAGTACCAGTCAGCAAAGTTTGACCCATCTACTCTAAGTCTTTCACCCTCCATGAAGAAAGATAATTCACATTGCTCTAGTGCATTCATTTTCTACAAACATAATTGCAAGGAACACAATTAAGACTAGTTCACAACAATGAGTTCATATAATCATATTATAAATGAGCTCGCACTAAAATAATCATCCCTAAGAAGTTTTAGTGATTACATGATCCAGATTCACTGCCCGCCCTCGAATATCACACGGCCGACGGGTCAGTTTCAAAGGTAGACAATAACTTGTGCGATCACATTATCTGTATATTTTGACTCATGCTCGATCTTTCGATCTCTAGTATTCCGAGGCCATATCTGCATATTCTAGGATCGCCAAATTAACCTCCATGTTATATGCTGCTCAGCAAGCCCATATCTGCATATGCTAGGCTTGCCGAACCCAACCTCATGCGAACGCCATTTAATATGTGTGACACCCGATATGTACGGAATGTCGGTCATATGGGAGATCCTTCCAGGTGGTGCACACTTTGGTAGAATACTTGTGTTTGGCTTTGTTAAGGGATCATCTTATCACATGCTACCGTCGTGTATCCTATACTATCAGGTTTTAAGATGTCTGAGCTATGGCAACACTAAGTCTACAGTGTCTCTATTTGAGTTTGTTTTGTCATGATGACGTTTACTACTTACTAGTAACATATAGCAAAGCTATCACTACATCACAATCAAACAAACGATAGCCCCCACTTAGCAATACAAAGTTTAGATGATCTAGTTGTATATTGCAAGTTTTACGTGGCTGCTAGGGCTTTCATAGTTAAACAGGCTTTAACCTATGAGTCAACCACAACGTCAACCATACAATTGTCTCTATTACACCCCGCACGGGGCCTCCGTTGCAAATGCCACATCAGCTAAAGTAGAGAGATAGACACCCCCAGAGCCACTTTATACGGTACAAGCCGCATGTCAAGTGTGGAACTAGTCTCGCGTAAGAGTACGTGTAAGGTCGGTCGGGGGCCGCTTCATCAAACGATGCCGCAGATGTGAAAAAGTACACGTGGGAGGGTAACAATCATACAACCAACGCCCACATCCCCGATGTGTTCTATCCGTATAGTAATACTAAGCATAGACCTAGATCTAATACCACTGTTGGGGTGCGCAGCGGAAAACACAAATTTTTCCTAAGTAGCGTTTCCCATAACCCAAGATCTAGCTAGCCGTATTACCGTAACAGAAAGGAGTGCGGAATAACATACCTCGGGGTGTAGTCCGTTGCGCGGGAAACGTTCCCGCAAATGTGGTTGATGTAGCCGAACGAAGTTCACAACCCCCTGGCTGTGTTGAGCACCCGGATGGGTGTAGTGCCACACGTGTAGCACCTCGTAGTACTCGCACACGTACGAGACTCGATGACAACCTCCGTTCTCCAATCCAGCGAAGGTGGCGGAAGCAGACCTCCGGACGGAGCTTCGGCAGCATGACGACCTCCGATTCTAGCAGAGATGCATCAATTCCACTACAAGCTCACACTAGGGAGCCCACCGTGGAAGAGACGAGGAAGGGGAGAAGACCGGAGAAAATCGATCTCAATTCGGAGTAATATTTATTTTCTCACGAATTTCTGTGTGTTAAATATGTGCACCCTGCCTATCTATATATAGGCAGAGGAGAAGGAGTCAACCCCTCTCCCATAGCAAGGTGCGACTAAAGTCCCTTGCTAGGGAGAGGTGGCCGGCCAAGGGGGGAGGGGTGCGCCACCCTCATGTGCCCTAGGGCCCATGGCGCCTCCCCCCTCTTTCCTTTTTTTCTTTTTTCCTTTTTATTTCCCCTAATGGGACTTTTTCTCCACTAAGGCCCATTGCACATATTAATTAGAAATAAAATGTTTTTTAATTATTAATTAAATTAATTAATAACTAAAACATATTATTCCATCTCCCGGTGCTCTGGAACACCTTCCGTCTCACTCCAAAACTTCTTTCGTTCAACACGGAACTTCTCCGATGTTGTTTCCTTTATTCTCTGGTTACTCCGATAGTTCAGAAAAAGGTCTCAGATTTCATCGAGCCCTTAAGTGTGTTACCCTACGGTCCGAGAACACTCCAGTCATGACCGAGATGAGGCTACGGTCAATGATCATCAGCGGGACTTGGATGCCCATAATGACCCCTGTGCATTCCGGATATCAACACCGATTGGACCTTATGTCGTATAGCATTCCCTTTGTCATTGATATTGGATTGTTCAAAGATTTGATCAATGACATCCTATGTCTGGTTCAACCTCGTTCTGAACAAATCCTTATTCACTCATTCCCGTGATTATCATCCTCGTGACCTAGTCACACGCTGCACGTTTATGGATGGAATCTCACCGAGTGGGCCCCGAGTATCTATCCATTACACGGATTGACAAATCCTGCTCTTGTAACAATACTCTTCAACATATCTCCACGGAATACCCAAGATACAACCGTTATGACCCGCATATTCCAGTCAGGTGGTGGGATGTAAGTCAAAGCATCCGAGTAGATAGAAATTATGCACGTACTCACGGTCAAAGGAACGGTCTACTGCATTCTGTAATTACAACACTGAACCTTCATAAGATTTATCATGCTTTAATGCTTGCTTTGGGTAATGTTCATCACGTCACTCATCCAGTGAGGTGACCTCATAGTCAAGAGACTTAATTGTCCATGATCGCGAAACCACGACCATCATGTTGACCATGAACTAGTTATTGATATAGAGGCTAACTAGGAACTTTGGGGTTTTCTATACCACACCTGTATCATTGTTTCACTAATACAGTTCTATCACGGTATGAAACTGGTTATGAACTTGCTTAGATATATTGGAATAATCATATATTATTTGCCTCTAGAGCATATATCCGACACACCCGGCGCGCTCCCACCCTAGGCCGCGCCACCTGGCCTCCTGGGCACCAGGTGGGGCCCCTCCGGCCCTCCTTCGGGACTCTGGAAGCTTCCGTTACGCTAATTTTTTATCTGATTTTTCCCGGATTTTTGGAGCATTTTTAATATGGGGGAAAACTGAAATAGAAAAACAGCAGAAAACAGAAACTGCAACTGGGGTGCACTGAGTTAATAGGTTAGTCCAAATATGATCAAAAGTGTATGAAAGTGCATCTAGATCATAGCAATATCACACAAATTATAGATACATTTGGGACGTATCAACATCCCCAAGCTTAATTCCTGCTCGTCCTCGAGTAGGTAAATGATAACAAGCATAATTTATGTGGTGACATGCTAGCAACCATATAAGAACTTTGAAAAGTAAAGCAATCAAGGTATGTGATTCAATTCAAGTCATAACATGCAAGAGTCTATTATTAGCTTTAAAGCAAGTAACAAAAGAATGTTATGTGCAAGAGCTCTCGCTATCCGTGACTCGAATGTGTCCAAATGGTGTTTGCGTGCAAGAAGGGGGATAGGGAATACGAGAAAAAAGTATTTTTGTTGAGAACTCAGTCTACTAAAGTTTCACACTTGGTCTTCTTTGGAATCTTATCTTGACTCGTCCCCATACCACTAGCCAGGTACAAGTAAATTTGATCCAGTCCTTTTCGATATTTTGAGCACTCATGCAATCGATGAGCGTAAGAACGAGAGTTGACACTTAGGATGGCAAAGAAAGAAATATGGTGGAGGAGGAAGACAAAAAGGTGAGAAAGGCTCACAACAATGAGGACAATCATAGGCGAGAAGGCCAAATGATAGATACGATGTGAGGAGTAAGGATTTCCATGCAATGGATGCACATATGAGCTAAGAAAATCTCTCTAATGGAACTAGTGGGGGTGCATCTAACTTGCTCGCACATGAAGACCTAGAGCTCTTTTGAGGAGGCTCATCCTTGGAATATGCAAGCCAAGTTCTATAGTCTGAAGGTCCCCACATAGCAATATGCATAAATGATCATCTCTATGGAGTACAAGGATAAGAGGGAGTACTAGTGTGGATCTTTCAAAATGATAGTAGTGTTGCCCCTTTCTCTCTTTTTATTTCTTTTTATCTTTTTTTCTATTTTTTTGTATTTTTTGGTGGCCTCAATGGCTCTTTCTATTTAACTCTCATTTGTCCTCTTTGGGATCTTTTATTTTGTCCACTTTGGGATCTTTTCCTCACTTAAGGGCAACACTCTAATTTACAAGAGGGTATAGAAGATCTTTCACAATTTACAAGGTACTCAAAACATAAAGATGCAGCTGTCATGATGTATGCTATGTATGGCTCTGCCAGTGTAGCAGGAACATGTATGACATGAAGATCAAGTCATGAAGAGGTGGATGTTGCATGGCAATATATCTCGGAAAGGCTATTGAAATGCCTTGATAGGTAGGTATTGTGGCTGTTTTGACGAAAGATATAAAGAGGTTTATGATGATAGAGCGTATCATGCCAAGTGTTTGGACGTACCGGCGAAGGTGGACACCAACTCTCGTAGTGAGAAGAGGGCAATGCACGGAACGGGAGAGGCTAGCAAATATGAGGATGTGGAAGTGTCAAATTTCAATACTTGCATTAGTACAAAGAACTCATGGGCTTATTATTGGTAACTCTCAATCTAATAAGGAGGTTCACAAAGAGACAAGTACCCCGAGAAGGAGTGTATGGGGGTTTGGTTATCCTTGCGCATCCTCGACTCATGGTACGTGAGTGTACTCTAATATCCGATCCCTCAAAAGATTAGTGATCCATCTAGTAGCTAGTGTTCTCAACTAGTTTCGTAGGTTTTGAAAATAAACACGGATTGCCCAAAATACGACACCTATCACTAATAGGCTAGAGCTCTTGACACCAAAAGTTGAAACATTACTCACATCAATACCTCAAAACTATTGCAAGTTACAACTAAAATTAAATAGCAACCTCAATTACCTACTCTCAAGACAAGAAACAACTCAGTGCAACAACCAACTCTCTTAACAAGATAAACATGAAAACTAAAGAGAGTTCCAGCAACAAACTAATAAAAATCCAAGGCTCTTGCTAAATACAAACTAAAACTAAAACAAAACATGGCAGTAGCTACGAAAAGATGAAGAACACACAACAGTAAAAAGATAGGCATGAAAAATCCTATGATGTGTTCTAGATTGGAGTGGAGCGTGTTTCTCTCCCACACAAAGTAAGATGGGGTCTAACTTTTTATGAACAGCAAACAAAGCTCAAGAAAACTAAAAATAAAACCTAAGAGAGGGACGCTCGAAGCATAACACATAACGCATGAAGTGTTAAAAATATAGTGAGACGAAGGACAAACTGATGATTGTTGATGGAGAAGGGGATGCACAGGTGATGGCGTAGACGTGGTAATGGCTTCTCGCCCTTCGTTGGTTACCCCAAGTGGAAGGTGAGATGCAGCGTACCGGCAAATTTCCCCTATTTAGAGGATAGGGTTTGTCTCCCGTAGGACTACGACAATGATAAGTAGGTGTCAGTGGCGCACCTGACGCGGACCTGCACACGATACAATTAACTTTGCTCCCAACGAAGTTCGGAGAGGTTGTCAATCTCTCCAGTCTTGTTGTTTACAAAGGGTCAAACACACAAGGGATAATGATAATTATAATAGCTGAAAGTAAATACTTCAAAAGGAAATAGCTTGTAAACAATAATGAGGATATGGACCGGAGTCTCGTGATGTTTACTAGTGATGTCTGTCTCCCAAAAGAAGATAACACTGCTATGCGAGGTAAACAAATTACAGATGGGCAATTGACAAGATTATGAACGCATCGCAATGCTAACTATGCTACAAAGGAAAGGAAGAGGCTCAAAAGCATGGGAAGTACGCCAAAATAAGTAGACCGAAATCCATCTACATCTACTACTAATCGTACACCTTGAGATATCTATCCAGAACATCTCGCTGGTATTAAGTTCGAGTCCCACCCAAAGTGTAAACCCAAAGCAATAGACAACTGCATTAAATGAACTTTGCGTAAAGTAAACAATCCTTGCAACCTCGGTTACAAGCACCGTTGTTTTCCCCCTTGTGGCCACATCACATCCCCTAGACTCATGTTTCTGTCACTCAAGCGTGTCATCAGGGGGCATGTACCCACAATCGAGCATAATGTTCCCTCTTGGAGTTACTATCCACCACTTGGCCAAAGCAATAAACAACAACGGAGAACATGCAAGAATTACTTACGAACAAAAATATAAGAGATCAAAACCAAACATATTACTCTATCGCGATCTGAACATAATCTCATAATCCATCGGATCCCATCAAACTCAACATAGCAAAATAAGAAGAATTACATATGTGCCTCGATCATGTAGGGCAGCTCACGAGGTCTAAAACATGAAGAACAAAGAGGGGAGGAGAACATCACATAGCTACTAATCACGGACCCATGGTCCAGGGTAGACTACTCACGGAACATCCGGGAAGCGTCCATGGTGGAGGATAAGCTCCCGGAGGTCGATCCTCCCTCCGGCAGGGTGCCGCGAAGGGTCCTGATGGTGCTCCCGATCTTGGAAGCGCGGCGGCGGCGGAACAAAGGCGAGATTGAAAAATAGGGTTCTGTCTTTGGAATTTCCCGTGACGGAGGAATAAATAGGAGAAGGGGGGCATGCAGGGGGGCAACCAGGGGTCCAGGCCCCTGGCCGCGCCAGGTGGCCATCTGGGCCCCTGGTGGTGGCCCTCTGGCCCAACTTCGGTGCTTCTGGAAGACTCCGTTACGCTGGTTTTTTTATCCGATTTTCCCGAATTTTTGGAGAACTTTTAATATGGGGGAAACCTGGAATAGAAAAACAGCAGAAAACAGAAACTGGCACTGGGGTGCACTGAGTTAGTAGGTTAGTCCAAATATGCTCGAAAGCATATGAAAGTGTATCTAAATCATAGAAATATCACACAAAACATGCATGGAGCGAGCATAAATTATCGATACGTTTGAGACGTATCAACATCCCCAAGCTTAATTCCTGCTCGTCCTCGAGTAGGTAAATGATAACTGGCATAATTTCTGTGGTGACATGCTAGCAACCATATAAGAACTTTTAAAAGTAAAGAAATTAAGATATGTAATTCAATTCAAGTCATAACATGCAAGAGTCTATATTATCATTGAAGCAAGCAACGAAAGAATATTACGTGCAAGAGCTCTCGCTGTCCGTGACTCGAATGTCTCCAGATGGTGTTTGCATGCAAGAAGGGGGATAGGGAATACAGGAAAAAAGTATTTTTGTGTTGAGAACTCAATCTACTAAAGTTTCACACTTGGTCTTCTTTGGAATCTTATCTTGACTCATCCCCAGTCCACTAGCCAGGTACAAGTCAATTTGATCCACTCCTTTTCGATATTTTGAGCACTCCTGCAATGGATGAGCGTAAGCACAAGATTTGACACTTAGGATGGCAAAGAGAGAAATATGGTTGAGGAGGAAGACAAAAAGGATGAGAAAGGCTCACATCAATGAGGACAATCATAGGCGAGAAGGCCAAATGATATATATGATGTGAGGAGTAGGGATACCCATGCAACGTATGCACATATGAGATGAAAATCTCTCCAATGGAACTAGTGGGGGTGCATCTAACTTGCTCGCTCATGAAGACCTAGAGCTCTTTTGAGGAGGCTCATCCTTGGAATATGCAAGCCAAGTTCTATAATGTGAAGGTCCCCACATAGCTATATGCATAAATGATCATCTCTATGGAGTACAAGGATAAGAGGGAGTACTAGTGTGGATCTTTCAAAAGGATAGTAGTGTTGCCCCTTTCTCTCTTTTTATTTATTTTTCTCTTTTTTGTATTTTTTTGGTGGCCTCAGCGGCTCTTTCTATTTAACTCTTCATTTGTCCTCTTTGGGATGTTTTATTTTGTCCTCTTTGGGATCTTTTCCTCACTTAAGGGCAACACTCTAATTTACAAGAGGGTATAGAAGATCTTTCACAATTCACAAGGTACTCAAATCATAAAGAAGATGTAGCTATCATGATGTATGCAATGTATGTCGCTGTCAGTGTAGCAGGAACATGTATGACATGAAGATCAAGTCACGAAGAGGTGGAAGTCGCATGTCAATATATCTCGGAAAGGCTATGGAAATGCCTTGATAGGCAGGTATGGTGGCTGTTTTGAGGAAAGATATAAGGAGGTTTATGATGACTTAGCATATCATGCCAAGGGTTTGGATGTACCGGCAAAGATGGAAGCCAAATCTCGGAGTGAGAAATAGGGAATGCACGACACAGGAGAGGCTAGCAAATATGAGGAGGCCGTGGAAGTGTCAACTTTCAATACTTACATTAGTCCGAAGAACTCATGCACTAATTATCGGTAACTCTCAATCTAATAAGGAGATTCACAAAGAGACAAGTACCCCGAGGAGGAGTGTATGGGGGTTTGGTTATCCTTGCGCATCCTCGACTCATGGTACATGAGTGTACTCTAATATTTGACCCCTCAGAAGAGTAGTGATCCATCTAGTAGCTGGAGTTATCAACTAGTTTTTTAGGTTTTTGAAAATAACACACGGATTGAACAAAATACGACACCTATCACTAATAGGCTAGAGCTCTTGACACCAAAAGTTCAAACATTACTCACATCAATACCTCAAAACTATTGCAGGTTACTACTGAAATTAAATGGCAACCTCAGTTACCTACTTAAAAAAACAAGACATAACCCCGTGCAACAACCAACTCTCTTAACAAGATAAACATGAAAACTAAAGAGAGTTCCAGCGACAAACTAAACAAAAGAAAGGGCTCTTGCTAAGACAAACTAAGACTAAAACTAGAAAGGGCAGTAGCTATGAAAAGATAAAGAACACACAACAGCAAAAAGATAGGCATGAAGAATCCTATGATGTGTTCTAGATTTTGAAAGTGGAGCGTGTTTCTCTCCCACACAAAGTAAGATGGGATCTAACTTGTTATGAACAGCAAGAAAAGCTAAAGAAAACTTAAAATAAAACCTAAGAGCGAGACGCTCCAACATAGCACATAACGCATGAAGTGATAAAAATATAGTGAGACGAAGGACGAACTGACGATTGTTGATGGAGATGGGGATGCATGGGGGCATCCCCAAGCTTAGACGCTTGAGTCTCCTTGAATATTTATATGGGATGCATGGGGGCATCCCCAAGCTTGAGCGCTTGACACTCCCGAATCTTCTTTCATCATCTTCCATCGCACACTTGAAAACTCCATTCATACACAACTGTATATAAAGATATTCTTGAAGAGCTACTGTTTCTCAAGATTGAAAAAATGTTTTTTCAAATAAAAAGAAAGCTTAAAGTTTGCAAAAGTTAGGAGAGACAAAACGTGGCAGAATCTGTGAAAAACAGAACAGCAGGTAGTAAAGAATTTTTTAGGGGTACTTCTGAAACTCGAATAAAAAAACTCAGAACATACGAAATTCCGTGATTGTATAGAGCATGCTGTGTAAAAAATTCAGCTCAAAAAGATGAAATAGTGATTTATTCTGATTTTTCCCGTCACAAGGATAGAATCTGTTTTTTGGACACCATGTCACAACTTTCTCTTCCCTTGTCATATGAGGCTATACTTGGCACAAAGCTTGAAAAATAAATATACAATGATGTTGCTACTGTAGTAACAATCATCAAGACCAATAAAAACAGAAGTAAAAACATCTTGGGTTGCCTCCCAACAAGAGATTTCTTTTACGCCTTTAAGGTAGGCATAAGGCAAAAGAAGAATCAAGTTTTATCAAGAGAAAGAGAATAGCTAGCCCGTGTAACGGACTCAAAAGGTAACTTGACTTTCTTTCTAGGTAAGTGTTCCATCCCATTTTTGAGAGGGAATTGCAATTTTATATTCCCCTCTTTCATGTCAATGATAGCACCAACGGTGAGGAGAAAAGGACGTCCCAAAATAATTGGACATAAAGGTTCACACTCTATATCCATAATAATAAAATCCACGGGAAAATAATTGTCATTGAAAATGATAAGAACATCGTCGATCTTGCCCAAAGGTTTCTTTACGAAAGAGTCGACAAGGTGAACACCAAAAGAACATGAATCAAAAGGTTTCAATTCAAACATATCATACATTCTTTTGGGCATGACGGAGGTACTAGTTCCCACGTCACATAAAGCATAGCGAGAGAAGTTATTTAATTTGATTTTTATCACAGGGTCCCAACCATCATATAGCTTTCTAGGTATGGAGGCTTCTATCCTATGCTTCTCCTCCCTATCTTTGATAAGAACATTTGTGATATGCTCCGTGAAGGCATGATTGAGTGTGCTAGTGTGGGGGTCTGTAGACATTTTGTGTAATAAGCTGATAACTTCTGAGAGGGTGCAACTATCAAAATCAATATCACTACTATCAAAGGTGGTAGTAGTGTCATCTAAGCTCACTTGTTTGAAACCCTCTATATTCATAGGAGTTTCTTCTTCTACGGTTGAGGTATTAGCATCACCATTAATAGGTCCAATTGGACCAGGAGTGCATTGGGTGCTAATAGTTTCAGTGTCCTCAACAATTTTGATAGTTGCAACAGTGTGGTGCGTAGGAAGGCTCTTAATTATATCCTCTTCCTCTTTTTCTCTAGCCCATCTTTCTTTAAGTTTAGCCATCACCTAATATTTTCATTAATTTTTAACCGGATAACATTAATAGGAGTCTACTTGCTCTCCTCAAGGGGAGAGGTTTTAATTTTTAACATCTCAACATGAAGGGCTAAGCTGTCTACCTTCAAACAAAGATTATCTAATTTATCTAGTTTTTCTTCCACATTCTTGTTGAAGGCTTTTTGGGTAGTGATAAATTCTCTAAGCATATTCTCTAGTTCAGAGGTGGGGTTCTTGTTGCTAGGGTAGGTGTTATTATTCCCATAAGTGGATGGAAACGGTCTAGGATTACTAGCAAAGTTGCCCCTATAAGTATTATTTTTAAAGTTGTTTCTAGCAATGAAGTTCACATCTACTTGTTCGTGAGCAACCAAAGAATTTAAAGGAACATCATGAGGATCAATAGAGGGTTGCTTGGTAAGTAGAGACATAATTAAATCAACTTTATCATTGAGAGAGGTAATTTCCTCGACAGAATTTACCTTCCTACCTTTTGGAGCGCGTTTAGTGTGCCATTGGGAATAGTTGGTCATCATATCATCCAGGAGTTTGGTGGCAGCACCGAGTGTAGTGGACATAAAGGTTCCTCCCGCGGCCGAATCTAACAGGTTCCGCGAGGTAAAGTTCAAGCCTGCATAAAAAGTCTGGATAACCATCCACGTAGTCAAACCATGTGTAGGGCATTTCTTAACAACAGTTTTCATGCGTTCCCAAGATTGGGCAACGTGTTCATTATCCAATTGCCTAAAATTCATAATATTACTCCTCAATTGGATAATTTTAGCTGGTGGTTAGTACTTCCCAATAAAAGCATCTTTGCACTTATCCCAAGAATCTATGCTATTCCTAGGCAAAGATTGAAACCAGATTTTAGCTCCGTCCCTCGAAGAGAAAGGAAAAAGCTTGAGCTTAACAATATCACCTTCTCCTTCTTTATACTTTTGCATATCACATAATTCAACAAAATTATTCAAGTGTAAAGCAGCATCATCTCCAACACCAGAGAATTGATCTCTCATAACAACATTCAGTAAAGCAGGTTTAATTTCATAAGAGGTAGCTGAAGTGGCAGGTGTGGCAATATGAGTGCAGATAAAATCTTTGTTGTTGTGACTAGTGAAGTCACACAACTTTGTGTTTTCCGTGGAACCCATAGTAGCAGCAGGTGTGGAAGATTTTTTTGTAATTTTTTATATAAGACACAAAGATAAAAACAGAAATGTAAACAAACAAGACTAAAAAGTAAAGGTAAAGGATAGTGGGAAACTCCCCTATCTTATCACCCGGAGTCCCCGGCAACGGCGCTAGAAATTTGCTTGATGGCGTTGAAGTGGTAATGGCTTCTCACCCTTCGTTGATTACCCCAAGTGGAACGTGAGATGCAGCGTAGCGGCAAATTTCCCCTATGTAGAGGATAGGGTTTGTCTCCCTTAGGACTCCGGCAATTATAAGTAGGTGTCAGTGGCGCACCTGGCGCGGACCTGCACACGATACAATTAAATTATCTCCCAACGAAGTTCAGAGAGGTTGTCAATCTCTCCGGTCTTGTTGTTTACAAAGGGTCAAACACACAAGGGATAATGATAATGATAATAGCTGAAAGTAAATACTTGAAATGGAAATATCTTGTAAAAAATAATGAGGATATGGACCGGAGTCCCATGATGTTCACTAGTGATGTCTCTCTCCCAAAAGACGACAAAACTTCTATGCGAGGGAAACAAATTATAGATAGGGAATTGACAAGATTATGAACGCACCGCAATGCTAACTATGCTACAAAAGAAAGGAAGAGGCTCAAAAGCATGGGAAGTACGCCAAAATAAGTAGACCGAAATCCATCTACACATACTACTAATCATCCACCTTGAGATATCTATCCAGAACATCTCGCTGGTATTAAGTTGCGAGTCCCACCCAAAGTGTAAACCCAAAGCAACAGACAACTGCATTAAAAGAATTTTGCGTAAAGTAAACAATACTTTCAACCGCGGTTACAAGCACCGTTGTTTTCCCCCTTGTGGCCACATAACATCCCCTAGACTCATGTTTCTGTCACTCAAGCGTGTCATCAGCGGGCATGTACCCACAATCGAGCATAACGTTCCCTCTTGGAGTTACTATCCACCACTTGGCCAAAGCAATAAACAACAAAGAGGGAGTACTAGTGTGGATCTTTCAAAAGGATAGTAGTGTTGCCCCTTTCTGTCTTTTTATTTCTTTTTCTCTCTTTTTCTATTTTTTTGTATTTTTTTGTGGCCTCAATGGCTCTTTCTATTTTAACTCTCATTTGTCCTCTTTGGGATCTTTTATTTTGTCCACTTTGGGATCTTTTCCTCACTTAAGGGCAACACTCTAATTTAGAAGAGGATGTAGAAGATCTTTCACACTTTACAAGGTACTCAAAACATAAAGAAGATGTAGCTATCATGATGTATGCTATGTATGCCTCTGCCAATGTAGCAGGAACATGTATAACATGAAGATCAAGTCATGAAGAGGTGGATGTTGCATGGCAATATATCTCGGAAAGGCTATGGAAATGCCTTGATAGGTAGACCAAAGAACTCATGCACTTATTATTGGTAACTCTCAGTCTAATAAGGAGGTTCACAAAGAGACAAGTACCCCGAGGAGGAGTGTATGGGGGTTTGGTTATCCTTGCGCATCCCCGACTCATGGTACGTGAGTGTACTCTAATATCCGATCCCTCAAAAGATTAGTGATCCATCTAGTAGCTAGATTTCTCAACTAGTTTTGTAGGTTTTCAAAATAAACATGGATTTCCCAAAATACGACACCTATCGATCACTAATAGGCTAGAGAGCTTGACACCAAAAGTTCAAACATTACTCACATCAATAGCTCAAAACTATTGCAAGTTACTACTAAAATTAAATAGCAACCTCAATTACCTACTCTCAAGACAAGACACAACTCAGTGGAACAACCAACTCTCTTAACAAGAGAAACATGAAAACTAAAGAGAGTTCCAGCAACAAACTAAACAAAATACAAGGCTCTTGCTAAAGATAAACTAAAACTAAAACTAAACATGGCAGTAGCTATGAAAATATGAAGAACACACAACAGTAAAAAGATAGGCATGAAAAATTCTATGATGTGTTTTAGATTGGAGTGGAGCGTGTTTCTCTCCCACACAAAGTAATATGGGGTCTAACTTGTTATGAACAGCAAGCAAACCTAAAGAAAATTAAAAATAAAACCTAAGAGCGGGACGCTCCAGGCATAGCAGAAAACGCATGAAGTGATAAAAATATAGTGAGACGAAGGACGAACTGATGATTGTTGATGGAGAAGGGGATGCATGGGGGCATCCCCAAGCTTAGACGCTTGAGTCTCCTTGAATATTTATTGGGGATGCATGGGGGCATCCCCGACACTCCCGGATCTTCTTTCATCATCTTCCATCGCACACTTGAAAACTCCCTTGATACATAACTCATCATAAGCTGATTAGAGAGGTTAGTACCCTTAATAAAATAATTTTTTACCCACTGGATATAAATATATTCGTGAAGAGCTAATTTTTCTCAAGATTGCCAAAAGGTTTTTGCAAATAAAAAGCAAGCTTAAGGTTTGCAAAATTAAGGAAATGAAAAACATGACAGAATCTGTGAAAAACAGAACAGCAGGTAGTAGATAATTTTTTCGGGACACTTCTGCAACTCAAATAAAACAACTCAGAACATATGAAAGATTGACAATTGTATAGAGCATGTTGTGTAAAACATTCATCTCAAAAAGATAAACTGGTGATTTGTTCCAATTTTTCCCGTCAAGAAGACATAATCTGTTTTCTGGACAGCATGTCACAACTTTTGCTTCCCTTATCATAAGAGGCTATAACTTGGCACAAATCTTGAAAATAAAGATACAATGATGTTGCTACAGTAGTAACAATCATCAAGAACACTAATAACATAAGTAAACACATCTTGGGTTGCCTTCCAACAAGCACTTTCTTTTACGCCTTTAAGCTAGGCATAAGGCAAAAGAAGAATCAAGTTTTATCAAGAGAAAGAGAATAGCTAGCCCGTGTAACGGAATCAAATGGTAACCTGATTTTCTTTCTAGGGAAGTGTTCCATCCCCTTTTTGAGAGGGAATTTAAATTTTATATTCCCCTCTTTCATGTCAATAAAGGCACCAACGGTGCGAAGAAAAGGACGTCCAAAAATAATTGGACATAGATTAAGTGTGCTAGTGTGGGGGTCTCTAGACATTTTGTGTAGCAAGCTAATAACTTCCGAGAGGGTGCAACTATCAAAATCAATATCACTACTATCAAAGGTGGTAATAGTGTCATCTAGGCTCACTTGTTTGAAACCCTCTATGTTCATAGGAGTTTCTTCTTCTACGGTTGAGGTATTAGCATCACCATTAATAGGACCAATGGGACTAGGAGTGCATTGGGTGCTAATAGTTTGAGTGTCCTCAACAATTTGGATAGTGGCAACTGTGTGGTGTGTAGGAAGGCTCTTAATTCTATCCTCTTCCTCTTTTTCTCTAGCCCATCTTTCTTTAAGTTTAGCCATCATCCTAATATTTTCATTAATTTGTAATTGGGTAGCATTAATAGGGGTGGCCTTCCTCACCTCAAGGGGAGAGGTTTTAATTTTGAGCATCTCAACATCAAGGGCTAGGCTTTATACCTTCAAAGAGAGATTATCTAACTTAGCTAATTTCTCTTCTACATTCTTGTTGAAGGGTTTTTGGGTAGTGATAAAGTCTCTAAGCATATTTTCTAGTTCAGAAGTGGGGTTCTTGTTGCTAGGGTAGGTGTTATTGTTCCCATAGTTGGATGGAAACGGTCTAGGATTGCTAGAAAAATTGCCCCTATAAGCATTGTTGTTAAAGTTGTTTCTAGCAATAAAGTTCACATCTACTTGTTCCTGAGCAACCAATGAATTTAAAGGAACATCATGAGGATCAATAGAGGGTTGCTTGGTAAGTAGAGACATAATTAAGTCAACTTTTTCATTTAGGGAGGTAATCTTCTCGACAGAGTTTACCTTCCTACCTGTTGGAGCACGTTCGGTGTGCCATTGGGAATAGTTGGTCATCATCTCATCAAGAAGATTTGTGGCAGCACCAAGTGTAGTTGACATAAAGGTTCCTCCCGCGGCCGAATCTAACAGGTTTCCCGAGGTAAAGTTCAAGCCTGTATAAAAAGTTTGGATAACCATCCAGGTAGTCAAAACATGTGTAGGGCATTTCTTAACAAGAGATTTCATACGTTCCCAAGCTTGGGCAACGTGTTCATTATCCAATTGCTTATAATTCATAATGTTACTCCTCAATTGGATAATTTTGGCAGGTGGGTAATACTTCCCAATAAAAGCATCTTTGCACTTATCCCAAGAATCTATGATATTCCTAGGAAAAGATTGAAACCAAATTTTAGCTCCTTCCCTCAGAGAGAAAGGAAAAAGCTTGAGCTTAACAACATCACCTTCTAATTCTTTATACTTTTGAATATCACATAACTCCAGCACCATCTCCAGCACCAGAGAATTGATCTCGCATAACAAGGTTTAGCAAAGCAGGTTTAATTTCATAAGAGGTAGCTGAAGTGGCAGGTGTGGCAATAGGAGTACAGATAAAGTCTTTGTTGTTGTGACTAGTGAAGTCACACAACTCGGTGTTTTCAGTGGAACCCATAGTAGCAGCAAGTGTGGCAGATTTTTTTGTAATTTTTGATAAAAGATGCAAAGATAAAAAATGAAAGGTAAACTAACAAGACTAAAAAGCAAAGGTAAACGGTAGTGGGCAACTCCCCTATCTTAGCACTCGGAGTCCCCGGCAACGGCGCCCAAAATTTGCTTGATATGCTAGAGATGATAATTTCTTCTCGGCCTTCGTTGGTTACCCCAAGTGGAAGGTGAGATGCAGCGTAGCAGCAAGTTTCCCTTGGTAAAGATACCAAGGTTGAGAGTATCGACCAGTAGGACTCCAATAGTGATAAGTAGGTGGTGAAGTGAACAATGGCGCCGTTCACAACTCTGGGTTGCTTACTTCACCTGGACCTGCACACAGACACAAATAACTTGGTCCCAACGAAGTTTTGAGAGGTTGTGAATCTCTCCGGTCTTGTTGTTTAGAAAGGATCAAACGCAAGGGATAATGATAATGATAGAAACTGGAAGTAAAAGCAAGAAAGTAAATGAACGTGTAAACAGTGATGAGAATATGGACCGGGGTCCCGTGATGTTCACTAGTGATGTATCTCTCCCAAAAGACGATAAAACTGCTATGCGACGTAAACAAATTACAGATGGGAAATTGACAGGATTATAAACGCACTGCAATGCTAACTATGCTACAAAGAAAGGAAGAGGCTCAAAAGTATGGGTAGTACACCAAAATATGTAGACCAAAATCCAACTACATCTACTACTAATCATCCACCTTGAGATATATATCCAGAAAATCTCGCTGGTATTAAGTTGCGAGCCCCACCCAAAGCAACAAACAACTGCATTAAAAAGCACTTTGCGTAAAGTAAACAATCCTTGCAACCGTGGTTACAAGCACCGTTGTTTTCCCCCTTGTGGAAACAGCACATCCCCTAGACTCATGTTTCTGTCACTCAAGCGTGTCATCAGGGGGTATGAACCCATAATCGAGCATAACGTTCCCTCTTGGAGTTACTACCTACTACTTGGCCAAAGTAATAAACAGAAACGGAGAACATGCAAGAATTACTTAGGAACAAAAATATAAAAGATAAGAACCAAATATATTACTCTATCACAATCTGAACACAATCTCATAATCCATCAGATCGCATCAAACTCAGCATAGCAACAGCAGAAAGATTACATATGTGCATCGATCATGTAGGGCAGCTCACGAGCTCTAAACCATGAAGAACAAAGAGGGGAGGAGAACATCACATAGCTACTGATCACGGACCCATGGTCCAAAGGAAACTACTCACGGCACATCCAGGAAGCGTCCACGGTGGAGGGGAAGCTCCCGGAGGTAACTCTCAATCTAATAAGGAGGTTCACAAAGAGACAAGTACCCCGAGGAGGAGTGTATGGGGGTTTGGTTATCCTTGCGCATCCTCGACTCATGGTAAGTGAGTGTACTCTAATATCCGATCCCTCAGAAGATTAGTGATCCATCTAGTAGCTAGAGTTCTCAACTAGTTTTGTAGGTTTTGAAAATAAACACTGACGAGGGGGTGACCCCACGACTCCTACGGATAGGCCTACCCGGTGTCCCTGAAGATAGAAGTCCCATGAAGACCCGCCTGGACCCGCCTTGGCCCGCTAATTGGCACCGACATAGGAGTCTGCGACTCACAAGGAAAGTGCGAAGACCTGTCGTACGGAGCAAGCTAGGGTTAGGAAAGCTTACCTGTAAACGTAGATGAACTCCCCGAGACCTAGCCTAGTATATAAGGGCTAGGAGGGGCGACGTCAAAGGCATCCAATATCATCTGTAACCCTAGCCTTGAGCGCTCCAGCCTCGGCATCCAATGTAATCGCATCTCCCTCATCAATAATATCGAGCAGGAACGTGTCCTCCTGTTTGCCGACGAGCTATCGTCCAACCTGTGCCTCTCATGACTAACCCAGGGTCCCGGACCATGGGGTTTGCAGGGGTTGATCCCCATCAATTGGCGCCGTCTGTGGGAACGACACAGGTTGGGATCACGATCTCGGCGGTCTCGTCTTCAGAAATCCACAACTCAAGGGAAGGACCAGATCTAGCCCACTCGAAGGATTCAAGATCACGGCGAACATATCTGCCACCCCATCAAGATCGCTCGGGCTACAGCCGTGCCAGGACCGATACTACGGTAACGGCCTAGTGCAGCGTCAGCAGCGAAGGAATCGACGACCCAGAAGAACGGCGAGAGGCCTCTACGAAGGAATTCCACTCGACGAACCGCGACGCGCTGCGGAGGACTCGCAAATCTTTCGACAACCCACCGCTGCCCGGGCACCCTCCGCACATCAAGACGATGACTACGAGATCGAAACCAGCGATCAGCAGAACCATCGCCAAGGAAGAAGGAATCGACGACCCAAAAGGCGCGCATGGGAGATCTATGGCGAGGCCCCACTTAACGAGCCACGTCACGTAGCCGTGCAACCAACGGCCACTCGACGACACGCCGTCGCACGAGCACCTGCCGCCAGCCAGGACAGCGACTCCGAGACACTAGTGGGCGAGTACTATGACCCAGATCGAAGGCCAGATGAATTCGCCAACCTCATCAAGAACCAAGATATGAGTCGAGGAATCGAAACCGGCCCTCGCTTCCACGAATACCCAGAGGATCACGAGAAAATCTTCAGAATCTCAAGAAGGAAGAGGCACACCGGATCTAGCAAACTCACGGTTAGAGAGCAGCTAGCAGGACCCTGCACGATCCACAGCTTCGAGGATGACTGGGGACGCGTCAGGTCAGGTCACACTTTGGGAGACTGCCACCTGTTCAACGAGCTAGCCGACGACCTCAAGAGGGAGAAGCAGAAAGAACACAAGCGCAACCGGCGACCCGAACAATCGCCGCCCTCAGGCCCGGAAGGATGTCACAGCCCGCTGCAGGGACAGGTGCTCATGATCCAAGAGGGAAGGGTGCCGCAAGAACAACGCGACGCCTACAGCCTGCAAGCTAGAGCAGCCGAGAGCATAAATATAGTCGAAGTCTACCAGCTACATGATGCGGAGACCAGCATCAGGTTCTCACAGGACGACCATCCACCCGCAGTCCCAAGACCAGGGCACGCGCCCCTGGTGCTCGATGCACAAATCAGAGGGTACGACATGGATAGGTTCTTCATGGATGGAGGCAGCAGCATGAATATCATCTTCGCCAGCACCCTGCAAAAGATGCTGATCCCACGATCAGTATGGAAGAAATCGAGCACCGTGTTACACGGGGTAGTCCCAGGAGAAGCAGCCACATCCCTCGGAGTCGTCGAACTTGAAGTAGTCTTCGGCAACCGACGCAACTTCGCAAAGCATGTCCTCGAGTTCAAAGTACTCGACTGGCAATCGCAGTATCACGCCATATTGGGACGGCCAGCATTCGCGCAGTTCATGGCGGTTCCACACTACGCCTACCTCAAGCTCAAGATGCCAGGATCAACGGGAGTCCTCACGATCAACGGAAGCTTCATCAAATAAGATCAATGTGACCGTGACTTTCACAAAATCTCCGACACATTCGGAGCCGAACAAGAACTCAGAGAAATAGCCATGGTGACGGACAAGAGTACCTTCCCATTGGTGAGCCGAAGCGAATCTAAGGAGTACGGACGCAACTTCAGCATCGACAGCGACACAGTCACTCACCAAGTGCACCCGACGGACCCGGACAAAACAGTCCGCGTGTACGCTCACCTACCAGAGGAGCAGGCGACGGCTCTCGTCGCTTTCCTTCGAGATGAGTGGGAAATATTCGCCTGGTGCCCAGCCGACATGCCTGGAATACCACGCGAATTCGTGGAGCACGCCCTACGCATCAAGCAAAACACGAAGCCGGTGAAGCAAGCTCTGAGACGATTCTCGGAGCCCAAGGACAGATCAATCGGAGAGGAAGTCAACCGGTTACTCGACGCCCAGTTCATCCGAGAAACGAAGAAATCCACCTGGATAGCCAACCCAGTGCTGGTGCCCAAGAAAGACACGAACGTGCTGCGCATGTGTGTCGACTACGGACCAGTCAACAAGCATTGCCCGAAGGACCACTTCCCCTGCCTAGAATCGATCAGATAATCGACTCGACAGCAGGGTGCGATCTACTTTCCTTTCTTGATGCCTACTCAGGATAAAACTAGATCAGGATGAAGGAAGAGGACGAAGAGCACACATCGTTCATCACCCCCTATGGCGTATTCTGCTACAGGACCATGCCCTTCGGGCTCAAGAACGCATGCGCCACATACCAGCGAATGATGCAGGCCTGCCTGAAAGAGCAAATCGGAAGAAATGTGCAAGTCTATGTGGACGACATCGTCATCAAGACCTACAAAGCAGCCACACTACTCGACGACCTGCGCGAAACCTTCACAACGCTCAACAAATACAGAATCAAACTCAACCCAAAGAAGTGCGCATTCGGCGCACCGGCGGGGAAGCTGCTCGGCTATATGGTCTCTGCCCGAGGAATCGAGGCAAACCCTGAGAAAGTCCAAGCCATCGCCCGAATGCAAGAACCAACCGACGTCAAAGGAGTACAACAACTCACTGGAAGACTCACATCCCTAAGCCGCTTCATCAGCAGGCTGGGAGAACGCACGCTGCCTTTCTATCAGCTGCTCAGGAAAGGAGAGAAATTCGAATGGACGGAGGAAGCCCGCCAAGCATTCGCGGACCTGAAAAATACACTCTCGACCCCACCAATCCTGGCGGTACCCAAGGAACGAGAGAAGCTATACCTCTACGTGGCAGCACGTAACAGTGTAGTAAGCACATCGCTCGTTTTCGAACGCACAGAAGAAGGCAAGGTCCAGAGCATCCAGAGACCAATCTACTACCTCAGCATGCTCCTGACCAAATCCCAGCAGCGGTACCCACATTATCAGAAGCTACTACTGGCCGTCATCATGACCTCAAGAAAGGTGTCCCACTACTTCGACGAGCACCCTATCACAATCGTGAGCAGCGCAGCACTCGCTGACATACTCAACAACCCTAGAGCGACTGGACGAGTCGCCGAGTGGAACATTGAGCTCAGCCCACGGGACCTGCATTTCAAGCACCCAACAGCCATCAAAGCCCAAGTACTCCCAGATTTCCTGGTCGAGTGGACGGAGGTTCAGACACCAGACCCCCCAGACCTATCAAATTCATGGTCAATGTTCTTCGATGGGTCCAAGAGACAACAGGGAGCCGGGGCAGGAGTTGTGCTCATCTCCCCTAAAGGAACAAAGCTAAAATATATCCTCTAGATCAACTTCAGTCACGCCTCCAACAACGAAGCAGAATACGAGGCACTCCTCCATGGCATGCGCATGGCCAAAACGTGCGGAGCCACTCGCCTCATAATCTACGGGGACTCCAATCTCGTCGTCCAGCAGACGATGAGAAACTGCGACGCAATAGCCGACAACATGGCGGCCTACCAGAAGCTCTACAACGCACTCGAAGGAAGTTTCGACGGTTTCGAGCTCAACTACATCACCAGGGCCAACAACACAGAAGCCGACGAACTCGCGAACATTGGTTCGACCCGAGGACCAATACCACCCTGCGTTTTTCTCGAAAGCATCAGCCAGAGATCCATAAAGGTACATGCAGCAGCACCAGAAGCAGTCGTGGACGGCGAGGACGCAACAGACCTGGCGCAGGTGGCAGAAGCAAGCCTATCAGAAGGCACAAGCACCAGCACACCCGACAGCATAGCTCCGACAGAGCTCGAAGGACCTGTCTGGGAAAAAACGTTCCTCCGATTCCTAATCAAAGGTACGCTACCGCAAGACGTGGCCGAAGCACGACGCATCAGCCGACAATCCAAGGCGTTCACGGTGATCAACAAACAGCTATACAAGCGCAGAATCACCCAGATACTCCAAAGGTGCATCGACGAAGAGGACGGCAAAGCCCTACTGCTTGAAATCCACGAAGGCACCTGCGGGAACCATGCGAGCAGTCGAGTACTCGTGTCCAAAGCATTCCGAGCCGGGTTCTATTGGCCCACAACCATGAAAAACCCAGAGGAAATCGTGCGACGTTGTGTCGCCTGCCAGAAATTCGCCAACAGGCCACACGCCCCCGCCTGAGAGCTCAAGACCATACCACTATCCTGGCCGTTCGCCACCTGGGGACTCGACATGGTGGGCCCACTCAAGAAATCATCAAAGGGCGGAAGGACACACCTGCTCGTCGCAGTCGACAAGTTCACTAAATGGATCGAAGCAGTGCCCATCACCAGCTCCACAGCCCTCACGGCTGTCAACTTCATCAAATCGATCATCTTCAGGTTTGGAGTGCCACACAACATCATCACGGACAACGGCACGAACTTCACAGCCGGAGAATTCCATAACTTTTACGAAGAGCTGGGCATCAAAATCAATTATGCATCAGTCGCGCACCCGCAGTCCAACGGCCAAGTGGAAAAAGCAAACGACCTTGTATGCGGGGGAATCAAGAAGTGGCTCCTCGCACCACTCGAGCAAGCCACCGGTAACTAGGTAGAAGAACTCCCCGCGGTACTATGGAGCCTATGAACTACACCAAACACCGCAACCCAGTACACACCCTTCTTCATGGTGTACGGGGTAGAGGCAGTACTACCACATGACTCAAGTTCGGAGCACCTCGGGTCACCGGGTACGAAGAAGAAGAAGCAGAAGAAGCATTACAAGATGACAAAGATACAGCTGACGAAGCAAGAGATACAGCCCTGGAAAAATCAGAGGGTACCAGGACAAGCTACGCTTGCGCACTAGAACCTTCAACAAAGGTGACCTAGTCCTACGGCTGATACAAGAGATGGTCCATAAACTTGCCCCCCAATGGGAAGGACCATTTATAGTCTCATAAGTCATCGGAGGTGGCGCCTACAGGCTGAAGAACCCGAAGAAAGATGAGGACGTGGGTAACCCATGGAACGTAGCAAACTTGCGACTGTTATATCCATAGTCCCCATCGGTCAGACATGACTGGCAACTCATGTAGCCGCTCGACCGCAATAAAATAAATGTTGCCCAAATACTGCCATCTCAAAGCACTCGGGGGCTCGAGCACACACTCCCCCCGATAGACGCTATCATCGCCTACGCGATCTTAACCAAAGAACTCGGGGGCTTAAGAATAAAATCCCCTCGAGAGACGCTATTGCCACTCAAGCGATCTTAACCAAAGCACTCAGGGGCTTAAGCATAAAATCCCCCTGAAAGACGCTATCGCCACTCAAGCGATCTTAACCAAAGCACTCGGGGGCTCGAGCACACACTCCCCCCGAGAGACGCTATCATCGCCTATGCGATCTTAACGAAAGCACTCGGGGGCTTAAGAATAAAATCCCCCCGAGAGACGCTATCGCCACTCAAGCGATATTAACCAAAGAACTTAGGGGCTTAAGCATAAAATCCCCCCGAGAGACGCTATCGCCACTCAAGCGATCTTAACCAAAGCACTCGGGGGCTTAAGCATAAAATCCCCCCGAGAGACGCTATCGCCACTTAAGCGATCTTAACCAAAGCACTCGGGGGGCCTAAGCATAAAATCCCCCCGAGAGACGCTATCATCGCTTACGCGATCTTAACCAAAGCACTCGGGGGCTTAAGCACAAAATCCCCCTGAGAGACGCTATCGCCACCTACGCGAGCTCACCTTAAAAACTCGGGGGTTCAGGCATAAGCATTCCCCGAGACACGCTACAGTCCTATTCAAAAACACCAAGTTAGCAATCTTCAAGTCTTCACCCGGACGACAAACAACCAAGACTCGGGGACTACTACAGAGTTGAACCGCGAGGAAATACGCAAAGTTTTAAGCCTACGTTTGACTCTACAACTCAAACGTAGCCTCGGGGGCTACTCCCATCGGGAGCGCTGCCGCGCACCCGATAGAACACACTAGAAAGTTAAAGTCAGTGCATCACGGGAGGAATCGAAGACATTTCATGCTATCAGATGGATTCGAAGACATTCTGCGCTATCAGAAGGAGTCGAAGACAGTGCATCACAGGAGTCCAAAACACAGTCTATTGCAAGATCTCAACCACAGCTTGAATTCAACCATAAAGGTATAAAAGGACTCAACCACATTTGGATAGAAGGCAGCTCCTGTTACAAGAGGGGATTACCCAAGGAATTAAGACTTTTACATGTGTGCCCATGAGGGGTAATCGACTCTAGTACAAGGGCATCACCACAGATAAAGGAAAAAAGGAAGCTAGCAGAGGATGTCGATGACATAACAAAAGGGTGAAGCTCGCCTTATTTGTCGATGCTCCACCAGCTTCTTCTCCTGCTCCACCAGCTTCTTCTCCAGCTGCAGCTGCACGCCTTCTTCTCCGGCTGCACAACTTCTTCTCCGAGTTGCCGGCGAAGATGAGGCCACCTCCAGTTCTACAAGGTCGCTTGGCGCGCCCGCTTGATCGACGGCTTGACGTCGATGTCCTCTTCGGAGCTGATGGAGACGACATCACCACCGGAGGAGTCGCCAGAAGACGGAGCTGTAGAAGACGCAGGCGTAGGACTCCTCGACCTTGTGGAACTGTCGCTGCTTGACTCCTTCCAGTGCGGATCCATGTTGTTTCCGCTCGGGTCAAACGCGCTGACAGTGACAGTGCTTTCGCCGTCAAAACGACAGCTGAGAATATCGCCATCTCGCAAATTCAACCGCCGAGCAAACAAACTCTAACCAGAGCCAAGAAAAATCAAGCGGGAGCTATCAACCTCCAAGTCAACATAAGAAGGAGATCGACAACTCCCTTGAAGATGCAGAAGAAAGCCATCTAAGCCACGTTCAGAGACAATGTGTGATATCCTAGCTTAATAGGAATGATAGACTACTCATATCAACAAGGTGCACCTTCTTTTCCGGGAGCCTAGATCCAAAGAACTCCAAAGTTAAGCGTGCTTGGCTTGGAGCGATTTGAGGATGGGTGACCGACCAAGAAGTTGTTCCCGGGTGCGCACGAGTGAGGACAAAGTGCGCAGGAAAGACTAGTGTTGGTTTGTGGGGACAGTCTAGATCCCTCCAGGTGTAACCGGGAACCGGTGGGTGTGTCCGGGGCGTTACAAATGGTATCAGAGCCGACCCTTGCGGTTATACGGGCGTGTGTGGGTCAGTGCGCGAACATGTGTCGGCACTGGACGCACAGACATGTGCCAAGAGGGAAAGTTCCTGTGGACCGATGAGGACATCGGTTCCTTTGAGTGGGGGTGTATGTGATATCCTAGCTTAATAGGAATGATAGACTACTCATATCAACAAGGTGCACCTTCTTTTCCGGGAGCCTAGATCCAAAGAACTCCAAAGTTAAGCTTGCTTGGCTTGGAGCGATTTGAGGATGGGTGACCGACCGGGAAGTTGTTCCCGGGTGCGCACGAGTGAGGACAAAGTGCGCAGGAAAGACTAGTGTTGGTTTGTGGGGACAGTCTAGATCCCGCCAGGCGTACGCAGGGAACAGGTGGGTGTGGCCGGGGCATTACACAATGGCGGAAAAAGAAGAGGGAAGAAGAACGCGATTGGCGCTCCGGCCACGAACGCGTAAAAGAAAATCATAGCGCCAGAATCCCTCCTCCAAGGGAGAGGAGGAAGGCATTGGTGCCGTACCATGGCGACCACCACGGCATGAGCGTGGTGTACGGCGACCACGGCCACGACGAACATGACCACGGCCAACACCTCTCCTGGGAGCCATGAGAAGAGAAGAAGGAAGAGGCAAAGCAGCAAGCTGGATAGAGGCGAAACGCTATGGAAGAGAAAGGCTTATTTATAGAACAAAAATCCCCCAGCACAGAGAAGCCAAGACGACAGCAACAATTAATTCAAAGGCCAAACGTCGCAGACGTCTCAGATTCCAAGACTAAGATGCTTTCCCACGGGACGCACTATGCGTGAGACGCGTCAATTCACACGCGTTTCCAAACACGCATATCGGAAACTCAACCAGCGCCTGCCGCACGCCACAGCGGATGAAGACGTGATGGTTCACTGACGGAGCATCGCTGACAGCCATCAAACAGAGGCATCGTTATCCTGACAAGTGGCGAAGAATACCAACAGACATCAAGAATCATTTCGTAAACACATTTTTCAAATATATTTAAACTCCCATCGGGAGCGTACCCACTCAAAACCGAGCCTCAGGTGAGGAGCCGCCTAAAAGTCAGCAATGTGCTCGAGTGACCACTCGCACTCACAAGAGTCTCGGGTGCTCCCTCAACCCAACACTAGACAAACATGCATTCGCCAAGATCATACGGCGCTAAGAGTCTCAGGTGCTCCCTCACCTCAAGAGCCGAAACGGCATTCGAGTGACCACTCGCGAAGAACCCCTCGCCGGAGCACTCGAAACAAGCTCCGCTGGTGAATAAGTGAACAACTCGCTTGATTTTTTGTTCCAAGCGGGTGCAATACTATTAGGCTCCGCGCCTCAAAAATACACATTCATAGAACACGACACACTGTGCCCAGATGCCACGCAAGATTAGCGTGTAGGTAAGACCCCGCTGCGAAGTTCGGCCGGGCTGGGACTTGCCGAAGAGCGATTTCACTTCCAACCTTTTCCATGCGCTGCGCATGATAGAAAAAGCATGGAGGACGCGCCTTAGGCTATGCGCATTACTGGCGTCAAATGAACACCGTAAGACCTGAAGCAGCAGGACTTTTGCTCGACACCAGTGTTCCAAGCTCACGTCGAGGGACATGGGTTTGATTGGGCTACTGCGGTATTTGCCACTAGCGCAATTCACCAAGGCTCGACCAGTCGACTCCTTGGGCCCTTTCAGCTTAGCATCCCTCGAAACAGGTTTTGTCATGGCCACCGGACTGCCAGCGACCCGCGGTTGTACCGCGCATACAAACGACCGACAAATGGATGTACTTGAGTCCCTGCGCAACTCTTCGAGTCCCCCAGGCACTCGGGGGCTACTGACGAGGGGGTGACCCCATGACTCCTATGGATAGGCCTTCCCGGTGTCCTTGAAGATAGAAGGCCCATGAAGACCCGCCTAGACCTGCCTTGGCCTGCTAATTGGCACCGACGTAGGAGTCTACGACTCACAAGGAAAGTGCGAAGATCTGTCGTACGGAGAAAGCTAGGGTTAGGAAAGCTTACCTGTAAACATAGATGAACTCCCCAAGACCTAGCCCAGTATATAAGGGCTAGGAGGGGCCATGTCAAAGTCATCCAATATCATCTGTAACCCTAACCTTGAGCGCTCCAGCCTTGGCATCCACTGTAATCGCATCTCCCTCATCAATAATATCGAGCAGGAACGTGTCCTCCTGTTTGCCGACGAGCTATCGTCCAAACTGTGCCTCTCATGACTAACCCAGGGTCTCTGTTCATGGGTTTTGCTTGGGTTGATCCCCGTCAAACACGGATTTCCACAAATCCGACACCTATCACTAATAGGCTAGAGCTCTTGACACCAAAAGTTCAAACATTACTCACATAAATACCTCAAAACTATTGCAAGTTACTACTAAAATTAAATAGCAACCTCAATTACCTACTCTCAAGACAAGACACAACTCAGTGCAACAACCAACTCTCTTAACAAGATAAACATGAAAACTAAAGAGAGTTCCAGCAACAAACTAAACAAAATCCAAGGCTCTTGATAAAGACAAACTAAAACTAAAACTAAACATGGCAGTAGCTACGAAAAGATGAAGAACACACAACAGTAAAAAGATAGGCATGAAAAATCCTATGACGTGTTCTAGATTGGAGTGGAGCGTGTTTCTCTCCCACACAAAGTAAGATGGGGTCTAACTTGTTATGAACATCAAACAAAGCTAAAGAAAACTAAAAATAAAACCTAAGAGCGGGACGCTCCAAGCATAGAACATAACGCATGAAGTGATAAAAATATAGTGAGACGAAGGACGAAATGATGATTGTTGACGTAGAAGGGGATGCATGGGTGATGGCGTGGAAGTGGTAATGGCTTCTCGCCCTTCGTTGGTTACCCAAGTGGAAGGTGAGATGCTGCGTAGCGGCTAATTTCCCCTATGTAGAGGATAGGGTTTGTCTCCCGTAGGACTTCGGCAATGATAAGTAGGTGTCAGTGGCGCACCTGACGCGGACCTGCACACGATACAATTAACTTTGCTCCCAACGAAGTTCAGAGAGGTTGTCAATCTCTCTGGTCTTGTTGTTTACAAAGGGTCAAACACACAAGGGATAATGATAATGATAATAGCTGAAGGTAAATACTTGAAAAGGAAATAGCTTGTAAACAATAATGAGGATATGGACCGGAGTCCCATGATGTTCACTAGTGATGTCTCTCTCCCAACAGACGATAAAACTGTTATGCAAGGTAAACAAATTACATATGGGCAATTGACAGGATTATGAACGCACCGCAATGCTAACTATGCTACAAAAGAAAGGAAGAGGCTCAAAAGCATGGGCAGTACGCCAAAATAAGTAGATCGAAATCCATCTACATCTACTACTAACCATCCACCTTGAGATATCTATCCAGCACATCTCGCTGGTATTAAGTTGCGAGTCCCACCCAAAGTGTAAACCCAAAGCAATAGACAACTGCATTAAAAGAACTTTGCGTAAAGTAAACAATCCTTGCAACCTCGGTTAAAAGCACCGTTGTTTTCCCCCTTGTGGCCACAGCACATCCCCTAGACTCATGTTTCTGTCACTCAAGCGTGTCATCAGGGGTCATGTACCCACAATCGAGCATAACGTTCCCTCTTGGAGTTACTATCCACCACTTGGCCAAAGCAATAAACAGCAACGGAGAACATGCAAGAATTACTTAGGAACAAAAATATAAGAGATCAAAACCAAATATATTACTCTATCGCAATCTGAACATAATCTCATAATCCATCGGATCCCATCAAACTCAACATAGGAAAAGCAGAAGAATTAGATATGTGCCTCGATCATGTAGGACGGCTCACGAGGTCTAAACCATGAAGAACAAAGAGGGGAGGATAATATCACATAGCTACTGATCACAGACCAATGGTCCAGGGTAGACTACTCACGGCACATCCGGGAAGCGTCCATGGTGGAGGATAAGCTCCCGGAGGTCGATCCTCCCTCCAGCAGGGTGCCGGGAAGAAGTCTGCTGACGCTCCTGATGTTGGAAGCGCGGCGGCGGCGAAACAGAGGCGAGATCGCGAAAAAGGGTTCTGTCTTGGGGGGTATTGCGTCACGGGGAATAAATAGGCAAAGGGGGCAGCCATGGGGTGCACCAGGTGTCTAGGCGTCCACCCGGCACGGCCCCACCCTAGGTTGCGCCACTTGGGCGCCTAGGCACCAGGTGGGGCCCCTCCGGCCCTCCTTCGGGACTCTGGAAGCTTCCGTTACGCTGGTATTTTATCTAATTTTTCCCGGATTTTTGGAGCACTTTTAATATGGGGGAAAACTGAAATAGAAAAACAACAGAAAACAGAAACTGGCACTGGGGTGCACTGAGTTAATAGGTTAGTCCAAATATGATCAAAAGTGAATGAAAGTGCATCTAGATCATAGCAATATCACACAAAAGATGCATGGAGCAAGCATAAATTATAGATACGTTTGGGATGTATCAACATCCCCAAGCTTAATTCCTGCTCGTCCTCGAGTAGGTAAATGATAACAAGCATAATTTCTGCGGTGACATGCTAGAAACCATATAAGAACTTTGAAAAGTGAAGCAATCAAGGTATGTGATTCAATTCAAGTCATAACATGCAAGAGTCTATTATTAGCATTAAAGCAAGTAACAAAAGAACACTAGGTGCAAGAGCTCTTGCTGTCTGTGACTCGAATGTCTCCAAATGGTGTTTGCGTGCAAGAAGAGGGATAGGGAATACGAGAAAAAAGTATTTTTGTTGAGAACTCAAGCTATTAATGTTTCACACTTGGTCTTCTTTGGAATCTTATCTTGACTCATCCCCAGACCACTAGCCAGGTACAAGTCAATTTGATCCACTCCCTTTTGATATTTTAAGCACTGATGCAATGGATGAGCGTAAGCATGAGAGTTGACACTTAGGATGGCAAAGAGAGAAATATGGTGGAGGAGGAAGACAAAAAAGGGTGAGAAAGACTCACATCAATGAGGACAATCATAGGCGAGAAGGCCAAAATATAGATTTGATGTGAGGAGTAGGGATTGCCATGCAACGGATGCACATATGAGGTAAGGAAATCTCTCCAATGGAACTAGTGGGGGTGCATCTAACTTGCTCGCTCATGAAGACCTAGAGCTTTTTTGAGGAGGCTCATCCTTGGAATATACAAGCAAAATTCTATAGTTTGAAGGTCCCAGCAACAAACTCTCTTAACAAGATACGCATGAAAACTAATGAGGAGGCTCATCCTTGGAATATGCAAGCCAAATTCTATAGTGTGAAGGCTCATCCTTGGAATAAACATGGCAGTAGCTACGAAAAGATAAAGAACACACAACAGTAAAAAGATAGGCATGCAAAATCCTATGATGTGTTCTAGATTGGAGTGGAGCGTGTTTCTCTCCCACACAAAGTAAGTTGGGGTCTAACTTTTTATGAATAGCACGCAAAGCTAAAGAAAACTAAAAATAAAATCTAAGAGCGAGACGCTCCAAGCATAGCACATAACGCATGAAGTAATAAAAATATAGTGAGACGAAGGACGAACTGATGATTGTTGATGGAGAAGGGGATGCACGGGGGAAACCCCAAGCTTAGACGCTTGAGTCTCCTTGAATATTTATTGGGAATGCATGGGCGCATCCCCAAGCTTGAGCGCTTGACACTCCTGGATCTTCTTTCATCATCTTCCATCGCACACTTGAAAACTCCCTTCAAACATAACTCATCAGAAGCTGATTAGAGAGGTTAGTACCCTTAATAAAATATATTTCTCCACTGGATATAAAGATATTCTTGAAGAGATACTGTTTCTCAACATTTCCAAAAGGTTTTTGCACAGAAAAATCAAGCTTAAGGTTTGCAAAAGTAAGGAAATTAAAAACGTGGCAGAATCTGTGAAAAACAGAACAGCAGGTAGTAGAGAATTTTTTCGGGGTACTTCTGCAACTCAAGTCAAAAAACTCAGAACATACGAAAGTTTAACAATTGCATAGAGCATGTTGTGTAAAAAATTCAGCTCAAAAAGATGAACTGGTGATTTGATCCAATTTTTTCCTCAAGAAAACATAATTTTTTTTCTGGATAGCATGTCACAAGTTTTGCTTCCCTTATCATAAGAGGCTATAACATGGCACAAAGGTTGAAAATAAAGATACAATGATGTTGCTACAGTAGTAACAATCATCAAGACCACTAAAAACATAAGTAAAAACATCTTGGGTTGCCTCCCAATAAGCGCTTTCTTTTACGCCTTTAAACTAGGCATAGGCAAAATAAGAATCAAAGGTCTCCAAAATCGTCGGAATCATAAAAACCTTCAAATTGATTTTCAATAAGCTCATTCTTCTTCTTCCTAGAAAGATGTACTTACTTTTCTCCTTACCGCGTAAGCGTATGTGCCCCTTACGAATATCAATGAAGCCTTTCATAGCTCGGAGGAAGTCCCTTCCAAGCACGATGTTACTTTGGTTTGGCTGCATGATGAAGAAATCCATCGGTGCAATCCTATGAAGGAATGCAACTTGAACTTATTTTACCTTTCCTTTCACCTCTGAAATATCTCCATTAGCATGTTCATGATAAGATGAATTTATCCATATCTAGTTTCAAAGAATCATAAACTAATTTTGGCATAGTAGAAACCATGGATCCAATATCACAAAAAGCAAGGAAGTCTTGGTTAGAGATGCTAATCCTAACAAAGGGGTCCCAATCATCATCTATCTCCAACATTTATTTCTTGTTGTTCTTAAGTTCCTCTACTTTTCTTAAGTCTAGAGCATCCATCCTCTTTTCAATAGCGGCAAGTCTATCTATAACAGTATCAATACTATGATCATAAACAAAATAACTAGATAGACCATGCAAAATATCAATAGCTCTAGCTTCATCACACTCTAAAAAGTCTCCTTCAGCTATAATATCATGAGAGTGTTTACACCACTTAAAAATACCATGGTAAAAATTTCTAAGCACAATTTTTATAGGTATCCAAGGCATAATTCTTTTATGTGCTTCAAAAATTCTGTCCCATGCCTTCTTCATATTTTCTCCATCCCATTGACGGAAATCGAGAACTTCCGATTCCCGCAAAGCACCAAGTCCTAACATGTTCATCTAAACAAGGAGGACTACTAAAAGCAGGATAAATATTTTTATGTGATTTTTGATATAAGACACAAAGATAAAAACTGAAAGGTAAACTAACAAGACTAAAAAGCAAAGGTAAAAGGTAGTGGGCAACTCCCCTATCTTAGCACTCGGAGTCCCCAGCAACGGTGTCAGAAATTTTCTTGATACACGAGAGTGATAATTGCTTCTCACCCTTCGTTGGTTACCCCAAGTGGAAAGTTTCCCTCGGTGAAGATACCGAGGTTTGTCTCCAGTAGGACTCCGAAGATGATAAGTAGGTGCCAGCGGCGCAACTGACGCGAACCTGCACACATACACAAATAACTTTGCTCCCAATGAAGTTCATAGAGGTTGTCAATCTCTCCGGTCTTGTTGTTTAAAGGATCAAATGAAGGGATAACGATAATGATAGCACTAAAAGTAAAAGCAGAAAAGTAAATGAGCTTGTAAACAATTATGAGAATATGGACCGGGGTCCCGTGATGTTCACTAGTGATGTATCTCTCCCAAAATACCATAAAACTTCTATGCGAGGTACATAAATTACATATGGGCAATTGACAGGATTATAAACGCACCGGAATGCTAACTATGCTACAAAAGAAAGGAAGAGGCTCAAAAGCATGGGCAGTACGCCAAAATAAGTAGACCGAAATCCAACTGCATCTACTAGTAATCATCCACCTTGAGATATCTATCCAGAACATCTCGCTAGTATTAAGTTGCCAGCCCCACCCAAAGTGTAAACCAAAGCAACAGACAACTGCATTAAAAAGCAATTTGCGCAAAGGCATGCGCCGTTGTTTTCCCCCTTGTGGAAACAACACATCCTTGCAATCGCGGTTACAAGCGTCGTTGTTTTCCCCCTTGTGGCAACAACACATCCCCTAGACTCATGTTTTTGTCTCTCAATCATGTCATCAGGGGGCATGAACCCACAATCGAGCATAACGTTCCCTCTTGGAGTTACTACCTACTACTTGGCCAAAGCAATAAGCAGCAACGGAGAACATGCAAGAATTACTTAGGAATAATAATATAAAAGATAAGAACCAAATATATTACTCTATCACAATCTGAACATAATCTCATAATCCATCAGATCCCATCAAACTCAGCATAGCAACAACAGAAAGATTACATATGTGCCTCGATCATGTAGGGAAGCACACGAGGTCTAAACCATGAAGAACAAAGAGGGAAGGAGAACATCACATAGCTACAAATCACGGACCCATTGTCATCGATATGTAACGGCAGATGCCATGGGGATGGCTAAAGAGGGGGACAAACTAAGGTTAGTGTCGCTGGTACTAGAATCGAGAGTGGGAACACACAGTGAGACACTGCGATGTACCCAGGTTTGGGTCTCTCCATAGAGATAACACCCCTAGTCCTGCCGAGCTAGCTATATGCAATAACTCTGGCTACAATGGTTGCTCCTTGAGCTGTTTGAGATGAAGGAGAAGAGGGCTCTAAGCTCAGCTCTCTCCTTGCTCTCTCTCTGGTGGGTGAAGTTGCAATAAGTGCTCCGTCGTCCCTCACGCAGGAGCGGTACCCGGGGCTCTTATAGGCCGAGCCCGGGGTACAAAGGTAAATGTATAAAGGGGGGGGCATCCGTCGGCCTCAGACAAGCTAGGGTCCTCACATCGTGTTCTCTCGGATGACCCGGTGTAGAGTTTCGGCTCACCATGCCGTTATTATGTAGACCTTGCTAATGAACAGTGAAGCTAGAGACTTAGGCCTGTCGGCTTGTCCGCGTGATCGGCTTTGAAGCAGACCGCACGCCTATGACAGATTACATATGTGCCTCGATCATGTAGGGAAGCACACGAGGTCTAAACCATGAAGAAAAAAGAGGGGAGGAGAACATCACATAGCTACAAATCACGGACCCATTGTCATCGATATGTAACGGCAGATGCCATGGGGATGGCTAAAGAGGGGGACAAACTAAGGTTAGTGTCGCTGGTACTGGAATCGAGAGTGGGAACACACAGTGAGACACTGCGATGTACCCAGGTTTGGGTCTCTCCGTAGAGATAACACCCCTAGTCCTGCCGAGCTAGCTATATGCAATAACTCTGGCTACAATGGTTGCTCCTTGAGCTGTTTGAGATGAAGGAGAAGAGGGCTCTAAGCTCAGCTCTCTCCTTGCTCTCTCTCTGGTGGGTGAAGTTGCAATAAGTGCTCCGTCGTCCCTCACGCAGGAGCGGTACCCGGGGCTCTTATAGGCCGAGCCCGGGGTACAAAGGTAAATGTATAAAGGGGGGGGGGCATCCGTCGGCCTCAGACAAGCTAGGGTCCTCACATCGTGTTCTCTCGGATGACCCGGTGTAGAGTTTCGGCTCACCATGCCGCTATTATGTAGACCTTGCTAATGAACAGTGAAGCTAGAGACGTAGGCCTGTCGGCTTGTCCGCGTGATCGGCTTTGAAGCAGACCGCACGCCTTTGACAGTCCCGATCATCAGGGATTGCGCATTGAATGCACTTGTACCAGGTGTCCGACCTGCGATCCTTCTCGGAGGTTGCTCTATTTACTTCGTCCGAGTACGCCCTGATGAGGCCCATTGCACTCTCTTTGGGGCAATCGGCCTCCGGCCTGGACAACTCGGCCCACTACTTGCTCAGTCTTGATTAGCTCGGCCTCGATTAGATCGGCGACCATCAGGTCGGTGATCTTTGCCTTGATGAATAGTTTCCCCTTGGTGACCCTACCCGGGGTTCATTCCCCCGACAGTAGCCCGTGAAGCTGCGGAGGTCCCGCCGAACTGAGAGACAATGGGGCCTGCACATGTTCCTTCTATGTCTTTGGAATTTTGAATCCTCATTTCTGACCGATCGCTCTCAATGGGCCGATTTCTCGCAATCTGCTTATTGCTCTTGATCTTCTGACCGATTGCTCTCAATGGGCCGATTGCTCGCAATCTGCCGATTTCTCTTGATCTTCTGACCGATTGCTCTGAATGGGATGATTGCTCGCAATTTTCCGATTGCTCTTGATCTTCTCAACCGATCTTCCCAACGGTTAGTTTGACTGGAATGTTGACCGAAACTTGCCGTTTCGAATTTGCCGGGGAATACAGGACGACGTGCCATGATTTGACATGCCATAACCACTGCCTCGACCCACGCGCACACGTCCCGTCCCATCCGCCGCATCTTCTGTGCTCTGACCTGGTGATGCATTGGAGATACACACGGCCACACCGCCCGCTGAGTCGGCACAGCAGATCCCACTACCACTCTGCCGGGTATTTAAATAGCCCATGGGGTGGGAGATGCGCCACGCACCCCCCACTCCATCTTCCTCCTTGCGCTCTCCTCTGTCTCCACCGCCTCCGTATCGCGCGCTATAGTGCTACTGCTGCCGCTGGAGCCTAGGTCTGCTCCACCGACGACTTCCCAGTTGTTCTTCGCCGCCACCGCCGCTGCTTCTCCTCCGCCACCATTGGGGGACGCGAATCTAGGTTTCCGCCGCCCTCGCCGCCGTCTTCATCGTCATCTTCTTCCTCCTCGCCCGCCACGGAATCCGACGCCTCCATGGGGGACGATACCGCCGCCGCCGCCAGCCCGAAAGGCTCGTGGAAGGGTTCCCACGCGACTGAGATGCAAGTCGCTCTCCTCCGCCGGGCGCGCAAGATCCCGGCGAACCTCGTCTTCCGCATCCCCGGCCCTGAGCTTGCGCCCATGCCCAAGGCCGGCGAGCGCGTCGTCTTCCTCACACATTTCCAGCGCGGCTTCGGGCTTCCGGTGAGCCATTTCTTTCGCGAGTTCTTTGACTTTATCGACTGCAACCGCTCCACCTCGGGGCGAATGCCATCATGCTGCTCTCCGCACTTGTGACGTTGTGCGAGGTCTATCTTGGAGTTCGGCCCACCTGTCGGGGGGATGGATTAGGCCATAGACCCGGCATTAGAAACCTCTGGGCCGGCTTATATATGAAGACCCACAAAGAAGACCCGACCAGGAGTCTGATGTGCAAAGCGTGAAGATTTAAGCCCTAGAAGGAATTCGACTTACCTTGTATAGCACGTAGCAAACTTGTAAAATAGAATAGAAATCCACGTCGTTTAGGAGTCGGACTCTAGGAATCCCGGTACCCGGCACCTTTATAAGCCGAGGTCCACGAGAGCCAGATCCATAACTTACCTCAAGCCAGAATTATAAAACTCGCGATATAACCTAGATCTCCACGAGACTAAGGTTGTGAAACATCATCACTATAATCGATCTGATCGGCTCTTCCTATTGAGGAATCGATCCCCTATAGTCAAAAAGCAGGAGTAGGTCTTTACCGCATCTGCGGGGCCGAACCTGGGTAAATCGCCGAGTCCTGTGTCTATGTCGACTCTCTCCTCGAATCCGCCTCGCAGCAAAGGTGCCATGATAAGTCCGACTCTACGGATATCTGCCATGACTTTCCCACGACAGTTGGAGCCCACCGTGGGGCCTGTGCTCGCAGGTATTGCGATTCTAGGAGGAGCTCTACAAGGCATGGAAGGATTCGTGGCTGGACGAATCACCAGGAGCCGGCGTGGCAAACACTGCATCGACGACTCGACTTGGGGCCCTGACGCCGATTCCGTCGAATCCGGTTATCGGGTCCCGATCGGATCTATCCATATCTTCATAGGGAAGACAGACGGATCTGAGCCCGAGCCGGATCCCGAAGTCCCCCTGGATACCTCGAGTCGGCGACATGCCGGCTCAAGGAACGCCTTTGTCGGGTTCATCGCTGGATCTCTGGAGTCGGAGCGCTCTACCGAGCCCCTGACGTCCAACACCACGGAAGAACATCTGACGCTGACTCACACCCCATTGAAACAAGCCTCTCAGATACCGGCTCCATCCGATCTGCCGGGAGCAACAGACTTGGCTCGGGAACAGCTGCATACGACCCCGACTTTCCGCAGTACGAGCCACCGTACTGCGCTACAGTGTTCCTGGCAGGCACCGAAGAACAGGGAAGCCAGCCGGCTCAGGGTGCGGCGCAGAACCGGAACGTAGATACGGCTCACAATATGGCTCCTAATCCAGATAGGGAACAGCCAGAAGTTCTCATGGGAGCGGAAGCCCTCACAGATGCCCTAAACGCCTTGGATGAAGCCTTAGTTGCGCCAATGACTTCGGAAAACTAGCAAGCCTGGAGAACCAGGGTAAATGGACTCAAAACCCAGATGATGAGCATACGAAGGGAAATTAACTCCCAGAACGCCCAGATGGTGGAGAGAGAAACTCAACTCGCCCACGAAACCAGGCGTTTACAACATGAGTCGGAGTTGATAGAAGCTCAGAAACTAAGTCTCGCCAACACACGACCCGCAGGACCCACGAGCCGGATCCCTGCTGACCTACCGGCCCGGAGACTATTCCAGGATATGAATCAGTCGACTCCCCCAGGGTACACGCCACCAAGGAAACATGTCCCCTCGCCACGGCAGGAGCGGTTCCATACACCCCCGGATCACTTCAATAACCCCATGGAAAATGTGGTGGCAGAAACACGGTACCTCGCCAGTGTGCCTGTGCACGGAGACACTCCAGTGGACCAGGCCACTCGAGGGGCTATCGATCTACTGAAAACCCTAATCACACACCAAGCCCGGTACTCACAGGGATTCCGGTACTTACATGAAACCCCATATCAAATTATGAGCCGGCAAGCAGATTCACCGGCTCCAACCGGCTCGAGCATCCATTGCTAGCACCGGGCTCCGCCACTAGACCCGCTGGGGGCGATAAGGATCCAAGACATACCATCCAACTTCTATCCTGAACGCTGGGTCGAGCAGATGGTCCAACTTCCACCCCAAGATCAAGACGTCGAGTTCATCAGCAGATCCGTGGGCAACCGATGCCTGGTGCCGGCTCTCCGAAATACACGCTTGCCGTCAGATTTCAAGGGACCACGTAAGACCGCAAACTATACTGCTGACATGGACCCGGCAACTTGGATCGAAAGTTATGACCTAGCCATGGACATGCTACAAGCCAGCAAAGGAGTTTGTGCCCGTTACCTCACAATGATGTTGGAAGGGCCGGCTCGCACATGGTTCAAAAACCTCCTAGAGAATTCCATCACCTCCTGGACGGATCTCAAGGAAAAGTTCATCCAGAACTTCCAAGGCACCTTCCGGAGAGCTACCACAATCGTCGACTTGGAGCATTATGTCCAGAAGGAAGGAGAGTCGACCCTGAGCTGGGAACGACGGGTTGCAGAAATAATCCACTCCTCGGACACCATCACTGCCAAAACAACCGTTATCGTCCTGGAACGAAACTGCAAGTTCGAGCCCCTAGTGCACAAACTCGGCCGACTCAAGAGGACGGTCAAGGATATAGGAGAGCTCATGAACGCAGTCATTAAATATTCTGATTCTGACAAAACTAAGGATACCGAACCTCAACAGGATAAAGCCGGCCAGAACAAGAATGGCGGCAAAACATCCCAGAATCAGAGTCAGCAAACCAAGCGACGGCTTGATCAGACTACTTCTGACTTGGTAGCCAACACAAATTTTGGCTCCCAAAGACAGAAGTAGGGGGGCAACAACTACCATATGCCGGAAGGAAATTTTCGCCCGAACAACTTTGAAGAAGCTATGAAGAGTCCTGCCTGACCCATAGCAAACCCGGTCGCCCAGCCAACCACACCTGGGAAGATTGCAATTTCATGAAAGAGTTTGCACGACGAGGGAACCAGGGACCTCCCGGGTCAGGTGGGGGAGCCGGCCAGAATGGCAACAACCAGAACCCTGGCTACCAAGGAACCGGCACAATACCTCAACACCAAGGACCCGGAGGAGGAGCCCAGCAAAATCAATCAGGGCTCGCTGGATTCCAAGCAAACCCAAAACAACTCCATGACCGTGCAGCATATCACGTTTTCACCACTAGCAGTTGCAGGAGGGATAGGAAGCTGCAACGGAGAGCCGCCATGGCCGTGACTGCGGATCCGTCTTGGCCCAGGTGGCTTAATTGTTCAGAACAGCCAATCACCTGGACAAGGGACGACCACCCCACGGTGGTAGATAACCCTGGGGCCCTGGCTCTAGTAGTCTCTCCACAAATTGGAGGATATACACTTGACAAAGTGCTCATGGATGGAGAAAGCAGCATCAACATCCTTTACTACGAAACCTTTCGCCGGATGGGGCTGAACCAAACACAGCTGTAACCCTCCAAGACCGTTTTCCATGGAACAGTCCCAGGGAAGTCGGCACGCCCGATAGGAAAAATTCACCTAGAGACGTCTTTTCAAAACACTGAGAATTTCCGCTCCGAGCTCATACCCTTTGAAGTGGTAAAACTCGAGAGCCCATATCACGCCATTTTGGGTAGACCGGCTTACGCCAATTTCATGGCTCGGCCATTTTATGTCTACCTGAAACTAAAAACGTCGGGTCATAAAGACCCAATCACTGTCGATGGAAGTCGGACCAGGGCAGTAGAATGCGACGAACAGCACGTCAAATTTGCCGAGTCGACACGCGCTAAAGAGGACTTGTCAGTATACCAAGAAAAGGTAGACCCGGCAGACCCCACAATCCTGAAGAAACCGTCTCCCGACAACAACCCCAAGTTCCAACCGGCTCAGGATACGAAGAAAGTCGACTTTGTCCCTGGTGACTCTTCTCAGCAGTTCATCGTCGGGACAGAGTTATCTGATAAATAGGAAAGCGCGCTCATCGAGTTCCTCCATGAGAATCGGGACATCTTTGCTTGGAAACACTCTGATATGCCAGGTGTCCCGAGGGAACTCGCTGAGCACCACCTAAATATAGATCCAAAGCTGAAGTCGGTCAAGAAATTCCTTCGCCGTTTCAACGACAAGAGGAGAAACACTATTGGGGAAGAGGTAGCCTGGCTCCTTGCCGCCGGATTCATCATGGAAGTATTCTATCCAGAATGGCTCGCAAACCCGGTCCTCGTTTTGAAAAAGAACGGGACCTGGCACATGTGCATTGACTACACAGACTTAAACAAGGCCTGCCTGAAGGATCCCTTCGCGCTGCCTCGTATTGACCAGATCATAGACTCAACTGCGGGATGTGAGCTCCTATGTTTCCTTGACGCCTACTCTGGTTATGACCAGATCAAGATGGCCCTCGAAGATCAAGAAAAAATGGCTTTCATCACTCCCTTCGGGATCTACTGTTACACTTCTATGCCCTTTGGCCTTGAGAATGCGGGAGCCACATATCAGCGAACAGTGCAGAGTTGCCTCAAAGAGCAGATTGGGCGCAACGTGCATGCTTATCTGGATGATATAGTGATCACATCCCAAATGGTCGACTCACTCATGAATGACTTGACAGAAACCTTCAAAAATCTGCGCAAGTACCAGCTGAAGCTAAACCCGGCCAAATGCACCTTCGGGGTACCTGCAGGTAAACTCCTTGGATACATAGTATCAGAGAGAGGTATCGAGGCAAACCTAGATAAAATCAACGCTGTCATGACTCTTCAGAAGCCGGCCTCAGTTAAGGGAGTCCAACGACTCACAGGATGCGTAGCCGCCCTGAGTCGGTTCATAAGCCGACTTGGTGAAAAGGCAATCCCCCTGTATCGACTTCTGAGGAAATCAGAAACATTTGTCTGGGATGACGAAGCCGATCAGGCCCTAGAGTCATTGAAGAAGCAGCTATCCCAGGCTCCAATCCTGGCGGCTCCCAAGCCAAAGGAACCTATGTTGCTTTATATCGCAGCCAACAATCGAGCAGTCAGCGCTGTGGTTGTTGTTGAGCGTATGGAAGCCGGCAAGGCGCACCCCTTGCAAAGGCCAGTTTACTACGTCAGTGAGTTTTTTACCCTATCAAAGCAGCGCTATCCTCGCTGGCAGAAATTTGTTCTTGGTGTATTCATGGAAAGTCGGAAACTTAAACACTACTTTCAGGAGCACCCATAACTGTGGCCAGCTCAGCACCACTTGCGGATATCATCCAAAACCGGGAAGCAACGGGAAGGATTGCAAATTGGGCCATAGAATTGGGGGCTTATCACATCAAATATAAACCACGAACAGCCATCAAGTCCCAGGCGTTAGCCGACTTCATCAATGACTGGACAGAAATCCAAACATCTCCGGAGAAGCCAGTCACCAAATATTGGACGATGCACTTCGATGGAAGCCGGCATCTCCAAGGATCAGGAGACGGCGTGGTTCTTACCTCCCCTAAAGGGGAGAAATTTTGCTATGTTCTACACTTGAAGTTCACCTGTACCAACATGCAGCGGAATATGAGGCCTTTCTTCATGGACTACGGCTAGCTTGTGAGATGAACATAAGTTGGATCCAATGCTATGGCGACTCTGATCTCGTTTCTCAACAAGTGTCAGGAAAATGGGATTCCAAAAATCCCATAATGGCAGCTTATCGACGAGAGGTGCAAAGAGAAGCCGGATATTTTGTTGGATACCAGATGGATCACGTGGACCGTCGGGAAAACGAAGCAGCAGATGCTCTCTCCCGACTCGGCTCTCAGCGAAAGCCGGTCCCTCCAAACGTATTCCTGGATGTCGTAACAAAGCCGTCTGTACAACCACCAACAGAGCAAAACATAGCAGAGCCAGATCCAGAGCCGGCTTTGGTCGCTGCAATTCATGCTACACCCTCATGGGTCGTACCTTACTTGGATTACAAGACTCGAGGTATCCTTCCTCAAGATGAGATGTTGGCCAGACAAATCGTCAGGAGAAGCCAATCCTTTGTAATCATCAATGGTGAGTTACATCGGCGAAGTGCTGCAGATGTTTTTCAAAGATGTGTTTCACCAGAAGAAGGTAGAGCCATCCTCAATGAAATACATTCTGGAGATTGCGGACACCACGCCGGCTCTTGTTCAGTGGTTGCTAAAGCCTTTCGACATGGATTCTACTGGCTCACAGCTCATGCGGACGCAGAGGACATAGTCAAGAAATGTGATGGATGTCAGCGCTATGCAAAACAAGCTCACGTACCGACTCAAGAACTCAGGATGATACCTATCACTTGGCCCTTTGCAGTATGGGGACTTGATATGGTGGGACCCTTCAAAAGGTCAGGCAACAAAAACACTCACATATTAGTGGCAGTGGATAAATTCACCAAATGGGTCGAAGCCGAGCCGGTCAGCAAGTGTGACGCTGCGATAGCACTAAAATTCTTGAAAAAGATCATATACAGATTCGGCTACCCCCACAACATCATCACTGATAATGGTTCAAACCTATCAGAAGGGGTTATGCAGCGATTCTGCCAGAACGAGCACATCCGACTCGACCTTGCATCAGTGGCACATCCACAGTCCAACGGACAAGCCGAGAGAGCCAACCAAGAGTTGCTCCGAGGCATCAAACCCCGACTCATTGTCCCTTTGAAAAGGACGCCGGGTTGTTGGGAGGAGGAGTTACCCTCAGTACTATGGAGCATCCGGACGACTCCCAACAGGTCGACAGGCTATGCGCCCTTCTTCCTAGTCTATGGAGCGGAAGCCGTCCTCCCAAGTGACATACGCCACGACTCACCTCGAGTCACTTCTTATGTAGAAGCCGAAAACGAGAAAGCAAGACAAGATGCCTTGGATATTCTCAATGAAAAACAAGATTTGGCTGAAGCTCAGTCGGCTATCTACCAACAAGATCTACGACGCTACAGTAGCCGTCGCATCAAAAGTCGGACTTTCCAGGAAGGTGATTTAGTGCTCCGACTCATACAGAAAAGGGATGGACTGCACAAGTTATCCTTTGTGGTCAGCAAGAACCTGTACAACGGATCCTACTACCTAGTGGATATACGCGAGAAGGCAGACACACACACAAGCATGGAGGAGACTCCCAAGCCATGGAACATCGCACAACTCCGTCCATATTACACTTGAGTAGAAATAGGAACATTATTGTACGCTTCACTAAGTCGACACACGTCGCACCGGCGTTCGCCATAATATATATATATATATATATATATATATATATATATATATATATATATATATATATATATATATATATATAAGCCGACATTCGTCGCGCTGGCTTTCGCCATCAAAATATACATAAGTCGACTCTTGTCGCACTGGCCCTCGCCACACATAACTAAGTTGACTTTCGTCGCGCCGGCTCTCGCCATATCAATTCCGATTAGCCTTTTTTGTTTCATATCATTTATTTTTGCACCATACATTGCATTATTATATCTCAGAGACCTGGGGGCTTGATCTACCCCTCTATTGGTATTGAGCATGTATATTGCTTATTTAGGGGAATCGGGGAGTTCAATGACAATCATTGACTCTTTATCCGAAAACTCGGCATATATATGTAAAAATCACAGTGTATAAGCTTATTCAGGGGCAGTAGGGGGGCACGATGTCACTCATTGACTCTTATCCGATGAAATCCAGGCATATACATGAACTGGCAAAACACGCCTTGGCCTGTATAGCTTAAAATCATACGACCTATGTGTACCCGGCTTAGTCTACATACCTTGGGGGCTTACAACAATGCCTGCTGAGTCTAGTCCTAAGTACAAGGAGCACTAGTCATATGTAGTCGGCTTACAAAGAAGACCCGACTCCTGGATAACCCAATAATCTATCTCAAATACGAGAAGATGAGGCATGTTGAAAATCCAGAGTCAACTTCTATATGAGCCTTCATATTTTCTTTTTTCCATACATTAGCATCATCACATACTCTTTTCATTTTTTCTCCAAAAGATATATCTTAAGCATTAACCAGTGTGACTCGGTATGACTCAATGACACAAAAAATGCTCATACTGACTCATGGGGACTATAGCTCAAAAAATTCTCTATGACTCGGTAAGGCACAAAGGATGCTCATACCGACTCATGGGGACTACACCTTTTTCATTGCATCTTCTGCACATATAAAGTCAACTTCGGTCGCAACGGCTCTCGCCATACATATAAAGTCGACTTCGGTCACAACGGCTCTCGCCATATATATAAAGTCGACTTTGGTCGCAACGGCTCTCGCCATATATATAAAGTCGACTTCGGTCGCGACGGCTCTCGCCATACATATGAATATCGACATTCGTTGAACCGGCCCTCGCCGACCTATTTGGAAGCTAGGAACACAACCCATCGTGTCATATCTATGTGACTTGGAAGATTAAAAGATAGACCTATGTGACTCGGCACTGCACACAGATGCACACACCGACTCATGGGTACTACAATTCAAGTTTTCTTCTCAAATAAAGACTCGGTACGTCACACAACTGTGCACACCGACTCTTGTGGAGTAACAGTTCAAAAATTCTTCAGAAAATATGCAAGAAATTGTAAGTCCCAGGTTGCTGCAAGCAAGACAACCCGACACTTGGGGGCTACATCATTTCGAAGAAAAGTTTCATAAAAACAAATTCTTCTTTGATGATCCGGTACGGCACTTAAACGTGACCACACCATCTCATGGGGGCTACAAGTAGATCGGTCATATGAGTCGATTACATATACTAAACTATTCTGAATCGACTCAGGGGGCTACAGATACATATACTATCATAAACAATCGGCTCTCATACATTCTGAGAAACTTCTCAAGTCGGGAATAAAACCGACTCATGGACCCATGGACTCAATGAAAAATCATAAATTTCATTCATCAAACCAACTGGGTCTTACATCAAAGGAGACAACCTTACAAGCAAAATCCAAACTCGGCAATACACTACTAAGAAGAAAAACCCACAACTTCAGACATCTTCTTCAGAGTCGGCTTCATGCTCCGTTGAAGCTTCTTCTTCACTTAGGAGTTCTTCATCGCTGGATCTCTCCACACAACAGCAGGCTCGGTCTCCATCCGAGTCAAAGATCCTAGCCGACAAGGTGTCTTCACCATCAAATCTGAAGACAATGGTGTCTCCTCTTGAAATATTCCTGGAGCGAAGAAAACTTTTCCAACCTTTCTCAAAAAACGCCATGGCTAGAAAAACTAACTGTCACCCAGGCAGGCTCATGAGGAAATCCATCTGATCGGAGCCAAAGAGCCGAAGGCGTCGAGTCAATCACAAGTTGAGAAAAAGACTCAGGAAGTTTGATCCAGCATCGAATTGTCTGGATATGAACCAAGAACTCATTCCTCTCAGGAGAAGAAGGGGGAGACTCGGAAGGAGAGGCAGCACGAGTACTTCTTCCTCTACCTCTACCACGGCCACGACCTCTACCACGGCCACGTCCACGACCACGGAAACTACCTCGAGTAATTACACGGTGATCGGGCTCGTTGGATGCCAAAGGAGAAGAGGCTTCTAGCTTAGGTTCCATGGGGAAAACAGGAAGAGGAAGAAGAAGATGGATGCGCTTGAAAGATCAAACTATCCAAGGGATATTTATAGTAGATTCATGGGACGGATCCATTAATGCCATAAATAATACGGGATAACTACCCATGGTAGATAACATTTATGGAAAGACTCCTCGATTCCCACTACAAACATCAATGCCTCTAACCGGCGTTTCGGGCAGTGTGATCATAAAAACCAAACCGGATCTTTGACCAAAGCTCAAAAGAAAAATCTTCAAGTGAAAGGAAATGAGGAGCTAAAAAGAGTTGACAATGTCACCTAGTAAGCATCAAATGATAGTTGATTCAACCAGAATATTTGAATTCATAGAGATAAAGGAATCAAAGCAAGATTGAAGAGAGACAACTCCGACTCCCAATCAAACGCCAAGCATAAAGTCGACCCTTGTTTCATGAAGAGTCGGAGGCAATGAAGAAAATAAAAGAAGATTGCTGTGAAGACTAAAGCATCACAACAATCCTGGGGGCAAACGTCGGGGGGATGGATCAAGCCCATAGACCCGGCATTAGAAACCTCTGGGCCGGCTTATATATGAAGGCCAAGAAAGAAGACCCGCCCAGGAGTCTGACGTGCCAAGCGTGAAGATTGAATCCCTAGAAGGAATTAGACTTACCTTCTATAGCACGTAGAAAATTTGTAAAATAGAATAGAACTCCACGTCGTGTAGGAGTCGGACTCTAGGAATCCCGGGACCCGACACCTTTATAAGCCGACGTCCACGGGAGCCAGAGCCAGAACTTACCTCAAGCCAGGATTAGACAACTCGCGATATAACCTAGATCTCCACGAGACTAAGGTTGCGAAACATCATCACTGTAATCGATACGATTGGCTCTTCCTATTGAGGAGTCGATCCCCCCTAGTCAAAAAGCAGGAGTAGGTCTTTACCGCATCGACGGGGCCGAACATTGGTAAATCACCGAGTCCTGTGTCTATGTCGACTCTCTCCTCGAATTCGCCTCGCAGCAAAGGTCCCATGATAAGCCTGACTCTACGGACATCTGTCGTGACTTTCCCACGACACCACCGTTGGCCTCTGGTGCTGGCTCTTCCACTTCCGCAGCTTCCGAGTGGGCACCGGGGTTTACCACGTCGACCCCGAGACCAAAAAGAAAGAAGAAGTGAAGGTGATGGCCGAGTGCGGAGCTGCCACAATCTATCTTCGCAAGTCTGGACTCTACCCTCATCCCCAGCCACCGCAGTCCATCAAGAACTGGCATATGGGGTTCTTTTATGTTTCCTCTCCAAAGGATAAGGATCTGCTCAACTTGCCCGAGTTCTCCCTGCAGCCTCCGATTTCCAAGAACAACTGGTCTGTGATGCCAGGAGATGGGGACACCGATCTGGACCGCCATATGGCCCAAATCCAAGTGCTGATGACCGAAGGACTGCAACCCGCCGGCCTGGTGGCTACATGGCTCTGCCGCCGAGTGCTCCCGCTGCAGCGCCGCTGCCACCGTATCTGCGATATGAGCCAATTCCTAGACCCACTCGGATCTCTACATTTTCCATAGACGAGGCTGAACTTATCCGCCAAATGAACCTTCTCGCCAACCTCAAGGTCGTTGCGCCCTTCTAGTTCGGAAAGAGGGCGTATACCGAATCCGGCCTTGCCCCGTGGTATGCTTCTGGTCTTACTTTCATATGAGCTCTTTTTCTTTCTTGTTGATTCCGATCGGGTACTCTTCCCCAGTAATTCCTCGGCTCCAGGGTCATGCACGTTGGGCAAGCCGCTTCCACTTATCACCCTGACCACACAGAAGAGGACGCCGATGACTTGGAGCTCGAAGAAGAGACGAACTCGAAACTGAAGCTCATACTGCTTCTTTCGGGCTCGGCCTCCACCAACCGGGTGAGTCTGATTCGTCCATCAAACGCTTCATGGCCGAATGGAGTAGTGATGTTGATTCCCCTGGTGACTTCGGCGCAGAATCCGAACCGGCCGAGCAGACAGTGGCTGAAGGGAAGTGCCCCCGAACCGATGACGCCCCCAGGACCTCCAAGGTTTCCAAGAAAAAGGGAAAATACGGTGCACGACGCCCTGCTCCGGGTACGACTACCCCCAAGCCATGTGTCCCTGTGCTCTCACCCACACCTCTGAATATCGCTCTCCCGAGCTTTACCATGGCAAAGTTTGCTGCCAACCTACCCCGAGCCGTTGGGTATTCTCCTTTATTCTTGCTCCGCATGCTTCCCTTTGTATCCGACCTCTTTCTTCATCATGCTTTTTTATGACGCAGGGCTACTCGTACTGTTGCTCTCGCTGACCCTGGAGCTCCTCCGACTGCGCCCCCTGCGACCTCCACTACGACACCTCCAAGGCTGAGCGGGCCAAGAAACAGAGATCTACCGCAGCTGCCAAGTAGGCGCGGCCGACCGCTCCTCCTCCGACTGCCGCGACTTCCATCAATTCGACTGCCGGCGCGTAGTCGGCCACTCCTTCCACAACCGCTGCTTCTCCCACTCCGATCCTCCTGGACCCATTTGGGGTTGCGCACCTCGAAGTGCCGATTCCAGATCGGTCCGATGCCGATGCTGCTTAGCCTGAGGCTTCTCCAGCCTAGGCCACTATTCCTGCAAATCCATCTCTTGCAGCCGGATCGGAGAGCGTTGCTGCCGCCCCCACCAACCCGACTGCTACTCCACCTGCTGCTCCCCAGGTAACTTTTCCACTTGCTACTCATTTCCCTGGCGGGACCAGCGTAGCTACACTTCCCTCTTGCAGTGCTATTATGCGCCAGCCGGCGGCCACGACCCACCAGCTTTCGCAAGAAGATCGGTTCCGCCAGGCGTACACTGGTGCATTCGACATCTCACCGGTCCGTCCTCCTGCTGACTCTGCCACTCCTCCTCCTCCTAGGTCCGAGGATCAAACCCCGGCCTATCTACTGGACCGATTGGGTGGACTTTCAACTCACATCTGGCGCTTTGCTGATGGAGCCCTAGGCCAAATTCTCGCCTCCGAGCATTCTTCTTATGTAAGTTTTTCTTTCAGTGGGTGCGCGCCTAGCGCACCCACTGGGTGTAGTCCCCGAGATTTGGGCCGATTGCTTGTAATATGCTCGGATCTTACTTTCTTTTAACTGTTGTGCCTTTTTCAGATCTGACCGACCAATTTTTTAGGCCATTTGCGACACACGCCAAGCTGTATTTGATGAGCTTTTGGCCGCTTATTCAGCGGGCCAAAAATCCATCACTGCTCTGGAGAAAAATGCCGAAGCTCAAGCTGTAAAGATCCAAGAACTGACAGGTATATTTCTGCTTCCTCTTTTCTTGCTTCTGATTTCTACTGCTTCCTTACTTGAATTTCAACTTGTAGCTGCCGCCACTCGCTCCTCCGAGATAGAGGCCGCCCGGAAAAGGATTGCCGAGCTGGAGAGTCAGCTCGGTGAAAAGGATGGCCGGCTCGGGAGTGCCGAGTAGGAACGTCAACGCCTAGCCGCAGTTGAGACCGAGCTGCAGGCCAAACTTCGCAAAATGACCAAGGACCTTGCCGCCACCAAGACTTCTCATGATCATGAAATGCAGAGGCTCGTCGACGCTCGCCATGAGGTGGAGGGTCAACTATTGAAGGAGAAGGACTTGGCTATTAAGCGTGTTGAAGACATGGCAGTCCAGCATCATGAAGACCTCTGAGCTGCCCAAGTGCACTCCGACCTTGCCCTTGCTTGCCTCCACTGAGTGGACCTCGCCCTTGCTGGTATTTTCCCTTTTTCCGCTTACTCTTGTACTCCGATCTAAACCTGTTGCCCTCCGAACTGATTTTTTCTCTGATTGCTTTAGCCAGATGCCTGGCCGAACTCCACCGCTACTACTGACCAAACTGTTGCTGAAGCCCGCCGCATAAGAGGCGCAGTGGTTGATGCCGATGCCGGTTGGAGTGTTGAGGACTTCGCTGAGGCTCTGGATGCCCGACTGCCCCTTGTCAAATGTGCACTCTACATTTACAAAGTTGGGGTCCAGAAACTGAACGAGAATCTCTTCAAGTCGCGAACCAAGCCGATTGCTGATGCGACCGCTGAGGATGTTGCCTAGAACCTCAAATATTCTCTTCGCCAACTTGAGATCATGCTCGACTCCGGCATCCGCGCTAGGATTCAAGATGCACTATCCATTGTCAAGAGCTGGTACCCCGAAGTGGACATCAGTCTTCTAAAGGCCATGCACGACGGGTCGGAGGAGAGCCTTGCTCCGGTTTGGACACAGATATGCCATGTTGCTGATGAACTCTCTGAAGCCATGAATCCTTATGAATTCACCTACTTCGTTGATAGTCCTGGTGCTCAGATTGAATCTCTATCGCTCAGCGAGCTCCTGTACACTACCAGCGAAGACGCTGCGCAGTCTCGGCCTGCTCGACACACCCGCAGTGCCATCTCCCACTCCTTGGAGTATGCTGAAGATGAACACGCAAGTGAAGAAGAGGTCAAAGAAGAGGGCGAAGATTCCTCTGATGGGCACTCGGCGAGCGCCACTCGAGATCCACCGAGCACTGAGCCCGACGCCACCGCTACTTCGGCTTCGGGGGGTGCCACCGGCACCACTCCGACTACCTCAGGTCCTCCTGCTCCGGATGCCACCACTACCTCAGCTGCTGCTCCCTCTGTTACCGCACCGACTGCCTGAGCTCGGCGCACCTTTATTTACCTGTATTTTCTTTACAAACAATCTGGTTAAACTCTACGTGCGCCCGTCGAGGGCCACTTTCATGTAATGAACAACATTCGGCCAATCGGCCATACTTGCTTATGAACTTGGTTCTTCATTAGCTATATATGCTACTCTGCCTTCGCGTTTTTTAACCGATTTCCTTTTTCTTTGCCTCTTTTCTTTCTTGGTCGATATTCCTGCCAACCCTACAGCCAACCTGCGGTCTGTGGTCGGATCAGACAATAGGCCTTGAAGGAAATTTTGACAATACTTCTAGGTTCTCAGTTTTCTTCATAAAGGTAGGGCTGCGCAGATGAGCCGATTGCAACCTGCCGACTGTTAGCCAGCCAGTCTGGTCACAATCGGTGGGTCTGCCATCGACTAGCTCTGAATTAAATATACTATTGGAGTATGAATTTTCTGATTGACGGTTATGTTTAGCCTTATCCACCCTACATTACAGCCGACCTGCGGTCTGCATTCGGTTCGGACTAGCTTTCACAAACCCATCGCTCTTTTGTTCTTCCTCTTAAGTATACCCGTTTCAGGGCAATCGACCAGTCCCCGGGTCTACTTTTGCCGACCTTAGGACTGGGAAATACATGCACACATTTTTGTAACTCCTGCCGAATGCAGTCTCATGGACGCACGGCTATTCTCATTGATAACATTTTCACAAAGGGGGAATACAAAAATACCGCTCAACTGTAAAGCAGGAACTAATGCTCGGCGTTCCAGGGAGGATCCGTTTCTTGCCCCGAAGTGTCCACATATAGGGTCGGCTTTCTGAGATCAATGAGGTAGTATGCATTGTTCTTAAGCGCCCGAATGACGATGAATGGACCTTCCCAAGGAGCGGACAACTTGTGTTGGCCATCCGATTTCTGGATTCAGCGCAACACCAAATCACCCTCACGAAAAGCTAGGGGACGGATCTTCTTGTTGTGGTAGTGACGCAACTTCAGCTGGTATATTGCCGACCTGGACAAGGCCAGGAGACATGCCTCTTCTCTCAGATCAACACCGTCCTCACAAGCTTCCTTGGCTTCTGCCTCCGTGTACATGGCGTGACAAGGTGAGTCGAACTCAATATCACAGGGAAGGATTGCCTCCGCACCATATACTAGGAAGAAGGGAGCGAATCCAGTTGAACGGTTCGGCGTAGTACGCAAACTCCAAAGCACTGCTGGCAGCTCGTCGAGCCATGCGCCAGGTGCTCTCTCTAGTGGCTCCACCAATCTTGTCTTGATTCCGGACAGGATGAGGCCATTTGCCCGCTCTGCTTGACCATTTGACTAGGGGTGAGCTATGGATGCTACATCCAGCCGAATGCCCTGCTGGGAAGCATACCGAGCTAGCGCCCCTTTTGCGAAGTTTGTTCCATTGTCAGTGATGATGCTGTTCGGCACTCCATATCTGACTGTGATGTCCACAATAAACTTTACCGCAGTCGGTCCATCTAGCTTCTTGATCAGTCTTTCGTCGATCCACTTGGTGAATTTGTCCACTGCCACCAACAAATGTGTCATGCCTCCTCTTGCTGTTTTGAACGGTCCCACCATGTCCAGACCCCAAACTTTGAATGACCATGTGATCGGAATGGTTTTGAGTGCTGAGGATGGTAAGTGACTCTTTGCTCTGAATCTTTGACACCCATAGAAATGCTTGACTAACTCTTCTTCCGCTGCTTTCGCAGTCGGCCAATAGAAACCATGGAGAAAATCCTTGGCAACTATTGCTATAGCTGATGCATGGTGACCGCACTCTCCTTGGTGGATGTCTCAAAGCAATTCCATCCCCTTGTCTTATTCCGCACAACGTTGAAGGACTCCCGTTGCGCTGCGGTGCACTAACTCATTGTTGATGATAGTGTACGCTCCAGATCGGCGCTGGATTTGCCGAGATTCTACTTCATCTTGTGGGAGTGTACCATCGACCAAAAAGTTTCTGATCGGATCTGCCCATGATGGTGCAACAACGATTACCATTACAGCAACTGCTTCTGGTTCTGGCTGTTCGGCTTCTGCTACTAGCAGTTCGGAGGAGGAGGACCCGATTGCACCTTGCACGACCAACTCAGTCCCCGAGCTGACGACAACAGCCCCTGGTTCGCAATCGGCAGCCCCTGGTGCGGCCGACTGCTTCTCCAACTTTTGCTTCTTGGTTAATTTCTTTGCTTCGAGCTCTGCCATCTACAGGTCGGCCGGAATAAAGATTGACTCTGATTCTGGGGAAGGATTGATATATGGCTTCTGAATGTTTTCTAGAGAGACTCCGGGTGGAATTTCCTTTCTGGTGGACCCCAACTTAGACAGTGCATCTGCTGCTTCATTTTCAGCTCGGTGATGTGATGGAATTCACACCCTTCAAAGAAACCAGATAACTGCTGCACTAGGAATCTGTATCTTGCCATACTTTCATCATTTTCATCCCAAGTGCCAGTGCATTGCTGCACCACCAGATCGGAATCGCCATAACACAAAATCTGCCGAATGCCATTCTCCTTGGCCAATCGGATACCGTGCACCAATGCTTCATATTCAGCCACATTGTTTGATGGTGCGAAGTGGATCTGCAGCACATACTCGAGCTTGTCACCTTTTGGATAAGTAAGAACAATGCTAGCCCCTAGTCCGGTCATCATCTTGGAGCCATCAAAATGCATTTGCCAAAATTGAGAATCCGGACAGGGGGGCGTATACTGAGTTTCTTCCCAATCAACCATGAAATCTGTCAGATCTTGAGACTTGACTGTAGTACGAGGTTCATATTTTATCCCATGAGTTGCAATTTCAATGGCCCACTTTGCCACTCGACCAGATGCATCCTGACAGCCGATGATTTCTGCCAGTGGTGCCGAACTGACTACTGTGATCGGATGCGCCTGGAAATAAGGTCTCAACTTCTTTGCCGCCATGTATACACCATAGCACATCTTCTGGTAATGGGGGTAGTTTTGCTTGGAGGTTGAGAACACTTCACTGACATAGTAAACTGGCCTCTGGACCGATTGTGCCTTGTCCTTTTCAGGACGCTCGACCACCATGACAATACTGATCACCCGACTGGTTGCCGCAATATATAACATCATTGGCTCTTTCTCAATCGGAGCTGCTAGCACTGGAGCGGTAGACATCATGCGCTTGAGCTGCTTGAATGCTTCGTCCACTTGCGGGGTCCAAGTGAACTTGTATGTTTTCTTCATCAGGTGATACAACGGAATTGCTTTCTCTCCCAGCCGACTGAGTAATCGGCTGAGCGATGCTAGGCATCCGGTGAACTTCTGCACATCTTTAAGATTTATGAGCTTGCCCATCCTCTCGATTGCTTCAATCTTCTCGGGGTTGCACTCTAGTCCTCTCTCGGAGACCAGAAATCCGAGTAGCTTGCCGGCTAGCACGCCGTACACACATTTCTCTGGGTTGAGCTCGATTTTGTACACCCGCAAGTTTGCGAATGTTTCTCTAAGATCGTCCAGCAGGGTTGAACCTTTCACCGACTTGACCACAAGGTCATCTACATACACATGAATGTTCTGATCCAACTGAGGTCGGACACATCGCTGCATAGTACGCTGATAAGTCGCGCCGCCATTTTCATGCCGAAGGGCATGGTGATGTAGCAATAAGCCCCAAACGGGGTGATAAATGATGTCTTTATTTGATCGTTTACATCAAGCTTAATCTGGTGATAGCCTGCTGTGGCATCCAGAAAGCACAGGAGCTGACAGCTAGCCGTAGAATCAATCACTTGATCGATACGGGGCAATGCAGAAGGATCCTTGGGGCATGCCTTATTCAGGCAAGTGTAATCTATACACATGTGCCAAGTTCCATTCTTCTTCGGAACCAGAACTGGATTTGCTAACCAGTCTGGGTAGAACACTTCTTTGATAAATCCTGTTGCGAGCAACTTGGCTATCTCATCGCTGATTGCTCTTTTCTCGTGTTCTGAAAAGCGCCGAAGTGGATGCTTGATCGTCTTGAATCCAGATCAGATGTGAAGCTTGTGCTCGGCAAGTTCCCTCGGTACACCAGGCATGTCATGTGGGGACCATGCAAAGATGTCTCAATTCTCACGGAGGAACTCGACGAGCTCGCCTTCCTATTTGCTGCTGAGCCCGGCCCCGATAATGACGCACTTGCTCGGGTTGGAGGGGTCCAGGGCGATCCTCTTGCTGTCCTTGGCTGCTTGAAACACAGTCTCGTCATCCGATATCTTGGCCTTCGTGCTCGGCATGGGTTCCTTCATCTGAGCTTGGGCCATTGCTATGACCTTGTCGAGCTGGCGTCGTTCTGCATCAATGACCAAAGAATCGACCAGCCTAGAGCAGGCAGACGAACATTCCAGTGATTTCTTGTAGTCATCGCACACAGTGATTGGACCATTCGGCCCTGGGAGATTCATCTTCAGGTAGGGCTGCATTATGTTGAACATGAACTTGGCGATCGTAGGCGACCCGAGAAGAATATGGTATGGGACGCTCAGATCGGCCACCTCGAACCAGATCGGCTCTAGGTGGAAATTTTCCTCCGAACCAAACACTACCTCCAGCCGAATGCGGCCCAATGGAGTACATGAAATGTCGGGCACTATCCCATGAAAGATGGTCCTGCTGGGCTCCAACTCGCTCTCACTAATGTCGACCTTAATTATCGTGTCTCGGTACAGAATGTTGATGGCACTGCCTCCATCAATGAGAGTCATGGTGAACTTGGACGATTACAATGGTGCTGCCACAATTGCATCCACCACGAGCGCATAACTGCCCGGGTTGGGCATTACGCTCGGGTGGTCTTCCGGGCCCCATGCTATGATGTTGTCCGACCAGCTCATCCTTTGAGAAACTGCTGGCATAGTGGCATTGACTTACTGCTCTTAGGCTCTCCGACTGCCCTTGTCATCCGACTCGCTGGTGAAGATCATGTATGTCGCGTCCTGACGCGGGAACTGCTGACGTGCATTTGCTGGTGGTGGACCTGGGGGTGGGGTGGTGGCGGGGGAAGGTTTCCTGCTCCTCCTTTTGTCAGATGATCGACCCAGATGCACTGCCAAGTGGTGTGAGTTGCGGGCTTGCCGACTCCAGTGTGCATTTTGCAGGGCTGGTTCATCATGTCCTCAAAGGTGTATGGGGGCCTGATCTGACCCTACGGCCTTTCTGCAGGTTTTTTCCTCTGACTGCCTCCCGCAGCCCCTTGTTCCTCTTGTTGTTGAACTATTGCCACCTGCCGATTGCCGTATTGGGCATCCGGCTGGTCGTCCTTTCTCTTGTTGAAGCCTGTGTTGTTGTTGTTGTTGTTGTTGTTGAAGTTGCCGGGGGTGTTGTTGAAATTGGGGGTGTTGTTGTTGTTGCCAAAGTTGTTGTTCCAATGGATCTCGCGCCTCTCGTGCCGATTGGGACCATTCGACCCATTTGTTTCTGTCGACTGCTGCTGCTGCTGCCCTGAGGGTTTCCCTTGGATAAAACCACTGGGACTCAACTTGATCGGTCGCATTGCAGCATCCGATGCGGTGAATGAATTGGATATTCTCATCAGATCGGCCAAAGATGGTATCTCCTTGCGCAGGAGCTTGTGCTTCAACAAAGACCCGTCCAAGCAGCCGTCAGTGAAGTACTGGATGGCTTGGATTTCATGAACTCCCTCGCAAGTGTTTCTGATCTTGATCCACCGCTGAAGGTAATCGTGAAGGGTCGCGTACTTTCCTTGTACACAGAGTGCCAGGTTCCGAGGCAAACCTGGGCGCTCATACGTGCCAGTGAAGTTGCGAAAAAACGCATCCTCAAAATCCTTCCAACAATTGATGCTATTACTGGGAAAACTATTCAAGCAGGACTGAGCTGAACCTTGAAGCATTAGCGGTGCATACCATACAGCTACACGCCGACCACCTCCTGCGATGACGACTGCAGTCATATAATCGACCAGCCAATCTTCTGGCTTGACTAATCCATTGTACTTGGGGGTGTCCCTGGGAAATGTGAAACCTTTGGGGAACTGCTCTTGCCGAATGCGCGGGCCGAAACAGGCCGAACCCACTGGTACATCGTCTTCTGGTTGCTTATCTTGCTGCAACTACTCGATTCAGTGTCTTGCATCATTGTCCGCGATTGCTCGGGGACCTAGACGCTGACTCATTGCCGGTCGGGCTGACGCCGCCGGTTGCTCGTTGTGCCTGCTGTTGACTGCTGGCTCATCCTTCCCACTGCCTCCCGCAACCCCTTGATTCCTCCGACTGTGGTGCAAACTACCATGCGGCGAAGATGCATGCCTCTGCTGCCGAGGTGGAGCATTTGGCTGGTTTGCACCCGCAGTTGCCCGAACTGATTTTGACGCCGCCGGCCCGTGCTACTCGGTGGCTGCCTTCTGCTGCTAATTTTCTACTGCTAAGAGGTCACACATTTGGCGCGTTCTCTCCCGCAGCTCTTCTCCCTCCAAATGCTCCATCTCGGTGGCGATATGCTCGGCGGCTCTCATGTTCTTCACTGGAGAACTATATGAGATTTGCGGAGCGACGATGGTGGATGCTACTGGTTGCTGGGCCCCTCCCAGCTCTTTGCCGACCTCTCGGCCTGCATCTCGGAGCTCATCAATTACTGGGGGTGGGATAACGCGCTTCTTGATGCCATGCGCCGCATTGTACTCCCAAACTTTTGCTTCCATATGACGTTTTTCAACGTCTATCCGATCTGACTACTCCTTCAAAGCCTGACGTGCCTTCTCCAGCTCGGCATGAGCCACAGTTGGATTGGCATAGATATCCACAGGAGTGCAGGGCACGTCCGGTGGGTTGCTTGGGCCCACTGGTGTTGTGGTTGCTGCCCTCGCGGCTCGGGTCACTGAAGTAAAGTTGTTGCGACTAGACGCTCCCGCCATCATAACCTCCACACGGATGTGCGCAGTCGTGCCCTCTGTTCCCACGGCATCCGGCCCGCCTGGCAACGGATCTGTGAGCCCAGAAAACACCCGTACCTCCCTGGGAAAAACCTCAGTAAGTGCTGCGACGAAAACACGATGTCCCCCGAAAGGAATGATGACGCCACGTAGTAGAGGCATTCCTACCCCAAACCGCGAGGCGTTGTTGATGACGTAGTCCCATGCTCCGCTCCTCATGACCAGGCCGGAGGAGAAGCGCACGCGCGATGCAGACGATGGTACCATCCGGATCAGAACTCCAGTTGATGCCTCGGCCTGCCCCACGGTGGGCGCCAACTCTCGTCGATATGTAACGGCAGATTCCATGGGGATGGCTAAAGAGGGGGACAAACCAAGGTTAGTGTCGCTGGTACCGGAATCGAGAGTGGGAACACACAGTGAGACACCACGATGTACCCATGTTCGGGGCTCTCCGTAGAGATAACACCACTAGTCCTGCCGAGCTAGCTATATGCAATAACTCTGGCTACAATTGTTGCTCCTTGAGCTATTTGAGATGAAGGAGAAGAGGACTCTAAGCTCAGCTCTCTCCTTGCTCTCTCTCTCTCTCTCTCTCTCTCTGGTGGGTGAGTTTGCAATAAGAGTTCCGTCGTCCCTCACGCAGGAGGGATACCCGAGGCTCTTATAGGCGGAGCCCGGGGTACAAAGGTAAATGTACAAAGGGGAGGGCCCAGCTGTCGGCCTCAGACAAGCTAGGGTCCTCACATCGTGTTCTCCCAGATGACCCGGTGTAGACTTGCGGGTCACCATGCCGCTATTCTTTAGACCATGCTAATGAACAGTGAACTTAGAGACTTAGGCATGTCGGCCTGTCCGCGTGATGGGCGCTGAAGGAGACTGCACGCCTCTGACAGCCCCGATCTTCAGGGATTGCTCATTGAATGCACTTGTACCAGGTGTCCGACCTGGGATCCTGCTCGGAGGTTGCTCTGTTTACTTTGATCGAGTGCGCCCTGATGAGGCCGATTGCACTCTCTTTGGGGCAATCGGCCTCCGACCTATACAACTCGGCCCACTACTTGCTCAGTCTTGATTAGCTCGGCCTCGATTAGGTCGACGACCATCAGGTCAGTGATCTTTGCCTTGATGAATAGTGAAGAGGGGGTGACCTCACGACTCCTGCGTATGAGGATACCTGGTGCATACAAGGACAAGAGGCCCGCTGGAAGCTTCGTCAGGCCCACGAACTGGCCCGCTCCAAGCACCGACGTAGGAGTCCGCGATCAATATGGAAGTCACGACTTGGCGTTTAAAGCAAGGATAGAATTAGGAAAACATCACTGTAAACCTGAGATGGACTCTCTGAGACCTAGCCTAGTATATAAAGGCTGGGAGGGGGATGTCTCAGGACATCCAATACACAATCAACACTTCCGGTCATGCGCGAACTCGCCTTGACTCCCACTGCAATCGCCCCCTTGCATAATACAATCGAGCGGGAAGTGCTTCTCCTGTTAGCCGACGAGTATCGCCAACCTGTTCTCTCTACGATATAACCCAGGGTCCCTGACCATGGGATTTGCCAAGGTTGATCCTCGTCAATTGGCGCCGACCGTGGGGACTACACAGGTTGGAATCATGATCTCAGCGGTCCCATCTCCAGCAAGTCGCAACTCAAGGACTCGAACAAGATCCAGCCCACTCGAGGAATTCAAATTCATCTTAAACCTCTCCATCGCTCCACCCAGATCGCTCGGCCCACAGCTGGACCAAGTCCAATATTTTGGCGACTACCAAAGTCGTCATCGACAGAAAAGAACTCGGCGATCCAGAAGTCAAGCACAAGCCACGGCCGCGAAGACAACCAGGGCGCTGGAACAAGCACAAGAACTTTGCGCAGGAATCCCACTCGAGGAGCCGCAACATGTGACCGAAGCCTCGCCAGCCACTCAAAGACCCGCCGCGACCCGGACACCCGCCGCGGGACAAGAAAGAAACTCCGAAACCCAGATCAACGAGTACTATGACCCAGATTGAAGACCAGACGAATTCGCCAAATTCATCCGGAACCACTCGATCAACGACCGAATAGAACTCGATCCAAGGTTCCACTCCCACTCAGAAGACCACTCGCAGTCGTTCCAAGTCATACGAAGAAGAAGGAACGCCGTCTCAAACAAGCTCTCAGCCAAAAAACAACTGGATGGACCATGTACAATCCATTGTTCCGAGGATGACTGGGGACGCCTTCGAGCAAGCCACACCTTGAGAGAGTGTCGTCTATTCGCTGAACTCTCCAACAGTCTCAAGGAGGAGAAGCAGCGCGAAGCCAAACGGACCCAAGGAACCGAGCAGTCGCCACCACCAAATACGGAAGAGCAATATCCCGCAACCCACAGACGAGTATGTATGATCCAAGAAGGGCGACTCTCCAAAGCAAAACAGGACGCCCACACACTGCAGACCCGAGCAGCCGAGGGCCTCCAAACAGCAGATATCTACCAACTATATGGCGCAGAAACCAACATCACCTTCTCGCAAAGTGACCACCCAACCAGAATTCCAAGACCAGGACACGCACCACTGGTGCTCAACGCTCAGATCGGTGGCTACGACATGGACAAAATCTTCATGGACAGAGGCAGCAGCTTAAACATAATCTTCACCAGCACCCTGCACAAGATGTTGATACCACGGTCAGCCTGGAAGAAATCAGGTGTCTCAATCCACGGTGTAGTCCCAGGAGAATCAGCCGCCTCCCTTGGAGCAATCGAGCTCGATGTCATCTTCGGCAGCAAGTGCAACTTCGCAAGAAAAGTCCTCGAGTTCGAAGTACTCGACTGGCAGTCCAAATACCACACCATACTAGGACGACCCGCATTCGCACAATTCATGGCGGTCCCGCACTACGCGTACCTCAAGCTCAAGATGCCAGGACCCTCAAGAGTCATCACGGTCAACGGAAGCTTCATCAAATCAGACCAGTGTGACCGTGATTTTCATGAAGTTTCTGACACGTTTGGAGCCCAGCGACAGCTCGAAGAGATAACCATGGAAACAGACAGAAACATATTTCCACTAGCAAGCAGAAGTGAGTCAAAAGAATTCAATCACGACTTCAGCGTCGATAACGACATAGTCACCCACCAGTTCACCCAGCGGACCCAGAGAAGACGGTTCGAATCTACGTGCACCTCCCAGAAGAACAAGCAACCACCCTCATGGCCTTCCTCTGCCAAGAGTTGAATTTTTTTGCCTGGTGCCCGGCTGACATGCCCGGAATACCACGAGAGTTCGCAGAACACACACTGCATATACGCCCAAACACCAAACCAGTAAAGCAGGCGTTGCGCCGATTCTCAAAGCCCAAGCGCAAATCCATTGGAGAAGAGATTAATCGACTACTCGACGCGCAATTCATTCGAGAGACGAAGAAGGCCACCTGGATCGCAAACCCAGTCTTGGTACCCAAAAAGGACACCGACATACTACGGATGTGCGTCGACTACGGGCCCATCAACAAACAATGCCCAAAGGACCACTTTCCCCTGCCAAGGATAGACCATATAATCGACTCCACCACAGGATGCGACCTCCTATCTTTCCTCGACGCCTACTCAGGATACAACCAAATTAGCATGAAAGAAGAAGACGAAGAACACACCTCTTTCATCACCCCCTATGGTGTATTCTGCTACAAAACAATGCCCTTCGGATTGAAAAATGCCGGAGCCACGTACCAACGGATGATGCAAGCGTGCCTGAGAGATCAAATCGGCATAAACTTCCAAGTCTACGTCGACGACATCATCATCAAAACACACAGCGCAGGCACACTACTCAACGACCTCCGCGAAACCTTCGCCGCTCTCAACAAGTATAGAATCAAGCTCAACCCAAAAAAGTGCGTGTTCGGCGTCCTAGCCGGGAAATTACTCGGAGACATGGTCTCCGCTCGAGGAGTCGAAGCAAACCCTGAAAAAGTCCAAGCAATCGCAAAGATGCAAGAACCAGTCAACATCCGGGGCGGACAGCAACTCACAGGAAAACTCGCAGCATTGAGCCGCTTCATCAGCAGGCTGGGAGAAAGGACCCTACCATTATACCAGCTGCTCAGAAAAGGAGAAAAATTTGAGTGGAGTGAGGAAGCCCGAAACGCATACGCAAACCTAAAGAAGACCCTCTCGACACCACCAATCCTGGCGGTACCCAAGGAGCAAGAACCAATCTATCTCTACATAGCGGCACGCAGCAGCGTAGTCAGCACGGCGCTCGTCATCGAGCGCATGGAAGAAGGCAAAATCCAGAGCATCCAAAGGACAATCTACTACCTAAGCATGCTCCTCACAAAATCTCAGCAGCGGTGACCTCACTATCAGAAGCTCGTATATGCCATCGTCATGACTTCAAGGAAAGTAACACATCACTTCGACGAGCACCGCATGACGATTGACGGGGATCAACCCCGGCAAATCCCATGGTCAGGGACCCTGGGTTAGTCATGAGAGGCACAGGTTGGACGATAGCTCGTCGGCAAACAGGAGGACACGTTCCTGCTCAATATTATTGATGAGGGAGATGCAATTACAGTGGATGCCGAGGCTGGAGCGCTCAAGGTTAGGGTTACAGATGATATTGGATCCCTTTGGTGTCGCCCCTCCTAGCCCTTATATACTAGGCTAGGTCTCGGGGAGTTCATCCACGTTTACAGGTAAGTTTTCCTAACCCTAGATTGCTCCGTACGGCAGGTCTTCGCACCTTCCTCGTGAGTCGCAGACTCCTACGTCGATGCCAATTAGCAGGCAAGGCTATATCTTCGTGGGCCTTCTGTCTTCAGGGACACCAGGTAGGCTTATCCGTAGGAGTCGTGGGGTCAACCCCTCGTCAGTAGCCCCCTAGTGCCTGGGGGACTCGAAGAGTTGCGCAGGGACTCGAGTACATCCATTCGTTTGTCGTTTGTATGCGCGGCATAGCCGCGGGTCGCTGGCAGTCTGGTGGCCATGACAAAACCTGTTTCGAGGGATGCTAAGATGAAAGGGTCCAAGAAGTCGATTGGTCGAGCCTTGGTGAATTGCGCTAGTGGCAAATACCGCAGTAGCCCAATCAAACCCACGTCCCTCGACGTGAGCTTGGACAATGGTGTCGAGAAAAAGTCCTGCCGCTTCAGGTCTCACGGTGTTCATTTGCCGCCAGTAATGTGCATAGCCTAAGGCGCGTCCGCCCGGCTTTTTCTATCATGCGCGGCGCATGGAAAAGGTTGGGAGTGAAATCGCTCTTCGGCAAGTCCCAGCCCGGCCGAACTTCGCAGCGGGGTCTTACCTACACGCTAATCTTGTGTGGCATCTGGGCACAATGTATCGTGTTCCAGGAATGTGTATTTTTTAGGCGCAGAGCCTAATAGTATTGCACCCGCTTGGAACAAAACATCAAGCGAGTTGTTCACTCATTCACCCGCGGAGCTTGTTTCGAGTGCTCAGACGGGGGGGTTCTTCGCGAGTAGTCACTCGAATGTCGTTTCGGCTCTTGAGGTGAGGGAGCACCTGAGACTCTAGCACCGTATGATCTTGGCGAGTGAATGTTTGTCTTGCATCGGGTTGAGGGAGCACCTGAGACTCTTGTGAGTGCGAGTGATCACTCGAGCACATTGGTGACCTTTAGGTGAGGGAGCACCTGGGACTCTCATTATGTGCTCTCCCGATGGGAGTAAGATGTTTTTCTTCATCGGGAAAAAGATCTGAAAGATAGAATCTCTGAGCCTTGATGGCGTACTCAGTACGCCTTGCTGTGATATGAAGTTGGCGTGGTCTTCTGGTGTTTTTGACCACTGTAGCCTGCCGAAGGAAATGACTTGGCGCTGTCCCGCCGAAATTTTCGCGTCGCGTGATCATGGTCCTCTTTTTGCGCGAGTAGTGGGCGGTGTTGTTACTGCGCTAGTTGGATTTTCCATACTTTTCGCCTGTTTATGGGATCATGCCACGTTTGCTGGGCGATAAGGTTGGAAGGTGGCCCTTCTTGCTAGGCTCTTGGGTTAAATACCTTGCGGCTTGGTAAATTGTAGGTTTTACCCAGCCATTGCCTTCCTCCTCTTTCTCTGTTTCCTTCTTGTTCTTGAGCCTTCATCTTTTCTCCTTTGCGGGCTGCTGCGGGATCTATGACCAAGGGCCCCCGTACTGTTGTAGAGTCGGCCAAGATGTCCGGCAAGTGGGAGCGATCCACGTTCGGGGCCGGAGATCTGGATGTGCTGGTTGCTGACGGCGTGGTGGTGGAAGGTGATGTGCGTCTCCCTGGTGATGAGTCGATTCCAGCGCCGGCGGCGGACGAGCGGGTATGCTTCCAGGATTTCTTCCACCGCGGGTTTGCTCTTCCGCTGCATCCTTTCGTTCGTGGCTTGCTGTATTCTTATCGGCTCCAGTTGCATGACCTGACTCCCAACGGAATTTTACACATTGCGTGTTTCATCACTCTTTGTGAGGCCTTCCTGGGATTTACCCCCATTGGGGACTTTGGAGGCGCCTTTTTAGTATAAAAAGGACGAACTCTGATTACGCCGTGGGTCGGGTGGGTTTCTCCATTGGGAATAAAAAACTCGTATTTTGACTTGGAGAGGATCGATTCCGTTAGCGGCTGGCGAAAAGGCTGGTTTTATCTGAAGGATCGCTGCGTTGTTGGTCAACAATTTGGTCTTGCTTCTTTCAATCTGGAAGCGCGGGTGGTCAGACAGCCTTCGTGGTCTCATTCCTTGACCGAGGTGGAGTCGTCCGAGCTGACTCCTTTTTTTGAGAGGATTGCTGTGTTGAAGGATAACTTGACTGGTGGTCAGCTCATCTCTGTTTTTGTGGGGAGGCGAGTTCAACCGTTGCAGCATCGGACTCGTCCAATGTGGCAGTACGAGGGGCTCGGTGACTCGACAAGATTCTCGCCTCAAGAGCTTGAACATGTGTCGGGACCCGGAATAGGCGTATGTAATTCCAGTCACGATACAATCACATGGAGAGCCGAGAGCCATACCCACTTGTCTAAGCAGACAAGGCCAAGCACAGAACACTCTCGGAAAGCATCGAACGTGAGAGGCATCCCATCCAGGCCGGATGATCATCTGAGATGGGTCCTCATCGTCCGCTCACAAGTCTAAATGCTTATGGGTGGTGAATCCCATACTCATAGACAAGTCGCCTCAACCATGTTATCGATTAAATCCTAACTCTTACATAAACTTACTCCAGCCCGATCACTTAGTCGAGGTCTAGGGCGGGCTCGATCATACAACAAAGTGTGCACGTGACAGAGTCACGAGAAATCGCATCGCAATGCCCCAAACTGCGCACATCTAAGGGCCACTTGGTGTATAAAAGACCGCCAGCCAGATCACAACTAAGGTCTCCAAAACCCATACTCAGACATGCATGTTATAAACATACACGCACCACACATGCCTAGTATGAATAGCAGGTATCATCACATAACTCTACAAAGTGTATCTTTATTGACTTACACATAGAGCATACAAAGATCACATGTCTGTGATCATCATTACATCATACAACGGAAGCAAAGTAGGTCTGAGTACAGACAAGTTTAACAAATGGCTTAGAGAATCCTTGTAAACATACATGCCCTTCCACGAGGGACCACACTGCTGTCTGGAACTATACTACCAAAGTCAACATCGAGCTTCACAAAGATGACTCCATCGGGGTCCGGGTTCTCATCTAAAACATAGAATAAGCAAACGTGAGTACAAAGTCGTACTCAGCAAGACTTACTTCAGAACTACACTACTCATGCTCAAGTATCAAGGTAAAGGAGGTGGGGTTCAACATGCAGAAGTGCCAGCTTTGACTTGGCTATTCCTGTACTACGAGTACCAGACTTGAGGTAAGAAGCGTACATGAGTCCACTACCAAGTCTCCAACCAATACACCACTATGGATACTTCCTCGACTTCCCCTCGAGGAAGCACGCCATAGCACTCACGCTTATCTTGCGAGGTTTATTAGTATCCATTCAAGTTGTCTATGATCAAGTAGAGGTCTCCAAGTAGTCCATAACCGCGGACACGGCTATTCGAATAGTTCATTAACCCTGCAGGGGTGTACATCTTCACACGCGTGTCATCACTTATCGTCTCGTTCTTGTCACCCTTCAAGCGGGTGTCGGACGTGGATGAAACCAAGGCACTACCCTCACATCACCTTCTCTAATCCAGGAGTCGACTACCTGAGTTTGGCACCGCTCGAGAGTCCGTCCGGTTCCACGAAACGGACTCAGATAATGCAAGGGACCGAGACGCCACCTCTGCCAGATGGTTTCACTGCCTCACAGGTCCACCCACATATCTATATGATGCAACCTTTTCTTCATACTTTTTCTATGCACATGTCAAATGGAAAGCCCGAATCTATTGTGACTCCTGGACCGGATCGGGTACGTAAAGAGGCCAAACGGAGTCCCCATAAAACCCTATATGTGGTCATACTCTTTGTCTTGGATCACAAAACAGGAACTCGGGGCCTATGGTAGTGTTCAACGAGACAACCCACTGTGTACTCCTACACAGCCTCTCATCGTTCACCTTTGCTTAGGGTGGATTCACCAACACGTTATCATATGCATCACTATGTTCATACCATGCCGACTCACAATCATAACATCCTCATTGTATCACTAAGCAGCAATAAGCAGTAACAGTTGCAGGGGCCACATGCTCATCATTCAACTGCTAAATTTGCTAGGATTGTGGTTTGCTTAATACGGTGACAAAATGATAGGTCATGCATCGGAATGGGTTCAACTCTGCGAAAGAACGTGTCTCGGTGATCTCCTAAACATGCATAAGCGAGACTGAGAGGGAAGTAGGATTTTATAGACATGATCAATGGGGGTTTTCTTGCCTTGCTGACGATACACGGGTCTTAACGGTGGTCTTTTTCTTCGGGGGTGATCACCGTCTCGGAACGTCTGTCATCGGAGGCAATCATCAACTTAATGTGAAAGGTACTGGTTTGTAGCATATTCAATTTAATTGAAGTATATTGCATTTGAAGTATGTATCCTAACCCTTGCCGTGAAGCATCACAAGAGATCTCGAAATCCCTTTTGGTGTCTGGAGGTGCAAGTACGGGTGCAGAAGTCAATCTTATTTTTAGCTCTTGAAAGCTTTCTTCGCACTTGGGAGTCCATTGGAATTTCTTATCTTTCTTGAGGAGTTCAGTAAGAGGCTTTGCAACTTTGGAGAAGTTCTCAACGAAGCGGAGGCAATAGCTTGCTAGGCCGAGAAAACTCCTAACTTGCTTAACCGATTCAGGTGGAGTCCAGTCAAGGACGGCCTGAACTCTCTCGGGATTGACAGCAGCACCTTTTGCAGAAATCACGTGGCCTAAGTAGGTCACTTCTGGTAGCCAAAATTCACACTTGGAGAATTTAGCATACAGGCGATGCTCTCTAAGTTTCATCAATACCAACCTAAGATGTTCTGCGTGGTCTTCTTCGTTCTTCGAGTCGATGAGAATGTCATCAAGATAAACCACAAAAAATTTATCTCGGTACTCCATGAAGATCGAATTCATCAAGCGCGAGAATGTGGCGGGGGCATTAGTAAAACGAAGGACATGACGGTGTACTCATAAAGACCATAACGAGTAGTGAAAGTCGTCTTGGGAATGTCCTCATTTCGGATTTTGATTTGATGATAGCCTAATATCAAATCCATCTTGGAGAAGACAGAGGATCCAGCAAGTTGATCATAAAGATCATTGATCCTGGGCAGTGGGTACTTGTTCTTTATTGTCGCTAGATTTAGCGGGCGATAGTCTACGCACATCCTTTCTGTTCCATCTTTCTTCGTTACGAACAGAACGGGGCAACCCCATGGCGATGAGCTAGGGCGGATGAAGCCTTTTGCCAACGAAGCATCAAGTTGGGTTTTTAGCTCAGCTAACTCATGTTGGGCCATTCTATATGGGCGTCTGGAAATTGGGGCTGTGCCTGGTATAAGATCAACTATGAACTCTACACACCTGTCGGGTGGCATTCCCGGCAGCTCTTCAGGAAAGACATCCGGGAAGTCACGAACCACCGGAACATCTTCAAGGTATGGAAGGGGAAGCACATTCAAAGTATGCATCTGGATTCTAGAGCTGGGTGATGTGTAGTCAATGATCTGGCATGAAGGATGGGTGAGTTTAACTGACTTGGCTTTACAATCAAGGAAAGCATTCTGCCTTGATAACCAGTCCATGCCTAGGATGACATCAATGTCTGAAGACTTGAGGGCTATAAGAGAAACAAGGAATACTAAACCCTCAATTGCAATTTGATTGCCATGGCTTACTCTATTAGTTTGCCACTTTGAACCAGGAGTTTGAATGATCATTGGAGAAAACATTTCTTCAAAAGGAAATTCATGACGAAGTGCATAACTCTCCGACATGAATGAATGAGAAGCTCCTAGATCGAAAAGAACGGAGGCGGGGACATGATTGACTGGGAGTGTACCAAGGATGACGTCAGAAGCAGCAGTGGTTTCTTCAACTGATATTTGGTTCACACAACCACTACTTGTGGCTGAAAGCTTTGCTGGGATGGTTTTGGTGGTTGCTTTCTTTGAAGGCTTGGGCCGAGAATGACGTGGTGTCATCAAGACCTGAGGGCATTGATGATAGTAATGGCCTGGAAGACCACACTTAAAGCATACCCTGTCTGAATTGCTGGGAGTGGGATTACTTGGCTGCACACCATCATTCCGGGTTGGAATAATGTGTTGGGGTGGATGGCATATATTGGAGGTTGGTCTCTGCAGAAAGTTTTGAGGTATGGCTCTGGTTGGAATCCAAATTCGGCGTTTCTGAGGGGCTGAACTTGAAGAAGGAGCAAGCTCAAGAGCATGCTTGCGAGACTCTTCGAACACTTCATTTCCATGCTCAGCTCTGAAGGATCTGTTGACTAAATCCTCAAAGGTGGAAAATTCAAGGAGGTTGAGATCATGACGAAGGATGGGGCTAAGTCCCTTACGGAACCTTGCCTGCTTTCTGGCATCGGTGGTGATCTCATCTTGGGCATAACGAGAAAGACGGTTGAACTCTCTCACATACTCATGAATGGACATATCTCCTTGGGTCAGGTTGCAGAACTCTTCTTTCTTGCGCTCCATCAACTCATCCAGAATGTGGTACCCTCGAAAGGCAACACAGAACTCCTGCCAAGTCACTACGTGACCATCGGGCTGCATCACAACATAGTTCTCCCACCATTCAGCAGCAGCACCTTCCAGAAAGTATGCCGCGAATATGACTCGGTCATCGGGAGCAACATGTGTCGTGTCAAGCTTACGCTCAATGGAACGGAGCCAATCATCAGCTTCAAGGGGCCCAGAAGAACATCGGAATACCGGTGGCTTGAGGAGGATGAAGTCCTGGATGCTCACAACCACATTGCGATGATGGGCGGTATTCTGCTCGATGAGCTCCAGAAGGCCTGTTTGATCACGTCGATTCTTCTCAGCTTCCATCATGATTTCCGCCGCAGAAGGCGGTGGTAGAGGTTCATCATCATTTTGATTCCGAACATGGTATCGATTCTGACGAACAGCACTACGAGTTCCACCTGACATCCTGTGTGATAAAAATCAACAATCAGAACAGGTTCTAAGATGGAATCAAAGATAAGAGGACATGATTAGGAGGAAAAGTTCATAATGCAAAGGCAAAGATTCATAGAAACACGGGATAAATCGGGCAGCATAACGGCTACACCGGGATGAAAAATGAAACAACCTCGAAGAAATTGGACAGAACTTCTTCAAGGAACTCAACAGAACGATGAGTCTGGACGACCACAACTATCCTACGGCTACAAGGAGGAAAACAACGAGATGTTCTAGTAAAGACATAGATGAGCCTAGTCCTATCATCCCGTAGAAAAGATAAGGGTGACTCAGAACTCAGATCGATGAGGGTAAGGAGAAAAAGAAGCCTTATGTTGTTCCCTTATATACCCAAGTAACTATATAACTATAGAGTGCTAGACTCGACTTCGACCAAGGGTTAAATAATCCTACAGACAGTCCTTCTCTGATACCAAGTCTGTCAGGACCCGGAATAGGCGTATGTAATTACAGTCATGATACAATCACATGGAGAGATGAGAGCCGTACCCACTTGTCTAAGCAGACAAGGCCAAGCACAGAACACTCTCGGAAAGCATCGAACGTGAGGGGCATCCCATCCAGGCCGGATGATCATCTGAGATGGGTCCTCATCGTCCGCTCACAAGTCTAAATGCTTATGGGTGGTGAATCCCATACTCATAGACAAGTCGCCTCAACCATGTTATCGATTGAATCCTAACTCTTACATAAACTTACTCCAACCCGATCACTTAGTCGGGGTCTAGGGCGGGCTCGATCATACAACAAAGTGTGCACGTGACAGAGTCACGAGCAATCGCATCGCGATGCCCCAAGCTGCGCACATCTAAGGGCCGCTTGGTGTATAAAAGACCGCCAGCCAGATCACAACTAAGGTCTCCAAAACCCATACTCAGACATGCATGTTATAAACATACACGCATCACACATGCCTAGTATGAACAGCATGTATCATCACATAACTCTACAAAGTGTATCTTTATTGACTTACACATAGAGCATACAAAGATCACATGTCTGTGATCATCATTACATCATACAACGGAAGCAAATTAGGTCTGAGTACAGACAAGTTTAACAAATGGCATAGAGAAGCCTTGTAAACATACATGCCCTTCCACGAGGGACCAGACTGCTGTCTAGAACTATACTACCAAGGTCAACATCGAGCTTCACAAAGATGACTACATCGGGGTCCGGGTTCTCATCTAAAACATAGAATAAGCAAACGTGAGTACAAAGTTGTACTCAGCAGGACTTACTTCAGAACTACACTACTCATGATCAAGTATCAAGGTAAAGGAGGTGGGGTTCAACATGCAGAAGTGCCAGCTTTGACTTGGCTATTCCTGTACTACGAGTACCAGACTTGAGGTAAGAAGCGTACACAAGTCCACTACCAAGTCTCCAACCAATACACCACTATGGATACTTCCTCGACTTCCCCACGAGGAAGCACGCCATAGCACTCACGCTTATCTTGCGACTTTTATAAGTATCCATTCAAGTTGTCTATGATCAAGTAGAGGTCTCCAAGTAGTCCATAACCATGGACACGGCTATTCGAATAGTTAATTAACCCTGCAGGGGTGTACATCTTCACACGCGTGTCATCACTTATCGTCTCGTTCTTGTCACCCTTCAAGCGGGTGTCGGACCTGGATGAAACCAAGGCACTACCCTCACATCACCTTCTCTAATCCAGGAGTCGACTACCTGAGTTTGGCACCGCTCGAGAGTCCGGCCGGTTCCACGAAACGGACTCAGATAATGCAAGGGACTGAGACACCACCTCTGCCAGATGGTTTCATTGCCTCACAGGTCCATCCACATATCTATATGATGCAACCTTTTCTTCATACTTTTTCTATGCACATGTCAAATGGAAAGCCTGAATCTATTGTGAATCCTGGACCGGATCGGGTACGTAAAGAGGCCAAACGGGGTCCCCATAAAACCCTACATGTGGTCATACTCTTTGTCTTGGATCACAAAACAGGAAATCGGAGCCTAGGGCAGTGTTCAACGAGACAACCCACTGTGTACTCCTACACAGCCTCTCATCGTTCACCTTTGCTTAGGGTGGATTCACCAACACGTTATCATCAGCATCACTGTGTTCATACCATCCCGAATCAAAATCATAACATCCTCATTGTATCACTAAGCAGCAATAATAAGTAACAGTTGCAGGGGCCACATGCTCATCAGTCAACTCCTAAATCTGCTAGGATTGTGGTTTGCTTAATACGGTGACAAAATGATAGGTCATGCATCGGAATGGGTTCAACTATGTGAAAGAACGTGTCTCGGTGATCTCCTAAACAAGCATAAGCGAGACTGAGAGGGAAGTAGGATTTTATAGACATGATCAATGGGGGTTTTCTTGCCTTGCTGACGATACACGGATCTTAATGGTGGTCTTCTTCTTCGGGGGTGATCACCGTCTCGGAACGTCTGTCATCGGAGGCAATCATCAACAAGGGGGGACAACTTCAAAAGTAAAAATGCACATACACATGATAAGGTTGTCCATGATGTGAAAGGTACTGGTTTGTAGCATATTCAATTTAATTGAAGTATATTTCATTTGAAATGCAAATTCAAACTCCAAATTCAATTTCAAATTAAGTCATATACACATTTTCTTCTGTTCAACCATTTTAAATTGGTGAAACATGAAAATAAAATGCATATTCTTTATCCTTGCATTTTTCTGATAATTTTTCATATATTATATGTTTAATTTGGAGTTAGTATGAATTTTCTATGATTTATTGAAGTTTTAATCAATTTCTGGATTTTCTGGAATATAATTAATTCTCTGGAAATTGGTTTATTGCGTCATCATGACATGGGGGTGATGTCACAGGGGAGACTGACCAGTGGGTCCAGGGTGTCAGCCTTAGGGTGGTTAATCCCCTCTCTGTTAACTTAACAGAGGGGTTATTAGGGCTGGAGGCCCCACCTGTCATGGCTCAGGGGTGGATTAGGGGTGGTTTAGGGTTAAACTAATCGGGGCTGGCCGGAGTGTCGTCGCCGGCGACTGGAGGCTCGCCGGAGTGGTGCTGGACGGCGCTCCAGTGCCTCAAATTGAACGGGAAGAACACCAGAGGGATCCCCTTGCTCGCGATATTCGCTTGGGACAAGCTGGGGGTCTCGGGGATGGCTACTTTGACGTCGGCGACAAGAGCATCGGCGGACGGCTACTGGCCTCGCCGGAATCCCGAACCCGGCCACGAGAGAGAGCAAGGAAGGGGGCGTTCGACGGTGTAGCTCACCCTGATGCAGACGCAGGGGTCGACGAAGGCGGAGGAGCTCCGTAGCTATCGAATTCCGGCGATGGAGATCTCGGCGGCCGGCGGGAAGGCGGTGTAAATACGTCGTCCACGGGGCAGGCGGGCTTGATTCCGTGCGCTGGAGGAAGAAGCCGGCGTCTGCGAGTCTTCTGGACAAGTTTCTGGCGGCGTGAGGAGGAGAGTGCCCACGGTGGCGCGGCTGCACGCTCCGGCGAGCTTCTCGGACCGCCTGGCAATGGCGACGCAGAGAGGAGGAGATGAACACGGGCTAGGGGGGAAGGAAGGGGAGCCTTGTGGGCGTCTGCGTGGCGAGAGAGGAGAGACAGGGGAGGCCTAGAAGGCGGCCGGCGTCGAGGTGGCGTCGTCGAGCGCTCTGCTGCCTCTAGCGAGAAGCTTGAGCTAGACGACAAGAGAGGGGAGGTGGGCTTGGGCTGCTGCTGGGCCAGGGGGGCTTCAGTTGGGCCAGAAGCCAGGGGGTGTTTCCCCCTTTTCTTTTCTTCTTTTTTCTGTTATTTTGTTTTGCCTAGAAATAAATAGCTAGGCAATTTTGTAAAATGCCCAAACAGTTTTATAAATCCTAGGTGACCATTAGCAAGTCACTTGTATAATTTGAGCATTTTTGAAATTCAATCAATTTGAATTTCAATTCAAATAGGAGTCAAATTTAATTTCCAGGGCACATTTTGAATTTTTGAATATTCCATGGGCATGGGAAAATACCCAAACCACTTTTAAAATGATCACCATCATTTATAGGAATTTTTCAAATACTCAAATGATTTTTGGAAAAAGATTTTTATCTGGCCATTTGAATTAATTTCTCACGGCTTTTTTTCCCCATTTTTGAATTTCATTTGAATTTTTGCATGATGCAAAGGGCACAAACAAACCCTAGCACTTACCCTAGTTGGGGTTCTGACAACTTGACGCCCTGCAGACTCGTATCCAATATGTGACCAAGTGCTCGAGTATTTCGGAAATGCGCCTTGCCCTTCCGTATGCTTCTGATCACTCTCCGCCGCAGGTTGGTGTCTGTGTTCATTCGTTTGTTTGGACAAGTACCTAGTTTTGCTCTCTTGTTGACATTGCTTGTCTTGCAGGGTCATGCTCCGGCGCTGTGTAATCCTCCGCAGCCGGAGGACGCCGATATTCTAGAAGAACCAGGTGCTTCCGAAGCTGATGATGCTGCTCCAACTGTTGATGCCGAGGCTGTGCTGGTGGAAACTGGAGATAGTGAAGATACGAGTCCCTTTCCCGTGAAGTGGTCGTGCCCCTTGAGCGCTGAAGATCATGATGCATTAAGTGATGTTGTCCCACCGGCTGCTCCGTTTGCTAGGCCTTCCCCTTCGGCTGCTACTCTGGCCGCTGCTCCAAAGAGGGTCAAGCTTGGGAGGCTGGGGCGCCCTCGTGCTGCGCGTGTCGGGTAAGAATTTGCTGGATTTTTTCCCGTTCCCTTTTCCTTGTTCCTGCGTCTGATAATGCTTATCTTGTAGTGCTGCGACTGCTCCGGCTGCTTCGCGCACCAGCGCAACTACTACTGACTTGGAGTCGACGGACTCTGGGGCGGCAGCCAAGCATCTTGAGGACCCCTCGACTGCTACTGGTCAATCTGGGCCGTCGGCGACTCCTGCCGTTCCGACTGCGGGTGTAGTTCCTTGTGCGCCCTCTTCTGAGGCTCTTGGTGCTGTTTCTCCTGAGTCCAAGCCTACTGAACTTGGTCCCCCATACTTTGGCCGGCTTGATCTGGCGATTGAAGACAAGGCTCGTGTTTTCGACCACGTCTCCAAGATGGTAAATTGATTCGTGCCTGTGCGACTTTATCATTGGGGGCACGGCAGTGCTCCCGATGGGAGTAGCCCCCGAGGCTACAAGTAACTGCTTGCAGTTGCTTGTAGTCTTGTCATTCCTTATCATCTAATTGTCTGGATTTTGCAGCCTGTTTTCCAACACTGTGAGCGTTTGGTGATTGATGCTGAGCGTTGGCAGCGGGCCCATGATTCTGCCCAGGATGCTTTGTCTGCTATGAATGGTGATTTTTCATTCTTGCGCTGCTGAGTTTTGGTCGCTGCGTCTTTTGTTCTGAGTATTGTCTTGCCTCGCAGACCGTCGCCAGGCTGCCGAGAAGCAAGCCGAGAAGGCGGGGAGGACGGTTTCCATTCTTAAGGCTACCTTGGCTTCCAAGGAGGCGGAGTTGCATGGTCAACACGAGGACCTGGTTCGCCTTCGTCAGGCTGAGGACGCGCGTGCGCGGGTGGGAGCAGTCGAGGGCAAACGTCTTCGCGCCTTGGCGGACTCGCTTGTGTGTAAGTTTGGCATGCATTCATTGGTCTTGTTGTTCCTACTGTCTTCCCGTGATGACGTTTCTTTGCTTGATGCAGCTGCTATAGGTTCGAAACCGATGGAAGCTGCTGCGTCAGGGTCTGGAGTTCTTCAAGGTGCTGTAGATGCTGTTGCAGGTGCTGTTGCAGTGGTTGGGGACGTCTGCACCCGGGCTTCCGATCTTGTGGGTCTTGCGCACGAACACCTTATGCCGGAGGGTTCAAAGGTGCCTAATGGCCTGGGCGCTCGGGTGACTGCATTCGGCCCGGATGGGAAGCGTATGGTGGAGCTAGTTGCGGAGAGCGTGGTGAGTGGTTCTTCCACGGCCCTTGTCGTCCTTATGGGGCATGGGATTTCCATTGATGATTCCTTAGTTGAGACCATCCCGGACTATTCTGATGAGCAGATCGACCGAGCCGATAAACTGGCACGTCGCCTACAACAGGTTGTAGATGCTCAGGATCCCCCTATCGTAGGTGAGGGGGAGGCACAGTAGTGTTGCGTCACTTTGAAACTTTGTCTTTAATTCTTGACTCCGTTTTGATGGTTGATCTTTTGCTGCCTTTATCTGAGTGACTGCTTGGCTGTTCCTCTTGCTGCTTTTTGATTTCTTTGTTTTGTTCATCCTGCGGTAGGCCACTCTGGGCGTTCTTCGTCCTTGGAATTCGCTGAAGGATGACGCTCGCGAGGGTGCCTTCGAGTCCGTTTGCTTGCGACTGAGAACGCTGAGCGGGAGATTGTTCGACTGAAGGGATCCGTAGCCGTTCAGCGTACTCGGTGCGAGCGTGCCGAGGCCGTGGTTGAGAACCTCTCTTCATGGGTGGTGAAGTTGTCCGACCTCCTGCGGGGTGAGTTTCGCCTCTGCTTGGTTGCTCGATTCCGTTTAGTAGGTTTTGTTGTCTCTATCTTGATCGTGGTTTTTGACTTTTGAAGTGCTAGCGGGGTGATCTCAGGATGAAGAGAGGGCCGTCTAGTCGGAGATGTCACGGTTTGATGATCCCAGAGTGCAGGCGAGCAATCCCTTTTGGGAGGATGGGGCTCGTGCTCGAGCGTTTGCTTTGCTTCGTCTCCGAGTTGAGCGGGTGCCGGATGCTCTCAAATACTGCCAGCGGGTATTGGTGGTATCCATGCTGAGTTCTATCCGCTGGAGGTGGTTCCTTCGTCCTTTGAGAGACTTTGTCGCGTATTTTCTGTCACAACCCCAAGTTAGGTATGTGCTAGGATTAGCAAGTCACCTTGCATCATGTTAAAAATTTCAAAGAAATCAATTGGAATTCAAATTCAAATGCAAAATGGGAGAAGGAACCCCCCAGATGAATTATTTCAAAAGGCCAGAAATAAATCTTCTCCAAAAATTCATGTTGGATTTTTGAAAAGTCTTATAAATGAGTGTGATCACATATCAAGTGCTGTGGGACCAACCCCATGCTCATGGATTTTTCAAATATTCAAACAGGACCTTGGAATTAATCCAAAAAACCCTATTTGATTTAAAGTTCAAATAATTTAAATTTTAAGAATGTTCAAACTTTACAAGTGGCTAGCCTAGTATATTGTGAAGCCATATATAAAGTTTCAGCATTTAATAAAATGCCTAGCTATTTATTTAGCACAGCAAAACAAAATAGCAGAAGAAAAATAGATAAGAAAAAGGAAAAATGAAACTTACCTGGCCATTTCGGCCCAACTCATCCCCCAGCCGGCCCAAGCCCACCTGGAGAGCTTGTCGTCTTCCCCAGGCAAGAGAGCACGCTGCTACGTGCTGGCCATGCCGAGGCCGCCGACGCCACCGCCACGCCCTCGCCACGCAGCTGCTTCCCCGCCGTCTTCTACATGTCCTCGAGACGCCCAGAAGCCTCCCCGATCCATTCCCCCTCCTCCTAGTGCCTATCCATCCCTCTCCTTCCCTCCCGTGAGCTTCCCCGAGAGCAGCCGCAGGCCATGGCGATGGAAACTCGCAGCCCGAGCCCGAGCTAGGCCCCCGGAGCGTGTCCATCCTCTTCGCCGCCCTCGACTTCGTCTCTGTGCAAGAAATCAAGATCCCGAAGCCCTCCTAGTCATCGGAATCGTCACCGAGAGCTCGCCGGATCCGCCGCTCGTCGCCGTTCAATACTCCGTCTACGTTCCCTCCCCGACTCCGTAGACTACCTCGTCGTGTTCCCTGTAGCCTAGTGAGCGTTTCCCCCAAGCTCACAACGCCCCTCCCTCCTTCTAGCCCGATTCGCCATGGGATGCGTGGCTCCTCGTCGCCGGTGTGCTCGTCAGCGAGCACCCGTGAAGCAAACAAACTCGAGAACATGTCCGTCATCTTCACTGTGACCTCACGCGTCGAATGAGCTAGCGCCTGCTTGTTTTGGTGCACTGTGGCGATGTTTGTCTCTTCGCCGGGCTTCTGTTGCCGCCGGCGAGGTCGCCGTCGTCGCTATGGTCATCACCTTGGACGCTCGCGTGCACCAGGCGACGTGCGAGAGCATAGGCTATGTCCCCGTGGTCTCAGCGCATCGAATTGTGACCAGGAGAGGAAGAGAGCAGAGCGCCGCCACGGATTTGGTCGCTGGCGACTAGCCGCCGGCAAGGCTGACATGGTGGACTTAGTTAACCACTAATCCCCCCCCCCACCAGAGACTGACCAGTGGGCCCAAGGCCACTAAACCTTCTTTTTAAAATAAACCAAACCGGTTTAATTAACTGAATCACTGACCAGTGGGGCCCCCATGTCAGTTTGATCGTGGTCAAACCCCTGACGTCAGGCTGGCGCAATGCTGATGCAGTAAATGCTTTTCTAATTAAAACAATTCCAGAAATTGGCAGAAAATACTCTAAACTTTGGAAATTCATAGAATATTCATACTAACTCCAAATATAGCAAATAATATGTCTAAAATTATCAAAAAAATGCAAGGATTCTGAATATGCACTTTGTTTTCATGTTTGACCATTTTAAAATGGGGGAACAGTGAGAAAAATGCATATGAATTCCTTTTAAATTCAAAATGGAGTTTGAATTTGCAATTTATTTGCAATATACTCCATTTAAATGGAATTGCCTCACACATCATAAGCAGGCAAACCAAGTTTCAGCCTTCAACCATGTGCTTGTGCATTGTATTTACTTTGCTACCTTGTTTGTTGTTTGTCGAGTAGAAGTTGAACCGGAACAGGAGGCTTCCCCCTTTGTTGAAGATCCCAAGACTGAACCTCGTCAGCAAGGCAAGCAAACCCCCATTGATCATGTCGATAAAATCCCACTTCCCTCTCATGTCTCTCTTATGCATTGTATAGGATGATTACCATGCTATGTTTCTATTGCATAGTTGAACCCATTCCTTTGCATGACCTATCATTTGTCACAGTAGTAAGAAAACCACAATCCTAGCAAATGTAGGAGTTGGTTGATATCATGTGGCCCCTGCAATTGTTACTGCTTATTGCATGCTTAGAGTGATACAATGGTGTTACTGTTATGGGAGTCGGGATAGTAGTAATCATGTTGATGATGGTGGAAATGTGTTGGTGAATCTACCCTAATACAAGGTGAACGACGAGAGGCTGTGTAGGAGTACACAGTGGGTTGTCTCGTTGAACACCGCCCTAAGTCCGAGTTCTTGTGTGGTGATCCAACATGAAGAGTACAACCACACATTGGGCTCACTGACCCCCTCTCAACCTATTAACTCATCCCTTTCGATGTCCAGATGTCGTAGTAGTTTTGAGTTATGGTAGGTTTGTGGCCTGGCTGCTAAGTGAGAGAACGACTCAACCGAGACCGGCTTATGCACCACGCACACATCATCTGGGTCCACTTCGGTAAACCGGCCGGGTTCACGATAGTGGTAGCAACCCAGGTAGGCGGCTTTCTTGGACTAGATCGGCTATGAGGTAACAGTTGTGGTGAGCATCCTCGCCGGCACCTCTTGAATGGTGTCGAGATCAAAGGCGGTAACTGATGGTCATGTGTGTGTAGCGGTACACCCCTGCAGGGTTAACAAATCTATTCGAATAGCCGCGTCCGCGGTTAAGGGACTGCTTGGAAAGCTTAGCTTGATTATTAGACAACTTGAACTGGATACTTATAAAAATTACCAAGATAAACGTGAGTGCTATGGCGTGCTTTCTCGTGGGGAAGTCGAGGAGGGCACCATAGTAGTGTAATTCGTTGGAGATGTAGTGGACTCGTGTACGCTTCTTACCTCAAGTCTGGTACTTGTAGTTCAGGACTACCAAGTCAAAGCTGGCACTTCTGCAATTGAACCCCACCTCCCTTTACCTTGACACATGTGCATGAGTAGTATAGTTCCTACGTAAGTCTTGCTGAGTACGACTTTTTACTCACATTTGCTTATTCTATGTTTTAGATGAACCCACTGACCCCGAAGGTGGATTCTTCCTCGAGCTCGACGACTGAAGACCAAGCTAGTGTAGTCCCAGTCAGACGACTGGTCCCTCGTGGAAGGGCTTGTATATAGATAAGGCTTCTCTAAGCCATTTGTTAAACTTGTCCGTACTCAAACCTACTTTGCTGCCGCATGTTTGATGTAATGTTGGATCACAGTCTTGTGATCTCTGTGTGCACTCTGTAAGAGTTATCAATAAAATGTATACTTTGTAGAGAATTGCAATGATACCTGCTGTTCATACAAGGCATGTGTGCTGCGTGTATGTTTATAACATGCATGTCTTTGTATGGGTTTTTGAGATCTTAGTTGTGATCTGGCTGGCGGTCTTTTATACACCAAGTGGCCCTTAGATGTGCGCAGCTTGGGGCATCGCGATGCGATTGTTCGTGACTCCGTCACGTGCACACTTTGATGTATGATCGAGCCCACCCTAGACCCCGACTAAGTGATCGGCCTGGAGTAAGTCTATGTAAGGGTTATAATACAATCGATAGTATGGTTGAGGCGACTTGTCTATGAGTATGGGAGTTCACCACCCATATCATTTAGACTTGTGTGCGGACGATGAGGACCCATTTCAGTTGATCATCCGGCCTGGATGGGATGTCCCTCACGTTCGATGCTTTCCAAGAAAGTTTTGTGCTTGGCCTTGTCTGCTTAGACAAGTGGGTACGGTTCTCGGCTCTCCATATGATTGTGTTGTAGCGAGTCTTGCATACGCTAACCCCGGGTCCCGACAGACTTGGTACCAGAGCAGGACTGACTGTAGGATTATCAGCCTTGGCCGAAGTCGAGCCTAGCTTGCTATAGTTATATAGTTACTCTGGGTATATAAGGGAACAACGTAAGGCTTCTTTTTTCTCCTTACCCTCATCGTTCTGAGTTCTGAGTCACCCTCATCTTCTCTACGGGAAGATAGGACTAGGCTCATCTATGTATTACTAGAACATCTCGTTGTTTGTTTCCGCCATTTCGGTTGTCTTTCTAGAAGAATTATTAGGTGGCATGCCCGACAGTTCTCTAGAGTTTGTTGTAGGTTTTATTCTAGAAACCTATAATGATTCATTTGCAGCTCTTCCTCCCACTTTAGATGTCTTCTAGCCAGAAGGACCACACTAACCATCGTGTTGGGGTACTGTGTTACTCTAACATATCTGTTGTAGCCCCTAGTAAGCCTTGTTCATCCTCAGGAAAACCATCCAGTAACCCAACTCCTTAAACCTAGCCAACCGACAGATGTGTAGAGTTCATAGTGGATCTTATGCCAGGAACCGCACCAATTTCCAGACGCCCATACAAAATGGCCCCACGTGAGTTAGCTGAGCTTAAAATCCAACTTGAAGCTTTGTTGGCAAAAGGTTTCATCCGCCCTAGCTCATCGCCATGGGGTTGCCCCGTTCTGTTCGTAACGAAGAAAGATGGAACAGAAAGGATGTGCGTAGACTATCGCCCACTAAATCTAGCGACGATAAAGAACAAGTACCCACTGCCCAGGATCAATGATCTTTACGATCAACTTACTGGATCCTCTGTCTTCTCCAAGATGGATTTGAGATTAGGTTATCATCAAGTCAAAGTCCGAAACGAGGACATTCCCAAAACGGCTTTCACTACTCGTTATGGTCTTTACGAGTACACCGTCATGTCCTTCGGTTTAACCAATGCCCCCGCCAATTTCTCGCGCATGATGAATTCAATCTTCATGGAGTACTTAGATAAATTTGTTGTGGTTTATCTCGATGACATTCTCATCTACTCGAAGAACAAAGAAGAACATGCCGAACATCTAAGGCTGGTATTGATGAAACTTAGAGAGAATCGCCTGTATGCTGAATTCTCCAAGAATGATGGATCATCAGATTTGTGCTGGAGCCCGAGCTCCTTTGGGTTTGGTCCATAGTCATTGGTCGGGGGTGAATTTTGCTCAAGTGGTGGCGGGTCCTCCAGGCGGTAGGGATCATCCGATGAATGAGCACTACATGGCTATAGATAAAGCTGCGCGCCAGGTTGTGAGGCAAGTTTGCGAAGAGAACGACCTCCATCTGGGTGCACTTATTAAGGCGAAGTTGGAGCCTAAAGGTTAGGTGCTTCCCTTCGTTGTATATGCTTCTTCTTGGTGGTATATATTCCATGCTGTCTTGGTTTTGTCGCGGGGGGTCGTATGCGTTGTAGTTGCGGGGGACGTTCCAGAGGGTTGCCGCGGCAAGCCCCCGAGTGTAAAAGTTTTTATGTGTCGCGGTTGCGAAGAGCGCCTCTAGGGGTGGCTGCTTCGGCGAGCCCTCGAGTGCCAAGTTAATGTGCCGCGATTGCGGAGGACGCCTCGGGGGGTGACTGCTTCGGCGGCCCCCCGAGTGCCAAGTTAATGTGTCGCGATGGCGGAGGACGCCTCGGGGGGTGGCTGCTTCGGCGAGCCCCCGAGTGCCAAGTTAATGTGTCGCGATTGCGGAGGACGCCTCGGGGGGTAGCTGCTTCGGCGAGCCCTCGAGTGCCAAGTTAATGTGCTGCGATCGCGGAGGATGCCTCGGGGGGTGGCTTCTTCGGCGAGCCCCCGAGTGCCAAGTTAATGTGTCGCGATTGCGGAGGATGCCTCGGGGGGTGGCTGCGTCGGCGAGCCCCCTAGTGCCAAGTTAATGTGCCGCGATTGCGAAGGACGCCTCGGGGGGTGGCTGCTTCGGCGAACCCCCGAGTGCCAAGTTAATGTGTCGCGATTGCGGAGGACGCCTCGGGGGGTGGATGCTTCGGCGAGCCCCCGAGTGCTAACAGATTTTGGGGAAAAATATTTATGCAATACTTTTCCTGTTGTATCTTACAAAGAGTAAGGGGGGTTCTGTTGAAGACAACTCCCTTTTGCTTAGAACGATGATGTAGTGGCCTTAAGGGCCTAGTGGCTTTGTCTCCGAGTGCCTGTGTTCTTCGGACGATGTTCCTTTCCTTCTACGGGAGCGCTTCTTCTGCGAGTCCCGTGGTCCTGCTGCCTTGGTGGGCTACGAAGGCTTCTGCTATCTTGTGGAATTCCTTGTCGCAGCGGTCGGATCTGATGAAACTGCCGCTGGTTGTGATGACCCCATGTGGGCCTGGCATCTTCATCTTGAGGTAGGCGTAATGGGGTACGGCCATGAAGCGAGCGAAAGCTGGTCGCCCGAGGATTGCGTGGTATTGTGACTTCCAGTCGACCACTTCAAAGTCCAGCGTTTTCTTGCGGAAGTTTGTCGCGTTCCCGAAGACTACCTCCAGGCTTATCCTTCCGAGGGGGTAGACTGCTTTTCCTGGTACGATCCCGTGGAAGGTTGTGCCTGAGTACTTGAGTGCGTTGTTTTGGATGAGCATGTCGTCGAGTGTTCGGGTGAAGATGATGTTGATCCCACTGCCGCCGTCCATGAATACTCGCGAGATGTCATAATTTCCGATTCTGGCCTCGAGTACTAGCGCGGCATGCCCTGGTCGGGGAACGACTGGCGGGTGGTCGTCCCGGGAGAAAGTGATTTCTGTCTCCGACCCGCACAGGTACTCTGGGACGGCCGGGTGTGCGGAGGTTGCCAGGAAGACTTGTCTGGTGACTTGTTTATGCTGCCTGTTGGAAAGCCTGCCTTCTCGTATCATGTAGATCCTCCCGTGGGCTTCTGCGTACGGGTCTTCTTCTTCTGGTGTCCTTTGCCGTTCCTGGATGGAGGCCACCTGTCTTGTTGGCAGAGGAGGGGCTGGTGGCGCGTTGTGGGCGACTGGCCCGACTGTTATGCTTGCGAGTGGTTGTACTGTTGCGGCCGCGGAGCGACTTTTCTCCTCGGCCAACTTGTTGAAGCTTCTGCAGTTCCTGAGGGTGTGGGAAGATCTGAGCTCTCCTTGCTCGTTTTTGAATCCGTGTATAGAAAACGGTCCGTCGAGTTGTTCTTTGGCGGAGCGGAATGCGCGAGTGCCGTCGCGCGACTGCCTTGTCCTCCATTCTCGTTTCTGAGCCTGGGGCTCGTCTTCTGGGTTGTCTCTTCGTTGTGGTCTGTTGTCATCGCAGTGCCTGCCGTTCCAATCGTCCAAGAAACCGGCGGCGACCATGTCAGGTCCTCTGTCATCGTAGAAGTTCCGTCTGGGTCGCTTACTTCTTCTGTCGGCTCCTCTATCTCCGTTGTAGTCGTAGTCGTACTCTGATCGTGCAGTGTGGGTTTCTGTTTCATTACGAACAAAATCTTCTCCGTCCGCCCAGCTGTTGGCTATTTCTAACAGCCGTGCGAGTGTTCGGACTTTCATCTGTCCGAGCTGCTCCTTGAATTCAACGAGATGTAGGCCTCGCCTGAACGCGTCGATCGCACTTTTGTCCGAGATGTCTTCCGCTGAATTCTTGAGTATCGTCCATCGCTGGATGTATGCTCGCAGGGTCTCCCTCGTTCCTAGTTTGCATGCCCGCAGTTCCTCGAGTGAGGCTGGTCGCTTGTATGTGGATTTGAAGTTTTCTATGAAGGCTCCTCGTAACTGGCTCCAGGAGATGATGGATCCGCGCCGGAGATTCTTTAGCCAATGTTGAGCGGAGCTCTCGAGCATGAGCTGCACGTACTGCATTGCCGTGACGTTGGATCCTCTTTGAAACTTGACTGCTGTTAGGTAGTCGTCGAGCCATGCCTCCGGCTCCTCGAGTCCGTTGTACTTTAGTGTCGTGGAGTTCAGTTTGAACCCATTTGGCATTCGCGTCTCACGTATGGCACATGTGAAGCATAGTGCTCCACATGGCTCAATTTCCTCGTCAGAAGCCTCTTCGTCCGAGTACTCCTCGCATGCTGCGCGTCTTCGCCTTCTGCGGTTGACTCTGTTCTGTGTGATGTCATCTCGCGCATCTCGTCGAGTGTTGCGGCGCCTTTTGTTGTCATCGCTGTCGTGCTTCTTGTTTCTGTCGGAGCGTCTGCGCCTGTCGTCATTACTGTCGTTGTCTGGTGAACTGGGGTCCCTGTCCGGTGTCCGCTCGCGAGTCTGCCGTTTTGGGCTGGATTTCTTAGGCACCGACGCATCGATGGCGTCCTTCATTATCTGCAAAGCAATGGAAGTGTAGCGATCTGACTTGCCCTTTCTGCTTTTCTGGCACGGGACAGGTAGTCCAGGGCGCTTATCAGTGCTTCTGCCGGAGTGAGGGGCTCTTCTTCTTCATCGTCTTCCTCTAATCTGAAGTCGTCTTCGAGTTTCCGCACCACTCTCGCCCTTTCTGTCTTCCACAGATTGTTGAGTTTCGATCTGTTGTGGGTGGGGGAGTCGCGTCCTGGTGAGTTACTTCTGGGAGGTTGTCTGCGACTTCTTTTCTTTTCGAGTTCCGCCTTCTCTTGCTTCTCCATGGCTAGGCGCCATTGTCTCGTCTGCTGGGTTAGCTCGCCCGCTAGCTTGTTGTATGCCCTTAGCTCGTCCCTTGAGGCATCTGGTGGTAGTATCCTGCCGAGGGCGACTGTTCCTTTACCATTGCCATTGATTCCTTGGACAAGTATATTTTTTCTCTGGGTGGTTCATCCGCCGCTGCAACCGGGGCTTGCTGCCTGCTGCGTGATGGCTAGCCGCCTTGGCCGGGTGCTTGCTGCTTGCTGCTTGGCGGCTGACTGCTTTTTTGATTACTGGGTCCTTGTCCCACCGGGACTTTCATTTGTATGGACCCCGGTTCTCCTAGTTTTACGACCATCTGACTGGTGTTGCCAGGACCTGCCGCCCTGCTGGTGGTTGGGGTGTCTTGACGACTTCCCAGGTCTTCGACTCGTCCGTTGTTACCTGACGCTGGTGCGCCAACTTCTGCCATGAACACCTGCGATGGTGTCCTTGCCGCCTCCTTGCTGATACGCGTGATGGTGCTTCTCCATGTTCGGGCTCCACTCGAGCGGTCGCGAGTGTCGTGGAGCCTTGAGTTGGGTGGGTAGCTACGGCTGCGAGATAGGTCGGCCGTGCGGGCGGCGTCCGCTCCGGTCACTGCTGCAGGTGTTTCCGTGGGTGCGCGGGTGCCGTCGGTGAGGCGAAGAGTCCCCCAATGGTTGATGTAGACATGATACGCTCCGAAGATCAGATCGACGCCAGAGTGTAGATCGGTAAAGACTGGCTGGTGGGCCGGGAGGTGGGCCGTGAATCCGAGGGACTCAAATAGATTAGATCTTGTCGGAGCCGCCGAGTCGATGAGTGCCAATGACGATGAGGCCGCCGAGATCGCGTTCCCAACCTGCGCGGTTCACACAGATGGCGCCAATTGACGGGGATCATCCCCGGCAAATCCCATGGTCAGGGACCCTGAGTTAGTCATGAGAGGCACAGGTTGGACGATAGCTCGTCGGCAAACAGGAGGACACGTTCCTGCTCGATATTATTGATGAGGGAGATGCAATTACAGTGGATGCCGAGGCTGTAGCGCTCAAGGTTAGGGTTACAGATGATATTGGATCCCTTTGGTGTCGCCCCTCCTAGCCCTTATATACTAGGCTAGGTCTCGGGGAGTTCATCCACGTTTACAGGTAAGTTTTCCTAACCCTAGCTTGCTCCGTACGGCAGGTCTTCGCACCTTCCTCGTGAGTCGCAGACTCCTACGTCGATGCCAATTAGCGGGCCAAGGTTGTATCTTCGTGGGCCTTCTGTCTTCAGGGACACCAGGTAGGCTTATCCGTAGGAGTCGTGGGGTCAACCCCTCGTCAACGATCGTAAGCAGCGCACAACTCGCGGACATCCTCAACAATCCTAGAGCAACTGGCAGAGTCGCCGAATGGAACATCGAGCTCAGTCCCCATGACCTACAATTCAAGCACCCAACGGCGATCAAAGCCCAAGTACTCCCAGACTTTATGGTCGAGTGGGCAGAAGAGAAAACGCCAGGCCCCCCAGACCTGTCCAACTCATGGACAATGTTCTTCGACGTGTCAAAAAGACAGCAAGGGGCTGGAGCAGGCGTCATTCTAATCTCCACCAAAGGAGCCAAACTTAGATACGTACTTCAGATCAACTTCAGCAATGCCTCAAACAACGAAGCAGAATACGAGGCACTACTCCATGGCATGCGCATGTCGAAAGCTTGCGGCGCCACTCGCCTCTCCATCTGCGGCGACTCCAACCTCGTTGTCCAGCAGGCAATGAGAGACTGTGAAGCAGTCGCAGAAAACATGATTGCTTACCAGAAGCTCTACGGCACCCTGGAAGGAGGATTCGACGGTCGCGAGCTAAACTACATCCCCAGAGCAAATAACACATGAGCAGACGAGCTCGCAAACATTGGATCAATCCGAGGACCCATCCCCCAGGCGTTTCCCTAGAAAGCATCAGCCAGAGGTCAATCAAAACCAAGGCACCCGCATCAGAGGCAGTCGTAGAGGACGAAGAGGCAAACGAACCAGCACAAGTAGCGGCGGCGACCAACACAGGCAAAGAACCAGTCGAAGAAGCAGAACCAGGCGCGCCAGAAGGCCCAGCTTGGACACAACCATTCCTTCGATTCTTAATCGATGGCACCTTACCACAAGACATCGCAGAAGCCCGATGCATCAGCCGACGATCTATAGCATTCACTGTAGTCAACAGACAGCTCTACAAGCGCAACATCTCTCAGGTCCTACAAAAGCGCATCGAGGAGGAAGACGGCAAGGCCCTATTGCTCGAGATCCATGAAGGCACTTGCGGGCACCACGCGAGCAGTCGCGCACTCGTAGGCAAATCCTTTTGCACAAGGTTCTACTAGCCAACCGCAATGAAAAACGCGGAAGACATCGTACGACGCTGCATCACCTGCCAAAAATTCGCCAGCAGGCCGCATGCCCCAGCATCAGAACTCAAAACCATACCACTATCCTGGCCGTTCACCACCTGGGGACTCGATATGGTGGGGCCACTAAAGAAATCTTCTAAAGGAGACCGAACGCATCTACTAGTAGTAGTAGACAAGTTCACCAAGTGGATCGAGGCGGTGCCAATCACCAGCTCAACAGCCCTCATGGCAGTTAACTTCATCAAGTCCATCATCTTCAGATTCAGCGTACCCCACAACATCATCACAGATAACGGCACAAACTTCACAGCGACAGAATTTCAGAACTTCTGCCAAGATCTGGGCATCAAAATCAACTACGCGTCAGTCCCGCACCCACAATCTAACGACTAGGTGGAGAAATAAAACGGTTTAGTATGCGGAGGAATAAAAAAGTGGCTCCTCGCACCACTCGAACAAGCTGCAGGAAACTGGGTAGAAGAACTCCCCGTAGTCTTGTGGAGCTTGCGCACTACCCCCAACACCTCAACCCAGTACACACCCTTATTCATGGTGTACGGAGCAGAAGCGGTACTACCGCATGACCTCAAGTGTGGAGCCCCCCGAATCTCGGGAAATGAGGAAGAAGAGGCAGAAAAAGTGCTCAAGGAAGATAAAGACGCTGCAGATGAAGCAAGGGACACAGCAATAGCAAGGTCAGAAGGATATCATGACAAACTACGCACATACCAAAGCAGTCGCCTGTGGACCAGAACTTTCCGAAAAGGAGATCTCGTCCTGCGACTAATACAGGAAAAAGTGCACAAACTCGCCCCGCAGTTGGAAGGAACCTTCATAATCGCCGAGGTCATAGGAGGAGGTGCATACAGGCTGAAGAATCCGAAGACTGACGAAGACGTGGGAAACCCGTGGAACGTGGCAAACTTGCGCATGTTCTACCCATAGTGTACTCATAATACCTGATACGTCTCAAACGTATCTACTTTTCCAAACACTTTGGCTATTATTTTTGCTTCATTCTTGAATGATTTGAACGAAACTTACCCGGACTGACGTTGTTTTCAGCAGAGCTACCAGTGTTGTCTTCTTTCATGCAGGTTTCTGGATATTTAGGTACGCTGGAAAAATCCCAAGAAAATATATAAAAAAATAAGCGTTCCGGAAGCTTCCGAGGATCCAAAGGGGGGCCACAGGGCAGCCAGGGGGCAGCCAGGAGGGTGCCTGGGGCGGCCCAGCCCATGGCCGCGCCACCTGCCCTCCTGGCTGGGTCCCACACCCCCTGGTGACCTACCTTGGCCCCTATTTATTCTCCCGACGCAGAAACCCCAAAACAGAAGTCGCTTTTCCAATCTACATCGCGGAGCCGCCGCCACCCTCTGTTCTTCTCCGGGAGAGCTAATCTGGAGGCTGCTTTGGCCTCCGGTGAGGGGAAATCATCGCTATCGTCATCATCATCACCACTCCATCACCCCTCCATGACTTCTCCATCCATGTGTGAGTAATTCCCTGCTATAGGCAAAGGGGATGGTAGGGCTTGGATGAGTTAGATCATGTAATAGTTTAATCAGATTATTGGGGGCATGTTGCCTATCATCTACTTGGTGTTTATCATCTCTGTTAAAACTTGTTGCTCTTAATGCTTGCCACTTTGGGCCCGAGTGCCATGATTTCAGATCTGATCACCCTTTTGTTTCTTGAGTTTGTGGTGTTCTTGATCCTATCTATGAGTTGTATGCACCTATTATAGTCCGGAACCTGCGATCCGAATGGTGACAGCTTGGGACACCAAAGGGGATGGACTATAATTTGAGGATTCTGTGTATCCATGAAGTGTTAATGCTTTGTTCCGGTGCTCTTTGACAGGAGTACCTTAATCTCCCTAAGTTCCTTTTGGCCCCGTTTGTAGCGGGAGGGTAGGACAAAATATGTTGTGCAAAGTTCTTATTGCAAGCATGTACAACTATCTTGGGATACATTCCTGATGTTTGATATTTGCCTAGATGATCCTTTCTTTTCTGTCAGCCTTGCCCGTGTTAGAATCTGTTACATGTTCTTTCTCATCCAAGCAGCGCCCGACAATCCATCTCCCTAGCCTACAGTGTTTTCTTTCCTGCTGGTGACTAGTTGTTTTCTTTTGCTTTTTTACTTTTGCTGTTTCACCACCGCCATCACCACTATTATCACCATCACTATTACCACCGTATCACAGTTGCTACTAATACATTTGTGCAAGCAAGTGTTTATTTCAGGTGCGGTTGAATTGACAACTCAATTATCAAAGATTGTACGTATTGTTTGTGTCCCCAAGTGTCGAATCAATAAATTGGGTTATCTTGCCCGCAAAGACTATCTCGATCCCCTACAGTTGAGGGTTATCAAGTACTGTTTTCTGGCGCCGTTGCCGGGGACCATAGATTTTTTACAGGTCTAGTTGAAGTATCCTACCTGCTGCACGCTATCCACTATGGTTAAGAAAGGGGACCCCAAGGTTCCGATCTTACCATCCCGTACGAGACGAGGTACTACTCTTAGCACTAGTGCTAAACTTGATTCACCTTCAGTTATGAGTCGGTTTGATTCACCTCAGTTACATGCTACTTCTGTTGTGTCTGGAAATATGTCAGATACTTTTGATGATGCTTCTACTACCTTTGAGAATACAGGTTCACTTGGTTCTTTTATTGAAGAACATATTGCTGCTGCTGCCCGATTCTCGGGTGTTGAAATTCATGTTACCCAAACACCTATTGGAAAAATTCATGACCTTGCTGGCCTTAAGGAGAAACTCCTTGAGGACGATTATGTTATACTTGATGATGATTTATGCAGGGAGCTTAATGAATGTGCTGATTCCAACCCTGCTACTATAAAGAAGTTGCTAGCAAAGCACTCCCTGAAGAACAAGTTTACTCCTGATCCTACTTTTGCTACATCTCCTATATGCATCACCGATACTGATTATGATTTCTCTGTTGACCTTTCACTTATATCCACAGTTGAAGCTGATCCCTTTTATGGCAGAGAAAATGATGATGCTATCGAGCACCTGACCAAACTCACTGAGTTGGGTGGTTTGTTTACTACTGATGAAAGGATTCGGAACTTCTATGTGACCAAGCTTTTTCCTTTTTCCTTGAAAGGAGATGCTAGAGCATGGTATGATGCACTACCGTGTGGTTCCATTCAGAGTCCTCAAGATATGGCTATATCCTTCGTTGATAAGTATTTTCCTGCTCATATGCAACATGCTGCTTTACAAAGAATTTATAACTTTAAACAGTTGCAGGATGAGCATCTCCCTAAAGCTTGGGGGAGATTTTGCAGTTTGCTGAAGGCTAGACCGGACATGAGATCCCTCAGAATGAATTACTTGATATATTTTATGCTGGTCTAACCGATGGGTCTAAATCCTATCTAGATAGTTGTGCTGGTTGTGTTTTCAGGCAAAGAACACCGGACGATGCGGAAGAATTGATGGGCAAGATTGCCAAAAACCATGAAGATTGGTCCGTTCTTGAACCACCTCCACCACCAAAGAAGAGGGGCATGCTTGTCCTAAGCCCCGAAGATATGCAAGAAGCAAAGAAATCTATAAAAGAGAAAGGTATTAAAGCTAAAGACTTGAAGAATCTACCTCCAATTGAGAAGCTGTGTGAGCCTACTGTTGGGGTTCGCAGCAGAAAACACAAATTTTTCCTAACTGGCGTTCCCTTAACCCAAGATCTAGCTAGCCGTATTACCGTAACAGACAGTAGTGCGGAAATAACATACCTCGGGGTGTAGTCCGTTGCGCGGGAAACGTTCCCGCAAACGTGGTTGATGTAGCCGATCAAGTTTCACAGCCCCCTGGCTGTGTTGAGCACCCGGATGGGTGTAGTGCCACACGTGCAGCACCTCGTAGTACTCGCACACGTACGAGACTCGATGACGACCTCCGTTCTCCGATCCAGCGGAGGGGGCGGAAGCAGACCTCCGGACGGAGCTTCGGCAGCACGACGGCCTCCGATTCTAGCAGAGAGGTCTCAATTCCACTACAGGCTCACACTAGGGAGCCCACCATGGAAGAGACCAGAGAGGGGAGGAGACCGGAGAAAACCGATCTCAATTCGGAGTTATATTTATTTTCTCACGAATTTCTGTGTATTAATTATGTGCACCCTGCCTGTCTTTATATAGGCTGGGGAAGGGACTCAACCCACCTCCCCTAGCAATGTGGGACTAAAGTCCCTTGCTAGGGGGGTGGCCGGCCAAGGGGGGAGAGGGGGCGCACCCCTCATGGGCCCTAGGGCCCATGGCGCCTCCCCCCCTTTTTTCTTTTCTTTTTTCTTTTCCCTTTAATTCCTTAATGGGCCTTTTTCTCCACTAAGGCCCATAGCACATATTAATTAGAAATAAAATGATTTTAATTATTAATTCAATTAATTAATAACTAAAACATATTATTTCATCTCCCGGTGCTCCGGAAACACTTCCGGCTCACTCCGAACTTGTTTCGGTTCAATACGGTACTCCTCCGATATTGTCTCCCTTATTCTCTGGTTGCTCCGATGGTTCCGAAAAGGTCTCCGATTTCATCGAGCCCTTAAGTGTGTTACCCTACGGTCCGAGAACACTCCAGTCATGACCGAGCAGAGGCAACAGTCAATGATCATCAGCGGGACCTGGATGCCCATAATGACCCCTGTGCATTCCGGATATCAATACCGATTGGACCTTACGCCGTATAGCATTCCCTTTGTCAGCGATACTGGATTGTTCCGAGATTCGATCAATGACATCCTATGTCTGGTTCAACCTCGTTCCGAACTAATCCTTATTCACTCGTTCCCGTGATATTCATCCCCGTGACCTAGTCACACGCTGCGCAGCTTCATGGATGGAATCTCACCGAGTGGGCCCCGAGTATCTATCCATTATATGGATTGACAAATCCCGCTCTTGTAAACAATACTCCTCAACGTATCTCCACGGAATACCTAAGATACAACCGTTATGACCCACATATTTCAGTCAGGTGGTGGGATGTAAGTCAAAGCATCCGGGAAGATAGTGATTATGCACGTACTCACGGTCAAAGGAACGGTCTACCACGTTCTGTAATTACAACACTGAACCTTCACAAGATTTGATCATGCTGTAATGCTTACTTTGGGTAATGTTCATCACATCACTTAGCCAGTGAGGTGACCTCATAGTCAAGAGACTTAATTGTCCATGATCGCGAAACCACGATCATCATGTTGACCATGAACTGGTTATCGATGTAGAGGCTAACTAGGAACTCTGGGTGTTTCTATACCACACCTGCATCATTGTTTCACTGATGCAGTTCTAGCACGGTATGAAACTGGTTATGAACTTGCTTAGATATATTGGAATAATCATATATTATTTGCCTCTAGAGCATATATCCAACAGTCTCCCACTTGCACTAGAGTGCTAATAATCTAGCCGCATTTTTCCGATCATAAACATCTTATCACATAAGTGTTTCATTGATCATGCACGCTCATGGAAGAGGGTTCGTCAACGAACTGCACCAATTCAGATTCGTATGTTTCCTTTGCAACTGGTATAGGTCAAAAGCTCTTTTGACATACCACTCATTATCATATAATGGTTGGATATAAGTTTCGCGGGAGAGTGAGACTATTATTTCACAGTATCCTCCAATGATCTCTTGGTTCAGTCTTTAAGAAGACTCATCCATAGTCATATATACTGAGAAATACACTCAGCCAGAAGTCCAATACTTCTAACGCTAAACTTTTATCCATACGTCTACTTTCTTAAGTAGTATTATGTTTGTAGTACCGTGAATTTTGCTCACATTTCTTTCATGTCTTTGGTGATGTCTCTAATTCCATATAGACCCATAATATGGCTTGCAATTGTAATCTTGCATTACATTCAAGTCTATTATCATTTCTATATTTTAGAGAATAGTCCTCAGTGTGCCTCTCATATACTGAATGCATGGACTTTATTCAGATTCTGTGTTTTACTCCTAAAGCACATCGGAATCTGTTCTTCTCCAAGAACTTTTGAGTCATTCTGTTGTTGGATTCACAACGCATGTTATATGGTAGAATCATATGTCAAGAACATATAAGATCACATGTCCAGTACATGGTGCATCTCTATTCTTCCATCAAGACATTGCTTGTGATATTTGGATTTCATCCATTATATAATTTCTAGCCACAAGAACCTGTTTCTTGTCCAGAAGATTATTCCAACCTTCACTTCGTTTCATTATCCGTATCTTAATCTACTCATATAGATTTCAACGTGTAACGTGTTGGTATTTCACATAAAAGAAGATTCTTGCAATCTTGTATTTTATTTGCCTTATGCTCTATATATATCATAATGCACATATGTATATGAGACGATTCTCTATACACACAATCAATGCATATCCATATATATACATATGAGATCATTCTTCACACATATCAATGCATATATGTTTGAGACAATGATCATGCTCCCACTCAAATATATCCATCTTATACTCATATATTTGTGGTTGAGCTTTCATCAAGTCATTTTATTGTTCACTATGTCTCACATAATGACAAAGCTTCCAAAGCTCCCACTCAGAAAATGCCCTCTGCATTCCAAGTTTCAGGGAAGTCTTCAAAGCTCCCACTCAGTTTCATGAAACTGCGAGCCCACTCAATATTTTGGTCATCACAAAATCACTTGATCAAATCAAGTTTGAGGGTTCCTGTCTTGAGGTACTATAGTCCATCCTTTTAACGAAGTAACCTTCGTCTTGCCCATTACAATTCCCTTTCAAATCCAAATTTGACTGAGATGCAATTTCAGGCTATGGTCCATCGTAGTGTAAATGAAATATTTTATTGCTTAAAGCATTCCTACGTTTCCGTAGTCAATCACCATTGAACTTTGGTCATAACCAAATAATGCTTTATGTCCATTACATTATTCTCAATAACTCTCCAGTTTGTCGAGAATATGAAATAACCGATTTATTTCACAGGACGTGAGCCATCCTTAATGTAATTCAATATTTTTCATTTCTCCTCGTGTTCTAGGTTACCATCATTCCTTTGTGTCTTCAAGCAATATTATTCCCTATTGTTTTATTAAGAAGACTCATGATTATTGTTCTGTACAGAATGTATTCATGACAACCTTCTAAATTCAACAATGGCTTCAACTCATATACCAAGATCAATCATCTTTGGCATATCCTTCCTTATGCAGTGTCATTACAGCGGAACATGCTTCCGTTGCAATACTCTGATATTCTGAAGGCAAGGTCCAATACCTCGATCAAAGTTTCCATTATCTCCCATTGGATCTGTGTTGAGATACTTTTCTCGTATTACCAATTAAGCAACACAAATTTTGCTATTCGGGGAGAATATGTAATTTCAATTGCTCGTAGTTCTATTACAAAGAAATTCTTTCTTTTAAGAAACCTTATAACACCATCAGTTATGGAGCTATCATGTCTCGTTAAAACCAGGATGGTTTCCTATTCATGAAGTGGGTGTTTTAACTTAATGAATTAAACAACTTATTCGACAATAACTATAGTGCTAGGGGAAAGAACGTTTAGACCATACTACGGTTTAGTATGACTACGAATGGTTTAAGTAGTCTAGCACTTTCAACTTCCATCGTAGTTTGTGGTACAACTTCCACAAGTCTCCCATTATGTCAATATCAATACTTTTCACTCCGGATCGTAGCGTAGTGATATGTATCCTTGTATTCTCACTTCTTACTGTGATTCCCGAATCTCAGTTTTATGATCTCAATTGAATACAACTTTCAATTAATCATATGAAGTCTTTAATGATAACTCACATGCCCATTCTACATCATTTGTGTATAATGATTGGCACAAGTTCTACTTGCTAGAACCTTGTCATGATCATATTTATTGCAGAGGTTCATAGATCGTGTATCTAATCCATCTCATGCAATCAAGTTATGATTCTTCATTCGATAATGAACTCACAAGTTAATAGATCATACATTTAATGAATTCATCAGTTATGAAGTCACCTCATGCAATCAGATCTTTGACTTGTTATAATCAAGACAACTTTATCATTAAACATTGAATATTTCTTGACAATAATAGTAGTATTATAAATGCTTTCTATCATATCATAAATCAAGACGTAATCAAAGTATAAGCACACTTTTATTCATAGAGATGGAACAACTGACTTGTCTCATTACATGAATAACTTTGTCTCGCGAGATGCAAGACACACAACTAAGTGTTCATACTATAATGATTACATAAGATTTATCTAATACTCTAAGTATCTCCTATGATAGATGTCTCGGTGGAATCCATGCTGGCCATCAACTGACTTGATATCCATCAATCCTCGATTTCACCTCTTCCCGTCCATGCAACAGCAGGTCCTGTTTTCATAAAACAGAATAAGTATCAAATACTCATTTACTGCATCTGTTGTATAAGGGAGTAAACATTTATAAAGTATATCAAGTATATACCTTCTCCATCGACAACTTCTCCTTCAATGGGTTCGACCTCCAGGTACTGGAGTCTATCCATGAAGTCAGAGAACTCGAGGCTTTCACCTCTGCCGACATAGCCATGGACATGGTCTGTATAGCTCGGTGGAAGCGAGTGTAACACCGTGTATATCGCAGACTCATGTGTGGTCTCATAGTCAAAATCATCTACGAGGCTCAGATGTATCTCATGCATCTTGGCCAAGTGTGCCTTCAGGCAAGAGCCTTCTTCCAGCTTTGTAGAGAGAAACTCACTTTCTAACTCAAATCTGGCAACTCTAAACTGATGCAAGTTTGATGAATTCAGCTCATCGATCATATCGTATGTATCCAAATCAGCATACTCGTCACGCAAAGGTTGCGGAATGCTGGTTTCTATGATACCCTTGGCTATGGCATATGTCCTACGACGATAATGATAATCAATCGCCGCTTGTGCATCCATGTCGTTTTCTGGAGGGTTTCCCACGTGCCTTTTAGTTAAGAATGAAAGGTTGATTCTCTTGAGCACGGCTCTAAGGCGTAAGTACCAACTAATGAAGTTTGACCCATTTTCTTTAAGTCTTTCACCATGTAAGAAGGAAACCATTTCAAGGTACTGGGTATTATCCATTTTTCTACAAACATAATTGCAAGGAACACAATTAAGACTAGTTCACAACAAATGAGTTCATATAATCATATGAGCTCGCACTCAAACATTTCATCCCTAGGAAGTTTTAGTGATTACATGATCCAGATTCACTGCCCGACCTCGAATATCACACGGCCGACGGGTCAGTTTCAAAGGTAGACAACAACTTGTGCGATCACATTATCTTATATATACTGTGACTCATGATCGATCTTTCGATCTCTAGTATTCCGAGGCCATATCTGCATATGCTAGGCTCGCCAAATTAACCTCCATGTTATATGCTGCTCAGCAAGGCCATATTTTCATATGCCAGGCTTGCCGAACCCAACCTCATGCGAACTCCATTGAATATGTAGGACAACTCCGGTATGTACGGAGCATCAAGCCATATGGGAGAACCTTCCAGGTGGTGCACACTTCGGTAGAATACTTGTGTTTGGCTTTGTTAAGGGATCATCTTATCACATGCTACCGTCGTGTATCTTATACTAGCAAGTTTTAAGATGTCTGGGCTATGGCAACACTAAGTCTACAGTGTCTCCATTTTAGTTTGTTTTATGATGACGATTACTACTTATTAGTAACACATAGCAAAAGCTATCACTACATCACAAACAAACAAACGATAGCCCCCACTTTGCAATACAAGGTTTAGACGATCTAGTTGTATATTGCAAGTTTTACGTGGCTGCTAGGGCTTTCATAGTTAAACAGGTTTTCACCTACGAGTCAACCACAACGTCAACCATACGATTGTCTCTATTACTCCCCGCACGGGGCCCTCCGTTGCAAATGCCACATCCGCTAAAGTAGAGAGACAGACACCCCCCTAGCCACTTTATACGGTACAAGCCGTATGTCAAGCGTGGAACCAGTCTCGCGTAAGAGTACGCGTAAAGTCGGTCGGGGGCCGCTTCATCAAACAATGCCGCAGATGTGAACAAGTACACGTGAGAGGGTAACAATCATACAATCAATGCCCACATCCCCGATGTGTTCTATCCGTACAGTAATACTAAGCATAGACCTAGCTCATGATACCACTGTTGGGGTTCGCAGCAGAAAACACAAATTTTTCCTAACTGGCGTTCCCTTAACCCAAGATCTAGCTAGCCGTATTACCCTAACAGACAGTAGTGCGGAAATAACATACCTCGGGGTGTAGTCCGTTGCGCGGGAAACGTTCCCGCAAACGTGGTTGATGTAGCCGATCAAGTTTCACAGCCCCCTGGCTGTGTTGAGCACCCGGATGGGTGTAGTGCCACACGTGCAGCGCCTCGTAGTACTCGCACATGTACGAGACTCGATGACGACCTCCGTTCTCCGATCCAGCGGAGGGGGCGGAAGCAGACCTCCGGACGGAGCTTCGGCAGCACGACGGCCTCCGATTCTAGCAGAGAGGTCTCAATTCCACTACAGGCTCACACTAGGGAGCCCACCATGGAAGAGACCAGAGAGGGGAGGAGACCGGAGAAAACCGATCTCAATTCGGAGTTATATTTATTTTCTCACGAATTTCTGTGTATTAATTATGTGCACCCTGCCTGTCTTTATATAGGCTGGGGAAGGGACTCAACCCACCTCCCCTAGCAATGTGGGACTAAAGTCCTTTGCTAGGGGGTTGGCCGGCCAAGGGGGGAGAGGGGGCGCACCCCTCATGGGCCCTAGGGCCCATGGCGCCTCCCCCCCCCTTTTTTCTTTTCTTTTTTCTTTTCCCTTTAATTCCTTAATGGGCCTTTTTCTCCACTAAGGCCCATAGCACATATTAATTAGAAATAAAATGATTTTAATTATTAATTCAATTAATTAATAACTAAAACATATTATTTCATCTCCCGGTGCTCCGGAAACACTTCCGGCTCACTCCGAACTTGTTTCGGTTCAATACGGTACTCCTCCGATATTGTCTCCCTTATTCTCTGGTTGCTCCGATGGTTCCGAAAAGGTCTCCGATTTCATCGAGCCCTTAAGTGTGTTACCCTACGGTCCGAGAACACTCCAGTCATGACCGAGCAGAGGCAACAGTCAATGATCATCAGCGGGACCTGGATGCCCATAATGACCCCTGTGCATTCCGGATATCAATACCGATTGGACCTTACGCCGTATAGCATTCCCTTTGTTAGCGATATTGGATTGTTCCGAGATTCGATCAATGACATCCTATGTCTGGTTCAACCTCGTTCCGAACTAATCCTTATTCACTCGTTCCCGTGATATTCATCCCCGTGACCTAGTCACACGCTGCGCAGCTTCATGGATGGAATCTCACCGAGTGGGCCCCGAGTATCTATCCATTATATGGATTGACAAATCCCGCTCTTGTAAACAATACTCCTCAACGTATCTCCACGGAATACCTAAGATACAACCGTTATGACCTGCATATTTCAGTCAGGTGGTGGGATGTAAGTCAAAGCATCCGGGAAGATAGTGATTATGCACGTACTCACGGTCAAAGGAACGGTCTACCACGTTCTGTAATTACAACACTGAACCTTCACAAGATTTGATCATGCTGTAATGCTTACTTTGGGTAATGTTCATCACGTCACTTAGCCAGTGAGGTGACCTCATAGTCAAGAGACTTAATTGTCCATGATCGCGAAACCACGATCATCATGTTGACCATGAACTAGTTATCGATGTAGAGGCTAACTAGGAACTCTGGGTGTTTCTATACCACACCTGCATCATTGTTTCACTGATGCAGTTCTAGCACGGTATGAAACTGGTTATGAACTTGCTTAGATATATTGGAATAATCATATATTATTTGCCTCTAGAGCATATATCCAACACCTACCACTCACCCACCTATGGTAGAGGTACACTCTCTTTTAGATTTCAATGCAAGTGATGTCCCTAAAGGTAAACCTCCTGACCGATGTTTAGATGAGCTTGATAATTTTATAATGAAGCAGAATCACTTCAATGCGAAGGTACAAGGTCAGTTGCATGATAATACTCTTGCTATCAAAAGTTTGCTTGATGTTCTAGGAAGAACAGTTAATGATGTTAAATGTCTTGTGAAGCATTTTAATATGGTTCAAACTCAGCTTGCCCAAATTTCTAATGTGCAAAAAGATTTGCTTGCTAATAATGCCAAACAGGACAATTTACAGGCTTATGGTATAAAGACCCGGGGTGGGACACACACCCAGGACCCTCTCTATCCAGAAGGGCATCCAAAGAGGATCGAGCAAGATTCTCAAGTGCAGGAAGAAGAAATTGTCAGCTCTCCAAAGAAGAAGAAAAAGAAGAAACACAAGGAAGCTGACAATTCCAACGATCCAATAGAAGAAGAAGAACAAGTTGTTGATCCAAACAGCATATCTACCTCCGATGTTGAGACTGAAGATGGTGCTGAACCTGAAAAAGCTGAAAAGAATGATCCACCCGAGGTTCGTGAAGAAGCACCCGATAAGCGCAAGAAGTATACTAGAGAAGACTTTCTTGCAAGAATACATAGGAAGGAACGAGAACCATGGGTACAGAAACCCATGCCTTTCCCAAGCAAGTCCATCAAAACCAAAGAAGAAGAGAACTATAACAAGTTTTGTGAGTGGATGAAACCTCTTTTTCTTCAAATTCCTTTGACTGATGCTATTAAGTTACCTCCTTATTCTAAATATATGAAAGATATTGTTACTAATAAAAGAAAAATCCCTAATGAGGCAATATCTACTATGCGTGCTAACTACTCTTTCAGTGGCAAGATTCCTGAGAAGCTCGGTGATCCAGGTATACCCACCATTCCTTGCTCCATAAAAAATAATTATGTTAGAACTGCTTTATGTGATCTTCGTGCAGGAGTGAGTGTTATGCCCTTTTCTCTCTACAAAAGACTTTGTTTAGAGAAATTAATTCCTACAGATATCTCTCTACAGATGGCCGACAAGTCCACGACCGTCCCGATCGGTATTTGTGAGGATGTTCCTGTTGAAGTTGCCAATTGCTTAATACTTACTGATTTTGTTGTGCTTGACATGCCCGAGGATGGGAGCAAGTCCATCATCCTTGGTAGACCTTTTCTTAACACCGCAGGTGCTGTTATTGATTGCAATAAAGGGAAGGTTACCTTCAACGTGAATGACAAAGAACACACGGTGTATTTTCCGAAGAAGATCGATAAAAGGCATGGCCTTAACTCCATTGAGAATATCGAGACCGTGAAGATTGGAGAATGGGATTGTCCACTACACATATACCACAAATACAAAACAATTATGGTGGGGACAATGTCCATTAAAGTGAGTGTGCAATGATCACCTCATAAGAGGCGAGACTTTTTGCGTTATATACCATAGGTTTGTTGGTAAGACTTGATCAACCTTGCTAGCTAGCATGTTTTATATAGGTAAAAAGCTGAGCTTGTTATGTTTTCATTTCCTTTAGATTTTATTCTCCTAGCTGTACCCAAAAGTTTTTGTTTAAAGCTTCACTTGTTCTAACTTTTGTCTCAAGTTCACGAAAGTTTTTGCAGCTTTTTGAACTTTGAAAAATTCTCTACAGTGAAGTTGCCCAGAAAATTCCAGAAAATTCAAAATAAAAATTTCCAGGTAAAAAGCCATCTCTAATGTTGCTGACCAGGGGGGTCCACCCCTGGCCTAGGAGGCCAGGTGGCGCGGCCCAGCTCCTGGCCGTGCCACCCACCCTCCTGGGGCCCACAGGCACCCCCTGCTGGCATCTCTTCTTCCACACTCTCTCTCTCACCCTGAAAATTCATGTTCTTGCTGTTCTTGAGCACGGAACTTCGATCTCCCTCTACAACCACTCATTTGAGCTGAAATTTGGAACAAATACTCTCTAGTATGTGATTCCCTCACCCCTCCAATTAGTTTTCTAGTTGGTGGCTTCATTAGTGAGTATTTAGTGGTTCTTGGTGCTGTTTAGTTGAGCTTAAATGTTTGTGTAGAAATTTGTTTTTCAAGTTTTGTTGCTAGTTTGAGTCTTGGTAAAGTAAGTAGAATGTTTTGTCCAAACTTGTTTTTCTTAAATCTTCATTTTTGTGAATTGTTAAAAATTTCAGAAATGGAGAGGCTAGGAAAGTGGCTTGGGAAGAAGAAGCCGGAGCGCTCTAGCCGTGTTACGCGTTCCGCAGCTTCACCTTCAATGACAAGGGTGAGCTATAATGAAGATATCGTACACATGGAGATGTTGGACGCGTCACCCGCGAGAGCTATGGCATTTCCATGCGAAGATTTCATGGAGGATGCCAGCATACGAGAAGAGTTCTATGCTCTATGTGCCAATGCAGGTTTCACACGGCTTGTTACGAGCCGTGTACCACAGTACGAGACACTCACCGCTATTTTTGTTAACAGTTTCAGGTTTTATCCTGATAATGATACTGTGGTGTCTCGACTTTATGAAAGATTGCTGACCATGCCTATGAGTACATTTTGTGAAGCTTTAGGTTTACCAGGCTTGGTCGAGAAGAAGAAGAGGAAAAATGTCCAAACTGTTGCACTCAACACCCTCCTCGACTCGTTCTGTAACACTGAAGTGAGGGCATCCAACTGCCAGAAGATTTCCAACATTATGTTCCCTCACCTCAGGTATTTTGCCTATTATATTGCTAGAGGAGTGTTGGCTCGAGACAACACGAGCAACACTTCTATGTCTGATACTGCTATCATGGCGAATGCCCTCTGAGGGAAGCACGAGTATCATGTGGGTTCGCTTATTGCGAAACTCCTTGCTACTAATAGTAACAAGGGGGACCTCTTTGGTCCTCTTTGGTGGCGTCTATGCCACACTTCTTTTGCGGTTTCTCCAAGGAGAACCGCGCCCAGATGATACAGTCTTTCCTTTTGTCAGCCTTGACTTGGCTGCCTTGAAGAGGCATTTCTTTGTTACTAAGGCGTCTGACCGTTATACACTTGATTATATTTTGCGGTTTAAATACGGTGTGGAACGCACTCTACGTCTACCTGCACCACTTGTGTTTGATTTTTCTCGCAGGAACGGATTTCGTTTTTTAGTGGCCGAGTTTGATGAGATCACGGGGAGATACCAGTTTCACGACCCCATGGAGGGGGTCGATCCAGACGAGGAGGAGCACGTGGTATATCCACCAGTTCAGGAGGCGACCGTCACCCCCTGGGGTGAAGGGTCTTCCTCTGGATGGGGGGCTGGACCTTCCTCTTCCACGTGGGAGGAACCCAGGACTTCAGTGTACGCACCGGAGGGCGCATACGACCCATGGACATACCAGTACTACCCTGGAGCAGGAGGATCCTCGGTACCGCAGTAGACAAGCCCAACTTAGGCCAAAAGCCTAAGCTTGGGGGAGTACGTGCTCTCCTCCCCTTTCCATTTGTATCTACCGTTGATTCGCTTTTATCTGTTTGCAAGTTTTTGCCTGTTCTTCTTTGTTCTTTTCGTTTGCAAAAACCCAAAAAGATTTCTCCTTTATTTTGCTTTCATAAAACCTTAAAAAACCCAAAAATATGTTTCCTTTGCTCTTTAGTATGCTTTGTTTCAGAGTTCAGCTCGAGTCCGTGATGATTATTATTTCCTACGTTCGATCGTGCAAGTGACAAGGCAGTAATGACGAAGATCGACGGAAGGGATGCAACAAGGAAAGCCGGTATGAACTCTTTTTGTTTCTACTTTTGTATGTATGCCTGTACTTATGATTAGAGACCAGCTTGTAGCGACATAGTGCTATGTTTACAATGCTTTCCCAGTGGTTCATGCTTTCTTTGTGGTTAGTCTCAAATAGCTAGAGTTTATAATGTGTTGCTTGAAATGATTGACATGCATTGCATTGTTCATGGTGTGGCATATTGAAGTGGTATTTCCCTCCGGGGGATTCTTGGATTGACTTGGCACATGTTCACGCATGTTAAGACTAAAAAGTATGTTCTGCCTTGATGATCTTTTTACTTCAGGGTGAGTTATATCACTTTCATGCCCGATTCAATGTTGCTTTGTCGCTCTGCATGATTATGACAGTTATGCTCTCTAGTTGGTCGCTTCCCCGTCTCTTGCTAGCCTTCCTCCAGCACCAAGCAGAATTCTGCTTCTTCTTCCAAACTCCTTTTCAAACCAGTTGTTCCATTTGAGTCCACCATACCTACCTATATGTGGTATTTACCAGCCACTCCTAACTTAGACTTTCTTGTGCCATCTCGAAATTTATTCAAAATCTTCCCCTTTGTAACCGTACAAGCTCATGGTGCGGTGAGGGAAAATCAGTATCTTTCATGCCAAAAATATTTTGACGGAAGTTTTAACTAGTCAATAAAAAAAATATGAGTTACACCTCCCCCATAATTGATGATGGAATGAAATGGACCAAATGCTGCTAAGGATAGGTGGAACGATACCCTCCTTCCATCCTTGAGGAAAAATAAAAGGTTCCATAGACCATCAAAGATTCATGGATAAGGGAACATGTGTAAGCAAAAGGCATTAATATGGTTGGCATGGGAGATATTGAGAGACCTTTACCGTTCACCGTTGACTGGAAAGTTGCACTTCTCAAAAGAGTTTTATATCTGTTTTCAAAACCAAGAGCTCTGGAACATGTTTAGTCTTTGCTTCCTTTCACAGGTTTTCAACCTTGCCATCAAAAGCCACGGTTCGAGAGTCTCCACCTTCCTTTTTCCGAAGCACCAACTAGGAGAGCATAATTTTCATTCTTAGTGTAACATGCATTGTCCCAAAGTATCACATTGTCTTCTGCATGCTTGTGATGTTTCTTACTTTGAGTTCTGAGTTCTAGTCTCCTTTAAAACTCCGGAGGAGTTTCTGCATTTATGTTTTGCTTCACTCATGGAGGCTAGCGAGATACCACTCTGATATGTTCATGCTATGTGCATTGTGATCTTAGATTGATTTTCAGCAACATATTGTTTACTTTTTTTTTGTTTGTGACTGATTACATGAAAGAAGGATTGCTTCGTGCATTGTCCTTGTAGCATGGTGTCAAAAATTGCTAAACTCTTTCGTAGTACATGCTTATATACATCTATTGAAGCAAAAGAGTTTTTCAAAGTTTTCTTTGTCGCGTCCAGTTCGTTAAACCGAATTGCTTGAGGACAAGCAATAGCTAAGCTTGGGGGAGTTGATACGTCTCAAACGTATCTACTTTTCCAAACACTTTTGCTATTGTTTTGGCTTCATTCTTGCATGATTTGAACGAAACTAACCCGGACTGACGCTTTTTTCAGCAGAGCTACCAGTGCTGTTTTCTTTTGTGCAGGTTTCTGGATATTTAGGTACGCTGGAAAAATCCCAAGAAAATATATAAAAAATCATCGCCATCGTCCGAAGGGGGGCCACAGGGCAGCCAGGGGCAGCCAGGATGGTGCCTGGCGCGGCCCATCCCCTAGCCGCGCCACCTGGCCTCCTGGCTGGGTCCCACACCCCCTGGTGACCTACCTTGGCCCCTATTTATTCTCCCGACGCAGAAACCCCAGAACAGAAGTCGCTTTTCCAATCTACGTCACGGAGCCGCCGCCGCCACCCTCTTTTCTTCTCCGGGAGAGCTAATCTGGAGGCTGCTTTGGCCTCCGGTGAGGGGAAATCATCGCCATCGTCATCATCATCCCCACTCCATCACCCCTCCATGACTTCTCCATCCATGTGTGAGTAATTCCCTGCTGTAGGCAAAGGGGATGGTAGGGATTGGATGAGTTAGATCATGTAATAGTTCAATCAGATTGTTGGGGGCATGTTTCCTATCATCCACTTGGTGTTTATCATCTCTTTTACAACTTGTTGCTCTTAATGCTTGCCACTTTGGGCCCGAGTGCCATGATTTCAGATCTGATCACCCTTTTGTTTCTTGAGTTTGTGGTGTTCTTGATCCTATCTATGAGTTGTATGCACCTATTATAGTCCGGAACTGGCGATCCCAATGATGACAGCTTGGGACACCAAAGGGGATGGACTATAATTTGAGGATTCCGTGTATCCATGAAGTGTTAATGCTTTGTTCCGGTGCTCTTTGACAGGAGTACCTTAATCTCCCTAAGTTCCTTTTGGCCCCATTTGTAGCGGGAGGGTAGGACAAAAGATGTTGTGCAAAGTTCTTATTGCAAGCACGTACAACTACCTTGGGATACATTCCTGATGTTTGATATTTGCCTAGATGATCCTTTCTTTTCTGTGATCCTTGCCCGTGTTAGAATCTGTTACATGTTCTTTCTCATCCAAGCAGCGCCCGACAATCCATCTCCCTAGCCTACAGTGTTTTCTTTCCTGCTGGTGACTAGTTGTTTTCTTTTGCTGTTTTACTTTTGCTGTTTCACCACCACCATCACCACTATTATCACCATCACTATTACCACCGTATCGCAGTCGCTACTAATACCTTTGTGCAAGCAAGTGTTTATTTCAGGTGCGGTTGAATTGACACCTCAATTTTCAAAGCCTGTATGTATTCTTTGTGTCCCCAAGTGTCGAATCAATAAATTGGGTTATCTTGCCCGCGAAGACTATCTCGATCCCCTACAGTTGAGGGTTATCAATACCCAGCAAGAGTATCAACAGCAGCACCGATTGGCAGCTCATGTAAAAACTCACAAGCAATAAAAGGTGTTGCCCAAATAATACTACTAAAGCACTCGGGGTCTCGAGCACAAACTCCCCCCCCCGATAGACGCTATCTTTGCTTACGCGATGCTACCTAAAGCACTCGGGGGCTCGAGAACAAACTCCCCCCCCCCCGAGAGACGTTATCTTCGCTTACGCGACGCTACCTAAAGCACTCGGGGGCTCGAGCACAAAACTCCCCCCCCCCGAGAGACGCTATCTTCGCTTACGCGAACCTACCTAAAAGCACTCGGGGGATCGAGCACAAACTCCCCCCCCCCCCCCGAGAAACGCTATCTTCGCTTACGCGACACTACCTAAAAGCACTCGGGGGCTCGAGCACAAACTCCCCCCCCCCCGAGAGACACTATCTTTTCTTACGCTACGCTACCTAAAAGAACTCGGAGGCTCGAGCACAAAAACTTCTCCCGAGAGACGCCATCCTCGATTACGCAACACCATTCCAAAGAATTGGGAGGCTAGAACGTACTCCCCCCGACGGACAACATTCGCTTACACAGCCACAAAAAACTTATACAGGCACGCTTTAAAGATAAGGACAAAGAAAGACAGAAAAATTCCTTAGTCTTCACCTGATCACAAAATGATCACCTAAAGACTCGGGGGCTACTCCCATCGGGAGCGCTGCGCGCACCCGATAAAAAGTTTGGAACAACTAAGCAGCCACAAGAAAGGACAGTCCAGGTGCACAAAATCTCGCATCCTACGTCTGATTCTACAAATCAAACGTAGCCTCGGGGGCTACTCCCATCGGGAGCGCTTCCGCGCACCCGACAAACCTATACGACGGAGTCGAAGACAATTTTCCATTACAAAGAAGTCAAAGACAATTTTCCATTACAAAGGAGTCGAAGACAATTTTCCATTACAAAGGAGTCGAAGAAAATTTTCCATTACAAGGGAGTCGAGGACAGTCCTAATTACGAAAGGACTGAGCAGCTACCAGACAGGTTACAATACCAGTTATCACAGGGAATTATGACTTCTACATGTGTGCTCATGCTGAGATAATTGGCACTTTCATCCCACAACCTGACGAGCATCACCACAGACAAAGTAACAATTAAGCCTGCGAAGAAGCAAGTCGTCGTCCTCCAGTACTACAAGGTGCCTCGCTTATTGACGCACCCGCTTGACCCATCAGAACTGTCACTGCTTGTTTCCTCGAGCTCATCCTTAGAACTAGAAGAGCAAGCACCACCAGCCAAGGAGTCAGCAGAAGATGAAGTCATAGGAGAAGTAGGCGAACCACCCCTCGACCCATCAGAAATGTCACTGCTTGTTTCCTCCCAGTATGGATCCAGAAGATTGCCACCGGCATCAAACACACGAATAATGAGGGTATCTTAACCATCAAAACGACAGCAAAGACTATCACCATCACGCAAGTTTAGCCGCTGAGAAAATGACCTCCAGCCAGCATCAAGAAAAATCAAGAAAGAGCCATCAACAGAAATCTCAACCCAAGCAGGAGACCGAGCGCACCCTTGAAGACGAAGCCACAGACCCCTCAGATTAAAATCAGAAATCATGGAGGAAAATGAGAATGGAAGCGGAATCGAAGTAACAGTGCGACTAAGAATGCGCAGAAGGAAGTGATAGTGCCAAGCACCCTCATCCACACAAGACGAAGAGGGTGTCGCCACAACGCCACGACGCCCACCACGAGAAGAGCGAGGGGTATGGCCACCACGACCGCTCTGGCCACGACCTCGGCCAGACGCACCATCACCCCGCTTGGGAGCCATAGGAAGAAGAAGAAGAAGATGGGAGAAGAATGGATGAACAATGTCGGGACCCGGGGTTAGCGTATGTAATTCCAGTCACGATACAATCACATGGAGAGCCGAGAACCGTACCCACTTGTCTAAGCAGACAAGGCCAAGCACAAAACGTTCTCGGTAAGCATCGAACGTGAGGGGCATCCCATCCAGGCCGGATGATCATCTGAGATGGGTCCTCATCGTCCTCTCACAAGTCTAGATGCTTATGGGTGGTGAATCCCATACTCATAGACAAGTCGCCTCAACCATGTTATCGATTTAATCCTAACTCTTACATAGACTTACTCCAGCCCGATCACTTAGTCGGGGTCTAGGGCGGGCTCGATCATACAACAAAGTGTGCACGTGACAGAGTCACGAGCAATCGCATCGCGATGCCCCAAGCTGCGCACATCTAAGGGCCACTTGGTGTATAAAGGACCGCCAGCCAGATCACAACTAAGGTCTCGAAAACCCATACTAAGACATGCATGTTATAATCATACACGCAGCACACATGTCTAGTATGAACAGCAGGTATCATCACATAACTCTACAAAGTTTTCTTTATTGACTTACACATAGAGCATACAAAGATCACAAGGATGTGACCAACATTACATCATACAACGGAAGAAAATTAGGTCTGAGTACAGACAAGATTAACAAATGGCTTAGAGAAGCCTTGTACAACAAACATGCCCTTCCACGAGGGACCAGACTGCTGTCTGGAACTATACTACAAAGGTCATCGTCGAGCATCAGGGGGGGTGACTCTATCGGGGTCCGGGTTCTCATCCTAAAAACATAATTAAGAAAATGTGAGTACAAAGTCGTACTCAGCAAGACTTACGTAGGAGCTATTCTACTCATGCCCATGTATCAAGGTAAAGGAGGTGGGGTTCAACTTGCAGAAGCTTTGACTTGGCTAATCCTGAACTACGAGTACCAGACTTGAGGTAAGAAGCGAACACGAGTCCATTACTTACCACCAACCAATTACACCACTATGGTGCCCCTCTCGACTTTCCCACGAGAAGGCACACCATAGCACTCACGCTTATCTTGCAAGTTTTAGAAGTATCCGATTCAAGTTATCTAATAATCAGATACAGGTTCCAAGTAGTCCATGACCGCGGACGCGGCTATTCGAATAGTTTTGTTAACCTTCCAAGGGTGTAAGCTACACACACATGACCATCGGTTACCGCCTTTTGCTCGCCACCGTTCAAGAGGTGACAGCGAGGGCACGGGGAGGGGCTCTATTGGTACGGGCGAGTAGCCCGTGAGCTCCCGCACCCAACGGTGCCATCTGGGCAACGAGGGGAGGGCCCAGGCCATGGAAATGACAGCAATGGCGGCGGCCGAGCTCGGCATAGGTGAAGACGGCAAGTCGAGCCACCATTTTGAGCAAGGGAAAGAGGAAAAGGAGGCTAGCGTCACCCTGGGCACGAAGCTGCAGACGAGGAGGCCGGAGGTGCTATGACGGCGCCGAATTCGGAGAAGAACTTCGCGGCGGCCGGCGGTATCTCGGAGACGCTGGAGTTGCTTTCGGTGCTTTCCCAGCGCGATTGACGAAGGGGATCGAGGGAGGCGTCAACGCTGCACGTTCTGGACAAAGTGGCGGAGGCTGAGGACCTCGCCGGCCACAGGTTTCTCACGGCGGTGCTCCGGTTTGCGCACGGGATCGCTCGAGATCTCGCCGGGAAGAAGGTGGAGGAGGCAGGGATGGGGGGAAGGAACTTGCGGCTCTCTGGCGCGTGCCGTGGCGCACGGGGAAGCCTCGGGGGGGGGGGGGGGGTCTAGGTGGCTCGGGCCACCTCGCCGGCGTCGGCATGCAAGCCACGGAGCTGCTTGTCGTCGCCGGGGTAGACGACAACGGGGAATCGCGGGCTGGGCCGGGGAAGGAGTGAGTTGGGCCTGCGGCCTGGCAGGGTTGGGCCTCTTTTGCTTTTTCCATTTTCTCTGTTTTTGCTTTCTGTTTTTCTATTTTTTGTCTTTTGTTTTGCTCCAAATAATAGGAGAGCATTTTTATTAAATGCCCAATTAATTTTATAAATCTTAGGTGGTCAGTAGCAAACCACTTATAGTATTTGGGCATTTTTGAAATTCAATTAATTTGAATTCCAATTCAAATAGGGGTTCTTTTGATTTTCCATGGCACTGTTTGAATTTTAGAAAATTCCTTGAGTGTGGAAATGAAGCCAAACCACTTTTGAAATGATCACCATCATTTATAGGAATTTTCCAACTATTCAAATGATTTTTGGAAAAATATTTTTATCTGGCCATTTGAGTTAAATTCTTCAGGGCTTTCTTTTCCCCATTTTTGATTTTCTTTTGAAATTTTCACATGATGCAAAGAGACAAGCAAGCCCTAGCACTTACCCTAGTTGGGGTTCTGACAACCAAGAACAAAGCAACGGGTATTTATAGCACAACCCGGGGCAAACCAGGAAAAATGCAGAAACCCAGCAGGTGCCTGATGTCTACGCACGCTTCTATTCTTGTAGACTATGTTGGGCCTCCAAGCGCAGAGGTTTGTAGGACAGCAGCAATTTCCCTCAAGTGGATGACCTAAGGTTTATCGAACTCAGGGAAGTAGAGGTTGAAGATGGTCTCTCTCAAGAAACCCTGCAATTAAGATACAAGAAGTCTCTTGTGTCCCCAACACACCCAATAAAACTAGGAGTTGTATAGGTGCACTAGTTCGGCGAAGAGATGGTAAAATATGGGTGATAGGTGTGATAAAACGAAGTAATATAAATCTGTAATAAAAAGTGCAGCAAAGAAAGAAGTAACAAAAGTGAGTGCAAACGGTGTAACAATGATGGAAACAAGGCCTAGGCTTCATACTTTCACTAGTGGCAACTCCCAACAACAATAACATAGTCTAAGCACATGATATTTCCCATAAAACATGCAATGGAGACGTACTCAGAGGTCATTCCTTTGTGGTCAAGAGAGGACGAGAATTATGTAGTCCTAAAAAAGCACACCTCAAAGTTCGTAGTTCTCAATCTATGGATTTCCCAATGTCACCGCGGCCATCCAAAGAGAGTACCACAATCACCACAACATATCAACTCTCAATCTTCAATCCACACACAAAAGAGGAAATCACTCATGAAAATATTCTTCTAACCCATGTCCAATAGACCGCTGTCACCATGGTCTCGGGGATTATACTAGATAAGATCAATTGAGTACATCAATCCAATACATAGAGGAAGGGGAAATATCATGGGATCACCCTAGATTAACATAGCCTATGATCACAACAAAGATCACATCATGGGAGAGAGATAAGAACACAAATCTACTAGTAGAAACCTTAGCCCCGAGGGAGAACTACTCCCGCTTCATGGAGGGAGGAAGCAACGTCGATGGAGGTGAATTTGGGGGCACTTCCCCGTCCCAGCAGGGTGCCGGCACAGGAATTCTGGTCCCCCGAAACTTCATGGCGATGGCGGAGGAGATCGGAAGTGCTTCTGGAGAAAAGGGGTCTGGAATCAGGGTTTCCTCCGTGGGGGTAAAAATAGGGGCCAAAGGGGGCACCGAGAGGGGCCACGAGGCAGTCAGAAGGGCAGGTGGCGCGGCCTAGGGCTGGGCCGCGCCAGGCACCCTCCTGGCTGCCTGGTGGTGGCCCTTCCTTCCTTGGTGATTCCGGAAGCTTCCAGGACGCTGATTTTTTATATAATTTTTCCGGAATTTTTGGAGCACTTTTAATGGCCGGAAAACCTGAAATACAAAAACAGCAGAAAACAGGAACTGGAAACTGAGTGCACTGAGTTAATAAGTTAGTCCAAATATGATCAAAAAGTGTATGGAAGTGTATGTAAGACATGGCAAAGTCACACAAAACATTCATGGAGCAAGCATAAATTATAGATACGTTTGGAACGTATCAACATCCCCAAGCTTAATTCCTGCTCGTCCTCAAGTAGGGAAATGATAACAAGCATAATTTCTGTGGCGACATGCCACACAACCATATAATGACTTTTTAATTAAAGCAATCAAAGCATGCAATTCAATTCATGTCTTAACAAGAAAGAGTCTATATTAGCATTGACCCAAGCAACAAAAGAACATAAAGGTGCAAGAGCTCTTGCTGTCCGTGACTCGAATGTCTCCAAATGGTGTTTGCGTGCCAGAAGGGGGATATGGGAATACGAGAGAAAAGTATATTTTGTTGAGAACTCAATCTACTAAAGTTTCACAATTGGTCTTCTTCGTAATCTTATCTTGACTCGTACCCAGACCACTAGCCAGGTACAAGTCAATTTGATCCACTCCTTTTCGATATTTTGAGCACTCATGCAATGGATGAGCGTAAGCACGAGAGTTGACACTTAGGATGGCAAAGAGAAAATATGGTGGAAGAGGAAGACAAAAAGGGTGTGAAAGGCTCACATCAATGAGTACAATCATAGGCGAGAGAAAGCCAAATGATAGATATGATGTGAGGAGTAGGGATTGCCATGCAACGGATGCACATATGAGCTAAGGTAAGCTCTCCACTGGAACTAGTGGGGGTGCATCCAACTTGCTTGCTCAAGAAGACCTAGAGCTCATTTCAGGAGGCTCATCATTGGAATATACAAGCCAAGTTCTATAGTGTGAAGGTCCCCACATAGCTATATGCATGAATGATAATCTCTATGGAGTACAAGATATAAGAGGAAGTACGAGTGTGGATCTCTAAAATGTATAGTAGTGTTGCCCCTTTCTCTCTTTTTATTTCTTTTTCTCTTTTTTCTATTTTTTGTATTTTTTTGGTGGCCTCAATGGCTCTTTCTATTTCTCTCATTTGTCCTCTTTGGGATCTTTTGATTTTGTCCTCTTTGGGATCTTTTCCTCACTTTAAGGGCAACACTCTATATATTACAAAAAGTATAGAAGATATTTCACACTTTACAAAGTACTCAAATCATAAAGAAAATGTAACTATCATGAAGTATGCAAATGTATGCCTCTGCCAGTGTAGCAGGAACATGTATGGCAATATATCTCGGAAAGGCTATGGAAATGCCTTGATAGGTAGGTATGGTGGCTGTTTTGAGGAAAGATATAAGGAGGTTTATCATGACAGAGCGTATCATGCCAAAGGTTTGGATGTACCGGCGAAGGTGGACGCCAACTCTCGGAGTGAGAAGAAAGCAATGCACGGCACAGGAGAGGCTAGAAAAATATGGGAAGGTGGAAGTGTCAACTTTCGAATAATCACATTAGTCCGAAGAACTCATGCACTTATTATCGGTAACTCTCAATCTAATAAGGAGATTCACAAAGGGACAAGTACCCCGAGGAGGAGTGTATGGGGGTTTGGTTATCCTTGCGCATCCTCGACTCATGGTACGTGAGTGTACTCTAATATCCGATCCCTCCAAAGATTAGTGATCCATCTAGTAGCTAGAGTTCTCAACTAGTTTTCTAGGTTTTTGAAAATAGACACAGATTGCCCAAAATACGACACCTATCACTAATAGGCTAGAGATCTTGACACCAAAAGTTCAAACATTACTCACATCAATACCTCAAAACTATTGCATGTTACTACTAAAATTAAATAGCAACCTCAATTACCTACTTTCAAGACAAGACACAACTCAGTGCAACAGGCAAACTCTCTAAACAAGATAAACATGAAAACTCAAGAGAGTTCCAGCAACAAACCAAACAAAATCTCTTTAAAAAGATAAACATGAAAGCTAAGAGCAAAACATGGCAGTAGCTAAGAAAAGAAAAAGAACAACTCACGGCTAAGGAAATAATCATGCAAATCCTATGAGGAGTTCTAGTTCAAACGGAGCATGTTTCTCTCCCACACAAAGTAAGACGGGATCTAACTTGTTATGAAAAGCAAGAAAAGCTAAATAAAACTAAAAATAAAACCTAAGAGCGAGACGCTCCAAGCATAGCACATAACGCATGAAGTGATAAAAATATAGTGAGACGAAGGACGAACTGATGATTCTTGATGGAGAAGGGGATGCACGGGGGCATCCCCAAGCTTAGACGCTTGAGTATCCTTGAATATTTCTTGGGGATGCATGGGGGCATCACCAAGCTTGAGCGTTTGACACTCCTGAATCTTCTTTCATCATCTTCCCTCGCACACTTGAAAACTCCCTTCATATATAACTCATCATAATCTGATTAGCGAGGTTAGTACCCATAATAAAATATATTTTTCTCTACTGGAAATAAAGATATTCTTGAAGAGATACTGTTTCTCAAGATTGCCAAAAAGGTTTTGCAAATAAAAATCAAGCTTAAGGTTTGCAAAATGAAGAAGAGGCAAAACAGGACAGCATCTGTGAAAAACATACCAGCAGATAGAAAAGTATTTTGTAGGTATACTTATGCAACTCAAATAAAAAAACTCAGAACATACGAAAGTTCCGTAATTGTATAGAGCACGCTATGTAAAAATTTCAGCTCAAAAAGATGAACTGCGATTTTTCTGTGATTTTACTCGTCACGAGGACAGAATCTGTTTTCTGGACAGCATGTCACAACTTTCACTTCCCTTGTCATAAGAGGCTATAATTGGCACAAAGATTGAAAATTAAAGATACAATGATGTTGATACAGTAGTAACAATCATCAAGACCACTAAGAACATAAGAAAAACAAAAAGGTAAACCTAAATTCGGTGCGGGCTGCCTCCCGAAAGCGCTTCTTTAAAGCCATTAGCTAGGCTTAAGATTTTAATGATGCTCTCGCAAGAATAAGAGTTGAAGAACAAAAGAGAGCATCAAGAAGCAAATACGAAACACATTTAAGCCTAACATGCTTCCTATGCATAGGAATATTGCAATGAAATAATTTATTGAAGCACAAATCAATAAGCATAGGAAGGCAAAACAAGTACAACCGAAAAACCTTCAACATATAGAGAGGGAACTTGATATTATTGAAATATCAATAAGCATATGTTCCCTCTCATAATAATTTTCAGTGGGATCATGAATAAACTCAACAATATAAGTATCACATAAAAAATTCTTATCATGATCCGCAAGAATAGAAAATTTATTACTCTCCACATAAGCAAAATCCTTCTCATTAGTAACAGTGGGAGCAAACTCAAGAAAATAGCTATCACATGAATCATTCTTATCATGATACACTTGCAAACATTTATTCTTTATAGCATAAGTGTCATCACAATAATCATCATAGATAGGAGGCAAAGTATCATCAAAATTTGGGGGGCTAAAAAGATCATCTTCATCAAACGTAACATCCCCAAGCTTATAGCTTTGCATATCATTAGCATCAAAAGTATTCAAAGAAGACATGCAAATAACATTACTACTATCATGAGTGTTGTGCAAATAATAAAGCTTCATAGGATTTTTTATCTCCTCCTCAAACACTTCATGTCCAACCTCAAGGTAGAGCTCATAAATCTCTCTCATAATATTTTTGTTGTTTTCCATAAGCCTAACTAGTGAAAATAAAAACAAGAAACAAAAAGAATTAATTGCAAGATCTAAAGATATGGTGGAAGAGGAAGACAAAATAGGCGAGAGAAAGCCAAATGATAGATATGATGTGAGGAGTAGGGATTGCCATGCAACGGATGCACATATGAGCTAAGGTAAGCTCTCCACTGGAACTAGTGGGGGTGCATCCAACTTGCTTGCTCAAGAAGACCTAGAGCTCATTTGAGGAGGCTCATCATTGGAATATACAAGCCAAGTTCTATAGTGTGAAGGTCCCCACATAGCTAGATGCATGAATGATAATCTCTATGGAGTACAAGATATAAGAGGAAGTACGAGTGTGGATCTCTCAAAAGTATAGTAGTGTTGCCCCTTTCTCTCTTTTTATTTCTTTTTCTCTTTTTTCTATTTTTTGTATTTTTTTGGTGGCCTCAATGGCTCTTTCTATTTCTCTCTTTTGTCCTCTTTCGGATCTTTTGATTTTGCCCTCTTTGGGATCTTTTCCTCACTTTAAGTGCAACACTCTATATATTACAAAAAGTATAGAAGATCTTTCACACTTTACAAAGTACTCAAATCATAAAGAAAATGTAACTATCATGAAGTATGCAAATGTATGCCTCTGCCAGTGTAGCAAGAACATGTATGACATGAAGAACAAGTCATGAAGAGGTGGATGTTGCATGGCAATATATCTCGGAAAGGCTATGGAAATGCCTTGATAGGTAGGTATGGTGGCTGTTTTCAGGAAAGATACAAGGAGGTATATGATGACAGAGCGTATCATGCCAAGGGTTTGGATGTACCGACGAAGGTGGACGCCAACTCTCGGAGTGAGAAGAAAGCAATGCACGGCACAGGAGAGGCTAGAAAAATATGGGAAGGTGGAAGTGTCAACTTTCGAATACTCACATTAGTCCGAAGAACTCAAGCACTTATTAACGGTAACTCTCAATCTAATAAGGAGATTCACAAAGAGACAAGTACCCCGAGGAGGAGTGTATGGGGGTTTGGTTATCCTTGCGCATCCTCGACTCATGGTACGTGAGTGTACTCTAATATCCGATCCCTCCAAAGATTAGTGATCCATCTAGTAGCTAGAGTTCTCAACTAGTTTTCTAGGTTTTTGCAAATAGACACGGATTCCCCAAAATACGAAACCTATCACTAATAGGCTAGAATTCTTGACACCAAAAGTTCAAACATTACTCACATCAATACCTCAAAACTATTGCATGTTACTACTAAAATTAAATAGCAACCTCAATTACCTACTTTCAAGACAAGACACAACTCAGTGCAACAGGAAAACTCTCTAAACAAGATAAACATGAAAACTCAAGAGAGTTCCAGCAACAAACTAACCAAAAGCTCTTTAAAAAGATAAACATGAAATCTAAAAGCAAACCATGGCAGTAGCTAAGAAAAGAAAAAGAACAACTCACAGCTAAGGAAATAATCATGCAAATCCTATGAGGAGTTCTAGTTCAAACGGAGCGTGTTTCTCTCCCACACAAAGTAAGACGGGATCTAACTTGTTATGAAAAGCACGCAAAGCTAAATAAAACTGAAAATAAAACCTAAGAGCGAGACGCTCCAAGCATAGCACATAACACATGAAGTGATAAAAATATAGTGAGACGAAGGACGAACTGATGATTGTTGCTGGAGAAGGGTATGCACGGGGGCATCCCCAAGCTTAGACGCTTGAGTATCCTTGAATATTTCTTGGGGATGCATGGGGCATCCCCAATCTTGAGCGCTTGACACTCCTGAATCTTCTTTCGTCATCTTCCCTCGCACACTTGAAAACTCCCTTCATACATAACTCATCATAATCTGATTAGCGAGGTTAGTACCCATAATAAAATAATTTTTTCTCTACTGGAAATAAGGATATTCTTGAAGAGCTACTGTTTCTCAAGATTTCCAAAAAGTTTTTGCAAAGAAAAAGCAAGCTTAAGGTTTGCAAAATGAAGAAGAGGCAAAATAGGACAGAATCTGTGAAAAACAGACCAGCATATAGAAAAGAATATTTTTAGGGATACTTCTGCAACTCAAATCAAAAAACTCAGAACATACGAAAGTTCCGTAATTGTATAGAGCACTCTGTGTAAATATTTCATCTTAAAAAGATGAACTGGGATTTTTCTGTGATTTTTCTCGTCACGAGGACATAATCTGTTTTCTGGACAGCATGTCACAACTTTCACTTCCCTTGTCATAAGCGGCTATAATTGGCACAAATCTTGAAAATTAAAGATACAACGATGTTGATACAGTAGTAACAATCATCAAGACCACTAAAAACAGAAGAAAAAAAAGGAAAAACTAAATTCGTTGCGGGCTGCCTCCCGAAAGCGCTTCTTTAAAGCCATTTGCTAGGCTTGAGATTTTAATGATGCTCTCGCAAGAATAAGAGTTGAAGAACAAAAGAGAGCATCAAGAAGCAAATACGAAACACATTTAAGCCTAACATGCTTCCTATGCATAGGAATATTGCAATGAAATAATTTATTGAAGCACAAATCAATAAGCATAGGAAGGCAAAACAAGTACAACCTCAAAACCTTCAACATAAGGAGAGGGAACTTGATATTATTGAAATATATATAAGCATTTGTTCCCCTCTCATAATAATTTTCAGTGGGATCATGAATAAACTCAACAATATAAGTATCACATAAAAAATTATTATCATGATCCGCAAGCATAGAAAATTTATTACTCTCCACATAAGCAAAATCCTTCTCATTAGTAATAGTGGGAGCAAACTCAAGAAAATAGTTATCACATGAATCATTCTTATCATGATACACTTGCAAACATTTATTCTTTATAGCATAAGTTTCATCACAATTATCATCATAGATAGGAGGCAAAGTATCATCAAAATAAATTTCCTCATCAAAATTTGGTGGGCTAAAAAGATCATCTTCATCAAACGTAGCATCCCCAAGCTTATAGCTTTGCATATCATTAGCATCAAAAGTATTCAAAGAAGACATGCAAATAACATTACTACTATCATGAGTGTTGTGCAAATAATAAAGCTCCATAGGATTTTTGATCTCCTCCTCAAACACTTCATGTCCCAACTCAAGGTAGAGCTCATAAAGCTCTCTCATAATATTTTTGTTGTTTTCCATAAGCCTAACTAGTGAAAATAAAAACAAGAAACAAAAAGAATTAATTGCAAGATCTAAAGATATACCTTCAAGCACTCACCTCCCCGGCAATGGCGCCAGAAATAGCTTGATGTCTACGCACGCTTCTATTCTTGTAGACTATGTTGGGACTCCAAGCGCAGAGGTTTGTAGGACAGCAGCAATTTCCCTCAAGTGGATGACCTAAGGTTTATCGGACTCAGGGAAGTAGAGGTTGAAGATGGAATCTCTCAAGCAACCCTGCAATTAAGATACAAGAAGTCTCTTGTTTCCCCAACACACCTAATACAACTAGGAGTTGTATAGGTGCACTAGTTCGGCGAAGAGATGGTAAAATATGGGTGATAGGTGTGATAAAACGAAGTAATATAAATCTGTAATAAAAAGTGCAGCAAAGAAAGAAGTAACAAAAGTGAGTGCAAACGGTGTAACAATGATGGAAACAAGGCCTAGGCTTCATACTTTCACTAGTGGCAACTTCCAACAACATTAACATACTCTAATCACATGATATTTCCCATAAAACATGCAATGGAGACGTACTTGGAGGTCATTCCTTTGTGGTCAAGAGAGGACGAGAATTATGTAGGGCTACAAAAGCACACCTCAAAGTTCGTAGTTCTCAATCTATCGATTTCCCAATGTCACCGCGGCCAAACAAAGAGAGTACCACAATCACCACAACATATCTCAAGGATAGTCAAAGCCAAGCACCAAGAGACTCTCAATCTTCAATCCACACACAAAAGAGGAAATCACTCATGAAAATATTCTTCTAGCCCATGTCCAATAGACCGTTGTCACCATGGTCTCGGGGATTATACTAGATAAGATCAATTGAGTACATCAATCCAATACATAGAGGAAGGGGAAATATCATGGGATCACCCTAGATTAACATAGCCTATGATCACAACGAAGATCACATCATGGGAGAGAGAGAAGAAGACATAGCTACTTGTTGAAACCTTAGCCCCGAGGGAGAACTACTCCCGCTTCATGGAGGGAGGAAGCAACGTCGATGGAGGTGAATCCGGGGGCACTTCCCCGTCCCGGCAGGATGCCGGCACAAGAATTCTGGTCCCCCGAAACTTGATGGCGATGGCGGCGGAGATCTGAATTGCTTCTGGAGAAAAGGGGTCTGGAATCAGGGTTTCCTCCGTGGGGGTAAAAATAGGGGCCAAATGGAGCACCGAGAGGGGCCACGAGGCAGTTAGAAGGGAAGGTGGCGCGGCCTAGGGCTGGGCCGCGCCAGGCACCCTCCTGGCTGCCTGGTGTGGACCTCCCTTCCTTCCTTGGTGATTCCGGAAGCTTCCGCGACGCTGATTTTTTATATAATTTTTCCGGAATTTTTGGAGCACTTTTAATGGCCGGAAAACCTGAAATACAAAAATAGCCGAAAGTAGGAACTGGCAACTCAGTGCACTGAGTTAATAAGTTAGTCCAAATATGATCAAAAAGTGTATGGAAGTGTATGTAAGACATGGCAAAGTCACACAAAACATGCATGGAGTGAGAAGAAAGCAATGCACGGCACAGGAGAGGTTAGAAAAATATGGGAAGGTGGAAGTGTCAACTTTCGAATACTCACATTAGTCCGAAGAACTCATGCACTTATTATCGGTAACTCTCAATCTAATAAGGAGATTCACAAAGAGGTAAGTACCCCGAGGAGGAGTGTATGGGGGTTTGGTTATCCTTGCGCATCCTCGACTCATGGTACGTGAGTGTACTCTAATATCCGATCCCTCCAAAGATTAGTGGTCCATCTAGTAGCTAGAGTTCTCTACTAGTTTTCTAGGTTTTTGAAAATAGACACAGATTGCCCAAAATACGACACCTATCACTAATAGGCTAGAGATCTTGACACCAAAAGTTCAAACATTACTCACATCAGTACCTCAAAACTATTGCATGTTACTACTAAAATTAAATAGCAACCTCAATTACCTACTTTCAAGACAAGACACAACTCAGTGCAACAGGCAAACTCTCTAAACAAGATAAACATGAAAACTCAAGAGAGTTCCAGCAACAAACCAAAAAACATCTCTTTAAAAAGATAAACATGAAAGCTAAGAGCAAAACGTGGCAGTATCTAAGAAAAGAAAAAGAACAACTCACGGCTAAGGAAATAATCATGCAAATCCTATGAGGAGTTCTAGTTCAAACGGAGCGTGTTTCTCTCCCACACAAAGTAAGACGGGATCTAACTTGTTATGAAAAGCAATAAAAGTTAAATAAAACTAAAAATAAAACCTAAGAGCGAGACGCTCCAAGCATAGCACATAACGCATGAAGTGATAAAAATATAGTGAGACGAAGGACGAACTAATGATTCTTGATGGAGAAGGGGATGCACGGGGGCATCCCCAAGCTTAGACGCTTGAGTATCCTTGAATATTTCTTGGGGATGCATGGGGGCATCACCAAGCTTGAGCGCTTGACACTCCTGAATCTTCTTTCATCATCTTCCCTCGCACACTTGAAAACTCCCTTCATATATAACTCATCATAATCTGATTAGCGAGGTTATTACCCATAATAAAATATATTTTTCTCTACTGGAAATAAGGATATTCTTGAAGAGATATTGTTTCTCAAGATTTCCAAAAAGGTTTTGCAAATAAAAATCAAGCTTAAGGTTTGCAAAATGAAGAAGAGGCAAAACAGGACAGAATCTGTGAAAAACAGACCAGCAGATAGAAAAGTATTTTGTAGGGATACTTATGCAACTCAAATCAAAAAACTCAGAACATACGAAAGTTCTGTAATTGTATAGAGCACGCTATGTAAAAATTTCAGCTCAAAAAGATGAACTACGATTTTTCTGTGATTTTACTCGTCACGAGGACAGAATCTGTTTTCTGGACAGCATGTCACAACTTTCACTTCCCTTGTCATAAGAGGCTATAATTGGCACAAAGCTTGAAAATTAAAGATACAATGATGTTGATACAGTAGTAACAATCCTCAAGACCACTAAGAACAGAAGGAAAACAAAAAGGAAAACCTAAATTCGGTGCGGGCTACCTCCCGAAAGCGCTTCTTTAAAGCCATTAGTTAGGCTTAAGATTTTAATGATGCTCTCGCAAGAATAAGAGTTGAAGAACAAAAGAGAGCATCAAGAAGCAAATACGAAACACATTTAAGCCTAACATGCTTCCTATGCATAGGAATATTGCAATGAAATAATTTATTGAAGCACTAATCAATAAGCATAGGAAGGCAAAACAAGTACAACCGAAAAACCTTCAACATATAGAGAGGGAACTTGATATTATTGAAATATCTATAAGCATATGTTCCCCTCTCATAATAATTTTCAGTGGGATCATGAATAAACTCAACAATATAAGTATCACATAAAAAATTCTTATCATGATCCGCAAGCATAGAAAATTTATTACTCTCCACATAAGCAAAATCCTTCTCATTAGTAACAGTGGGAGAAAACTCAAGAAAATAGCTATCACATGAATCATTCTTATCATGATACACTTGCAAACATTTATTCTTTATAGCATAAGTTTCATCACAATAATCATCATAGATAGGAGGCAAAGTATCATCAAAATTTGGGGGGCTAAAAAGATCATCTTCATCAAACGTAACATCCCCAAGCTTATAGCTTTGCATATCATTAGCATCAAAAGTATTCAAAGAAGACATGCAAATAACATTACTACTATCATGAGTGTTGTGCAAATAATAAAGCTTCATAGGATTTTTTATCTCCTCCTCAAACACTTCATGTCCAACCTCAAGGTAGAGCTCATAAATCTCTCTCATAATATTTTTGTTGTTTTCCATAAGCCTAACTAGTGAAAATAAAAACAAGAAACAAAAATAATTAATTGCAAGATCTAAAGATATACCTTCAAGCACTCACCTCCCCGGAAACGGCGCCAGAAATAGCTTGATGTCTACGCACGCTTCTATTCTTGTAAACTATGTTGGGCCTTCAAGCGCAGAGGTTTGTAGGACAGCAGCAATTTCCCTCAAGTGGATGACCTAAGGTTTATCGAACTCAGGGAAGTAGAGGTTGAAGATGGTCTCTCTCAAGCAACCCTGCAATTAAGATACAAGAAGTTTCTTGTGTCCCCAACACACCTAATAAAACTAGGAGTTGTATAGGTGCACTAGTTCGGCGAAGAGATGGTAAAATATGAGTGATAGGTGTGATAAAACGAAGTAATAGAAATCTGTAATAAAAATTGCAGCAAAGAAACAAGTAACAAAAGTGAGTGCAAACGGTGTAACAATGATGGAAACAAGGCCTAGGCTTCATACTTTCACTCGAGGAAACTCCCAACAACATTAACATAGTCTAATCACATGATATTTCCCATAAAACATGCAATGGAGACGTACTCGGAGGTCATTCCTTTGTGGTCAAGAGAGGACGAGAATTATGTAGGGCTACAAAAGCACACCTCAAAGTTCGTAGTTCTCAATCTATGGATTTCCCAATGTCACCGCGGCCATCCAAAGAGAGTACCACAATCACCACAACATATCTCAAGGATAGTCAAAGACAAGCATCAAGAGACTCTCAATTTTCAATCCACACACAAAAGAGGAAATCACTCATGAAAATATTCTTCTAACCCATGTCCAATAGACTGCTGTCACCATGGTCTCGGGGATTATACTAGATAAGATCAATTGAGTACATCAATCCAATGCATAGAGGAAGGGGAAATATCATGGGATCACCCAAGATTAACATATCCTATGATCACAACGAAGATCACATCATGGGAGAGAGAGAAGAACACATAGCTACTGGTAGAAACCTTAGCCCCGAGGGAGAACTACTCCCGCTGCATGGAGGGAGGAAGCAACATCGATGGAGGTGAAACCGTGGGCACTTCCCCGTCTCGGCAAGGTGCCGGCACAGGAATTCTGGTCCCCCGAAACTTGATGGCGATGGCGTCGGAGATCGGAAGTGCTCCTGGAGAAAAGGGGTCTGGAATCAGGGTTTCCTCCGTGGGGGTAAAAATAGGGGCCAAAGGGGGCACCGAGAGGGGCCACAAGGCAGTCAGAAGGGCAGGTGGCGCGGGCTAGGGCTGGGCAGCGCCAGGCACCCTCCTGGATGCCTGGTGGTGGCCCTCCCTTCCTTCCTTGGTGATTCCGAAAGCTTCCGGGACGCTGATTTTTTATATAATTTTTCCAGAATTTTTGGAGCACTTTTAATGGCCGGAAAACCTGAAATACAAAAATAGCAGAAAACAGGAACTGGCAACTGGGTGCACTGAGTTAATAAGTTAGTCCAAATATGATCAAAAAGTGTATGGAAGTGTATGTAAGACATGGAAAAGTCACACAAAACATGCATGGAGCAAGCATAAATTATAGATACGTTTGGGACGTATCAGCGCCATCATTAAATCAAAGACCAAACACGCCAGGCGTTACGAATTCCAAGACAAGATGCCTTCACGTCGTCAGCAATATTTAAAGGACACGTCAAATCTCGCCGGTTTCCCATACACGCCTCGGAAATCCAACGGGCACCAGGCAGTACGGCGTCCAAGTCGTCATTATGACTGGCCAGAAGACGCGATGGTTCGAAGACCAAGCATCATCATAGGTCACCAAATAGCATGACAACACCTATCAACGCGACATCCGAAGAAAGGACAGATCAAGATAAAAACAATTGGAAAAAACAAAAGACTGGCAAAGGTTACTTATCTCTCGGTGCCAAAATATTCCGATTCCAAAATCTTTTGCTCCCATCGGGAGTACCTTTATTCGAGTTCGGGTGCTCCCTCACCCAGAAAGCAAAGGCGTGCTCGAGTGACCACTCGCACCAGTTGAATTCACAGCGACTTTAGAGTTTCGGGCGCTCCCTCGCCCAGAGGACAAAACACGTGCTCGAGTGATCACTCGCACTAGCAGAAACGACGTACCCGCAGAGTTCGGGTGCTCCCTCACCCCGAAGACAACAACGCAATCGAGTGACTACTCACAAAGACACAACAAGTACGACAATATAGACTATTCGCACACTCGACGACTTTCTGAGTGGGTGCTTTCTTATTTTCCTCGCCCGAGTTCATGAAATAGCTCCGCGAGTGACCGCTAATAGCTCACTTTATCGTTTATTCCAAGTGGGTGCATCCCTAATTAGGCTCCGCGCCTCTATAAAAAATAATGCCTGGGCTGTGACTTGCTGTACCCAGATATCATGCAAGCTTAGCATGTAGGTAGGACCCCGCTGCGCAGACGGCCGGGCCGGGACTTTCCACAGCGCGAGTTCATTCCCGACATTTTCCATGCGCTCGCATGATCGAGAGATGAGCCGATAACGAACGCGTTAAGGCTATTTACTGGGACCGGCAGCATTGATCCTCTAAGACCTGCAGCGGCATGAACTTTGCTAAACACCTGTCGTTCCCAAGTTCGTGTCGAGGGACACGGGCTTGATTGGTCTACTGAGGTATTTGACACTAGCTCAATTCACCGAGGCTCGACCAGTCGACTACCTTGGGCCCTTTCAGCTTAGCATCCCTCGAGTTAAAAATTTGTCATGGCTAAAGCTGCCAGCGACTCGCAGCTACAATGCGCAAAGAGAACAAGGATGAATTCGATTCCCTGCGCGACTCTTCGAGTCCCCCATGCACTCGGGGGCTACTGACGAGGGGGTGACCCCACGACTCATGCGTATGAGGATACCTGGTGCATACAAGGACAAGAGGCCCGTTGGAAGCTTCGTCAGGCCCACGAACTGGCCCGCTCCAAGCACCGACGTAGGAGTCCGCGATCAATATGGAAGTCACGACTTGGCGTTTAAGGCAAGGATAGAATTAGGCAAACATCCATGTAAACCTGAGACGGACTCTACGAGACCTATCCTAGTATATAAAGGCTGGGAGGGGGGACGTCTCAGGACATCCAATACACAATCAACACTTTCGGTCTTGCGCGTACTCGCCTTGACTCCCACTGTAATCGCCCCCTCGCATAATACAATCGAGCAGGCAGTGCTTCTCCTGTTAGCCGACGAGTATCGCCAACCTGTTCTCTCTACGATCTAACCCAGGGTCCCTGACCATGGTATTTGCCGAGGCTGATCCTCGTCAAATAGTTTCCCCTGGGTGACCCTACCCGTGGGTCATTCCCCCGACACCCATGGTCCAAATAAAACTACTCACGAGACATCCGGGAAGCCTCCATGTTGGAGGGGAAGATCCCGGAGGTTGATCCACCCTCCGGCAGGGTGCCGGGAAGAAGTCTGCTGGCGCTCCCTATCTTGGAAGCGCGGCGGCGGCGGAATAGAGGCGAGATCACGAAAAGGGGTTCTGTCTTCGGGGGTTTTGCGTCACGGGGAATAAATAGGCGAAGGGGGGAAGCCAGGGGGACACCAGGGGTCCAGGCGCCCCCCCCCTTGGCGCGGCCAAGCCATAGGCCGTGCCAGGTGGCCGCCTGGGCACCTGGTGGTGGCCCCCTAGCCCCACTTAGGGACTCCGGAAGCTTCTGTTGCGCTGATTTTTTATCTGCTTTTTCCCGAATTTTTGGATCGCTTTTAATATGGGGGAAAACTTAAATAGAAAAACAGAAGAAAATAGAAACTGGCACTGGGGTGCACTGAGTTAATAGGTCAGTCCAAATATGATCAAAAGTGTATGAAAGTGTATCTAGATCATAGCAATATCACACAAAACATGCATGGAGCAAGCAGAAATTATAAATACGTTTGGGACGTATCACACAGGAACCTCGGAACTCGTACCATAGGAGTGGACTAGGACTTCTCCAACGAGACTGTTCTACCGCGTGTCTCCCTCACTGTATCACCCGACATCCCGTCTTGGGTAGCCCCGTGTCATCCCGACACACCTGCCATCGCATGGCAAATGGCCACCTCGTGGAAAAACGACCACCGTCGTGGCAAAACTTGTACCTAACGGGGACTGGATCCATATAAACAAACCGGCTTTCAAGACTATCGCCGCTTACTGGTCCAGGGTAACCGTGCGCAAATAGCCTTCCCACCTTGGTGATACGTATAAGAGAGCCCACCGATAGACCGAGCCAAGGCCTTCCCATACAAGCGAGTGTGGTTGCACTGATAAGTTCGGTTCGGTGGCACCTGATCAACTTGGCACAAAGCATGTCTCCAACAACATACACAAGTATCAGGTGCAACATGAAAGTTCAAATAACGGTATCATGCAATCCTTGTAGAACAATCCAAGGTATTGCTATAGTTGTATCATTTCAAGGCATGCTTATATGATTAACTTAACCAGGTTAAGACGAGAAACATGATATTAACATGTAGCATAGCATTATCATGAGCATAACTGGAGATTACGATGCATACGAGCATAATAACAACATGATCAATGTGTATCATGATAGTAGCATGGTCAAGGCATAGCATAATGATAACATAATCAAGCATATCATGGCAACGGTAGCCTCACCGCAATAGTCCAATCATACGATAATAACATGATCAAGATAATCAGCATGTAACGAAGATCCAAGCATATTTGAAAGCACGTCAAAGCTTTGCAAAGGTGCACAAGGGTATTGTGGCTTGCCCTCACCAAGGGAGTGTGAAGAAGCTCCTGGTCTTCAACACCACAAAAGCCCTGAAAACATATTATGAAAAAGGCATGGAGAAAAAGGTCAAACCCAACTATTATTTGTAACATCCCAATTTTCTAAATTCGTATGTTAATAGATCATCATATGCATCTCATGCTGCTTCCACATTTTTCTGGAGTTTTAAAATATTTTTAAACATTTTTCAACACATGGCAGTTCGCTGGAGAGGATATAAAAGGACTTATCTCCATTTTTAATTTGTTGGAAAATAGTTTAAAATATTTTTGGGAGGCTTTTTAAATTTACTTTGGGGTTATAAATATTTTCTAAAAATATTTTGGGAATTTATTTATGCTCCGGAAAAGTTTTAAAATAAATTTTCGGGATTTTCTGTATTTTTTTGAAAATGCCAGAAAAGTATTTAAAAATAAGTTGCAAAGTTTTTATTTTTATTTAATATTTTGGTAAAGCCAAAAATTAAGTTTTATTATTTTAAAAAAATTGGCGAAGACGGAAATTAAAAATAAATTTCCGTGATTTTTCTATAATTGTTTTGGGCCTAACGGGTCGTCCTGGTTTTTTTTTGCACACCGAATTTTTTTTAATTCGGATTTAAAAAAATTTGGGTCGGGCTATATAAAGATCCGCGGGTCCGCGGATTAGGGTTTCGCAAACCAGACCCGCGAACCCGCCGCCGCCTGGAGCCGCCGACCGCCGCCACCCGGGAGCGCCGCCGCCGTCCGACGCCGCGCCGTCGTCCGCCGCCCGCCACCGGCACGCCCCGCCGCCCCGCGCCGCCCGCCTCCTCGCCGCCGCCCCTCGCCGTGCCTGCGCGCTGGCCGCCGGCCACGGGCCGCCGCGCGTCGCCGCCGGCCAGATCCGGCGAGAACTGGCGCAGGGACCCGATCGCGTTTTTTACGTTATTTTATTTGCGGATAGGTCCCTGGTTGCAGTTTAGACCCCGAAATCGCGCGGTACCGTTTTCGCGAGTACTTTTTAACCGTAGCTCAGAATCGAGTGATTCCAGTTGCGTTGCGACCGTGGTGAAATTTTCTATCTATTAGACTAAGTTTTAAAAAAGTTCGAAGTTTTCAAATTTGAATCCCAAGCAGATCGAAATTTGAACTTCCGGTAGCCGTAACTTTTTAACGGTGCGCCCGTTTGCGCCGTTTCTTTTTGCGTTGGTTTTATTTTGACAAGTAATTTAAGCTTAGCTACTGTTAGACAAGTTTTTCTACTGTTATTTGAATGTTTATTACTGTTTGAGTATATTTGTATTGAATATATGTTGATTGGTGCTATGTTTGCTCGTATAGATTGTCCGGAGTGCGCCGCCTCGTTTTGTGAGGATTGTGACCGTCAGGAACAGCAAGAAGGCAAGTGATGCTTTGACCATACTCATACCTATATTTTCTATATGCATTATGTTAAGAATATCACCCTATTGCATGATAGGTAGTTTACTTTACTGTTGCTGCAAAACCAGTTAGGATAGCCACATGACATGACTTGTATTAGTAGATCAACCTAACCCGTGTTGTTACTTTATTGCTATGCTTTGTAGATGTGGTTTGGGTTGTGAGAATTCATGGAGTGCATGTGAGTTATTTTATTAAACTATGTAGCAACTTTATAATAAATAGAAATCACTTCTGGACGGGCGGGTTGCATCCCGGTAGTTGTGCCTTGTCTAAGGACAGTGCCGGGGTTAAATGCACCCAATGGTTGTTTTGGTGGTGAACCGGGTGCGACATGGTGTCTACCCTCTGACGCAGTGGGCGTCGTCCAGGCTCAAAAAGATCAGACATGCAATATTACTGGTAGCTTCCGTGTACAGCCACTGGCTATATGGGCTCTGGCTTAGCACGAGTACGTTGTGGGGAACCTGGCTCTGGTAGCTAGCTGATGTAGATGTGTGTTAGGTGTACCGACGACCAAAGGGTGGAGGAAACCTCTTCAGAAAGTCTTTGCCTCAATCTTCGGGTTGAGTCCAGTGGGGAACGTGTACAACCTCTGCAGAGCGTATAAACTGATCATGATTAGCCGTGTCCACGGTTACGGACGAACTTTGAGCAACTAGTCAGTACTGTTGATGAATGATCTTGACAGATGAACACTTAATAATAATTTTGGTGGGAAAGAGTAGCATGGGTTGTTGTGTGTTTCAGGTAGAATTCAACTTAAAATTTTGACTAGTTTAGTTCAGGAGAAAATTGGCTTTCTGCAAAACAAAACCATAAGCCTTTCCTTTGACTTACCTTGCATGTAGTTGTAGGTCCTTTATATAAACTTTTCCGTATCACTTGCCGTACAAATCAGATGTACTGACCCGTTGTCGGGCTGTAACCTTCGGTGTTGCAGGTTTTTCAGACGACCAGTAAGGTGCGTTTAGCGGTTGCGAGTCTACACTCAGCATGTTCGCTTGTGGCTGTTGATGGGACTCCACGTTACTTGCTTTTGCTTCCGCTATATTTATATTGAATAAGCTAGCCTTGAGCTATGCAACTTGTTATTTATTTTACTCTGTATCATACGTTGTAATAATGATGCACTTGTACTTTGATATACATCTATGATACTGTGTGTGCCAGCGAGTTCGATCCAGGGACTGGCACTTGAGCACAGAGATTTCAATTTTGTGTGAATTGGGTCGTTACAGATGGTATCAGAGCAGTGTATTTGTAAGTCCAAGTATGTGATCAGAGGTGGAGGGGGTGAATGATCACTTCAAATTTTTGCATGAAACTATGAAGTGAAGCATAACTTAACAGCAGAAGAGTTTCAACAGAAAGGTAAACGTTGAAGCAGAACATGATTGAAGCATAACATAGAGAATCAAAAGCATCGAATCAATTGCATTGAAGCATATCACTGAAGCAATTGATAAACTGAATGTAAGTGCGGAAAGTAAAACGAACTCTTGACTCGGCGATGTTTGTTCGACCAGTTCACACTCTGAAAAGTGCTACGTCTGGTTGGAGGGACTTGTGATTGAACACAGGAGCTAACCTCTCTCCGTTCGTATCTCCACTGCACCAATCTCCTTGAGGTTGGTCAGTTCTTCACTCGTGGTTGATTATTGAGGAAATCACCAAAACCTTTGACAAACTGGACTTCGAGGTGACAATAACTCTTTGCTCTCTGAAGAACAACTCTCTAACCGTCTAGGAGAATTGCAGTTCTCCAAGATAAAAAGGCTAGCAAACTTCTTCCTAAGTCATAATGAATCAACTCAGATCAATAAGACTTATGCTTCGGTGGATGGGTTTTTGGTTTGCTTCGGTGGGGTTGCTCTCTCTCCTTCACTGTAAGGAAAATAATCTCGGAGCAGCCACCGGCCAATGAGGGAGGGGGTGGCGTATTTATAGGTGGCAATCCCAAGGTGCGAAATGACTGAAGTGACCCGATGTGACAGCTTGACACCTGTCCCCAACGGTCATATTTCCAATCAAAGCGCAACTTTACTTGCGGTCCAAGTAAAGCTGACTCACGGACTTGGTTTTGCTTCAGTAGCCGAAAGAACTAAGTCTTCGCTGGTGAAGCATTACCTAGTGCACATGAGATTTCTCAACTCTGGCTTCTCACTGGTTTGGATTCGATCTGAGTCTTTTCACCAAAACCTTCGGAGTACATTTACTAAACCCCTCTTGATAGTACGGTTTTTCCTACGACTCAAAGAAGTGAAAAAGAACTACGCAAAAACTACTAAGTCTTGCGCCATCTTGGTCATCTTCTTTGATGAGACGTGCTTCAGGATTCCTTATCTTTTTAGGGGTCGACATCCATGATGAGCTTCACTCCATAGGATATGCTTCAGTAAAAGTGTAAATCTTCGTTGAAGCTTTATCACCAACCTATAACTTCAGGAACCTAACCATCTGTTTTACACTAGAAAACTTGTTAGTTCCTCTACTGTTTTGCCCAACAATATCCAAAACTCATGGGGGTATAACTTTGCTCTTACAATCTCCCCCTTTTTGGACTATTGTTGACAAAACAGGCATCGATAAAAGATATGGAATTTTGAGTTGAGTTGAGAGCAAACTCTAAGATATGAAGCTTTTGACTCCCCCTAAATGCAAGCATCGAAGATTTATAATCGAAGTGAATGCTGGATGAAGAATATCATTGATGGGAAGCCTAACACATATCTTAGTGAATCAATTGCATATAGGGAATATTTGTCTTGAAGAATATGCAATCATCCAATGACCTGTGAACTTAAAGGATAATAACCACCTGCAAGATAAAAGATACGAGGGCAACTTGCAAGCACGGGGGTTATTAACACATAAGGTGTATCAGTTCACAACCGAAGTAAAACTTAAGTTACAACCCAATCGAAGTGAATGGAAAGTTTGTCGTAACTTAACACGCAAAAGATCGAATCAAATCCCTAAACCCCGCAGCAAATCTAAACTCACTCGATGCTACTTTCTCCCCCTTTTTGTCAAAAATTGGACAAAAGGTTGAGAGGCAGATCAAGAGCGTTTATGCGTTAGCAGCAACCCGGGGACCCTGCTGATTGTCTTCGCCTGAAGAAGATGCATCTCCTGAAGTATCTCCTTCGGTCGAAGCCGGTGACTCCAGCTCATCGAAGTCCATCGGCGCTTGAAGCAAATCAAGGTCGCTGTCGTTGAGAGGATCATCTTCTTGCTTCGAGGTGTGGGAGTCTTCATCAGAGAAGGTATCGGGGCGAATCTTCTCAGCTGGGTTTACAAACAAAACTTCATCAATCTTGTCCAGCGTCGGGATTTTGCGGTTGGGGCGGTCGATCGAATCATTTCTTGAGAAGTGACGTTGAAGATGTGGATACTCCTTGAAAATCCGGTCAGCTTCAAGCTTCTTCACAGAGTTGAACTTCCGTAATCCTTTCCAAGAGTGGCGCTTCAAAACCTTCAAGTACTGGTTGTTGTTTAAAGCAATGTTGCCAACTCTATTGATCTCATCTGAAAGATGTTGCATTTGGCGCTGATTTCCTTCAATGAAGTTTTCAAGCATTTGTTGAGTTCGAATGCCAACTTAAAAGTGATAAACTTCTTTCTGGAACTTCTTCGACATGTTGCGTTCATTGATATGCTGTCTGACTCTGACATATGTGGCAAATGGATTATTTGGCCTTCTGAAGATATTCATAGTATCGCGCACAGGAGGACAGAACAGCTTCGGGTGATGCTTCGCAACGAAGTCTTCCTTGCGTCCATGATTGCAAATGGCTTGCAGCCAGGTAGCATATGGCTTCAATTGATGTACTAGTTCAGCAGCTTGAACCATATAGCGAAGAATGAAAGGAATATGCCCTGAGAGGCAATAATAAAGTTGTTATTATGTTATTCCAAGTTTATAATGGATGTTTATTTCTCATGCTATAATTGTGTTAACCGGAAACGTTAATACATGTGTGTTTGATAAACAAAGAAAAGGTTCCTAGTAATGCCTCTCTTTATACTAGCTTGTTGATTAACGGATGATCAAGGTTTCCTGATTATTGACATTGGATGTCGTTAATAACAAGGTCATATCATTGGAGAATGATGTGATGAACATACACCCACAATAGTTATAGCAATACGATCATGTCATCAAAGTTTCTATTGCTGTATCAAACTTGCACGAAGTAACCCTAATCCTTAGACCATGAGATCACGTCAATCACTGACACCGGAAGAGTACTTTGATTCCATCAAACGTCACACCGTAACAGGGTGATTATAAAGGTGTCGTTGGGTACTTGGAAAGTGTTAGTTGAGGCTCGTGGATCAAGAGTGGGATTTGTCCATCCAGATGACGGAGAGATATACTCTGGGCCCTCTCGGTGATATCTCATTGACATCGCTTGCAAGCACGTGACTGGCTCACGAGGATGTTATATCACGGAACGAGTAAAGAGTACTTGTCAGTAACGAGATCGAACTAGGTATGGATGATACCAAATGATCGGATCTCAGACAAGTAAAATATCACGAGACAAAAGGAATTGGTTACGGAGTTTTGGTTCACACGATCACTAGTTCATCGTTGAGTAAGTGGGAGTCATCATGGATCTCCAGATCCCGCTGATGATTATTGATCAGAGAAGAGTCTCTGTCATGTCCATTTTATTCACGAACCGTAGGGTGACACACTTAAGGATTCGTTGACGCGTTTGAGTGGATACGGAAAGCCGGAGAATATACTGGACATCACATGGACTGTTTTGATAAAACTGCTGGAATAGTTTCAGTATATCAAAATAGTGCAAGGGGATAATTGTTAATGTGTTCATTGAATGAAATGTTCATCAATGAAGTACTCATTGAATGAAGTGTTCATTAATTTGAGTGACATTAAACAAGATAATTAAAAGTGTTTTAATGTGATAAACTCTTGGAATTTTGAGTGGAGAATTATGGAAGTTATGGGAATAATGTGTGACCCTTTGTTTTTGTGAGTGGAGAGTCCACCCACATGATGAGGGGAGAGGTGGGGGCACCTCTTGGGGCGTGCTACCCCTTGGGGGCTGCCTCCCCCTCCTATATATAGATGGGTGGAGGTCCTCACACATCTCACTCATTCCTCCATCTCTCATATGCCCTTTTGTTGGCATCTTCCTCCCCTTGCTAGCTGATCCAGTTTCACGAGTACGGTGCTTAGGCGAAGCCCTGCTCAAGATCTTCTCTACCACCACCACCACTATGTCGTAGTGCTGCTGGAGTTCCCGAGAAATCCACTACTTTCGCTGCCCAACTGGAGCAAGGGGCGGAGGTCGTCACTGATCTGTACGTGTGACCGACTACGGAGACGCTGCCCGTTCGTGGCGTCAAGTCTTCATCACGACCTTGAGGTCGGCGAGTGTTCGACTACATCACCCACGAGAATAGTTCTCGTTAAAGCTTTTGGTCTTCGAGGGTGAGTCCTTCTCAAACCGTTACAAGTGATCTTCTAGATGTGATCTTGGCTGTTACAACCGTAGGAAATTTTTTTCTTTTCTATGCAACGAACCCTTCAAAGAAAACAATCCTCGAAGTCAAACACATGGCCATGAGTAAGCTTCATTAGAGCATGACGTGTATGATAATGAATGTTGGACTCTTCATTCACAGTGCTGAGAGGCATCAGTGAGTTAGACAAGATGTAAAACCAAGTCTTCGATATGAATATCAGATGCTTCGGGCGAATGTTCTCAGGCATGTGATCTCCAGTGACTTCGGGATCCATGAGTGAAGCAAATTCAGCTTCAGTGGGATCAGGCAGCAAATGAACCTTTGCTAGTTCTCCAGTGTGCCTTGGGATGTTCACTATATCCATAAATTCATCATAATGCATCCTAAACATCTTTCCTTGAATCATCCATTCAAGAATCCATGTGCTCGTATCATCAGGGTTTCCAGAGACATAGAGAGTGGCATAGAATTGCTTCACTAGCTCGGAATTGAATGGAGTCTCCATGGCAAACATGCCAGTTAAGTTCTGTGCTTCGATGGTTTCCATGATATTTTGGAAGCACGTTGCAGAAGATAGACTTCACATATCTAAGTACTTGTGCCTGAACAGAACACCTTTCTGGAAGTATAGCTTCATGTAGAGGATTTGTTGCTCAATTGTCCAGAATCGAAGGTCATCTGCAGTCCTTGGTGAATCATATGGACTTGCGCCAAAGAAGCGAAGCTTCTGGCGATGAACTTCAAGATTGAATTCAGGACCATGTCTTGAAGAAGATCCATCTCCGAGGAATATGGGAAAAGTCTCTCTAGGGTAGATGAAGTCCAGTTGAGTGTCTTGGGCGGGGATACAGTTCCTTCGAGCAGCTATGGCTCGCCCTTGCGGTTGAGTCATGATGACCAATTCATTTGCTTCGGCTTCAGCATTGGCTTCGGCTTCAGCATGATCTTTCGCTTCGCCTTCTTGTTCTTCAGACTCCTCAGCAGAGTGAGCTGAAGAATAATCCTTTTCAGGAATGTCTTGAGCAGGAGGTGAAGGCTCAGGCTCAAAGTTGTCATGGGCGGACGGTTGAGGAGCGGGTTGAGGAGGAGGTGGAGTTTGAACACGGGGTGGAACGGCTTTGGGGGCGGATGGCTTCACAGATGGTTTGGAGAGTTTGATGATCTTGCATCGAGGGGGCGATGCTTGCCTTGGGGCCTTCTTGGCCGGATGAGAGCTCACCTCATCAGCTTCGTCTGTGTCTGAAATAAGACGTCGCTTTCTCTGTTGCAGTTTGGGAAGTGGTGAAGCTAATTGCTTGAGCATGGCTTCGCGCTTCTTGGAGTCAAGAGCCATGACTGAAGCATTGTGAGTTTTGCAACATTCTTCAACTGCAGACTTTATCTTGCCTTGATACACTTGTATATTTTGCTTCGTTTTCTCATTTACATCAGAAATTTTCTTCGAAGCAGCTATGGCTTCGATCTTGAAATCCTCATTTGATTTAGCATCTGCTTTGTTCTTGAATTTCAGAATCTTAGCAGTTTCAGATCTATCCCTAGCATGCAAATCCCTCAGCTGATTGTATAAAGTTTCAATCATAGCAGAAAGAGTTGGTGAAATATAAGTATTCCCAACATCTACAGCCTTGGGATCAACAGCTTCAGCAAGCTGGCAGAATGCCTGGTTCAGGCTCAAACAGTCCCAAAGATCTCCTTCTCTTGCATCTGGGAAATTGTGTTCATTGTGCTCAGCTTCAATATGAGCTTCGGGGACAGGGGCTGCGACTGGCTTCGGAGGGATGTCCTTTGGGGCCATGTCAACAGCAGCTTCTTTCTGAGCAGCTCTAGCAATTTTCTCAGCTTTCTTTATGCGAAGCACATCCAGTTGAGCTTGGCGCTTGGCTTCAGCTTCACTTAGCTGTTTGGCTTCAGCGGCAGCCTTAGCCTCTTGAGCTTTTGCTTCAGCTAGCTTGCGCTTCGGTTCAGCTTTCTGGTTTGATTCAGCCAGCTCTTTCCTCTGTTTCTCCAACTCTGCAGCTTCTTTATCTGCTTTCTCTTTCTCTTTAGCTTCTTTATCAGCATTAGCTTGGGCTTGTGCTTCAGCATGAAGTCGTTCAGCTTCAGCACGGTCTCGCTTGCGTAGTTCAGCTTCAGACAGCTTCTTGGTGCCGACCTGGGCATAAGTCTGGCCAGGCTTGGCAACAGTTGTCTTCGGCTTCGAAGCTTTGGCTTGTTCAGGAGCTTTAGCTTCGGGCTTAGCAGCAGGCTTAACCTTCGGGTCATGCCTTTCCTTGGTTCTTTGCTCAGGAGGAACAAGGCGGCGAGGTTGCTTAGTAGCCAGGGGAGCCTCAACCACCAAGTTCGTCAAATCGATGTTTTTCTTGGGAGCAGGAGGATCTGTAGGATCTTGAAACTTAACGCCTTTAGGATCAGATGGTTTCTCTCCAGCCTTCTTCTTCAGTGGCTTCCGAACCTGTTTTCTCTTCGGACTTGGGGGAATGGGAGCGTGTTCTGATTCATCATCTGCTTCGTCAGCAGGATCTACATCAATCGAATCTTCAAGCTGTGCAGCAGCATCAACTTCGTCATCAGCTTCGATATCAGCCTCTTCTTCTGAAGCAGGAGGGGGTGAATCACTAAGTTTTTGAAGCTTTCGCCTCTTCTTAGTCCCCGTCCAAAATGGCAAGTCTTTCTTGCTCTCTGGATAGTCATCCGGAGTCTTGAGTGTATTCGGGTGAGGAACAGCCGGAGGCTTCGGGTAATACTTCTTCCTGTTAGCAGCATTGTATTGGGCACACATAGCAGTGGTGTACCGATAAGGTGTGCTGAAGGCAAACTGCATTGCCCACTTCCAATTTGGGATGCTCTTGTACTTGTACCACCTAATTGCCCAATAGCGTCGAATCCTTTGCAATCGAATCTTTCGGTCATGATCTGTCTCTTCAGGCGGAGTGTCATAGCCCATCTTGAGGCGAATGGCTTCGGGGATGCCTCGGGCATTATTGACTTCCTTCGTCTTGCCACCTTTGCCTTTCTGCTTCGGTGGCTCTGGATAGTTTTCGAGCCCTTCAACGATGGGTGATTCATTCCCCATAGCAGCCTCTTCGTCAGACATCATGTGATCAGAATTATAGACAAGAGGGAAACAAGAGAGGGAATGAATAAGCACTGGCAAAAGTTTTGACCAAAACCAAAAGAATTTTGACAGGAACCCGGAGCAATCTATGATCAGATGCAACTCTGTTTATGGATTTGGCTAGAACCAATTCGAGAACAAGACCTAACCTAATCCAAACCACAGAATAGATTGAATCTCAAAGACTGACCTGAGAAGATGGGATCACTTTTGATGCTAAGAACAGATTTCCCAAGGATCAAGGATCAGCACGGATCAAAACAGCCCTATAAAAAGAAAACAAAAATCCTAACAACACTTAGATCCAAGCCCTAGATGAAGAACACAGAGAAAAGATTGGATCCAAGAATCTTAGCGTACCCTAACTCGGTGACGCGAAGCGGCTACGGTGACGAAGTGCGGGAAAAGCTCTTCGTAGAAGGGGAACGTCCACGGCGGCGGCGGTCCGGCGGTGAAGCGGCGTAGTCGTCGTCGGGGACGGGAGCTCAGCGGCGTGCTCGAGGAGGAAGACAGGGAATCTGGAAGAGAATGAATCGTGGGAGAAACGGTTCGCTGGGGGGACGCCTTAAATAGGCCCGATCTGAAACGGATGCCAGATCGTATCGAACGGTTCTCAGCGAGTGTCTCTTCCAATTCAACGGCTCAGATGAAGTGGCGTATCGCGAGCGAATCTCAACGACCCGAAAAAGACGGGGACTCAACGGCTGAAGAATGAGTCTTGACCGAGAGCAAAAACTTCGATAAAGTTGGAAGCATTTGATTCGGAACTCAATGATGTTCGAAGCAATATGCTTTCCGTTTCAATTGTGCTTATCATTCAAGATAGAGTAGATTGGGAGCGAATCAGAATGGAGAGGTAGGGTCCGAAACTTATCACTTCGAAGAACAACAATGAAGCTAAAAGTGATAAGTACAGGGGACAAAAGAAACAACAAAACAACAAAAAAACATAACAATAAACACAAAACTGAATGCAAGTGACGAACGAAACTAAACACAGAAATTTGGACGAAGGAAAACTCAAGCGAAACTAAATAAGCAAACACACAACGAAGGTGAATATTTACAGTGAAAAGTTTCGATCTTACTGAACATTGTGTGAGTCTAAGATATTTAGCTCACATCTCAATGCACAAAACCTTTTCTCGTCCAATGGCTTCGTGAATATATCTGCTAATTGATCTTCAGTTCTTACATGGCTGATCTCAATGTCTTCGCGCTGAACATGATCTCGAAGAAAATGATGACGAATATCGATATGCTTCGTTCGAGAGTGTTGCACAGGATTGTGTGCAATCTTGATGGCACTCTCATTGTCACAAAGAAGAGGGATTTTCTTCACAAATATACCATAATCTTTCAGCGTCTGCTTAAGCCAAAGTATTTGAGTGCAGCATGAGCCAGCAGCAATGTATTCAGCTTCAGCAGTAGATATTGAGACACAATTATGTTTCTTTGAAGCCCAACACACAAGAGATCTACCAAGAAAATGACAAGTGCTTGAGGTAGATTTCCTGTCAACCCTATCACCAGCCCAGTCTGAATCAGAATATCCAATCAAATCAAACTGAGTACCTTTGGGATACCAAAGTCCCAAAGAAGGAGTATGCGCTAGATATCTAAGAATTCGCTTCACAGCAATATGATGCGATTCCTTCGAATTTGCCTGAAAGCGAGCACAAATACAAACTGATAGCATAATGTCAGGTCTAGATGCACACAAGTATAAGAGTGAACCTATCATAGACCGAAATTTCTTCTGATCGAAGGGTTTCCCTTTCTCATCTGCATCAAGAAAACCATTTGTAGGCATGGGAGTTCTAATGGTCTTGCATTCAGCAAGATCAAACTTCTTTAGGCAATCCTTCAAGTATTTCTCCTGTGAAATAAAGGTGCCATTCTTTTGTTGGCGAATCTGAAGTCCAAGGAAAAACTTGAATTCACCCATCATAGACAACTCATATTTCTTCGTCATCATTCTGGCAAATTCTTCGCTGATTTCAGTGTTAGTACAGCCAAAAATAATATCATCTACATATATCTGACACACAAATAGATCATTGTTATATGATCGAGTGAAAAGAGTGGGGTCAGTGGTTCCTGGTTTGAAGCCTTTCTTGAGGAGGAAATCCTTTAATGTTTCATACCAAGCACGAGGTGCTTGCTTCAGTCCATATAAAGCTTTGTGAAGCCTGTACACCATATCAGGATTCTTCGAGTCTTCAAAACCTGGAGGCTGCATAACATACACTTCTTCTTCTATTTCACCATTAAGAAAAGCACTCTTGACATCCATTTGATATAGCAATATATTTTTGTGGTTAGCAAAAGCAAGCATGACACGAATGGATTCGAGACGGGCTACTGGCGCATAGGTTTCACCAAAATCAATGCCTTCGATTTGGGTGTAACCTTGTGCTACCAATCTAGCCTTATTCCTTACCACAATACCATCTTCATCTTGCTTGTTGCGAAATATCCACTTTGTGCCAATAACATTGTGCTTCGTGGGATCTGGCCTTTCAAAAAGTGACCAGACTTTGTTCCTTTCAAATTGGTGAAGTTCTTCCATCATAGCCAATAACCAATCAGGGTCCTTCATGGCTTCATCATATTTTGAAGGCTCTAGCATGGAGACAAAAGAAAAGTTTCCACAGAAGTTAGCCAAATGAGTACGAGAAGGAGTAGTGGGTCGACCTGGTTGATTGATATCTTCGAGGATCGAATCCACATCAACTCTTCTTTGAACTCGAGATAACGTAGCATTATTTGCTTCAGGCTCATCTTCTGCTTCAGGATCTGCATCAGCTTCGGGATCAGCTTCTCCTTCAGCTTCGGCATTTCCTTCAGGATTAGCATTTCCTTCGTTCCTTTGACCTTCTTCGTCCTATTCCTCATTAGCTTCAGGATGTTGATCTCCAGCGCCCCGGGCTATGTGTGGGAATATTGGACCATCATCATCCCTAACAGCTTGACATTGATTGGCTTCAACAGGGCGAATCTCACCAATAGCCATGGACCTGATCACTTCATCAAGTGGAGGTTCATCTAGATCATGAGGCAAGTGCTCCTTTTGAGAGCCATTAGTTTCATCAAACCTTACATTCACAGTTTCCATAACTTTTCCAAAGTGAGAGTTATAGACTCTGTAAGTGTGAGAGTTTGAGCCATAACCTAAAAGAAAACCTTCATGTTCCTTAGGGGAAAATTTGGAGCTATGATTCATATCTCTAATAAAGCATGGGTCACCAAATACCCTAAGATATGAGACATTTGGTTTGTTACCAGTGATAAGCTCATGTGAAGTTTTCTTCAAGAATTTGTGAAGGTAAACCTTGTTGATGATGTGACATGCAGTGTTGATTGCTTCGGCCCAGAACCTAATAGGAGTCTTGTATTCAGCAAGCATAGTTCTGGCCATCTCAATAAGAGTTCTATTCTTCCTTTCAACTACACCATTCTGTTGAGGTGTATAAACAGCAGAGAACTCATGAGAAAAACCATGATCATCAAGAAAATCTTCAATATGAGTATTTTTGAATTCAGTTCCATTATCACTTCGGATATGCTTCAGAGATAATTCATATTCTGTTTGAACTCTCTTAGCGAATGACTTGAAGATTTCAACCACTTTGCTCTTGTCATCCAAGAAGAAAACCCAAGTATAACGAGAGAAGTCATCAACAATAACTAGACCAAATTTGTTTCCTCCCAGGCTTGCATAATTTTGAGGACCAAAAAGATCCATATGAAGCAATTCAAGAGGACGAGTGGTAGTATGATGGTCTTCGCTGAATGATGTTTCTTCGTAATTTTACCAGCTTCGCAAGCACTACAGAGACGATCCTTATCGAATTTTACTTCGCTAAGACCAATAACGTGATTCTTCTTCACTAAGTTATGAAGATTTCTCATCCCTGCATGACCAAGTCTTCGATGCCATAACAAACCAGATGAAGCTTTTGCCATTAAGCATGTGGATACAGCAGGGCCCGAAGAAAAATCAATAATGTATAAATCTCCCTTTCGGTAACCCTCGAAGACAAACGTATAAACATCCTGTGAAAAAACAACACAACGCGAAGCAGAAAACAGAACAAGCATACCCATATCGCATAGCTTTGAAATAGACATAAGATTATATCCAAGAGATTGGACCAGCATAACCTTGTCAATGTGCTTATCCTTCGATATGGCAACCTTACCCAAAACTAACACTTTACCTTTGTTGTTATCACCGAACGTAATGTAATTCTGAGAAGATTGAGATAGTTTTTCTTCGGTGAATAACTCCTTGTCTCCGGTCATATGATTTGTACAACCACTATCCATGACCCATTCGGATCCACCGGAGACATAGCCCTGCAGAAGAATTTGTTCTTCTTAACCACCCACAAACGAGCAGGTGACTGAGAAGATGTTGAAGCACTGGTTGAAGCAATATTGAATCGAACAGGAGTGTATTGCTTCGGTGTACCATCCAGCACACCATAAATGTAAGTCCTTTGCGAATGGTTAGCATAAGAGTGAGCATATGCAATCTTAGTATGATTATTATGAGGAAGATACGTATGGCGACCAGTACGATAGTATTGCTTCTGCGGAACATTTGATTCGGGCACCAATGGATCATTTCTCGTCTCAAGAGAGTAGAAATGATTCGGTGGTACCGAAGACTTTCCCTGCATAGAATGGTTAGCAGGCAGTTTTTCCACAAGTGCTTTCTGCACCCATATCTGCCTCTTATAGAATCCATTCTTTGGTGGAGTACCTACATACTCAGCTGAAACTTTTCCCTGTTCATCTTTCATGAGTTTGTAGTCTGAATCAAGTGATTCATCCACAATGACTTTGTTCATTTTGCAGTCGAAACCTGAAAGGTTAGCAATATCAATGGGTTTCTCATTCGCTAGAACCCAAACAGTCTTAGGATACTGCTCAGGCTACCAATAGGTGCCATCAGGTTTTATCTTTCTCTCGAAACCAACACCCTCATTCCTGGGATTCTTGTGAAGGAGAGCCTTCCTCAGGATATCATAGAGATATTGATGTCCTTGCACACTTTTGAACATGCCTGTTTCAAATAAGTTTTTCAACCTGAGGAGTTCCTCGGTAACAGCAGGATTTTCCTCATCAGAGGCATTAGTATCATCAATAACAATAGGAGCTTTCCCTTTGGAATCAGTTTTGCTTCGTTCCAAACAATCCAAACAAGGTGATTCAGTTTTATGATTTTCTTCAGAACCTTGTTGAGCCATGAGAGAGAGATTGACATTTTCCAATTCTTCATGAGCCTCTTTCAGTTTTTCGAGAGCCATTTTCCTCTGAAGAAATCCATAGGTGAGCTTCTCATAATCAACTGAAAGAAGATCATGCCGAGAGGATAATTCTTCAAACTTCTCCTTCAGAGCAGCATGCTCATTAGTTAAAGTTTGACCTTTCTCAATCTCATCGATCAACAACGTTTCTGATTTCTTAATGGTTTTGCTTAGTGAATCAAGTTCATCTTGTTGGATTGAAGCAATTTTAGCAAGTTTAGCATAGCTTATCTTTGAGTCACTTTCATATGAAGAACAATCAGAAGTATCATAGTTTGACTTGGATGAAGATACCTTTGCCTTGGCCATGAAGCAATATGCAGGAGTTTCATCTTCACTACTATTGTTGGTGAAGAATGAGCTCGAAACATTGGTTGAAGCATCTGCCGAAGTGAAAGCCAAACCAGCAACACCATCTGATTCAGACCCAGACGCAGACCTTGAATCTTGTTCAGCTTCGGAACCAGAGGCTTCGTCTTCAGAGTTCATCTCCTTTCCCAGATAGGCCTTGGCACGGTGAGAGCTGCTTCGACGAGACGAGTGAGTCTTCGATGAAGAACCCTCATGCTTCTTATGATACTTCTTCCTCTTATCATCATCAGAATCTTTCTTCTTTTCTCTTCTTGAACTGGAATCATGTCTCTTTGACTCATGACTTCTGGAGGATCTGTGAGTCTTCGATGAAGAGTCTCTGAGTGAATGCTTCGATTTGTTCTCAGCTTCCCACAGAGGGCAATCAGCAATGTAGTGACCTGGTTTCTTGCACTTGTAGCAGCAATTGTCCTTTGATGGAGAGCTTCTTGAGAATGAACGGTGAGAAGAATGACTTGAGCTTCTTGAAGAATAAATCTTCTTGGGTGAAGAAAAACATTTTCTCTGAAAGCGATTGAAGCGTCTCATGATCAGTGCTAAATCTTTTCCAATGCTTGCCGGATCATCTGATTCGACACCTGAAGCAGAACTGACTTCAGGTGAAGAATGATGCGAAGCTTTTGCTTTCAAGGCATGAGATCTCCTTCGAGAACCATTTATGTCACATTTCTCTTCTTCTTCCATCTCAAAGGTATTGAGTCTCTCAAGAATATCAGCGGCGACAAGACGTCTGAAATCAGTCCTTTCCTTGATCATCAGCACTATGTGATCAAACGAATCATCCAATGAGCGAAGCAGAGTTCTAACAACTGAGTGAGCGGTAATGTCATCAGCACCAAGTGAGATCAGCTCATTTGCAAGAGCAGTGAGTCTGCTGTAAATGGAGCTGACTTTTTCACCCTCATTTCTCTTGAAACGATAGAATTTGCTTCGAAGTGTGTCAATTCTGGCATCCTTCTGGGTAGAAACACCTTCACCAATCTTCTCAAGATAGTCCCAGACACCTTTGGCCGAAGGAATATTCTTCACTTCATGATACTTCTCTGGTGTCAAGTGATTGGTGATGAAAACCCAAACTTCAGAATCAAGATCAATCAGCTTAGCTTCTTCAGGAGTGATGGCGTTCTCATCAGCAACTGTAACTCCATACAAGACAACTTGCCAGGCAGTTGGGTTGATAGCCATAATATTTCTCTTCATCTTGTCCTTCCAGTATGGGTATTCCTTTCCATTGAACACGGGTATGGGTTCGCCGGAGCGAATGGCTGCGAAAGACATACTTGCAAAACACTCTAGGAGGTTAATCCAAATAAAGAGTGACTAGCTCTGATACCAATTGTAAGTCCAACTATGTGATCAGAGGTGGAGGGGGTGAATGATCACTTCAAATTTTTGCATGAAACTATGAAGTGAAGCATAACTTAACAGCAGAAGAGTTTCAACAGAAAGGTAAACGTTGAAGCAGAACATGATTGAAGCATAACATAGCGAATCAAAAGCATCGAATCAATTGCATTGAAGCATATCACTGAAGCAATTGATAAACTGAATGTAAGTGCGGAAAGTAAAACGAACTCTTGACTCGGCGATGTTTGTTCGACCAGTTAACACTCTGCAAAGTGCTACGTCTGGTTGGAGGGACTTGTGATTGAACACAGGAGCTAACCTCTCTCCGTCTGTATCTCCACTGCACCAATCTCCTTGAGGTTGGTCAGTTCTTCACTCGTGGTTGATTATTGAGGAAATCACCAAAACCTTTGAAAAATTGGACTTCGAGGCGACAATAACTCTTCGCTCTCTAAAGAACAACTCTCTAACCGTCTAGGAGAATTGCAGTTCTCCAAGATAAAAAAGGCTAGCAAACTTCTTCCTAAGTCATAATGAATCAACTCAGATCAATAGGACTTATGCTTCGGTGGATGGGTTTTTGGTTTGCTTCGGTGGGGTTGCTCTCTCTCCTTCACTGTAAGGAAAATAATCTCGGAGCAGCCACCGGCCAATGAGGGCGGGGGTGGCGTATTTATAGGTAGCAATCCCAAGGTGCGAAATGACTGAAGTGACCCGATGTGACAGTTTGACACCTGTCCCCAACGGTCATATTTCCAATCAAAGCGCAACTTTACTTGCGGTCCAAGTAAAGCTGACTCACGGACTTGGTTTTGCTTCAGTAGCCAAAAGAACTAAGTCTTCGCTGGTGAAGCATTACCTAGTGCACATGAGATTTCTCAACTCTGGCTTCTCACTGGTTTGGATTCGATCTGAGTCTTTTCACCAAAACCTTCGGAGTACATTTACTAAACCCCTCTTGATAGTACGGTTTTTCCTACGACTCAAAGAAGTGAAAAAGAACTACGCAAAAACTACTAAGTCTTGCGCCATCTTGTTCATCTTCTTCGATGAGACGTGCTTCAGGATTCCTTATCTTTTTAGGGGTCGACATCCGTGATGAGCTTCACTCCAGAGGATATGCTTCAGTAAAAGTGTAAATCTTCGTTGAAGCTTTATCACCAACCTATAACTTCAGGAACCTAACCATCTGTTTTACACTAGAAAACTTGTTAGTTCCTCTACTGTTTTGCCCAACAATATCCAAAACTCATGGGGGTATAAGTTTGCTCTTAAAGTATTGACTGTAGGACGTGACCCTTGAAAATGGATTAGAAAAGCCATAGGAATCAAAATATTACTTTGTATCACTCTGTCTTGTACTTACTTACCTTCTCTATCTCGTATTCATACCTGTTATAATCTTGCCTTACCTCTCTTGATTATAGATGACCACTTTGTCATACTGCGCTATGGCGTTTGGACCTGAGCTCAGAGGGATTTGCCACTGCCTGAACATTTACGCGCCAGTCTTTCAGCCGGACATCGTGGAGACAAGGGGAGCTGATGACTACTGGCAAGTGGAGACTTTCATCCTTGGAAGCATGAAGAATGAGGAAAGGGTGATCACGGAGTCATTCGAGGTGCATTCCCAGCAGAAGGAGTGGTGTGTGCGCATAGCCGCTCACATAGCTCTTGGACGCATTGTGGAGACGTATGCCGCCCAGCTAAAGGGTACGGTGTATGCGGAGATGGCCAAGGTTCTCCCATCGGGGAACATATTGCCAAAGAGGTTCAGGTATGTGCCTGGGGCCATTTGGCCAGGTACAACCAGCTACATCATCCAAAGCCTGGAGAAGCACATCCATTGCCTGGAGAAGAGCACTCAGTCAGACCTCTACACCATCACCGAGTTGCAGCAGAAGAACACCAGGCTCAAGAGGGACAACAACAAGCTGAAGAAGGAAAGGTTGGAGATGCAAGCAGAGATAACAAGACTGAAGGAGAAGATGAAGGCCAATGGAATTGAAGAACCAGAAGAGGAGCCAGAAGTAGACACCTCGGCAGAAGAAGAGGAGCCGAGTCCCAAAAGGCGCAACCGCATTAGCGGGCGCGAATACCGCATGCTGTTTAGCAAAGGCTAAGATATCTAGAGACCCCCACACTATCACACTTAATCTTGCCTTCACAGAGCATATCACCAATGCTCTAATCAAAGTTAGGGAGGAGAAGCTTAGACTAGAAGACTCCATACCTAGGAAGCTAGAAGATGGTTGGGATCCTATGATAAAAATCAAATTGAATAACTTCTCATGTTATGCTCTTTGTGATGTTGGAGCAAGTACCTCTGTTATGCCCAAAAGAATTTATGATACGCTTGAATTGAAACCTTTTGATCCATGTTCTTTTGGTGTTCGTCTTGTTGATTCTTCCGTAAAGAAACCTTTGGGGAAGATTGACGATGTTCTTATCATTGTCAATGACAATTATGTTCCCGTTGATTTTACTATTATGGACATTGAATGTGAACCTTCTTGTACAATTATTTTGGGACGTCCTTTTCTTCGCACAGTTGGTGCTGTTATTGACATGAAAGAGGGGAATATCAAATTCCAATTCCCTCTCAAGAAAGGGATGGAACATTTCCGTAGGAAAAAGATTAAGTTACCTTTTGAGTCCGTCACACGGGCTAGTTATTCTCTTGAAAAGACTTGATCTATTTGCATTAAGCCTAGCTAATGGCTTTAAAGAAGCGCTTTCGGGAGGCAGCCCGCAACAAATTTAGGTTTTTATTTTTGCTCTTCTTCTGTTTTTAGTGGTCTTGATGATTGTTACTACTGTAGAAACATCATTGTATCTTTACTTTTCAAGCTTTGTGCCTTTTATAGCCTCATACGGCAAGGGAAGTAAAAGTTGTGACATGCTGTCCAGAAAACAGATTCTGTCCTCGTGACTACAAAAACCACAGAAAAATCTCAGTTCATCTTTTTGAGCTGAATTTTTTACACAGCGTGCTCTATACAATTACGAAACTTCCGTATGATCTGAGTTTTTTGATTTGAGTTCAGAAGTACCCCTAAAAAATCGTTTCTATCTGTTGTTCTGTTTTTCACAGATTCTGCCACGTTTTGTCTCTCCTTACTTTTGCAAACCTTAAGCTTGCTTTTTCTTTGCAAAAACTTTTTGGCAATCTTGAGAAACAGTAGCTCTTCAAGATTATCTTTATTTGTAGTAGAGGAAATTTGTTTTAGTAGGGTACTAACCTCTCTAATCAGTCTATAATGAGTTATGTATGAAGGGAGTTTTCAAGTGTGCGATGGAAGATGACGAAAGAAGATCTTGGAGTGTCAAACGCTCAATCTTGGGGATGTCCATGTGAACCCCCAATAAATATTCAAGGAGACTCCAGTGTCTAAGCTTGGGGATGCCCCCGAGCATCCCCTTCTTCATCAATAATTATCAGTTCGTCTCTCGTTACACTATATTTTTATCACTTCATGCGTTATGTGCTATTCTTGGAGCGTCTCGCTCTTAGGTTTTGTTTTTAGTTTTCTTTAGCTTTGTTTTCTGTAGTAACAAGTTAGATCCCAGCTTACTTACTCTTTTGTGTGGGAGAGATACACGGTCCGCTTGAATTAGAACTCCTCATAGGATTTGCATGCTTATTCTTTTAGCTGTGAGTGGTTCTTTTTCTTTTCTTAGCTGCTGCTTTGTTTAGTTGTAGTGCTTTAGTTTTTCTAGAGCTTTGTTTTTTGTTTTAGGTTAAAATTTCTATAGGTTGCATGTTTTATCTTGTTAGAGAGTTTGCCTGTTGCACTGAGTTTTGTGTCTTGACTAGAAGTAGGTAGTTCAAGTTGCTTTTCTTTTTGTAGTAGTAACTTGCAAAAGTTTTGAGGTATTCATTAGAGTAATGATTGAACTTTTGGTGTCAAGAGCTCGAGCCTATTAGTGATAGATGTCGTATTTTGGGCAATCCGTGTGTTTTTCGAAAACCAAAACCCTGTTTAGAACTCTAGCTACTAGATGGATCACTAACCTCTGGAGGGTTCGTATATTAGAGTACACTCACGTACCATGAGTCGAGGATGCGCAAGGATAACCAAACCCCCATAAACTCCTCCTCGGGGTACTTTTCTCTTTGTGAACCTCCTGATTAGATTGAGAATTACCGATAATAAGTGCATGAGTTCTTCGGACTAATGTGAGTATTCGAAAGTTGACACTTCCACCCACCTATACTTTTTCTAGCCTCTTCGGTACCGTGCATTGCCCTTTCTCATCCTGAGAGTTGGCGCATACTTCGTCGGTGCATCCAAACCCTTGGCACGATACGCTCTGTCATCATAAGCCTCCTTATATCTTTCCTCAAAACAGCCACCATACCTACCTACAAGGCATTTCTATAGCCTTTCCGAGATACATTGCCATGCAGCATCCATCTTCTCATGACTTGATCTTCATGTCATACATGTTCCTGCTATCCTGGCAGAAGCATACATTTGCATCATGATAGTTATATCTTCTTTATGTGAGTACCTTTGTAAAGTGTGAAAGATCTCCTATATTATTGTAAAATATAGAGTGTTGCCCCTAAAGTGAGGAAAAGATCCCAAAGAGGAAAAAATCAAAAGATCCCAAAGAGGCCAAATGAGAGTTAAATAGAAAGAGCCATTGAGGCCACCAAAAAATACAAAAAATAGAAAAAAAGAGAAAAATAAATAAAAAGAGAGAAGGGGGCACACTACTATTCCTTTTGAGAGATCCACACTAGTACTTGATCCTCTATCCCTTGTACTCCATAGAGATCATCATCATGCATATAGCTATGTGGGGACCTTCACACTATAGAACTTGGCTTGTATATTCCAATGATGAGCCTCCTCAAACGAGCTCTAGGTCTTCTTGAGGAAGCAAGTTGGATGCACCCCCACTAGTTCCCTTGGAGAGATTTTAGCTCACATGTGCATCCGTTGCATGGAAATCCCTACTCCACACATCATATTTATCATATGGCCTTCTCTCGCCTATGATTGTCCTCATTGATGTGAGCCTTTCACACCTCTTTGTCTTCCTCCTCAACCTTCTTTCTTTCCCGCCTTTTAGGTGTCAACTTTCTTGCTCACGCTCATCCATTGCATGAGTGCTCAAAATATCGAAAGGGAGTGGATCAGTTTGACTTGTACGTGGCTAGTGGTGTGTGGACGAGTCAAGATAAGAATCCAAAGGATACTAAGTGTGAAACTTTAGTAGATAGTTGTTCTCAACAACCTTATTTTTTCTCTCGTATTTCCCTATCCCCTGCTTGCACGCAAACACCATCTAGAGACATTCGAGTCATGGACAGCGAGAGCTCTTGCACCTTTTGTTCTTTTGTTACTTGTGTCAATGCTAATATAGACTCTTTCTTGTTAAGACTTGAATTGAATTGCATGCTTTGATTGCTTTACTTACAAAGTCCTTTTATGGTTGTGTGGCATGTCACCACAGAAATTATGCTTGTTATCATTTACCTACTCGAGGACGAGCAGGAATTAAGCTTGGGGATGTTGATACGTCCCAAACGTATCTCTAATTTCTGCTTTCTCCATGCATGTTTTGTGTGACTTTGCCATGTTTTGCTTGAACTTTCATACACTTTTGAGCATATTTGGACTAATCTATTAACCCAGTGCACCCAGCTTCCAGTTGATGTTTTCTGCTGTTTTTGTATTTCAGGTTTTCCGTCCATTAAAAGTGCTCCAAAAAAATCCGAGAAAATCAGATAAAAAATCAGCGCAACGGAAGCTTCCGGAATCACCAAAGGAGGGAAGGAGGGCCACCACTAGGCAGCCAGGAGGGCAGGTGGCGCGGCCCCACCCTGGGCCGCGCCAGGCACCCTCCTAACTGCCTCGTGGCCCCTCTCGGTGCCCCCCTTCGCCTATATTTACCCCCGTGACGGAAACCCCTAATATCAATCCCTCTTTCGCGATATCGCCTCTGTACCGCCGCCGCCGCCATTTCAAGATCGGGGCTTCCTGGAGAAGCTGCTCCGGCACCCTGCCGGGAGAAGCTACCCCCTCCGGGAGACCATCCATAGCCATGGACGCCTCCCGTATGTACCGTGAGTAGTTTCCCTTGGACCATGGGTCCGTGACTAGTAGCAATGTGATCTATCTCTCCCGTCTTTTTGCCTCCACTTTCGAGTCCTCGTGAGCTGCCTCACATGATCGAGGCACCTTTTTAATTTTTTGCTGTTGCTATGCTGAGTTTGTTGGGATCTGATGGATTATGAGACTATGTTCAGATTGTGATGAGTAATGTATTTGGTTCTTCTCTTTTATATATTTTTCTTGAGTAAATTCTTGCATGATCTCCGTTGCCGTCTTTTACTTTGGCCAAGCGATTTATTGCAACTCCAAGAGGGAGCGTTATGCTTGATTGTGGGTTCAGCCCCTTGATGTCTAGCTTGAGTGATAGAAACATGAGACTAGGGGATGTGTTGTTGCCACCAGGGATAAAACAACGGTGCTTGTATCCGCGGGTGCAAGGATTGTTTACTTTACGCAAAGTTCTTTTAATGCAGTTGTCTGTTGCTTTGGATTAACAATTTGGGTGGGATTCACAACTTAATACCAGCGAGATGTTCTGGATAGATATCTCAAGGTGGATGATTCGTAGTAGATGCAGATGGATTTCGGTCTACTTACCTTGGCGTACTGCCCATCGCTTTTGAGCCCTTCCTTTCTTTGCAGCATAGTTAGCATTGTGGTGCCTTCATAATCCTGTCAATTGCCCAAGTGTGATTTGTTTACCTCGCTAGCACTTTTATTGTCTTTTGGGAGAGAGACATCACTAGTGAAAATCACGTGACCTTGGTCCAACTTCATATCATTGTGTACACCATCAATTTATTTTCAGTATATACTTTCAGTTGCCACTATCATTATCTCTTGCGTTAATCCTTTGTAAACAGCAAGGCCGGAGGAATTGAAAACTCCTCTGTACTCATTGGGAGCAAAGTTATTTGTTGATGTGTGCAGGTCCACGTCAACTATCTAGCCTGAAGCTTTCTGGCGCCGTTGTCACCTTCTTGTATCTCTTGGAGTCCTACTGGTTCGATAACCTTGGTATCTTCACCGAGGGAAATTTGCTGCTACGCTACATCTCACCTTCCACTTGGGGTAACCAACGAGGAGTGAGAGAACTATCCTCACCGTATCATCGTGTTGTGAATCATCAGATCCAGGCTAGGCTCGCTGTGCACTTGCCTTGGTGCATAGTCATTGGCCTGGAATTTATCTTATGTTGGCGGACGAGGTGAACCGATGAAGGAGCACTATGAGGCGGCAGATGAGCCTTTGCTCCTTGTTGTGCAGAAGGTCTGCGAGGAGAACAACCGTGTGCTTGGTGCTTGATACGTCTCAAACGTATCTACTTTTCCAAACACTTTTGCTATTGTTGTGGCCTCATTCTTGCATGATTTGAACTACACTAACCCGGACTGACGTTGTTTTCAGCAGAACTACCTGTATGGTTTTCTTATGTGCGGGAAAATGGATTTTTAGGTGTCTCAAAAAAGTCCAGGAAAAACCACAGAAAATCCACGCACCCGAAGAAGGCCAGAGCCAGAAGTGGGACTAGAGGGCAACCAGGGGGGCCACAGGCGCCCTGCTGGCGTGGCCCCACCCTTGGCTGCGCCGGGAGGCCGCCTGGGTGGGTCCTCCCTGTCGGGACCCGGGGTTAGCGTATGCAAGACTCTATAGAACACAATCATATGGAGAGCCGAGAACCGTACCCACTTGTCTAAGCAGACAAGGCCAAGCACAGAACGTTCTCGGAAAGCATTGAATGTGAGGGGCATCCCATCCAGGCTGGATGATCAACTGAGATGGGTCCTCATCGTCCGCACACAAGTCTAAATGATATGGGTGGTGAACTCCCATACTCATAGAAAAGTCGCCTCAACCATACTATCGATTGTATTATAACCCTTCCATAGACTTACTCCAGCCCGATCACTTAGTCGGGGTCTAGGGCGGGCTCGATCATACATGAAAGTGTGTGTGACGGAGTCACGAGCAATCGCATCACGATGCCCCAAGCTGCGCACATCTAAGGGCCACTTGGTGTATAAAAGACCGCCAGCCAGATCACAACTAAGGTCTCGAAAACCCATACTAAGACATGCATGATATAATCATACACGCATCACACATGTCTAGTATGAACAGCAGGTATCATTGCAATTTTCTACAAAGTGTACAACTTTATTGATAACTCTTACAGAGTGCACACAGAGATCACGATACCGTGATCCAACATTAAAACAAGCATGCGGAAGCAAATTATGTCTGGGTACAGACAAGTTTAACAAATGTCTTAAGAAGCCTAATTTAAACACAAGCCCTCCACGAGGGAACCAGTCTGCTGACTGGGACTACACTAGCTTGGTCTTCAGTCGTCGAGCTCGAGGAATAATCCACCTTCGGGGTCAGTGGGTTCATCTAAAAAATAGAATAAGCAAACGTGAGTACAAAGTCGTACTCAGCAAGACATACGTAGGAGCTATACTACTCATGCACATGTATCAAGGAAAAGGGAGGTGGGGTTCATAAACAGAAGTGCCAGCTTTGACTTGGCTAGTCCTGAACTACGAGTACCAGACTTGAGGTAAGAAGGGTACACGACTCCACTACATGTCTCCAACCAATAACACCGCTATGGTGCCTTCCTCGACTTCCCCACGAGAAAGCACGCCATAGCACTCACGCTTATCTTGGCAAGTTTTATAAGTATCCAGTTCAAGTTGTCTAATAATCAAGCTAAGCTTTCCAAGCAGTCCTTAACCGTGGACGCGGCTATTCGAATAGTTTTGTTAACCCTGCAGGGGTGTACTACTACACACACGTGTCATCACTTACCGCCTTTTGCGTGTCACCGTTCAAGAGGTGACAGCGAGGATGCCACCACAACACTTCACCCACAGCTCCGTTCTAGTCCAGAGAGTCGCCTATCTGAGGGGGATCCGTATGGAAGTCCGGCTCAGGTTCCAGTACAGCCTCAAACGATGTGTGCAGGGTCCCAAGCCGGTCTGAGTAGCTGTTCATCCACTTCGCAGATCGTGCCACAGCCCTACCAGAACTCCGAACTACTGCGACTTCTAGGGTTCGAACGGGGTGAGGTACTAGGTTGAGAGGGGTCAGTGAGCCCAATGTGTGGTTGCACTCTTCTTCTTGGATCACCACACAAGAACTCGGACTTAAGGCGGTGTTCAACGAGACAACCCACTGTGTACTCCTACACAGCCTCTCATCGTTCACCTTGTATTAGGGTAGATTCACCAACACATTTCCACCATCATCATCAACATGATCACTACCATCCCGAGTCACAAAAGAGTAACCTCATTGTAACTCTAAGCATGCAATAAGTAGTAACAGTTGCAGGGGCCACATGATATCAACCAACTCCTACATCTGCTAGGATTGTGGTTTGCTTACTACTGTGACAAATTGATAGGTCATGCAAAGGATTGGGTTCAACTATGTGGTAGAAACGTTATCATGGTGATCATCCTATTTCATGCATAAGCGAGACTGAGGGGGAAATTGGTTTTTATCGACATGATCAATGGGGTTTGCTTGCCTTGCTGACGAGGTTCAATCACAGTGTATTCAACGAAGGGGGGGGGTGGCCTCCGGTTCCGGCTCCACCTCTATTCGACAAACAACACAAACATCGAAACAATAATAAGACAATGCTCAAACACATGAGTTGAAGGTTGAAACTTGATGTATGTGTCACTGATGTGTGAGTTATTCCATTTAAAAGGAGTATATTGCAATTGAATTGCAAATTCAAACTCCATTTGATTTCTCGATGAATTTCAAATGCATTTGAATCCATGAATGTTCATTTGAAATGGTTGATCATGAAGTGATGTTGTAAAGGTGAGGTAAAGTCTCTGATGTGTGGATCAAACTATTTAAAAGAAGTGTGTTGCAAAGTCATTTGCAAATTCACTCCAAATTTGAATTCAAAAGAATGCCATATGCATGTTTGCTACTGTTCACCCATTTTAAAATGGTCAAACATAGAAACAAGTTGCATATTGACAATCCTTGCATTTTTCTGATAATTTTAGACATATTATATGCTTAATTTGGAGTTAAAATGAATTAGTTATGATTTTCCAAAGTTTAATTCATTTTCTGGATTTTTCTGAATTTCTTTTAAATTGGAAAACCAATTATTGCGTCACTTTGAAGTCAGCATGACCTCAGGGGTTTGACTCTGGTCAAACTGACCTGTGGGGTCACCCTGTCAGCCTCTCTGGGTTAAATCCCTGTTAATTAAATTAACAGAGAGATTAGAGGGGGCCTTGGGCCCACCTGTAAGTGACACTGGGGGTGATTTAATTAGGGCTAATGGCCGGCCACGTCGGCCTCGCCGGCGGCTAGTCGCCGGCGACCAAATCCGCGGCGGCGCTGCACGGGGACGGCGCTACAGGTGTCCAAACGGTGCGCTTAGACCATCAAAACGAAGCCCAAGTCATTGCGCTTCGAAAGAGCCATGCCACGGGTGCTGGGTCCACCGTAGCGACGCCGGCGACGTGCCCTAGCGGTGGCCGTGGCTCGGGCTCGTCAGAAAGGTCGCTGCGGAGGGAGAGCATGGGCTAGCGCTAGTGTTTTGGGACGCTGGGAGCACCAGGAAAACGATGGACATCACGGGAGAGACAGGGGTCCACTGGAGCTTTGGCGACGACGTTCATGGCGGTGGTGCTCCTCTGCTCTCATGGCAATCGGCGATAGAGTGCGGGAGTGAGACAAAGGAATAGCTTGGGCAAACTAGGAGCTCACCGTGAACTCAATGGAGACGGTGGCGCGGCCCGAGGAGCTTCACAGTGGTCGGAATTGACTAAGGCGCGCGGCGGCCTTAGACGAAGACGACGACGCGATTCCTCGGCTCGAGTGGCTCCGGCTTCAATTCCTCTCGCTGGGTGGCGTAGTCGACGTCTCCGAAGAGGATGGACAAGCTGGCTCGGCTTCTCGTAGACGGTGGCCGCGTGCGCGCTGCGTCGTGCTCCGGTGACCTTCACTGACTTCGTCAAAACCGGCGCGGGAGGAGGGGGAAATGGCACAGGAGGGAGGGGAAAGGAGTTGGGCACCTCCCAGACGTCTCCAGGCGTCGACGTAACCCCTGGGGAGGCAGGCAGCTGCCTGGCGCGCCCACGGCACTCGCCGGCGAGCTGCTTGCCTGCCTGGAGGGGGGAAGAAGACGCATGTGCCCCCCTGGGCTGGGCTGGGCTGCTGCTGGGCCAGTTACGGCTAGTTGGGCCTTAATCCCAGGTGAGTCCTTTTCCTATTTCTTTTCTGTTTTATTTGTTTTGGCTCTGCTAAAAATAGCAAACAATTTTATAAAATGCCCCTTTTTATGTGGACTTGAAATGCATATAGCTAGCCACTTATAAAGTTTGGGAATTTTTAAAATTCAAATAACTTGAACTTTAATTCAAATAGGGGTTTAAATTTAAATCCATGCTCCTGTTTGAATATTTGAAAAATCCATGAGCATGGGAATGCTACCACATCACTTTATATGTGATCACACTCATTTATGTGAGTCTTCAATAATGCAAAAGGAATTTTTGGAGCAACTTTTTATCTGGCCATTTGAATTAAATTCATCCGGGGGGTTTTCTTTTCCCATTTCAATTTCTTTTAAAAAATTTAACATGAATGCAATGTGAGACTTGATCCTAGCACATACCTAACAGAGGGTTCTGACAACTCGCCCCCACTCAAAAGAATCTCGTCCCGAGATTCAGAAGTTTGCGGGAGGAAGGAGGGGTAATCGACACTAAGACGGTCTTCTCTTTCCCATGTGGCTTCTCTCTGAGAGTGGTGTGACCATTGCACTTTCAGAAACTTAATCTTCTGACGACGAGTGACACACTCTGCGGAATCAAGAATACGAACGGGGTACTCTCGATAAGAAAGGTCATCTTGGAGATCCAGCGTTTCGTGGTCAACTTCGCGGATGGGGTCCTTGAAGCAACGCCTGAGTTTTGACACATGGAATACATCATGTACTCGGAAAAGGTGCGGGGGTAGTTCAAGTTGGTAGGCAACTTCTCCACGTTTAGCAAGAATGCGGAAAGGTCCAATGTAACGTGGGGCCAACTTGCCTTTGATACGGAATCGTTGGGTTCCCTTCAGAGGAGTAACCCGAAGGTAAGCCTTCTCATCCAGATTGTAGCTTTCTTCCCTATGATGACGATCATAGTAGCTTTTTTGACGAGACTGGGCTGATTTCAATTGATCACGAACAATGAGAACTTGATCTTCTGCTTCCTTGATCATATCCAGTCCAAAGAATTGTCTTTCACCGGTTTCTGACCAGTTTAGGGGTGTTCGACATCTTCGTCCATAGAGGAGTTCAAAAGGAGCCATGTTCAGACTAGATTGGAAACTATTGTTATAACCAAATTCGGCGAATGGAAGAGACTTCTCCCAATTCTTTCCGAATGAGATAACACAAGCTCTGAGCATGTCCTCGAGAATTTGGTTAACCCCTTCGACTTTACCACTAGACTGAGGATGGAAAGTTGTACTAAAGGAGAGATGAGTTCCCATAGCATTCCGAAAGCTTCCCCAAAATCTATAGGTGAAAAGGCTACCACGATCAGAATTGATTTCCAAAGGAACACCATGAAGAGTCACAATTCTAGAGGTGGACCCAAAAGGGATGGCAAGTCAGTTGTCGTTCCTCCCAAGGCACCAAAGCCCAAACCTGGAGTTGAGTGCTTCTACTGCAAGGGTGAAGGTCACTGGAAGCGCAACTGCCCCAAGTACCTAAAGGGCAAGAAGGCTGGCAAGGTCGCCAAGAGAGACGAAGGTATATTTGATATACATATTGTTGATCTTTTCTTGACAAGCGCCGGGAACACATCCTGGATACTTGATACAGGATCTGTCGCTCATATTTCTAATTCCGTTCAGGGACTAAGGAATAAGAGACGCTTGCTGAAAGATGAAGTGACGATGCGCGTGGGGAATGGCTGTCAATTTGATGTGTTGGCGGTCGGCACGAAGCATCTTAGTCTCCCTTCGGGATTAGTTTTGGTTCTGAATAAATGCTACTATGTACCCGCATTGAGTGTGAACATCGTTAGTGGCTCTTGCTTGAAGCGAGACCACTATTCTTTTAAGTTTGATACAATTGGTTGTTCGATTTATAAGGATGAAGTGTTTTATGTTCACGCGCCGGAGCAACGTGGTTTATTCGTACTTGATCTCAATGGTGACGTGTGTCACATTAACAATATAGAGGCCAAAAGATTAAAGAGTAGTGATGAAGAGCACATGATGATGTGGCATTGTCGACTTGGTCATATTGGTATAAAGCGCATGGAGAGGCTCCATAAGGATGGACTTCTTGATTCATTGGATTTTGGATCCCTTGATACATGTGAACCATGCCTCATGTGAAAAATGACAAGGACTCCATTCAATGGGATAATGGAGCGTGTGGATGACTTATTGGGGATCATACATACAGATGTATGTGGACCCATGAACGTCCCCACATGCAATGGTCTTTGTTACTTCGTGACCTTTACTGATGACTTGAGTAGATATGGGTATATTTACTTGATGAAGCATAAGTCTGAAACCTTTGAAAGGTTCAAGGAATTTCAGAATGACGTCGAGAATCAACTCGGAAAGAAATTCAAGCACCTTCGATCGGATCGAGGTGGCGAGTATTTAAGTCACGAGTTTGGCAATGATCTGAAGTCTTGTGGCATAGTACCACAGCTTACGCCGGCAGGCATCCCTCAGAGAAACGGTGTGGCTGAACAACGTAATCGAACCCTATTGGATAGCATACGATCGATGATGTCTCATATTGATTTGCCTGTGTCATTCTGGGGGTATGCATTAGAAACTGCCTCTTACGTTCTTAATAGGGCACCATCCAAATCCGTAAAGACAACACCATTTGAAGAATGGCATGGCACGAAACCTAAGTTGTCTCACCTGAAGATTTGGGGTTGTGAGGCTTATGTTAGGAAACTACAGCCTGACAAGCTTGAATCCAAGGCGGATAAGTGCATCTTTGTGGGCTATCCCAAGGAAACTTGTGGATACACCTTCTACAATCAGTCTGAGAGCAAAACGTTTGTTGCCAAGACTGGACACTTTCTTGAGAAAGAGTTTCTCTTGAAAGAGTTGAGTGGGAGGAAAATAGACCTCAATGAAGTGACTGACCAATCACTCCAATTGGAAGAAACAGCCACAGAAGTTGTTCTGGAACCTTCTTCCAATGTGGGAGCTGAAGAGAATGGCCAGAACGACATTCATAATGATCATGACATACATGATGATCATCATGAGAATGAAGAGGAACCTATTATGCCCCGTAGGTCATCAAGAGTCTGTCAAGCTACTGACTTTTACGGGCAGCTTGTGAATGCAATCTCGGCTGATGAGTCAGATGAACCTACGAGTTACAAAGAAGCAATGGAGGGACCCAAGTCCGAGAAATTGCTTGAAGCCATGAAATCCGAAATATACTCCATGTACACCAACAAAGTTTGGACTTTGGTGGATATTCCCAAGGAACGAAAGGCCGTCGAGAATAAATGGATTTTCAAGAAAAAGACTGACGCAGACGGAAACGTATCTGTCTACAAAGCTCGACTTGTCGCGAAGGGGTTCCGACAAATTCAAGGAGTTGACTACGAGGAGACGTTCTCTCCTGTAGAGATGATAAAGTCTATTCGGATCCTACTAGCAATAGTTGCATATCATGATTACGAGATATGGCAGATGGATGTGAAAACTGCATTCCTAAATGGAAACATTGAGGAAGAGTTGTATATGATGCAACCAGAGGGGTTTATCGATCCAAGGAATGCTGGTAAGGTTTGCAAGCTTCAATGGTCCATCTATGGGTTGAAGCAAGCATCTCGGAGCTGGAATCTTCGATTTGATGAGGTCATTAAAGCTTTTGGATTTGTCCAAAACGTTGAAGAGTACTGCGTCTATAAGAAACTGAGTGGGAGCTCTGTAACATTCCTTGTGTTATATGTAGATGACATATTGCTAATAGGGAACGATAAGAAATTCTTAGGAGAAGTGAAGGAATATCTAAATGGACAATTTTCCATGAAGGACCTTGGTGAAGCTGCATACATATTGGGGATTAAGATCTATAGAGATAGACCTAATCGACTATTGGCTTTGAGTCAAAGCACTTATATTGACAAGATATTGAAAAGGTTCAGTATGGATAACTCCAAGAGAGGCTCTTGCCAGTTATAAAAGGTGTCAAGTTAAGCGTGACTCAGTGCCCGACCACATCAAAAGAGAAGGAGGAAATGTCCTCAAAACCCTATGCCTCAGCCATAGGTTCTCTCATGTATGCTATGTTATGTACCCGGCCGGATTTAGCGCTGGCTATTAGTATGACTAATCGCTACCAGAGTAATCCGTGAATGGCTCACTGGACCGCAGTAAAGAACATCCTAAAGTACTTGAGAAGAACAAAGGATCTCTTTCTCGTTTATGGAGGAGTTTATGAGGAGCTCACCGTAAAGGGTTACGTTGACGCAAGCCTTGGCTCAGACCTAGATGATTCGAAATCCCAGACGGGATATGTTTTCATGTTGAACGGTGGCACAATTAGCTGGAGGAGCGGCAAACAGTCAGTCGTCGCCCAATCTACAATGGAATCGGAGTATATTGCCGCTTGCGAAGCGTCAAACGAGGCGTTGTGGCTGAAGAAGTTCATGATCGAGCTTGGAGTCTTTCCCAGTTGCACTGACCCCGTGGGAATCTTCTGCGACAACACGGGTGACATTGCTAACGCGAAGGAGCCAAGAACTCGCTCTATAGCCAAGCACATTCTCCGAAAGTTCCATGTGACGCGAGACTACGTCCGGGATGGACACACTAGGATTCACAACATACATACGGATCTGAACGCAGCAGACCCGATGACTAAACCTCTTCCACAGGGCAAGTTTGAAGAACACCGAGAGACTATTGTTGTTAGATACATACGTGATGTAAACTAGTGTAATTTCTACTCTAGTGCAAGTGGGAGACTGTTGGATATGTGCCCTAAAGATAAATTAATAAAGATATTTATCACATATCCGTTTTGTTCATAATACGTTTTATACTGTGCTATAACTGTATTACTTGGAAATACTAATACAGGTGTAGTATAAAACATAGGTCCGTAGTTTAACTCGGGTAAACTATCTCATTGGGCAATTGATTGATCAAGCTTTCCTGATCATGGCGACACTTAATTCCATTGACAATGAGGTCATGTCATTAGGGGAATGATGTGATGGACATACACCCACCTAAAGTATTGCAATATGATCGAGTCACATAGTTCAGCGTTGCGATGACTTTGTAACGTATGGCTTAGTCCTTAGACCGTAATGATCATACGTAATTGTCATCTATGAGGAGACTTTGATTTCTATCCCACCGCCTGACTGAAATATGCTGGCTATAACGGTGCACTTTGGGTATTCCGAAATAGATGGTTGATGAGTATGTTAATAGATCAGAGTGGGATTTGTCAGTCCTTGTAACAGGACAGGTACTTTGGGCCCACTCGGTGATATTGCATCAATAGCTTGCAAGTAGGTGACTAGGTCACGGGAGATGCAATAGGCACGGACGAGTAAACTTGTTTGTTGTGAAAGAGATGTGAACATGGTATGTGGGATACCGACGATCTAACCTCAGACAAACAAAGTACCGCAGCACAAAGGGATTACGTCGTATCGTTAACGGTTTCCAAAAGTGATTGAATTTCATTCGATGGAAGCGCAGGGGCTGTCAAGGATTGTAACCCGGTCCAACTGACTAGTCATTGGTCAATGAGAAGATTCTCGACCATGTCTGTTATTTCCCGGACCGTTAGGGTGTTACACTTAAGGGCAATCGATGCATAGGACAGTTTCGGGATCAATCCGTGAAATAGGAGAAATCACAGGAATAGTTCCGGAGGAGGACGGAAGTTGTTCCGTACATTTTGAATGGTTCAAAATAAAGTTTAATTTGTTTTAATAATGTTTTATTATTTAATTATATGAATTAAATATTTAAACATATTAAAATAATTAAAAAATGGAAAAGGCTATATGGGCCTATGGGGTCCATTAGAGGAGGAGGGGGTTTCCCCCCTTGGGCTTGGCGCCAAGGGTGGGGCCCATCCCCCCCCTAGGCCGATTCACTCCCCCCCTTGGGAGTTTGGTCCCACATGGGGGAGGGGAGGAGGATGGCACCCCCCCCCCTTGGCCTATATAAGGAGGGGTACACCCCCCTTTTTCCAACACACAATTATTCCTCTCTATCTCCTTCTCCTTCCCGGAAGTGGACTCCCCTTGTTTGGGGTCTGCACCTGGACTAGAGTTCTCCACCATAAGGCAGGTTGTCGCTCTGCTGGAGTGGGGATCTGAATCCGTCTTTCTTCCGCTGCTCGCCTGGTTCGGGGCCCGGGAGGAACATCGATTGTACCGTACGTGTATAATCTCTTCGAGGCACTACTCCTGTGGTGCTACTTCACTACTGGAGGTCAATCGGGAGTCATCCTCGCCGGTGGTCTACTACACGATAGGGAGGTCGTAGTTCCGAGTCTATGTCAGCCATGTTCGCAAGAACATTTCCCTCTTTCGGTCTTCAAAGGTATGAACATTGATTCCCTCTGTTACTTTACATCGCCATAGCATAGATCTTGGGTTCGGGTAACGTAGGTATGAAAATTTTGTGTTTTCTGCCCCGTATCCCTGCACTTGTACCCATGGAACGTGCATGGTCCATCGAGTTGCTCTTTGACTGAACGAAGTGCTCGGTTGTCGTCGTGCGACTGTCGTGGTCGCCATTCGCGCTTTTGGCTGTTCTGTAGTTCCTCCTGGTTTTCTCTTCTTGGCGGCCTGTTATCGTCCTGGCATATGCCGTCTCTATCACTGGGGAAGCCGGCCGCAACCATGTCAGGCCCTCAGTCGTCATAGAAATTGCGTCTGAGTCGCTTTATTCGCCGATCAAAGCCTTTGTCCCTGTCATAATAGTCGTAGTCGCGATCACTGCGAGTCATCGGGATGTCTGCTTTGTTGCGTACGGAGTCTTCTCCATCGTCCCAGTTATTGGCATGTTCCAGCAAGTGCGCGAGTTTTTGTACTTTGAGTTGTCCAAGCTGCTCTTTGAATTCGATGTGTTGCAGTCCTCGTCTGAAGGCGTCAATTGCGCTTTCATCTGAGATGTCTTCGGCTGAGTTTTTGAGTATTGTCCACCGTTGGATATAGGTTCTCAAGGGCTCGCGGGTTCATTGTTTGTAGGCCCGTAGCTCTTCCAATGATGATGGGCGCTTGTAAGTTGATTTGAAGTTTTCGATGAACGCACTGCAGAACTGCTTCCAGGTGTTGATGGAGCCCAGTTGCAGATTCTTCAGCCAATGCCTTGCCGATCCTTCGAGCATGAGTTGTACATACTGCATGGCTGTGGTGCTGGTGCCGAGTTGAAATTTGACGGTCATTAAGTAGTCGTCTAACCATCCTCCTGGTTCTTCGAGTCCGTCGTATTTGTGTGTGGTCGAGTTTAGCTTGAAAACCTTGGGCATTCGGGTCTCGCGTATTGCTCGCGTGAAGCAGAGAGCGCCGCAAGGCTCATAGTCTCTGTCTGATTCTGCCTCATCTGAGTACTCATTGTGGGATGTGCGTCTGCGGCCTCCTCAGTTGATTTTGCTTTGTGTGATGTTGTCTCGTGCGTCACGTTGCCGGTCATCGCGTCGGCGGTTTCTGCGGTCGTCCTTGTCTCGGTTCCTGTTGCAATCGGAGTGGTCGCGGCAACGATCGTTGTTGTCGTCATCATCTTCGTCGTCGTCATCAGTTGAGCTTGGGTCTCGGTCTGGCGACTGTTTGCGGGTTGGCCTTCTTGTGCTTGCTTTTTTGGCTGCCGAAATTCCGAGTGCGTCATTCATCATCTTGAGTGCTCTCGTTGTGTTGCGGTCTGCTTCTTCTTTTTCTCCCGTCTACGCGCAGTGGAGATACGCTTTTGTGGCAATGAGCGCTTCTACACGTGTGAGTGGTTATTCTTCCTCATCATCCTCGTCTTCGAGCTTGAATGTGTTGTCGAGCTTGCGGGCTACTGCCTTCTTGTCTGTCTGGCGTAATTTGTTAAATATAGACTTGCGCTGTCCAGGTGACCCATGGTCGGGGAATCACTCCAGGGCTCTCCAGGTGCGTGGCACTCAGCATTCGCCTAGCCCGGAACTTGTCTTTGCTTTTCTAACTCGAGCCTCATTCGTCTGGTTTTCTTTGTGCCATCGCTTGCTAGCTTGTTGTATGCTCTGAATTCGTCGCGTGCTGCATCTTGAGGTAAGAGTTTGCCGAGTCTTACTGCACTTTTTACCCTGGCCAATGCTTCTTTGGACAGGAAGTTTTTTTCTGTAGGTTCCTCTCGTCTTGCGGCTTCTGAGGCCTGGCGTCTGATACAGTGAGGATTGTTCTCTCACTCCTCGTTGGTTACCCCAAGTGGAAGGTGAGATGTAGCGTAGCAAAAAATTTCCCTCGGTGAAGATACCAAGGTTATCGAACCAGTAGGACTCCAAGAGATACAAGAAGGTGACAACGGCGACAGAAATTAGCTTTAGGCTAGATAGTTGATGTGGACCTGCACACAGCAACAAATAAATTTTCTCCCAACGAGTACAGAGGAGTTGTCAATTCATCCGGCCTTGCTATTTACAAAGGATTAACGCAAGAGATAATGATAGTGGCAACTGAAAGTAAATATTTAAGTAAATTGATGGTGTAAACAATGATATGAAGATGGACCAAGGTCACGTGATTTTCACTAGTGATGTCTCTCGCCCAAAAGACGATAAAAGTGCTAGCGAGGTAAACAAATCACAGTTGGGCAATTGACAGGATTATGAAGGCACCGCAATGCTAACTATGCTGCAAAGAAAGGAAGGGCTCAAAAGCAATGGGCAGTATGCCAAGGTAAGTAGACCGAAATCCATCTGCATCTACTACGAATCATCCACCTTGAGATATCTATCCAGAACATCTCGCTGGTATTAAGTTGTGAATCCCACCCAAAGTGTAAATCCAAAGCAACATACAACTGCATTAAAAGAACTTTGCGTAAAGTAAACAATCCTTGCACCCGCGGATACAAGCACAGTTGTTTTATCCTTGGTGGCAACAGCACATCCCCTAGTCTCATGTTTCTATCACTCAAGCTAGACATCAAGGGGCTGAACCCACAATCAAGCATAACGCTCCCTCTTGGAGTTGCAATAAATCACTTGGCCAAAGTAAAAGACGGCAACGGAGAACATGCAAGAATTTACTCAAGAACAAAATATAAAAGAGAAGAACCAAATATATTACTCATCACAATCTGAACATAGTCTCATAATCCATCAGATCCCAACAAACTCAGCATAGCAACAGCAGAAAATTACAAAGGTGCCTCGGTAATGTGAGGCAGCTCACGAGGACTCGAAAGTGGAAGCACAAAGAAGAGAGAGATAGATCACATAGCTACTGGTCACGGACCCATGGTCCAAGGGAAACTACTCACGGTACATACGGGAGGCATCCATGGCTATGGATGGTCTCCCGGAGGGGGTAGCTTCTCCCGGTAGGGTGCCGGAGCAGCTTCGCCAGGCAGCCCCGATCTTGAAACGGCGGCGGCGGCGGTACACAGGCGAGATCGCGAAAGAGGGATTGATATTAGGGGTTTCCATCACGGGGGGGTAAATATAGGCGAAGGGGGGCACCGAGAGGGGCCACGAGGCAGTCAGGAGGGTTCCTGGCGCGGCCCAGGGTGGGGCCGCGCCACCTGCCCTCCTGGCTGCCTGGTGGTGGCCCTCCGTCCTCCTTTGGTGATTCCGGAAGCTTCCGTTGCGCAGATTTTTAATCTAATTTTCTTGGATTTTTTGGAGCACTTTTAATGGCCGGAAAACCTGAAATACAAAAATAGCAGAAAACAGCAACTAGCAGCTCGGTGCATTGGGTTAATAGATTAGTCCAAATATGCTCAGAAGTGTATGAAAGTTCAAGCAAAACATGGCAAAGTCACACAAAACATGCATGGAGCAAGCAGAAATTATAGATACGTTTTGGACGTATCAACATCCCCAAGCTTAATTCATGCTCGTCCTCGAGTAGGTAAATGATAACAAGCATAATTTATGTGGTGACATGCCACACAACCATAAAAGGACTTTGTAAGTAAAGCAATCAAAGCATGCAATTCAATTCAAGTCTTAACAAGCAAGAGTCTATATTAGCATTGGCACAAGTAACAAAAGCACAAAAGGTGCAAGAGCTCTCGCTATCCGTCACTCGAATGTCTCCAGATGGTGTTTGCGTGCAAGCAGGGGATAGGGAAATACGAGAGAAAAAATAAGGTCGTTGAGAACAACTATCCACTAAAGTTTCACACTTAGTGTCCTTTGGATTCTTATCTTGACTCGTCCCCAGATCACTAGCCAGGTACAAGTCAAACTGGTCCACTCCCTTCCGATAATTTATGCACTCATGCAATGGATGAGCGTGAGCAAGAAAGTTGACACCTAAAAGGCGAAACAGAAAGAAGGTAGAGGAGGAAGACAAAGAGGTGTGAAAGGCTCACATCAATGAGGACAATCAGAGGAGAGAGAAGGCCATATGATAGATATGATGTGAGGAGTAGGGATTGCCATGCAACGGATGCACATGTGATCTAAAATCTCTCCAAGGGAACTAGTGGGGGTGCATCCAACTTGCTTGCTCAAGAAGACCTAGAGCTCGTTTGAGGAGGCTCATCATTGGAATATACAAGCCAAGTTCTATAGTGTGAAGGTCCCCACATAGCTATATGCATGATGATGATCTCTATGGAGTACAGGGGATAGAGGATGAAGTACTAGTGTGGATCTCTCAAAAGGAATAGTAGTGTGCTGGTACGTCCAAAACGTATCTGTAATTTCTGCTTGCTCCATGCATGTTTTGTGTGATATTGCTATGATCTAGATACACTTTCATACACTTTTGATCATATTTGGACTAACCTATTAAATCAGTGCACCACAGTGCCAGTTCCTGTTTTCTGCTGTTTTTCTATTTCAGTTTTCCCCCATATAAAAATTGCCAGAAAATTTCCGGGGAAAATATAGGAAAAATCAGCGTACAGTTAGCTTCGCGAAGAGCCCGAGTGGGGCCAGAGGGGAGCCATTGGTGGCCCAGGCGGCCACCCGGCGCGGCCCCACCCCTGGCCGCGCCAGGGGGGCGCCTGGGGCCCCTGGTCCACCTCTGGTTGCCCCCTTCACCTATATATTCTCCGTCACGGGAAACTTCCGGAGAGAGAACCCTTTTTCGCGATCTCTCCTCTGTTCCGCCGCCGCCGCGCTTCCGAGATCGGGAGCACCAGAAGACCTCTTCCCGGCACCCTGCCGAAGGGAGGACCGACCTCCGAGGGTCTCCTCTCCACCATGGATGCTCCCCGGATGTCTCGTGAGTAGTTTTCCTTGGACCATAGGTCCGTGATCAGTAGCTATGTGATGTTCTCCTCCCCTCTTTGTTCTTCATGGTTTAGACCTCGTGAGCTTCCCTACATGATCGAGGCACTTTTGTAATCTTTCTGTTGTTGCTATGCTGAGTTTGATGGGATCTGATGGATTATGAGATTATGTTCAGATTGTGATTGAGTAATATATTTGGTTTTTATCTCTTATATTTTTGTCCCTAAGTAATTCTTTCATGTTCTCCGTTGCTGTTTATTGCTTTGGCCAAGTAGTAGGTAGTAACCCCAAGAGGGAACGTTATGCTCGATTGTGGGTTCATGCCCCCCGATGACACGCTTGAGTGACAGAAACATGAGTCTAGGGGATGTGCTGTTGTCACAAGGGGGAAAACAACGGTGCTTGTAACCGCGGTTGCAAGGATTGTTTACTTTACGCAAAGTGCTTTTTAATGTAGTTGTCTGTTGCTTTGGGTTTACACTTTGGGTGGGGCTCGCAACTTAATACCAGCGAGATGTTCTGGATAGATATCTCAAGGTGGATGATTAGTAGTAGATGCAGTTGGATTTTGGTCTACTTATTTTGGCGTACTGCCCGTGCTTTTGAGCCTCTTCCTTTCTTTTGTAGCATAGTTAGCATTGCGGTGCGTTCATAATCCTGTCAATTGCCCTTCTGTAATTTGTTTACCTCGCATAGCAGTTTTATCGTCTTTTGGGAGAGAGACATCACTAGTGAACATCACGTATCCCGATCCATATCCTCATTACTGTTTCCACGCTCATTTACTTTTCTTCTTTTACTTTCAGTTGCTATCATTATCCCTTGTGTTTGATCCTTTGTGAACAACAAGACCGGAGAGATTGACAACCTCTTTGAACTTTGTTGGGAACAAAGTTATTTGTGTCTGTGTGCAGGTCCGCGTCAATTGCGCTGCTGACACCTACTTATCATCTCTGGAGTCCTACTGGAGACAAACCTTGGTATCTTTACTGAGGGAAATTTGCTGCTGTGCTACATCACGCCTTCCACTTGGGGCTCACCAACAAAGGGCGAGAAGACTACACCCGTCAACTCTCGCACCATCAAGCAAATTTCTGGCGCCGTTGCCGGGGACTCCGAGTGCTAAGATAGGGGAGTTTCACACTACCCTTTACCTTTGTTTTTTTAGTCTTGTTAGATTACCTTTTAGTTTTTATCTTTGTGTCTTATTTCAAAAATCACAAAAAAATCTGCCACACTTGCTGCTGCTATGGGTTCCACTGAAAACACCAAGTTGTGTGACTTCACTAGTCACAACAACCAAGACTTTATCTGCACCCCCATTGCCACACCTGCCACTTCAGCTACCTCTTATGAAATTAAACCTGCCTTGCTAAACCTTGTTATGAGAGATCAATTCTCTGGTGCTGGAGATGATGCTGCTTTACACTTGAACAATTTTGTTGAATTATGTGATATGCAAAAGTATAAAGAAGTAGAAGGTGATATTGTTAAGCCCAAGCTCTTTCCTTTCTCTTTAAGGGGAGACGCTAAAATCTGGTTTCAATCTTTGCCTACGAATAGCATAGATTCTTGGGATAAGTGCAAAGATGCTTTTATAGGGAAGTACTACCCACCTACTAAAATTATCCAATTAAGGAGCAACATTATGAATTTTAAGCAATTGGATAATGAACACGTTGCCCAAGCTTGGGAACGAATGAAATCTCTTGTTAAGAAATGCCCTACACATGGTTTGACTACCTGGATGGTTATCCAGACTTTTTATGCAGGCTTGAACTTTACCTCGCGGAACCTGTTAGATTCGGCCGCGGGAGGAACCTTTATGTCAACTACACTTGGTGCTGCCACGAAGCTTCTCGATGAGATGATGACCAATTATTCCCAATGGCACACCGAACGCGCTCCAACAGGTAGGAAGGTAAACTCTGTCGAGGAAGTTACCTCCCTAAATGAAAAAGTTGACTTAATTATGTCTCTACTTACCAAGCAACCCTCTATTGATCCTCATGATGTCCCTTTAAATTCTTTGGTTTCCCAAGAACAAGTAGATGTGAACTTTATTGCTAGAAACAACTTCAACAACAATGCTTATAGGGGTAATTTTTCTAGCAATCCTAGACCGTTTCCATCCAACTATGAGAACAACAACACCTACCCTAGCAACAAGAACCCCTCTTCTGAATTGGAAAACATGCTTAGAGACTTTAGCACTACCCAAAAAGCCTTCAACAAAAATGTAGAGGAGAAATTAGCTAAATTGGATAATCTCTCTTTGAAGGTAGAAAGCTTAGCCCTTGATATTGAGATGCTTAAAATTAAAATCTCTCCCCTTGAGGAGAATAAGGCCACTCCTATTAGTGCTATCCAATTACAAATTAATGAAAATATTAGGATGATGGCTAAACTTAAAGAAAGGTGGGCTAGAGAAAAAGAGGAAGAGGGTAGAATTAAGAGCCTTCCTACACACCACACAGTTGCCACTATCCAAATTGTTGAGGACACCCAAACTATTAGCACCCAATGCACTCCTAGTCCCGTTGGACCTATTAATGGTGATGCTAATACCTCAACTAAAGATGAAGAAACTCCTATGAACATAGAGGGTTTCAAACAAGTGAGCCTAGACGACACTACTACCACCTTTGATAGTAGTGATATTGATTTTGATAGTTGCACCCTCTCAGAAGTTATTAGCTTGCTACACAAAATGTCTAGAGACCCCCACACTAGCACACTTAATCTTGCCTTCACGGAGCATATCACAAATGCTCTCATCAAAGCTAGGGAGGAGAAGCTTAGAGTAGAAGCCTCCATACCTAGGAAGCTAGATGATGGTTGGGACCCTATGATCAAAATTAAATTAAATTAAATAACTTCTCTTGCTATGCCTTATGTGATGTTGGAGCTAGTACCTCCGTTATGCCCAAAAGAATATTTGATATGTTTGAATTGAAGCCCTTTGAGCCTTGTTCTTTTGGTGTTCGTCTTATTGATTCTTCCGTAAAGAAACCTTTGGGGAAGATCGATGATGTTCTTATCATTGTCAATGAAAACTATGTTCCCGTTGATTTTATTGTTATGGATATAGAGTGTGAACCTTTGTGTCCAATTATTTTGGGACGCCCTTTTCTTCGCACCGTTGGTGCGGTTATTGACATGAAAGAGGGGAATATCAAATTCCAATTCCCATTCAAAAAGGGGATGGAACACTTCCCTAGAAAGAAAATCAAGTTACCTTTTGAGTCCGTTACACGGGCTAGTTATTCTCTTTCTCTTGATAAAACTTGATTCTTCTTTTGCATTATGCCTAGCTTAAAGGCATAAAAGAAAGCGCTTTCGGGAGGCAGCCCGCAATGAATTTAGGTTTCTTTTTGCTTTTTGTTGTGTCTTGATGTTTGTTACTACTGTAGCAACATCATTGTATCTTTATTTTTCAGCTTTGTGCCAAGTTATAGCCTCTTATGATAAGGGAAGCAAAAGTTGTGACGTGCTGTCCAGAAAACAGATTCTGTCCCTTGACAGAAAAATTCGAATCAAATCACCAGATCATCTTTTTTATCTGAATTGTTTTGACAGCGTGCTCTATACAATTGTGAAACTTCCGTATGTTCTGAGTTTTTTGATTTGAGTTGCAGAAGTGCCCCTAAAAATTCTTTACTACTTGTTGTTCTGTTTTTCACAGATTCTGCCAGGTTTTGTCTCTCCTAACTTTTGCAAACCTTAAGCTTGCTTTTTCTTTGCAAAAACTTTTTGGCACTCTTGATAAACAGTATCTATTCAAGAATATCTTTATATCCAGTGGGGAAAAATTATTTTATTAAGGGTACTAACCTCTCTAATCAGCTTATGATGAGTTATGTATGAAGGGAGTTTTCAAGTGTGCGATGGAAGATGATGAAAGAAGATCCAGGAGTGTCAAGCGCTCAAGCTTGGGGATGCCCCCATGAATGCCCTATAAATATTCAAGGATACTCAAGCATCTAAGCTTGGGGATGCCCCCGTGCATCCCCTTCTCCATCAACAATCATCAGTTCGTCCTTCGTCTCACTATATTTTTATCACTTCATGTGTTATATGCTATGCTTGGAGCGTCTCGCTCTTAGGTTTTATTTTTAGTTTTCTTTAGATTTGCTTGCTGTTCATAACAAGTTAGATCCCGTCTTACTTTGTGTGGGAGAGAAACACGCTCCACTTTCAAATTCTAGAACACATCATAGGATTATTCCTGCTTATCTTTTTTATGTTGTGTGTTTTTTATCTTTTCGTAGCTGCTGCCATGTTTAGTCTTAGTCTTTGTTTGTCTTTAGCAAGAGCCTTGGCTTTTGTTTAGTTTGTTGCTGGAACTCTTTTTAGTTTTCATGTTTATCTTGTTAAAGAGAGTTGGTTGTTGCACTGAGTTGTGTCTTGTCTTGAAAGTAGGTAATTGAGGTTGCTATTTAATTCTAGTAGTAACTTGCAATAGTTTTGAGGTATTGTTGTGAGTAATGTTAGAACTTTTGGTGTCAAGAGCTCTAACCTATTAGTGATAGGTGTCGTATTTTAGGAAATCCGTGTGTATTTTCAAAACCTACAAAACTAGTTGAGAACTCTAGCTACTAGATGGATCACTAATCTTTGGAGGGATCAAATATTAGAGAACACTCACGTACCATGAGTCAAGGATGCGCAAGGATAACCAAACCCCCATACACTCCTCCTCGGGGTACTTGTCTCTTTGTGAACCTCCTTTTTAGATTGAGAGTTACCGATAATAAGTGCATGAGTTCTTTGGACTAATGTAAGTATTGAAAGTTGACACTTCCACCTTCCCATATTTTGTTAGCCTCTCCCGTGTCGTGCATTGCCTTCTTCTCACTCTGAGAGTTGGTGTCCACCTTCGCCGGTATATCCAAACCCTTGGCATGATACGCTCTGTCATCATAAACCTCCTTATATCTTTCCTCAAAACATCCACCATACCTACCTATCAAGGCATTTCCATAGCCTTTCCGAGATATATTGCCATGCAACATCCACCTCTTCATGACTTGATCTTCATGTCATACATGTTCCTGCTACACTGGCAGCGACATACATTGCATACATCATGATAGTTACATCTTCTTTATGATTTTGAGTACCTTGTAAAGTGTGAAAGATCTCCTTTACCTTCTTGTAAAATAGAGTGTTGCACTTAAGTGAGGAAAAGATCCCAAAGTGGACACAATAAAAGATCCCAAAGAGGACAAATGAGAGTTAAATAGAAAGAGCCATTGAGGCCACAAAAAATACAAAAAATAGAAAAAGGAGAAAAAGAAATAAAAAGAGAGAAAGGGGCAACACTATTATCCTTTTGAGAGATCCACACTAGTACTCCCTTTATATCCTTGTACTCCATAGAGATGATCATTATGCATATAGCTATGTGGGGACCTTCACACTATAGAACTTGGCTTGCATATTCCAAGGATGAGCCTCCTCAACGAGCTCTAGGTCTTCATGAGCGAGCAAGTTAGATGCACCCCCACTAGTTCCATTGGAGAGCTTCCTAGCTCGTATGTGCATCCGTTGGGAGTGTGAAACTTTAGTAGATTGAGTTCTCAACAAATAAATTGTTTTTCCCGTATTCCCTATCCCCCTTCTTGCACGCAAACACCATTTGGAGACATTCGAGTCACGGACAGCGAGAGCTCTTGCACCTCATGTTCTTTTGTTACTTGTTTCAATGCTAATATAGACTCCTGGATGTTATGACTTGAATTGAGTTTCTAACCTTGATTGCTTTACTTTTCAAAGTTCTTATATGGTTGCTAGCATGTCGCCACAGAAATTATGCCGTTATCATTTACCTACTCGAGGACGAGCAGGAATTAAGCTTGGGGATGTTGTGCCCCCTTCTCTCTTTTTATTTCTTTTTCTCTTTTTTATTTTTTTTTATTTTTTGGTGGCCTCAATGGCTCTTTCTATTTAACTCTCATTTTTCCTCTTTGGGATCTTTTGATTTTGTCCTCTTTGGGATCTTTTCCTCACTTTAGGGGCAACACTCTATATTTTACAAGAATATAGGAGATCTTTCACACTTTACAAAGGTACTCACATAAAGAAGATATAGCTATCATGATGCAAATGTATGCTTCTGCCAGGATAGCAGGAAAATGTATGACATGAAGATCAAGTCATGAGAAGATGGATGTTGCATGGCAATGTATCTCGGAAAGGCTATGGAAATGCCTTGAAGGTAGGTATGGTGTCTGTTTTGAGGAAAGATATAAGGAGGCTTATGATGACAGAGCGTATCGTGCCAAGGGTTTGGATGCACCGGCGAAATATGCGTCAACTCTCAGGATGAGAAAGGGCAATGCACGGTACCGAGGAGGCTAGAAAATGTATAGGTGGTTGGAAGTGTCAACTTTCGAATACTCACATTAGTCCGAAGAACTCATGCACTTATTATCGGTAACTCTCAATCTAATCAGGAGGTTCACAAAGAGACAAGTACCCCGAGGAGGAGTGTATGGGGGTTTGGTTATCCTTGCAAATCCTCGACTCATGGTACGTGAGTGTACTCTAATATTCGAACCCTCCAGAGGTTAGTGATCCATCTAGTAGCTAGAGTTCTCAACAGGGGTTTTGGTTTTCAAAAAACACACGGATTGCCCAAAATACGACATGTATCACTAATAGGCTCGAGCTCTTGACACCAAAAGTTCAAACATTACTCTAATCAATACCTCAAAACTATTGCAAGTTACTAGTACAAAAAGAAAAGCAACTTCAACTACCTACTTCTAGTCAAGACACAAAACTCAGTGCAACAGGCAAACTCTCTAACAAGATAAAACATGCAACCTATAGACAGTTTAACCTAAAACAAAAAACAAAGCTCTAGAAAAACTAAAGCACTACAACTAAACAAAGCAGCAGCTAATAAAAGAAAAAGAACCACTCACAGCTAAAAGAATAAGCATGCAAATCCTATGAGGAGTTCTAATTCAAGCGGAGCGTGTATCTCTCCCACACAAAAGATTAAGTAAGCTGGGATCTAACTTGTTACTACAGCAAACAAAGCTAAAGAAAACTAAAAACAAAACCTAAGAGCGAGACGCTCCAAGAATAGCACATAACGCATGAAGTGATAAAAATATAGTGTAACGAGAGACGAACTGATAATTGTTGATGAAGACGAGGATGCTCAGGGGCATCCCCAAGCTTAGACGCTTGATTCTCCTTGAATATTTATTGGGGTGCACATGGGCATCCCCAAGCTTGAGCGTTTGACACTCCAAGATCTTCTTTCATCATCTTCCATCGCACACTTGAAAACTCCCTTCATACATAACTCATTGTAGACTGATTAGAGAGGTTAGTACCCTACTAAAATAATTTTACCTCTACTGCAAAAAAACATAATCTTGAAGATCTACTGTTTCTCAAGATTTCCAAAATATTTCGCAAAGAAAAAGCAAGCTTAAGAATTGCAAAACTGCGGAAATAAAAACCGGGGCAGAAGCTGAGAAAAACAGAACAGCAGAGAGAAAAGATTTTTTTAGGGATACTTCTGAAACTCAAATCAAAAAACTCAGAACATACGAAAGTTTCGTAATTGTATAGAGCACGTTTTGTAAAAAATTCAGCTCAAAATTATGAACTGGGATTTTTCTCTGATGTTTCTAGTCACGAGGACAGAATCTGTTTTCTGGACAGCATGTCACAACTTTCACTTCCCTTGTCGTATGAGGCTAAACTTGGCACAAAGCTTGAAAAGTAAAGATACAATGATGTTGCTACAGTAGTAACAATCATCAAGACCACTAAAAACAGAAGAAAAGCAAAAAGAAAAACATAATTCGTTGCGGGCTGCCTCCCGAAAGCGCTTCTTTAAAGCCATTAGCTAGGCTTAAAGATTATAGAAGATGCTCTCACAAGAATAATAATTTTGAAGCAAAAGAGAGCATCAAGAAGAAAATATGAAACGCATTTAAGCCTAACCCACTTCCTATGCATAGGCATATTGTAAGAAAATAAATCAAAGAAGCACAAAGTGACATGCATAGGAAGGTAGAAGAAGAACAACTTCAAAACTTTCAACATGAAGAGAGGTGTTTTTGTAACATGGAAGTTTCTACAACCAAACTTTCCTCTCTCAAAGTAATTTTCAGTAGCATCATGAACAACATCAAGAATATAACTATCACATAAATCATGTTGTTCATAACCTACAAGCACACGTGTATTTTTTTCAACACGGTTTTTAGGATGATAAGATAGATGCAACCCATCACATTGAGCCTTGATAAGAGAAAAATTCTCCATAATAGTTGGAGATTTCAAAAGGATAATAGGGCAATCAAGTGTTGGTGCAACAACAATAATTTCATGCTTAACATAAGGAACTATAGCAAGTTCATCTTCGTAGGCATCATCCATAGTGGCATCATGGCCATCAACAAAGCAAGTATCAAAATCATCAGAAAGGGAAGTATCAAGTGAGTCCTCGGAATCATAAGATTCCTCTTCATAGCAATAATTAGCCTCTTCTTGGGCATCAAGCATTCTATTTTTTAAATCCTCAATATAACCATTGGAAGTATAATTCTCAAAGCAATAAGCAAGAACAGCAAAGTTTTCAGACTTGTGAATAGTATCGTAATACTTTTCAATCAAAGAAGCAATCTCATAAGCACCTTTAAAAGCAACAAACTCTTCAATCTTTTCAACATCAAAGTAATCATAAACACCTTTGGCATAAGAAGATAGGATCTCATTTTCATTAAACTCACATTGGATAGGAAGGTGTTTACGCTCTATATTAGAGCAGCAAGTAAAATCATAAATGTGGCCTAAACACTCAACATAGAATTAAGAAACTTGTATTTGATCCCATAAGTGTTTCCCTTTCTGAGATAGGTGGTGCTGCGTATAATAAGCATGCTCATCCAATGATTTTCCCTCAACCAAGTCGGTTGGGTTTTTAGCGCGAGCACAAATTGATCGAAGACGATCCAAGTGAAACATGTCCATCCTACCATATTTGGGTGGTTCAACACCCATGGTAAAGATAGCATCAGCAAGCAAGGTAACAGGTATTTTTGGTATTTTTTATAAGGGACACAAAAGTAAAAACTGAAAGGTAAACTAACAAGACTAAAAAGCAAAGATAAAAGATAGTGTGCAACTCCGCTATCTTGTAGACTGGAGCCCCGGCAACGGCGCCAGAAATTAGCTTGATACGGTGAGGATAGTTCTCTCACTCCTCGATGGTTACCCCAAGTGGAAGGCGAGATGTTGCGTAGCAGCAAATTTCCCTCGGTGAAGATACCAAGGTTATCGAACCAGTAGGACTCCAAGAGATACAAGAAGGTGACAACGGCGCCAGAAATTAGCTTCAGGCTAGATAGTTGACGTGGACCTGCACACAGCAACAAATAACTTTGCTCCCAACGAGTACAGAGGAGTTGTCAATTCCTCCGGCCTTGTTGTTTACAAAGGATTAACGCAAGAGATAATGATAGTGGCAACTGAAAGTAAATACTTAAAGTAAATTGATGGTGTAAAAAATGATATGAAGATGGACCAAGGTCACGTGATTTTCACTAGTGATGTCTCTCTCCCAAAAGATGATAACAGTGCTAGCGAGGTAAACAAATCACAGTTGGGCAATTGACAGGATTATGAAGGCACCGCAATGCTAACTATGCTGCAAAGAAAGGAAGGGCTCAAAAGAAATGGGCAGTACGCCAAGGTAAGTAGACCGAAATCCATCTGCATCTACTACGAATCATCCACCTTGAGATATCTATCCAGAACATCTCGCTGGTATTAAGTTGCGAATCCCACCCAAAGTGTAAATCCAAAGCAACAGACAACTACATTAAAAGAACTTTGCGTAAAGTAAAAAATCCTTGCACCTGCGGATACAAGCACCGTTGTTTTATCCCTGGTGGCAACAGCACATCCCCTAGTCTCATGTTTCTATCACTCAAGCTAGACATCAAGGGGCTAAACCCATAATCAAGCATAACGCTCCCTCCTTGAGTTGCAATAAATCACTTGGACAAAGTAAAATACGGCAATGGAGAACATGCAAGAATTTACTCAAGAACAAAATATTAAAGAGAAGAACCAAATATATTACTCATCACAATCTGAACATAGTCTCATAATCCATCAGATCCCAACAAACTCAGCATAGCAACAGCAGAAAATTACAAAGGTGCCTCGATCATGTGATGCAGCTCATGAGGACTCGAAAGTGGAAGCACAAAGAAGGGAGAGATAGATCACATAGCTACTGGTCACGGACCCATGGTCCAAGGGAAACTACTCACGGTACATACGGGAGGCGTCCATGGCTATGGATGGTCTCCCGGAGGGGGTAGCTTCTCCCAGCAGGGTGCCGAAGCAGCTTCTCCAGGAAGCCCCGATCTTGAAACGTCGGCGGCGGCGGTACAGAGGCGAGATCGCGAAAGAGGGATTGATATTAGGGGTTTCCGTCACGGGGGGTAAATATAGGCGAAGGGGGCACCAAGAGGGGCCACGAGGCAGTCAGGAGGGTGCCTGGCGCGGCCCAGGGTGGGGCCGCGCCACCTGCCCTCCTGGCTGCCTGGTGGTGGCCCTCCTTCCCTCCTTTGGTGATTCCGGAAGCTTCCATTGCTTTGATTTTTTATCTGATTTTCTCGGATTTTTTGGAGCACTTTTAATGGACGGAAAACCTGAAATACAAAAACAGCAGAAAACAGCAACTGGCAGCTGGGTGCACTGGGTTAATAGATTAGTCCAAATATGCTCAAAATTGTATGAAAGTTCAAGCAAAACATGGCAAAGTCACACAAAACATGCATGGAGCAAGCAGAAATTATAGATACGTTTTGGACGTATCAGCGTCTACTACTCTCGGGTGGATCGCCTTCTTGGCCGCTTCTTCCTTGACTCCCAAAGACTTTTCGTGGTATGGTTCATGGTTCTCAGAGGGTGACTGTTGGTTGCGCATGGTCGACGGGTTCGTTGTCCCTGCCGCTTGCACCAGTCCCACTACAGTTCTCAGGGTCGACTGTTTTACCCCTATCCTCCGAAGTTGGGGCGTCGATATTTTCCATGTACACCTGGAACGGTGTCTAGTTTCCTGGCCTGGTTGCTTCTTTGTTGCGCCTGTTCCAGCTGACTGTTTCTCTCTCAATCTTGCGAGTTGTGTAATGGATAGGACTGAGGTGGGAGGCCCGGATGGCTCGAGGAATCTCCGTGCAGGTGGGTATTTCGCCCATGGTTGTTGTTGCTGTGAAGATTGATGTTGTGGTCGACCGGACGCGATCCGTGAGACGGAGACTGCCCCAACGGTTGACGTAGATCTGATACCCGCTGAAGTTCAGATCCACTCCTGTGCGTAGGTCGATGAAGACCGATCATAGGATCGGGAGATGCGCAATGAAGCCAAGGGACCCGAACAGATCTGATTCCGCTCGAATCATGGAGACGTCGGGTGTCGGGGTGATCGTTGAGTCGGTGATTGCTGATGGCAGGGCCGCCGAGATCGTGACTCCAACCTGTGTCTTCCCCACCGTTGACACCAATTGACAATGATCGGCCTCGGCAAATCCCATGGTAAGGTACCCTGGGTTTAGATCGTAGAGAGGAGAGTGCGAGGTTGGCGATCTCGTCGGCTAACAGGAGACAGGGATTTACCCAGGTTCAGGGCCCTCGACCGATGAAACCCCTACTTCCTGCTCGATTGTATTAGGATGATGGCGATTACAGTGGTGGTCAAGGCGAAAGTCGCTCTAGACCAGAGTTGTTGCGGTGAAATTGGATGCCCTAGACGTCCCCTCTCCCAGCCTTTATATACTAGGCTAGGTCTCGAGAAGTCCATCTAGGTTTACAAGGGCAGTTGCCTAATCTAGATAGCCTTGGCCGTCAAGTCTTGGTCTCCGTGATGCCGTGGACTCCTAGGTCGGTGCAACCATCGGTGCTTCGGGTGGGTCGTGCCTGGCCCAGTCGAAGCTTCTAGCGGGCCTTCGGTCTTGACACGCACCAAGTACCCTCATCCTTAGAAGCCGTGGGTCACCCCCTCCTCATCCGGTGAGTTGAAATTTCTGGAATTTTCTGGATTTTTCTGAACACTTTGATTTTTCAGCTATTTTCTGCATTGCACGGACAAAAACAGACAGAAAATGGCACTGGGCACTAGGTTAATAGGTTAGTCCCAAATATGTTGCAAATGATACTCCCTCCGATCCATAATAAGTGTCGCTGATTTTGTAATAAGCTGGTACAAACTTTATACTAGATGAGCGACACTTATTATGGATCGGAGGGAGTATGAAATTGTATCAAAACATGTAACAATGTCACCAAAAGAAGCATGAAACAAGCAAAAACTATTCATATGTTTGGGACGTATCAATGGTTGCTCGTGTGATCATAACATGATCGTAGAGGATGAGCATGATGGACAACATCTATGATCAATGGTGGGATTATGAGCGTGATTTGGTTGAATCTACGGGCACCCATGCAATATTTAAAGAGTAAATCCAATGTTATAAATCTGCATGATAGGGCAACTCACTTTTAACTTAAAGACGATTTAGTTGAACATATATGAACTCATATAAGAAACCAACAATCGTATTTACAACATTTCAAATTCATTGATTGTCATAAATTATGTGATTTCTATTTATTCGATTGTAAAATGTAAAATATGTAAATTTATTTGTGTATTTTTTAATTTATTTGTAATGTATAGCATGTTTATTACGTAAATTAGAAAATATAGTCTGAACGGATCAAATCGATCATCTCATTGGATGCAGCAGTCTGAAACATACGGATAAAGTACAAACATTTATCTGTTTGATCATCCAAAACTCTACTATCTAAAAAAACATAACGGTTCCTCACGGTCCTTCCCGAGTTTTTGCCAATAGTTTTGTCAACCACATGTACCCCACCCACAACCCTAATGTTTTTGTATTTTGCTTCGGACTTTGTCCATCTATACCCATTTAACACGCATTAAATACATCAATTATTTCTCCAATAATCTCACTTAGCAAGGCAGCAAAAAATGATGATAAAAAGTGACAAGGATTGACCACAGAAAATCCCATGGTTAAGAACCCTGGGTTAGATCGTAAGGAGATGTGCAGGTTGGCGATACTCGTCGGCTAAAAAGAGACAACACTTCCTGCTCGATTGTATTATGATGGAGGCGATTATAGTGGAGGTCGAGGCGAGTTCGTTCGGGACCGGAGGTGTTTCTTGGATATTCGATGCCCTAGACGTCCCCTCTCCCAGCCTTTATATATTAGGCTGGGTCGCAAGGAGTCCGTCTAGGTTTACACAGAGAGTTTCCTAATCTAGTTTTAGTCTTGGACGCCAAGTCGTAGCTTCTATAATGGTCAAGGACTCCTATGGTGGTGCCTCGAGTGGGCCAGGTGTGGGCCGGTTAAGGCTTCCCTCGGGCCCTTTGTCTTGATACGCACTAGGCACCCTCATATGTAGGAGATGTGGGGGTCACCCCCTTGTTAGTAGCCCCCGAGTGCCTGGGGACCTCGAAGAGTCGCGTAGGGACTCGAATCCATAATCATGTGTCTTCATGCGTGCAACGCTGCTGCGAGTCGTCGGCTGTTAGCCACAAAAGATAGTTTATTCGAGGGATGATAAGCTAGAAAGGTCCAAGGTAGTCGACTGGTCGAGCCTTGGTGAATTGCGCTAGTGGCAAACACCTCAAAATCCCTAATCAAGCCGCGCCCCTCGACACGAACTTGGAAAACAACCGGTGCCTAGCAAAGTTCATGTCGTTGCAGGTCTTATAGGATCAATGCCGCCGGTCTCAGAAAATAGCCTTGATGCGTCCGTCATTGGCTGAACTTCTTCATGCATTGCGCATGGAAAACATCGGAGGTGAATTCGCAGCTGTGGCAAGTCCCGGCCCGCTCGACTGCGCAGCGGGGTCTTACCTACGCGCTAAGCTTGCGCGGCATCTGGGGTGTAGTGTGTCGCCACCCAGGCATCATTTTTATAGAGGCATGGAGCCTGATTAGATGTGCACCCACCTGGAAAACAAATCAAGTGGACGAATAGTAGTCACTCGCGGAGTATTTACGAACTCAGGCAAGGAGTCGATAAGAGATGCACCCACTCGGATGGTCGTCGAGTGGGATGATCATGTATGCACCCATATGGCACTCGAGTGCTTGGGCGGATTGTTCTCTTGGATGTTTGATCAAGTCTTGCCTTTTAATGCGAGTAATCACTCAAGCACTTCGGCATCTTCTGGTTGAGGGAGCACCCCAAACTCTATATATGCATTGGTCCTTGCTAGTGTGAGTGATCGCTCGAGTGTGTCATGGTCTGCTGGGTGAGGGAGCACCCGCACTCTATTGATGCATTTGTTCTTGAAGGAGGGGAGTGACCACTCGCGTCCTCGAAGCTTGATCCTTGCTCTATTTTTGTCAAAGGCAAGGTGCTCCCCATGGGAGTAAAATTTTGAAATGTGGACAAAAGTTTGGAGAAGAGAGCTAGGGAATCTTTCCACTGTTCTTTTGCTGTGACTTGTCCCGAATCAATCTTGTCTGAACTGCAGCAATGTCAGGTTTTGTGATGATGCTCTTAATGACATGCTTGATGATGGGGGCGGGCTTGTGAACTGTCACATGTTCTGCGTGGTCATAATGACGTTCTGTGTTACTGCGGCCCTTTGGGTTTCCGATGCGTGCATGGGAAACGAGCGGGGATTTGATGTCTCCTTTTAAATATATTTTAAATGCGAAGAGGCATCTTGTCTTGGGCTTAGTATCATCACGCATTCTGGTCTTGAGTTAATGATGGTGCCGATTGGATTTCCACGCGATTTCCTTGCTTTCCCTTGGCCCAAACTATAAATACCTGGTTCTTGCGTTTTCTCGGCACTTGCTCTTTGTTCCTCTTTCTTCTCTTTTCCGTTTCGGCGAAACACCAGAGCATATTATTCCTTAGCTGGTCCTTCTTGCGGCATGGCTCACCGAGGTCGTGGCCGGCGTGGTCGTGGCGGCCGTACGCCTCGCTGTTCCCATCGTGGTCGTGGTGAGCGGCTACGGCACCTCCCTCTTCCTCTAAGGAGGAGGGTGTCTGGCGCTATGACTTCCTGCTGAGTGTTCTTAGCCGGACTGCTACTCAAATCCCTCTTCCATCTTCCTTTACTTCCATTGTTTCTGAACTCAGTCTGAGGGGTCTTTGGGTCCGGCTTCAAGGGTGTTCTCGTTCTCCTGTATGGATAGAGCTTGAGGTTGATAGCTCTTTCTTGGTTTTCTTGGGACCTAGTTGGAGGTCGTTTCCTCGGCGGCTGAATTTGCGCGCTAGGGACAACCTTTGCTGTCGATTTGATGGTGAAGATACTCTCACCGTTCGCGCTTTTGATGTCGGCGCTAGGGGCAACCTTTGCTGGATCCGTACTGGGAGGATTCAAGCAGTGGCAGCTCTGACGGGTCGAGGAGTACTTCGGCATCTTCTCCTGTGGCTTCGTCTTCTGCCGACTCCTCGGCTGGTGGTGCTTGCTCTTCTAGTTCTAAGGAGGAGTCAGACGTCAGGCCACCGAGCAAGCGGGTGCGTCGATAGGAAAGGTCACCAGGCTCAAGAAGACGGCGACCAGCACCTTGCGGGTTTAGTCTTACTTTGTTTGTGATGATGCTCGTCAAGATGTGGACCAAAGTGCCAATTATCTCAGCATGAGCACACATGTATAAGTCATAATTCCTTGCGATGATTGGTCTTGTATTCCTCTGATAGCTTCTCGGGTGCCTTGACTTGTAATCTTTAATGTATAGCGCAGAACTTTGCCTTTTTGTGTACAGGGCTTTGTGTCCCTCTGATATGTAATGGGAACTGCCTTCGGGTGCTTGACCTTGTAATGAAATTGTCTTCGAGTGTTTTACCTCATAATGAAACTGCCTTTGAGTTCTTGATCTTGTAATGAATCCATCTTCGAGTGCTTGTCCTTGATGCGAAATTTTATAATAATATCGGCTGCATGGCAGCACTCCCGATGGGAGTAGCCCTCGAGGCTATGTTCAATTTGTAGAGTCGGACATAGGCTTGAAACATCTTTCTATGCTGGCCCGCCTTGTATTTGTTATGTCATTCTGAAATTCGTCGGGTGAGCGGCCGCGCTCCCGATGGGAGTAGCCCCCGAGTCTTTAGGTTATCACTTGTGATCGGGTGCAAACTTAGAGATTATTCTGCCTAGTAGCTGATTTGTCTTGGGGATTCTTCATGAGCCCGATTTTGTGTCTTTAAGTGTAGAGAACAATCTCTTGTCGTCATCACGAAGAAAACCGCGAGGCTTTGATGCGGTAGCTATGAGATGCTTTGGGGACTGCACTTGTGTCCTATGCGTGTTTTAGTTGTTGTTGTAGGCGAAACGTCCTTTGGGGGGATTTTGCGCTCGGACCCCCGAGTACTTAAGTAGTACCGTCACGTAAGTGAAAAGCGTCTCTCAGGGGGAGTCCGTGCTCGAGCCCCCGAGTGCTTAAGTAGTATCATCGCATAAGTGAAAAGCGTCTCTCGGGGGGAGTCCGTGCTCGAGCCCCCGAGTGCTTAAGTAGTATCGTCGCATAAGCGAAAAGCGTCTATCGGGGGGAGTCCGTGCTCGAGCACCCGAGTGCTTAAGTACTATCGTCGCGTAAGCGAAAAGCGTCTCTCAGGGGTAGTCCATTCTCGAGCCCCCGAGTGCTTAAGTAGTGTTGTCGCGTAAGCGAAAAGCGTCTCTCGGGGGGAGTCCGTGCTCGAGCCCCCGAGTGCTTAAGTAGTGTCGTCGCGTAAGCGAAAAGCATATCTTGGGGGGAGTCCGTTCTCGATCCCCCGAGTGCTTAAGTAGTGTCGTATGGTAAACACATTCTTTATTCCTTCAAGTTTTTACATAAGTTGCCGATTGGTGCGGCTGCCGATTTTTTGTTGCCGGGGGGGTCCGAATGTGTGATCTACGGGTAGAAGAGGCGCAAGTTTGCCATGTTCCACGGGTTTCCCATGTTTTCATTGGACTTCAGGTTCTTTAGTATGTATGCTCCTCCTCCTATGACCTCTGAGACTATGAATGGCCCTTCCCACTGCGGGGCAAGCTTGTGGACCTTCTCTTGTATTAACCTTAGGACGAGGTCACCTTCGCGGAAGGTTCTTGTTCGCAATCGGCTGCTTTGGTAAGTGCGCAGCTTGTCTTGGTATCCTTCTGATCTTGCGAGAGTTGTGTCCCTTGCCTCGTCTACGACGTCTTTGTCGTCTTCGAGTGCGTCTTCTACCTCTTCTTCTTCATACCCCGTGATTCGAGGAGCTCCAAACTTGAGGTCGTGCGGGAGTACGGCCTCCGCTCCGTACACCAGGAAGAATGGTGTATATTAGGGTGAAGCGTTAGTTGTGGTGCGCAGGCTCCATAAAACTGCGGGGAGTTCTTCTATCCAATTGCATGCGGCTTGCTCGAGTGGTGCGAGGAGCCATTTTTTGATTCCGCCGCATACTAGGACGTTTGCTTTTTCTACTTGGTCGTTCGATTGCGGGTACGCGATTGAGGCGTAGTTGATCTTAATGCCCAACTCCTGGCAGAAGTTCTGGAATTCTGCTGCTGTGAAGTTTCTTCCGTTGTCCGTGATGATGTTGTGTGGAACACCGAACCGAAAGATGATTGACTTGATGAAGTTGACTGCCATGAGGGTTGTCGAGCTGGTGATTTGCATTGCTTCAATCCATTTGGTGAACTTGTCGACTGCTACCAGAAGGTGCGTTCTGCCGCCTTTTTCAGATTTCTTGAGCGGGCCTACCATGTCGAGTCCCCGTGTGGCGAAGGGCCAAGATAACGGTATAGTTTTTAGTTCAGATGTTGGGGCGTGGGGCCTACTGGCGAAGTTTTGACAGGCGATGCAGCGTCGCACAATGTCTTCCGCGTTTCGCATTGCAGTTGGCCAGTAGAAACCTGCCCAAAAGGCTTTGGCTACAAGTGCACGACTGCTCGCGTGGTGCCCACAGGTGCCTTCGTGGATCTCGAGTAGTAGGGATTTGCCATCTTCCTCTTCAATGCACTTTTGGAGTACTTGGGAGGTGCTGCATTTGTAGAGTTGTCCGTTGATTATAGTGAACGCCTTGGATCATCGGCTGATTCGTCAGGCTTCCGCGACGTCCTGCTGCAGGGCGCCTTGTATCAGAAATCTGTGGAAAGGTCTCGTCCAAACTGGCCTTCGGGTGCTGCTGGTTCGTTCTCCTCGACTACGTTGTTGTCTTCCTCGTCGGCAGCCGGGTCTGCTACGGCTACTTGTGCTGGTTTGGCGGTGTTGCGGCTTCTCTGGCTGTTCCCCATGCGAGTGTCTTGGTTTTGATCGACCTTTGTCCGATGCTCTCGAGGAAAACTCCTGGAGGTATTGGTCCCCGGGTCGATCCGAAGTTTGCAAGCTCGTCTGCCTCTGTACTATTTTCTCTGGCGATGTAGTTGAGCTTGCATCCATCGAATTCTCCTTCTAAGATGTTGTAGAGCTTCTGGTATGATGACATGTTGTCTGCGACTGCTTCACAGTCCTTCATTTTTTGTTGGACGAATGATACGTCCCAAACGTATCTATAATTTCTGCTTGTTCCATGCATGTTTTGTGTGATATTGCTATGATCTAGATACACTTTCACACACTTTTGATCATATTTGGACTAACTTATTAACTCAGTGCACCCCAATTCCAGTTCTTGTTTTCTGCTATTTTTCTATTTCAGGTTTCCCCCATATTAAAAGTGCTCCAAAAAATTGGGAAAATCAGATAAAAAATCAGCATGCGGGAAGCTTCCGGAATCACCAAAGTGGGGCCCGAGGGCCACCACCAGGTGCCCAGGCGGCCACCTGGCGCGGCCTAGGGCTTGGCCGTGCCAGGGGGCGCCTGGACCCCTGGTGGCCCCCTGGCCTTTCGCCTATATATTCTTCGTGACGCAAAACCTCTGAAGAAAGAAACCCTTTTCGCGATCTCGCCTCTGTTTCGACGACGCCGCGCTTCCAAGATCGGGAGCGCCAACATACCTCTTCCCGGCACCCTGTCGGAGGGAGGATTGACCTCCAGGAGCTTTCCCTCCACCATCGACGCTTCCCGGTTGATCCATGAGTAGTCTACCTTGGACCATGGGTCCGTGATCAGTAGATATGTGATGTTCTCCTCCCCTCTTTGTTCTTCATGGTTTAGACCTCGTGAGCTGCCCTACATGATCGAGGCACATATGTAATTTGCTGTTGTTGCTATGTTGAGTTTGCTGGGATCTGATGGATTATGAGACTATCTTCAGTTTTTAATTGAGTAATATATTTGGTTCTTATCTTTTATATTTTTTGTTCCTAAGTAATTCTTGCATGTTCTCCGTTGCTGTTTATTGCTTTAGCCAAGTAGTAGGTAGTGACTCCAAGAGGGAACGTTACGCTCGATTGTGGGTTCATGCCCCCTGATGACACACTTGAGTGATAGAAACATGAGTCCAGGGGATGTGTTATTTCCACAAGGGAGAAAACAATGGTGCTTGTAACTGCGGTTGCAAGGATTGTTTACTTTACGCAAAGTGCTTTTTAATGCAGTTGTCTGTTGCTTTGGGTTTACACTTTGGGTGGGGCTCGCAACTTAATACTAGCGAGATGTTCTGGATAGATATATCAAGGTGGATGATTAGTAGTAGATGAAGTTGGATTTCGGTCTACTTATTTTGGCGTACCGCCCATGCTTTTGAGCCTCGTCCTTTTCTTTCTATCATAGTTAGCATTGTGGTGCGTTTTTAATCCTGTCAATTGCCCAGCTGTGATTTATTTATCTCGCATAGCAGTTTTATCGTCTTTTGGGAGAGAGACATCACTAGTGAACATCACGGGACTCCGGTCCATATTCTCATCACTGTTTGCACGCTATTTTATTTCCTGCTTTTAGTTTCTAGCTTCTATCACCATTATCATTATCCCTTGTGTTTGATCCTTTGTAAACAACAAGACCGGGAGATTGACAACCTCTCTGAACTTTGTTGGGAGCAAAGTTATTTGTGTCGTGTGCAGGTCCAGGTTAAGAGACCAATATCTTAAACGGTGTGTTGCTCGCTTCACCACCTACTTATCATTATTGGAGTCCTACTGGTTCGATAATCAACCTCGGTATCTTCACTGAGGGAAATTTGCTGCTATCCTACATCTCACCTTCCACTTGGGGTAACCAATGAAGGGCGAGAAACCATTATCATCATCTTGCACATCAAGCAAATTTCTGGCTTCGTTGCCGGGGACTCCAAGTGCCAAGATATGGGAGTTGCACACTATCTTTTATCTTTGCCTTTTTGTATTTTTGTTTACCTTTCAGTTTTTATCTTATTGTCCAATATCAAAAATCCTAAAATATATATATAGTATGTCTAGTTCCTTACTTGCAAATCAATATCTAACTTCTTTGAAACTAGATCTTATTGGCATGGAGGATTCACTGAGGATCAACAATAATGGTACAAGTAACACCGCTTGTCTCAAAAGGGGATACACTTATGGAAACAAATACATCAGTTGTACGAGTATGCTAGAAACTTGTGCTCAATATATAATATACCTTTCTGCAGGGATGAATCTTGTTGCTTTATGAGGCATAAACACCTTGCTTTCCAATGTGAGTACAATGATGATGAAACCATAGCTTCTTATGCTAAGAGAAATTATGATTTTTATGATGCAGAGCAAATAGAAGAATTTGTTGCTTATAAGGGTGCCTATGAAATTACTTCTCTTCTTAAATATGTTGACGATGCCCCTTACAAATCTGAGAGTCTTGCTATACTATGGAAGAAGAAATTGCTGAACCTGAAAGCTCCTTGGATGAAAAAGAGGAGGAGAGTGACGAACAAGAGGAGGAAGAATGGAGCCATAAATGTCTACCTTCTAATGAGAGTAACTCTTTCACTCTTACCTTATATGAGTGTTATGATCCTATGGATTCTTTTGAAATGTCCCTTTTTGATGAAGTTGATGCCTTCTATGCTTATGGCCATGATGCCACTATGGATGATGCTTACGGAGATGAACTTGCTATAGTTCCTTATGTTAAGCATGAAATTGTTGCTATTGCACCCACACTTGATTGTCATATTATCCTTTTGAAATCTCCAACTCATATTCCGGAGAATTGTGCTCTTATTAAGGCTCAATGTGATGGGTTGCATTTATCTTATGTTCCGAAAGACCGTGTTGAAAACAATACACGTGTGCTTGTAGGTCATGAACAACATGATTTATGTGATAGTTATATTCTTGATGTTGTTCATGATGCTAAAAATTACTTTGAGAGAGGAAATCTTGGTTGTAGAAACTTTCATATTACAAAAACACCTCTCTTCAAGATGAAAGTTTTGAAGTTGTTCTTGTTCCACCTTCCTATGCATGTCACTTTGTGCTTCTTTGATTTATTTTGTTACGATATGCCTATGCATAGGAAGTGGGTTAGGCTTAAATGTGTTTCATATTTTCTTCTTGATGCTCTCTTTTGCTTCAAATTCTTATTCCTTTGTGAGCATCTTTTGCGGTCTTCATGCCTAGCTCAAAGGCGTAAAAGAAAGCGCTTGTTGAGAGGCAACCCAAGATGATTTTACTTCTGTTTTTAGTGGTCTTGATGATTGTGACTACTATAGAAACATCATTGTATCTTTATTTTCAAGCTTTATGCCAAGTTCTAGCCTCTTATGATAAGGGAAGCAAAACTTGTGACATGCTGTCTAGAAAACATATTTTGTCTGCTTAACGAAACAAATCGAAACAAAACACCAGTTCATCTTTTTTGGCTGAATTTTTTACACAGCATGCTCTATATAATTTCGGAACTTTCGTATGTTCTGAGTTTTTTTATTTGAGTTTCATAAGTGCCCCTAAAAAATTCTCTACTACCTGTTGTTCTGTTTTTCACAGATTCTGCCACGTTTTGTCTCTCCTTACTTTTGCAAACCTTAAGCTTGATTTTTCTTTGCAAAAACCTTTTGGAAATCTTGAGAAACAGTAGCTCTTCAAAAATATCTTTATATACAGTGGGTTAAAATTATTTTACTAAGGGTACTAACCTCTCTAATCAGCTTATGGTGAGTTATGTATGAAGGGAGTTTTCAAGTGTGCAATGGAAGATGATGAAAGAAGATCCGGGAGTGTCAAGCGCTCAAGCTTGGGGATGCCCCCATGCATCCCCAATAAATATTCAAGGAGACTCAGGCGTCTAAGCTTGGGGATGCCCCAGTGCATCCCCTTCTCCATCAACAATCATCAGTTCGTCCTTTGTCTCACTATATTTTTATCACTTCATTCGTTATGTGCTATGCTTGGAGCGTCTTGCTCTTAGGTTTCTTTTTTAGTTTTATTTAGCTTTGCTTGCTGTTCATAACAAGTTAGACCCCATCTTACTTTGTATGGGAGAGAAACACGCTCCACTTCAATCTAGAACACATCATAGGATTTTCAAGCTTATCTTTTCTCTGTTGTGTGTTCTTTATCTTTTCGTAGCTGCTGCCATGTTTAGTTTTAGTGTTTGTCTTTAGCAAGAGCTTTGGATTTTGTTTAGTTTGTTCCTGGAACTCTCTTTAGTTTTCATGTTTATCTTGTTAAGAGAGTTGGTTGTTGCACTGAGTTGTGTCTCGTCTTGAAGTAGGTAATTGAGGTTGTTATTCAATTGTAGTAGTAACTTGCAATAGTTTTGAGGTATAATTGTGAGTAATGTTTGAAATTTTGGTGTCAAGAGCTCTAGCCTATTAGTGATAGGTGTCGTATTTTTGGCAATCCGTTCTTATTTTAAAAACCTACAAAAACTAGTTGAGAACTATAGCTACTAGATGGATCACTAATCTTTGGAGGGATCGGATATTAGAGTACACTCACGTACCATGAGTCAAGGATGCGCAAGGATAAACAAACCCCCATACACTCCTCCTCGGGGTACTTGTCTCTTTGTTAACCTCCTTATTAGATTGAGAGTTACCAATAATAAGTGCATGAGTTCTTCGGACTAATGTAAGTATTGAAAGTTGACACTTCCACCTCCTCATATTTGCTAGCCTCTTCAGTACCGTGCATTGCCCTCATCTCACTCCGAGAGTTGGCGTCCACCTTCGCCGGTGCATCCAAACCCTTGGCATGATACGCTCTGTCATCATAAACCTCCCTATATATTTCCTCAAAACAGCCACCATACCTACCTATCTGTCACAACCCCAAGTTAGGTATGTGCTAGAATAGCAAGTCACTTTGCATCATGATAAAAATTTCAAAAGAAATTCAAAATTGGGGAAAAAGAAAAGCCCTAAAGAATTTAATTCAAATGGCCGGAAATAAAGTTGCTCCAAAAATTCCTTTTGTATTTTTGAAACTCCCATAAATGAGTGTGATCACGTATCAAGTGATATGGGACCAACCCCATGCTCATGGATTTTTCAAATATTCAAACAGGACCTTGGAATTAATCAAATACCCCTATTTGAATTTGAATTCAAATATTTTGAATTTCAAAAATGTTCAAAACTTGGGAATGCCTAGCTACTGGTCATGTAAGTCCATATATAAATTTTCAGCATTTAATAAAATGCCTAGCTATTTTTTTAGCACAACAAACAAATAACAGAGAGAAAAACAGAAAGAAAAGAGAAAAGGGAAAGAGGCCCACTCACCTTGGGCCCCAGGCCCAACTTACCTGTACTGCAGCCCAAGTCCGCCAGGCTCTTGTCGTCTTCCAGCGCGTCGGCAGGCACCTCGGTGGCGGCCATGCCGTGGCCACCGACGCCACCCCGACGACCTGCCTGCTTCCCCGATGTCAAGCGCGTGTCCAGGAGAAGCCCCTGGACGTCCTCGTCACTCTCCCCCTCTCGCCGCACTCTCTCGCGCTCTTTGTGCGTTTCCCCCAAATCCTCCGAGAGCAGCCGCCGTTCGTCGACGCAAGAACTCGTAGCCAACGCCGGAGATAGGCAAGGAGATCATGTCCATCGTGCGCAGCGTCGCCGTTTACCCCGATCTGGAGAAGATGGCGTCCTAATCGAGCCTGAGGACGACGCACGCTTCACCGAGAGCTCGCCCGACCCGCAAGTCGCCGTCGTTGATTACTCCGGCCACAGACCCTCTCCGACCGCGCCACTGCCTCCGTTGAACTCACGGTGAGCTCACGATTCACCCGAGCCTTTCCATCGTCTCCCTCCTCCTCTCTAGCACGATCCTCCATGGGAGCCGGAGCTTCTCGCCGCCGGGATCCATGGCGAGGACCCCCTGTTGCGCAATCGAGCTCGCCTCCTTGTCCGACGTCTTCAATGTGCTCCACTGCTTCGTTTGCAACCACGGTTGCTTCAATTGGTGCGCCGCAGCGAGTTCCACCCCGAGCCCGTGCCACGGCCGCCGCCCGAGCACGTCGTCAACGAGCTTCCGGCGACTCCCAAGCCTCCCCGTGCATGCGGGATGAACTGCGCGTGCATGGGCTCCATTTTGGTGGCCTTGGCTTGCCGAATGGTGGCCTGTGTCACCGTCTTGCGCACGCCGCCGCGTCGGTTGGTTGCCGTCCTTGAGCCGCCGGCGAGCTGACGTGGCCGGCGTGGTTAGATGTTAATTAACCCAGCCCTGGGCCACTGACATGTGGGCCCAGGCTGCTAATCCCCCTCGGGTTAGTTTAAGTTAAAAGAGTTAATTAACTAACCCCCACTGACATACTGGCCCTACCAGTCAGCCCCCCCCCCACGTCAGCATGACGCAACAGTGACGCAATAAGTCATTTTCCAAATTAAAAGAATAATCCAGAAAATTAATTAAACTTTGGAAATTCATAACTAATTCATTTTAACTCCAAATTGGACAAATAATATGTCTAAAATTATGAGAAAAATACAAGGATTCTGAATATGCAACTTGTTTCTATGTTTGAACATTTTAAAATGGGTGAACAGTAGCAAACATGCATATGGCATTCTTTCGAATTCAAAATTGGAGTGAATTTGCAAATGACTTTGCAACACACTTCTTTTAAATGGTTTCATCCACACATCAGACTTTACCTCACCTTTACAACATCACTTCATGCTCAACCTTTTCAAATGAACTTTCATGGATTCAAATGCATTTTAAATTCATCGATAAATCAAATGGAGTTTGAATTTGCAATTCATTTGCAATATACTCCTTTTAATTGGAATAACTCACACATCAGTGACACATACATAAAGTTTCAACCTTCAACTCATGTGTTTGAGCATTGTCTTATTATTGTTTCCATGTTTGTTGTTTGTCGAATAGAAGTGGAGCCGGAACCCGAGATCACCCCCTTCGTTGAAGACACTGTCTTTGAACCTCGTAAGCAAGGCAAGCAAACCCCCATTGATCATGTCGATAAAATCCCACTTCCCTCTCAGTCTCGCTTATGCATTGTTTAGGATGATTACCATGCTACGTTTCTATCGCATAGATGAACCCATTCCTTTGCATGACCTATCATTTGTCACAGTAGTAAGCAAACCACAATCCTAGCAAATGAAGGAGTTGGTTGATATCATGTGGCCCCTGCAACTGTTAAATCTTATTGCATGCTTAGAGTTACAATGAGGTTACTCTTTTGTGAGTCGGGATGGTAGTGATCATGTTGATGATGGTGGAAATGTGTTGGTGAATCTACCCTAATACAAGGTGAACGATGAGAGGTTGTGTAGGAGTACACAGTGGGTCGTCTCGTTGTACACCGCCTTAAGCCCGAGTTCTTGTCTGGTGATCCAAAACGAAGAGTACTACCACATGTTGGGTACATGGACCCCCGCTCAACCTACTAACTCACCCCTCCTCGATTCAATGAGTCGTAGTAGTTCGGAGTTCTGGTAGGTCTGTGGCACGGTCTGTGAAGTGGAAGAACGGCTATTCAGACCGGCTTGGGACCCTGCACACATCTTCTGGGACCACATCGGTAAACCGGCCGGGTTCACGATGTGGACTCCAGCCCAGATAGGCGTCTCCATTGTACTTGAGTTGGCTGTGAGGTAAAAGTTGTGGAAATTATCCTCGCCGACACCCGCTTGAAGGGTGACGAGATCCCGGCGGTAACTGATCGTTTCATGTGTGTAGCAGTACACCCCTGCAGGGTTATTAAACTATTCGAATAGCTGCGCCCGCGGTAAGGGACTACTTGGAAAGATGTGCCTGATTATTAGACAACTTCAATGGATACTTATAAAACTTGCCAAGATAAGCATGAGTGCTATGGCGTGCTTTCTCGTGGGGAAGTCGAGGAAGGCACCATAGTGGTGTAATTGGTTGGAGACATGTAGTGGACTCGTGTACGCTTCTTACCTCAAGTCTGGTACTCGTAGTTCAGGACTAGCCAAGTCAAAGATGGCATTTCTGCTTATGAACCCCACCTCCCTTTACCTTGATACATGTGCATGAGTAGTATAGTTCCTACGTAAGTCTTGCTGAGTACGACTTTGTACTCACGTTTGCTTATTCTATGTTTTAGATGAATCCACTAACCCCGAAGGTGGATCCTTCCTGGAGCTCGACGACTGATCAAGCTAGTGTAGTCCCAGTCAGACGACTGGTCCCTCGTGGAAGGGCTTGTTTATAGATAAGGCTTCTCTAAGCCAGTTGTTAAACTTGTCTGTACTCAGACCTACTTTGCTTCCGCATGTTTGATGTAATGTTGGATCACAGACTTGTGATCTCTGTGTGCACTCTGTAAGAGTTATCAATAAAGTTGTAAAATTTGTAGAGAATTGCAATGATACCTGTTGTTCATACTAGACATGTGTGTTGCGTGTATGATTATAACATGCATGTCTTAGTATGGGTTTTCGAGACCTTAGTTGTGATCTGGCTGGCGGTCTTTTATACACCAAGTGGCCCTTAAATGTGCGCAGCTTGGGGCATCGCGATGCGATTGCTCGTGACTCTTTCACGTGGCACACTTTGTTGTATGATCGAGCCCGCCCTAGACCCCGACTAAGTGATCGGGCTGGAGTAAGTCTATGTAAGGGTTATAATACAATCGATAGTATGGTTGAGGCAACTTGTCTCTGAGTATGGGAGTTCACCACCCATATCATTTAGACTTGTGTGCGGACGATGAGAACCCATCTCAGTTGATCATCCGGCCTGGATGGGATGCCCCTCACGTTCGATGTTTTCCGAGAACGTTCTATGCTTGGCCTTGTCTGCTTAGACAAGTGGGTACGGTTCTCGGCTCTCCATATGATTGTGTTGTAGCGAGTCTTGCATACGCTAACCCCGGGTCCCGACACTATCAAGGCATTTCCATAGCCTTTCCGAGATATATTTCCATGCAACATCCACCTCTTCATGACTTGATCTTCATGTCATACATGTTCCTGCTACACTGGAAGAGGCATACATTTGCATACATCATGACAGCTACATCTTCTTAATGTTGAGTACCTTGTCAAGTGTGAAGATCTTCTATACCTTCTTGTAAAATAGAGTGTTGCCCTTAAGTGAGGAAAATATGCCAAAGATGTCAAAATAAAAGATCCCAAAGAGGACAAATGAGATTTAAATAGAAAGATCCATTGAGGCCACCAAAAAAATAGAAAAAAGAGAAAAAGAAAATAAAAATAGAGAAAGGGGCAACACTATTATTCCTTTTGAAAGATCCACACTCGTACTCCCTCTATATCTTGTGCTCCATAGAGATGATCATATATGCATATAGCTATGTGGGTACCTTCACACTATAGAACTTGGCTTGCATATTCCAAGGATGAGCCTCCTCAAACGAGCTCTAGGTCTTCATGAGCGAGCAAGTTAGATGCACCCCCACTAGTTCCATTGGAGAGCTTTCCTTAGCTCATATGTGCATCCGTTGCATGGCAATCCCTACTCCTCACATCATATCTATCATTTGGCCTTCTCGCCTATGATTGTCCTCATTGATTTGAGCCTTTCTCACCCTTTTTGTCTTCCTCCTCCACCATATTTCTCTCTTTGCCATCCTAAGTGTCAACTCTCGTGCTTACGCTCATCCATTGCATGAGTGCTCAAAATATCGAAAAGGAGTGGATCAAGTTGACTTGTACCTGGCTAGTGGTTTGGGGACGAGTCAAGAAAAGATTCCATGGAAGACCAAGTGTGAAACTTTAGTAGATTGAGTTCTCAAAAATATTTGTTTCTCTCGTATTCCCATATCCCCCTTCTTGCACGCAAACACCATTTTGGAGACATTCGAGTCACGGACAGCGAGAGATCTTGCACCTAATGTTCTCATGTTTCTTGTTCCAATGCTAATATAGACTCTTGCCCGTTATGACTTGAATTGAATTACATACCTTGATTGCTTTACTTTCAAAGTTCTTATATGGTGGTTAGCATGTCACCAAAGAAATTATGCTTGTTATCATTTACCTACTCGAGGACGAGCAGGAATTAAGCTTGGGGATGTTGATACGTCCCAAACGAATCTATAATTTTTGCTTGCTCCATGCTTGTTTTGTGTGATATTGCTATGATCTAGATACACTTTCATACACTTTTGATCATATTTAGACTAACTTATTAACTCAGTGCACCCCAGTGCAAGTTCCTGTTTTCAGCTATTTTTCTATTTCAGGTTTCCCCCATATTAAAAGTGCTCCCAAAATTCAGGAAAAATCAGATAAAAAATCAGCGTACTGGAAGCTTCCGGAATCACCAAAGTGGGGCCAAAGGGCCACCACCAGGTGCCCAGGCGGCCACCTGGTGCGGCCTAGGGCTTGGCCACGCCAGGGGGGAGCCTGGACCCCTGGTGGCCCCCTGGCTCCCCCCTTTCGCCTATATATTCTCCGTGACGCGAAACCTCCAAAGACAGAAACCCTTTTCGCAATCTCGCCTTTGTTCCTCCGCCGCCGCGCTTCCAAGATCAGGAGCGCCAGCACACCTCTTCCAGGCACCCTGCCGGAGGGAGGATTGACCTCCGGGCGCTTCCCCACCACCATGGACGGTTCCCGGATGATCCGTGAGTAGTCTACCTTGGACCATGGGTCCGTGATCAGTATCTAGGTGATGTTCTCCTCCCCTCTTTGTTCTTCATGGTTTAGACCTCGTGATCTGCCCTACATGATCGAGGCACATATGTAATTTTCTAATTTTGCTATGCTGAGTTTGCTGGGATCTAATGGATTATGAGACTATGTTCAGTTTGTGATTGAGTAATATAGTTGGTTCTTATCTTTTATATTTTTTGTTCCTAAGTAATTCTCGCATGTTCTCCGTTGTTGTTTATTGCTTTGGCCAAGTAGTAGGAAGTGACTCCAAGAGGGAACGTTATGCTCGATTGTGGGTTCATGCCCCCTGATGACACACTTGAGTGACAAAAACATGAGTCTAGGGGATGTGTTGTTCCCACAAGGGGGAAAACAACGGTGCTTGTAACCGCGGTTGCAAGGATTGTTTACTTTACGCAAAGTGCTTTTTAATGCAGTTGTCTGTTGCTTTGGGTTTACACTTTGCGTGGGGCTCGCAAATTAATACCAGCGAGATGTTTTGGGTAGATATCTCAAGGTGGATGATTAGTAGTAAATACAGTTGGATTTCGGTCTACTTATTTTGGCGTACCGCCCATGCTTTTGAGCCTCGTCCTTTCTTTGTAGCATAGTTAGCATTGCTCTGCGTTTTTAATCCTATCAATTGCCCAGCTGTGATTTGTTTACCTCGCAAAGCAGTTTTATCATCTTTTGGGAGAGAGACATCACTAGTGAACATCACGGGACCCCCGGTCCATATTCTTATCACTGTTTGCACGCTATTTTATTTCCTGCTTTTACCTTCTAGCTGCTATCACCATTATCATTATCCCTTGCGTTTGATCCTTTGTAAACAACAAGACCGGAGAGATTGACAACCTCTCTGAACTTCGTTGGGAGCAAAGTTATTTGTGTCGTGTGCATGTCCAGGTTAAGAGAGCAATATCTCAAACGGCGTGTTGCTCGCTTCACCACCTACTTATCATTCTCGTAGTCCTACTGGTTCGATACTCAACCTCGGTATCTTCACTGAGGGAAATTTGCTGCTATCCTACATCTCACCTTCCACTTGGGGTAACCAACGAGTGGCGAGAAACCATTATCATCATCTCGCGCATCAACGACAAGGTTGGAGTCGATGTAGATTACGAGGCGAGTGGCGCCGCAGGCCTTTGCCATGCACATGCCATGCAGTAGCGCCTCATATCTGCTTAGTTGTTTGATGCCTTGCTGAAGTTGATCTGGAGCACGTACTTGATCTTATCTCCTTTGGGTGAGATTAGCACAACGCCTGCTCCAACCCCTTGGTGCCTTTTAGACCCGTCAAAGAACATTTTCCATGAGTTGGGTAGATCTGGAGGACCAGGTGTTTTTACTTCCATCCACTCGACCAGAATGTCTGGGAGTACTTGAGCTTTGATCTCCGTTGGGTGCTTGAATTGCAGGTCGCGAGGGTTGGGCTCAATGTTCCACTCGGCAACTAGACCTGTTCCTCCTGGGTTGTTCAGGATATCAGCGACTGGTTGATACGTCCCAAACGTATCTATAATTTCTGCTTGCTCCATGCATGTTTTGTGTGACTTTGCCATGTTTTGCTTGAACTTTCATACACTTTTGAGCATATTTGGACTAATCTATTAACCCAGTGCACCTAGTTGCCAGTTGTTGTTTTCTGTTGTTTTTGTATTTCAGGTTTTCCGACCATTAAAAGTGCTCCAAAAAATCCGGAAAAATCAGATAAAAAATCAGCAACTCGGAAGCTTCCGGAATCACCAAGTCAGTGGAGGGGGGCCACCACCAGGCAGCCAGGAGAGCAGCTGGCGCGGCCCCACCCTAGTCCGCGCCAGGAGGCCTCCTGACTGCCTCATGGGTCCCCTCGACACCCCCCTTCGCCTATATTTACCCCTCGGAGTGGAAACCCCTAATACGGACTCCTCTTTCGCGATCTCGCCTATGTTCCGCCGACGCCGCCGTTTCAAGATCGGGGCTGCCTGGAGAAGCTGCTCCGGCACCCTGTCGGGAGAAGCTACCCCCTCCGGGAGACCCTCCATAGCCATGGACGCCTCCCATATGTACCGTGAGTAGTTTCCCTTGGACCATGGGTCCGTGACCAGTAGCTATGTGATCTATCTCTCCCTCTTTTGTGCTTCCACTTTCGAGTCCTCATGAGCTGCCTCACATGATCGAGGCATCTATATAATTTCTGTTGTTGCTATGCTGAGTTTGTTGGGATCTGATGGATTATGAGACTATGTTCATATTGTGATGAGTAATGTATTTGGTTCTTCTCTTTTATATTTTGTTCTTGAGTAAATTCTTGCATGTTCTCCGTTGCGGTATTTTCTTTGGCCAAGTATTTTATTTGCAACTCCAAGAGAGAGCGTTATGCTCGATTGTGGGTTCAGCCCCTTGATGTATAGCTTGAGTGACAGAAACATGAGACTAGGGGATGTGTTGTTTCCACCAGGATAAAACAACGGTGCTTGTACCTGCGGGTGCAAGGATTGTTTACTTTACGCAAAGTTCTTTTAATGCAGTTGTCTGTTGCTTTGAGTTTACACTTTGGGTGGGATTCGCAACTTAATACCAGCGAGATGTTCTGGATAGATATCTCAAGGTGGATCATTCGTAGTAGATGCAGATGGGTTTCGGTCTACTTACCTTGGCGTACTGCCCATTGCTTTTGAGCCCTTACTTTCTTTGCAGCATAGTTAGCATTGCGGTGCCTTCATAATCCTGTCAATTTCCCAACTGTGATTTGTTTACCTCGCTAGCACTTTTATCGTCTTTTGGGAGAGAGACATCACTAGTGAAAATCACGGGACCCCGGTCCATCTTCATATCATTGTTTACATCCTTAATTTACTTTCAGTCTTTACTTTCAGTTGCTATCACTATCATTATCTCTTGCGTTGATCCTTTGTAAACGACAAGGCCGGAGGAATTGACAACTCCTCTGTACTCGTTGGGAGAAAACTTATCTGTATCTGTGTGCAGGTCCAGGTGAAGTTAGCAACCCTCGGTTGTGAACGGCGCCATTGTTCACTTTACCACCTTCTTGTATCTCTGCGAGTCCTACTGGTTCGATACTCAAACCTTAGCATCTTCGCTAAGGGAAATTTTCTGCTACGCTACATCTCACCTTCCACTTGGGGTATCCAACGAGGAGTGAGAACTATCCTCACCGTATCAATCTAATTTCTGGCGCCGTTGCCGGGGACTCCAGTCTACAAGATAGGGGAGTTGCACACTATCTTTTACCTTTGATTTTTAGTCTTGTTAGTTTATCTTTCCGTCTTTACCTTTGTGTCCTTAATCAAAAATACCAAAAATACATGTTACCTTGTTAGTAGTTACCACTATGGCTGGTCCTTTTGCCTTTCGTGAGGCAGAAGTGCTTACCTTTACTCAAAGAGGTGGTGAAAGTTTGAAAGATGCTTGGTATAGAATTAATGATTCTCAAAAAAGAGCCACCAAGAAGCAATCCACTACTATCCTGCTTAGAAATTTTTATGTTGGGATTACTTCTTGGAATAGGTTTCTTTTAGACACTGCTATCAATGGGAACTTCATAGAGGCCCCAGTTTGGGAAGCCCTTAATGTTATTGAAAATCTTGTTGGAAGTCTCCCCATTGTTAGTATTAAGGAGGACATTACTTTAGCTCACATTATGGGAAAACTTGAAAAAATAGAGCTGGAGATGCCAAGTATCGATAGGGTGAATGAGTTGGATCGTAAGATTCAAGGGAATTTGAATAGGCTAGATAATTCCATGCAGAAAATTGTCAAAACTTTGGAGACTATCAAATCCCTTGATGAAAAGTCTTCTAGGATAGAAAAGATTGAGGAAGTTATTGAAACCTTAGGAACTACCTTTTACTCAATCAAAACAAAAAAGGATGACACTCCAGCAAAGAAGGAACCTAAGTCCGTTTACGTACCCAATGTTCCCCGAGCTAAAGCTAGCACACCCAGTGCCAAGAGAGTTGAAAACTTTGGAGGAGACACCTATCTTTAACTTTAATGAAACTCCAATTGATTTCCCTCCTTTTGATTTTATTCCAAGAAGCATTTTCATTCGTCCTTTATTTGAGAAAACCATTAAGACTAGTTGTACTATTGAAGAGATTTTTGATGATCATGATGATGGTTCAATAGATGCAATTTGATCTTTTGCTTTAAGCCTAGCTAATGGCTCTAAAGAAGCGCTTTCGGGAGGCAGCCCGCAACGAATTTAGGTTTTTATTTTTGCTTTTGTTCCATTCTTAGTGGTCTTGATGATTGTTACCACTGTAGAAACATCATTGTATCTTTACTTTTCAAGCTTTGTGCCTTTTATAGCCTCATACGGCAAGGGAAGTGAAAGTTGTGAAATGCTGTCTAGAAAACAGATTCTGTCCTCGTGACTAGAAAAATCAGAGAAAAATCTCAGTTCATCTTTTTTAGCTGAAATTTTTACACAGCGTGCTATATACAATTACGAAACTTCCGTATGTTCTGAGTTTTTTTATTTGAGTTTCAGAAGTATCCCTAAAAAAATTCTTTCCTACCTGCTGTTCTGTTTTTCAATGATTCTGCCACGTTTTGTCTCTCCTTACTTTTGCAAACCTTAAGCTTGATTTTTCTTTGCAAAAACTTTTTGGAAATCTTGGGAAACAGTAGATCTTTCTGGAAATCTTTATTTGCAGTAGAGGAAAATTATTTTATTAGGGTACTAACCTCTCTAATCAGCCTACAATGAGTTATGTATGAAGGGAGTTTTCAAGTGCGCGATGGAGGATGATGAAAGAAGATTCAGGAGTGTCAAACGCTCAAGCTTGGGGATGCCCATGTGCATCCCTAATAAATATTCAAGAAGACTGAAGCGTCTCAGCTTGGGGATGCCCCCGTGCATCCCCTTCTTCATCAACAATTATCAGTTCGTCTCTCGTTGCACTATATTTTTATCACTTCATGTGTTATGTGCTATTCTTGGAGCGTCTCGCTCTTAGGTTTTTTTTTGTTTTCTTTAGTTTTTTTTGCTGTAGTAATAAGTTAGATCCCAGCTTACTTACTCTTTTGTGTGGGAGAGATACACGCTCCACTTGAACTAGAACTCCTCATAGGATTTGCATGCTTATTCTTTTAGCTGTGAGCTGTTCTTTTTCTTTTCTTAGCTGCTGCTCTGTTTAGTTGTAGTGCTTTAGTTTTTCTAGAGCTTTTCTTTTGTCTTAGGTTGAACTTTCTATAGGTTTCATGTTTTATCTTGTTAGAGAGTTTGCCTGTTGCACTGAGTTCTGTGTCTTGACTGAAAGTAGGTAGTTAAAGTTGTTATTCTCTTTGTAGTAGTGACTTGCAATAGTTTTGAGGTATTGATGTGAGTAATGTTTGAACTTTTGGTGTCAAGAGCTCTTGCCTATTAGTGATAGATGTCGTATTTTTGGCAATCCGTGTGTTTTTCGAAAACCAAAAAAAACCCTGTTGAGAACTCTAGCTACTAGATGGATCACTAACCTCTGGAGGGTTCGAATATTAGAGTACACTCACGTACCATGAGTCGAGGATGCGCAAGGATAACCAAACCCCCATACACTCCTCCTCGGGGTACCTGTCTCTTTGTGAACCTCCTGATTAGATTGAGAGTTACCGATAATAAGTGCATGAGTTCTTCGGACTAATGTGAGTATTCGAAAGTTGACACTTCCACCCACCTATACTTTTTCTAGCCTCTTCGGTACCGTGCATTGCCCTTTCTCACCTCGAGAGTTGGCGCATACTTCGCCGGTGCATCCATGGCATGATACGCTCTATCATCATAAACCTCCTTATATCTTTCCTCAAAACAGCCACCATACCTACCTACAAGGCATTTCCATAGCCTTTCCGAGATACATTGCCATGCAACATCCACCTTCTCATGACTTGATCTTCATGTCATACATGCCACTTGCTTGATCGATGAGCCGCATGCTAGTTGGGCCTTTCCCTAATCATTGCTACATGACGCGCTAGTATCATTGCATATCCTGCAACCTTGGCAGAGGCATACATTTGCATCATCATAGTTACATTTTCTTTATGTGAGTACCTTTGTAAAGTGTGAAAGATCTCCTATATTCTTGTAAAATATAGAGTATTGCCCCTAAAGTGAGGAAAAGATCCCAAAGAGGACAAAATCAAAAGATCCCAAAGAGGACAAATGAGAGTTAAATAGAAAGAGCCATTGAGGCCACCAAAAAAATAAAAAAAAGAGAAAAAGAGAAAAATAAAAAGAGAGAAGGGGCATACTACTATTCCTTTTGAGATATCCACACTAGTACTTAATCTTCTATCCCTTGTACTCCATAGAGATCATCGTCATGCATATAGCTATGTGGGGACCCTTCACACTATAGAACTTGGCTTGTATATTCCAATGATGAGCCTCCTCAAACGAGCTCTAGGTATTCTTGAGCAAGCAAGTTAGATGCACCCCCACTAGTTCCCTTGGAGAGATTTTAGCTCACATGTGCATCCGTTGTATGGCAATCCCTACTCCTCACATCATATCTATCATATGGCCTTCTCTCGCCTATGATTGTCCTCATTGATGTGAGCCTTTCACACCTTTTTGTCTTCCTCCTCCACCTTCTTTCTGTTTCGCCTTTTAGGTGTCAACTTTCTTGCTCACGCTCATCCATTGCATGAGTGCTCAAAATATCGAAAGGGAGTGGATCAGTTTGACTTGTACCTGGCTAGTGGTCTGGGGACGAGTCAAGATAAGAATCCAAATGAGACCAAGTGTGAAACTTTAGTAGATAGTTGTTCTCAACAACCTTATTTTTTATCTCGTATTTCCCTATCCCTTGCTTGCACGCAAACACCATCTGGAGACATTCGAGTCATGGACAGCAAGATCTGTTGCACCTTTTGTTCTTTTGTTGCTTGTGTCAATGCTAATATAGACTCTTACTTGTTAAGACTTGAATTGAATTGCATGCTTTGATTGCTTTACTTAAAAGTCCTTTTATGGTTGTGTGGCATGTCACCACAGAAATTATGCTTGTTATCATTTACCTACTCGAGGACGAGCAGGAATTAAGCTTGGGGATGTTGATACGTCCCAAACGTATCTATAATTTCTGCTTGCTCCATGCATGTTTTGTGTGACTTTGCCATGTTTTGCTTGAACTTTCATACAATTTTGAGCATATTTGGACTAATCTATTAACCCAGTGCACCCAGCTGCCAGTTGTTGTTTTCTGCTGTTTTTGTATTTCAGGTTTTTCGACCATTAAAGGTGCTCCAAAAAATCCAGAAAATCAGATAAAAAATCAGCGACTCAGAAGCTTCCGGAATCACCAAGGCAGCGGAGGGGGGGCACCACCAGGAAGCCAGGAGGGCAGCTGGCGCGGCCCCACCCTAGGCTGCACCAGGAGGCCTCCTAACTGCCTCGTGGGTCCCCTCGACACCCCCCTTCGCCTATATTTACCCCTCGGGGTGGAAACCCCTAATACGGACTCCTCTTTCGTGATCTCGCCTCTGTTCCGCCGCCGCCATTTCAAGATCGGGGCTGCCTGGAGAATCTGCTCCGGCACCCTGCCGGGAGAAGCTACCCCCTCCGGGAGACCCTCCATAGCCATGGACGCCTCCCATATGTACCGTGAGAAGTTTCCCTTGGACCATGGGTCCGTGACCAGTAGCTATGTGATCTATCTCTCCCTCTTTGTTGCTTCCACTTTCGAGTCCTCGTGAGCTGCCTCACATGATCGAGGCATCTATGTAATTTCTGTTGTTGCTATGCTGAGTTTGTTGGGATCTGATGGATTATGAGACTATGTTCAGATTGTGATGAGTAATATATTTGGTTCTTCTCTTTTATATTTTGTTCTTGAGTAAATTCTTGCATGTTCTCCGTTGCGGTATTTGCTTTGGCCAAGTATTTTATTTGCAACTCCAAGAGAGAGCGTTGTGCTCGATTGTGGGTTCAGCCCCTTGATGTCTAGCTTGAGTGACAGAAACATGAGACTAGGGGATCTGTTGTTGCCACCAGGGATAAAACAACGGTGCTTGTACCTGCGGGTGCAAGGATTGTTTACTTTACGCAAAGTTCTTTTAATGCAATTGTCTGTTGCTTTGAGTTTACACTTTGGGTGGGATTCGCAACTTAATACCAACGAGATGTTCTGGATAGATATCTCAAGGTGGATGATTCGTAGTAGATGCAGATGGATTTCGGTCTACTTACCTTGGCGTATTGCCCATTGCTTTTGAGCCCTTCCTTTCTTTGCAGCATAGTTAGCATTGCGGTGCCTTCATAATCCTGTCAATTTCCCAATTATGATTTGTTTACCTCGCTAGCACTTTTATCGTCTTTTGGGAGAGAGACATCACTAGTGAAAATCACGGGACCCCGGTCCATCTTCATATCATTGTTTACATACTTAATTTACTTTCAGTCTTTACTTTCAGTTGCTATCACTATCATTATCTGTTGCGTTGATCCTTTGTAAACGACAAGGCCGGAGGAATTGACAACTCCTCTGTACTCGTTGGGAGCAAAGTTATTTGTATCTGTGTGCAGGTCCTGGTGAAGTTAGCAACCCTCGGTTGTGAACGGCGCCATTGTTCACTTTACCACCTTCTTGTATCTCTGTGAGTCCTACTGGTTCGATACTCAAACCTTAGCATCTTCGCTAAGGGAAATTTGTTGCTACGCTACATCTCACCTTCCACTTGGGGTAACCAACAAGGAGTGAGAACTATCCTCGCCGTATCAGTGGTGCGCTGCTCACGACCGTGATGAGTTGCTCTTTGGAGTAATGTGTTACTTTCCGTGATGTCATGACGATGGCGTACATGAGCTTCTGGTAGTGCGGGTACTGCTGCTGGGATTTTGTTAAGACCTCGCTGAGGCAATAGATTGGCATTTGTATGCTTTGCACTTTGCCTTCTTCCGCGCGCTCGAGGACGAGCGCGGTGCTGACCACGCTACTGCGCGCTGCTATATAGAGGTATAGAGGTTCCCGCTCCTTTGTTACTGCCAAAATTTGTGGGGTTGAGAGGGTCTTTTTGAGGTCCACGAATGCGTTCCTGGATTCTTCGGTCCACTCGAATTTTCCTCCTTTTCTGAGTAGTTGGTAAAATGACAGGGTTCTTTCTCCCAACCTGTCGATGAAACGGCTCAGGGCTGCGAGTCTTCCGGTGAGTTGTTGGACGCCCTTAACGTTGACCGGTTCTTGCATCCTTGCGAGTTCCTGGACTTTTTTGGGTTTGCTTCGACTCCTCAGGCGGAAACCATGTACCCAAGCAGTTTCCCAACTGGGACGCCGAACACACACTTTTTTGGGTTGAGCTTGATCCTGTATTAGTTGAGCGCTGTGAAGGTTTCTCGGAGGTCGTCGAGTAATGTGTCCGTGTTGTATGTTTTGACGACAATATCGTCGACATAGACTTGGACGTTCCTGCCGATTTGGCCTCTTAATCATGATTGCATCATCCGCTAGTACGTCGCTCCAGTGTTCTTCAGCCCGAATGGCATCGTCTTGTAGCAGAATACACCGTAGGGTGTGATAAATGAGGTATGCTCTTCATCTTCTTCCTTCATCCTGATTTGGTTGTACCCTGAGTAGGCGTCGAGAAAGGACAGGATGTCGCATCCTGCAGTTGATTCAATGATCTGGTCGATCCTTGGGAGAGGGAAGTGGTCCTTTGGGCAGCGTTTCTTGACAGGCCCGTAGTCGACGCACATGTGTAGTACGTCGGTGTCCTTTTTGGGGTACCAGAACTAGGTTTGCGACTGATACGTCCAAAATGCATCACTATTTTATATTGTAATTCATCCTTATTCATTGATATATTTCACATTACGATGATGTTCTTATGTTGTTTTGGCTTGTTTTACACAGTTTGCAACTTTCCGGTGCCGAAGCAGCAGACGCGGGATTCAGCGGTAAAAAGGGGACGCTGAGTTGCTGAAGAAGAATACCTCCAAATTACCTGAAAATCAACGGGGGTATTTTCCGAAAGATTAACGAAGACACGCCGAAGAGGGGCCAAAGGGGGGCCACGGGGGGCCCAGGCGGCCACCTGGCGCGGCCCCACCCCTGGTCGCGCCGGGAGGGCGCCTGGAGCCCTGGGCCACTCCCGGCTCCCCCCTCTGGCCTATATACTCCCCGTTACGCGAAAACCCTAAAGGAGAGAGTTTTGACGGAGTTCCGCCGCCGCTCCGTGGCGGAAACCTACAGAGAAGAAAAGGACTCTCCGGCGGGCAGATTCCGCCGAGGAGATCACCTCCCGGAAGGGGGGATCATCGCCATCGTCATCACCATCGTCACGGGCATCATCGAGATCATCATCAACATCATCCCCAACATCAGCACCATCTTCATCTTCATCCAATCTCATCTCATAATTGCAACTTGCGTTGTAACTCGTACTATCCATCCTCTCTTATCTTATTGTTTCTTATATCAAAAACCCCTAAAAATTTATCATTCAGTGCTTGCAGTTATTCCTTGTCCAAAATCACTTATCAATACCTTTCGCTCCTCGTTGGGTGACACTCTTACTTATCGAAAACGCTGCAATAGATCCCCTACGGTTGTGGGTCCTCAAGTACCATTTTCTGGCGTCGTTGCCGGGGAGCATAGCGCTATTGGTAAGTGAAGCTGGTAAGGAAATTTTTATATCGTTGTTTTTATTTTGCTGTTGCTGCTCTTTGTCCGTATGGACAACCTAGCTATTGGATCGTTGCTTACGGGGAAACACCCCACATCTGTGGTGGTTGTTCCTCCCCCTACTGAAATTGTGCCTTACAAAAATCCAACTGGTATTACCGATTGTGTTTTGGCTAATCGTTATGCAGGAGACAGACATCCCAGTGAACACTTGCTATATTTGTCACAACTATGTTCACTATTTAAGCTTGCAGGTGTATCAATGGAGTTTGTCATGAGGAAACTGTTCTCCGTATCGCTTATAGATAAAGCTTCAGATTGGTATAAGCTTCTCGATAACTCTCATTTGCTTGATTGGCAAGAGCTTATGTCTCTCTTTTATACCAAGTTTTATCCCCTTCATGAAATTCATCGAGACAGAAATTATATCTATAACTTTAGGTCTCGTGACGGAGAAAGCATCGCTCAAGCTTGGGGTAGATTGAAATCCCTAATGCTCAAATGTCCTATTCATGAGCTCCCCAAGAAAACTATACTTACAAACTTTTATGCTAGAATTTCTCGTCAGGATAAGGAGATGTTGGATTCCTCCTCTAGTGGGGTATTTCAGACGAAAAGCGTTGAAGAAAGATGGGATCTCCTTGAAAGGATCCAGAAGAATACCGAAGATTGGGAAATAGATAAAGGTATTGAACCCACTATAAATTATGAGCATGATTATACAGAGAGCTATGTGAAAATTGATTACTTTAATACCTTTTGCTCTAAGATTGGTTTTGATTTCCATCTAATGATTGATTTTTGTAAGGACTTTGCCTCTCATGTTGACTCTTCTAGGAAGAAGAAGGATCGGCATCATAAACCCTTCAAAGAATTACCTATTGTTATTCATGTTGCTGACCCTATTTTGCCTGCAGTTATATATGAAAACCCCCTTTTCCCGCAAGGATAAGGGGGCACTCTTTTGTGACAGGCATAATAAATAAAAGTGAGAGAAGAATTGATGAGCCTGAGGACCAGATCAAGGTCAATCCTCAAGTTGCATTGGTTAAGGATCTTGTTACTAATGATGCATTAGATTCCAATATAAATTTTTGTGTTGTTTCCACTAACATTATCACAGCAAAGAATAAAGGCGCAATTTCAGGTACTCCAGTAGTATTTGTTACACAATTATTATGGGCTATGTGATTTGGGATCGAGTGCTAGTGTTATCCCGTATTCACTTTATCAAGAGATCATGGGTGAGATTTCACCTTGTGAACTTGAAGAAGTTGATGTTATTATTCATCTTGCAAAACAGAGAAACTATCTCTCCTATCGGAATTGTGAGAGACGTTGAAGTCTTATGCGGAAAGGTAAAATATCCTACCGACTTTCTAGTACTTGGTTAGTAAGGGATAATTTTTGTCCTATTATTTTCGGTAGAACTTTTCTCAGAACTTGTGGAGCTATAATAGATTGCAAGAAAGGTAAAGTTTCTGTTGAATTCAATGGTGAGCCATATGAATTTAACTTTTCTAAGTTCTCTAAGCAGCCTCGTGGTACTAATTTGCCTAGTAATGATAAGATTATTGAAGATATTGCTTCCATTGCTATTCCTCCTAATGATCCTTTGCAGCAATATATGGAAGACCACAAGAATGATTTGCATATGCAGGAGAGGAATGAGCTGGACGAAATATTCTTCAGACAACCTGCTATCCTAAAGCACAACCTTCCAGTTGAGCCTTTGGGAATTTTATCGAAACCAAAAGAAGATCCAGTGTTTGATCTTAAACCTCTTCCTGATACGCTCAAATATGATTATTTAGATGAAAAGAAAATATATCATGTTATTATCAATTCTAACCTTTCAGGGTATGAAGAAGAGCGACTATTGGAAGTACTTCGCAAACATCGAGGTGCAATTGGCTATACTCTTGATGAGCTTAAGGGGATTAGTCCATCTATATGTCAACACACCATTAACCTTGAGCCTGATGCTAAACCAGTTGTTGATCATCAACGACGGTTGAATCCGAAGATGATGGATGTTGTAAGGACTGAGATCCTCAAGCTTCTAGCCGCAGGTATTATCTACCCTATAGCTGATAGTAAGTGGGTAAGCCCGGTCCATTGTGTTCCAAAGAAAGGAGGTACAACTGTGGTTCCTAATGATAAGAATGAACTAATACCTCAGAGAATTATTATTGGATATAGAATGTGTATTGATTACAGGAAGCTGAACATGGCAACCAGGAAAGACCACTACCCATTGCCGTTCATCGACCAAATGCTTGAAAGGTTATCCAAAAATACTCACTTCTGTTATCTTGATGGTTATTCTGGCTTCTCTCAAATTCATGTTAACACTGTTGATCAAGAGAAGACCACTTTTACTTGACCCTATGGTACTTATGCTTACAGGCGTATGCCTTTTGGTTTATGTAATGCCCCTGTTACTTTTCAAAGGTGTATGTCTGCTATCTTTCATGGTTTTTGCGAAGAAATTTTGGAGGTATTCATGGACGATTTCTCCGTCTATGGAACCTCTTTTGACCATTGTCTCCACAACCTTAATAAAGTTTTGCAGAGATGTGAGGAGACAAATTTGGTGCTTAACTAGGAGAAGTGCCACTTTATGGTCAACAAGGGAATTGTTCTTGGCCACAAGATTTCCGAGAGGGGAATTGAGGTGGACAGGGCCAAGATCGAAGCAATTGAAAGGATTCCCTATCCAAGGGACATCAAAGGTATTCATAGTTTTCTCGGTCATGCTGGTTTCTATAGAAGATTTATTAAAGACTTTTCTAAGACTTCGAGACCCCTCACTAACCTTCTCCAGAAGGATGTTCCTTTTGTTTTTGATGAAGATTGTAAGGAAGCCTTCGAAGTTCTTAAGAAAGCTTTAATAACCGCTCCTATAGTACAACCACCTGATTGGAATTTACCTTTTGAAATTATGTGTGATGCTAGTGATTTTGTTGTTGGAGCTGTTTTAGGACAAAGGGTTGATAAGAAATTGAATGTTATATATTATGCTAGCAAAACCCTTGATAGTGCTCAAAAGAATTATGCTACTACTGAGAAGGAATTCTTAGCAGTAGTGTTTGCTTGTGATAAGTTTAGGCAGTATATTGTTGATTCTAAGATTATTATTCACACTGACCATGTTGCCATTATGTATCTTATGGAGAAGAAGGATGCCAAACCAAGACTCATCCGATGGGTACTCCTTCTTCAAGAATTTGATTTCCAGATTGTCGATAGGAAAGGAGCAGACAATCCGGTGGCGGATAATCTTTCAAGTATGGAAGATATACCGCATGATCCCATTCCAGTCAACGACAGTTTTCCAGACGAACAGCTAGCTGTTGTAAAAGTACAATCTCTCTCCGATCCTTGGTTTGCAGATTATGCTAACTTTATCGTTGCAAAGTTTTTGCCTCCAGGTCTAACATTTCAGCAAAGGAAGAAGTTCTTCCATGATTTGAGGCATTACTTTTGAGATGACCCACATCTTTTCAAAGAAGGTCCAGATGGGGATCGTGAGGAGATGCATACCGAAACATGAGCAGAAGGACATTCTTAAACAATGTCACGACAGTCCATATGGAGGACATCATGCCGATCCCGTTTCAGGTTTTCTCCAGGTAAACTACTTTCCAGGTGGGAAGGGCCATTTCATATTGAAGAAGTCTACCGCTCGGGTGCAATCAAGATTAAAAATTTCGAAGGCACCAAACCTCAAGTTGTGAATGGGAAAAGACTTAAGCATTACATAGCAGGAGACCCTGTCAATGTTGATGTGGATTTGGTATGCACAACAACTCATGAAGAACACGTTGCAGCCCTGTTTCAGACACCAGCAGAAGCAGAATAAGGAAAGGTATGTATTACGGTAAGGAAACATCGCGAAACCGCCATATAAGTTCCAGATTACGAGTTTTTGCAAAATATAGAAAATTTAAGGCCGAAGTGGAGCCGGAGACCAGCTCCAGGGGGCCCAGGCGCCCCCCTGGCGCGGTCCCACCCCTGGTCGCGCCGGGAGGCCGCCTGGGCACCCAGGAGTCCGTCTCCGACCCCACTTTGGCTCGTTACCTTCCTTTCTGTGCAGAAATTTTTGCTATATATTTTCCTGGATTGTTCCGGCAACATATCTCGCGATTTCGTGTGTTTTCTTTTCGATCTGTTTCTTCCAGAAAAGCTTTCAGCTAGACCTAGGTGCCATGGCTTCCCCAAGTTCCCCCAAGGACAAGTTCGTCGTCAACGTCATCAACCCTTACCTCGCTGAGGTGAAGAAGTGTCGGGATCCGGGGTTAGCGTATGTAATTCCGGTCACAATGCAATCACATGGAGAGCCGAGAGCCGTACCCACTTGTCTAAGCAGACAAGGCCAAGCACAGAACGTTCTCGGAAAGCATCGTACGTGAGGGGCATCCCATCCAGGCCGGATGATCAACTGAGATGGGTCCTCATCGTCCGCACACAAGTCTAAATGCTTATGGGTGGTGAATCCCATACTCATAGACAAGTCGCCTCAACCATGTTATCGATTGAATCATAACCCTTACATAGACTTACTCCAGCCCGATCACTTAGTCGGGGCCTAGGGCGGGCTCGATCATACAACAAAGTGTGCACGTGACAGAGTCACGAGCAATGCATCGTGATGCCCCAAGCTGTGCACATCTAAGGGCCACTTTGTGTATAAAAGACCGCCAGCCAGATCACAACTAAGGTCATGAAAACCCATACTAAGACATGCATGTATATTCATACACGCAGCACACATGTCTAGTATAAACAGATGGTAATCACAACATGAACTCTACAAACTCATAGTCTTTATAACTTCTGCTAAACAGAGCAGACATAAGGGTTGTATTACAAGCAGAGATCACAGGGTTGTGATCCAACATTACATCAAACATCAACGGAAGCAAATTATGTCTTAGTAAAGACAAGGTTAACAAATGGCTTAAGAAGCCTAAAAGAAAATACAACGACCCTCCAAAGGGCACAGACTGCTGTCTGGAACTATACGACCTGGTCCACGTCGAGCTCGAGGTAGAGGCCACCATCAGGGTCAGTGGTCTCGTCTCTAAAACATAGAATAAGCAAACGTGAGTACAAAGTCGTACTCAGCAAGACTTACATAGGAACTATACTACTCATGCACATGTAACAAGGCAAAGGGAGGTGGGGTTTCACTTGCAGAAGTGTCAGCTTTGACTTGGCTAGTCCTGTACTACGAATACCAGAATGAGGTAAGGAGCGTACACGAGTCCAAGTAACAAGTCTCCAACCAACACACCACTATGGGTACTTCCTCGACTTCCCCACGAGGAAGCACGCCATAGCACTCACACTTATCTTGGCAAGTTTTAAGAGTAACCATTGAAGTTGTCTATGATCAAGTAAAGGTCTCCAAGTAGTCCATAACCGCGGACACGGCTATTCGAATAGTTCATTAACCCTGCAGGGGTGTACTGCTACACACACGCCTCATCAGTTACCGCCTGGGGATGGACCCTTCAAGTGAGTACCGGCGAGGATGCTGCCACGACACTTCACTCACGGCACCATCTCTAGTCCTAGGGAGTCGCTGATGTCTACGCACGCTTCTATTCTTGTAGACTATGTTGGGCCTCCAAGCGCAGAGGTTTGTAGGACAGCAGCAATTTCCCTCAAGTGGATGACCTAAGGTTTATCGAACTCAGGGAAGTAGAGGTTGAAGATGGTCTCTCTCAAGCAACCCTGCAATTAAGATACAAGAAGTCTCTTGTGTCCCCAACACACCTAATACAACTAGGAGTTGTATAGGTGCACTAGTTCGGCGAAGAGATGGTAAAATATGGGTGATAGGTGTAGCAAAGCAAGGTAATATAAATCTGTAATAAAAAGTGCAGCAAGCAAACATGTAACAAAAGTGAGTGCAAACGGTGTAACAATGGTGGAAACAAGGCCTAGGCTTCATACTTTCACTAGTGGCAACTCAACAACATTAACATAGTCTAATCACATGATATTTCCCATAAAACATGCAATGGAGACGTACTCAGAGGTCATTCCTTTGTGGTCAAGAGAGGACGAGAATTGTGTAGGGCTACAAAAGCACACCTCAGAGTTCGTAGTTCTCAATCTATGGATTTCCCAATGTCACCGTGGCCATCCAAAGAGAGTACCACAATCACCACAACATATCTAAAGTATAGTCAAAGACAAGCACCAAAAGACTCTCAATCTTCAATCCACACACAAAAGAGGAAATCACTAATGAAAATATTCTTCTAACCCATGTCCAATAGAGTCACCATGGTCTCGGGGATTATACTAGATAGGATCAAGTGAGTACATCAAATCCAATACATAGAAGAAGGGGAAACACCATGGGATCACCCTAGATTAACATAGCCTATGATCACAACGAAGATCACATCATGGGAGAGAGAGAAACCACATAGATCAAGATACAAGCCTTAGCCCCGAGGGGAACTAATCACACATGGACATGGTGAGAGGGAGAGTTGTTGATGGAGAGGTGCAGCCCAGATGGGATGAAGGAGACGGCGACGGCGGCGGCCACGGCGGCGGCGGCGCCCACGGCCACGGCCACGGCCACGGCGGTGGCCACAGCCCTTGGGGGCAGCGGCCCTTGGCCCCTTCTTCTTCCTTGGAGATGGTGCTACTGTGTAGATTGATCTCCCCCTCAAGACGGCTGCCAGGGGGGAGGAAATTTCGTGGTGCCCTTTGACCTAGGTTTCCTCTCTTTATATAGACTCTCGGATTCCCGTCATCCAAATTACGTCTTCTGTATTTAGGGGTTTATGGAAGCATCCGAACTCCGATTAGGTCGAATTTTATGTCTAAATCCACCGGAAAAAATTCCCTACAACTTTGTAGTTTTAAGTTTTTCCGTTTGAGGCCGTCTTATGGCGTTTCCGAGGCGATCTTTAAAACCTTTCTGGTGGGGACAGATTTCGGGAGAGTTAGAGTCCAACTCCTACAAGGCTCCTTTTTGTGATTTTTCCTTTATCCAAGTAATTCCTACACATAAAGTACAAAAACAAGAACTTGTGCACTCTTGCAACCATTAATAGGTTAGTTCCAAAATATGTTATAAAAAGATATGAAAGTGTATCAAAAGCATAGCAATATCACACAAGACATTCATGGAGCAAGCAGAAATTATAGATACGTTTGGGACGTATCAACATCCCCAAGCTTAATTCCTGCTCGTCCTCGAGTAGGTAAATGATAACAAGCATAATTTCTGTGGTGACATGCTACTAACCGTATAAGAACTCTTAAGTCAAGCAATCAAGGCATGTAATTCAATTCAAGTCATAACAGGCAAGAGTCTATATTAGCATTGAAACAAGCAACATATGAACATAAAGGTGAAAGAGCTCTCGCTGTCTGTGACTCGAATGTCTCCAAATGGTGTTTGCGTGCAAGAAAGGGGATAGGGATATACGAGAAAAAAATATTTGTGTTGAGAACTCAATCTACTAAATTTCACACTTGGTCTTCTTTCGAATCTTATGTTGACTCATCCCCAGACCACTAGCCAGGTACAGGTCAAAATGATCCACTACTTTTCGACATTTTGAGCACTCATGCAATGGATGAGCGTAAGTAAGAAAGTTGACACTTAGGATGGCAAAGAGAGAAAAGGCGGAGGAGGAAGAAAAAAATGGTGTGAAAGTCTCACATCAATGAGGACAATCATAGGCGAGAGAAAGCCAAATGATAGATATGATGTGAGGAGTAGGGATTGCCATGCAACGGATGCACATATGAGCTAAGGTAAGCTCTCCAATGGAACTAGTGGGGGTGCATCCAACTTGCTCGCTCATGAAGACCTAGAGCTCGTTTGAGGAGGCTCATCCTTGGAATATGCAAGCCAAGTTCTATAGTGTGAAGGTCCCCACATAGCTATATGCATGATGATGATCTCTATGGAGTACAAGGGATAGAGGATGAAGTACTAGTGTGGATCTCTCAAAAGGAATAGTAGTGTGTCCCCTTCTCTCTTTTTATTTTTCTTTTTCTCTTTTTTCTATTTTTTTGTATTTTTTGGTGGCCTCAATGGCTCTTTCTATTTAACTCTCATTTGTCCTCTTTGGGATCTTTTGATTTGTCCACTTTGGGATCTTTTCCTCACTTAAGGGCAACACTCTATATATTACAAGAAGTATAGAAGATCTTTCACACTTTACAAAACTACTCAACATAAAGAAAATGTAGCTATCATGATGTATGCAATGTATGTCGCTTCCAGTGTAGCAGGAACATGTATGACATGAAGATCAAGTCATGAAGAGGTGGATGTTGCATGGCAATGTATCTCGGAAAGGCTATGGAAATGCCTTGATAGGTAGGTATGGTGGCTGTTTTGAGGAAAGATATAAGGAGGTTTATGATGACAGAGCGTATCATGCCAAGGGTTTGGATGTACCGGCGAAGGTGGACGCCAACTCTCGGAATGACAAGAAGGCAATGCACGGCACGGGAGAGGCTAGCAAATATGAGGAGGTGGAAGTGTCAACTTTCAATACTTACATTAGTCCGAAGAACTCATGCACTTATTATCGGTAACTCTCAATCTAGTAAGGAGGTTCACAAAGAGACAAGTACCCCGAGGAGGAGTGTATGGGGGTTTGGTTATCCTTGCGCATCCTCGACTCATGGTACGTGAGTGTACTCTAATATTCGATCCCTCCAAAGATTAGCGATCCATCTAGTAGCTAGAGTTCTCAACTAGTTTTGTAGGTTATGAAAATAAACACGGATTGCCCAAAATACGACACCTATCACTAATAGGCTAGAGCTCTTGACAACAAAAGTTAAAACATTACTCACATTAATACCTCAAAACTATTGCAAGTTACTACTAAAATTAAATAGCAACCTCAATTATCTACTCTCAAGACAAGACATAACTCAGTGCAACAACCAACTCTCTTAACAAGATAAACATGAAAACTAAAGATAGTTCCAGAAATAAACTAAACAAAAGCCAAGGCTCTTGCTAAATACAAACTAAAGCTAAAACTAAACATGGCAGTAGCTACGAAAAGGTAAAGAACACACAACAGATAAAGATAGGCATGAAAAATTCTATGATGTGTTCTAGATTTTGAAAGTGGAGCGTGTTTCTCTCCCACGCAAAGTAAGACGGGATCTAACTTGTTATGAACAGCAAGCAAAGCTAAAGAAGACTAAAAATAAAACCTAAGAGCGAGACGCTCCAAGCATAGCACATAACGCATGAAGTGATAAAAATATAGTGAGACGAAGGACGAACTGATGATTGTTGATGGAGAAGGGGGTGCACGGGGGCATCCCCAAGCTTAGACGCTTGAGTCTCCTTGAATATCTCTTGGGGGTGCACGGGGGCATCCAAAAGCTTGAGCGTTTGACACTCCGAAATCTTCTTTCATCATCTTCCATCGCACACTTGAAAACTTCCTTCATACATAACTCATCATAAGCTGATTAGAGAGGTTAGTACCCTTAATAAATAAGTTTTCCCCACTGGATATAAAGATATTCTTGAAGATCTAATGTTTCTCAAGATTACCAAAAGGTTTTTGCAAAGAAAAAGCAAGCTTAAGGTTTGCAAAAGTTAGGAGAGACAAAACGTGGCAGAATCTATGAAAAACAGAACAGCAGGTAGTAAAGAATTTTTTAGGGGTACTTCTGCAACTCAAATCAAAAAACTCAGAACATACGAAAGTTTCGTGATTGTATAGAGCACGCTGTGTAAAAAATTCAGCTCAAAAAGATGAACTGGGATTTTTCTATGATTTTTCCCATCACGAGGACAGAATCTGTTTTCTGGACAGCATGTCACAACTTTCACTTCCCTTGTCATATGAGGATAGACTTGGCACAAAGATTGAAAACAAAGATACAATGATGTTGCTACAGTAGTAACAATCATCAAGACCACTAAAAACTGAAAGTAAAAAAACTCAAACTAAAGATATCAAGGGTTGTCTCCCTAGAGCTCTTTCTTTATAGCCATAAAGATAGGCTTAAGATTTTAATGATGCTCTCATAGAAATAAGGAATAAGAGTTGAAGAACAAAAGAGAGCATCAAGAAACAAATAACAAAGACATTTAAGTCTAACATGCTTCCTATGAAAAGGGATCTTGTAGATAAATAACTCATGGAAGCATAAAGATATTAGCATAGGAAGACAAAACAAGTGCAACTTCAAAACTTTCAACATAAAGAGAGGGAATTTGATATTAATGAAATAGCTATGAGCATATGTTCCCCTCTCATTGTAATTTTCAGTGGGATCATGAATAAACTCAACAATATAAGTATCACATAAAACTTTCTTATCATGATCCACAAGCATAGAAAATTTGTTACTCCCCACATAAGCAAAATCCTTCTCATTAGTAATAGTGGGAGCAAACTCAAGAAAATAGCTATCACATGAATTATTCTTATCATGATACACTTGTAAAAATTTATTCTTTATAGCATAAGTGTCATCACAATAATCAACATAGATAGGAGGCAAAGTATCATCAAAATAAATTTCCTCATCAAAACTTGGGGGGCTAAAAAGATCATCTTCATAAAACGTAGCATCCTCAAGCTTATGGCTTTGCATATCATTAGTATCAAAAACATTCAAAGAAGACATACTAGTAACATTGCTACTAACATGAGTGTTGTGCAAATAATAAAGCTCCATAGGCTTTTTGATTTTCTCTTCAAACACTTCATGTCCCAACTCAAGGTAGAGCTCATAAAGCTCTCTCATAATTTTGTTGTTGTTTTCCATAAAGCCTAACTAGTGAAAAGTAAAAAACAAGAAACGAAAAGATTTAATTGCAAGATCTAAAGATATACCTTCAAGCCTTACCTCCCCGGCAACGGCGCCAGAAATAGCTTGATGTCTACGCACGCTTCTATTCTTGTAGACTATGTTGGGCCTCCAAGCGCAGAGGTTTGTAGGACAGCAGCAATTTCCCTCAAGTGGATGACCTAAGGTTTATCGAACTCAGGGAAGTATAGGTTGAAGATGGTCTCTCTCAAGAAACCCTGCAATTAAGATACAAGAATCTCTTGTGTCCCCAATGTTGGAAATATGCCCTAGAGGCAATAATAAAATGTTATTATATATATTTCCACATTCGTAATTAATGTTTATATTTCTGTGCTATAATTGCAATGACCCTGACTGTGAGATTCAGAAGAAAACTCATTTGCATGTGTGGAAATGTAAACACCAAGAGTTCCTGGTTTAGCCTCTAAGACAAGCTCATGTGTTAACTGATGATTACGTTTTCTTAATCATGGAGATTGTTCTTGTAACAAGGATGTCAGTAGCAATGGGAACATATTGTTAGCAGAACAATGATGTTGAACCGACCCCAGTATTGAATGATATACTTAGAGATCACATCGTAACTATGTTATAAGTCATATCATGAAATGTTATCATATACGTAATTCCTTAGACCATGAGAGTATCGAGTTGCTTCACACAGGAAGACATGCTTTGGTTCTTAGATGAATCCTCCCGTAAATGGGAAGTAGTAAAATAAGTTCTGGGTATGTCAGATGGTGTGGCTAGTGACTATGATAGTTCAAGAATGGGATTTGCTCCTTCACGATGAAGAAGATATTCACTTCGGGCCCACTCGGTATGACGGTATCCATTATAGTCTGGCCAGACGCATTGTGATTCAGTCACGGGGATACCGGAATACGATAACGAGAAAAGGGACAAACGAGCAAAGAGGATAACGAATGGCTTGTGTTCAAAAGTTGTTACACATGGGTGCCAAACTTCTCTCCTCTAACTTTGTCATATATCGCGAAGCAAAGGGAATGTTATATGACTAAACATAATGGTTCACTCGAAGTTTCTTCGTGTATGTACGGGAGTCCACATGGGTGTCCATGGCTCCGCTGTTGATTATTGGCTATTGACAAAAGGCTGTTGACCTATGTCTGGAAGATGTTCTGAGTCATGTCCGCATTATACCGAACCTATTGGGTCACACACTTAACGAGTAGTAGTCTGTTAGAATGCTGGAATGGTAGAAGGTTTAGTGGAAGCAAAGCAGAATAGTTCATACGGGTACCGGAAGTAGTTCCGGGGATTTATGGAATAGTTCATAAGGGCACCAGAAGTAGTTCTAGGTATTTAAGGATATGTCCGGATCACTCTGGAGTAGTCCCAGGTGGTTCCAGAACATATGAGAATGGTACTGGGGAAGTCCTGGATCAACCGGAATAGTTTCCGGATAATTGTTGGGCGTCCAGACAACCTTCGCGGTCATCGGGTGGCTTAAATTGTAACTCGGATGGTCTTGGAAACTATCCGGATGGCTCCTTAACGTCCGAGAACGGTCTCGGAAGGTCCTGGACGTGCTCCAGAAGTGTCCGGAATGTCCCGAAACGGTCCCGGTATGTCCCGGAAGGTCCTGGAAGCTTCTAGAAGGTCATGGAAGGTTCTGGAAGGTTCCGGGCAGTACCACCCACTCCCCTGCGCCCCTGGCCTTGGAGGGCAAGACACCTAGGCTGCCCTGGCCGGCCAGGAGGTGGGGGCGCACCAAGGAAAGGGGAATCCTCCTCAAGGTGGAATTACCAAATCCCATTATGGCAGGTTTCCGGTGGGAAGGTGTGGGAACGTTTCGAAGGCTTGGGAGTCCAAGTTGGACTCCCAATCCTCCTTGGGCTGCGCCCTAGGCCTCCTGGCCACCTATATAAGGTGAGCCAGGGGGAGGGAGAGAGACACACAACTTGTCCCCAAGGCCTATGCGCCACCCTCCCTCCTCTAAACCCCGTTGCTCCACAATTAGACCCCGGTTTAGACGTTGTTCTAGATCGGAATCCGTTAGGGTTTTCTCCCTCTAGTTTTCTCGGTGGGGTTCATCTCTGGACGGCGGAGCGCTGCTGGATTGCTGCTACGAGATGTGTGGATACTAATGGAGGGGTCGTACCTTCGACCCTTCTTCGAGGAGCTTATTCGTGGGACTTGTCCGTGGGACTAGATCGCGGGACGGTTCGAGCGATCGATATCCTCGCGGTTGGGAGGTCATTGAAATTCCTAGCTGCGGGGATCTGCACCGACGGTATTCACCAACTCTACTTCCGCTACATCGGTCGGTGAGCCATGACCTAAATCCTTGGATGCAATCTTCATGGATGATCTTGGGTTCTTGATTCGTAGGCCAAAAATTTTTGTTTTCTACTACGTTTCCTAACACCCAACACACCTAATACAACTAGGAGTTGTATAGGTGCACTAGTTCGGCGAAGAGATGGTAAAATATGGGTGATAGGTGTAGCAAAGCAAGGTAATATAAATCTGTAATAAAAATTGCAGCAAGCAAACATGTAACAAAAGTGAGTGCAAACGGTGTAACAATGGTGGAAACAAGGCCTAGGCTTCATACTTTCACTAGTGGTAACTCTCAACAACATTAACATAGTCTAATCACATGATATTTCCCATAAAACATGCAATGGAGACGTACTCGGAGGTCATTCCTTTGTGGTCAAGAGAGGACGAGAATTGTGTAGGGCTACAAAAGCACACCTCAGAGTTCGTAGTTCTCAATCTATGGATTTCCCAATGTCACCGCGGCCATCCAAAGAGAGTACCACAATCACCACAACATATCTAAAGGATAGTCAAAGACAAGCACCAAAAGACTCTCAATCTTCAATCCACACACAAAAGAGGAAATCACTCATAAAAATATTCTTCTAACCCATGTCCAATAGACCGCTGTCACCATGGTCTCGGGGATTATACTAGATAGGATCCAGTGAGTACATCAAATCCAATACATAGAAGAAGGGGAAACACCATGGGATCACCCTAGATTAAGATAGCCTATGATCACAACGAAGATCACATCATGAGAGAGAGAGAAACCACATAGATCAAGATACAAACCTTAGCCCCGAGGGGAACTACTCACACATGGACATGGTGAGAGGGAGAGTTGTTGATGGAGAGGTGCAGCCCGGAGGGGATGAAGGAGACGGCGACGGCGGCGGCCACGGCGACGGCGGTGGCCACGGCCCTTGGGGGCAGCGGCCCTTGGCCCCTTCTTCTTCCTTGGAGATGGTTCTTCTATGGAGATTGATCTCCCCCTCAAAACGGCTGTGAGGGGGAGGAAATTTCCTGGTGCCCTTTGACCTAGATTTCCTCTCTTTATATAGACTCTCGGATTCCCGTCATCCAGATTACGTCTTCTCTATATCGGGGTTTCTGGAAGCATTTGAACTCCGATTGGAACGAATTTTATGTCTAAATCCACCGGAAAAAAAATTCTCTACAACTTTGTAATTTTAAGTTTTTCTGTTTGAAGCCGTCTTCTGGCGTTTCCGAGGCGATCTTTAAAACCTGTCTGGTGGGGACAGATTTCGGGAGAGTTAGAGTCCAACTCCTACAAGGCTCCTTTTTGTGATTTTTCCTTTATCCAAGTTATTCCTACACATAAAGTACAAAAATAAGAACTTGTGCACTCTTGCAACCATTAATAGGTTAGTTCCAAAATATGTTATAAAAAGATATGAAAGTGTATCAAAAGCATAGCAATATCACACAAAACATGTATGGAGCAAGCAGAAATTATAGATACGTTTGGGACGTATCAGTCGCCTATTTGAGTTGGGACCACGATCGGAATCCGGCCGATTGTTCCGATGCGGACTCAAACGTTGTGTGACCGCCATCAAGCTCAACTCGATCATGATCACTTGATTCAACGTGCCCACAACCTACGCCAACCACTTACCTTGGTTCCACCTGCTTGAGATCGTTAAAGGGCGAACTATTTGTGACTCCTGGACAGGTACTGGGTGAGGTACTAGGCCGAGAGGGGTCACTGAGCCCAATGTGTGGTCGTACTCTTAGTCTTGGATAACAACACAAGAACTCGGGCTTAAGGCAGTGTTCAACGAGACAACCCACTGTGTACTCCTACACAGCCTCTCATCGTTCACCTTTGTTTAGGGTAGATTTACCAACACGTTACCACCATCATTCACATGATCACTACCATCCCGACTCACAACAAAGTAGCCTCAGGTAACAACTCTAAGCAATGCAATAAGCTGTAACAGTTGCAGGGGCCACATGATATCAACCAACTCCTACATCTGCTAGGATTGTGGTTTGCTTACTACTGTGACAAAATGATAGGTCATGCAAAGCAATGGGTTCAACTAGTGGTAGAACGTATCATGGTGACATCCTAAACATGCATTTGCAAGAATGAGAGGGAACTGGGATTTTATCGACATGATCAAAGAGGGGGTGCTTGCCTTGCTGACGATCACGAGGTAACACTCTTCTGACGTGAGGTTGAACTCGTCTCCGAGATCAACTCTACCGATAGGAAGCAATCACCGAAGCACTGAAAGTAATGCATAATCAAGATAATACAATGCACATTCAATATGCAAAACATAGCATGGAAAGGTGTTGAGGTGATCTATGTTTAAATTGCAACAATGTTAATTGAAGTTGATTTGAAAAGTAAATTCAAATTCAAACTCCAAATGTATTCAAATTGGTCCAAGTTGCATTTGCTAAAGTTTGTTCTTTGGAAACCAATTGGTCATGTGTGTAAAAAGCTTCTGAAGTGTAAGTGATCATCTTTGCATAGCAATGAATCAAGTTGAATTGGTGTTGGCATTTGAATTGAATTATATCAAATAATCCATATAGAAAAATGCTACTAGTTCCTCAATATAACTAATTCAAACATGGATGAAAGTTTGATATTTGGATAGAGAATTTTATTCTGATAATTTTTCATATATAAATCTTTTCATTTGGAGTTATGGTTTAAAAGATATTCAAATTCAAAGTTTTACTTATTTTCTGGAATTACTGAAATATAATTAATTCATTTAACATATTCTTCGTCAGGGTGACGTCAGCATGGCGTGGGGGGGCTGACTGGTGGGCCAGGGTTGTCAGTGACTGCGGAGTTAATCTCCTCTGTTTATTTTAAACGGGATTTAAACAAGGGGCTGGGGCCCACTGTCATTGGCTCAAGGGGGGTGATTAGCAGCAGGGTTAAGGCCTAATGGCCAGGCTGGCCGGCGGCTCAACGCCGACGGCTTATGTATGCGGTGGCGCTGCGCCGGAGGGCACGGGGAGGGGGTTGGAGGGCACGGGGGTGTGCCCCTCGCTCACCCGCACCCACTGGTGCCATCGGGGCATCGAGGAGAGGCCCCAGGCCATGGCGGGATCAAGCCCGGCGGCGGCCGTGGCCTCTGCACATGGCGAACGGTGACAGGGAGCACGAGGAGGAGAGCTAGGAGGGGGGAAATGAGCGGGAGCTCACGATGAAGACGATGACGAGCTCGGGGAGGCCGGAGAGGTAGAGACGGCGGCGAATTCGACTTGGAGGTCGTCGGCGGCCGGCGGCAAATCGAAGACACGGGCGGCGCCTGGGGAGCTCCTCGGGTTCTATTCGTCTTGCAGCTTGAAGGAGTCAAGGGTGCTGGACCTTCTGGACAAGGTGGCGAGGCAGGAGAAGGCCGGTGGCCACGCGCGGGCACGACGGCGCTCCGGCTGCGGCTCGGTTCTTGCGAGGAGACGAAGAAAGAAGAAGAAGGAGACTGCACTAGGGGGGATGGAGAGGGAGTCTCCAGAGCATCCACGGCGAGGGGATAAGGCAGGGGAGGCAAGCAGCTCGTCACGGCGACGGCGACAGCCGCGGCATGCGCGGCACGCAGCTGCGTGCCTGCCTGAGGAAGAAGACGAGGCTGCCCTTGGGCTGGGCCGCCTCGGCTAGTTGGGCCGCAGGTAAGTGGGCTCTGCCCTTTTCTGTTTTCTTTTTATTTCTTTCTGTTATTTGTTTTGCTCTTTTAAAAAATAGCTAGAGCATTTAATAAAATTCCCAATCATTTTTATAAAACCTAGATGACTCTATAGAAGTCAACCCCAAGTTTCGGGAATTTTTGAAATTCAAATTATTTGAATTTCAATTCAAATAGGCAATTGATTTAATTTCCAAGCCACTATTTGGATTTTTTCTAAAATCTATGAGCATGGGATTAATCCCAAATCACTTTTAAAATGATCACACTCATTTTTAGGATTTTTCAACATATCCAAAAGAATTTTGGAAAAAGATTTATTTCTGGCCTTTTATTTAAAATGCTTTGGGGCTTTTCTTTTCCCCAATTCTTTTTCTTTTTGCAAAAAATTTCATGATGCAAAAATGCAAGCTAGGTTAAACACAAACCTAAATTAGGGTTCTGACAACTCGCCCCCACTCAAAAGAATCTCATCCCGAGATTCAGAAGTCGTCGGGAGGAAGGTGGGGTACTCAGCTCGTAGACGATCCTCTCATTCCCAGGTGGCTTCTTTCTCTGAATGATGTGACCACTGCACTTTGAGGAATCTTATCTTCTGACGTCTGGTGCTATGCTCGGCTTCATCAAGAATACGAACAGGGTACTCTCGATATGAAAGATTATCTTGGAGATAAAGCGTCTCGTGGTCTACTTCGCGGATGGGGTCCTTGAAGCAACGCCTGAGTTGAGAGACGTGGAAGACATCATGAACCTGGGAGAGGTGAGGGGGTAGTTCCAATTGTTAGGCAACTTCTCCACGTTTAGCGAGAATGCGAAAGGGGCCGATATAACGTGGGGCCAACTTGCCTTTGATACCGAAGCGATGGGTACCCTTCAGAGGAGTAACCCGAAGGTAAGCCTTCTCATCCAGATTATAGCTTTCTTCCCTATGATGACGATCATAATAGCTTTTCTGACGAGACTGGGCTGTTTTCAATCTCTCACGAACAATGCGAACCTGCTCTTCTGCATCCTGAATCATATCCGGTCCAAAGAATTGTCTTTCACCGGTTTCTGACCAGTTTAGGGGTGTTCGACATTTCCGTCCATAGAGAAATTCAAAAGGAGCCATGCCCAAGCTAGATTGGAAGCTATTGTTATACGCAAATTCGTCAAAAGGAAGAGAATTCTCCCATTTCTTTCCGAAAGAGATAACACAAGCTCTGAGCATGTCTTCGAGAATTTGATTGACCCGTTCTACTTGACCACTGGACTGTGGGTGATAAGCGGTGCTAAAGGAGAGGTGGATTCCCATAGCATTTTGAAAACTTTCCCAAAATCGAGAAGTGAAAAGACTACCACGGTCTGAATTGATTTCCAAAGGAACACCGTGAAGTGACACGATTCGGGAGACATAAAAGTCCGCTAACTGGCTAGCAGTTATAGACTCGCGAACAGGAAGGAAGTGAGCAACTTTGGAAAGTCTATCTATGACAACGAAGATGGCATCATTTCCTTTCTGGGTTTTTGGAAAGCCAGTGATGAAGTCCATACTGACTTTGTCCCATTTCCACTAAGGGATAGGCAAAGGTCTAAGAGTACCAGCAGGTCTTTGATGTTCTGCCTTAACGCGACGACAAACATCACATTCAGCAATGAACTGAGCAATTTCTCTCTTCATCCTAGTCCACCAAAATCTCTGGCGTAGATCTCGGTACATTTTTGTGCTACCGGGATGAATCGAGAGGGGTGTGTCATGGGCTTCTTTGAGGATGAGTTGCCTTAGTTCCCTATTCTTAGGTACTACCAAACGATTTCCAAAGAATATTGTTCCTTCACTATCTGTGGAGAAACATTTAGCAACTCCGCTAGCAATGTTCTCCTTGATCCGGCGAACACCTCGTGCACGTCTTTGGGCAACTATGATTTTATCCTCAAGGGTTGGTTTCGCCACCAAGTTGAAAAGAGATCCACGAGGAACAATATCGAGGTTGAGCTTCCGAAATTCCTCATGAAGAAGTGGTTGATACTGTTGTAACATGAGGTTGTTACAATACAACTTACGACTGAGTGCATCAGCCATGACATTGGCTTTGCCTGGGGTGTAAGAAATTCCTAAGTCATAATCTTTTATCAACTCAATCCAGCATCTTTGCCTGAGATTAAGATCTGGCTGGGTGAATATGTATTTGAGGCTTTGGTGGTCGGAATAGATCTCACAACGATTACCAAGGAGGTAATGTCGCCAAGTTGTCAGGGCATGAACTACGGCAGCGAGTTCAAGATCATGGGTAGGATAGTTCTCTTCATGTGGACGCAATTGGCGTGAAGCGTAAGCTACCACATGTCTATCTTGCATAAGTATGCATCCTAACCCTTGCCGTGAAGCATCACAAAAGATCTTGAAATCCTTCTTGGTGTCTGGAGGCGCAAGTACGGGTGCAGAAGTCAATCTTCTTTTTAGCTCTTGAAAGCTTTCCTCGCACTTGGAGTCCATAGGAATTTCTTATCTTTCTTGAGGAGTTCAGTTAGAGGCTTTGCAACTTTAGAAAAGTCCTCGACGAAGCGGCGACAATAGCTTGCTAAGCCAAGAAAACTCCTAACTTGCTTAACCGATTCAGGTGGAGTCCACTCAAGGACGGCCTGAACTCTCTCGGGATTGACAGCAATGCCTTTCGAAGAAATCACGTGGCCTAAATAGGTCACTTCTGGTAGCCAGAATTCACACTTTGAGAATTTGGCATATAGGCGATGCTCTCTAAGTTTCATCAATACCAGCCTAAGATGTTCTGCATGCTCTTCTTCGTTCTTCGAGTAGATGATAATGTCATAAGATAAACTACAACAAATTTATCTAGGTACTCCATGAAGATCGAATTCATCAAGCGTGAGAATGTGGCGGGGGCATTGGTTAAACCGAAGGACATAACGGTGTACTCATAAAGACCATAACGAGTAGTGAAAGTCGTTTTGGGAATGTCCTCATTTCGGATTTTGATTTGATGATAGCCTAATCTCAAATCCATTTTGGAGAAGACTAAGGATCCAGCAAGTTGATCATAAAGATCATTGATTCTGGGCAGTGGGTACTTGTTCTTTATCGTCGCTAGATTTAGCGGGCGATAGTCTACGCACATCCTTTCTGTTCCATCTTTCTTCGTTACGAACAGAACGGGGCAACCCCATGGCGATGAGCTAGGGCGGACGAAGCCTTTTGCCAACGAAGCTTCAAGTTGGATTTTGAGCTCAGCTAACTCACGTGGGGCCATTCTATATGGGTGTCTGGATATTGGGGCGGTTCCTGGGATAAGATCTACCACAAACTCTACAGATCTGTCAGGTGGTATGCCTGGCAGCTCTTCTGGAAAGACATCCGGGAAGCCACGAACCACCGGAATATCTTCAAGGTCTGGAAGAGGAAGCACATTCGAAGAATGCACCTGGGTTTTAGAGCTTGGTGAGGTGTACTTGATTGTCTGGCCTGATGGATGGGTTAGTTTCACTGACTTGGCTTTACAATCAAGGACAGCATTCTGTCCTGATAACCAATCCATTCCTAGGATGACATCGATGTCTGAAGACTTGAGGGCTATAAGTGAGGCAAGGAATACTAAACCCTCAATTGCAATTTCATTTTCATGACTCATCATGGTGGTGTGCCATCTAGATCCAGGGGCTTGCACAACTAAAGGTGTGGATAACATCGAAAAAGAGATGTCATGTGACAGTGAAAAATCCTGGGATATGAATGAGTGAGATGCTCCTGCGTCAAAAAGAACCGAAGCTGGGGTGGAATTGACAGGAAGGGTTCCAAGTACAACATTGGTTGACTTGTGGGAATCCATAATGGATACATGATTCACATAACCATATTCATAGGCAGGAGGCTTGAGATTGGAAGTTTTGGGTGGTGGCTTACCACGACAAAAAGCTTGCTTGGGATTAGGTGTGATGGCTACATGATTTTGGGGACACTCTCGAAATTTGTGACCTGATTGTCCACATTGGAAGCAAACACCACGTGGAATGAAAGGAACTTGAGCACTTGATTGTCCAACAAAATTCCAAGGAGGAAGATTGGGTTGAGGTGGACGATATATGGTGGTTGGTGGTCTACAAGCACTTACAGCATGACTGACGTCACTGAAGGGAATCCAAACACAGCGTTTCCGAGAAACTGGGCCAGAAGATTGTGCAAACTCACGATCACGCTTACGAGACTCTTCATACAACTCATTTCCATACTCGGCCTTGAAGGATTTGTCGACCAAGTCTCTGAAGTTGATGAACTCGTGAAGATTCAGGTCATGACGAAGGACGGGGCTAAGTCCCTTGCGGAACCTTGCCTGTTTCTTGGCATCGGTGGATACTTCTTCTTGGGCATAACGTGCTAGACGAGTGAACTCAGTCCGATACTCATGAACAGTCATATTTCCTTGGGTCAGATTGCAAAATTCTTCTCTCTTGCGCTCCATCAGTTGATCCGGAATATGATATCCTCGGAAATCATCACAGAACTCTTGCCAAGTCACCACGTGACCAACTGGTAGTATTGCTACGAAGTTCTCCCACCACTGAAGAGCAGCACCTTCCAGAAAATATGTCGCGAAGAGCACACGATCACCGGGAGCCACATGAGCTGTCTCAAGCTTACGCTCGAGGGAACGAAGCCAATCGTCGGCATCAAGGGGCTCCGAAGAACATCGGAATACTAGCGGGTTGAGGAGAATGAAGTCCTGGATGGTAACAACACTATGATGCTGACGAGAAGTGTTCTGCTCAATACGCTCGAGAAGACGTGTCTGATCACGACGATTCTGCTCAGCCTCCATCATGATTTCTGCCGTTGAGGTTGGTGGCGGAGGTTCTTCATCATCTATGTTACCGGAACTGGGATCAACACCCTGATTTGCACCTGACATTCTGTGTGATAATAATCAACAATCAGAATAGGATTTAGGACACAATTCTATGCTAAGATAGAAGACTATAATGCAATAGCATCAAAGTCACAAACAGACAGCATAACGGCTGTATCGGGATGGAAAATGAGACAACCAGCAAGATAACAAACATCACTTCCAAAGAAGCACTATGGAATGATGACTCTGGAAGACAACAACATTCCTACAGCTACAAAGAAGCAAACAACGAGATGTCCTAGTAAAGACATAGATGATCCTAGTCCTATCTTCCCGTAGAACAAGATGAGGGTGACTCAGAACTCAGATCGATGAGGGTAAGGAGAAAAAAGAAGTCTTACGTTGTTCCCTTATACCCAAAGTAGCTATATAACTATAGAATGCTAGACTCGACATCGGCCAATGGTTTGATAATCCTACAGACAGTCCTGCTGTGATACCAAGTCTGTCGGGACCCAGGGTTAGCGTATGTAATTCCGGTCACAATGCAATCACATGGAGAGCCGAGAGCCGTACCCACTTGTCTAAGCAGACAAGGCCAAGCACAGAACATTCTCGGAAAGCATCGTACGTGAGGGGCATCCCATCCAGGCCGGATGATCAACTGAGATGGGTCCTCATCGTCCGCACACAAGTCTAAATGCTTATGGGTGGTGAATCCCATACTCATAGACAAGTCGCCTCAACCATGTTATCGATTGAATCATAACCCTTACATAGACTTACTCCAGCCCGATCACTTAGTCGGGGTCTAGGGAGGGCTCGATCATACAACAAAGTGTGCACGTGACAGAGTCACGAGCAATGCATCGCGATGCCCCAAGCTGCGCACATCTAAGGGCCACTTGGTGTAAAAAAGACCGCCAGCCAGATCACAACTAAGGTCATGAAAACCCATACTAAGACATGCATGTTATATTCATACACGCAGCACACATGTCTAGTATAAACAGATGGTAATCACAACATGAACTCTACAAACTCATAGTCTTTATAACTTCTGCTAAACAGAGCAGACATAAGGGTTGTATTACAAGCAGAGATCACAGGGTTGTGATCCAACATTACATCAAACATCAACGGAAGCAAATTATGTCTTAGTAAAGACAAGGTTAACAAATGGCTTAAGAAGCCTGAAAGAAAATACAACGACCCTCCAAAGGGCACAGGGTGCTGTCTGGAACTATACGACCTGGTCCACGTCGAGCTTGAGGTAGAGGCCACCATCAGGGTCAGTGGTCTCGTCTCTAAAACATAGAATAAGCAAACGTGAGTACAAAGTCGTACTCAGCAAGACTTACATAGGAACTATACTACTCATGCACATGTAACAAGGCAAAGGGAGGTGGGGTTTCACTTGCAGAAGTGCCAGCTTTGACTTGGCTAGTCCTGTACTACGAATACCAGAATGAGGTAAGGAGCGTACACGAGTCCAAGTAACAAGTCTCCAACCAACACACCACTATGGGTACTTCCTCGACTTCCCCACGAGGAAGCACGCCATAGCACTCACACTTATCTTGGCAAGTTTTAAGAGTAACCATTGAAGTTGTCTATGATCAAGTAAAGGTCTCCAAGTAGTCCATAACCGCAGACACGGCTATTCGAATAGTTCATTAACCCTGCAGGGGTGTACTGCTACACACACGCCTCATCAGTTACCGCCTGGGGATGGACCCTTCAAGTTAGTACCAGCGAGGATGCTGCCACGACACTTCACTCATGGCGCCTGGGGAGTTCCTCGGGTTTGATTCGTCTTGCAGCTTGAAGGAGTCGAGGGCGCTGGACCTTCTGGACAAGGTGGCGGGGCAGAAGAAGGCCGGTGGCCACGCGCGGGCACGACGGCGCTCCGGCTGCGGCTCGGTTCTTGCGAGGAGACGAAGAAAGAAGAAGAAGGAGACTGCGCTAGGGGGTGGAGAGGGAGTCTCCAGAGCGTCCACGGCGAGGGGATAAGGCAGGGGAGGCAAGCAGCTCGCCACGGCGACGGCGACGGCTGCGGCATGCGCGGCACGCAGCTGCGTGCCTGCCTGAGGAAGAAGACGAGGCTGCCCTTGGGCTGGGCCGCCTCGGCTAGTTGGACCGCAGGTAAGTGGGCTCTGCCCTTTTCTGTTTTCTTTTTATTTCTTTTCTGTTATTTGTTTTGCTCTTTAAAAAAATAGCTAGAGCATTTAATAAAATTCCCAATCATTTTTATAAAACCTAGATGACTCTATAGAAGTCAACCCCAAGTTTTGGGAATTTTTGAAATTCAAATTATTTGAATTTCAATTCAAATAGGCAATTGATTTAATTTCCAAGCCACTATTTGGATTTTTGAAAAATCTATGAGCATGGGATTAATCCCAAATCACTTTTAAAATGATCACACTCATTTTTAGGATTTTTCAACATATCCAAAAGAATTTTGGAAAAAGATTTATTTCTGGCCTTTTATTTCAAATGCTTTGGGGCTTTTCTTTTCCCCAATTCTTTTTCTTTTTGCATAATTTTCATGATGCAAAAATGCAAGCTAGGTTAAACACAAACCTAAATTAGGGTTCTGACAAGACGCACCCCTAGATCCTTCCTGTGGAGGATGGTGACCTCCATAAGGAGGATCTGAAGGGACCGTCAAGGAGGGGAGAGCCGAGGAGCGGCTGAAGGAGGTGGAACATGAGGTCTTCAAGTTCAAGAAGATGGTGGAGCGTGGTGTTGAAGCTAACTTCAACATCATGAACGAGATAGAGGCTTCCCACAAGAAGGAGATGAAGGAGATGTGGTCAAGTTTGGCCGCACTAGAAGAAAAAGTTTATGAACTCCAAGCACAGATCTATGATCTGCAGAACCAGAACTGTGAGTATGAACTAAAGTTTCTTCGCATGGGTTTGGGTGCTGAGTGCAGGATCCTGGAGATGTGAATGTCCTTTGAGACTGGAGAATAGCTGCCATGGAAGCGCTTCGCCAAGGAGTATGTGATCAACAAGAACAAGGATGAGGAGTAAATCTCCTTGGGTAATGGCATACCCTTAGCTTGTTCCAAGCTTGGGGGAGCGATGGCTTCTCGCCCCTCGTTGGTTACCCCAAGTGGAAGGTTGAGATGCAGCGTAGCGGTAATTTCCCTCAGTAAAGATACCAAGGTTTGTCTCCAGTAGGACTCAACGATAAGTACAATAGGTGGCAACGGCGCCAGAAATTATTCTGATGCGTGGAGTTGTCGTGGACCTGCACAAAACAAATAACTTTGCTCCCAACGAGTTCAGAGGAGTTGTCAATTCCTCCGGCCTTGTCGTTTACAAAGGATCAAACGCAAGAGATAAAAAGGTACTAGTAAAAGTAAAAACATAAAGATGAATAGTGGGTGTGAACAATGGTATGAAGATGGACCGGAGTCCCGTGATTTTCACTAGTGATGTCTCTCTCCCAAAAGACGATAAAAATGCTAGCGAGGTAAACAAATCACAGTTGGGCAATTGACAGGATTATGAAGGCACCGCAATGCTAACTATGCTGCAAAGAAAGGAAGGGCTCAAAAGCAATGGGCAATACGCCAAGGTAAGTAGACCAAAATCCATCTGCATCTACTACGAATCATCCACCTTGAGATATCTATCCAGAACATCTCGCTGGTATTAAGTTGCGAATCCCACCCAAAGTGTAAACTCAAAGCAACAGACAACTGCATTAAAAGAAATTTGCGTAAAGTAAACAATTCTCGCACCAATAGGCACAATCACCGTTGTTTTATCCCTGGTGGCAACAACACATCCCCTAGTCTCATGTTTCTGTCACTCAAGCTAGACATCAGGGGGCTGAACCCACAATCGAGCATAACGCTCTCTCTTGGAGTTACAAGCAAATAACTTGGCCAAAGCAAATACTGCAACGGAGAACATGCAAGAATTTACTCAAGAACAAAATATAAAAGGGCAAACCAAATATATTACTCATCACAATCTGAACATAGTCTCATAATCCATCAGATCCCAACAAACTCAGCATAGCAACAGCAGAAAATTACATAGGTGCCTCGATCATGTGAGGCAGCTCATGAGGTCTCGAAAGTGAAAGCACAAAAGAGGGAGAGGACATCACATAGCTACTGATCACGGACCATGGTCCAAGGGGGACTACTCACGGCACATACGGGAGGCGTCCATGGCTATGGATGGTCTCCCGGAGGGGTGATCTCCTTCCGGCAGGGTGCCGGGGCAGCTTCTCTAGGCAGCCCCGATCTGAAAACGGCGGCGGCGGCGGAACAGAGAGGTTTCCGCGAAAAAGAGTTCTTGTTTAGGGGTTTCTACCCCGAGGGGGTTATATAGGCGAAGGGGGGCGTCGAGGGGCCACCCAGGGCAGCCAGGAGGGTGCCTGGCGCGCCCTAGGGTTGGGGCCGTGCCAGGGACCCTTCTGGCTCCCTGGGTGTGGTCCCGGCTCTCTCCCTTGGTTATTCCGGAAGCTTCCTGCCCGCTGATTTTTAATATAATTTTTGCGGAATTTTTTGGGCACTTTAATCAGCCGGAAAACCTGAAAAACAAAAACAGCAGAAAACCAGAAGCTGGCAACTGGGTGCACTGAGTTAGTAGGTTAGTCCAAATTGGTTTAAAAGTGTAATAAAGTTCAACCAAAACATGGCAAAGTCACACAAAACATGCATGGAGCAAGCAGAAATTATAGATACGTTTGGGACGTATCAACATCCCCAAGCTTAATTTGTGCTCGTCCTCGAGTAGGTAAATGATAACAAGCATAATTTCTGTGGTGACATGCCACACAACCAAATAAGGACTGTTAAGTAAAGCAATCAAAGCATGCAATTCAATTCAAGTCTTAACAGGCAAGAGTCTATATTGGCATTAACACAAGCAACAAAAGAACAAAAGGTGCAAGAGCTCTTGCTGTCCGTGACTCGAATGTCTCCAGATGGTGTTTGCGTGCAAGCAAGGGACTGGGAAGAAAGAGAAAAAAGGTTGTTGAGAACAACTATCTACTAAAGTTTCACACTTAGTCTCCTTTGGATTCTTATATGGACTCGTCCCCAGACCACTAGCCAGGTACAAGTCAAACTGATCCACTCCCTTTCGATATTTTGAGCACTCATGCAATGGATGAGCGTGAGCAAGAAAGCTGACACCTAAAAGGCGAAACGGAAAGAAGAGGTGGAGGAGGAAGACAAAAAGGTGTGTGAAAGGCTCACATCAATGAGGACAATCATAGGCGAGAGAAGGCCATATGATAGATATGATGTGAGGAGTAGGAATTGCCATACAACGGATGCACATGTGAGCTAAAAGCTCTCCAATGGAACTAGTGGGGGTGCATCTAACTTGCTTGCTCAAGAAGACCTAGAGCTCGTTTGAGGAGGCTCATCATTGGAATATACAAGCCAAGTTCTATAGTGTAAAAGTTCCCCACATAGCTATATGCATGATGATAATCTCTATGGAGTACAAGGGATAGAAGATGAAGTACTAGTGTGGATCTCTCAAAAGGAATAGTAGTATGCCCCCTTCTCTCTTTTTATTTTTCTTTTTCTCTTTTTCTCTTTTTTTTGGTGGCCTCAATGGCTCTTTCTATTCAACTCTCATTTGTCCTCTTTGGGATCTTTTGATTTTGTCCTCTTTGGGATCTTTTCCTCACTTTATGGGCAATACTCTATATTTTACAAGAATATAGGAGATCTTTCACACTTTACAAAGGTACTCACAAAAAGAAAATCTATCTAATCATGATGCAAATGTATGCCTCTGCCAGGATAGCAGGATATGCAATGATACTAGCGTGTCATGTAGCAATGATTAGGGCAAGGCCCAACTAGCATGCGGCTCATCGATCAAGCAAGTAGCATGTATGACATGAGGATCAAGTCATGAGAGGGTGGATGTTGCATGGCAATGTATCTCGGAAAGGCTATGGAAATGCCTTGTAGGTAGGCATGGTGGCTGTTTTGAGGAAAGATATAATGAGGCTTATGATGACAGAGCGTATCATGCCAAGGGTTTGGATGCACCGGCGAAGTATGCGCCAACTCTTGAGGTGAGAAAGGGCAATGCACGGTACCGAAGAGGCTAGAAAAAGTATGGGTAGGTGGAAGTGTCAACTTTTGAATACTCACATTAGTCCAAAGAACTCATGCACTTATTATCGGTAACTCTCAATCTAATAGGAGGTTCACAAAGAGACAGGTACCCCGAGGAGGAGTGTATGGGGGTTTGGTTATCCTTGCGCATCCTCGACTCATGGTACGTGAGTGTACTCTAATATTCGAACCCTCCAGAGGTTAGTGATCCATCTAGTAGCTAGAGTTCTCAACAGGGGTTTTTGGTTTTTGAAAAACACACGGATTGCCCAAAATACGACATCTATCACTAATAGGCAAGAGCTCTTGACACCAAAAGTTCAAACATTACTCTAGTCAATACCTCAAAACTATTGCAAGTTACTACTTCAAAAAGAAAAGCAACTTTAACTACCTACTTTCTAGTCAAGACACAGAACTCAGTGCAACAGGAAAACTCTCTAACAAGATAAAACATGCAACCTATAGAAAGTTCAACCTGAAAAGAAAAGCTCTAGAAAAACTAAAGCACTACAGCTAAACAGACCAGCAGCTAAGAAAAGAAAAAGAACAACTCACAGCTAAAAGAAATAAGCATGCAAATCCTATGAGGAGTTCTAGTTCAAGTGGAGCGTGTTTCTCTCCCACACAAAAGAGTAAGTTGGGGTCTAACTTGTTACTACAGAAAAGAAAGCAAAACAAACCTAAAAAAGTAAAGAGCGAGACGCTCCAAGCAAAACACATAACGCATGAAGTGATAAAAATATAGTGCAATGAAAGACAGACCGATGATTGTTGATGAATAAGGGGATGCCTCGGGGGCATCCCCAAGCTTAGACGCTTGAGTCTCCTTGAATATTTATTGGGGGTGCACTTGGGCATCCCCAAGCTTGAGCGCTTGACGATCCTGGATCTTCTTTCATCACCTTCCATCGCGCACTTGAAAACTCCCTTCATACATAACTCATTGTAGGCTGATTAGAGAGGTTAGTACCCTAATAAAATAATTTTCCTCTACTGCAAATAAAGATTTCCAGGAATAGCTACTGTTTCTCTTGCCTTCCCAAAAAAGTTTGTAAAGAAAAAGCAAGCTTAAGGATTTCAAAACTGCGAAAAGAAAAACTGGGGCAGAAGTTGAGAAAAACATAACAGCAGAGAAAGGGGAATTTTTTCTAGGTACTTCTGCAACTCAAATCAAAAAACTTTGAACAGGGGCTAGCAAGCCAATTGTATGGAGCATGCTGTCAAAAAAATTCAGATAAAAAAGATGATCTGGTGATTTATCGCGAATTTTCCCGTCAAGAAGACAGAATCTGTTTCTGGACAGCAAGCTCCAACTTTTGAACTTTCAAGCACTCTGAGGCTAAACTTGGCACAAAGTTGAAAAATAAAGATACAATGATGTTGATACAGCAGTAACAATCATCAAGACACAACAAAAGCAAAAATAAAAACCTAAATTCGTTGCGGGCTGCCTCCCGAAAGCGCTTCTTTAGAGCCATTAGCTAGGCTTAAAGATTATGAAAGATGCTCACAAGAGAATAAGAATTGAAGCAAAAGAGAGCATCAAGAAGCAAATGTGAAACACATTTAAGCCTAACCCACTTCCTATGCATAGGCATCTTGTAAGAAAATAAATCAAAGAAGCACAAAGTGACATGCATAGGAAGGTAGAACAAGAACAACTTCAAAATTTTCAACATGAAGAGAGGTGTTTTTGTAACATGGAACTTTCTACAACCAAACTTTCCTCTCTCAAAGTAATTTTCAGTAGCATCATGAACAACATCAAGAATATAACTATCACATAAATCATGTTTTTCATGACCTACAAGCACACGTGTATTGTTTTCAACACGGTTTTTAGGATGATAAGATAGATGCAACCCATCACATTGAGCCTTGATAAGAGCAAAATTCTCCGGAATAGTTGGAGATTTCAAAAGGATAATAGGGCAATCAAGTGTGGGTGCAACAACAATAATTTCATGCTTAACATAAGGAACTATAGCAAGTTCATCTTTGTAGGCATCATCCATAGTGGCATCATGGCCATCAACAAAGCAAGTATCAAAATCATCAGAAAGGGAAGTATCAAGTGAGTCCTCGGAATCATAAGATTCCTTTTCATAGCAATCATTAGCCTCTTCTTGGGCAGCAAACATTTTATTTTTAAAATACTCAATATAATAATTGGAAGTATAATTCTCGAAGCAATAAGCAAGAACTGCAAAGTTTTCAGACTCGAAAATAGTATCGTGATATTTTTCAATCAAAGAAGCAATCTCATAGGCATCTTTAAAAGCAACAAACTCTTCAATCTTTTCAACATCAAAGTAATCATAAACACCTTTAGCATAAGAAGATAGGATCTCATTTTCATTAAACTCACATTGGAAAGGGAGGTGTTTATGATCTATATTAGAACAACAAGTAAAATCATAAATGTGGCACAAAAGTTTAGCATGGCAATAAGAAACATGTATTTGATCCCATAAGTGTTTCCCTTCCTGAGATAGGCGGTGCCGCGTATAATGAGCATGCTCATCCAATGATTTTCCCTCAACCAAGTCGGTTGGGTTTTTAGCGCAAGCACAAATTGATCGAAGACGAGCCAAGTGAAACATGTCCATCCTACCATATTTGGGTGGTTCAACACCCATGGTAAAGATAGCATCAGCAAGCAAGGTAACAGGTTTTTTTGGTATTTTTGATAAAAGACACAAAAGTAAAAACTGAAAGGTAAACTAACAAGACTAAAAAGCAAAGGTAAAAGATAGCGTGTAACTCCCCTATTTTTGATACAGAAGTCCGACAACGGCGCCAGAAATTGGCGGTTATCAGGACTCGCGTATTTGTACTTCCTTTGAGTCCGCGGCAACGGCGCCAGAAATTAGCTTGATGGCTTCTCGCCCCTCGTTGGTTACCCCAAGTGGAAGGTTGAGATGCAGCGTAGCGGTAATTTCCCTCAGTAAAGATACCACGGTTTGTCTCCAGTAGGACTCAGCGATAAGTACGATAGGTGGCAACGGCGCCAGAAATTATTCTGATGCGTGGAGTTGTCGTGGACCTGCACAAAACAAATAACTTTGCTCCCAACGAGTTCAGAGGAGTTGTCAATTCCTCCGGCCTTGTCGTTTACAAAGGATCAAACGCAAGAGATAAAAAGGTACTAGTAAAAGTAAAAACAGAAAGATGAATAGTGGGTGTGAACAATGGTATGAAGATGGACCGGAGTCCCATGATTTTCACTAGTGATGTCTCTCTCCCAAAAGACGATAAAAATGCTAGCGAGGTAAACAAATCACAGTTGGGCAATTGACAGGATTATGAAGGCACCGCAATGCTAACTATGCTGCAAAGAAAGGAAGGGCTCAAAAGCAATGGGCAATACGCCAAGGTAAGTAGACCAAAATCCATCTGCATCTACTACGAATCATCCACCTTGAGATATCTATCCAGAACATCTCGCTGGTATTAAGTTGCGAATCCCACCCAAAGTGTAAACTCAAAGCAACAGACAACTGCATTAAAAGAAATTTGCGTAAAGTAAACAATTCTCGCACCAATAGGCACAATCACCGTTGTTTTATCCCTGGTGGCAACAACACATCCCCTAGTCTCATGTTTCTGTCACTCAAGCTAGACATCAGGGGGCTGAACCCACAATCGAGCATAACGCTCTCTCTTGGAGTTACAAGCAAATAACTTGGCCAAAGCAAATATTGCAACGGAGAACATGCAAGAATTTACTCAAGAACAAAATATAAAAGGGCAAACCAAATATATTACTCATCACAATCTGAACATAGTCTCATAATCCATCAGATCCCAACAAACTCAGCATAGCAACAACAGAAAATTACATAGGTGCCTCGATCATGTGAGGCAGCTCATGAGGTCTCGAAAGTGAAAGCACAAAAGAGGGAGAGGACATCACATAGCTACTGATCACGGACAATGGTCCAAGGGAGACTACTCACGGCACATACGGGAGGCGTCCATGGCTATGGATGGTCTCCCGGAGGGGTGATCTCCTTCCGGCAGGGTGCAGGGGCAGCTTCTCCAGGCAGCCCCGATCTGAAAACGGCGGCGGCGGCGGAACAGAGAGGTTTCCGCGAAAAAGAGTTCTTGTTTAGGGGTTTCTACCCCGAGGGGGTTATATAGGTGAAGGGGGGCGTCGAGGGGCCACCCAGGGCAGCCATGAGGGTGCCTGGCGCGTCCTAGGGTTGGGGCTGCGCCAGGGACCCTTCTGGCTCCCTGGTGGTGGTCCCGGCTCTCTCCCTTGGTTATTCCGGAAGCTTCCTGCCCGCTGATTTTTAATATAATTTTTGCGGAATTTTTTGGGCACTTTAATCAGCCGGAAAACCTGAAAAACAAAAAAAGCAGAAAACCAGAAGCTGGCAACTGGGTGCACTGAGTTAGTAGGTTAGTCCAAATTGGTTTAAAAGTGTAATAAAGTTCAACCAAAACATGGCAAAGTCACACAAAACATGCATGGAGCAAGCAGAAATTATAGATACGTTTGGGACGTATCAGGGAGTGCCCGGTATCTTTACCGTTATCTTTGTCTTTTAGAGTCAAGTAGAGTCGTATCATGTCTAGGGAAGTTATCTTATAAAATAGGTTTTTGCATTGAGGTCTATCACTCCTTTTTGGAGAGTTATGTATGCGTGAGTGTGGAGTTGTCTATGATGGAATATTAATGAGAAGTCTATTGATCCCTTCGCTGCACTCGGTATTCTCTTCACGCAATCGACCTTATGATGATTCTTATGGGGAGTATTGACCTTATATCAGGTATGGCTTTGAAAACTTTATTTAATCTTGGCAAACATAGCTTTGGTCATAACAACAAGCATGATTTTCTCAAAGTAGCGACATAGCCAAACCCCTTTTTGTTATTATGCTTGTAGTGTTATGATTGACAAGGAAGATAACTTGATGTGCTATGATTATTTTAATGTTTATGCTTTATATTGCTTTGCATCTAAGTCTTCATCAATTGTCTGTTCTCTCAAAGCCTTTGCTAGCCAAACCTCTGTACTAAGCAGAATTCTGCTTGTACATCCATGCCCTGAAACCAGTATTTTCCATATGACTCCACCATACCTTCCTATTCGTGGTATTTCACTACCACTCCTAAAGTATAGAACTTTTGTGTTATCCTTAAATGTTCAAAATCTTCTATTTTGTGCCCCTGTTTTAGCTCATGAGGAAGTAGTAGTTAATTCATGATCTTCTTAAGTTGGAAAAGTTTTACCCCGGGATTGCATGTCTAATCTGCAAACCCCTAATACGAGGAGGAACTGGCATGAGTGCGCCCAACTCACAAAAGATAATACAACAAACAAACCCTCCTTCATGCTTTGTTCATGAGAAATCAGAAAACTTTGGCAGTGATAAACAAAGGAGATTGCGGGGATGTGATCATCCCCGTGTGGGAGCCGTTCCTCGAAACTTGTCCAATCTGAGAAGTAATTGAGTTATCTATTAGCATTCGTTGACAAATCATGCACCTCTCAAAACTTGTTTTCATTCTGTTTTATTTAAGGATAGTACTTGAGTTTTCCCTACTTCCCTAGAGCAAGGCCTTTCCTTTACTTTTATGTTGAGTCAGTTTCCTACTCCTTCCTTTCCCAAAGAGAACAGACACTTGATGTTGATGAGGATTCATCCATATAATGCTGCATTAAGTTTTGCCATGCCACATCATTGTTGACATTATCTTTTGATAAGTAAGTTGTTTGCCAAAGCCTGGCTGAAGCAAACATCTTCCTTTGTGTTAACATTTTCACTTCATGCATAACAACATGTTCTTTCAAAAGCTTCAATTGATCTCATCAAAATATAAACAGAAAGAGCAAAAGTAAAAGCTTTTAGTTGTTCCTTGACCAAAGGACATGTTTGCCTTGATTTGATGAGTTTCCTTAGCCCTACTCTTGATTATAATTGCTATTACTCTTTCATAAGGGCCTTATGAGTTGAAGATTGTTGTCGAGGATGTTTGAGTTTGGTAAAGAAATCATGATGCTTCTTGTCCGTATTCTATTTTATCGACACTTCACTCTCTAAACTTGTGGACAGGTTTACCGAGCTCAGTTTTCGCTTGGGGACAAGCGAGGTCTAAGCTTGGGGGAGTTGATACGTCCAAAATGCATCACTATTTTATATTGTAATTCATCCGTATTCATTGATATATTTCACATTACGATGATGTTCTTATGTTGTTTTGGATTTTTTTACACAGTTTGCAACTTTCTGGTGCCGAAGCAGCAGACGCAGGATTAAGCGGTAAAAAGGGGACGCTGAGTTGTTGAAGAAGAATACCTCCAAATTACCTGAAAATCGACGGGGGGGTATTTTCCGAAAGATTAACGAAGACACGCCGAAGAGGGGCCAGAGGGGGGCCACGGGGGCCCCCAGGCGGCCACCTGGCGCGGCCCCACCCCTAACCGCGCCGGGAGGGCGCCTGGAGCCCTGGGGCCACTCCCGTCTCCCCCCTCTGGCCTATATACTCCCCGTTACGCGAAAACCCTAAAGGAGAGAGTTTTGACGGAGTTCCGCCGCCGCTTCGTGGCGGAAACCTACAGAGAAGAGAAGGGCTCTCCGGCGGGCAGATTCCGCCGAGGAGATCACCTCCCGGAAGGGGAGATCATCGCCATCGTCATCACCATCGTCACGGGCATCATCGAGATCATCATCAACATCATCCCCAACATCAGCACCATCTTCATCTTCATCCAATCTCATCTCACAATTGCAACTTGCGTTGTAACTCGTACTATCCATCCTCTCTACTCTACTGGTGTTGATTACTACTTTGTGGTGAATGCTATTGAGTTTTGTTGGAGAAATATTGTTATGACCAGATTGTTTACCATCTATTTATCACCTCTGATCATGATCTCTTTTATGTCTTGTGAGTAGTTACTTTAGTTCTTGAGGACATGGGAGAAGTCTAGTTGTTAGTAGTCATATGACGTTGAAGTAATTTGTGTTGTTTGATATTTAATTTGTGTTGTTATTTTCCTAGTGGTGTTGTATGAGTCGAACACTCAACACTTCGCCTTATTAAGGACCTAGGGGAATACATTGTGTATAAAGAAGGCTTACGGTGGGTTGCCGGAGTGACAGAAACCTGAACCCCAATTTGCACACTTTTGCACAAGGGAACAATGGATCCTTTATCTTATTGCTGTGGTTAGGCTTTGCCTTAATTTCTATCTTGTATTTGCGGATGCTTGCAAGTTGTTTAATCATAAAAGTGCACTTATCTTAGTCTAGAAGGTGTGCTAGCATAGATCCACCCACTCAACACTTATCAGCACAATACTTGTTATCAATACGTAGTATGGCGAAAGCATGTGACTACCTCTCCATGTGTCCTCAAGAACGCTTTAGTCTTTATAAGTTCAGTTGCCAGGCTTATACTTTGCTCAGAAGGATTGGGCCACTTGCTGCTCCTCAGCACTATTTACTTACTTGCTTTTATCTTATTGTTGCTTATATCAGAAACCCCTAAAAAGTTATCTTTCAGTGCTTGCAGTTATTCCTTGTCCAAAATCACTTATCAATACCTTTCGCTCCTCGTTGGGTTCGAAACTCTTACTTATCGAAAACGCTGCAATAGATCCCTACGGTTGTGGGTCATCAGCGACCCAGATGGCCCTCTTCGTCTCCCGGATGAATTGTGCGTCGAGTAATCGGTTGACTTCTTCTCCAATTGCTCTGCGCTTTGGTTCGGAGAATTTGCGCAACGCCTGCTTTACTGGTTTAGTGTTCGAGTAGATTTTCAGCGCGTGCTCTGCGAACTCGCGAGGTATTCCGGGCATGTCGGCCGGGCACTAGGCGAAAATTTTCCACTCCTGGCGAAGGAAGGTCATGAGGGCTGTTTTCTTGGTCTTCTGACATGTGAGCGTAGATTCAGACCGTCTTGGCCTGGTCCGTCGGGTGCACCTGGTGAGTGGTTGTGTCACTGTTGACGCCGAAGTCGCGAGTGAATTCCTTTTTCTCGCTTCTGCTTGCTAGGGGAAAGACGTTCTTGTCTACCACCATGGCTATCTCTTCGAGCTGTTGTTATGCTCCAAACGTGTCGGAGACCTGGTGAAAGTCTCGGTCACATTGACTTGACTTGACGAAATTTTTGTTAACCGTGATGGCCCCTGAGGGTCCGGGCATCTTGAGCTTGAGGTATGCGTAATGCGGGACTGCCATGAATTGTGCGAACGCGGGCCGACCAAGTATGGCGTGGTATTGGGACTGCCAGTCGAGTACCTCGAACTCGAGGAATTTTCTTGCGAAGTTGCCCTTGCTGCCAAAAATGATGTCGAGCTCGATTGATCCCAGGGAGGAGGCTGCCTCGCCTGGCACTACGCCGTAGATCGTGACGCCTGAATTTTTCCAGACTGATCGTGGGATCAACATCTTGCGCAAGGTGCTTGTGAAGATGATGTTTAGGCTGCTGCCCCCGTCCATGAATACTCTGTCCATGTCGTAACCGCCAATCTGAGCTTCGAGGACCAACAGTGCGTGCCCTGGTCTTCGAATTGCAGGAGGATGGTCGTCTTGAGAGAAGGTGATGTTGGTTTTCTGAACCGTATAGGTGATAGATTTCTTCTGTTAATAGGTCTTCGGCTGCTCGAGCTTGCAGGGTGTGCACCTCCTTCTTTGCTTTTGATGGTCGCCCCTCTTGGATCATGCAGACTCGCCCGTGGGACAGCGGGTACTGCTCTTATGAGTTAGGCGCTGGTGTCTGTGTTGTCTCTCAAGCCCGTTTGGCTTTGCGTTGCTTCTCTTTCTTGAGTCCGTCGGAGATTTCAGTGAACAAGCGACCGTTCCTCAGGGTGTGGCCTGCTCTAAGGCGTCCCCAGTCGTCTTCAAAACAGTGGATTGTGCAAGGGTCCATCCAATTGTTCTTTGGCTGTAAGCTTGCTGGAGCCGGCGTGCCTTCTCCTTTTGTGATGCGGAACGACTACGAGTGGTCTTCTGTATGGGAGTGGAACCTTGGGTCGAGTTCAATTCCATCGTTGATCGAGTAGTTCCGGATCATCTTGGCGAACTTGTCCGGTCTTCGGTCAGGGTCATAGTATTCGCCGGATTGAGTTTCAGAGCCCTCGCCGTGTGCTGCGAAGGGTGTTCGGGTGGCGGCGGGTGCTCGGGTGGTTGTTGAAGTTGCTGCGTCAACCGGTGGTTCCTCGAGAGAGACTTCAATTTGGATTTCTTGCTTTGGCTCTGCGACTGGCCTTGTGGCTGCATCTTGTGCTTGTCTTCTGAGCCGTCGGGTTTTTCTTCGCAGGGTGCGACTTTGGTAGTCGCTGAAAGATTGGTCTTGGCGTAGTTGTCGGCCGATCGATCTTGGAGGCGCGACAGAGAGGCTTGCGATGAGCCGGAGTTCTTCGAGTCCTCGAGTTGCAGCTTGCTGATGATGGGACCGCCGAGGTCATGATTCCAACCTGCGTCTTCCCCACAGTTGGCGCCAATTGACGAGGATTGACCTCGGCAAATCCCATGGTTAGGAACCCTGGGTTAGATCGTAAGGAGATGTGTAGGTTGGCGATACTCGTCGGCTAACAGGAGACAACACTTCCTGCTCGATTGTATTATGATGGGGACGATTACAGTGGAGGTCGAGGCGAGTTCGCTCGGGACCGGAAGGTGTTGCTTGGATATTCGATGCCCTAGACGTCCCCTCTCCCATCCTTTATATATTAGGCCGGGTCGCAAGGAGTCCGTCTAGGTTTACAGAGAGAGTTTCCTAATCTAGTTTTAGTCTTGGACGCCAAGTCGTAGCTTCCATAATCGTCAAGGACTCCTATGGCGGTGCCTCGAGTGGGCTGGTCGAGGCTTCCCGCGGGCCCTTTGTCTTGATACGCACCAGGTACCCTCATCTGTAGGAGTCGTGGGGTCATCCCCTCGTAAAAAGGCAACAAATCACTACAATCAGTATTCCACGTCTCCCCTCTCCTCTCCATCCCGCCTCCTTCCTTCCCCCGATTGACCCCCACATCACCACACCCGAAGATGTGGGTCGCCTGCTCTCCTTCCGCCCAAACTCCTCCTCAAACATGGCGATGTCGACAACGGTTGCGGTGCTGCTCCACCCCTCCACGGTCGTCGCTGCAGTCCCCTCCATCTCCTCGACGCGCAACATTGCCTCCATCGGAAACACCACTTCATTCACCTCGGTACAAAGTGGGGACAATTCCTCGACCAAGAATGGTGTAGGCACACGACGAGAGGCCACGGTGCATGCGCGGGTGGCGGAGGCCGCCGAGTCGGTGGCCATGGATGAGGGTTGCGGCATGAACAATGCCCCCTCCCCCACACTCGGTCACGACCGCTATCGAGATCTTCGTCACGTGGTACCAAGTTAGCCCGTTCTGACCTTGTTGTTTTTTGCCCCGAGTTCGAAATTCCCGGAAAGCATCCCCATAGTTGCTGCCAAAGCCGCGTCATTGCTCGATCCACTGATGTGGTAACGGTTAATTAGTCATGGACTGTATCATCATAGCTCTGTAGTTTCACATGTGTGCCTCATTTGTCGTGAAGGAATTCCGAGATTTGAGATCAAAGATTATTACACGGAGGACGTGTCCACCTGCAAACACGTTCCTCATTCAGTTCAAAAATTGCATGGATACATTTTTTCTCGGAATCATATGCAACCAACTCCTCCGTGTTCAGCATTGTGCTACTTATTGTTTTTCTGTCAGACTTTGTGTAGATACATTTGGACAAATGGCTTGTAAACTAGTTGTTGAGGAAGAACATTCAGTTTAAAATGTATGAGTTCTCTTTCTTACATATTGATTTCATATTTTACCAGACAACCCACTACATAAAGTGCAGACTTAGGAAATTTATAGCATCCCAAGCAAAGAAGAACAACTTATGACTGGAAAGAGTAGGTCACTATATGATTTGGAAAGGAGTATCCTCTTCTCCGGAACAAGCGTACATTTAGATGAAGATTTGAGTTGTTTGTCACTCTGCTATCAGAAAGCATGCTCAACTTTTAGAAGGGTGCATTTTTGCATGATCAAGATAGTGAAAGAGATATGGCGCACATGGTAGCCGAGAGGAGAGCAAAAGAAATGCATTCGCAAATAACTATCTGGTGAAAACTAAATACACAATGCGCTCGATGCATTCGATAAAAGTAGAATAGCTTATGCATGAATTGTTCAATGCATTCGACAAGAGTAGAATATTTTATGCATGAATTGTTTACTTATTATTTTGTGGCAAGCAACACATGAGTATTTTGAACAGTGGCCGAAGCAGTAGTAGAAGTGGATCTGTAAATATTTTTATCTAGGTACCATCTCATCTTTTGATTTGCATTGCACTTTTAAATAATAATTTTATCGAAGATTTATCTTTCATATTAGACCTTGTACAATGCAAGGTGATTAGAAGAGGTGCTAATAGAAAAAATCAGATATTTTAAGCACTGATGCTTAGATGTAGAGGGTAGACGCTTAATTAGGCATCTCTCCTATAGAAATAAACACCGGTGGTATAAAAAATCGATTTATTTTGCTACGCACTCCCCTAAGCACCTTGCATTGTATAAGGCCTTAGCATTCTGAACTTCATTTTTAAAGAACCTTGATAAAACAGTTGAGAACAAATGGCTAGAAAAGATTAGTCGAGGGAGAAGAGGAGCGGGAAGAAGGGGAAGAAGAGAGAAAGTACAGTCATGTTATATTGATTTAAGAGTTGTAGCAACACACATGCTTCTAACTATGTATCCTTATAGTATTTAGTATTATCATTTTTTGCATGAAATCACACTAGTAATAAAATAAAGATAAATCACAATGATTGCATAACAAAATTCAATGATATTTAAATATAAAAATAAAATATAAATTACGCTTCCGCTGCAACGCATGGGTATCGTCAAAATAGACAAAATACAGATAGTACGCACATTTGTTTACTCAACCGGTTAGAGTTTCTTTTTTTACTTATATATATATACATGCGAGAACAAAACAAACACGATTGCTGGTGACTAATAGTAGCTTTTTTTACTTAAATAAAAAGGACTAAAATGCGTAAAATGCGAATTGATCTAATCGAAGCTAATCTATTAATTGCTTCCAACTTACCAATAATTTTGCTCCCTGCCCCACCCACCACCCCCCTTCTCATCGCCTTCCCTTCCCGTCACGGCCTCCCCTCGCCCCCGTCTGGTGGTCGTCTCCCCTCCTCCTCTCCTCCGCCCCCGCGCGAATAAAGCCGGCGTCCTATTCTTCCCGGCCGCAAGCAAGCTCCGATTCCCCGAGCCCAAACGAGGAGGCTCTCGCCTAGGTTAGGATTTGGCTCCAGACGCCGATGCGCCAGCGCCAAGCATGGCCGTAAACTGCCTCTACGTTGCCGCCGCATCCACGGCGGCCAGCACTGCCGCGCTGCAGTGGTGGGCGGCATCCTTCCTCGACGCACCGCGGGATGGTGATGTCGGCGGCGGGGGAGGAGGTGACTGGCTCGAGACCGTGCTGCGATCGCACGTGACCGTCGCGCTCTTGGCGAATCTGGCGGCGCACGTGTTCCTCGTCCTCGTCCTAGCTCTGAAGGTGATTGCCTGATTGGTTAATACGATTATTTATCAATTCGGGTATAGTTTTAGGGGCTCCATTAATGCCGCCATAGCCTCGAATGCACGGATACTTTCTATCGCTGCTCCGGTGTAGGCGATCGTTCAAGCTCATTGAGGTAGGTCGTGTTTCTAGTGGTTAATTGCGTTAGCAACCTGGGTGATATTTGTGACATCCGAGCTTAATAGGAATAATATACTTACTCATGTCAACAAGGAATTCCTTGTTTTCTTGGAGGGGCTTGCAACAATTTGAGGATGCCTGACCGACTGAGAAGTTGATACCGGGTGCACAAGAGTGAGGACAAAGTGGGTACTAAAGACTAGTGTTTGTCTGTGGGTCCAGTCTAGACCCCGATGGACTAACGGCTGAGAACTGGGTGCGGGCGGGGTGTTACAACATTCTTGATGTTATGGTCCTCGAGCTGCAATTTTTTCGGGGGTGCATTTTTTTTAGAAAGCCTTGTCACTCGTCCTCATTTCATTTACCCCATGGATTGATGTTGATAGTTGGGACTGGGAAACGTGTGATTTTTTTTGCTCAGTCCAAGTGCTGGTTTTGCAAGAGCTGGGTTGATGATGTGATATGCTTAGTTGAGTCTGTCCTCAAGACTCATTTGTTTGTGGGTTGTTTAGTCCCATGTAAGCTGACGATACTAAATGCATTTCACTTTGTGCTAAGCTGATGATACTAGTGCAATCGTTCTATTAAAATATACGGTCTTAGATGCCAAGCGCATATTGTATTTGCATTTGCTGAGTTTTAGTTATTTATTTACATCACTAGGTTTCTTGGCTAAACAAAGTAGCAGTGGGCTTATGGCGGTGGAATCCCAATGAAACTACCGACTAACCCAGTCTAATGCTATTTGTAATTATTTCTATGAAGTTATCCTTTTTGAATTTATGCCTGTCTGATTGAGTTGTAACTGAGTTTCTTCACACTGTGCAATATGAGACATCTTAAAAGAGGGTTATAATCTTGAATCCTAATCCTATAGCTCAATCAAGGCTATTTCTATGTTGGGGAACTCTAGTGTACATTGTACAATGTAAACAGCTTGGCTATTTTCCTTGAAGTTCAGTTTTAAAGGAGAAATCAAGTTTGGATCAATCACGGTACAAAAGAAAGTGATCGTATGTACTATGGCATGGTCACCCTGTGTTCCAAAAAGCTGGAAAGATAAATGAACAGTCCATCATTCTGTGAAAGTAGCATAAGTGATTAAGTGTGAACTGTTGTTAACTGGCCATATCTACCTTTTTTGGGTGTCTTTCGTAAATTAATCTGAAAGCATATTGGCATTCAGAATTATCTATTAGCAATCTCCAGTAATGCAAAATATCCTCTTGTGCTGTAGCTCGGCTGTAAATTCACTCATTTTCTTATTTTTCTTATGCACCAGTCTAAGACTTAGATATGTTTTTCTCCTATGCAGACATTATTTTTTGTTCGATTAACGTCTACAGAGACTAGAAAAGTGTTGGAACACATCATTAACTATTTAATTTACAAGGTAATTATTCTCTATCTCTGTCTGTCTTTCTTCCATTGAACTATTCATGTGTTTTACTCCCAAATATTGCTGACAAATTTTGCCTGCTTAAACCTCTGGTCCTATGAACAAGCTTATGTCTGATACGTTGTAATGCCCTAGTGAGCTTCAAGCATCTGGATAATGAGCTTACTTTTTCCGAAATTAAATTAAATACAATAGTACACTTGTTTATGATTAGCAACTGAAGTAAAATGCTCTTGTGCCCTCATGCATTTTGGATAATATGATACTGCCCATACATCATAGGAAAGCCTTTAAAACACTCTTCTATCACTAATTATGCATGTTTAAGCTTTTGTTGAACTCACAGTGCCTTTAAAAGTGCCAGTTATAGTTTGTGCAAAGATGAAGTGGTGGATGTAGCCCCACTAGAGAAGAGTGGCCACGACCATCGATGGAAGACACCGGAGGAGGCGGTATAGAGTGACCATCAATGCATGTGGAAGCTACTAGAGGAGTTGATGTATATTGACCAGTAATGATGGCAAAAGCGACTGTATGAGGTGATGTCACAGGTGGACGAGCACCCAACAATGATGGAAGGTGCATGTGAGAGATGGAGAAAGCAAAATGACCACTGGCAAGAGCCAACAGACAATGAGGGAGAGAAACTACGCCAAATGACCTAGACATCATATGCATTTTTACCTTTTTTTCTTTCACCAAAGAGAGATTTTGGCTAACCAAGAGAGCTCTTTGGATAGATGAAATAAAGCCATGCGGTAGATCAATGCTATCTGGAGGGGCAGAAGGCCAACAAATTGGAAGGAGCTTGCGGGTGATGATCTGGGGAGTTGGCAGCAATTAGAACATGGGAGTGGCCGATCCGGGGAAGACGACACGCTGTAGACGATTCATGCGAACGGGACAACACAAGCTAGTCGAGGAGTGGGGAGGGAAGCAGGATTTGGCCTGGAGGCGTGCGGTGAGGCGGGGAAGGAGCCGATAACCAGCGAGGAACCGATATCGGTGACCTGGGGAGGTGGCGGCTGTTGAAGTGTATATGTGGATTGCCTAGCCCTTTCCATCATTCGAGATTTTGGTTGCGTTGGCTAGTGCATGAAGCTTAACATGGTATTAGAGCCTAAGGTCTTGAGTTCAAGTTCTGGCTTTCACAATTTATCCAAAAAATGTTGTTGCCCCCTTTGTGTCCATCTATAGGCCTCTTGACTCTTGAGCCATACCTCATCTATTCATGTGTTGACTTCCCGCATCACACGTTAGAGGGGGTGTTGAAGTGTATATGTCGATTGCCTAACCCTTTTCCATCGGTTTCGACTTTTGGTTGCGTCGGCTAGTGCATGAAGCTTGACATGGTATCAGAGCCTAAGGTCTTGAGTTCAAGTCCTGGCTTTCGCAATTTATTCAAAAAATTGTTGTTGCTCTTTCTGTCCACGTGTAGGCCTCTTGAGCCATACCTCGAGTCTATTCACGTGTCGACTTCCCGCGTCACATGTGAGAGGGCGTGTTGAAGTGTATATGTGGATTGCCAAGCCCTTTCCATAAGTTCGGATTTTTGGTTGTGTTGGCCGATCCAGGGAAGACGCGCAGTTGTAGACGATGCAATGCGGGTGTGAAAGAATGAGATAGTGGAGGAGTAGGGAGGGAAGCGGACTTTTGGCCTAGAGGCAGGAAAGGAAGAACCCAGTTCAATCGCAGAGAAGACGTGCGATATCTATCGGGAGCGAGTCGAGCATGATTCAGAGCAGAGGCTTGGTTGGGGAACTGCCGGATGAGGAGGGCTCGAGTGAGAGGTTTCCATGGGAGCCTCAATCTGGATGCCGTCCGAGCAAGACGGCCTATAGGCAATTGGTGAGAGGTGGCGCCCCAAAGCTGTCCACATTTGAGATGTGGCCGCGAGATGGATCTTGGCTACAAGATCGAAATTGAGACCAGATGAATCAATTTGGAAGCTAGACTAGATCGATTGATAAAGGATGAATGACGGGAAAAATTGATTAGAATGATTGATAGAAGTGGAGATTGATATTCAATAAGATGGAGACGGAGAGGGAGAGAACTCGATCAGGAGAGAGATGGATCACTTGGAGTGTCTGGAAAGAAATGGTAAACTTGGGCTCATGATGCCATGTTAGAGGAGTAACTCATCTGTATTGCATAGCCGAACGAGCGAATATATATTTCAAGGGACTTGGAGTACAAGTAAGGAAATCTAGACTAATACTAATACGTAAGGAGACCTAGACGAGTACTTATACTCCTTAACCGTTGTGACATCTAAGAACCTGCATTTGGGTCCCACATGTGAGCAAGGCTCGAAGGATACCAGTGGTTGTGAGGTTTGTCTTCTAGGTCTTCCATCCTTCTCTCATGCCATGTCTCTCCAGATTGGTTCACTTGAGGCGGAGACTCCCTGCTTACTACCGCCAAGCAGCTGTTACAGCCATGCCTAGTAGTGAAATATTAATTCAGTCTGCCGCCTAGCAGTTGATACAGCCATGGCTACTTCTAGCGATACTAATGCAGTTCTGATTCAAGATGTCAAAAAATTAAAGGTCGGATAAAAATTTAATTGCAACACATTTTCCAGTTTTACAACTGGAACGTCAATGAAGAGAAGGCCAGAGCCCTAGCTGCTGCCAAGTTGTGAGCATACACACAGCCGAATTATATATGTGCATGAACCAACACATGAGGGAGAAGTAGATTCATCGGCCAGCTGTTCTCCTGGTAAGACAAAAGGAAATGTTTGCATGGCCTGTACACGAGTAATCACATGGTTAATTCAGATAGGAGGGGAACTGTATGGGATGGTGTCTAGTTTGCAACGAAAAGGTTTTTTCCGATTTGTCCCCAGGAAATCAAGAGCCACTTGAATTGTCTAGTGAGTACAAGATGGAAGCAACGTTGGAAGTCTAAGGAGTTCTGTTTGGTTAGATTCAGAGGATCATCAATTGACTAGTAGTTCGGTACTCCATGGTCACCAGGATATAGGGAGGTTTTGCTCATGAGGACCACTAGGGCTTTTCAGCGTGTGAAGGCTTGCATGAGATCACTAACCAGATATGACAAAATATAACACAGGGAGCAAGTTATTTCGCGCATCCATTTACTATTTTAGGAAATATGTAAAAAAGTTCCAAGATATGAAAGATTCATCTATCAAAGAGAGTCTTTGTTGTCCAAATTGAGTCTTTGTTTCCTTTTTATTCTAGGTGTGGGATAGAGATTTGTCGGTTGGCTGTATTATATAATTGCTACATATGCGATGCAATGATAAGTTGCGAGTTGACGAATTAGATTCGAGGTGTGCTTTAGGGTTGATACCCATTATCAATTTTACAGAGAATCTTGACAAAAAACTGCGAGCTTTGGAGAAAGCTTTATTAAACTGTGTGGGCATGCTGAACTGCTAGGTTCAAACCCTCCAGGCCTATACTTTGCGTACATTGTGCACGTGCGCGAGAGGCCTTGTGGAGGAAGTGATCAGGGCCACAACAATTCTCACCTCAAAATAAGTGTGTGAAGGCTTGTTTGTGTCTTGGTTCGCAACCATCCTCGACGAGTCTGTCTCCACGACCCCACTAACTCCTTCCCGCGTGTTGCCATTGTTTGGACCAGGACCGTGGAATTTTTTGAGCTGGGTTCAGCGATTTTTTGAGCCATCCAACTTAGATGTGAGCCATCGAATCAAAGTTGGATGGATGAAGTGGCGCCAAGCTTCTGACATTCTCTGTGATAAGAGTACCACAAAAGCTAAAAGGCAAGTTCTATAGAACGATGATTCGACCTGCGATGTTGTATGGCTCTGAATGTTGGCCAACTAAAAGGAGACATGTCCAACAACTAGGTGTGGCAGAGATGCGCATGTTGAGATGGACATGTGGCCACACAAGGATTGGGTCCAGAATGATGATATACGTGAGAGAGGTGGGGTGGCACCTATTGACGAGAAGCTTGTCCAGCATCATCTGAGATGGTCTGGGCATGTTCAGCGTAGGCCTCCTGAAGCGCCTACTCATAGCGGGCGGAAGGCGTGTTGATAATGTCAAGAGAGGCTGGGGGAGACCAAACTTGACTTGGGAGGAGTCCATCAGGAGAGATCTGAAGGACTGGGTTATCACCAAAGACCTAGCTATGGACAGGGCTGCGTGGAAGTTAGCCAGCCACGTCCCAGAACCATGACTTGGTTTCGATATCTTATGGGTTTCAGCTCTAGCCTACCCCAACATGTTTGGGACTGACAGGCTTTGTTGTTGTTGTTGTTGTTGTTTGGGTTCAGCGATTTTTCAGAAAAAGGCCATATAGAGGTGGTGGGGCAAAGTGGCTTGAGGAGGAGAATGTGGAGGGGAGAAAATGTTTGGGCAGTGCCACAAGGGCTTGGTGGTGTGCCGATGGGTTATGGTATGGATTTTGGGGAGAGAGTGGAAATGAGATGGAATGAGGTAGAAGGGACAAGTGCGATGTGGGGTCTATAGAACATAGTTCGTAGAAATGGACATGGAAATGGAGTGTAATGGAACATAGTTCATAATGTAATATCGTTTGTTCTGAAATGGCGGCGAGTGTTTTTTCTTCTGAAGCCTGGTACTATAAAGCAAGTGACGCAAGTGGTACTCTACCTTGTGTTATTATGTGCAATTTGCTCCATCCTTTATTTATTTATGTGCATGTGGCAATCTACAATGTGAATAATATTACAAGGACTTCTCTTGTGTTGCAGGGAACTTTTCTCCCATTGGTTGTGCCTCCTAATTCTCAACAAATAATCCTTTGGTCAACTTGGTTGGTCCTTCTTTGTTCACTGAAGGTACTGCTAGCAATCACATCTAATTTTTGAGATTCTACCCAGCATAGTAACTGAAATAAATGTCATATCCAGATGTTTCAATCATTGGCCAGAGAACGTCTTGAGTGCCTCAACGCGTCACCCTCAGCAACTCCATTGAAATATCTTCGTGTATATTCTGCACTGTTGCTGGTTCTTTCGACTGATCTACTATGGTAATTTCCCTGGTTAGTTAGCATGGATCAAGCTTCATAACAATTTATTTAAGTATCTTTTGGAGAGGAATTTACCCAATTTGTTAAGGTATTACGGTGTTTCCCTGCCGGTCTAAGGTTTGTCCTTGAGGGCTTGTACTATATATTTGTACCCTTTGGCTGTCCAATAAATCAAACCCAGTTCGTAACATTGTATTAGAGCTAAACTAGAGTGCCATTTGTCGCCACTGCAGCTCCTCTTCTTTGCTGGGCTGTCCCTAGAGAGCGATCTCCATTCCAGGTGGCGGGCATGGCACCCCAAACCCGCTGCTGTACACATCATAGTTGTGCAGTAGCAATTGACTGATGTCCCCATGCTACATCCGCCTCACAGGTTTATCCTTGAGATCCCTCTTTTTCATCTTGGCTCCTCTGCCGCTTTTCTTCAAGTCGAGCCGACCTGCGCCCAGGCTGGATTTGGGCATCACCTTGTCTTTCGCCGCTGGTCTCCAGTCTGTCGCTGGTGTAGATTTTCAGCCCGCCAGTCTTGTCCAGCATTGCTGGCTACCAACGTGGTATTCTCATCGTTGACCTTGCTGACCCAGTCTCCCACTTCATCAGCTCGCTTGCCGGCCTCCTCTTTTGATCTCCACTGGCTTCACCCTCAGCACTAGTCCCTCTGATGCAGCTTGTGTTGGCTGTGGTGTGCTGCTGCTGTTACTTGTTGCAGGCTTACAGCCATCGCTTGGATCAGCCGCTGCTTCTGTGTTCTTCTCTGCAGTGCTAGTCTCCATTCAGCGCCGCTGACCTCCTCTATTGTTGCCTGCCTGCCTCTGCCATTCCATGAATGGATATGCAGCTGCAGGTTCCTTGCTGCAGACTTCTGCTTCGTTCAGCTTCATTCATGATGGCTTTGTGGGCTCTGGGCTGCTACTGCATTGCTTAGTCCATGGACTGCTAGTTTGGCTCTGGGACGCTACTACTGTTGGACTGGTGGTATCGGGCTGAGTAGCTATTGTGCTGGCCAATGGTGCTGTTTTGGCTCAGTGCTTGCTGGCTGCTACTACTTCTAGCTAGTATCCTTTCTTGAGTCAGTCTCTTCAGTGTATTGCTTATGTTACATCCATCCATGTCTATTACTCTGTATTGTTGGTCCATGCCATACGAGGCCACAAAAACCTTGGTCATTCAGCCTCTGTTGAGCATGACCCCTTTCCATTCACGTGGTCCTTGCTTGTAGAGGCCCTCGTGATGTCAGTTTGCAGTTTAGCTTCCCTTGAAGTTATTACTGCTGGGTGCCCCATCTTTTGGGCTATGCTCTTTGTTGTCGGTCTCTTTCTCTCTTTGGCTTGATTTGACAGGTTTGATGGCACTATGAAGACTTGGACTGCAGCTGTTTATTTGTCTTTAGTGTTTTACATTTCCAAATGCAATGCTACTGCATATGTTTGACATTTGAGAAGAACGGGAGAGGGTGGGTTGGTACGTGGTTATGGTCTTTTGCTATTGGTCTATAGTAAGGATGTCTCCTTCAGTCCTTTTACTTATATTAGGCGTTTGGTTTGTGCAATACAACAAGCTCTGTTCATAACACAAGTATGGTGCCGTTGCTGTTCAGAGAACTCACTAGTTATTTTTTTATCTAACTTCTCCAGGATGAAGCTTTGTGTAGGGTTCTGCAGTTCATGCAATTCTAAGTTATTTTGGCTTATGTTATTTGAGCCACTTAGTATTGCCTTTGAGTCACTGCAGGTAATGTGAACCAAGATTGTGAGGAATATATGTAACTCCTTGACTTCCAGTTTATTCTTATATATTTTGCTGCACTGTCGTTGTTTATGAAAGTCAAGTTGTTAACTAGAAAAAAACAAAAATAATAATAAATAAACCATGAACGTTTACCTGTGCATAGTCAACACTTCTGAATCTTTTATGACTTCCCTGAAATAGCTTTCCTTCCTCTTGCCAGTCTATCATGGTGCATGGATTCCAGTTGTTTGACATTTGGCAGCGACATCTGATGGACAGTGGTGTGGACTATCTTGATTTCCAAAAAACTTATAAACAAGCAGCAGGTGATAAGCTCCTCAGCTAACACATTGTTGATATATAACTCTAATGTTGTGCATTTACAGTTTTTGTGCTTATGATCTCAATGATAGTAATATAGAGGTACACAAGTAGCACATCTGGTTACAAAAGTGATATCCATTGTTAGCAGTAATCCTTGTGTTATACTCCGTATTTGCTTAGCTAGGGAGTAGTAGTAGGTGGTTGGAGCTTCCTTAATAAGGTAGTAATAAGGTAGTGCATGCATCTAGACAGCAGTAGTCAGTTTCGTTTTTGCATGTACCAGCAGCTGCTAGAGCTGCATGATCGGTTTAGCATAAGGAACCGACTGCCCCCATGTAGTATATATAGAGCTTGTCAAGCTTCCTGCACTAGCCAACACAACCAAAAGTCCGAACTGATGGAAAGGGCTAAATAATCCACATATACACTTCAAGCCATCCTCTCACGTGTGACGCGGAAAGTCAACACGTGGATATACTCAGAGGTATGGCGTCAACAATGTTTGGATAAATTGTGAAAGCCAGTACTTGAACTCAAGACCTTAGGATACCATGTCAAGCTTCATGCACTAGGCAATGCAACCAAAAGTCCGAACTGATGGAAATGGCTAAGCAATCCACATATACACTTCAATAGAGCTGAGGGTAGCAATACAAGTAACAGCTTCAGAAATCAATCTATTTTGTGTTCAGCCCCAGTTCCCCTCTGCTCTTCTATACTTCAGCCTACTTCTAACACCCATGCTTGCAGTCGAACTATTTAACTTTGACCAGTAACATACACCCTCTGTACACAATCTAAAATGCCTTATATTTGTGTACAGAGGGAGGTATTTGTGAATATTTATCTTGGCCATCAAAACAGTATGTGTAGATTTGTCTAAGAAACTGCTCCAGTTCATAGACATTATAATTCTATTAGATTGTACAAATATATGCCAAGAATGACTCTCCTTGACCAGGGAGTTAGAAAAACAGCAGTTTCAGTAACACATATGACACTACTTATTGCTTTGGTGTTTATGTAAGCTGCGCTTTATCTTCTGTTGGAACAATGTTTCAGGAGCAATACTTGCTAAGTTCCTGTGCATAATTTTCTTGAACTCTTTCCACTTTGCCACCAGGATGTAGTCATGCTTTGTACCTGCAGGTTCTTTTTCTGAATGGAGAGGCAAACTTATAAGGAATTTTGGTTTTGTCATTGACCTGATAAGCTTGTTGATGTCACTTGGTCATTATTTGATGATCTTTTGGCTCCGTGGTATGGGGTTTCATCTGGTCGATGCGGTCCTCCTATTGAACTTGCGTGTAAGTCAGACATCACCTTTTGGCAACTGTTGATAAACTCTGTGATTTCATGGAAGTTATTTATGTTAGAACTGCTAAGTTCCGAAATCACTAGTTCTAGTTGTTGCCCAGGACCCAAATCTAAAGAGATGTGATTCACACACACAAAGAGCTATTACTAATGGGAAGCTTTATTAGATGTCTCAATTGCTACAAGCTTGCATATTACATATGGGGTGCCTCTCCTTATATAGGCTGTAGGAGAGCTGATACAGTAACCGCCCTGCTACAGCACACACCCTAGCTGTGTATGTGGAAACTACAGCTTCCTTAACTACTAAGTCATCCAAGACCAAAATATCCTAATACATTTTGCCAAACCCAAATTGACTTCTTGTTCTTCCATGCATGCATATGTTTTGTATATGACAAGAACAATTTAATATGTACTGATGTGTCTCTCATCACATGCAGGCTCTTGTAGTTTCATTTTTGAAGAGGATTAAGACTTACATTAAGTTAAGAAAGGCACTCCGTTCACTTGATGGAGCACTCCCGGATGCTACATATGATGAAATCTGCACATATGATGATGAGTGTGCCATCTGCCGGGTAAATAGTTTCCTAGATTTTCAGAAACTCTGTCACCCTTCACTACTTGTGTATCTGAACTTTTTGTTGCTTCTGCTGCAACTCACAGGGACCAATGGCTCGAGCTAAAAAGTTGCCTTGCAACCATCTATTTCATCTACCTTGCTTGCGATCTTGGTATGCCCTGAGTTGCTTTTAGTGTGTTGCCAATTAATGCTTGATTGCTAGTCTGCCGTTCAGTTCATAGGTATAAAAATTCTTTTGAATCAAAGGCTTTAGTTATCAATGTACTCTTCCATATGTCCATGTAATTTAGTTACTTGAAATTCTGAATTTAACCACGGGACTGGTGTCCTGAACTCCTGATTTTGCTGTTAACTGGAACTTTCTAAAATGGAATCCAGAAAGGAGTTTATTTGATATTACTTACCAGTGCGTAGCGAACAAAACAGGGGAAATTTACTTTCAAGGATCAATTACTGATGTCATGTTGGAGGGCCCCTCTGTTGATCTGCTTAGTAAATTAAATTAAGAGCTTCAGTGTCTTACACTAAAATGTATGTAGGAAATTTGCATCCTCTTTTTAGTTTACTCACATTGTTGATATGGGTAGGTTGGATCAAGGATTAATGGAGGGTTACTCTTGTCCAACTTGTCGAAGGCCACTCTTTCTTTCATCTCAAGGGCATTCTAGGTCAACAACAGCAGAGGTAGCAAATGTTCAGCTAATTGCGGAACAACTAAATGTGGGATTAAATCAGCAGAGGATTCCTGAACAGCAGAACCCTTCAGATGGTGTTTGGAGGTATGCATAAAAACATACAATGTTCTAATATGCAACTTGTATTCCCTGGAGGCCAAAGGCCGGTATATATACAATGTACATGTGGCAAATATACAGAAAGCCCCTTATATACGGGAGAAACTATAAAGGCTACATAGATGCATAATAGATAAGACCTCACCATTATGCTTGCGCTCAACCACGCCATTCTGAGCATGAGCAGCCGAGTCAGCATGGAGCACACGAATAGGCGCAGAGAACTTAGTGTGAACCATGGTAGCAAAATGCTTATATATAGATAAAACCTCACTACGAGAAGACATAAAATATATCCATGTGTGCCAAGAGAAATCATCTATAAATATAAATATCGCGATGACCTCTCTTTGAGGCAAAGGGAGTTGGACCCCAAGCATTAGAGTGAACAAGGCCGAAAGGACGCTGAGACAGAATCTCGCTATGATGATAAGGTTACTTAACCTATTTACCAAGCCGACAACCCTGATAGTCTAAAGACACTTTGGAGAGGGGTCCAAGAAGACCATGTCAAACTAAGGATGAGAGACAAGAGCCACACAAGTGACCAAGGCGGAAGAGCCGGTAGATAAGGCAATAGAGGTGCAGAGACTGACAACGGTTGCAGCAGAGGGAAGGTGAAGCCAGTCAAGATCCCAGAGACCTTGAGAGTCTCAGCGCCGGGGGCCAACACCAATGTGATGGAATAGAACAAGAGTCAAAGTTGAGAATGATCCGACAACCAGAGTCAACAATCTGACCACCAGGAATGAGCTGCATGGTAAGTCAAGGAACATGCGCAACATCAGGAACCTGAAAAGACGAAGTACTAAGAATGTCTCAGCCATTAACTGGAAGGGAGGTACCATCAGTAAGAACATTAACAGGAGAATAGAGAGGTCGAAGAGAAGACAAAGCGGACGAATCATGAGGCATATGAAAATATGCTCCAGTATCAAGAATTCATGAGGATGTACCTGCCTGTGTTAGAAGGTGGTCACACAATGCCAGAAGAGTCAGCAACAGAAGTAGCAAAACCTGTCGATGGGCATTAAAGTTGTGTAATTTCCTGCTTAGTCAGGGGCTCAACTATAGAGGTCAACGTAGATGCACCAAACAAAGAAAACCCGAGGAAATAAGCAGGGCACGAAGTTGCACAATCTCCTGCTTGGTGAAGGACATAGCTGAAGCAGTCGATGCCGCAACAACGAAGGAGTAACCACCACCACCTGTTGAAGCTACTAGAGAAGGAGGTGTAGCATGACCAACAACATAGGCCGATGGACGAGCCAAGGTCGCATGCAGACAAGCCCCAAATGCCAAGGAAGGCGCGTAGTCGATGGAGTTATATGCACCAACAGTGTCGGTGAAAGTCAGTAGAGGAGTCAATGTAGAGTGAAAATCATCGATGAAAGTCACGAGAGAGTTGGTGTAGAGCGACAATCACCATGTACGGAGTTTGCGAGAGGAATTGCGGAAGAGCGACCACCACAACCAGCGGAAGACGTCGAGCAGGAAGACGTCACATGCGAACGAGCACCAAGCACCGAAAGACGCACATGTGCAAGACGAGATCAGTGTAGGGAACACCGTCAAGAGTCCGTGGGCAGCAAAGGATGGCAACATAGCCCGACGACGAAGACATGGTACCTATTTTTTAATCTTTTTACTTTTTTACTTTTTTTGCCGATTGAAATTAGACAAATTCACCAGCGACTCGCTGTAATCGCGGTCGGATCAGCGGCAAGCAGTCATGAGTCCGGTATGGCAGGAATCAGCATAGAGCAGTATGAATCACGGGTGCATGGCAGGAATCATGCTCACCAGCTGGGTTGCAGATGTCCACGCAGCTCAAGCGGAGGAGGTGGCCTGCAGGTGCAGCAGGCACCCACTGGAGCAGGTGGCATGCAGGTGAAGCAGGCACCCATGCAGCCCACACGAAGTAGCTGGCCGGGAGTTACCTCACACGTCGGGCAGCTGTCACGTGCCGAGCGGCAGGCAACGAGGCGGCCCGACCGGAAGAGCACCAGATCCGAAGACGGGATGCGCAGGGGATCAGATCGGGGCAGTGGGCGTCACGAGCAGAGGAACAGCAGCAGGCGGGGCTGTAGACAGCAGTTGCTGTAGCTGAGAAACAGGGGCGGCGAGGTAGAGGAAGCAGCGACGGCCGACAAAGAGACGACGACTGCACGAAGAGGATCAAGCACGAGTTGCGCTGAAAAAAAGGCATAAAACAATGTTAGGAATATGCGAGTTGTATTCCTTGGAGGCCAAAGGCCGGTTTATATACAATGTACATGTGGCAAATATGCAGAAAAACCCTTGTACTACGGGGAAACTATACAAGCTACATGGAGACATAATATAACTCTTAACAGCTTCTCTATTTTTCGCAAGTATTGGATACATTAATAATGTTATTTTTAAATTAGCCCTCAAGACTCGTAAATATAACATATGCATCAGTGGTGCAATTTGTTGTTCCTTACTTCCCTGCGTCGACCATCTTCAGAGTTTTCACGATTTCAAGAGTAATGGTGTTCTAGTTTCAAACCTCAGTTTCTTGGTGGTAACTGGCCAGTTGACACCGGCTATGGGAAATTCTGCTGGAATCTGGTTGCTTAAAAACTTATCGTTTAGTATGTGCAATTGAATCTAGATGTGCTTCGAAAATTAGAGCACTGAAAATCTGTCAGGGAAGGGAAGAACTAAAGCAGTAACACACGGTTTGTTCCTAATCATGTAATAAAATACTTAGGTGTGAACTCCTAACTGTTTTGTTAACATGTTACTGAAAAGACCCATAAGATATGGTTCATCAATGATGGCGGAAGTGCAGTCTTTAATTGAATGCAGGTGACTACAGAGTTATTGATATTTGATTCCTTAATGTGTTTGTGTTGGTTGTCGCAGAGGTGCTGGTCTTGATTCTCGTTGGGCACCACCATGGTCGAACCCTGGGGTGGACGATCCCAGTTCCTCTAGTGCAGTGAGATCTGTGGGGATTAGCGGAGTTCAGATGATGATGAGGCAGTTCGCTTCTGTGACTGATAATTATGGGCATACAGATGCCACCTGGAATCTGTGGCCTGAGTCAATGGCAGGCCCTTCACTTGTTGCATCATCTTCCTCGACGCCCGATGGGGCTTCGTCTGCTGGATTGCGGTTCAGAGGCACGGCAGGAACAATTAATGGAAGCATATCGCAGGTTAATACCATGGTAGATAGAGTACGGGAAGTATTACCCCATATGCCTGACGAGCTAATTATCGAAGTACGTTTCTGTTTTTGCTAGTCTCTTGTTATATTTTCTCTAGAAGCTAGTATGCACTAAATTCTTATCCTTTTCAACCTCGTTGCAGGACCTGATGAGAACGAATAATGTGAATGCCACTGTGAATAATCTTCTGCTGATGCAGTGATAGAGCAATACAACATATATCACTAATATTTACTGGCTATAAGTTTATATATGAAAAGTCTGTATAGTTAAAGATGAGCCTGGGTGTGAAAGCACTGGGTTCTTGTAATAAGTGTTTTGGTCTATTTTGTTCCACATGGATACAATGCGCCAGCTTTGTATAGTAGATGTAGCTGTACAACACTATGCTCTAGGTTAGTGTATGTAGAAAGATGCAAATGCTACCACCCAAATAAAATTACATAGTTGCTTGTATTGTCAATATCCGTGAAAACCGATTATCCTGAAATGTCGGGAGGCTCTAAAAAGAACCCTTGAATGGCTACGTTGATGTAGTTGATAACCATTGCCTAGATCGTTCGAGCGAATTGGATTATGGCTGCCCCCTCTTCTACTTTCTCTAATTTCCTTAGTTTTTGCTGCTGATTTATCAACTACTAGGTGTATTGTTTTCTATGCAAGTCAACCATTTAAATGTTTGATTAAGATTGTAGAATAAATATCAACATATGCAATACGTAGTAGATAAAATATGAAACTACTAGTCATGATGGATTAAATGATATAAATTTGGTTTTGTGGATATTGATATGTTTTTTCTAAAAATTTGGTCAAACATGCATTTGTTTGACTTTTGAAAAAACAAAATACCTTATATAAAGGAATGGAGGGAGTACTTCCTTTGTTCGCAATATTTTTGTGCAATATTTTTTTTGATGTATATAGATGTGTTTTAACGTGTTTGTTAGCTCATTTCAATCTCTATGTACTCTCTGTTCTAAAATAAGTTTTACTAGAAACTGTTTTAAAATAAGTGTCTCAATTTTATATATTAACTTTAGTATAAAGTTATACTAAAATTAAAACATTTACTCCGTATCTTGGAACAGTGGGAATAATTTATATTAAAATATTTAAAACATCTTATGTTTATGAACATTTTTTGAGAAACTGTTTTAAAATAAGTGTCTCAACTGTATATTAACTTTAGTATAAAGTTATAATAACATTAAAACACTTATCTTAAAACGGTGGGAATAATTTATATTAAAATATTTAAAACATCTTATATTTATAAACAGTGAGAGTAATTTGAAAGCGCTTGGCTGGCTCTTCCTCTTTGGCCTGCTGGCGCTTGGAATGGCAAGTGCCTGCCTCTTGCAAGGTGTAACTATTTTGTGATTTCTTGCTGGAAAGCCGGTTTTTTTTATCTGATTTGTGAACTTATCTAAAATTAATAATCTTATTTGTGAACTTACAACTTCATCACCTTCGAACCGAGTATCTGAGTTGCCGTCACCTCGTATTGGAGCGGTGGCGAATGGCGTGCACTGGTTTGTGAATGCAAGGGAGTGGATGTTGATGCCCTGGTTGTGATCTTCATCCACAGTAAAACGCATGCATATGGTGTCCTATGATTAACATTTTGGGCGACGCTAGGCGCCGGCTGACAATGGCTTGCATATATGATTAACATTTTGGGCCACGCTAGGCGCTGTCTGACAATTACGTTCATCTAACGGTTTAAATTACTGTGTATCCTTTCGTAAATTTTTTAACTTGTAATGATGTAGCTTTTTAAGATGCTGGTTGCAACTTTTATGATACATAGATGAAAAAAAAGATTGTGTATTTTTTTAAAAGAATTTGCACCGTTGTAGTAAAAAATCATGACATTAATTGTTGCGCACCGTCATTAATTGGTGGCAGCAAATTTGATCACTGATGGTAGCAATTTTCTACCGATTGCAACAAAATTTACAGTCTGTCATCGCTAATCATACTTCATCAATTTTTGTTGTAGTAAAAATTAAGGATCAGTGATAGTTTTTCCCGTTGCCCGTTGCAATGAAAAAATGTAGCACCATCATCATTGACCACTCTCTCTAAAAAGAATGTGCATAACACTGATTCTTCGAGCGACGAGTAATATGGATGAGCTAGTAACATTTTTATGTCACAATCTTAAATGGATGTGCTTAACACTAAAATACATCTAGATACATCCGTTTAGCAAAAAGTAGCATAAATCAATGTAGTACTCCCTCCGATCCATAAAAAGTGTCGCTCATTTTGTACTAAGCTAGTATAAACTTTGTACTAGATGCGCGACACTTATTATGGATCGGAGGGAGTAGTATTTTAGTACCATAGTTATCCAAATAATAGCATTTTAGTATTAGGGTGGTAGCATTGCGAAAGAGTGAATTGCAACCAAAAAATGAAAATCGCTTGCGCGCGAGGCCGACCCGACCGGCCGAATCTTGGGCTGGCCGGTCGGCGGGGAACTTTCCCATGTTCCGAACTGGCGGGCCTATTGTAGCTGAACTATCCCGTCTTAACGACCTGAACTTAGGAAACTTTATTAACAAGATTTTTCTTCGTTGCGACTGCGAAATCATGTTTCGGTGTCTGCCGAGGTCCTGGAGCACATGAGCCTTCTTGACATGATTACGAAAGTCCTTAGAGCATCTCAAGCCGTTAGGCCCCCCAAGCCGGTTTTCGGCGCTATTTTAGCGCCGCTTGGGGGGGCGCTCGGGCGGCGAAACCGGCTTGGGGCGGCCGCCCCCCTAGCCGCGCCCCCAAGACGGCCCCATGTTCGGTCGAATTCTACTAAAAGTTAGGAAAAATTGAACGAAATTTGCGAGATTCGGCGAATTTCATAATATTTTTATTACATAGGCTGAACTGAAAAACTACGTCGCCGCGCCGTCCCCCGTTGTCGCCTTCACGGGTCCCGTCGACGTGTCGCCGCCGTCGTCTTCACGGGTACTCGAGCCGCGGCTCGTTGCCGCCCTCGATGTAGTGAAGAACGGCAGGGAGAGTGCGTGCCTCCCCGCTTCACCACCGCCGTCGGCCGTTTATGTTCTGCGGGCCTGGAACCGTTTGTGGAGATCATCTCCTGGTTGCGGCGTTCCTCGAAGTGCGTCGCCTAGCGGGCGATGTTTCCCGGCGCGTTCGTCGGGTCGGCGCGCTCGGCCTCCGTCATGGAGGCGCGGATGGCCTCGACCCGCCGGTCGAAGGGAGCCCCACGAGGAACAGGCGCTACCGGAACACCGCCGGCGCTAAGCACCCAGCCGCGCGGCAGGCGCGTGTCCGGCGGGCAGGGGTAGTCCGCCCTAGCGAGGAGGACAGCTTCATAGACGGCGAGGGTGTGGCGGTTGGCCATGGGGAGAAGAACGCGGCGAGAGGAGGAGGAGAGAAGAACACGGCGAAAAGAGGAGGAGAGTGCGGCGTCTCTCGGCGAGTCCACTTTATATAGCGGGAGGAGGCCTCACCGGGGCGGGACACGCGGCGGCGCGGTCGTCGGACCGTTGGGCTACTCAAGGCGCCACATTTATTCCTTGCGGCCGGCGATTGGACTTGTCATCGGCGGCGGCAGACGCGGGGAAGTCGAGGCGGGAGGATGAGGACGACGCGTGTCTCTACACGCTGACATGTAGGGCCGCCGCGCGACGCGCGCGAAACGGCCCGCGCGTTTTTTTCTCTTTCGCGCCGTTTTGTTTCATCCGGCGCCCCCAAGCGACCCCAGCGCGCCGGGTCGGCTTGGGATCGCCGGACTCAACTTTGGTCCAATCTGACGCTATTTGAGCCCTTGGGGGCGCGACTGGACGGATTTCGTCCGTCCGGCGCAAATAGCGCCGCCTTGGGGGCCTCTTGGGGGCGTGGCTGGACATGCTCTTAGTCACACCGATAGTAGGACGACGAATGTTAGTTCACTTCTCAAGTTTATTTTCATCACAGCTAGCAATTAAATCCATGGGTGTTGCTCGTGTTCTGATTTGTCACATTATTTGACTAATTGCTGCTTGATTTAGTTTTCATTTTTTTCAAATCAATTTTATGTGTTTGACTTTCTCTGGATTATTTTGTGTCCATCGATCTTTTGTTCGCCGCACTGCCATGCGTGATCTTTCTTTCTTAGTTGTGCATCGTTTTGATATTAAGTTTGCATATGATCAATTGAGAGAATTTGACTTCTGCATCGTGAATTTGGTACTCCCTCCGATCCATATTAATGGACTTAAGTTTTTCTAGATACGCATGCATCTAGTCTAAATACTTAACTAGATACATACGAATTTAGACAAAATTGAGTCCATTAATATGGATCGAAGGTAATATTTGATTCTGTTTTTGGTTTGATTTTTGGTGTAAGGTTGAACACGAATGTCATACGTGATCACGATGTCCCGCTCCTGCTTAATCTTGTGATTCTCTTGCAGTTTTATTTAAGCTATTTTCGGCTAATCTCATTAGTTAGCACATGTAATTCTTTCGAAATTTTTTTGTCTCATTGTCTGTTCAAGTAAGGTAAAGGATGTCCCCTTGCTCTCGCGACCACGAACCTCACCCCTGCACCCCACTAGCCATACCGGCGGCCGCCGCTCCGGCACCGCAGGCCACCATATCGCCGCCCTCCCTCCTGTCTGCGCGTCATCCGGAGCCCTGCTGGGGCTTCCCTGCCAGGCAGGTCCTTGCCGGTGCTGCTGTGCTTGATGGAGCTCTGGATTGGGATCTGGCGTCCCCGCCTCCTTCGCCGCCGGGACGCCCGATTCGCGCTGCTTCCGAGGTGAATCTGGTCCTGGAGACACCCCCCGAGCGGCTCCGCCCTGCGCCACCCTCTGTCCGCGACGAGGGCCCCTTCAATGCTGGGTGCGCAGTAGGCGGGAGTAATGGTCATTACTCTGGTCCTCAGCTGGGTGGGTGGCTCGCTTGTTTCAAGGAGCGACCTCCGAAGAAGAACGCGGGCGTTGGACCGCATTCAACGCGGCCGCTGGCGCAGGCGCCATGCGCGGCTGGGGAGGGGCTCGAGGATGGATGGGTGACCGTCGGGTCAAATCGGCCGCGCTGGCCGGCTTTTGCAGCTCCGGCATTCAAGCCCCGCTCCCCTCTCCCGGAGTGGATTAAAGGCCGATGCTTCCGTTGCTTAAAGCCCCGCCACCAAGCTGCAGGGTGCCGCGACCCCATCACTTGCCGCAAGCGCTTCCGTTCTGGTCACCGCGTCAGCTGCTGCACCAATCCTCCAGCGCCTCACCTACGACCGCGCCCTCTGGCCGCTCGGGGTGCTCCTGCTGTCGCTGCTCCGCGGCGGCTGCCACCACCCCCTCCTCTGATCAAGCCGCAGCCGCCTCCCCCCTCGATGGCTTGGACTGGAGACCATGCTGCAAGGCCGGCGGAGGTCTTCTCCGTCATCCACTCCACGCCGTCGATGCTGCAGGAGGCAACCATCCTTGAGTCCAACGCGGCCGTGGTTTGGACGGATCGCGACCCGCGCTCTACCACCCAGGAGGTGGCCGCTGCATTTTTCCGGGAGATCGGTATGCTGGCGGAGGACATCTCCGTTGTCCGTCACTACCCCGAGGAGTTCCTGGTCAGGTTCTTCCACCACCATCACTGCACCAACGCCATCAGCCGCCGCGAGCTCCCGTTTGGCGCCACCAAGCTCCAGATCCGCCCTTGGCGCATCGAGGCTCATGCCGAGCATGTGGACCAGAGGCACCACGTCAGGCTTTGCTTGGAGGGCCTCCCCCTGCATGCCTGGGAGGACGCTGCCATCGCCACGGCCATCGACGCCGGTTGCTCGCTCGACTACGTCGAGCCTGCCTCAAAACTGAAGACTGCCACTGAGGTTGTGGGGTTGTGGGCATGGACGTCCAGCCCAGCGACGGTGCCGCGAATCAATTGGATCACGTTGCCGGCGAGGGTCGGTGGCGAGCCGATCTATGGGAGGAGAGGCCTGGAGCACAGAGTGCTCATCCACCTTTCCATCCATGAAGATCCCACCCAGGGGCCTAACATCGTCTCCAAGGGCTACGAGTACAGGCGTGGCATCGTCGACGGGGAGACCAAGCCGCGGGATCGTCGCCAACGCATTTCCAGGCCGGTGGACCCGTCTCGTCGTGATCGGGATGATGATCGTGATCGTGATCGTCGCCGTGATGACGGCGGTCGAAGAGGGCGCGACCACTCCAGGGGTGGGGAGGGATGGGGCGAGCGCCTACGTCGCAGCCTATCCCGCCAGCCACGCAGCCGGGACCAGGACAGAAGGGGGCATGCTCATGACGACAGACGCAGGCAGGCGCCAGCCTTGGGCCCGTGCATCCTGGTGGGCTCTGGTTCTGGCTTCCCCGAAGACGCCCGTGCTGCCGAAGGGGGGCTGGTTACGACTGTGGGTGCTATGGCTGCGCCTGGGCCGATCAGCATGCCTACGGTGGAGCAGCTGGGCGACCATCGCTCGTCCCGCCCGGCTCCGGCTCCGGCTCCAGTGGCTCCTATCGCTATTGTGGAGGGCCGTGGCCGAAGCCCTTCGCGCCAGCCATCTCCCCGCGCCGCCCGTCGCAGGTCCATGGAGAGCCGAACTCCACCTGCCTCGCCGCCGCTCTCCCCGACCACCGTTCTGCCGGCCGAGTTGCGCTCCATGAGGAGGGGTGCAAGCCTGCAGCCGCGTCTCAGCTGCTCGCCATGCCAGGCCGTGAGAGTGCTCTGCTCCACGACTGCTCTGCTGCAACCACTTCGGTCACCGTCAAGGCCGCCTGAGTTTGCTTCCTCGCCAACGCCACCTCTGATCTCCCATGGCTCACCTCGACGCACCCCTTCCTTAGCTGATGCCCAGGTCTCGGACAAGGAAGACGAGCTCTCAGCCCTCTTCATCGCCAGTAAGGGCGCGCTGCTGTCGGCTCCGGTTCCTCCTGGGGCGCTGAAATCTCGTCGTAAGACTCTCGCTGGAGTCAAAATCTCCAAGGCAGGTGGGCTCTCTCTGCAGCGCACTGGGCGTGGGCGTACTGCCGCTTTACCGGCTGCCAAGACCGCCCAGAAGATGGTGTGCCGCTCGCTGGGCATTACCAGAGACGGAGAGGATGTTACTGAGGCCACCCTTTCTCAGTTTGTGGCTAGGTTCAAGGAGGAGCTATCCGTGGAGTCGATCGCTGCCATGCATGAATTTTTCAAGCTCGACGACGCTGACGCCATCGCAGTGGAGGACGCTCTAATTGAGCATGGCGGCGAAGGAGCGCTGGACCTGGCCGTGGCGCAGGAGGAGGGACGATCCCAGTCCGGCTGTGCTTGATGGTTCCGTTCAGGTAGTAGTGAGGGCTAGGTTTGTTCACATGATTAGTACAACCCTTCAAGTGTGCGTGTGTGCACGCCTCTGCGTGCTTTGGCCTGGATGGTTGGCCATGTATCAGCTTTTGGTGTTAGGCTTCACATTGTATGGATTTATGCTTATGTCTATGTGGTACTGGACCAAGGGTTTTAATGGTGATCTATGTTAGCACAACCGATTAACATGCTGAGTTGGAACGTTCGAGGGTTAAATTTCCCCAGAAGGAGGGCGACTGTTAGCGCTACCATTGCAAACTCTACTTGCCAGCTGGTCAGTTTGCAAGAGACCAAGTTGGCCTCTGTTGATAGATTCATGGCTGCTTCCCTCGGTGGTGGCAGACTAAGGGGTTTTGCTGAGCGGCCAGCTGATGGTACTAGGGGGGGCATTCTCCTCCTGTGGGACGATCATCTATTGTCCGTGTCTGATGTTGTCTGCTCTACTTTTTGCCTCTCGGCAATGGTTAAAATTCGGGCGTCAGGAATCACATTCAAAGTGACCACCGTGTATGGTCCCACGGCCTCCACTCTGAAGGATGCCTTCTTTACCGAGCTTGCATCTCTCAAGCCTCGGTCGAGAGAGGCTTGGCTTGCTTTTGGAGACTTCAACCAAATCCTTCGTGCACGCGATAAGAACAAAAGGAATGTCAACAGAGGGCGTATAAACCGTTTCCGGGGCGCCTTGCAGGCCTGTGAGCTCAAGGAGATACACCTTCAGAACAGACGCTTTACTTGGACCAATGAGCGGTCCAATCCAACTCTTTGCAAGTTGGACTCGTTTTTCTGTAACTCTGAGTGGGACCTGGCTTTTGGCACTCATTTGCTTCACGCCCTGTCGTCTTCCCTCTCCGACCACTGCCCGCTTCTTCTTGCTGATCACAAGGGGCCGAGGCGCCCGAGATCCTTTAAGTTCGAGAACTTCTGGACATCTATGCCTGGCTTCAACGAGGTGGTGGCACAGGCTTGGGGTGAGTCGGTGAACCATGTGGACCCCTTCCATATCCTGCACTTCAAATTGAGGAAGGTGGCGCTCCGGCTTTCGGAGTGGAGTAAGGCCTTGTTCGCTAAGGCCCAGCTCCACCTTCATGCGGCCAATATGGTGATCCTTCAGCTTGACATTGCGCAGGAGTGGCGGGCTCTCTCCCTTGGCGAGACCGAGCTACGCTCTCGTCTTAAGCGGAGGGTCATTTTCCTGGCGGTCCTTGAGAGGGCTAGGAAAAGTCAATGCGCGAGAGTCAAAAACCTCAAGGAAGGGGATGCCAACACGAAATTTTTTCACCGCCGCATCAATGGTCGCCGACGCAAGAACTTGATTCACCGTCTCAAGAGGGATCAAGGTTGGATCACTGACCACAAGGATAAGGAGGATCTCGTTCATGACCACTTCTCCGAGGTCATGGGAAGCGGGCAAGGGGCCACGAAGGACTTCAATTGGGATGAGCTTGGCATCGAACCCGAAGATTTGCACCAGCTGGGGGATTCTATCTCGGAGGGCGAGGTATGGGAGGCAATCAAGGAGATGCCTCCGGATAAGGCTCCCGGCCCGGATGGCTTCACCAGCGCTTTCTACAAGACGTGTTGGGAGCTTGTTAAGAGTGATATCATGAGGGTGATCTGTTGCTTGGACTCTATCCACACTCCAAGCTTTTGCTGGCTCAACTCCGCCAACGTGGTGCTATTGCCTAAGAAGGAAGGAGCGAAAGGAATTGCTGACTTTAGGCCGATTAGCCTTATTCATTCCTTCGCAAAGATCCTCGCGAAAGTTTTATCCTTGCGTCTTGCTCCCCTTATGGATAACTTGGTCTCGAAGGCTCAAAGTGCTTTCATCAAGAAGAGGAGTATTCATGATAACTTCATGTATGCCCGAAACTTTGCTCGTAAGCTCCACAAGTGCAAAACCCCGGCCCTCCTCTTCAAGATTGACATCAAGAAAGCCTTCGACTCGGTTCGATGGGGCTATATCCTTGACATTTTGCAACGCAAGGGCTTCCCAAGCAGGTTTCGAAGTTGGGTGGCCACGCTGCTTTCCACCTCATCATCTCGTGTCATCCTTAATGGCGTCCCTGGCCCCGCCATCAAGCTTGGGAGGGGTCTAAGGCAGGGGGATCCCCTCTCCCCCCTCTTGTTCGTGCTTGCCATTGATCCCCTGCACCACATCCTCGACTTGGCAACTCGGAAAGGCTTTCTTCACAAGATCCGGGGTCGTGGGGCCATGGTGCGAACCTCCCTATACGCAGACGACGCTGCCGTGTTTTTGGCCCCTATTAAGAAGGACGTGGACATGCTCTCCTCCATCCTCCTTCACTTTGGAGATGTCACAGGCCTCTGCACCAACTTTCTCAAAAGCTCGGTGGTCCCAATACGTTGCAGCCACATTGATCTGGACCACATTTTGCAAGGGGTGTCTGCTACAAGGGTTTCTTTTCCCCTAACTTACTTGGGACTCCCTCTCTCGGTGCGACAACTCAGAAAGGCGGATTTCCAATACCTTGAGGATAAGGCGGCGGGCAAACTGGTTGCCTGGGAGGGCAATAACATCACTTGCGCGGGTCGTACGGCTATGGTCAAGTCTGTTCTCACTTCCCAGGCGGTGTACACCTTATCCGCCCTCATTGTCCCTTCTGGAACTCTTCAGAACCTCACCAAGATTGGGCGCGCTTTTCTTTGGTCGGGTGCGAACAAAACGACAGGAGCAAAATGCAAGGTTACTTGGGAAATTGTGTGCCGCCCAAAGGTGTATGGGGGCCTTGGGGTGTTGCATACTGCCAAATTTGCTAGGGCCCTTCGCCTTCGATGGCTATGGCACGAGTGGAAGGACCCCTCAAAGCTTTGGGTTGGCCTCGGCAACCCCTGCAATGCTGGCGACTACGACTTCTTTTATGCCTCTACCTCTATCACCTTGGGGGATGGGGCGCGCACACCCTTCTGGAACTCTCCTTGGTTACTCGGAAGGAAGCCAATGGATGTGGCACCGCTTATCTTTGAGGCCTCGAGGAGGAAAAATTGGAAGGTTCGTGAAGCTCTCAAAAATGATGCCTGGATTCGCAACATTCGCACGAACACCACCATCAAGGGTGCCCACCTTCGCGAGTTCTTCACCCTTTGGTCCCTTCTTGATGAGGTCAACCTTGATGCTCATGTGCTTGATGATATTACTTGGAAGCATTCCAATGATGGAAAGTACTCTGCGGGGACTGCCTACAAGGCTCAATTCCTTGGTCTTACTAACTCCACCATGGTGCCCATGGTTTGGAAGGCTTGGGCTCCACCCAAGGTGAGATTTTTTGCGTGGTTGGCGTTCCAAGACCGGATTTGGACGGCGGACCGTTTGGAGAAAAGAGGTTGGACAAACTGTGGAATTTGCCCTCTTTGCAAAGGCCCCCAAGAAACGGGCCCACACCTGTTTTTCAAATGTCGATACACCGTGCGCCTATGGAACTTGCTCTCCCTGAAGCTTGGGCTCTTCGACTTAGACACCTACTCTTGGCACTTGGAGGAGACCGTGGAGGCATGGTGGGGTAGGAGGACCGGCTTGCAAACTTCGAACCGTAAAGCCATGGCCTCTCTTGTTATGCTTGTCTCGTGGGGCATTTGGAATGAAAGGAACGCGCGTGTCTTCCGGAACAAAAGCGCTCCTCCCAATATCGTGCTTAACGCCATATTGGAGGATGCCAAACTTTGGGTTACCGCGGGGGCTAAGCACCTAGGGAATATCGTATTTTGTGAGTAATTGGCATGTCGACCTTGTGGGTTCCTGTAAATCTGTAACACTCTATTCTCCCTTATTTAATCGATAAGGCAAATCTTTTGCCCCGGTTCAAAAAAAAAATCTTTTGTCTCGTTGCACATTTCTCACCTACCACACCTCCCACGTACTCTAGTGCTCTATCTATATATAGATTATGTCTTCTTCACAGATCTAGCATTCTTATCTATTCTCTGCTCATTTTTATATCTAGTTCACAATTTTTTTGCGGGGAATATCTAGTTCATATTGAGGCTATTGTCCTTCTTTTTGCGTTTTTCTTGTAGTGGTTGATCTCTTGAGGCTGCGAGGCCTCACCATGGACGCCTGCAACTGCTTGGCACAGATTCGTGGATGCTTGCCTCCCCTCAAGGTCTGGAGCTTGAAGAAAGTTAGCGAAACAATACGCTTCAGTCTCTGCTCGTCCCTGATCACGGACTTCGTGTTCCTTTTGTGCATCAACTAACATGCAGCGACTTGGAGCAGACCTGGGTATGGTTTTCTTCTATTTTTTTTAGAATTAACATGCTTTATTTTGTGTTGTGTTTTCAATGTAAATTTCAGCACTGTATCTATTTTGAATTGCAACACTTTATTTCAGTTTGTTAGTTAGCTTTGTATTGTTTTTTCTGTTAGCTTATTTTGTTAGTCGCTCCTCCCCTCCCCTGTGCCGACGGCCACTCCTCCACTCCGGCCGCTTGATGGCCAACATGGTGTGCCTGTCGGCTTCCTCCTCGACCTCCTCGGGCCCGCCCTGCCCCTCCCGGCCGCCGCTGCGCTCCATCGTGGTGGTCCCGGAGGTCGGCGGCACGACGTTTGGCCCCATCCTCCAGGTCCGTCCGCCCGGCGGAGCTCGTCCCCGGCGCCGGCGCGCGCCGCGGACTGGCAGACGGTGGGACATTGGGGCCCTGCTTCTCCGCCCCCTCTCCTCTCCGCGCCCCTCCCCCGCCGCGGTGACGTCCGACGGAATCAGACCCTCCCTTCGTTGAAGCCCCCGGCCTCGCGCATCCCGGCCTCGCTCATAGGATGCTGCTACAATTGCAGGAGCGAGCGCCACATCTCGGTTGAGTGCACCAACTCGACGCTCTGCGTTCGTTGTGGTGGTGTTGGCCACATCTCGTGGGGATGCACCAGACCGCGTAGCTCCTCGCCGCCGGAGCGGCGCCCGCTCCCTCCCCGCCCCCTGCGCCTCGCGGGTCCTCCTTCGACCTCGGATGGACGCCATCCGGCGCCTGCAACCCTCCGCGGGCGCGCTCGCCTGCGCTTCCTGGTCCACCGCCAGGTGGACCGCCGATGCCGTTCCTTCCCCCTCCTTCCCCGCCCCTGGCCCGCTGGGGTGGTGCGTCTTGTGGCTCCGTGGGCATCGCCGGAGCCGGCTACGACATCTTCTGGGGAAAGCGTGCTGCCCCCTCTGTTTTCGGTGCCGTTCTCGCTGCCGCCGGCGCGGGTGGCGTCGCATGCGCAATCCGTGGAGGTGGACGTGGCAGACTGTTGCTTCTTGTCGGCCAGGGACGACACTCAGACGTTGGTGACAGAGCTATCCCGGGCCGTTTTGGTCACTGTTCGTGCCCCCCCCGCCCCGGCCGGTGGTCGACGCGGCGGCGGCCGCTTTGGCGCTTCAGGTGGATTTTGGGCTCAGCCCCTGGACTTTTCAGTACGACCGTTCTCACCGAAGGACTTCCTAGTCCTCCGCAGGCGCCAGGAGGATCGCGTCCGCATGGTGGATAAAGGGCGTGTCTTGGTGCCCAATTTCGAGCTTGACCTATCTCCTTGGTCGTGGCGGGACCGGGCCACGGAGGACTCCATGCCCTTCCTGCTGCAACTCTGACTCTGTGGAATCCCGGAGCACGCCTGGACGCGGCGGGTGGTGGAGACACTCCTACTTGGCTTGGGCACTATTGTGAAGGTGGCGGATGCCACGTTGCGGCACCAGGACATGGTGGGTTTCGGGGTGTGGTTGTGCACCGACGACCCCGCGCATTCCGGCGCGGCGGATCCTCGTGGTGGACTTGTATCGACGTCAGGAAGGAAACAATGTCGGCACCAACGCACTTTCGTACCCGGTGTCAATCTTTACGGAGGAGATGGCCATACCGAGGTGTCGTTGTGGTGAGCCCCCTCCGCTTTCCCCTCCCTCCTCGCCGGACGGTGGCGCCGGCTCTGGGGGTCCCGGGGTGCAAGGGGGCGGCCAACGTGCGACGGGATCGCCGGGGCCTGCCCTTGGCTCGCCTCGGTGGACAGGCGACGCCGCCACACCAGTCACCTGGGCACGCTAGCATGCGCTTCAAATTCAAAATCAAACCCGTGGTCAGACCGGGTCGCAGGGCCTACCACCCCATGCAGGCAACGTCAGTGGCCAGGCGATACTGGAAGGTAGCGACGATTCGTGGGGCCCCTTTTGCAGGTATGGACCGGTCAAAAGCACCTGTGGACAGTTGGTGGATGGTGGTAAGGCCGCCTCGCCAGGTTATGCGGCCTCGATGGTTCCGGGACAGGCAGTTCCTTCGGCTGCGACTGGCCCGGTGCTTGGTACGGCAGAATCAATGGATGCCTTTTCCACCTGTGCGGCCACAAGGCGGAAGTGATGACCCACAAATGTAGGGGATCTATCTTAGCCTTTTCTATAAGTAAGAGTGTCGAACCCAATGAGGAGCAGAAGGTATTGACAAGTGAACTTGAGATAGGAATAACTGCAAGTACTAAAGAGATAGTCATCTGCCTTTGCCATATTCCGTATCGGTACTATGTTTTGTATTGATAAGTGTTGTGTGGGTGGACGTATGCTAGTGCACTTTCTAGACTAAGATAAGCACACTCTTATGATTAAACCTCTTGCAAGCATCCGCAAATACAAGAGAGAAATTAAGGCAAAAGCCTAACCATACCAATAAACTTTAGGGCCCAACAATCCCTCGTGCAAAACTGTGCAAACTGGGGTTCAGGTATCTGTCACTCCGGCAACCCACCATAAGCATACTTTATACACAATGCATTCCCCTAGATCCTTAAAAGGCGAAGTGTTATGTAGTCGACGTTCACACAACACTACTAGAAGAATAACACCACAACTTAAATATCAAACAACACATATTACTTCAACATCATATGACTAATAACAACTAGACTTCTCCCATGTCCTCAAGAACTAAAGGAACTACTCACAAGACATAAAAGAGATCATGATCAGTGGTGATAAATATATGATAAACAATCTTGTCATAACAATAATTCTCCAACAAAACTCAATAGCATTCACCACAAAGAGTAATCAACACCGATAAAGTAGAGGGGATGGATAGTACGGGTTACAACTTGGATTGCAATGGTGAGATGAGATAGGATGAAGATGGAGATGGTGCTGATGGTGAGGATGATGTTGATGATGATCTCGATGATGCCCGTGACGATGGTGATGACGATGAGTACGATCTCCCCCTTCGGGAGGAGTTCTCCCCGGCGGAATCTGCTCGCCGGAAAGGTCTTTTCTTCTCTATAGGTTTCCGCCACGGAGGGGTGGAGGAACTCCGGAAACTCTCTCCTTCTAGGGTTTTTAGGTCACGAGGAACATATAGGCCAAAGGGGGGGGTCCCGGGAGTGGGCCCCACCTCCCAGGCGGCCAGGTGGCGCGACTAGGAGGGGGGCCGCGCCACCAGGGCGCCTAAGAGCCTGGTGGCCCCCCTCCGGGTGCCCTTCGGCCAGTCTTCGTCATATCTTCTGGAAATTACACCCTGTGATTTTCAGGTCATTTGGAGATGTGCTGATATGGCCACTTGATGTGCACTTTTCCCCCGCTGGTCCCTGCGTCTGCTGTTTCGGCACCTGAAAGTTGCAAACTGTGTAAAACAAGCCAAAACACTATAAGAACATCATCGTAATATGAAATATATCAATGAATAGAGGTAAATTATGACATAAAATAGTGATGCATTTTGGACTTATCAGGAAGCCAAGGCAGAAATGGGGTGCCTATTTCAAGCCCGAGACATAGCGTTCGGATTGCGAGGGGCCAAGGCAAGGGCTCTACGGCCACCAAGCAGCAGAGGGTGCTGATTAGGAAGCTCTGCTTGGCGCATGAGGGCGAGGAAATTGATGATGAGGCACTCCAGGCGTACATCGACCTATTTGATCAACCCCTCATTGACTGTCACATCAAGGAAATCCTGGTTCTGTTTTGGTGGAACGCTAGTGTGCTCCCATTGCAGGTGGACTCATGATACGCGAGAGAGGATAATGGCTTCTCGCCCTTCGTTGGTTACCCCAAGTGGAAGGTGAGATGTAGGATTGCAGCAAATTTCCCCTATGTAGAGGATAGTGTTTGTCTACCGTAGGACTTCGGCAATGATAAGTAGGTTTCAACGGCGCAACTGACGTGGACCTGCACACAACACAAATAACTTTGCTCCCAACGAAGTTCAGAGAGGTTTTCAATCTCTCCGGTCTTGTTGTTTACAAAGGATCAAACGCAAGGGATAATGATAATGATAGCAACTGAAAGTAAAAGAAAGAAAGTAAATGAGCGTGTAAACAGTGATGAGAATATGGACCGGGGTCCCGTGATGTTCACTAGTGACGTCTCTCTCCCAAAAGACGATAAAACTGCTATGCGAGGTAAACAAATTACAGCTGGGCAATTGACAGGATTATAAACGCACCGCAATGCTAACTATGCTACAAAGAAAGGAAGAGGCTCAAAAGCAAGGGAAGTACGCCAAAATAAGTAGACCGAAATCCAACTGCATCTACTACTAATCATCCACCTTGAGATATCTATCCAGAACATCTCGCTGGTATTAAGTTGTGAGCCCCACCCAAAGTGTATACCCAAAGCAACAGACAACTGCATTAAAAATCACTTTGCGTAAAGTAAACAATCCTTGCAACCGCGGTTACAAGCACCGTTATTTTCCCCCTTGTGGCAACAACACATCCCCTAGACTCATGTTTCTGTCACTCAAGCGTGTCATCAGGGGGGCATGAACCCACAATCGAGCATAACGTTCCCTCTTGGAGTTACTACCTACTACTTGGCCAAACCAATAAACAACAACGGAGAACATGCAAGAATTACTTAGGAACAAAAATATAAAAGATAAGAACCAAATATATTACTCTATCACAATCTGAAAATTATCTCATAATCCATCAGATCCCATCAAACTCAGCATAGCAACAGAAGAAAGATTACATATGTGCCTCGATCATGTAGGGCAGCTCACGAGGTCTAAACCATGAAGAACAAACAGGGGAGGAGAACATCACATAGCTACTGATCAAGGACCCATTGTCCAAAGGAAACTACTCACGGCACATCCGGGAAGCGTCCATGGTAGAGGGGAAGCTCCCGGAGGTCGATCCTCCCTCCGGCAGGGTGCCGGGCAGAAGTCTGTTGGCGCTCCCGATCTTGGAAGCGCGGCGGTGGCAGAACAGAGGCGAGATCGCGAAAAAGGGTTCTGTCCTCGGGGGTTTCGCGTCACGGGGAATAAATAGGCGAAGGGGGGCAGCCAGTGGGCCCACCAGGAGTCCAGACGCCCCCCTGGCGCTGCCAGACCCTAGGCCGCACCAGGTGGCCACCTAGATCCCTGGTGGTGCCCCCGGCCCTCCTTCGGGGTTCTAGAAGCTTCAGTTGCGCTGATTTTTTATCCGATTTTTCCCGAATTTTGGGAGCACTTTTAATATGGGGAAACCTGGAATAGAAAAACACCAGAAAACAGAAACTGGCGCTGGGGTGCACTGAGTTAATAGGTTAGTCCAAATATGATCAAAAGTGTATCTAGATCATAGCAATATCACACAAAACATGCATGGAGCAAGCAAAAAGTATATACGTTTATGACGTATCAACATCCCCAAGCTTAATTCATGCTCGTACTCGAGTAGGTAAATGATAACAAGCATAATTTCTGTGGTGACATGCTAGCAACCAGATAAGAACTTTGGAAAGTAAAGCAATCAAGGTATGTGATTCAATTCAGGTCATAACATGCAAGAGTCTATTATTAGAATTAAAGAAAGTAACAAAAGAACATTAGGTGCAAGAGCTCTCGCTGTCCGTGACTTGAATGTCTCCAAATGGTGTTTGCATGCAATAAGGGGGATATGAGAATACGAGAAAAAAGTATTTTTGTTGAGAACTCAATCTACTAAAATGTCACACTTGGCCTTCTTTGGAATTTTATCTTGACTCGTCCCCAGACCACTAGCCAGGTACAAGTCAATTTGATCCAATCCTTTCAATATTTTGAGCACTCATGCAATGGATGAGCGTAAGTGTAACATCCCAAAATTCTCCGAATTTTGGAATGTTAATAAAATTAAATAGATAATGATTGTTTGCTTGATGTGTTTGATTTTCTCTGGGGTTTAATTTTTTTTGCAGTTTATTGAATATTAAAAAAGAGAGGGAATAAAAAGATTTTCCCTAATATTCATAATTGGTGTTTTTGGAATTTATTATTTAAAACAAAACCAACAAAACAAAATGAGAGAAGGTAATATGACTCCTTCAACATATTAAAAGGTTGGAAAATGTTTTAAATCATTATTGGAATTCTTCTGAATATTCTAAACATTTTTCAACTCAAGGAAATTCATTTGAGAAGATATAAAATGACTTATCCCCTTTTTAATAAAGTTGGGAAATATTTAGAATATTACTTTAAAGTTTTTAAAATTTATTATGTGTATTATAAATAACTCTAAAACTATTTTAGGGATTTTATAATGCTAAGAGGTTTTTATTTCATTGAAATGATTTATTAAATATTTTAAAAGAGTTAAAAATATATATTCCAATGGGATATTTTTATTTTACCAAATTATTTATTGGTGTGACAGTGTTAAAATTTATATTTTATTATTTAGAAATGGTTTGTCAATGCTTTTGACTAAATAAAAATAATTTTAATAATTTATTGGATTTTATTTGATTTATGAAAAATATTTTACATTTAAATAAAGTATTTAGAAAATGTTTTTTTTATTTTCCTTTTTGTAAAATGTATTCATTAAATAAATTTCTTTGTATTATTTGATGAATTTAGGAATTTATTTCATATTTTTCTCATGTGTATTTATTTTTGTATTATTGTTTGAAGTTTCGGTTTTAAATAAAAAGAAAAACCCGTACCAGCCGGCCCAATAACTTAATTCCGCCCACGAGCGCAATGGAGCCCGAATCGGATCCGGGTTTTTTTTCTCAGCCTATATATAATTTTCGAGTTCTTTTCTTTTTTCTTTTTTTTTCTGGAAACCCTAATTTTTTCCCCGGAGGACCCAGCGCCGCCGGAATTCGCCGCCACCGGACTCCGCGCCGCCGCCGCCGGAGCGCCACCGCGCCGCCGCGTCCGCCTCGCGCCTGGCACACCGCGCCACCGCCGCCTGCACGTGGCAGCCGCCACCCCGCCACGACCTCCTCCTCCTCCGCCGCCCGGAGCCTGCGCCGCCAGTCGCCGCGGCAACCGACGACCGCCGCTCGCCGGAGCAGCCGTGCAGCCCGCCCCGACAGCCCACGCGCCGCGCCTCCCGGCCGCGCCTCGGCCGCACCACCTCTCGTGGCCGTGCCGCCGCAAGCCACCGTCGCGAGCTGGCCAAGCCACCTCGCCGGAGGGCCACGCCAAGCTCGCCGGAGCCGCACCCCACCTCGCCGGAGCTCCAACTCCGGTCAGATCCGGTCAACCACTACCCAGGGACCCGATTGCTTTTCTGAAAAAAAGATATTTGCGAACAGATCCTTTTGGTAGAAAACACCCCGGTGCCGTACTCGCAATATCTCCTTCACCGTGCGTCGGATTGAGGTGAAACTTTTTCCTACGCCTTCGTATTGTTCTGTACTTTAGCATGGAATAAATTTTTGCACACTTTGAACACTTTTGAATTTGAATTTATTTCAAATTCAAATTCAAATTCCGGAGGTCGTATCTTTTAAACCGTGGCTCCAAATCGAGTGATTATTTTTGCGTTGGATCACTCGTTCCATGTACTTTATGTTCATAGCATGTGCACACAAAAATTCAATTATTTCTTGATCTGTTTAAATTCAAATTCAATTCAATTTTGCACTTGCTATGACCTGTGTTGTAGTATTCCGTTTCACGTGATTCTTTTTGCATATCAGAACATTTGAGACATCTTATCGGTAAGGTTCACACACTTTTCATGTGGGCATGATATTCACCTTGAATTCATAAATGTCCATGATCACAATTCCTTATGGATGAATTTGTATCTGTTGACTCTCTCGAGATCACTTCGACTGATCACCTTAGAGCACATCGACACCTTTACCCTTCAAAACCTTTTTGTTTTGTTGCTAAAACCTTTATGTTTGTTTGTTGATCTTTTGTTTTGTCCTTGTGGTGTGATTGCTTATTCGAGTTCCTTCGTTTGTGATAGATTTCTCGGAGTGTGACGAGTAGAGTTGACTGAACCGTGAGAGCGAAGAACTTCACCGAATGAAAAGGCAAGTTACACTTTGACCATACCTCAACCTATATTTTCTATTATGCATGTAGCAAGTTATCACTCTATGCATGTGTAGGATTATATATTAGTTATGATTTAAACCTAGTAGGATATCCATATGTTCTGACCTTGTATTTCATTGTCGCCCTAGGATCATGGTTGTTATATATTGCTATTGCTTTGTAGACGGGGATTGGTTGAGTTATCATTGAGCTATGTGAGGATTAATGACTTGACTAGCAAACTTAAATAGAAATCACCTCTGGGCGGGCAGGGAATGCATCCTGGGGCTCGTGCCTTGGCTAAGGAGGGACCAGGGCTAAATGCTTCCCGAATGGTTGTTTTGGTGGTGAACCGGGTGCGTCATGGTGACTACCCTCTGAACGCAGTGGGCGCCGTCCAGGCTCGAAAATATCGGACAGACAGTGTAACTAGTAGCTTCCATGTACAACCACTGGCTATATGGGCTCTGGCTTAGCTAAGTAAGTTGTGGGGAACTTGGCCCTGGTAGCTAGCTGATGTTGATATGATAGGTGTACGGGCTACCAAAGGGTGGAGGCAACCTCTTCTAAAAGACTATGTCTCAATCTTCGGGTTGAGTCCAGTGGGGAAAGTGTACAAACCTCTGTAGAGTGTAAAAACTGATCATGATTAGCCGTGTCCACGGTTACGGACAACTTTGAGCAACTGGGCATTATTGTTGTTGGATGGTCTTGACAGATAATTCACCTTAATAAGAATTTGAGTGGGAACTTTTAATAAAGGGATGGTTGGAATTGGTGTAGCCCGATTCAACCATACTTAGGACTAGCAAGATAAATTAAAATTTGGTTAGTTGTAGTATGTGAGGGAAAAACTGGCTTTCTGCAAAACTAAAACATAAACCTTTCCTTTGACTTACCTTGCATGTAGCGATAGGTCTGTTATATCCTTTTTCGTGTGACTTGCCGTACAAATCAGATGTACTGACCCGTTGTCGGGCTGTAACCTTCGGTGTTGCAGGTTTTTATACGACGAGTAAGTGATGCGTTGTAGGGTTACGATGTCTATACTCAACTATGCCGGTGGAGTTGATGGACGCCACAAAGCTTTTATTGTTTTCCGCTGTATTCTATTTGTAAGCTAGCCTTGAGCTATGCAGGTATGATTTATTGTAATACTGGATCTTCGATGTAATATTTATGACATGTGGTTTATTCTTGATATTACATCACGTACTGTGTGTTCTAGCTATTGATCCAGGGACTAGCACAGAATGCACAGAGACTTGGATTCTTAGTGAATCGGGTCGTTACAGATGGTATCAGAGCCCATGTTGACTGTAGGTCGTGACCCTAGAAAATGGATAGAAAAAGCCATAGGAACAAAAATATTTTATCACTCTTTGATTACTTTCTCTCTATCCACTAGTATCTCTCATCTATTATTCATCTTCTAAACTTCTTATCTTGTTTTAATATAAATACCCCTCCGAGTGGGTTATGCCCCTGAAGACAAGACATTTGAGAGGTGCATCATCAACCTCGTGGATCAATTGAAGTTATGACCACAAGAACGAGAAGAATACCCTATGAGGATAAATAAGTTTTGACACTACGAGAGGAATCTTTAAGATCAACTTCGTTGAGAAGGATGAAGCTTAGAATCAGACCACCACCTTTTACGTGAAGTTAGATGAACGAATTTCGCGTAGTATGATGAGATCGTATGTCTTGCACATATGACCTTACTCTAGGTGTTGTTTGTGTGTTTTGACTTTTGTGACTTGATTGATTGTTGTTATGTGTTGTTGTTTGCAAGTAGGTGTTTGCCTTATTCTTGTTTGTGTGCATATGCTTGGTGCTATCTTTAGATTTTTTTCGTGTCTGTATCCTAGTTGCCCCTAACCCTGGTCGTATGGGTTTAATAGATGGAGTATGAAGTAGGACTCGCCTTTTCTTGGGAGATGTCAAGACTGAAGGTGGAGCAATGGATTCGTAGTATGGAGGAGCACATGAAGACAAACAAGGTTGGAAGTGAGGACATGGTCCCCTATGCTGTCAAGTACTTTGTAGAAGAGGCTGCTACTTGGTGGACAATGCATCAAGCGATTAACGAATCAAGAAAGAAGATTACTTGGAAAGATTTTACAAATATATTGTTGGGATCCCGCCTCGTCACCCCGATGCAAAGGACGCTAAACCTTAAGAGGCCCCGTGCCTGCAAAATTTGTGGATAAGTCGGACACTCCTATGAAGGACACCAAGATGGATGTCCCTATTGTGAGGAAATTCACTTGGGTGAAGAATGTCCCACTGCACAAGTCACATGTTTCGTGTGTGAAGGAAATAATCATTACCCCGCTCAGTGTCAATTTTTCATCATGACATAACAAGTATCTCAGTATCAAAAGGAAGGAATGGAGAAAATTATCAAAGAATTCAAGGAAGCACCCGTGAAGAAGAAAAACAAGGACCTTAGCCAAGTTGAGTGTTACCGGTGCAGGAACAAGGGACACTACTCCAACATGTGTCCAGGATTGAAGAAAGAAGAAGATGTGAACGTGGAAGCAAATATGTCGACATATTGAAGCTTATGTTTGACAACCGGAGGATAGACGTTCGTAGGTGTGTACTAAGTGTACGATGTTACCTTTTAATGTTAGTTGGAGATGTGTATCGAGGTGTTTTTTTCTATGGTTGAACTAGATGTTTGATGTCATGATTGTTTTGTTAAGTTTTGTCTTGTGCCCTGTGGCCCTGATATGTCTTTGATTGATGTTGTGTGTTTTGCCTGGCGTTTCTTCTACGTGAGTAGAATAAGTTACGTTTCCTTAGACCCCCATATATTTAGTATGCTTCAAGACTGAAGGAGACATAACAACAACAAGAAAAAGTTGGCAACTGACTCGACGATACGAAGATTGCTTCAGCAATGCGAAACTAAAGCCACCAGCATTGAAGACTTGAAGACCGGAAGATTCAACGTTTCTACCGTTGGATCGTTTCTGTGAGCTGTCATTTCTTGTTTTTACCGACAGCTACACATCAAAACTTATGTTTCAAAACTAGTGTGAGGTTTGTATGGGTATCTCTCCCTACCTCTCTCTCTACCTATCTACCTACCTTCTATTCCCCCTCATCCCTAAACTGAAGGAGCTACTACAATGGCTGCTAAGGTCAAGGATGGAATAAAGATGGATCCAACCAATGATGAGCTCAAAGTTAACCCCGTGAGCCAGGATCTTACAACAAGCAAGCACAATCTTGCTGAAGGAAGAACCCTCGAAGAAGTTGTAGTCCACCAGTACACGTTTTATAGCAGTTTGCGCAAACCTGAGAGTTGTGAAGAAACGATAGATGTTTTGTTGGCTTGCAGAATCATGGATTTATCTGAACCCAGTTCATGAACAAGAGGAATTTCTGCAATGCTTGTGAGGAGGACCGAGTGTTAGATTGCGAGATTCGCTAAACCATATACGAGGTAATGATTTGGGTGCGGAATGGATTGGCCCCCATGACGACTACCCTTATTATTCGCTCTTGCTATGTGGGATAGTAAATCTTGAGTGACTTACCTATGTTTGAGAGACGACGATGTTAAAGCCTAAACCATAGAATGGTACGATGTGTGACCCCTGTAGGAGATTACCGTTTATGTTACAAAGTGAGTATAGACCAAGACCTTTTGCTGAAGATATCCCGTACAATTATTCTTGATGACCACCAAGAGAGTATTGATAGTTGGTTAGTATTGGCGCCTGACCGTCAGCTATGAAGTCTCAGTACTTGGAGGACGCGTCTTTTGAATGCGGTGTTCAAGACAACGACGGAGTATATGAACTATTCTAAGCATCCAATCGAAGGTGCAACACTCTTGAAGACCAATGTATTTGGAAGACTCCTCTTTTGCTAAGGATTCAAGACCTGATAGGAGGAGGTGAATCTTTTTGAAGGATGTCATCGATGGATTAAGATTTTGAAGACCATGTCACTTTCCTTTTAAGGGTGGTAGTACCCTAGACCTTCGGAGGATCAAAGGATTGCTGTGAAGACCCGAACCCTAAATTTTTTCCTTTCTAGCCTTCTTGAATCTCGAGGACGAGATTCCTTTTAAGGGTGGTAGTGTGTAACATCCCAAAATTCTCCGAATTTTGAAATGTTAATAAAATTAAATAGATAATGATTGTTTGCTTGATGTGTTTGATTTTCTCTGGGATTTAAAACTTTTTGGAGTTTATTGAATATTAAAAAAGGGAGGGAATAAAAGGACTTTCCCTAATATTCATAATTAGTGTTTTTGGAATTTATTATTTAAAACAAAACCAATAAAAAAAATGAGAGAAGGTAATATGACTCCTTCAACATATTAAAAGGTTGGAAAATGTTTTAAATCATTATTGGAATTCTTCTGAATATTCTAAACATTTTTCAACTCAAGGAAATTCATTTGAGAGGATATAAAATGACTTATCCCCTTTTTAATAAAGTTGAGAAATATTTAGAATATTACTTTAAAGTTTTTAAAATATATTATGAGTATTATAAATAACTCTAAAACTATTTTAGGGATTTTATAATGCTAAGAGGTTTTTATTTCATTGAAATTATTTATTAAATATTTTAAAAGAGTTAAAAAATATATTCCAATGGGATATTTTTATTTTACCAAATTATTTATTGGTGTGACAATGTTAAAATTTATATTTTATTATTTAGAAATGGTTTGTCAATGCTTTTGACCAAATAAAAATATTTTTAATAATTTATTGGATTTTATTTGATTTATGAAAATTATTTTATATTTAAATAAAATATTTAGAAAATGTTTTTATTTTTATTTTCCTTTTTGGAAAATGTATTCATTAAATAAATTTCTTTGTAATTTTTGGTGAATTTAGGAATTTATTTCATATTTTTCTGATGTGTATTTATTTTTGTATTATTGTTTGAAGTTTCGGTTTTAAATAAAAAGAAAAACCCGTATCAGCCGGCCCAATAACTTATTTCTGCCCACGAGCGCAATAGAGCCCGAATCGGACCAGGTTTTTTTTTCTCAGCCTATATATAATTTTCGAGTTTTTTTTTGGAAACCCTAATTTTTTTGCCCCGCGGGACCCGCCGCCGCCGGAATTCGCCGCCACCGGACTCCGCGCCGCCTCGTCCGCCTCGCGCCTGGCACACCGCGCCACCGCCGCCTGCCCGTGGCAGCCGCCACCCCGCCACGGCCTCGTCCGCCGCCGCCGCCCGGAGCCCGCGCAGCCAGTGGCCGCGGCAACCGACGGCCGCCGCTCGCCGTAGCAGCCGTGCAGCCCGCGCCGGCAGCCCACGCGCCGCGCCTCCCGGCCGAGCCTCGGCCGCACCACCTCCCGTGGCCGTGCCGCCGCCGACCACCGCCGCGAGCTGGCCACGCCACCTCGCCGGAGGGCCAAGCCAAGTTCGCCGGAGCCGCGCCCCACCTCGCCGGAGCTCTAACTCCGGTCAACCACTGCCCAGGGACCCGATTGCTTTTCTGAAAAAAAAAGTTATTTGCGAACAGGTCCTTTTGGCAGAAAACACCCCGACGCCGTACACGCAATATCTCCTTCACCATGTGTCGGATTGAGGTGAAACTTTTTCCTACGTTTTCGTGTTGTTCTGTACTTTAGCATGGAATAAATTTTTGCACACTTTGCACAATTTTGAATTTGAATTTATTTCAAATTCAAATTCAAATTCCGGAGGTCGTATCTTTTAAACCGTGGCTCCAAATCGAGTGATTCTTTTTGCGTTGGATCACTCGTTTCATGTACTTTCTGTTCATAGCATGTGCACACAAAAAATCAAATGTTTCTTGATCTGTTTAAATTCAAATTCAATTCAATTTTGCACTTCTATGACCTGTGTTGTAGTATTTCGTTTCACGTGATTCTTTTTGCATATCAGATCATTTGAGACATCGTATCGGTAAGGTTCTTACACTTTTCATGTGGGCATGATATTCACCTTGAATTAATAAATGTCCATGATCACAATTCCTTACCGATGAATCTGTATCTGTTGACTCTCTCGAGATCACTTCCACTGATCACCTTAGAGCACATCGACACCTTTACCCTTCAAAACCTTTTTGTTTTGTTGCTAAAACCTTTGTGGTTGTTTGTTGATCTTTTCTTTTTTCCTTGTGGTGTGATTGCTTATTCGATTTCCTTCGATTGCGATAGATTTCTCGGAGTGTGACGAGTAGAGTTGACTGGACCGTGAGAGCGAAGAACTTCACCGAATGGAAAAGGCAAGTTACACTTTGACCATATCTCAAACTATATTTTCTATTATGCATGTAGCAAGTTATCACTCTATGCATGTGTAGGATTATATATTAGTTATGATTGAAACCTAGTAGGATAGCCATATGTTCTGACCTTGTATTTCATTGTCGCCCTAGGATCGTGGTTGTTATATATTGCTATTGCTTTGTAGACAGGGATTGGTTGAGTTATCATTGAGCTATGTGAGGATTAATGACTTGACTAGCAAACTTAAATAGAAATCATCTCTGGACGGGCAGGGAATGCATCCTGGGGCTCGTGCCTTGGCTAATGAGGGACCAAGGCTAAATGCTTCCCGAATGATTGTTTTGGTGGTGAACCGGGTGCGTCATGGTGACTACCCTCTGAACGCAGTGGGCACCGTCCAGGCTCGAAAAGATCGGACAGACAGTGTGACTAGTAGCTTCCATGTACAACCACTGGCTATATGGGCTCTGGCTTAGCTGAGTAAGTTGTGGGGAACCTGGCCCTGGTAGCTAGCTGATGTAGATATGATAGGTGTACCGGCTAACAAAGGGTGGAGGAAACCTCTTCTGAAAGATTATGTCTCAATCTTCGGGTTGAGTGTAGTGGGGAAAGTGTATAAACCTCTGCAGAGTGTAAAAACTGATCATGATTAGCCGTGTCCACAGTTACGGACAACTTTGAGCAACTGGGCATTATTGTTGTTGGATGGTCTTGACAGATAATTCACCTTAATAAGAATTTGAGTGGGAACTTTTAATAAAGGGATGGTTGGAATTGGTGTAGCCTGATTCAACCATACTTAGGACTAGCAAGATAAATTAAAATTTGGTTAGTTGTAGTATGTGAGGGAAAAACTGGCTTTCTGCAAAACTAAACCATAAACCTTTCCTTTGACTTACCTTGCATGTAGCGATAGGTCTGTTATATCCTTTTTCGTGTGACTTGCCGTACAAATCAGATGTACTGACCCGTTGTCGGGCTGTAACCTTCGCTGTTGCAGGTTTTTATACGACGAGTAAGTGATGCGTTGTAGGGTTACGATGTCTATACTCAACTATGCTGGTGGAGTTGATGGACGCCACGAAGCTTTTATTGTTTTCCTCTGTATTCTATTTGTAAGCTAGCCTTGAGCTATGCAGGTATGATTTATTGTAATACTGGATCTTCGATGTAATATTTATGACATGTGGTTTATTCTTGATATTACATCACATACTGTGTGTGCTAGATATTTATCCAGGGACTAGCACAGAATGCACAGAGACTTGGATTCTTAGTGAATTAGGTCGTTACAGTAAGCACGAGAGTTGACACTTAGGATGGCAAAGAGAGAAATATGGTGGAGGAGGAAGACAAAAAGGGTGAGAAAGGCTCACATCAATGAGGACAATCATAGGCTAGAAGGCCAAATGATAGATATGATGTGAGGAGTAGGGATTTCCATGCAACGGATGCACATATGAGCTAAAAATCTCTCCAATGGAACTAGTGGGGGTGCATCCAACTTGCTCGCTCATGAAGACCTAGAGCTCTTTTGAGGAGGCTCATCCTTGGAATATGCAAGCCAAGTTCTATAGTGTGAAGGTCCCTACATAGCTATATGCATGAATGATCATCTCTATGGAGTCCAAGGATAACAGGGAGTACTAGTGTGGATCTTTCAAAAGGATAGCAGTGTTTCCCCTTTCTCTCTTTTTATTTTTCTATTTTCTCTATTTTTGTATTTTTTGGTGGCCTCAATGGATCTTTCTATTTAACTCTCATTTGTCCCCTTTGGGATCTTTTATTTTGTCCACTTTGGGATCTTGTCCTCACTTAAGGGCAACACTCTAATTTACAAGAGGGTATAGAAGATCTTTCACACTTTACAAGGTACTCAAATCATAAAGAAGATGTAGCTATCATGATGTATGCAATGTATGCCTCTGCCAGTGTAGCAGGAACATGTATGACATGAAGATCAAGTCATGAAGAGGTGGATGTTGCATGGAAATATATCTCGGAAAGGCTATGGAAATGCATTGATAGGTAGGTATGGTGGCTGTTTTGAGGAAAGATATAAGGAGGTTTATGATGACACAGCGTTTCATGCCAAGGGTTTGGATGTACCGGCGAAGGTGGACGCCAACTCTCGGAGTGAGAAGAAGACAATGAACGACACGAGAGAGGCTAGCAAATATGAGGAGGTGGAAGTGTCAACTTTCAATACTTACATTAGTCCGAAGAACTCAGCCAATCTAATAAGGAGGTTCACAGAGAGACAAGTACCCATAGGAGGAGTGTATGGGGGTTTGGTTATCCTTGCACATCCTCGACTGATGGTACGTGGGTGTACTCTAATATCTGATCCCTCCAAAGATTAGTGATCCATCTAGTAGCTAGAGTTCTCAACCATTTTTGTAGGTTTTGAAAATACACACGGATTGCCCAAAATACGACACGTATCACAAATAGGCTAGACCTCTTAAAACGAAAAGTTCAAACATTACTCACATCAATACCTCAAAACTATTGCAAGTTACTACTAAAATTAAATAGCAACCTCAATTACCTACTCTCAAGACAAGACACAACTCAGTGCAACAACCAACTCTCTTAACAAGATAACCTTGAAAACTAAAGAGAGATCCAGCAACAAACTAAACAAAAGCCAAGGCTCTTGCTAAAGACAAACTAAAACTAAAACTAAACATGGCAGTAGCTACGAAAAGATAAAGAACACACAACAGTAAAAAGATAGGCATGCAAAATCCTATGACGTGTTCTAGATTGGAGTGGAGCGTGTTTCTCTCCCACACAAAGTAAGACGGGGTCTAACTTGTTATGAACAGAAAGAAAAGCTAAAGAAAACTAAAAATAAAACCTAAGAGCGGGACGCTCCAAGCATAGCACATAACACATGAAGTGATAAAAATATAGTGAGACGAAGGACGAACTGATGATTGTTGATGGAGAAGGGGATGCACGGGGGCATCCCGAAGCTTAGACGCTTGAGTCTCCTTGAATATTTATTGGGGATGCATGGGGGCATCCCCAAGCTTGAGCTCTCGACACTCCCGTATCTTCTTTCATCATCTTCCATCGCACACTTGAAAACTCCCTTCATACATAGCTCATCATAAGCTGATTAGAGAGGTTAGTACCCTTAATAAAATAATTTCCTCCCACTGGAGATAAAGATATTCTTGAAGAGTTGCTGTTTCTCAGGATTGCCAAAAGGTTTTTGCAAAGAAAAAGAAAGCTTAAGGTTTGCAAAAGTAAGGAAAGGAAAAACGTGGCAGAATCTGTGAAAAACAGAACAACAGGTAGTAGAGAATTTTTTTGGGGTACTTTTGCAACTCAAATAAAAAAACTCAGGACGCCTACACCCTGCAGGACGAAGCAGCGGAAGGCCTAAAGACAGCAGAAATCTACCAACTGTGTGGCGCCAAGACCAGCATCATCTTCTCTCAGAGCGACCACCCTCCCGCAGTTCCAAGGCCAGGGCACACACCCCTGGTCCTCGAAGCCCAGGTCAGAGGTTACGAAATGGACAGAATCTTCATGGACGGAGTCAGTAGCCTAAACATAATCTTTGCCAGCACCCTACGCAAGATGCTAATCCACGGTCAGTTTGGAAGAAGTCAGGCACAACAATATATGGCGTAGTTCCGGGCGAAGCAGCCGCCTCCATCGCAACAATCAAGCTTGATGTGATCTTCGGCAACAAGCGCAACTTCGCAAAGAAAGTCCTCGAGTTCGAAGTGCTCGACTGGCAGTCGCAGTATCACGCCATACTCGGGCAACCAGCGTTCGCACAGTTCATGGCGGTCCCGCACTATGCATATCTCAAGCTCAAGATGCCAGGACCTGCAGGAATCATCACAGTCAAGGGAAGCTTCACCAAATCGGACCAGTGTTACCGCGACTTCCACAAAGTCTCCGACACATTTGGATCCCAACAACAGCTCAAAGAAATAGCCATGGTAACGGACAAAATCATATTTCCGCTGGCAAGCCGAAGCGAGTCAAAAGAATTCGGCCGCGATTTCAGCGTCGACAACGACACAATCACACACCAAGTCCACCCAACAGACCCAGAAAAGACGGTCCGCGTATACGCCCACCTCCCAGAAGAAGAAGCAACCGCCCTCATAACCTTCCTTCGTGAAGAGTGGAAATTTTTCGCCTGGTGCCCAGTCGACATGCCCGGAATACCACGAGAATTTGCAGAACACGCGCTCCACATCAAGCCAAACACCAAGCCAGTAAGGCAGCCACTGCGACGATTCTCAGAGCCCAAACAAAGAGCAATCGGAGAAGAAATCAACCGACTACTCGACGCACAGTTCATCCGAGAAACGAAGAAAGCAACCTGGATAGCAAACCCAGTCCTAGTCCCTAAAAAGGACACTTAGGTACTGAGGATGTCCGTCGACTATGGGCCTGTCAACAAGCACTGCCCAAAAGACCACTTCCCCCTGCCAAGAATCGATCAAATAACCGCCTCCACAGCAGGATGCGACCTCCTATCCTTCCTCGACGCATATTCAGGATACAATCAGATCATGATGAAGGAAGAAGACGAAGAGCACACCTCGTTCATAACCCCCTACGGCGTATTCTACTATCAAACAATGCTCTTTGGCCTAAAAAAATGCCGGAGCCACGTACTAGCGAATGATGCAAGCATGCTTGAGAGACCAGATTGGAAGAAACGTCCAGGTCTACGTAGACGACATTGTCATCAAAACCTACAGCGCAAGCGCGCTACTCGACGACCTCCATGAAACATTCACGACCCTCAACAAGTACATAATCAAGATCAACCTAAAAAAGTGCGTGTTCAGCGTCCCAGCCGGAAAACTACTCGGGTACATGGTCTCTGCCCGAGGAATCGAAGCAAACCCCGAAAAGGTCCAAGCAATCGCCACGATGCAAAGGCCAACCAACATTAAAGGTGTGCAGCAGCTCACAGGAAAACTCGCAACATTGAGCCGTTTCATCAGCAGGCTAGGAGAAAGGACCTTACCGTTCTACCAACTGCTGAGAAAAGGAGAAAAATTCGAGTGGACCGAGGAATCCCGCAATGCATTCGCAGACCTAAAGAAAACCCTCTCGACCCCACCAATTTTGGCGGTACCCAAAGAACAGGAGAAGCTGTACCTCTACATAGCAGCACGCAGCAGTGTCGTGAGCACGGTGCTCGTCGTCCAACGCACAAAAGAAGGCAAAATCCAGAGCATACAAAGACCAATCTACTACCTCAGCACGCTGCTCACAAAGCCACAACAACGGTACCCGCACTACCAGAAGCTCCTACTCGCCATTATCATGACCTCCAGGAAAGTATCACATTACTTCGACGAACACTCCATCACAATCGTGAGCAGTGCACCACTCGCGGACATCCTCAACAACCCCGGAGCGACCGACTGTGTCGCTGAGTGGAACATGGAGCTCAGCCCGCGAGATCTACAGTTCAAACACCCAACAGCAATCAAAGCCCAAGTACTCCCATACTTCCTGGTCGAGTGGACATAGGTCCAAACACCAGGTCCCCCAGACCTATCCAACTCATGGACGATGTATTTCGACGGATCCAAAAGACAACTAGGAGACGGAGCAGGCGTCGTACTATTCTCCCCAAAGTAACGAAGCTCAAATACATCCTCCAGATCAACTTCATCAATGCCTCCAACAACGAAGCAGAATACGAGGCACTACTCCACGGCATGCGCATGGCAAAAACTTGCGGCGCCACTCGCCTCTCGATCTATGGCGACTCCAACCTCGTCGTCCAGCAGGCGATGAGAGACTGTAACGCAGTCACCGACAACATGACGGCCTACCAGAAGCTCTATAACACACTAGAGGGAGGATTCGACGGCTGCGAACTCAACTACATCCCCAGAGCAAATAACACAGAAGTCGACGAACTTGCGAACATCAGATCGACTCGATGACCAATACCACCAGGTTTTTTCCTCGAGAGAATCAACCGGAGATCAATCAAAGAAAAGCCAGCGGCATCCAAGGTAGTCGCAGAGGAATATGACACAAATGAACCAGCACAGGTGGCAGCAACAAGCACAGCCGACGGCACAAGCAGCCAAGCAACCGAAGCCGAAGAACCAGCAGCACTCAAAGACCCAGCCTGGGCAAAACCTTTCATTCAATTCCTAATCGAGGGCACCCTACCTCAAGACGTTGCAGAAGCCCGACGCATCAGTCAACGATCTAAAGCATTCACAGTAATGAACAGACAACTCTATAAGCGCAACATTTCTCAGGTCCTCCAAAAGTGTATAGATGAAGAAGACGACAAAGCCCTACTGCTCGAGATTCACGAAGGCACCTGCGGACATCACGCGAGCAGTCGAGCACTCGTGGCCAAGGCCTTTCGAGCAGGTTTCTACTGGACGGCCGCTATGAGAAATGTAGAGGATATTGTACGACGTTGCATCGCCTGCCAAAAGTTCGCCAACAGGCCACACGCCCCAGCATCGGAACTCAAAACCATACCTTTGTCATGGCCATCTGCCACATGGGGACTCGACATGGTAGGCCCACTCAAGAAATCCTCAAAAGGAGGACGAACAAACCTACTAGTTGCATTTGACAAGTTCAGGAAATGGATCGAAGCAGTACCAATCACTAGAGCAACAGCCCCCACGGAAGTTAACTTCATCAAGTCAATCATCTTCAGATCCGGAGTACCACACAACATTATCACAGACAATGGTACAAACTTCACAGCAGCAGAATTCCAAAACTTTTGTCAAGAGCTGGGCATCAAAATCAACTACGCATCAGTCGGACACCCACAGTCCAATGGCCAATTGGAGAAATCAAACGACCTAGTATGCGGAGGAATAAAGAAACGACTCCTAGCACCACTAGAACAAGCCGCAGGCAACTGGGTAGAGGAACTTCCTGCAGTACTATGGAGCCTGCGCACTGATACGTCCAAAAAGCATCACTATTTTATATTGTGATTTCACCCTATTCATTGATATATTCCACTTTAAAGTATTGTTCTTATGTTGTTTTGGCTTATTTTACACAGTTTACAACTTTCCGGTGCCGAAGCAGCAGAACCAGAATTCAGCGGTAAAAAGTGGATACCAAGTTGCTTAATCAGATCAATTCCAATTACGATGAAAATTTACGGGGATCAGTTTTATGAGGATTGACTGGGGATCACCGAAGGAGGAGGTGAGGGGACCCACCAGGCAGCCAGAAGGGTGCTTGGCGCGGCCACCCTCCTAACCGCGCCAGGCACCCTCCTGGATGCCTAGTGGCCCCCCTCGGTGCCCCCTTTCGCCTATATAACCCCCCTGGGGTGGAAACCCCTAAAGAGGATCCGTTTCCGCGTTTCGCCGCCGCCACGGGGCGGAAACCTACAGAGAAGAAAAGCCATCTCCGGCGGGCAGATTCCGCCGGGGAGATCACCTCCCGGAAGGGGAGATCTTCGCCATCATCATCATCATCGTCACGGGCATCATCGAGATCATCATCAACATCATCCCCAACATCAGCACCATCTCCATCTCCATCCCATCTCATCCCACAATTGCAACTTGTGTTGTAATCCGTACTATCTATCCTCTCTACTCTGTTGGTGTTGATTACTACTTTATAGTGAATGCTATTGAGTTTTGTTGGAGAAATATCATTGTGTCCAGATTGTTTACCACCCATCTATCACCTCTGATCATGATCTCTTTTATGTCTTGTGAGTAGTTACTTTAGTTTTTGAGAACATGGGAGAAGTCTAGTTGTTAGTAGTCATACTATGTTGAAGTATTATGTGTTGTTTGATACTTAAGTTGTGTTGTTATTTCTCTAGTGGTGTTGTGTGAGTCGAACACATAACACTTCACCTTTCATGGGCCTAGAGGAATACATTGTGCACAAAGGATGCTTATGGTGGGTTGCCGGAGTGACAGAAACCTGAACCCCAGTTCGCAGACTTTCGCACAAGGGAGTTATGGATCCTTGATCGTAATGCTGTGGTTAGGCTTATGCCTTAATTACTACCTTGTATTTGCGGATGCTTGCAAGGTGTGTAATCATAAGAGTACACTTATCTTACTCTAGAAGGTGTACTAGCATTGATCCACCCACCGACACTTATCAACATGATACATATTACTTGGCGGAGTATGGTGAAAGTGACTTGACTATCTCTCCCGTGTTTTCTCGAGAACGCTTTAGCTTTTATAAGTTCAGTTCCTAGGCTTATCCTTGTGAAAGGATTGGGCCACTTGCTATTCCTCAGTTACCCTGTTTACTTTGCCTGTCTTTTACTTTTCTGTTGCTTAAACAAAAAACCCCTAAATATTTACCTTTGAGTGTTTGCAACTCTTTCCTTATCCAGTATCACTTATCGGTACCTTATGCTCCTCGTTGGGATCGACATCCTTATTTATCGAAAAGTTACAATTGATCCCCTAGACTTGTGGGTTATCAAGAATCGTTTATTGGCGCGGTTAACGGGCGAGGCAATCCCACTAAACCTATTAACTTCTCCGCCATCAACGAGCTTTTCTGGCGCCGTTGCCGGGGAGCATAGCGCTATCGGTAAGTGAAGCCGGTAAGGGAACTTTTATTTTCTGTTGTTACTTTCAGTCCTTATGGACTCTTCTGCTGTTGGTTCGTTGCTGGTAAGGAGCCGCCCACAACTGTGGTGGTCACTCCTACCCCTACTGAAATTGTGCCCTATAAAATACCATCTGGTATTGTTGATTATGTCTTGGCTAATCGTTATACATGAGAAGGACAGCCGGGAGAACACTTGCTATATTTATCACAATTATATTCTTTATTTAAGCTTGCAGGTGTGACGATGGAGTTCGTCATGAAGAAACTATTCTCCATATCACTCGAAGATAAAACTTCATATTGGTATAAGCTACTCGATAACTCTGATCTACTTGAATGGCCAGAGCTTATGTCTCTATTTTATGCAAAGTTTTATCCTCTTCGTGAAATTCACCAAGACAGGAACTACATCTACAACTTTTGGTCTCGCGACGGAGAGAGCATCGCTCAAGCTTGGGGGAGACTGAAGTCCCTGATGCTCAAATGCCCAAACCATGAGCTCCCCAAGGAAATTATACTTACAAATTTTTATGCCAGGCTTTCTCGACAGGACAAGGAGATGTTGGATGCCTCCTCTAGTGGGGTATTCCAGACCAGAAGTATGGAAGAAAAATGGGATCTTATAGAAAGGATCCAGAAGAACACTGAAGACTGGGAAATTGATAAAGGTATTGAACCCGTTATAAACTATGAGCATGACTACATTGAGAGTTATTTGAAGACTGATTACTTTAATACCTTTTGCTCTAAAATTGGTCTTGATTCCCAGCTAATGGTTGACTTTTGCAAGGACTTTGCTTCTCATATTGATTCTTCCAGGAAGAAGGAGAGTCAACATCATAAACCTTTCAAGGAGTCACTAATCGAGATTAATGTTACTGATCCTGTTTTACCTGAAGTTGTGTATGAACAGCCTCCTTATCCCTCCAGGATAAAGGATCACTCTTTTGTTACAGGTATTCTAAAGAAGAATAGAAGGACCACTGACGAACCTGAGGACATGATCAAGGTCCAGCCTCAAGTTGCAATGGTCAAGGATCTGGTAACCAGTGATATCAAAGAATCCACTATTAGTTTTTGTGATGTTGCCACTAACATTCTCACAGCCAGGAACAAAGGCCCAATTTCAGGTACACCAGTTGTATCTGTCAAAATAGGAGATCATAATTACTATGGGCTATGTGATTTGGGATCTAGCGTCAGCGCCATTGCCTTCACACTTTATCAAGAGATCATGCACGAGATTCAGCCGTGTGAGATCGAGGATATAGATGTCACTATCCATCTTGCAAATAAACAAACAATCTCTCCAGTTGGGATTGTAAGAGATGTTGAAGTACTCTGCGGGAAGGTAAAATATCCTACATACTTTCTTGTACTTGGTTCAGTGCAGATAGTTTTTGCCCTATTATCTTTGGTAGGCCCTTCCTCAGCACTTGCAGAGCTATTATAGATTGCAAGAAAGGTAAAGTTTCTGTTGAATTCAACGATGAGCCATATGAATTTAATTTTTCTAAGTTTTCTAAGCAACCTCGTGGTCCTGACCTGTCAAGTAATGACAAAATTATTGAAGAAATTGCTTCCATTGCTATTCCTCCTAATGACACTTTGCAACAATTTATGGAAGACCACGAGAATGATATACATATGCAGGAGAGGGATGAACTAGAAGACATATTTTTAAGACAAACTCCCATCCTGAAGCACAACCTCCCGGTTAAACCTTTAGGAATCCTCTCGCAACCGAAAGAAGATCCGGTGTTCGACCTAAAACTACTACCCGATACGCTCAAGTATGCTTATTTAGATAAAAAGAAAGTATATCCTGTTATTATCAATTCTAACTTTCAGGGTGTGAAGAAGAGCGATTATTGGAGACACTCCGCAGACACCGAGGTGCTATTGGCTATACTCTTGATGATCTCAAGGGTATTAGTCCATCCATTTGCCAACATACTATCAATCTTGAGCCCGATGCTAAACCGGTTGTTGATCATCAATGACGGTTGAACCCAAAGATGAAGGACGTGGTTAGGACGGAGGTTCTCAAACTTCTAGCCGCATGTATCATCTATCCTATAGCTGATAGTAAGTGGGTAAGTCCCGTTCATTGTGTTCCTAAGAAAGGAGGTATGACTGTTGTTCCTAATGATAAAAATGAACTAATACCTCAGAGGACTATTATTGGATATAGAATGTGTATTGATTTTAGGAAGTTAAACAAGGCCACCCGGAAGGACCACTATCCTTTGCCATTTATTGATCAGATGCTCGAGCGGCTGTCTAAAAACACCCACTTCTGCTATCTTGATGGGTACTCTGGCTTCTCCCAGATTCACGTCAACACCGCGGATCAAGAGAAGACCACTTTCACGTGTCCTTACGGTACTTATGCTTATAGGCATATGCCTTTCGGTTTGTGTAATGCACCTGCTACTTTTCAGAGGTGTATGTCTGCAATATTTCATGGTTTCTGTGAGGAGATTGTAGAAGTTTTCATGGACGACTTTTCCGTCTATGGAAACTCCTTTGACCACTGTCTCCACAATCTTAATAAAGTTTTGCTGAGATGTGAAGAAAAAAATTTGGTGCTCAATTGGGAGAAGTGCCATTTCATGGTTAACGAAGGGATAGTTCTTGGACATAAGATTTCCGAAAGGGGAATTGAAGTGGACAAGGCAAAAATTGAAGCTATTGAAAGGATGCCTTATCCAAGGGACATTAAAGGTATTCGTAGTTTTCTAGGTCATGCTGGTTTCTATAGAAGATTTATCAAGGACTTTTCTAAGACCTCGAGACCCCTTACCAATCTTCTCCAGAAGGATGCTCCTTTTGTATTTGATGAAGATTGTAAGGAAGCTTTTGAAGTTCTTAAGAAAGCCTTGATAACCGCTCCTATAGTACAACCACCTGACTGGAATTTGCCCTTTGAAATTATGTGTGATGCTAGTGATTTTGCTGTTGGAGCTGTTTTAGGACGAAGGGTTGACAAGAAGTTGAATGTCATCCACTATGCCAACAAAACACTTGATAGTACTCAAAAGAATTATGCTACTACCGAGAAGGAATTCTTGGCAGTGGTGTTTGCTTGTGATAAGTTTAGACCGTATATTGTTGATTCTAAAGTTATTATTCATACTGACCATGCTGCCATTAAGTATCTTATGCAGAAAAAGGATGCCAAACCAAGACTCATTAGGTGGGTACTCCTTCAAGAATTTGATTTGCAGATTGTCGATAGAAAAGGAGAAGAAAATCCGGTGGCGGATAATCTTTCAAGGATGGAAGATATCCCGCACGATCCTATTCCAGTCAACGACAGTTTCCCAGATGAACAGCTTGCTGTTGTAAAAGTACAATCTCATTCCGACCCTTGGTTTGCAGATTATGCTAATTTTATCGTTGCAAAGTTTTTGCCTCCAGGTTTCACATTTCAGCAGAGGAAGAAATTCTTCACGGATTTGAGGCACTACTTTTGGGATGATCCACATATTTATAAAGAAGGTGTGGACGAGATCGTAAGAAGGTGTATATCGGAGCACGAGCAGCAGGACATTCTTCGACAATGTCACGATAGTCCCTATGGAGGACATCATGCCGGTGAAAGAACCGCACATAAAGTTTTACAATCAGGTTTTTATTGGCCTACTCTCTTTAAGTACGCCCGAAGGTACGTTCTATCTTGTGATAAATGTCAGAGAGTTGGTAACATTAGCAGGAGAAATGAGATGCCTATGAATTACTCACTAGTGATCGAACCTTTCGATTGCTGGGGTTTTGATTTTATGGGTCCTTTTCCTCCTTCACACAAGTACACACACATCTTAGTTGCTGTTGATTATGTAACCAAGTGGTTTGAAGCAATCCCCACTGAGAGTGCTGATCACAAGACATCTTTGAAAATGCTCAAAGATGTAATTTTTCCTAGGTTTGGAGTACCAAGGTACCTCATGACAGATGGAGGGTCACACTTCACGCATGGAGCTTTTAGGAAAGCTCTAACCAAGTACGATGTCAATCATAGGATTGCATCACCGTACCACCCTCAAACTAGTGGGAAAGTTGAGCTCACCAATAGGGAGATCAAGTTGATCTTGCAGAAAACAGTAAACAGTTCTAGAAAGGACTGGTCAAAGAAGTTAGGAGATGCTTTGTGGGCGTAAAGAACTGCTTACAAAAACCCCATGGGCATGTCTCCGTATAAGATGGTCTATGGCAAGGCTTGCCATTTACCATTAGAGTTAGAGCATAAAGCTTTCTGGGCTGTCAGAGAGATGAATGCTGACCCAAAGTTAGATGATGAAAAGCGTCTCATGAACTTGACTTCACTAGATGAGTGGAGAAGTGAAGCTTACGAGAGCGCTAAAATGTTCAAGGAAAAGGTAAAGAAGTGGCACGATAAAAGAATTCTGAAACGTGAATTTAATATTGGTGATAAAGTTTTGTTGTTTAGATCTCGTTTCAGGTTTTCTCCAGGTAAACTACTTTCCAGATGGGAAGGACCTTTTCATATCGAAGAAGTATATCGGTCGGGTGCAATCAAGATCAATAATTTTGAAGGAACCAAACCTCAGGTTGTGAATGGACAAAGACTCAAACATTATATGGCAGGTGACCCAATCAATGTGGATGGAAATATGATATATACAAGTACTCATGAAGAACATGTTGCAGCCCAGTTTCAGACTCCGGCAGGAGCAGAATTAGAAAAGGTATGAATTATGGTAAGAAAACACCGCGAACGTCAATAAAAGTTAACTTTTCAGAGTTTTTGCAAAATTAGGAAAATTCCAAGCCCGAGTGGAGCCGGAGAGGAGCTCCAGGGAGGCCAGGAGGCCCCCTGGCGCGACCCAACTCCTGGCCGCGCCGGGCACCCTCCTGGCTGCCCTGGACTCCACCTTCGACTCCACCTAGGCTTGAAACCTTCCTTCTGTTGCGGAAATTTTTGCTATATATTTGCCCGGATCGTCCCGGCACCGTGTAACAACCCAGTTTTCATAAAAATTAAAAATTTTGTTTTCGGTGTGAATTGTTTGATTGTCTGATTTGTTTGCGGTGTTTGCATCCCCGATTTATCGATTGGCGATTATTTTTTCCCCTCTTATCTCGTATCGGACGGAGACCGACCTTTGCCACCCTGACACTCGACCTTTGCGACACCGGGTTTCGCCCGATCACCGTCGTGAAAACCGCACGAGACCAGCCGAAGCCAACGGAACGAAAACCCCGTTTAATAATTAAACGGGATATTTTTATAGCGCGCCGGAAAGTGTTTTCGGAACGGTTCCAGCGCGAGGTGAACGCCGCTGGCTCGACGCACTGATCACGCAGTTCGAAGTTTTACCCGAATCGGAGGTACTGCGGACCCCTGGCGGTCAGAAACGTGAGCACCGCGCGCGCGAGAGAAAAACCGGGGATGTTTTTGCAAACTGTCAGCCACCGGGGCTATATAAAGACCACCACACTCCCACCCCTTTCTAGGGTTTCCTAGACCAAAACTGCAGCCACACCCCCAGATCTGCTCCAAATTTCCCCAATAGCCCCTTTTTTTTCGCGAAACACTAGCTTCCCTCTGATCCAGACCGTCAGATCTGGGATCTGACGGCCCAGATCTGGCAAGCCCGAGCTCCTCTCTCCCCGAGCCCTCTCCATCCCGAAGCCGCCGCTGCCTCTGCCCGAGGCCGCCGCCGGCAGCAGCCGGAGCGCGCCCCCGCAGGTCGCCTCCCTCTCCCCCCTGGCGTGCTCCCTTCCCTCTCTCCTCCTAACCCCCGCAGCTCTCTCCTCGCAGGTCTCCACGGCCGCGTGCCACCGCCGGCCAACCGAGGACCCGCCATGGCCATCCGCGCCGCAGGCCGCCCGCACCAGGAGCTCGCCGCACCTCCGCTCGACGCCGGCTACCTCCTCCTCCACTGCACCGCGCCCAGCCGCACCCCTCCGTGCCCCCTCGAGCGCGTCGTCGCCAGAGCCTGGAACGGCGACAGCCGCCGCCGCCGTGACCTGATCCAGGCCGGGATCGGTCCGGTGCCGCCCCTCCACGCTGGACGGCCACGTGGGCTAGGCGCGCCACTGCGGCCCACTGCCCAGCCAGGCCTCCTAGCGCCAGCCCCCCCTCTCCAGCCTCTTGGGCCGTGGCCCATGGGGTGAGTGCCCCGTTTTTTTTATTTTTTTTATATATTGCTGCTGCACTGTTGGGCCCAGTAGTTTCGGCCCGTTAGAGCTTTTTTTCTTTCTAGTTTTTATTATTATTATTTAGGCAGATTGTGTTGTTTTATTGCGATGCTTATAACTTTTCACCGGTAGCTCCGATGGAGACGCTTTCTACATGAAAGTTGCTCCGTTTTGCGCGTAGATTATTAAAATGTTGCTTGTTGCCATGTTTGAGCTTGTTTACCTGCTGTTTACCTGCTAATTACACTGTCTGCCACTGTAAACTGTAGCTGCTATAAATTTTTAACTGTTGCTCTTTTTAAAATGTTTCTTATATGTAACTTGACTAGAATTGCATGTAGATTGTGTTTTTGCTGCTCTTGCTTGCTAATAAAATAATAAAATATTGTTTAGGGGAAAACAGTACCAATTGCAATATTTATCGTGGGGTCCGTAATAGTTTGCCATGTCTAGGATTTCACCCCACTTAAATTGACTAGCTTAGTTAGTTTATTTATGCTACACCTCTTGCCATGTTTGTGTGCTATGCCATGCTTGCTTGAGTTGTCATGTTAACAACCTTTGCTCACCTGTAGCTAAATAACTTGAACCACCGTAAACGTGCGGTATCGTCGTGTGTGACGAGTACTTCACTTAAATTATTAGTAACCGCTCTCGATGGTAGGTGCGATGTCTCGTGTTGCCTTTTTGTTGATGCTTGCTCGTGTTTGTTCCGTAGTAATAGATGATTGCTCGTTGATTGATTTCCAGTGTTTACCGTCTTGTGTGCTTCCGCGGGTACCTCTCGGAGACGATGCGAGCTTGCGATCGACTACACCTTCGGAATCCGACTTATCAACAGGCAAGGACTATACATTACTTATGATCCATTCTATTTCAACCAGCGGTTTGCATGCTAGTCTAGGTTAGGTCGATGTTTGATCCTACCACATGTTTACAGCCTCTTTCAAACCGATACAGCCATGTCCCCTCCCAGCAAACCTTGTACTGCTATGTTACTATTGCTCGTTGCTCAGCCCCTTCTTAGTATGCATGCTTAGGATGCTACGATGTTACCTCCTGTTACTCCTTGGTTTGGGATATCACATTATTATATTGTTGTTGAAGATATGATTATTATAATGTTGACTATATTCGACGAAGGATGGAAGGTCTAGGCTATCCCGCCCCGACGCTTTGTTCCATTCGAGTCACCTAGGATCCGAGTTCCGGGTATTGGTTTTAAGACTGAGGATGCCTAACCGCGTGTGGGATTTTATGGGGTCCCCTCTTCTTACCTATCTAGCTTCAAACATTTCTAGTGGCGGCCCAAGCTGGTTTTACCTTTTGCCAACGTGTGTGTGCGAGTGTCGACCTCGCAGATTTTTAAACAACTCGGGCCAGCGGAGACAGAGTTCCTTTGTTGGTCCAAACCTGGAAGCTCGAGGGCTATCCACAGTGTTGGTTTAGTTACCCGGACCTCGTCCAGACGGTAGAGGCCGACTCGAGAGCGCGACCGGCTTTTGAGTTGGATGTCGACTCACCGGGGGCCACCCGGATTTGTGCGTTGTTAGTTAGAGGGACCTGTCGTTCCGGATCTCTTGGGACTAAATCATAAAATGGTTGCCTATCATGGGTAGCAACTGAGAGAGATGGGCGTGCGTGCGGAGCCTCGTAATGGGCAGTTGGTACACCCCTGCAGGGTTAAATCTTTTCGAGAAGCCATGTCCACGGTTATGGACGACTTGAGACCTACTCCTTGTTCATAGACAACAACAACTGAGATAATCTTAAGTAACTTGATCAACGTGTGTGTGCCTTGACTGCTTCTTCTTCGTCGGGATGCGAAGAGGAGGACAAGGATAGGATAGGTGTTATGTTTGCACATGTAGGTGGATAGCAGACTTGTTGGAGGCGATTCCTCATCGAATGCTTGGCTTCTTACCTTACTCTCTAGATCGTTAGCCACTTCATAAATGCTAGTGCGGCAGCAACCTCACCACTTACCCCTTCCTTACCGTAAACTACTAGTTGTCCTAGAATGACGAGTGATGAAGTCCTTGCCGGGTCAGATGACCACTACAGTTGGATGCTGAGTACCTCTGTACTCATGATACTACCCCCAAACTCTTTTCAGGGTTCTGATCGACAACAGGTATGGTGATCGACGTTTCACGTGGAGACTCGACGACGACTAGTTAGGCGTATCCCGGCGGAGGGCCTGGACCCGTGTGGTTATTTGGATCGATGTTTTTCTATTTTCCACTAGGCATTTGCTTGTAGTCTGTACTCAGACATGTATCTTCCGCTGTTGTATTATATTTGAGGCAGTTGTATGCCGATTGTATGAGATGTTGTATCCTGTATCTGTAATGTTGTGATATCATGTTGGAAATCTGGGGCATATGGTTTTGTCATATGTCGCGGTGGGACCGATATGTGCTTCGTCCCCGGATCTGGGTGGAAACACCTAGATCTGGAACAATACCGCATTTCGGGCCTTACACACCGTATCTCTCGATTTCGCGTGTTTTCTTTCTCGGTCTGTTTTTGCCAGGAAATCTTTCAGCAGATCTAGGTGCCATGGCTTCCCCAAGCTCCCCCAAGGACAAGTTCGTCATCAACGTCATCAACCCTTACCTCGCTGAGGTGAGGAAGCACCTCCAGGTCCTTCGTGTGGAGGAAGGTGTTCTCCACAAGGAGGATCTGAAGGGACCAGTCAAGGAAGGGAGCACCGAGGAGTGGCTGAAGGAGATGGAACATGAGATCTTCAAGTTCAAGAAGATGGTGGAGCATGGTGTTGAAGCTAACTTCGACATCATGAACGAGATCGAGGCTTCCCACAGGAAAGAGATGAAGGAGATGTGGTCAAGTTTGGCCGCACTAGAAGAAAAAGTTTATGAACTCCAAGCACAGATCTATGATGTGCAGAACCAAAACTGTGAGTATGAACTAAAGTTTCTGCGCATGGGTTTAGGTGCCGAGTGCAAGATCTTGGAGACGGGAATGTCCTTCGAGACCGGAGAACAACTGCCATGGAAGCGCTTCGCCAAGGAGTACGTGACCAACAAGAACAAGAATGAGGAGTAAATCTCCTCGGGTAATGGCACCCCCTTAGCTTGTTCCAAGCTTGGGGGAGTGCCCGGTATCTTTATCTTTGTCTTTAGGAGTCAAGTAGAGTCGTATCATGTCTAGGGAGGTCACTTTATAAAATAGGTGTTGCTTTGAGGTCTATCACTTCTTTTGTGGAGAGCTTTGTATCCGTGAGTGTGGAGTCGTCTATGAAGGAATATTAATGAGAAGTCTATTGGTTTCTTCGCTGCACTTGGTATTCTCTTCACGCAATCGACATTATGAGCTGATTCTTATGGGGAGTATTGACCTTATATCAGGTATGGCTTCGAAAAGTTTATTTAATCTTGGCAAGTATAGCTTTGGTCATAACAACAAGCATGTTTTTCTCAAAGTAGCGACATAGCCAAAACCTTTGTGTTGTTATGCTTGAAGTGTTATGTTGACAAGGAAGACAACTTGATGTTTCATGCTAGTCTTAATGTTTATGCTTTGTATTGCTTGCATCTAAGTTGTCATCAATTGTCTGCTCTCTCAAAGCCTTGCTAGCCAAAACTCTGTACTAAGAAGAATTCTGCTTGTACCTCCATACCTTGAAACCAACTTCTTCCACTTGAGTCCACCATACCTTCGTACTTGTGGTATTCCACTACCACTCCTAAAGTATATAATTTGTGTGCTATCTCTAGATGTTTAAAATCTTCTGTTTTGTGCCACTGATTCAGCTCATGAGGAAGTGGTGGGTGACCCATGATCTTCTTAATTTGGACAAGTTTTATCTTGGGATTGCATGTCTAATTTGCAAACCCCTAATACGAGAAGGGACTGGCATGAGTGCCCAGCTTGTAAAAGATAAATACTAACACACAAGTTCCTTCGCCCTTTTACGAGTGATAAACAAAGGAATCCAAGGGGATGTGATCGTCCCCACATGGGAGACGTTCCTCGAAACTTGTCCAAATCATGAAGTGAGTGAGCTATCTATCAACAGTCGTTGATGAATCATGCACCTCCCAAAAGTTTGTTTTTATTCTGTTTGATCTAGAGATGGCACATAAGTTTTCCCTGCTTACCCTTTTGCACGGGGTTTATCTTTATTTTGTGCTGAGTCAGTCCTTCCTACTTCCTTCCTTTCTTGAGAGAGAACAAACATTTGATGTTGATAAAGATGCTTGCATATAAAGTTGCATTGAAATCTAGCATGTTACATCTTTGTTGACATTATCTCTTGATAAGTGAGTTGTTTACAAAAGCTTATGCTTAGTAAACATCTTCCTTTGTGTTTATATGTGCAGTTCTTGACTAATAGCATGTTCTTTCAAAAGCTTCAACTGTTTCATTATAAGTGAAAGAGCAAAAGTAAAAGTTATTAGTTGTTCCTTGACCAAAGCTATGTTTGGCATGATTTGATAAGTTTTCCAGGTCCTACTTTGTTATAATTGTTACTACTTTCTTATAAGGACCTTATGAGTTGAGGTTGCTGTTGAGGATGTTTAAGTTTTGTGAGGAATCTTGATGCTTCTTGTTCGTATTCTTTTATCGACGCTTCACTCTCTAAACTTGTGGACAGGTTTACCGAGCTCAGCAATCGCTTGAGGACAAGCAAGGTCTAAGCTTGGGGGAGTTGATACGTCCAAAAAGCATCACTATTTTATATTGTGATTTCACCCTATTCATTGATATATTCCACTTTAAAGTATTGTTCTTATGTTGTTTTGGCTTATTTTACACAGTTTACAACTTTCCGGTGCCGAAGCAGCAGAACCAAAATTCAGCGGTAAAAAGTGGATACCAAGTTGCTGAATCAGATCAAGTCCAATTACGATGAAAATTTACGGGGAGCAGTTTTATGAGGATTGACTGGGGATCACCGAAGGAGGAGGTGAGGGGACCCACCAGGAAGCCAGAAGGGTGCTTGGCGCGACCCCCTCCTGGCCGCGCCAGGTACCCTCCTGGATGCCTGGTGGCCCCCCTTGGTGCCCCCTTTCGCCTATATAACCACCCTAGGGTGGAAACCCCTAAAGAGGAGTCATTTCCGCGTTTCACCGCCGCCACGGGGCGGAAACCTACAGAGAAGAAAAGCCATCTCTGGCGGGCAGATTCCGCCGGGGAGATCACCTCCCGGAAGGGGAGATCTTCGCCATCATCATCATCATCATCATCGTCACGGGCATCATCGAGATCATCATCAACATCATCCCCAACATCATCACCATCTCCATCTCCATCCCATCTCATCTCACAATTGCAACTTGTGTTGTAATCCGTACTATCTATCCTCTCTACTCTGTTGGTGTTGATTACTACTTTGTAGTGAATGCTATTGAGTTTTGTTGGAGAAATATCATTGTGTCCAGATTGTTTACCAACCATCTATCACCTCTGATCATGATCTCTTTTATGTCTTGTGAGTAGTTACTTTAGTTCTTGAGAACATGGGAGAAGTCTAGTTGTTAGTAGTCATACTATGTTGAAGTATTATGTGTTGTTTGATACTTAAGTTGTGTTGTTATTTCTCTAGTGGTGTTGTGTGAGTCGAACACATAACACTTCACCTTTCATGGGCCTAGAGGAATACATTGTGCATAAAGGATGCTTATGGTGGGCTGCCGGAGTGACAGAAACCTGAACCCCAGTTCGCAGACTTTCGCACAAGGGAGTTATGGATCCTTGATCGTAATGCTGTGGTTAGGCTTATGAATTAATTACTACCTTGGATTTGCGGATGCTTGCAAGGTGTGTAATCATAAGAGTACACTTATCTTAGTCTAGAAGGTGTACTAGCATTGATCCACCCACCGACACTTATCAACACGATACATATTACTTGGCGGAGTATGGTGAAAGTGACTTGACTATCTCTCCCGTGTTTTCTCGAGAACGCTTTAGCTTTTATAAGTTCAATTCCTAGGCTTATCCTTGTGAAAGGATTGGGCCACTTTCTACTCCTCAGTTACCCTGTTTACTTTGCCTGTCTTTTACTTTTCTGTTGCTTAAACCAAAAACCCCTAAATATTTACCTTTGAGTGTTTGCAGCTCTTTCCTTATCCAGTATCACTTATCGGTACCTTCTGCTCCTCGTTGGGATCGACATCCTTATTTATCGAAACGCTACAATTGATCCACTAGACTTGTGGGTTATCAAGAATCGTTTATTGGCGCGGTTAACGGGCAAGGCAATCCAACTAAACCTATTAACTTCTCCGCCATCACGCACCACCCCAAACAGCTCAACCCAGTATACACCTTTCTTCTTGGTATATGTAACAGCCCAGTTTTCAAAAAAATAATTTTTTTTGTTTTCGGTGTGAATTGTTTGATTTTCTGATTTGTTTGCGGTGTTTGCATCCCCGATTTATCGATCGACGATTATTTTCCCCCCTCTTATCTCGTATCGGACGGAGACCGACCCTTGCCACCTTGACACTCGACCGTTGCGACACCGGGTTTCACCCGATCACCGTCGCGAAAACCTCACGAGACCAGCCGCAGCCAACGGAACGAAAAACCCCGTTTAATAATTAAACGGGTTATTTTATAGCGCGCAGGAAAGTGTTCTCGGAACGGTTCCAGCGCGAGGTGAACGCCGCCGGCTCGACACGCTGATCGCGCAGTTTGACGTTTTACTCGAATTGGAGTTACTGCGGACCCCCGACAGTCAGAAACATGAGCACCGCGCGCGCGAGCGAAAAACCGGGGATGTTTTTGCAAACTGCCAGCCACCGGGGCTATATAAAGACCACCCCACCACTTAGGGTTTTCCCTAAGCACCTAGGCAGCCACCAGCCCCCAGATCTGAGATATTTTACCCCATTTTCGCACAATTTAGCCCCATTTCCAGCAAACCCTAGATCTGAGATATCCTGGACCGTTCGATCTGCGAAAAGGAGGGCTAAGGATGTGCCACACATCGCCTAGCCACCACCACCTCTCTCTCTCCTCCCATCTCTCCACCACGCCCCAACCGTGGAGCCGCCGCCGCCTCGCCTCCGGCCAGCACGCCGGCCAGCCGGGTTGCCGCACCTCCCCTCCTTCCTCCGCGCCTCCTCTCCCTTCTCCTCCCTCCTCTTACCTCCTTGCTCCGCCCTGCAGGTCACCGGAGCCTCCAGGTTCGCCGCCGGCCGCCATGCCCGCCATGGCCGACGAGGTCGTGCAGCCGCTCGAGCTCGCGACCGCCTCGCCCGCCCCTCACCTGGATCCGCCTCCCTGGCGACCCCATCGCCCGGATCCGCACCTGCGCCGTTACCCCGTGCTCGCCGGAGCCGGCAACCGGCCGCTGCCGCCTTCTACCCACGCCGGGACGAGGCACGGGAGCCTCCAGCCTCCAGCGCCGCCAGGTTGGGCCGGCCACCCTCCACGGCCCGCTCCAGCGCCAGCCCGGCCGCCTCCAAGGCCCAGCCGCCTCAGCCGCCATAGGCCGAAGCCCACCTAGGGTGAGATGCGGCCCGAAGCCCCCTCTGTTTTTTTTTCGTTTTTGTCCAGGACCTGCGAATTTCACTAAGTCAGAGAGGTTTTGCTGCTGTTTCGAACTTGCGACGATCATAGAGATTAAACCGTAGCCCGTATGACGATGCCCCCAAAATGAAAGTTGCTTAGAATTGCGTGTACTTTAATTCATCTTTTGTGAGCATTTGCATCTGAGTTCATCTTGATGGTGTAATTGCTGGTCAAATAGGGCCACTGGTCGTTAATTGCAACTGCTGCTGTTAAACTTGCTGAAACTGTTGCTTGATTGAAACTTCGGGGGACGGTTGCTTCGCAACCGTGCGTCGGAATTGAGTGATTCCTTTTGCGTTGCGTTAAGAATTGTTTCTACTTAAGTTTCAAGAATTCACATGCCATAATTGCTTGCTGCATCATTATTGTATCTTGCTCCAAAGTAGCTACCCTGCTGTTAGTGTGCTGTTGTTTATATTTTGTTGCAACTTCGGTCGACGAGTGTGTCGCGACCGTTTATCGGAATTGAGTGATTCCAATTGCATATTGTTAAGCATCATGTCTACTTACATTATATGTATTGCATTGTCATGATATGCTTGCTGGTCATATAGTTATTCATCTCCAAAGTTGCTATGCTTCTATTTTTGACAGCCACCTCTGTTTTTCTCTAAGTTTGTAACGTCACGATGCCATGTTGTTTGCTTAATATCTTTTGATCCATGATGTCTATTTGCATGATTCTTTTTGCCATGCCTTCCCTGTAATGACTACTTTAGTTCCATATCATTTGTGAGCAAGTTTTCATTCATTATGTTGTTTATGCATTGCTCTAAAGTGTGCTTCCTGATGTTGGCAGATTGTGCCCGTAACTTGTTTTGCTTATATCTTTTTAACCGTAACTCCGTTTGGGTTGTTCTTTATATGTAACTTGATTAGTTTTTCGTGTACTTTGTGTTTATGCTATTGTTTTCTGCTGTTAACCAACCTAAAATATGGTTTAGGACAGAACAGTACCAAATTCTTTAATTCTCGTGTGGCACTTAGTGTATGCATGTTTAGGTTGTGCCTCACTTAAATTGACTAGCACATATAGTTTCCTTTATGATTCACCTCTTGCCATGTTTGTGTGCTATGCCATGCTTGCTTGAGTTGCCATGTTAATAACCGTCGGTTGATCACCTGTAGCTAAACAACTTGAACCCTTCTAACGTGCGGTATTCGTCGTGTGTGACCGATACCCCACTTAAACTGTTAGTAACCTTTCTCGAAGATAGATCCGTATCGCGTTTCCTTGTCGTGTGATGTATTCTTGATCTTGTGTCGCCACATAGTAATAGAGTGCTTGATCGTTGATTGCTTTCCAGTGTTTATCATCTTGTGTGCTTCCGCGGGTACCTTCGGAGACGATGCGAGCTTGCGATCGACTACACCTTCGGAATCCGACTTATCAACAGGCAAGGACTATACATTACTTATGATCCATTCTATTTCAACCAGCGGTTTACATGCTAGTCTAGGTTAGTTTTGATGTTTGATCCTACCACATGTTTACAACCTCTTTCAAACATATACAGCCATGTCCCTTCCCAGCAAACCTTGTACTGCTATGTTACTATTGCTCGTTGCTCAGCCCCTGCTTAGTATGCATGCTTAGGATGCTACGATGTTACTCTGTTAGTCCTTGGTTTGGGATATCACATTATTATATTGTTATGGATGATATGATTATTATAATGTTGACTATATTCGACGAAGGATGGAAGGTCTAGGCTATCCCGCCCCGACGCTTTGTTCCATTCGAGTCACCTAGGACCCGAGTTCCGGGTATTGGTTTTAAGACAGAGCGTGCCTAATCGCGTGTGGGATTTTATGGGGTCCCCTCTTCTTACCTACCTAGCTTCAAACATTTCTAGAGGTGGCCCAAGCTGATTTACCATTTGAAACCGTGTGTGTGCTGGTCAGCTGCCAGTAGTTTTCAAACAACTTGGGCCAGCGGAGACTTAGTTCCTTTGTTGGTCCACACTTGGTGAGCTAGGGGTCCCCTGATGTCAGGTGTGATTTCCCGACCTTGGACATACGGAAGAGTCCGATCCGAGAGCGTGGCCAGCTTTTGGATTGGGTGTCGACTCCCCGGGGGCCACCCGGATTTGTTCGTTGTTAGTTAGAGGGACCTGTCGTTTCGGATCTCTTGGAACTAAATCATAAAATGGTTGCCTATAATGGGTAGAAACTGAGAGAGATGGGCGAGCATGCGACGCCTCGTAATGGGCATCTGGTACACCCCTGCAGGGTTAAATCTTTTCGAGAAGCCGTGTCCACGGTTATGGACGACTTGAGACCTACTCCTTGTTCATAGACAACAACAACTGAGATAATCTTAATATAACTTGATCAACGTGTGTGTGTGCCTTGACTGCTTCTTCTTCGTCGAGATGCGAAGAGGAGGAAAATGATAGGATAGGTGTTATGATTGCGAAAGTAGTTGATAGCAAGACTTGTTGGAGGCGATTCCTCATTGAATGCTTGGATTCTTATCTTACTCTCTAGATGGTTAGCCACTTCATAAATGCTAGCGCGGCAGCAACCTCACCACTTACCCCTTCCTTAGCGTAAACTACTAGTTGTCCTAGAATGACGAGTGATGAAGTCCTTGCTGGGTCAGATGACCACTACAGTTGGATGCTGAGTACTTCTATACTCATGATACTACCCCCAAACTCTTTTCAGGGTTCTGAATCGACAACAGGTATGGTGATCGACGTTTCACGTGGAGACTCGACTACGACTAGTTAGGCGGATCCCGGCGGAGGGCCTGGACCCATGTGGTTATGGGGATCTATGTTTTTCTCTTTGCCACTAGGCATTTGCTTGTAGTCTGTACCCAGACATATATCTTCAGTTGTTGTATTGTATTAAGGCAGTTGTATGCCGATTGTATGAGATGTTGTATCCTTGTATCTGTAATGTTGTGATATCATGTTGGAAATCCGGGGCATATGGCTTTGTCATATGTCGCGGTGGGACCGATATGTGCGTTGTCCTCGGATCTGGATGGAAACATCTAGATCTGGAACAGTACCGCATATAGGGCCTTACAACTTGGTATTAGAGCCTTACCGACCGTAGGATCCCTTCTCTGGCCGAAGTCGAGTATAGACAAAAACTATTTTGTAGTTAATAAGTTAGTTATCGGAGAGTAAGATTCTTTTTACTCCTTACCCTTGCTCTGGTCAGGACAAGTGCCGTAAGTGTTTTAATCTGGCCTTATCCCTTTCAAACTTTAGGATCTCGAGTGTGTGGAGTATCGGAACCGTTACAATGCTTTGCTTGGGAAGTATTGTCTCGATTCCGAGCTCAGGTGGGAATTCCTGTAGTACCTTTAGCTTCTCTGATTTTGGGTATCATTTGAGTCATCCATTGCCATCCCTCCTTTTACCGGTGTTTTTACGACTTGCGTCGAAAATCACTATCCCTTGACCTGGTTTTCGCGATCGTTCTTCCTCTTGACACTGACGGTTTCGTTTTTCTGACGATGTCGTCTCTCTGCGGAAATTTATCTCGACAGAAGTTGGACGTCGACATGGAGCAGAGTCCCTTGTTGGTGGTGTTGAAGATCGTCGAATCTTTTCTTTCCCCCTTCCCCTCTCCCCCGGATCGTCCTGGATCTCGGGACGAGATCCCTTGTTGGTGGTGTTGTATTGTAACAGCCCAGTTTTCACAAAAATTAAAAATTTTGTTTTCGGTGTGAATTGTTTGATTGTCTGATTTGTTTGCGGTGTTTGCATCCCCGATTTATCGATCGGCGATTATTTTCCCCCCTCATATCTCGTATCGGACGGAGACCGTTCCTTGCCACCTTGACACTCGACCGTTGCGACACCGGGTTTCACCCGATCACCATCGCGCAAACCGCACGAGACCAGCCGCAGCCAACGGAACAAAAAACCCCGTTTAATAATTAAACGGGTTATTTTATAGCGCGCTGGAAAGTGTTCTCGGAACGGTTCCAGCACGAGGTGAACGCCGCCGGCTTGACACGCTGATCGCGCAGTTTGAAGTTTTACCCGAATCGGAGGTACTGCGGACCCCCGGCAGTCAGAAACGTGAGCACCGCGCGCGCGAGCGAAAAACCGGGGATGTTTTTGCTAACTGCCAGCCACCGGGGCTATATAAAGACCACCCCACCACTTAGGGTTTTCCCTAAGCACCTAGGCAGCCACCAGCCCCCAGATCTGAGATATTTTACCCCATTTTCGCACAATTTAGCCCCATTTCCAGCAAACCCTAGATCTAAGATATCCTGGACCGTTCGATCTGCGAATCGGAGTGCTCAGGATGTGCCACATCATCGCCTAGCCACCATCACCTCTCTCTCTCCTCCCATCTCTCCACCGCGCCCCAACCGTGGAGCCGCCGCCGCCTCGCCTCCGGCCAGCACGCCGGCCAGCCGGGTCGCCGCACCTCCCCTCCTTCCTCCGCGCCTCCTCTCCCTTCTTCTCCCTCCTCTCACCTCCTTGCTCCGCCCTGCAGGTCACCGGAGCCGCCAGGTTCGCCGCCGGCCGCCATGCCCGCCATGGCCGACGAGGTCGTGCAGCCGCTCGAGCTCGCGACCGCCTCGCCCGCCCCTCACCTGGATCCGCCTCCCTGGCGACCCCTACGCCCGGATCTGCACTTGCGTCGTTGCCCCGTGCTCGCCGGAGCCGGCAACCGTCCGCCGCCTGCTGCCCACGTCGGGACGAGGCACGGGAGCCGCCAGCCTCCAGCGCCGCCAGGCTGGGCCGACCACCCTCCACGACCCGCTCCAGCGCCAGCCAGGCCGCCTCCAAGTCCCAGCCGCCTCAGCCGCCATGGACCGAAGCCCAACTAGGGTGAGATGCGGCCCGAAGCCCCCCTCTGTTTTTTTTTCGTTTTTGTCCAGGACCTGCGAATTTCACTAAGTCAGAGAGGTTTTGCTGCTGTTTCGACCTTGCGACGATCATAGAGATTAAACCGTAGCCCGTATGACGATGCCCCCAAAATGAAAGTTGCTTAGAATTGCGTGTACTTTAATTCATCTTTTGTGAGCATTTGAATCTGAGGTCATCTTGATTGTGTAATTGCTGGTCAAACAGGGCCACTGGTCGTTAATTGCAACTGCTGCTGTTAAACTTGCTGAAACTGTTGCTTGATGGAAACTTCGGGCGCCGGTTGCTTCGCAACCGTGCGTCGGAATTGAGTGATTCCTTTTGCGTTGTGTTAAGCATTGTTTGTACTTCAGTTTAATGCTTTCACATTCCATAATTTCTTGCTGCATCATGATTGTATCTTGCTCCAAAGTAGCTACCCTGCTGTTAGTGTGCTGTTGTTTATATTTTGTTGCAACTTCGGTCGACGAGTGTGTCGCGACCGTTTATCAGAATTGAGTGATTCCAATTGCATATTGTTAAGAATCATGTCTACTTCCATTATATGTATTGCATTGTCATGATATGCTTGCTGGTCATATAGTTATTCAGCTCCAAAGTCTGTAACGTCACGATGCCATGTTGTTTGCTTAATATCTTTTGATCCATGATGCCTATTTGCATGATTCTTTTTGTCATGACTACTTTAGTTCCATATCATTTGTGAGCAAGTTTGCAGTCATTATGTTGTTTATGCATTGCTCTAAAGTGTGCTTCCTGATGTTGGCAGATTGTGCCTGTAACTTGTTTTGCTTATATCTTTTTAACCGTAACTCCGTTTGGGGTGTTCTTTATATGTAACTTGATTAGTTTTTCGTGTACTTTGTGTTTATGCTATTGTTTGCTGCTGTTAACCAACCTAAAGTATGGTTTAGGACAGAACAGTACCAAATCCTTTAATTGTCGTGCGGCACTTAGTGTATGCATGTTTAGGTTGTGCCTCACTTAAATTGACTAGCACAGATAGTTTCCTTTATGCTTCACCTCTTGCCATGTTTGTGTGCTATGCCATGCTTGCTTGAGTTTCCATGTTAATAACCGTTGGTTGATCACCTGTAGCTAAACAACTTGAACCCTTCTAACGTGCGGTATTCGTCGTGTGTGACCGATACCCCACTTAAACTGTTAGTAACCTTTCTCGAAGATAGATCCGTATCGCGTTTCCTTGTCGTGTGATGTATTCTTGATCTTGTGTCGCCACATAGTAATAGAGTGCTTGATCGTTGATTGCTTTCCAGTGTTTATCATCTTGTGTGCTTCCGCGGGTACCTTCGGAGACGATGCGAGCTTGCGATCGACTACACCTTCGGAATCCGACTTATCAACAGGCAAGGACTATACATTACTTATGATCCATTCTATTTCAACCAGCGGTTTACATGCTAGTCTAGGTTAGTTTTGATGTTTGATCCTACCACATGTTTACAACCTCTTTCAAACATATACAGCCATGTCCCTTCCCAGCAAACCTTGTACTGCTATGTTACTATTGCTCGTTGCTCAGCCCCTGCTTAGTATGCATGCTTAGGATGCTACGATGTTACTCTGTTAGTCCTTGGTTTGGGATATCACATTATTATATTGTTATGGATGATATGATTATTATAATGTTGACTATATTCGACGAAGGATGGAAGGTCTAGGCTATCCCGCCCCGACGCTTTGTTCCATTCGAGTCACCTAGGACCCGAGTTCTGGGTATTGGTTTTAAGACTGAGCGTGCCTAATCGCATGCCTAATCGCGTGTGGGATTTTATGGGGTCCCCTCTTCTTACCTACCTAGCTTCAAACATTTCTAGAGGTGGCCCAAGCTGATTTACCATTTGAAACCGAGTGTGTGCTGGTCAGCTGCCAGTAGTTTTCAAACAACTCGGGCCAGCGGAGACTTAGTTCCTCTGTTGGTCCACACTTGGTGAGCTAGGGGTCCCCTGATGTCAGGTGTGATTTCCCGACCTTGGCCATACGGAAGAGTCCGATCCGAGAGCGTGGCCAGCTTTTGGATTGGGTGTCGACTCCCCGGGGCCACCCGGATTTGTTCGTTGTTAGTTAGAGGGACCTGTCGTTTCGGATCTCTTGGAACTAAATCATAAAATGGTTGCCTATAATGGGTAGCAACTCAGAGAGATGGGCGAGCATGCGACGCCTCGTAATGGGCAGTTGGTACACCCCTGCAGGGTTAAATCTTTTCGAGAAGCCGTGTCCACGGTTATGGACGACTTGAGACCTACTCCTTGTTCATATTCAACAACTGAGATAATCTTAATATAACTTGATCAACGTGTGTGTGTGCCTTGACTGCTTCTTCTTCGTCGGGATGCGAAGAGGAGGACAAGGATAGGATAGGTGTTATGATTGCGAAAGTAGTTGATAGAAAGACTTGTTGGAGACGATTCCTCATCGAATGCGTGGCTTCTTATCTTACTCTCTAGATGGTTAGCCACTTCATAAATGCTAGCGCGGCAGCAACCTCACCACTTACCCCTTCCTTACCGTAAACTACTAGTTGTCCTAGAATGACAAGTGATGAAGTCCTTGCTGGGTCAGATGACAATTACAGTTGGATGCTGAGTACTTCTGTACTCATGATACTACCCCCAAACTCTTTTCAGGGTTCTAAATCGACAACAGGTATGGTTATCGACGTTTCACGTGGAGACTCGACGACGACTAGTTAAGCGGATCCCGGCGGAGGGCCTGGACCCGTGTGGTTATGGGGATCGATGTTTTTCTCTTTTCAACTAGGCATTTTCTTGTAGTCTGTACCCAGACATATATCTTCCGTTGTTGTATTGTATTAAGGCAGTTGTATGCTGATTGTATGAGATGTTGTATCCTTGTATCTGTAATGTTGTGATATCATGTTGGAAATCCGGGGCATATGGCTTTGTCATATGTTGCGGTGGGACCGATATGTGCTTCGTCCCCGGATCTGGATGGTAACATCTAGATCTGGAACAGTATCGCATATCGGGCCTTACAGTATACGGGGCACAAGCAGTACTGCCGCACGACCTAAAATTTGGAGCTCCCAGAATCTCAGGGTATGAAGAGGAAGAGGCAGAAGAAGAACTGCAGAACGACAAAGACACATCAGACGAAGAACGGGACACAGCCATCACAAGATCTGAAGGATACCAGGACAAACTGCGCACATGTCAAAGCAGTCGCCTGCGGACCAAAACGTTCACCAAAGGAGACCTCGTGTTACGGCTAATACAGGAAAAAGTGCACAAGCTTGCCCCGCAATGGGAGGGGCCGTTCATAATCTCGGAAGTCATAGGAGGAGGCTCATACAGGTTGAAGAACCCGAAAACCAATGAGGACGTGGGAAATCCATGGAACGTAGAGAACCTACGCCTGTTCTACCCATAGTCCTCTAGGCATTGTCAGAAACATCGGCAGCAGCACCGATCGGCAACCCATGTAAAACTCGAAGAAATAAAATAATGCTTCCCAAACACTATACTTAAAAGCACTCGCGGGCTCGAGCATAAAACTCCCCATGAGAGATGCTATCCTCGCACATGCGACTATACTCAAAAGCACTCGGGGGCTCGAGCATAAAATTCCCCCGGAGGGATGCTGTCCTCGCACATGCGACTATACAAAAGCACTCGGGGGCTCGAGCATAAAACTCCCCTCAAGAGACGCTATCCTCGCTCATGCGACTATACTCAAAAGCACTCGGGGGCTCGAGCATAAAACTTCCCCCGAGAGACGCTATCCTCTCACATGCGACTATACTTAAAAGCGCTCGGGGGCTCGAGCATAAAACTCCCCCCGAGAGACGCTATCCTCGCTCATGCGACTATACTCAAAAGCACTCGGGGGCTCGAGCATAAAACTCCCCCCGAGAGACGCTATCCTCACACATGCGACTATACTCAAAAGCACTCGGGGGATTGAGCATAAAACTCCCCCTGAGAGACGCTATCCTCGCACATGCGACTATACTTAAAAGCACTCGGGGGCTCGAGCATAAAAATCCTCCCGAGAGACGCTATCTTCGCTGAAAGGCAACCTCATCTGAAAGCACCGGGAAACCAGAACACAAGATCCCCTTCGACTCACCAAGTGTTTTCCGCAAAAGAGAATCATATCGAAAAACGCAAAGTTCTTTAGTCTTCACCTGATCGCAAGCGATCACCTAAAGACTCGGGGGCTACTCCCATCGGGAGCGCTGACGCGCACCCGATCAAAAACTTGGAATAAATAGCAACGAAAAGGACAGCCCAGGTAGACAAAAATCACAGCCTACGCCTGATTCTACAAATCAAACGTAGCCTCGGGGGCTACTCCCATCGGCAGCGCTGCCGCGCACCCGCAGGACAATTTCCTTACAAAGGAGTCGAAGACAGTTCTCCCTTACAAAGGAGTCGAAGACAGTTCTCCCTTACAAAGGAGTCGAGGACAATTTCCTTACAAAGGAGTCGAGGAAAATTTCATTACAAAGGAGTCGAGGAAAATTTTCATTACAAAGGAGTCAAAGGACAGTTATCGCTACAAAAGGACTCGAGCAACTACCAGACGAGTTACAACTATCCCAAGGAATTATGACTTCTACATGTATGCTCATGATGAGATAATTGGCACTTTCGTACCACAACTTGACGAGCATCACCACAGACAAAGTAGCAACCCAGTCCGCGAAGAAGCAGGTCACCGTCCTCCAGTTCTACAAGGTGCCTCGCCTACTGACGCAGCCGCTTGACGACCGGCTTGACGTCCAGTTCATCTTTAGAACTAGAAGAGCAAGCACCATCAGCCGAGGAATCGGCCGAAGATGAAGTCACGGGAGAAGCAGGCGAACCACCACTCGACCCATCGGAATCGCCACTGCTTGTTTCCTCCCAGTATGGATCTAGACGATTGCCACCGGCATCAAATGCGCGAACAGTAAGAGTATCTTCGCCATCAAAACGACAGCAAAGGCTATCTCCGTCACAAAGATTCAACCGACGAGAAAACGCGCTCCAGCCAGATCCAAGGAAAATCAAGGATGAATTATCAACTTCCAACTCCACCCAAGAAGAAGATCGAGCGCATCCATGAAGATGGAGCCAGATACCTCTCAAATTAAGCTCAGAAGCAATGGAGGCAAACGAGAATGGAAGAGGAATCCGGGCAGCGGTCCGGCTAAGAACACGCAAAAGAAAAGAATAGCGCCAAAAACCCTCTTCCATGGAAGAAGAAGAAGGTGCCGACGCAACACGACGACATCCTCCACGCGAAGAATGAGGCATGCGGCCACCACGGCCACGGCGGCCACGACCTCGCCCATTCACACCACCACCACGCTTGGGTGCCATATGAAGAAGAAGCAGAAGAGAAAGACGAGAAGAATGGATGCCGAGGACAGGCAACCACAGGAGGTATTTATTGCACAATCCAAGGGAAAACCAGGGAAAACACGCAGAAGCCCAGGCGGCGCCATCATTACATCAAAGACCAAACGGGCCGGGCGTTACAAATTCCAAGACAAGATGCCCTCACTCGGTCAGCACTATTTAAAGGACACGTCAAATCTCGCCTGTTTCCCATACAAGCCTTGGAAATCCAACAGGAACCAGGCAACATGACGTCCAAATCATCATTATGACTGGCCAGAAGACGCGACGGATCAAAGAAGCAAGCATCATCATAGGTCACCAAACAGCATGACAATGCATATCAGCGTGACATCTCAAGAGGGACGAATCAAGATAAAAGCAATTGGAAAAAACAAAAGACTCCAAAAGACACCTATTTCTTGATGTCAAAATTTTCTGATTTTAAAATCTCTTACTCCCATCGAGAGTACCTTTATTCAAGTTCGGGTGCTCCCTCACCCAGAAGGCAAAGATGTGCTCGAGTGATCACTCGCACCAGCAGAAATAACGTACTTTCAGAGTTCGGGTGCTCCCTCACCCTGAAGACAGTAAATCATTCGAGTGATTACTCGCAAAAGACTCAACAAGTATTCGACAATATGATCTATTCGCGCACTCGACGACCTTCCGAGTGGGTGCTTTCTTATTTTCCTCGCCTGAGTGCGCTACAAGCTCCGCGAGTGACTGCTAAATAGCTCACTTTATTGTTTATTTCAAGTGGGTGCATCACTAACCAGGCTCCATGCCTCTACAAAAAACAATTATGCCTGGGCTACGACACACTGTACCGAGATGCCACGCAAGCTTAGCGTGTAGGTAAGACCCCGCTGCGCAGAACGGCCGGGCCGGGACTTGCCGCAGAGCGATTTCACTCCCGACCTTTTCCATGCGCTTGCATGATAGAAAGAGCCGAGCGGACGCGCTCAGGCTATTTGCTTAGACTGGCAGCAATTGACCCTATAAGACCCGCAGCGGCATGACTTTGCTAGACACCGGTCGTTCCAAGTTCATGTCGAGGGACGTGAGATTGATTGGGCTACTGCGGTATTTTGCCACTAGCGCAATTCACCAAGGCTCGACCAGTCGACTCCTTGGGCCCTTTTCAGCTTAGCAATCCCGCGAAACAGGTATTGTGATGGTTCAAAACTGCCACCAACCCGCGGCGGTGCCGCGCCCACAAACAATAAAGCACTGATAAATTCGAGTCCCTGCGCGACTCTTCGAGTCCCCCAGGCACTCGGGGGCTACTGACGAGGGGGTGACCCCACGACTCCTGCGTGTGAGGATACCTGGTGCGTATGAAGACGGGAGGCCCATTGGAAAGCCTCGACAGGCCCACGACTGGCCCAATAAAGCACCGACGTAGGAGTCCAGGACTGATATGGAAGGCACGACTTGGCGTACAAGGCAAGACTAGAACTAGGAAACTATCTTTGTAATATAGTACGGACTCCTCGAGACCTAGCCTAGTATATAAAGGCTGGGAGGGGGGACGCCTAGAGGAATCCAATACACAATCTACTCTCCTGGTCTTGCGAGAACTTGCCTTGGCCTCCCTTGTAATCACTCCCTCACGCAATAATATCGAGCAGGAAGTGCTTCTCCTGTTAGCCGACGAGTATCGTCTAACCTGTTCCTTCTCTATGACTAACCCAGGGTCCCTGACCATGGGATTTGCCGAGGCCGATCCTCGTCAACCCCAGTGCTAGTTTCTGTTTTCTGCTGTTTTTTATTTCAGTTTTGCCCCATATTAAAAGTTCTCCAAAAATTCGGGAAAAATCAGATAAAAAAATCAGCATGAAGGAACCTTCCGGAGTCCCGAAGGGGGACCAGGTGGGACCCACCAGGGCCCCAGGCGGCCACCTGGCGCGGCCTAGGGCTTGGCCGCGCCAGGGATGGCGTCTGGACCCCTGCTGGCCCCCCTGGCTGCCCCCCTTCACCTATATATCTCCCGTGACGTGAAAATTCCGAAGACAGAACCCTTTTTCGCGATCTTGCCTTTGTTCCGCCGCCGCCGCGCTTCCAATATCGGAGCACCAACATACCTCTTACCGGCACCCTGCAAGAGAGAGGATCGACCTCTGGGAACTTCCCCTACACCATGGACGCTTCCCGAATGTGCCGTGAGTAGTTTCCTTTGGACCATGGGTCCGTGATTAGTAGCTATGTGATGTTCTCCTCCCTTCTTTGTTCTTCATGGTTTAGACCTCGTGAGCTGCCCTACATGATCGAGGCACATATGTAATCTTTCTGCTGTTGCTATGCTGAGTTTGATGGGATCTGATGGATTATGAGATTATGTTTAGACTGTGATAGAGTAATATATTTGGTTCTTATCTTCTATATTTTCGTTCCTAAGTAATTCTTGCATGTTCTCCGTTGTTGTTTATTGCTTTGGCCAAGTAGTAGGTAGTAACTCCAAGAGGGAACGTTATGCTCGATTGTGGGTTCATGCCCCCTGATGACACGCTTGAGTGACAGAAACATGAGTCTAGGGGATGTGTGGTTTCCACAAGGGGGAAGATACGGTGCTTGTAACCGCGGTTGCAAGGATTGTTTACTTTACGCAAAGTTCTTTTTAATGCAGTTGTCTGTTGCTTTGGGTTTACACTTTGGGTGGGGCTCGTAACTTAATACCAGCGAGATGTTCTGGATAGATATCTCAAGGTGGATGATTAGTAGTAGATGCAGTTGGATTTCAGTCTACTTATTTTGGCATACTTCCCATGCTTTTGAGCCTCTTCCTTTCTTTTGTAGCATAGTTAGCATTGTGGTGCGTTTATAATCCTGTCAATTGCCCTTCAGTAATTTGTTTACCTCGCATAGCAGTTTTATCGTCTTTTGGGAGAGAGACATCACTAGCGAACATCACGGGACCCCGGTCCATATTATCATCATTGTTTACATGCTTATTTACTTTCTAGCTTTTACTTTCAGTTGCTATCATTATCATTATCCCTTGTGTTTTGATCCTTTGTAAACAACAAGACCGGAGAGATTGACAACCTCTCTGAACTTCGTTAGGAGCAAAGTTATTTGTGTCTGTGTGCAGGTCCACGTCAGTTGCGCCGCTAACACCTACTTATCATCTTTGGAGTCCTACTGGATTGATAACCTCGGCATCTTCACCGAGGAAACTTGCCGCTATGCTGCATCTCACCTTCCACTTGGGGTAACCAACGAAGGGAGAGAAGCAATTATCCTCTCTCGCGTATCAAGCAAATTTCTGGCGCCGTTGCCTGGGACTCCGAGTGATAAGATAGGGGAGTTGTCCCCTACCTTTACCTTTACTTTTTAGTCTTGTTAGTTTACCTTTCAGTTTTTATCTTTTTGTCTTATATCAAAAATCACAAAAAAATTATTTATCTTTCTTTTATTAGACCTCCGTGTTTAGATGAACATGTTAGGACTTGGTTCTTTGCGGGAATCGGAAGTTCTCGATTTCCGTCAAAGGGATGGAGAAAATATGAAGAAGGCATGGGACATAATTTCTGAAGCACATAAAAGAATTATGCCTTGGATACCTATAAAAATTGTGCTTAGAAATTTTTACCATGGTATTTTTAAGTGGTGTAAACACTCTCTTGATATTATAGCCGAAGGAGAAATTTTAGAGTGTGATGAAGCTAGAGCTCTTGATATTTTGCATAGTCTATCTAGTTATTTTGTTTATGATCGTAGTATTGATATTGTTATAGATAGACTTGCCACTATTGAAAATAGGATGGATGCTCTTGACTTGAGGAAGGTAGAGGAACTTAAGACCAACAAGAACAAAATATTTGAGATAGATGATGATTGGGAGCCCTTTGTTAGGATTAGCATCTCTAACCAAGACTTCCTTGCTTTTTTTGATATTGGATCCATGGTTTCTACTATGCCAAAATTAGTTTATGATTCTTTGAAACTAGATATGGACAAATTGTCATCTTATCATGAACATGCTAATGGAGATATTTCAGAGGTCAAAGGAAAGGTAAAAGAAGTCCAAGTTGCATTCCTTCATAGGATTGCACCGATGGATTTCTTCATCATGGAGCCAAACCAAAGTAACATCGTGCTTGGAAGGGACTTCCTCCGAGCTATGAAAGGCTTCATTGATATTGGTAATGGGCACATACGCTTGCGCGGTAAGGCGAAAGGTAAGTACCTCTTTCCTAGGAAGAAGAAGAATGAGCTTATTGAAAATTAGTTTGAAGGTTTTTATGATTCCGACGATCTTGGAGACCTTTGATTCTTCTTTTGCCTTATGCCTAGCTTAAGGACGTAAAAGAAAGCGCTTGTTGGGAGGCAACCCAAGAGTTTTTACTTCTGTTTTAGTGGTCTTGATGATTGTTACTACCGTAGCAACATCATTGTATCTTTATTTTCAAGCTTTGTGCCAAGTTATAGCCTCATATGACAAGGGAAGAAAAAGTTGTGACATGCTGCCCAGAAAACAGATTCTGTCTCCGTGACGGGAAAAATCGGATCAAATCACCAGTTCATCTTTTTGACATGAATTGTTTACACAGCATGCTCTATATAATTTCGGAACTTTCGTATGTTCTGAGTTTTTTGATTTGAGTTTCATAAGTGCCCCTAAAAAATTCTCTACTACCTGTTGTTCTGTTTTTTCACAGATTCTGCCACGTTTTGTTTTTCCTTACTTTTGCAAATCTTAAGCTTGCTTTTTATTTGCAAAAACCTTTTGGTAATCTTGATAAACAGTAGATCTTCAAGAATATCTTTATATCTGGTGGGGAAAAATTATTTTATTAAGGGTACTAGCCTCTCTAATCAGCTTATGATGAGTTATGTATGAAGGGAGTTTTCAAGTGTGCGATGGAAGATGATGAAAGAAGATCCGGGAGTGTCAAGCGCTCAAGCTTGGGGATGCCCCCATGCATCCCCAGAAAATATTCAAGGAGACTCAACCGTCTAAGCTTGGGGATGCCCCCGTGCATCCCATTCTCTATCAACAATCATCAGTTCGTCCTTCGTCTCACTATATTTTTATCACTTCATGCGTTATGTGCTATGCTTGGAGCGTCCCGCTCTTAGGTTTTATTTCTAAGTTTTCTTTAGTTTTTCTTGCTGTTCATAACAAGTTAGACCCCATCTTACTTTGTGTGGAAGATAAACACGCTCCACTCCAATCTAGAACACATCATAGGATTTTTCATGCTTATCTTTCTGCTGTTATGTGTTCTTTATCTTTTCGTAGCTACTGCCATGTTTAGTTGTAGTTTTAGTTTGTATTTAGGAAGAGCCTTGGATTTTGTTTATTTTGTTGCTAGAAATCTCTTTAGTTTTCATGTTCATCTTGTTAAGAGAGTTGGTTGTTGCACTGAGTTGTGCCTTGTCTTGAAAGTAGGTAATTGAAGTTACTATTTAATTTTAGTAGTAACTTGTAATAGTTTTGAGGTATTGATGTGAGTAATGTTTGAACTTTCGGTGTCAAGATCTCTAGCCTATTAGTGATAGGTGTCGTATTTTGGGCAATCCGTGTTTATTTTCAAAAACCTACAAAACCAGTTGAGAACTCTAGCTACTAGATGGATCGCTAATCTTTGGAGGGATCGAATATTACAGTACACTCACGTACCATGAGTCGAGGATGCGCAAGGATAACCAAACCCCCATACACTCCTCCTCGGGGTACTTGTCTCTTTGTGAACCTCCTTATTAGATTGATAGTTACCGATAATAAGTGCATGAGTTCTTCAGACTAATTTAAGTATTGAAAGTTGACACTTCCACCTCCTCATATTTGCTAGCCTCTCCTGTGCTGTGCATTGCCTTCTTCTCACTCCGAGAGTTGGCTTCCACCTTCGCCGGTACATCCAAACCCTTGGCATGATACGCTCTGTCATCATAAACCTCCTTATATCTTTCCTCAAAATAGAGACCATACCTACCTATCAAGGCATTTCCATAGCCTTTCCGAGATATATTTCTATGCAACATCCACCTCTCCATGACTTGATCTTCATGTCATACATGTTCTTGCTACACTGGCAGCGGCATACATTGCATACATCATGATAGCTACATCTTCTTTATGATTTGAGTACCTTGTTGAAAGGACGTGGATGTCGCCTAGAGGGGGGGTGAATAGGCGCTTAAAATAATTACGATTTAGGTTTGAACAAATGCGGAATAAAACTTAATGTTTAATTTTCCAAGCAAGAAACCTAAATAAGCTAGGCTCAACTATGTGCACCAACAACTTATACTAAGAAAGATAAACAACTATGTGATAGCAAGATATATAACAAGAACACTATGGCTATCACAAAGTAGGTGCACAAGTAAATAGGTTGACTAGATGAACAACCTATGGGACAAGAAATGCACAATAATATGAGCAAGCACAAGATAAACAATGTAATAAGCTTGCTCAAAGTAAGGGTAGAGATAACCACAAGTGGAGCCGATGGAGACAAGGATTTGTTACCGAAGTTCCTTCTCTTGCGAGAAGTACGTCTCCGTTTGGAGAGGGTGAGGAGCACAAATCTCACATGAAGCCAACGAGGGCCACCCTATTTCTCCTCACGCTCTTACCAATGCAAGATGACATGATTCCACTATTAGAACACTTGAGGGCGGTCACCGAACCCGTACAAATGGCGACCCTTGGGGCGGTCACCGAACCCGTACAAATGCTCGGGGCTATATCCACAACCGAATTGGAGGCTCCCGTAGCATCCCAAAGCTTTCCACCACAATGATTGAGCTCCGCAACAACAAGCCTCTAGGGGCCAACGCACCCAAGAGTAACAAGATCTAGAGTGACAATGCACTCAAGAGAACAAGCTCTAGAGTGTCAATGCACTCACGAGTAACTATCTTCTCAAATTCACTTACTACAACGAATCCTCGGAGAGAACTCAAATTTATGTACAAAATGCAATGGCAAGAGCAAACGAAGTGCTCCAGTCCCCAACTCTCAAATCCCACCAAAGCAACAAAAGCTATGGAGGAATATGAGAGTAAGAACAAGGAGAACACCAAGAACTCCAAGATCTAGATCCACAAGGTTCCCCTGACTTAGAGGAGAGATGGCTTGGTGGAGAATGTGAATCTAGACATTCTCTCTCTTTTCCCTCAAAAAGGAGCAAGAATCATGGGAGGGAAAGGGAGTAAGCAAGCTCAAAGAGGTAAACAATGGGGGGAAGAACTTGCACAAAAACGGTGGGGACAAAGGAAGAAGAATACCCCCTTTTATAGTCCCCCATGAATCCATCTGTTGGAAACCGTTGGCAGTCCACCAACCACGGTACTACCGCTCGGAGAGCGGTACTACCGTGGTGTGGTACTACAGCACCGGGAGCGGTACTACCGCCCCACGGTACTACCGAAGCCCAGTGCCGTGCCCACTACAGCAGAGTCCAGTGGACTTACGGTAGTGAGTGCGGTACTTGCCCACGGTACTACCGTGGCACGGTACTACCGCACTGGTAGCGGTACTACCGCACTGGTAGTGGTACTACCGCCCCACGGTACTACCGGGGGCCAGTACCGTGCCCACTACCACAGAGTCTAGTGGACTTACTGTTGGATATGTGCCCTACCGACAAATTAATAAAGACATTTTTCACATATCCGTTTTGTTCATAATACGTTTTGTACTGTGCTATAACTGTATTACTTGGAAATACTAATACAGGTGTAGTATAAAACATAGGTCCGTAGTTTATCTCGGGTAAACTATCTCATTGGGCCATTGATTGATCAAGCTTTCCTGATCATGGTGACACTTAAGTCCATTGACAATGAGGTCATGTCATTAGGGGAATGATGTGATGGACATACACCCACCTAAAGTATTGCAATGTGATCGATTCACATAGTTCAGCGTTGCGATGACTTTGAACGTATGGCTTAGTCCTTAGACCGTAATGATCATACGTAATTGTCATCTATGAGGAGACTTTGATTTGTATCCCACCGACTGACTGAAATATGCTGGCTATAACGGTGCACTTTGGGTATTCCGAAATAGATGGTTGCTGAGTATGTTAATAGATCAGAGCGGGATTTGTCAGTCCTTGTAACAGCACAGGTACTCTGGGCCCACTCGGTGATATTGCATCAATAGCTTGCAAGGAGGTGACTAGGTCACGAGAGATGCAATAGGAAAGGACGAGTAAACTTGTTTGTTGTGAACGAGATGTGAACACGGTATGTGGGATACCGACGATCGAGCCTCGGACAAACAAAGTACCGCAACACAAAGGGATTACGTCGTATCGTTAACGGTTTCCAAAAGCGATTGAAGTTCATTCGATGGAAGCGCATGGGCTGTCAAGGATTGTAACCAGGTCCAACTGACTAGTCATTGGTCAATGAGAAGAGTCTCGACCATGTCTGCTGTTTCCCGGACCGTTAGGGTGTTACACTTAAGGGAAATCGATACATAGGACAGTTTCGGGATCAATCGGTGAAATAGGAGAAATCACCGGAATAGTTTCGGAGGAGGACGGAAGTTGTTCCGGACATTTTGAATGGTTCAAACTAAAGTTTAATTTGTTTTAATAATGTTTTATTATTTAATTATCTGAATTAAATATTTAAACATATTAAAATAATTTTAATAATGGAAAAAGGCTATATGGGTCTATGAGGCCCATTAGGGGAGGAGGGGGTTCCCCCCTTGGGCTTGGCTCCAAGGGTGGGGCCCATCCCCCCCTTGGCCGCCGCACTCCCCCCCTTGGGAGTTTAGTCCCACATGTAGGAGGGCAGCAGGATAGCACCCCCCTGGCCTATATAAGGAGGGGTACACCCCCTTTTTCCAACACACAATTATTCCTCTCTCTCTCCTTCTCCTTCCTAGAAGTGGACTCCCCTTGTTTGGAGTCTGCACCTGGATTGGAGTTCTCCACCATAAGGCAGGCCGTCACTCTGCTGGAGTCGGGATCCGAATCCGTCTTTCTTCCGTTGCTCTCCTAGTTCGGGGCCCGGGAGGAACATTGATTGTACCGTACGTGTATAATCTCTTCGAGGCACTACACCTGTGGTGCTACTTCATCGCTGGAGGTCAACCGGGAGTCATCCTCGCCGGTGCTCTACTACACGACAGGGAGGTCGTAGTTCCGAGTCTACGCCATCCACGTTCGCAAGAATGTTTCCCTCTTTCGGTATTCAAAGGTATGAATACCGATTCCCTCCGATACTTTACGTCACCATAGCATAGATCTTGGGTTCGGGTACCGTAGGTATGAAAAATTTGTGTTTTCTGCCCCGTATCCCAACAGTGGTATCAGAGCTAGCTATGCGTAGATGTATTGTATGGGTAGAACACATCTAGGATGTGGGCATTGAATCTTCATTCGTTAACCTCCCACGTGTACTCATTTAGCATTGCAACAATGTTTGATGAAGCGGTCCCCGACCGACCTTACGCGTTTACGCGAGACTAGTTCCACGCTTGACATATGGCTTGTACCATATAAAGTGGCTGGGGGGTGTCTGTCTCCCTGCATTAGCGATGCGAAGATGTTTGAAACGGAGGGCCCCGACAGGGGTGTAATAGAGATGGATGTGAGACGGTGTTGTGGCATGTTTTTCGCAGGATAGAAACGGTTCTCTCTCTCGAAACCCCTAGCAGCCACGTAAAACTTGCACAAGCTAAAGTAGAAAGGCGTTTGACTTTGCTTTGCATGAAGGGGGATCATATTTTGTATGATTTACAATTTTACTTCCTGTTTATGCTAGTATGCTAGATATGACGACGGTAGCACAAATAGGACCATCTCAGAATACCAACATTGTGTTCTCCCTTGGTGGGCACCGCCTGGAAGGTTCTCCCATATGGCCGACATTCCGTACATACCGGGTGTCACACATATTAAACGGTGTTCGCATGAGGTTGGGTTCGGCAAGCCTGGCATATGCAGATATGGCCTTGATGAACAGCTAACATCAAGGTTCGATTGGCAGGCTTGACGTATGTAGATGCGGGCCTGGAACACAGTAGATCGAAAGATCGAGCACGAGTCACATGCCTGATGTGATTGAGTTAGAGGCCTACCTGGGTCGCATACTGATGGCCGTGACGATCGGGGGAGGTATGGAGTCTGGGATTGTGTAATCACTTAGTTAAACTGAGAGGCTTTTATCTAAGTGGGAGCTTTCTAGAATTTTGAAGATTAAATTGAAAAATCCACATTATGAACAAAAGTCTAAATATGTATCCTTGTGAATCAAACTTTGTAGATGGCAACACCACGCCCCTCGTTCAACTTAGGATCGTTCCTAGAGAAAGACAAACTGAAAACTGATGGGTCAAACTTCAGCAACTGGTTCCGCACCCTGAGGATTCTCCTCGCTCTCCTCAAAATGGCATACGTACTAGAGGGCGCGTTAGGTGACGCACCAGCAAATGATGCCAGTCAGGATGAGAAGAATGTCTATCTCTCCAAGACTGATGATTACAACCTTGTCCATAGTGGCATGCTCTACTCCATGGAGGCTGAGCTGCAGAAACGCTTTGAGAGGATGGGTGCATATGGGATTATCACCGACCTCAAGGCGGTCTTTGCACCTCAAGCTAGGGCTGAACGGTATGAGGCTTCTGAAGCCTTCTTCTTAGCAAAGATGGACGAGCACGACAGCGTGAGTGAGCACGTGGTCAAGATGTCTGGCTACGTTCAACGCTTGAATGCTCTAGAATGTCAGATTCCAGATGAACTTGCTGTTGATAGGGTGTTGCTGTCGCTTCCCCCTAGCTACAAAGGCTTTGTGATGAACTACAACATGCAGGGGATGACCAAAACCCCTTCTGAGTTGTTCGCCATGCTGAAGAGTGCTGAGGTTGAAATCAAGAAGGAGCACGCTGTCTTCATGGTCAACAAGACCACTGAGTTTAAGAAGTCAAGAAGGCGGGAGAAGGCTAAGAAAGGTGGCCCCAAAAGGGATGGCAAGTCAGTTGTCGTTCCTCCCAAGGCACCTAAGCTCAAACCCGGAGTTGAGTGCTTCTACTGCAAGGGTAAAGGTCACTGGAAACGCAACTTCCCCAAGTACCTACAGGACAAGAAGGCTGGCAAGGTCGCCAAGAGAGACGAAGTTATATTTGATATACATATTGTTGATCTTTTCTTGACAAGCGCTGGGAACACATCCTGGATACTTGATACAGGATCTGTCGCTCATATTCCTAATTCCGTTCAGGGACTAAGGAATAAGCGACGCTTGCTGAAAGATGAAGTGACGATGCGCGTGGGGAATGGCTGTCAAATTGATGTGTTGGCGGTCGGCACGAAGTATCTTAGTCTCCCTTTGGGATTAGTTTTGGTTCTGAATAAATGCTACTATTTACCCGCATTGAGTGTGAACATCGTTAGTGGCTCTTGCTTAAGTGAGACCACTATTCTTTTAAGTCTGATACAATTGGTTGTTCGATTTATAAGGATGAAGTGTTTTATGTTCACACGCCGGAGCAACGCGGTTTATTCGTACTTGATCTCGATGGTGACGTGTGTCACATTAACAATATAGAGGCCAAAAGATTAAAGAGTAGTGATGAAGAGCACATGATGATGTGGCATTGCCGACTTGGTCATATTGGTATAAAGCGCATGGAGAGGATCCATAAGGATGGACTTCTTGATTCATTGGATTTTGGATCCCTTGATACATGTGAACCATGCCTCATGGGAAAAATGACAAGGACTCCATTCAATGGAATAATGGAGCGTGCGGATGAATTATTGGGGATCATACATACATATGTATGTGGAGCCATGAACGTCCCCACACACAATGGTCTTCGTTACTTCGTGACCTTTACTGATGACTTGAGTAGATATGGGTATATTTACTTGATGAAACATAAGTCTGAAACCTTTGAAAGGTTCAAGGAATTTCAGAATGAGGTCGAGAATCAACTCGGAAAGAAAATCAAGCACCTTCAAAAGGATCGAGGTGGCGAGTATTTAAGTCACGAGTTTGGCAATCATCTGAAGTCTTGTGGCATAGTACCACAGCTTACGCCGGCAGGCACACCTTAGAGAAATGGTGTGGCTGAACGACGTAATCGAACCCTATTGGATAGCGTACGATCGATGATGTCTCATACTGATTTGCCTGTGTCATTCTGGGGGTATGCATTAGAAACTGCCGCTTACGTTCTTAATAGGGCACCATCCAAGTCCGTAAAGACACCACCATTTGAAGAATGGCATGGCACGAAACCTAAGTTGTCTCACCTGAAGATTTTGGGTTGTGAGGCTTATGTTAGGAAACTACAGCCTGACAAACTTGAATCCAAGGAGGATAAGTGCATATTTGTAGGCTATCCCAAGGAAACTTGTGGATACACCTTCTACAATCAGTCTGAGAGCAAAACGTTTGTTTCCAAGACTGGACAATTTCTTGAGAAAGAGTTTCTCTCGAAAGAGTTGAGTGGGAGGAAAATATACCTCAATGAAGTGACTGACCAATCACTCCAACTAGAAGAAACGGCCACAGAAGTTTTCTGGAACCTTCTTCCACAGTGGGAGCTGAAGAGAATGGCCAGAACGACATTCATAACGATCATGACGTACATGATGATCATGATGAGAATGAAGAGGAACCTATTATGCCCCGTAGGTCATCAAGAGTCTGTCAAGCTACTGAGTTTTCCGGACAGCTTGTGAATGCAATCTCGGCTGATGAGTCAGATGAACCTACGAGTTACAAAGAAGCAATGGAGGGACCCGAGTCCGAGAAATGGGTTGAAGCCATGAAATCCGAAATAGACTCCATGTACACTAACGAAGTTTTGACTTTGGTGGATATTCCCGAGGACCGCAAGGCCGTCGAGAATAAATGGATTTTCAAGAAAAAGACTGACCCAGACGGAAACGTATCTGTCTACAAAGCTCGACTTCTTGCGAAGGGGTTCCGACAAATTCAAGGAGTTGACTACGAGGAGACGTTCTCTCCTGTAGCGATGATAAAGTCTATTCGGATCCTACTAGCAATAGTTGCATATCATGATTACGAGATATGGAAGATGGATGTGAAAACTGCATTCCTAAATGGCAACATTGAGGAAGAGTTGTATATGATGCAACCAGAGGGGTTTATCGATCCAAGGAATGCTGGTAAGGTGTGCAAGCTTCAACGGTCCATCTATGGGTTGAAGCAAGCCTCTCGGAGCTGGAATCTTCGATTTGATGAGGTCATTAAAGCTTTTGGATTTGTCCAAAACGTCGAAGAGTTCTGCGTCTATAAGAAACTAAGTGGGAGCTCTGTAGCATTCCTTGTGTTATATGCAGATGACATATTTCTAATAGGGAACGATAAGAAATTCTTAGGAGAAGTGAAGGAATATCTGAATGGACAATTTTCCATGAAGGACCTTGGTGAAGCTGCGTACATATTGGGGATTAAGATCTATAGAGATAGACCTAATCGACTATTGGCTTTGAGTCAGAGCACTTATATTGACAAGATATTGAAAAGTTTCAGTATGGATAACTCCAAGAGAGGCCTCATGCCAGTTATAAAAGGTGTCAAGGTAAGCGTGACTCAGTGCCCGACCACAGCAAAAGAGAAGGAGGAAATGTCCTCAAAACCCTATGCCTCAGCCATAGGTTCTCTCATGTATGCTATGTTATGTACCCGGCCGTATTTAGCGCTGGCTATTACTATGACTAATCGCTACCAGAGTAATCCGGGAATGGCTCACTGTACCGCAGTAAAGAACATCCTAAAGTACTTGAGAAGAACAAATGATCTCTTTCTCGTTTATGGAGGAGTTGATGAGGAGCTCACTGTAAAGGGTTACATTGACGCAAGCCTCGGCTCAGACCTAGATGATTCGAAATCCCATACGGGATATGTTTTCATGTTAAACGGTGGCGCAATTAGCTGGAGGAGCGGAAAACAGTGAGTCGTCGCCCAATCTACAATGGAATCAGAGTATATTGCCGCTTGCGAAGCGTCAAACGAGGCGTTGTGGCTGAAGAAGTTCGTGATCGAGCTTGGCGTCTTTCCCAGCTGCACTGACACCGTGGGAATCTTCTGCGACACTACGGGTGCCATTGCTAACGCGAAGGAGCCAAGAACTCACTCTACAGCCAAGCACATTCTCCGAAAGTTCCATGTGATGTGAGACTACGTCCGGGATGGACACACTAGGATTCATAAGATACATACGGATTTGAACGCAGCAGACCCGATGACTAAACCTCTTCCACAGGGAAAGTTTGAAGAACACTGAGAGACTATTGGTGTTAGATACATACCTGATGTAAACTAGTGTAATTTGTACTCTAGTGCAAGTGGGAGACTGTTGGATATGTGCCTTAGAGGAAAATTAATAAATATATTTGTCACATATCCGTTTTGTTCATAATACGTTTTATACTGTGCTATAACTGTATTACATGGAAATACTAATAGAGGTGTAGTATAAAACATAGGTCCGTAGTTTAACTCGGGTAAACTATCTCATTGGGCAATTGATTGATCAAGCTTTCCTGATCATGGCGACACTTAAGTCCATTGACAATGAGGTCATGTCATTAGGGGAATGATGTGATGGACATACACCCACCTAAAGTATTGCAATGTGATCGAGTCACATAGTTCAGCGTTGCGATGACTTTGTAACGTATGGCTTAGTCCTTAGACCGTAATGATCATACGTAATTGTCATATATGAGGGGACTTTGATTTGTATCCCACCGCCTGACTGAAATATGCTGGCTATAACGGTGCACTTTGGGTATTCCGAAATAGATGGTTGATGAGTATGTTAATAGATCAGAGCGGGATTTGTTAGTCCTTGTAACAGGACAGGTACTCTGGGCCCACTCGGTGATATTGCATCAATAGCTTGCAAGCAGGTGACTAGGTCACGAGAGATGCAATAGGCATGGACGAGTAAACTTGTTTGTTGTGAACAAGATGTGAACAAGGTATGTGGGATACCGACGATCGAACCTCGGACAAACAAAGTACCGCAGCACAAAGGGATTACGTCGTATCGTTAACGGTTTCCAAAAGCGATTGAAGTTCATTCGATGGAAGCGCAGGGGCTGTCAAGGATTGTAACCAGGTCCAACTGACTAGTCATTGGTCAATGAGAAGAGTCTCGACCATGTCTGCTGTTTCCCGGACCGTTAGGGTGTTACACTTAAGGGCAATCGATGCATACGACAGTTTCGGGATCAATCGGTGAAATAGGAGAAATCACCGGAATAGTTCCGGAGGAGGACGGAAGTTGTTCCGGACATTTTGAATGGTTCAAAATAAAGTTTATTTTGTTTTAATAATTTTTTATTATTTAATTATCTGAATTAAATATTTAAACATATTAAAATAATTTTAATAATGGAAAAAAGGCTATATGGGTCTATGGGGCCCATTAGGGGAGGAGGGGGTTCCCCCCTTGGGCTTGGCTCCAAGGGTGGGGCCCATCCCCCCCTTGGCCGCCGCACTCCCCCCCTTGGGAGTTTAGTCCCACATGGGGGAGGGGAGGAGGATAGCACCCCCCGTTGGCCTATATAAGGAGGGGTACACCCCCCTTTTTCCAACACACAATTATTCCTCTCTCTCTCCTTCTCCTTCCTAGAAGTGGACTACCCTTGTTTGGAGTCTGCACCTGGATTGGAGTTCTCCAGCATAAGGCAGGTCATCGCTCTGCTGGAGTCGGGATCCGAATCTGTCTTTCTTCCGCTGCTCGCCTGGTTCGGGGCCCGGGAGGAACATTGATTGTACCGTACGTGTATAATCTCTTCGAGGAACTACAGCTGTGGTGCTACTTCATCGCTGGAGGTCAACCGGGAGTTATCCTCGCCGGTGGTCTACTACACGACAAGGAGGTCGTAGTTCCGACTCTACGCCAGCCACGTTCGCAAGAACGTTTCCCTCTTTCGGTCTTCAAAGGTATGAATACCGATTCCCTCCGTTACTTTACATCGCCATAGCATAGATCTTGCGTTCGGGTACCGTAGGTATGAAAGATTTGTGTTTTCTGCCCCGTATCCCAACACTTATGGTAGTGAGTGCGGTACTCGCCCACGGTACTACCGTGGCGCGGTACTACCGCTCCAAGAGCGGTACTACCGCCCTGGCAGAGCTAGGTAGCCCATGCCACACAACAGATGAACTCCAAATGAAACAGGCAAACCATGAACTGCCACAACTTCTGCAAATGAACTCCGATTAAGGCAAAGTCAACTTGATGGAAAGCTAACGAACAGAGCTGCGTAATCACGAGAAATATTTAGAAGTGGCAAGGGATAAATGTCTAACAAATAGAGGTGTGAAACCTATAACCGAGACGACCCGACAAATCTCCCATATCGAAAAACATAAGAGAAGACGCATGTGAAATTCGTTTTCGATGAACAAGAGCTTGTCATGAAGAAGACCACAAGCTCCAAAACCCACAAAGAGAAAAGCCAAATAAGAACCAATAAAGATGACGCCAAGGATGCAAAAGGTTTGAGCTCTCCACGAACGATTCGGCCTAGCCTATAACCCGGTATCCTTACTACCACCATGAGACCGGTAAACTAGAAACCTATAAGGTCAAACCTTTGTCTTGCGCATAATCCACTTGAGCTCGATGATGATGATCATGCCCGCCTCAAGTTGGAACATCTTCCTTGATTCCGTCGGCTCGAAGAAGACTAGTAGATTGCTCCCCCATACTCCATTATGGGTGAGCCTCTTTTAGGCACATCTTCATAAGACCATTATCACCAAATGGTCAGCAAGCTCCACGCATACGATATCTTCGTGATGCTCCTCTTGACCTTGCACACATCTACTTGACCAATCTTTTGATAGCTTCATGAAGAACACCTTGGTCAACACGTAAACTTCATCTGACAACCTTGAAGCCAACATATGATCTTCAAGCGTTGCCTATGGACAAACCTTAAAGTGTAACTCAAGGAAACCATTAGTCCATAAAGATTATCATCAATTACCAAAACCAAACATAAGGGCACATGCCCTTTCACTTGTAAAGTGTGAAGATCTTCTATACCCTCTTGTAAATTGGAGTGTTGCCTTTAAGTGAGGAAAAGATCCAAAAGTGGACAAAATAAAAGATCCCGAAGAGGACAAATGAGAGATAAATAGAAAGAGCCATTGAGGCCACCAAAAAAATACAAAAAAAAGAAAAAAAAGAAAAAGAAAAAAAGAGAGAGAAAGGGGCAACACTACTATCCTTTTGAAAGATCCACACTAGTACTCCCTTTTATCCTTGTACTCCATAGAGATGATCATTCATGCATATAGCTATGTGGGGACCTTCACACTATAGAACTTGGCTTGCATATTCCAAGGATGAGCCTCTTCAAAAGAGCTCTAGGTCTTCATGAGCGAGCAAGTTAGATGCACCCCCACTAGTTCCATTGGAGAGCTTTTCCTAGCTCATATGTGCATCCGTTGCATGGAAATCCCTACTCCTCACATCACATCTATCATTTGGCCTTATCGCCTATGATTGTCCTCATTGATGTGACCCTTTCTCATACTTTTTGTCTTCCTCCTCCACCATATTTTTCTCTCTGCCATCCTAAGTGTCAACTTTCGTGCTTACGCTCATCCATTCCATGAGTGCTCAAAATATCGAAAAGGAGTGGATCAAATTGACTTGTACCTGGCTAGTGGTCTGGGGACGAGTCAAGATAAGATTCCAAAGAAGACCAAGTGTGAAACTTTAGTAGATTGAGTTCTCAACACAAAAAAATAATTTTTTTTCTCATATTCCCTATCCCTCTTCTTGCACGCAAACACCATTTGGAGACATTCGAGTCACGGACAGCGAGAGCTCTTGCACCTAAAGTTCTTTTGTTAATTGTTTCAATGCTAATATAGACTCTCGCATGTTATGACTTGAATTGAATCACATACCTTTATTGCTTTACTTTTCAAAGTTCTTTTATGGTTGCTAGCATGTTGTAATGACCCGATTCACTAAAGAATCCAAGTCTCTGTGCATTCTGTGCTAGTCCCTGGATCAATAGCTAGCACACACAGTACACGATGTAATATCAAGAATAAACCACATGTCATAAATATTACATCGAAGATCCAGTATTACAATAAATCATACCTGCATAGCTCAAGGCTAGCTTACAAATAGAATACAGCGGAAAAACAATATAAGCTTCGTGGCGTCCATCAACTCCACCGGCAAGTTGAGTATAGACCCCTACATCGCATCACTTACTCGTCGTATACAATCGTATACAATCCTGCAACACCAAAAGTTACAGCCCGACAAAGGGTCAGTACATCTGAGTTGTATGGCAAGTCACACGAAAAAGGATATAACAGACCTACATCTACATGCAAGGATAAGTCAAAGGAAAAGCTTATGGTTTTATTTTGCAGAAAGCTGATGTTTCCCTCACATACTACAACTAATCAATTTTAATTTATCTTGCTAGTCCTAAGTATGGTTGAATCGGGCTACACTAATTCCAACCATCCCTTTATTAAAAGTTCCCACTCAAATTCTTATTAAGATGATTTATCTGTCAAGATCATCCAACAACAATAATGCCCAGTTGCTCAAAGTTGTCCGTAACCGTGGACACGGCTAATCATGATCAGTTTTTACACTCTGCAGAGGTTTGTACACTTTCCCCACTGGACTCAACCCGAAGATTGAGACATAGTCTTTCAGAAGAGGTTGCCTCCACCCTTTGGTAGCCGGTAAACCTATCATATCTAGACCAGCTAGCTACCAGGGCCAGGTTCACCACAACTTACTCAGCTAAGCCAGAGTCCATATAGCCAGTGGTTGTACATGGAAGCTACTAGTCACACTATCTGTCCGATCTTTTTGAGCCTGGACGGCGCCCACTGCGTTCAAAGGGTAGTCACCATGACGCACCCGGTTCACCACCAAAACAACCATTCGGGAAGCATTTAGCCCTGGTCCCTCCTTAGTCAAGGCACGAGCCCCAGGATGCATTCCCTGCCCGCCCAGAGGTGATTTCTAATTAAGTTTGTTAGTCAAGTCATTAATCCTCACATAGCTCAATGATAACTCAACCGATCCCCGTCTACAAAGCAATAGCAGTACATAACAACCACGATCCTAGGGCGACAATGAAATACAAGGTCAGATCATATGGGTATCCTACTAGGTTTAAATCATAACTAATATATAGTCCTACACATGCATAGAGTGATAACTTGCTACATGCATAATAGAAAATATAGGTTAAGGTATGGTCAAAGTGTAACTTGCCTTTTTCATTCGGTGAAGTTCTTCGCTCTCACGGTCCAGTCAACTCTACTCGTCACACTCCGAGAAATCTAGCGCACGGAAGGAACTCAAATAAGCAATCACATCACAAGGAAAACAAAAAATCAACAAACAAACACAAAGGTTTTAGCAACAAAACAAAAAGGTTTGGAAGGGTAAAAGTGTTGATTTGCTCGAAGGTGATTGGTGGAAGTGACCTCGAGAGAGTCAACAGATAAAGATTTATCGGTAAGTAGTTGTGGCCATGGACATTTATGAAACCAAGGTGAAAATCATGCCCATCTAAAAAGTGTGTGAATATTACCAATAACGTGTCTCAAGTGATCCGATATGCAAAAAGAATCACGTGAAACGGAATACTACAACGCAGGTCATAGCAAGTGCAAAATTGAATTGAATTTGAATTTAAACAGATCAAGAAACATTTGCAACTCCGCTAACAATGTTCTGCTTGATCTCTTGAATACTACTATCTTGTTTTTGGGCGGCTATGATTTGATCCTCAAGGGTTGGTTTCGCCACCAAGTTGAAAAGTGATCCACGAGGAACTATCTCAAGATTGAGCTTGCAAAATTCCTCATGAAGAAGTGGTTGATACTGTTGTAACATGAGGTTGTTACAATACGACTTACGACTTAGTGCATCGTCCATGACATTGGCTTTGCCTGGGGTGTAAGAAATTCCTAAGTCATAATCTTTTATCAACTCTATCCAGCGTCTTTGCCTGAGATTAAGATCTGGCTGGGTGAATATGTATTTGAGGCTTTGGTGGTCAGAATAGATCTCACAACGATTACCAAGGAGGTAATGTCGCCAAGTCTTCAGGGCATGAACTACGGCAGCGAGTTCAAGATCATGGGTAGGATAGTTCTCTTCATGTGGCCGCAACTGGCGTGAAGCATAAGCTACCACATGTTGATCTTGCATAAGTATGCATCCTAACCCTTGCTGTGAAGCATCACAATAGATCTCGAAATCCCTTTTGGTGTCTGGAGGCGCAAGTACGGGTGCAGAAGTCAATCTTCTTTTTAGCTCTTGAAAGCTTTCCTCGCACTTGGGGGTCCATTGGAATTTCTTATCTTTCTTGAGGAGTTCAGTAAGAGGCTTTGCAACTTTAGAAAAGTTCTCGACGAAGCAGCGGCAATAGCTTGCTAAGCCAAGAAAACTCCTAACTTGCTTAACCGATTCAGGTGGAGTCCAGTAAAGGACGGCCTGAACTCTCTCGGGATTGACTGCAACACCTTTCGCAGAAATCACGTGGCCTAAGTAGGTCACTTCTGGTAGCCAAAATTAACACTTGGAGAACTTGGCATAAAGGCGATGCTCTCTAAGTTTCATCAATACCAACCTAAGATGTTCTGCGTGCTCTTCTTTGTTCTTCGAGTAGATGAGAGTGTCATCAAGATAAACCACAACAAATTTATCTCAGTACTCCATGAAGATCGAATTCATTAAGCGCGAGAATGTGGCGGGGGCACTGGTTAAACTAAAGGACATGACGGTGTACTCGTAAAGACCATAACGAGTAGTAAAAGCCGTCTTGGGAATGTCCTCGTTTCGGATTTTGATTTGATGATAACCTAATCTCAAATCCATCTTGGAGAAGACAGAGGATCCTGCAAGTTGATCGTAAAGATCATTGATCCTGGGCAGTGGGTACTTGTTCTTTATCGTCGCTAGATTTAGCGGGCGATAGTCTACGCACATCCTTTCTGTTCCATCTTTCTTCGTTACGAACAGAACGGGGCAACCCCATGGCGATGAGCTAGGGCGGATGAAGCCTTTTGCCAACGAAGCATCAAGTTGGGTTTTTAGCTCAGCTAACTCATGTGGGGCCATTCTATATGGGCGTCTGGAAATTGGGGCTGTGCCTGGTATAAGATCCACTATGAATTCTACACACCTGTCGGGTGGCATTCCCGGCAGCTCTTCAGGAAAGACATCCGGGAAGTCACGAACCACCGGAATATCTTCAAGGTCTGGAAGTGGAAGCACATTCAAAGTATGCATCTGGATTCTAGAGCTGGGTGATGTGTAGTCAATGGTCTGTCCTGAAGGATGGGTGAGTTTAACTGATTTGGCTTTACAATCAAGGAAAGTATTCTGCCTTGATAACCAATCCATGCCTAGGATGACATCAATGTCCGAAGACTTGAGGGCTATAAGAGAAGCAAGGAATACTAAACCCTCAATTGCAATTTGATTGCCATGGCTTACTCTATTAGTTTGCCACTTTGAACCAGGAGTTTGAATAATCATTGGAGAAAACATTTCTTCAAAAGAAAATCCATGACGAAGTGCATAACTCTCCGACATGAATGAATGAGAAGCTCCTGGATCGAAAAGAACGGAGGCGGGAACATGATTGACTGGGAGTGTACCAAGGATGACGTCAGAAGCAGCAGTGGTTTCCTCAACTGAGATTTGGTTCACACAACCACTACTTGTGGCTGAAAGCTTTGCTGGGATGGTTTTGGTGGTGGATTTCTTTGGAGGCTTATGACTAGGTCGACGTGGTGCCACCAACACTGTAGGGCACTGTCGGAAGTAATGGCCTGTCAGACCACACGTGAAACACACCCTGCCTGAATTGCTGGGAGCAGGATTACTTGATTGCACACCATCATTCCTGGGAGGAATAATGTGTTGAGGTGGATGGCATATATTCGGTGGTGGTCTCTGAAGAAGGTTTTGAGGTATGGCACGGGTTGGAATCCAAATTTGGCGTTTCTGAGGGGCTGAACTTGAAGAAGGAGCAAGCTCAAGAGCATGCTTGCGAGACCCTTCGAAAATTTCATTGCCATGCTCAGCTCTAACGGATCTGTTCACTAAATCCTCAAAGGTGGAAAATTCGATGAGGTTGAGATCATGGCGGAGGATAGGGCTAAGTCCCTTACGGAACCTTGCCTGCTTTCTGGCATCGGTGGTGATCTCATCTTGGGCATACCGAGCAAGACGGTTGAATTCTCTCACATACTCATGAATGCACATCTCTCCTTGAGTCAGATTGCAGAACTCTTCCTTCTTGCGCTCCATCAACTCATCTAGAAGGTGGTACCCTCGAAAGGCATCACATAACTCCTGCCAAGTCACTACGTGACCATCAGGCTGCATCGCAACATAGTTCTCCCACCATTCAGCAGCAGCACCTTCCAGAAAGTATGTCGCAAATATAACTCGATCATCGGGAGCAACATGTGCAGTATCAAGCTTACGCTCGATGGAACAGAGCCAATCATCAGCTTCAAGGGGCTCAGAAGAACATCGGAATACCGGTGGCTTGAGGAGGATGAAGTCCTCAATGCTCACAACCACATTGCAATGACGTGAGGTATTCTGCTCGATGAGCTCCAGAAGGCGTGTTTGGTCACGTTGATTCTTCTCAGCTTCCATCATGATTTCCGCCGCAGAAGGCGATGGTAGAGGTTCATCATCATTTCGATTCCGAACACGGTCTCGATTCCGACGAACAGCACTACGAGTTCCACCTGACATCCTGTGTGATAAAAATCAACAATCAGAACATGTTGTATGATGGAATCAAAGACAAGAAGGACATGATGAAGACGGAAAAGGGTATAATGCGAAGGCAATGATCCACAGAAACTCGGAATAATTCCGGCAGCATAACGGCTACACCGGGATGAAAAATGAAACAACCTCGAAGAAATTGGACAGAACTTCTTCAAGGAACTCAACAGAACGATGAGTCTGGACGACCACAACTGTCCTACGGCTACAAGGAAGCACTCAGCGAGATGTTCTAGTCAGACATAGATGAGCCTAGTCCTATCATCCCGTAGAAAAGATAAGGGTGACCCAGAACTCAGATCGATGAGGGTAAGGAGAAAAAGAAGCCTTACGTTGTTCCCTTATACCCAGAGTAACTATATAACTACAGAATGCTAGACTCGACTTCGACCAAGGGTTGATTAATCCTACAGACAGTCCTGCTCTGATACCAAGTCTGTCGGGACCCGAGGTTAGCGTATGTAATTCCAGTCACGATGCAATCACATGGAGAGCCGAGAACCGTACCCACTTGTCTAAGCAGACAAGGCCAAGCACATAACGTTCTCGGTAAGCATCAAACGTGAGGGGCATCCCATTCAGGCCGGATGATCAACTGAGATGGGTCCTCATCGTCCGCTCACAAGTCTAAATGCTTATGGGTGGTGAATCCCATACTCATAGACAAGTCGCCTCAACCATGTTATCGATTGAATCCTAACTCTTACATAGACTTACTCCAGCCCGATTACTTAGTCGGGGTCTAGGGCGGGCTCGATCATACATCAAAGTGTGCACGAGACAGAGTGTCGAGCAATCGTATCGCGATGCCCCAAGCTGCGCACATCTAAGGGCCACTTGGTGTATAAAAGACCGCCAGCCAGATCACAACTAAGGTCTCGAAAACCCATACTAAGACATGCATGTTATAAACATACACACAGCACACATGCCTAGTATGAACAACAGGTATCATCACATAACTCTACAAAGTACTCTTTATTGATCTACACATAGAGCATACAAAGATCACATGTCTGTGATCAACATTACATCATACAACGGAAGCAAATTAGGTCTGACTACAGACAAGTTTAACAAATGGCTTAGAGAAGCCTTGTAAACAAACATGCCCTTCCACGAGGGACCAGACTACTGTCTGGGACTATGCTAACTTAGTCAACGTCGAGCTTCACGAAGGTGAATCCATCGGGGTCCGGGTTGTCATCTAAAACATAGAATAAGCAAACGTGAGTACAAAGTCTTACTCAGCAAGACTTACATCAGAACTAAACTACTCATGCTCAAGTATCAAGGTAAAGGGAAGTGGGGTTTCAAATATGCAGAAGTGCCAGCTTTGACTTGGCTAGTCCTGTACTACGAATACCAGACTTGAGGTAAGAAGCGTACACGAGTCCACTACCAAGTCTCCAACCAATACACCACTATGGTTACTTCCTCGACTTCCCCACGAAGAAGCACACCATAGCACTCACGCTTATCTTGCGAGTTTTATAAGTATCCATTCAAGTTGTCTATGATCAAGTAGAGGTTTCCAAGTAGTCCATAACCGCGAACACGGCTATTCGAATAGTTCATTAACCCTTCAGGGGTGTACATCTTCACACGCGTGTCATCACTTATCGCCTCGTTCTTGTCATCCTTCAAGCGGATGTCAGACGTGGATGAAACCAAGGCACTATCCTCACATCACCTTCTCTAATCCAGGAGTCGACTACCTGAGTTTGTCACCGCTCGAGAGTCCGGCCGGTTCCACGAAACGGACTCAGATAACGTAAGGGACCGAGACGCTACCTTTGACAGATGGTTTCACTGCCTCACAGGTCCACCCACATATCTATACATAAATCAAATGGAAAGCCCGAATCTAGTGTGACTTCTGGACTGGATCGGGTACGTAAAGAGGCCAAACGGGGCTCCCATAAACCCTACATGTGGTCATACTCTTTTTCTTGGATCACAAAACAGGAACTCGGGGCCTAGGGCAGTGTTCAACGAGACAACCCACTGTGTACTCCTACACAACCTCTCATCGTTCACCTTTGTTTAGGGTGGATTCACCAACACGTTTATCATCAGCATCACTGTGTTCATTCCATCCCGACTCACAAACATAACATCCTCATTGTATCACTAAGCAGCAATAAGCAGTAACAGTTGTAGGGGTCACATGCTCATCAATCAACTCCTAAATCTGCTAGGATTGTGGTTTGCTTAATACGGTGGCAAAATGATAGGTCATGCATCGGAATGGGTTCAACTATGCGAAAGAACGTGTCTCGATGATCTCCTAAACATGCATAAGCGAGACTGAGAGGGAATTGGGATTTTATAGATATGATCAAAGGGGTTTGCTTGCCTTGCTGACGAAGTTCAGTATCGGGGTCTTCAACGAAGGGGGTGGCCTCCGGTTCCAGTTGCACGTCTATCGAGCAAACAATCAAACATGGAATAATTAGAATTGAAATGCTCAAGCACATGATAAGTTATGGAAGCATGATGTACATGGTACTGATGTGTTGACAATTCCATTTAATTGAAGTGTATTGCAAAAGAATTGCAATTTCAAACTTCAAATTTGAATTCAAATTAAGCCATATGCACATTTGATACTGTTGCCCCATTTTAAAATGGTCAAACATAAAAACAAATTGCATATTCTTAATCCTTGAATTTTTCTGATAATTTTTCATATATTATATGTTTAATTTGGAGTTAGTATGAATTTACTATGAATTTCTAAAGTTTATTCAATTTTCTGGATTTACTGGAATTATTTTAAACAGGAAAAGGCTTTTCTGCATCAGCATTGTGTCATGCTGACATCAGGGCTGCTGACTGGTCAACCTGACGCGTGGGACCCGCAGGTCAGTGAGCCTGGGTTAAAATCCGTTTAATTAAAGTTAACAGGGGTGTTAGGGGGGTCTGGGGTCCACATGTCATCGTCACTGGGGGGATTAACTGGGTGATTAGCCCTAATGGCCGGCGGCTAACCGCCGGTGACCACGGGTCACGGCGGCGCCCACTCGGAACGGCGGCTCCGGGCACCGCTGGGCACGGGGAAAGAACTGGAGGGTTCCCCTCTCTCGTCCGCGTCGCGTAGAGCACGAGGGGGACCTTGAGGAGGCCCCGGGCCACGCCGGCGACGACTCGCGCGGCGGCCGGAGCTGCTGCTCGAAGGAGACGACGGCCAGGGCGACTAGAACGAGCGCTGGGTTAGGGAAAAAGATCGCAAGGCTCACCGGAGTGCACTAGAGAGGTAGCCGAGCTCGAGGAAGAGCTGGAGACGGCGAATCGATCGCCGGGATTCCACGGTGGCCGAGGGATGGTGGTGATGAAAACGTCGTCCACGGGGCAGGCGGGCTTGATTCCGTGTGCTGGAGGAAGAAGCCGACGTCTGCGAGTCTTCTGGACACGGTGCCTTGGCGAGAGGGCCTCGGTGGCCACGTCTGCGTGCGCTGCTGTGCTCCGGCGAGCTCTCTGCCGTCGACGGAAACGAGCGGAGGAGGGGCGGAGGAAGACCCAGAGGAGAGGGATAGGCTCGGGGGGTTTCTGGACGACGCCGAGGTGCGAGGAGGAGGCCTAGGGGGGGGTCTAGAAACTCCAGGGCGACGAGGTGGCGCCGTGCCCGCGCTCTGCCTCCACCGAGCTGCTTGGCTCAGCGGGGAGGTAGACGACAAGCTCGTTTGGTGGGCTGGGCCGAGGCCTAAGGTAAGTTGGGCCAGAAGGCCAGGGAGTCCCCTTTTTCTTTTCCTTCTTCTTTTCTTTTCTGTTATTCTGTTTTGCTCTAGGAAAAAAATAGCAGAGCATTTTATAAAATACCCAAAACTTTTATGTGGGCTAAAAATATAAGTAGCTAGCCACTCATAACTTTTGGGCATTTTTGAAATTCAAATAATTTGAATTTCAACCAAATAGGTGTTCTTTTAATTTTCCAAGGCACTATTTGAAAATTAGAAAATTCCATGAGCATGAGATTGATCCCAAACCATTTTTAAAATGATCAGCATCATTTATAGGAATTTTCCAAATATTCAAATGATTTTTGGAAAAAGATTTTTATCTGGCCATTTCAAATAATTTCTCAAGGCTTTCTGCTTCCCCATTTTTGAATTTCATTTGAATTTTTGCATGATGCAAAGGGCACAAACAAACCTAGCACTTACCCTAGTTGGGGTTCTGACACGATGAATCATCCCCGAATAATTTGCCGCTCTGACGTAAGCACCTAGCACTGCGTTAGAACACCGCCAACACTGCGTTTTCCATGTCTTGAATTTGTATTGCTATTATTGCCATGTATTTATTGTTTCTTCCCCATTTATTATTGTCCGATAGTCTCGACGTCCGCTGCCGATGCCCCTGTGATCAACTACTTCGTCTACGACCCTACCCCTACGTCGAGCTTCCAGGCAAGCAGAGCCATTCTCTTCCCCAGATATCGCCTATCTTTCCGTACATTTCTTGCACTAGGCATTGTTACTGCTTCTGCTACGTTGCTTACCTATTCAATTGCATAACCTGTCATTGTCGCCCCTTGATGTGCCTTCCTTATCCTATGCTGCCTATAAATATTTATATGATATTCAGCAGTGAGCCCTGCGCATTGTTAGCTAGGATTAGGTAGAGGGTCGTGATCACTCCGGGGAGTGAACGCGGATACAATTATTATGACTGCACAGGTACGGTACAATGCAGACACCGCCTCAGGCCCCCTAGCTCGGTTCTGCCGAGCCACCATCAAGTGTGAGCTATCAAGGAGTAATCCTTGTACTCCACTCGTTGCTGACTCTGTATAGCCGCTCTAGGTACCTGAGCAACGGTTGTCCTTAAAGGTAAGAAGTCGGGCGACCCAACGGTGCCCGCGAGAGGTATTGCGACGGGACGACAGGGAGGGTACGACCAGTGTACCAGTGTGCTTGGCCCCTGATCGTTGGCCGCGAGAGTTACCAAACCACGAAAGTCGAGCTCCTCCAGGAGCACACGCGAGACAAGGTAAGGAGACGGTTCATCTTGTTGGTAACCGCAGTGACTTGGTGGGACGACAGGGCAGGCACCGATGTACTGGTGGTCTTGGCTGCTGTCGTTGTCCGCGGGTCAGTTAAGTCGAGGCAACGACAACGGTTGTCACGCAGGTTAATTAAAATGCTAAATGGTTCAGTGGATATCTTGAGTTGGCTATATGCCATGTACGCACTACCTACCCGTGGGAATTACGAGTTATGGGCTCCTCTGCTTCGTAGTGTCACCCGAGGACTCTTCAGACGTCAGCAGTACTGCGGGCTGATTGCCGGGAAGTGGTGTTGTCTTATTTGCTCGCGCGGTGGTGTCTTATTTGGATTTTCTTCAACTTCACCGGCCAGCCACGCACCGTGCAGGAGTACGTTCGGGTTGGGGTCCAAGGCCCAGCGTACTTAGGATTTAGACCGGCGGATGGCCTCTCTGTTGAGTTTGAAAGATGGGCTATGAAGTGTCGGATAGCCTCGGTGGAGCGTTCCCTGACAAGGTTCCCGCCACCCTGGAGATCCGTGAGTGTAGTGTAACACAAGTGCACCCCTGCAGGGAAGATTAATCTATTCGGATAGCCGTGTCCACCCCTGTTAATTTATGCTTTATATAAACTGTTGGCTGATTCTTACCTCATGCTGCAAGACATCGTCGGAAGATGCTAGTCTTCGTTAGGCCTAGCTTCTTACCTTTGCTCTGGATTTCTGTCTTCCAGTCCACTATATACAACCTCTTCTTTCCGTTGATACAATGCATAATGCTTAGTAGCGGACGTAAGTCTCGCGGGTATACTAGATACTCACCCTGCTTTATTTCCTTTACTGTTTTCCCTGATCGGCCGCTGCAGTCGACGTTGGAGTCCAGGAGTAGGAGATCCCCGATGCCGACCACCGCAACATGAAGACCCCCGATGCCTACTACGACGTCGAGTTCCCCTTTGACCAGGAGTAGTTTGGAGGTTCCCAGGCAGGAGGCCTCGCCTTTTCGATCGTTGTTGTTTATGCGCTAGCCTTCTTAAGGCAATTTATGTGTACCTTGTGTCTATACTCAGATACTATTGCTTCCGCTCACTTGTGCTCTCGAGCTGTTGTATTCGAGCCCTCGTGGCCCCTGGCTTGTATTAAACATCTTGTATTATTTTATTTGTAGAGTTGTGTTGTGATATCCCATCGTGAGTCCCTGATCTTGATCGTGTACCTTGCGTGTATGATTACTGTACACGGTCTGATTTTGGGGGCGTCACATAATATGTGTTGTTTGATATTTAAGTTGTGTTGTTATATTCCTAGTGGTGTTGTGTGATTCAAACACACAACACTTCACCTTGTGTAACATCCCAAAAATCGGGTTATCGATTTTTGTGCCGTTATTCCTTCCTAGCTTTTTCTCCCGATCTTTTTCCCCTGGAGTCTGGTTTATGACCAGAAGAATCCAGAAAATCCTTGACCTTGCAACCTCTTCCCCTTCCCTTGTTGCAAGTCAAGATCCCTTTCCCATGCCATTCCCCCCTGGGATATTGTCAGAACCCTCTGTTAGGTAATGTGCTAGGGTTAGCCAGTACTCTTGCATCATGTCAAAATTTCAAAAGAAATCTTTGAAATCATTTTCAAAAGCAAAATGGGAGAAGGAACCCCCCTAGATGAATTATTTCAAAAGGCCAGATAAAAATCTTCTCCAAAAATTCATGTTAGATTTTTGAAAAGTCTTATAAATGAGTGTGATCACATATCAATTGATGTGGGACCCACCCCATGCTCATAGATTTTTCAAATATTCAAACAGTGCCTTGGATTTAATGAAAAATCCCTATTTGAGTTAAGATTCAAATTATTTGAATTTTAAAAATGCTGAAACTTTATAAGTGGCTAGTCTATATTATTATGAAGCCATATAAAAATTTTCAGCATTTATTAAAATTTTTAGCTATTTTATTTAGCTAAACAAAACAAACTACAGAAAAGAAAAATAAAAAAAAGGAAAACAGAAGCTTACCTCTCGCCCAGGGGCGAGGCCCACTCACCTCAGCCGGCCCAGCCCACCTGGAGGGGGTACATGCGTCTTCTTCCCCTCCAGGCAGGCAAGCACCTCGCCGGCGAGCGCCGTGGGCACGACAGGCAGCTGTCTGCCTGCCCCGAGCCCTATCTCCTCGCCTGGAGACGTCTGGGAGACGTCCCAATCCATTCCCCCCCTCCTTATCGTCTTCCCCCTCCTCCTGCGCCCGATTTCATCGCCGCCCGTGAGCATCCGTGGAGCATGCCGCCGTCTTCACGCGGCCACCGTCGACGAGAGGCCGCTACGCCAAATCCAACCGCTTCGCCGTCGTCTACAACCCCACCGTGCAGAAGGAATCGGAGCCAGACGCCTCCACGAGCTCGCTAGCTTCGTCGTCTTCGTCTCCGGCCGCCGCGGATCGACCTTGAATTCCGGCAGCACCAGAGCCTCCCCGAGCAAGCCGTCGCTTCAGTTAGACTCAGGGTGAGCTCGGGATCAAAACCCCTAACTTTTCCCCCTTGTTTGCTCCCTCTAGCCGGTTCCGCCATGAGAACCCGAGCTCCTCGACGCCATGGTCGTCGCCCTCCTCGCTCCAGTGCCCGTCGTGAAGCTCCAGTGCACGCGTTTGACTCCTGCGTGTACTAGCGTTCGAACGCCCCACAAATCATCTCAATCCGTGCACTGCAGCGACAACTACGATCTTGCCGCCGTTCTGTTGCCGCCGAAGACGTCGCCGCCGTCGATTCCGAGCTCCCCGTGACCCCCTGTTGCTTCCAGACGACGCGGACGACGATGCTGCACCCGATGGTGTCCTCCCCGTAGCCTCCCGTGGCCCCTAGCCCATTCCGGCGAGTGCGCCGCCATGGCTAGGCCGCCGGCGTTTAGCCGCCGGTGGGTTAGCCACTAATCCCCTCCTAACCCCCACCCTGGGTCACTGACCAGTGGGCCCAGTGGCTTAATTAAGCCACTGGATAAGTTAACCCAGCCGGTTTAAATCAACCAGCCACTGACAGGTGGGACCCCCTTGTCAGCCCCCCCCCCTGACGCCAGCTTGAAGTCGGCATGACGCAATAAATCGATTTAATGAATTTCCAGAAATCAAATTGAATTAAAGAAATTCCAGAAATTCCAGAAAATACCCCAAACTTTGGAAATTCATAGAAAATTCATATCAACTCCAAATTGGACAAATAATATATGAAAAATGATCAGGAGAAAATAAGCTATCAAAAAATCCAACTTTCAACTATGTTTGAGTTTATTTTAAAATGGGACCAGTAGCATATGTCATTTGATTTAATTGGAATTAATTCAAATTCAATTCAAATGATTTTGCAACTTGGACCATGGAATTATGCTACATTTAAACCACACTTCAGAGGCATATCATACACATTTTACAAAAGGTTCAAAATGATCAAACAATGTCACATGTAACTTGGTCAAGTTTGAATTCAAATTGGAGTTTGAATTTGCAATTCAATTTGCAATATACTCCATTTAAATGGAATTGCTTCACACATCAAAGCATATACATCAAGTTTCAACCTTCCATCATGTGATTGTGCATTGTATTTACTTTGCTACTTTGCTTGTTGTTTGTCGAGTAGAGGTGGAACCGGAGCAGGAGGCTGCCCCCTTCGCTGAAGACCCAGAACCCGGACCTCGTCAGCTAGGCAAGCAAACCCCCATTGATCATGTCGATAAAATCCCACTTCCCTCTCATGTCTCGCTTATGCATTGTTTAGGATGATTACCATGATGCGTTTCTACCGCATAGATGAACCCATTCCTTTGCATGACCTATCATTTTGTCACAGTAGTAAGCAAACCACAATCCTAGAAAATGTAGTTGTTTGATATCATGTGGCCCCTGCAATTGTTACTGCTTATTGCATGCTTAGAATGATACCATGATGATACTGTGATGTGAGTCGGGATGGTAGTGATCATGATGATGATGGTAGAAAAGTGTTGGTGAATCGACCCTAATACAAGGTGAGCGATGAGAGGTTGTGTAGGAGTACACGGTGGGTTGTCTCGTTGAACACCGCCCTAAGTCCGAGTTCTTGTGTGGTGATCCAAGATGAAGAGTACAACCACACATTGGGCTCACTGACCCCTCTCAACTTACTAACTCATCCCTTTCGATGTCCAGATGTCGCAATAGTTCGGAGTTCTGGTAGGTCTGTGGCCTGGATGCTAAGTGAGAGAACGGCTCATCCGAGACCGGCTTATGCACCACACACACATCACTTGGGTCCACTTCGGTAAACCGGCCGGGTTCACGATAGTGGTAGCCAACCCAAGTAGGCGGATTTCTCGGACTAGATCGGCTATGAGGTAACAGTTGTGGTGAGCATCCTCTCCGACACTTCTTGAACGGTGTCGTGTACAAAGGCGGTAACCGATGATCATGTGTGTGTAGCGGTACACCCCTGCAGGGTTAACAAAACTATTCGAATAGCTGCGTCCGCAGTTATGGACTGCTTGGAAAGCTTAGCTTGATTATTAGACAACTTGAATCGGATACTTCTAAAACACACCAAGATAAGTGTGAGTGCTATGGCGTGCTTTCTCGTGGGGAAGTCGAGGAAGGCACCATAGTGGTGTAATTGGTTGGAGAAAGTAATGGACTCGTGTACGCTTCTTACCTCAAAGTCTGGTACTCGTAGTTCAGGATTAGCCAAGTCAAAGCTGGCACTTCTGCAAGTGAAACCTCACCTCCCTTTACCTTGATACATGTGCATGAGTAGTATAGCTCCTATGTAAGTCTTGCTGAGTACGACTTTGTACTCACGTTTGCTTAATCTATGTTTTAGATGAACCCACTGACCCCGAAGGTGGCTTCTTCATCGAGCTGGAAGACTGAAGATCAAGCTAGTCTAGTCCCAGTCAGACGACTGGTTCCCTCGTGGAGGGCTTGTGTTTAAATAAGGCTTCTTAAGCCATTTGTTAAACTTGTCTGTACTCAGACATAATTTGCTTCCGCTTGTGTTGTAATGTTGGATCACATGTTTGTGATCTCTGTTTGCACTCTATAAGAGTTATCAATAAAAATGTATACTTTGTAGAGAATTGCAATGATACCTACTGTTCATGCAAGGCATGTGTGCTGCGTGTATGTTTATAACATGCATGTCTTTGTATGGGTTTTCGAGACCTTAGTTGTGATCTGGCCGGCGGTCTTTCATACACCAAGTGGCCCTTAGATGTGCGCAGCTTGGGGCATCGCGATGCGATTGTTCGAGACTCCGTCTCGTGCACACTTTGTGGTATGATCGAGCCCGCCCTAGACCCCGACTAAGTGATCGGGCTGGAGTAAGTCTATGTAAGAGTTATGAGATAGTCGATAGTATGGTTGAGGCGACTTGTCTTTGAATATGGGAGTTCATCACCCATATCATTAGACTTGTGTGCGGACGATGAGGACCCATATCAGTTGATCATCCGGCCTGGATGGGATACCCCTCACGTACGATGCTTTCCGAGAACGTTCTGTGCTTGGCCTTGTCTTCTTAGACAAGTGGGTACGGTTCTCGGCTCTCCATATGACTATGTCTTAGGTGGACTTGCATACGCTAACCCCGGGTCCCGACAGACTTGGTATCAGAGCAGGACTGACTATAGGACTAGTAGCCTTGGCAGAATTTGAGTCTAGCTTGCTATAGTTATATAGTTACTCTGGGTATATAAGGGAACAACGTAAGGCTTCTTTTTTCTCCTTACCCCCTTCGTTCTGAGTTCTGAGTCACCCTCATCTTATTCTATGGGAAGATAGGACTAGGCTCTCCTCTATCTGATTAGCACATCTCGTTGTTTGCTTCCTTATAGCCGTAGGAAAGTTGTGTCCGGTTTTCCTAGCATTGTTGTAATGATGATTTCTTACATCGTATTATGTAAGTGCTGTTTTTTATGATTGGAAGAAATTGTCATTTCTTACAATTACAGCCGTTATGTTGTCCGAGTCATTCCAGGTTTATCTCATAATCTGATGCATTTGCAAACTCCTTTCTGTTTCAGATGGCCGATCTTCCCCCTCGGTAGATTGTTCGTTTGACCAGGTGCCTCGGTGTGCGTGGCCATCCCGCCACGTTGATCGAGATGATATCCTACGTAGGATATCGATGGTACCCTGAGTACACCGTCGAGGAGCAGTTCCACGACTTCAACCAGACGCAGTTCCACTGCATTGTCAGGATCTACCCGCACCACGTTGGAGTCACCCAGCCTATCCACTTTGGACATGGCATTGGTATTACCGAGAACATGGCTGTGCAGGATGCTGCATACTCATGTATTACCCTGCTGAGAGAGGAGCACACCATGCTGAGAGAGACCTCATTCCGCTATATCCCTGCTGCACTTCCAGGAGAAGAGGGATATTACACCGGACTCTACTCAGATCACTCTGCAGAGGATCCAACACTTCAGGTGATTGCTAGGTTTGCTAGTGATCGAGATCGTGATCCACGCGCTCTCCGTTTTGATCTCCACGCCACCCGTGTTCGTCTGTATCGAGCACTGACACTCTTGGCACCCTTTGTGAGCGTGGGATCAGTTGAGCATGATGCTATCTACCCAGTGAGGACTCAAATGCCTTCTCGAGTTGCTTGGCCCGAGATTGGAGGCATTTTTCCGCCCCGTGGTCCTTTGCTTCCACCCTACGCTGGACCTAGGCCCCATCCTTTCCCAAATGGATATCAGGGTCCACAGGCCTCCGTGTTTTCCGATGGTCACCTCCAGCTACCGGGATACGCGGGTAACTTTTACGAGGACTACTATGGAGATGGAGATGAGTGAGACCGCCTGTGGTCTTACTTAAGTGAGGATGTAGTAGTATCTTAGTATATTGTAAGCAAGGTGTCTAAGTTCCAGAGGCTTAGATAAATAATGTATAGGAAGTCAGAGTGCCTCTGAAGGATGTATCATCTTCATCACGTTTGTATTAGCTTGGTGCTTGTACTAAAACGATGTATGGTTTGTATAACAGCTTGTGAATATATGGCTTGTATGCTTTTATGACCATGTTGTCAAGATGATTACTTCCTTTGCTCTGTAATCCTTCCAGTACTTCAATACCTTGATTAGATCCTTCAATCAACTATGTTTGACTTTGGTTTTTCACCTTCAGGATGTCTCAAGGAACCCGTGGCCAGATTGGTCGTAACCAAGGTCGTGGGAACGACCAGGAGGAAGGCAACCTTCCACCCCCACCCACGATGGCTCAGGTTCTGATGGAGGTCGAGAGGAACCGCAGAGACTCTCACCACCTGCTGGAAGTCATTGCTCGCAACACCACTCAGCAGCGCAATGAGCTGATGTCCCTGAACGACTTCATCCGGCTTCATCCCCCGGTTTTTAGTTACTCCACCGAGCCCCTTGACGCCGATGACTGGCTTCGCAGCATCGAGAGGAAGCTCCAAGCAGGCCATGTTGCAGATGGCGACAAGGTCAGCTATGCCACTTATCACCTTGAAGGTGCAGCTAGCTCTTGGTGGGAGAACTTTCTGAATATGCGTCCCGTTGGACCGCCTACATCTTGGGAGGGATTCTGCGCGTCCTTCCGCGAGCACCACATTCCCAAGGGTCTTATGGACCGCAAGCGTGAGGAGTTCTGCAACCTCACTCAAGGCAGGAGGACCGTTGACGAGTTTAGTCGTGAGTTCAACCGACTTGCTCGTTATGCTACCGAAGAAGTCTCCACCGACTCCAAGAAGCAAGAGAGGTTCCGTCGTGGCCTAAACTCTGGACTCCGTCGTGAGCTCAACCTACATGACTTTGCCACATTCCAGGTCCTTGTCAACAAGGCCATCAAGGCAGAGGACATGAACACCCCCAACGACTTCCGCAAACACCCTAGAGACGACAGTTCATCCATTTCAGGCTCCCAGAAGCGCAAGATCTGGATCCCAAACAGTATGTTCCGCCAGAACAACCCACCGAGGCCATCCTATGTGGCGCCTCGTCCACCAACCCAGTTCCACCAAACAACCCAGCTCCACGCACCGTTTTCGGAGCCTGTTACAAGTGTGGTCAGGCAGGCCACTATTCTCGTGAGTGTCCCCAGAACCAGATCCAGAATCAGAATGCTCCACCCCGTGCCGGAGGCAACAACAACAATGGTCGTGGCAAGCCACCCTAGAAGGTCTACACCGCCAAACCCGCTCCTCCCGCCACTCGTGGACGTGTGAACCAGATCTCCGCCGAAGAGACTGACGACACCACTGACGTCATTCTTGGTACGCTCCCAGTCAATTATGTTCCTACTTCCGTTCTTTTCGACCCAGGAGCATCTCATTCATTCATGTCGGAAAGTTATGCACTTCGTCATGAGTTATCTTTTGTTGAATTTTCCACCCCAATGATTATTCAAACTCCAGGGTCAAGATGGCAAACTAATAGAGTAAGCCATGGTAATCAAATTGCAATTGAGGGTTTAGTATTCCTTGCTTCACTCATAGCCCTCAAGTCTTCAGATATTGATGTCATCCTTGGCATGGATTGGCTATCAAGACAGAATGCCTACCTGGATTGCAAAGGCAAATCCGTGAAACTCACCCACCCTTCAGGCAAAACCGTCAACTATACCTCACCCAGAACAAGAACCCAAGTGCATTCCTTGAATGTACTTCCCCTTCCCGAACTTGAAGATATTCCGGTGGTTCGTGACTTCCCGGATGTCTTTCCTGAAGAGCTGCCGGGCATGCCACCCGACAGATGTTTAGAGTTTATAGTGGATCTTGTACCAGGAACCGCACCAATTTCCAAACGCCCATACAAAATGGCCTCACATGAGTTAGCTGAGCTAAAAATCCAACTTGATGCTTCGTTGGCAAAAGGCTTCATCCGCCCTAGCTCATCGCCATGGGGTTGCCCCGTTCTGTTCGTAAAGAAGAAAGATGGAACAGAAAGGATGTGCGTAGACTATCGCCCGCTAAATTTAGCGACGATAAAGAACAAATACCCATTGCCCAGGATCAATGATCTTTATGATCAACTTGCAGGATCCTCTGTCTTCTCCAAGATGGATTTGAGATTAGGTTATCATCAAATCAAAATCCGAAACGAGGACATTCCCAAAACGGCTTTTACTACTCGTTATGGTCTTTATGAGTACACCGTCATGTCCTTTGGTTTAACCAATGCCCCCGCCACATTCTCACGCTTGATGAATTCGATCTTCATGGAGTACCTAGATAAATTTGTTGTGGTTTATCTCGATGATATTCTCATCTACTCGAAGAACGAAGAAGATCATGCCGAGCATTTAAGGCTGGTATTGATGAAACTTAGAGAGCATCGCCTGTATGCTAAATTCTCCAAGTGTGAATTCTGGCTACCAGAAGTAACCTACTTAGGCCACGTGATTTCTGCAAAAGGCATGCTGTGAATCCCGAGAGATTTCAGGCCGTCCTTGACTGGACTTCACCAGAATCGGTTAAGCAAGTTAGGAGTTTTCTTGGCCTAGCCTGCTATTGCCCTCGCTTCATCGAGAACTTTTCTAAAGTTGCAAAGCCTCTAACTGAACTCCTCAAGAAAGATAAGAAATTCTTATGGACTCCCAAGTGCGAGGAAAGCTTTCAAGAGCTGAAAAGGAGATTGACTTCTGCACCCGTACTTGCACCTCCAGACACCAAAAAGGATTTCGAGATCTATTGTGACGCATCACGGCAAGGGTTAGGATGCATACTTATACAAGATCGACATGTGGTAGCTTATGCTTCACGCCAGTTGCGGCCACATGAAGAGAACTATCCTACCCACGACCTTGAACTCGCTGCCGTAGTTCATGCCCTAACAACTTGGCGACATTACCTCCTTGGTAATCATTGTGAGATCTATTCCGACCACCAAAGACTCAAATATATTTTCACCCAGCCAGATCTTAATCTCAGGCAAAGACACTGGATTGAGTTGATAAAAGATTACGACGTAGGAATTTCTTACACCCCAGGCAAAGCCGATGTCATGGCTGATGCACTAAGTCGTAAGTCGTATTGTAACAACCTCATGTTACAACAGTATCAACCACTTCTTCATGAGGACTTTCGCAACCTCAATCTTGAGGTTGTTCCTCATGGCTATCTTTCTACCTTGGTGGCGAAACCAACTCTTGAGGATCAAATCATAGTTGCCCAAAGGCGTGCACGAGGTGTTCGCCGGATCAAGGAGAACATTGCTAGCGGAGTTGCTAAATGTTTCTCCACAGATAGAAAGGGAACGGTATTCTTTGAAAATCGTTTGGTAGTACCTAAGAATAGGGAACTAAGGCAACTCATCCTCAAGGAAGCCCATGACACACCCCTCTCAATTCATCCCGGTAGCACAAAAATGTACCGAGATCTACGCCAGAGATTTTGGTGGACTAGGATGAAGAGAGACATTGCTCAATTTGTTGCCGAATGTGATGTTTGACGTCGCATTAAGGCAGAACATCAAAGACCTGCTGGTACACTTCAACCTTTGTCTATTCCCGAGTGGAAATGGGACAAAGTCGGTATGGACTTCATCACCGGCTTTCCAAAAACCCAGAAAGGAAACAATGCCATCTTCGTTGTCATAGATAGGCTTTCCAAAGTTGCACACTTCCTTCCGGTTCGCGAGTCTATAACTGCTAGCCAGTTAGCGGACTTGTACATCTCTAGAATTGTATCCCTTCACGGTGTTCCTTTGGAAATCAATTCTGATCGTGGTAGCCTTTTCACCTCTAGATTTTGGGGAAGCTTTCAGAATGCTATGGGAACTCATCTCTCCTTTACTACAGCTTTCCATCCTCAGTCTAGCGGTCAAGTCGAAAGGGTTAACCAAATTCTTGAAGACATGCTCAGAGCTTGTGTTATATCATTCGGAAAGGATTGGGAGAAGTCTCTTCCATTTGCCGAATTTTCTTATAACAATAGTTATCAATCTAGTCTGAACATGGCTCCTTTTGAACTCCTTTATGGACAACGATGTCGAACACCTTTAAACTGGTCAGAAACCGGTGAAAGACAATTCTTTGGACCGGATATGATCAAGGAAGCAGAAGAGCAAGTTCGCATTGTTCGTGATCAATTGAAAGCAGCCCAGTCTCGTCAGAAAAGCTACTATGATCGTCATCATAGGCAACAGAGCTACAATCTGGATGAGAAGGCTTACCTTCGGGTTACTCCTCTGAAGGGAACCCAACGTTGCGGTATCAAAGGCAAGTTGGCCCCACGTTACATCGGACCTTTCCGCATTATTGCTAAACGTGGAGAAGTTGCCTACCAACTTGAACTACCCCCGCACCTTTCCCGAGTACATGATGTATTCCATGTGTCCCAACTCAGGCGTTGCTTCAAGGACCCCATCCGCGAAGTCGACCATGAAACGCTTGATCTCCAAGATGACCTTTCTTATCGAGAATACCCCGTTTGTATTCTTGATTCCGCAGAGCGTGTCACTCGTCGTCAGAAGATTAGGTTTCTGAAAGTGCAATGGTCACACCACTCTGAAAGAGAAGCTACGTGGGAAAGAGAAGACCGTCTCAGTGCCGAGTACCCCTCCTTCTCCCGCAGACTTCTGAATCTCGGGACGAGATTCTTTTGAGTGGGGGCGAGTTGTCAGAACCCTCTGTTAGGTAATATTCTAGGGTTAGCCAGTACTCTTGCATCATGTCAAAATTTCAAAAGAAATCTTTGAAATCATTTTCAAAAGCAAAATGGGAGAAGGAACCCCCTAGATGAATTATTTCAAAAGGCCATATAAAAATCTTCTCCAAAAATTCATGTTAGATTTTTGAAAAGTCTTATAAATGAGTGTGATCACATATCAATTGATGTGGGACCCACCCCATGCTCATAGATTTTTCAAATATTCAAACAGTGCCTTGGATTTAATAAAAAAACCCTATTTGATTTAAGATTCAAATTATTTGAATTTTAAAAATGTTGAAACTTTATAAGTGGCTAGTCTATATTATTATGAAGCCATATAAAAAATTTCAGCATTTATTAAAATGTTTAGCTATTTTATTTAGCTAAACAAAACAAACTACAGAAAAGAAAAATAAAAGAGGAAAACAGAAGCTTACCTCTCGCCCAGGGGCGAGACCCACTCACCTCAGCCGGCCCAGCCCACCTGGAGGGGGTACATGCGTCTTCTTCCCCTCCAGGCAGGCAAGCACCTCGCCGGTGAGCGCCGTGGGCACGACAGGAAGCTGCCTGCCTGCCCCGAGCCCTATCTCCTCGCCTGGAGACGTCTGGGAAACGTCCCAATCCATTCCCCCCCTCCTTATCGTCTTCCCCCTCCTCCTGCGCCCGATTTCATCGCCGCCCGTGAGCATCCGTGGAGCATGCCGCCGTCTTCACGCGGCCACCGTCGATGAGAGGCCACTACGCCAAATCCAACCGCTCCGCCGTCGTCTACAACCCCACCGTGCAGAAGGAATCGGAGCCAGACGCCTCCACGAGCTCGCTAGCTTCGTCGTCTTCGTCTCCGGCCGCCGCGGATCGACCTTGAATTCCGGCAGCACCAGAGCCTCCCCGAGCAAGCCGTCACTTCAGTTAGACTCAGGGTGAGCTCGGGATCAAAACCCCTAACTTTTCCCCCTTGTTTGCTCCCTCTAGCCGGTTCCGCCATGAGAACCCGAGCTCCTCGACGCCATGGTCGTCGCCCTCCTCGCTCCAGTGCCCGTCGTGAAGCTCCAGTGCATGCGTTTGACTCCTGCGTGTACTAGCGTTCGAACGCGCCACAAATCATCTCAATCCATGCACTGCAGCGACAACTACGATCTTGCCGCCGTTCTGTTGCCGCCGAAGACGTCGCCGCCGTCGATTCCGAGCTCCCCGTGACCCCCTGTTGCTTCCAGACGACGCGGACGACGATGCTACACCCGATGGTGTCCTCCCCGTAGCCTCCCGTGGCCCCTAGCCCATTCCGGCGAGTGCGCCGCCGTGGCCAGGCCGCCGGCGTTTAGCCGCCGGTGGGTTAGCCACTAATCCCCTGCTAACCCCCACCCTGGGTCACTGACCAGTGGGCCCAGTGGCTTAATTAAGCCACTGGATAAGTTAAGCCAGCCGGTTTAAATCAACCAGCCACTGACAGGTGGGACCCCCTTGTCAGCCCCCCCCCTGACGCCAGCTTGAAGTCGGCATGACGCAATAAATCGATTTAATGAATTTCCAGAAATCAAATTGAATTAAAGAAATTCCAGAAATTCCAGAAAATACCCCAAACTTTGGAAATTCATAGAAAATTCATATCAACTCCAAATTGGACAAATAATATATGAAAAATGATCAGGAGAAAATAAGCTATCAAAAAATCCAACTTTCAACTATGTTTGAGTTTATTTTAAAATGGGACCAGTAGCATATGTCATTTGATTTAATTGGAATTAATTCAAATTCAATTCAAATGATTTTGCAACTTGGACCATGGAATTATGCTACATTTAAACCACACTTCAGAGGCATATCATACACATTTTACAAAAGGTTCAAAATGATCAAACAATGTCACATGTAACTTGGTCAAGTTTGAATTCAAATTGGAGTTTGAATTTGCAATTCAATTTGCAATATACTCCATTTAAATGGAATTGCTTCACACATCAAAGCATATACATCAAGTTTCAACCTTCCATCATGTGATTGTGCATTGTATTTACTTTGCTACTTTGCTTGTTGTTTGTCGAGTAGAGGTGGAACCGGAGCAGGAGGCTGCCCCCTTCGCTGAAGACCCAGAACCCGGACCTCGTCAGCTAGGCAAGCAAACCCCCATTGATCATGTCGATAAAATCCCACTTCCCTCTCATGTCTCGCTTATGCATTGTTTAGGATGATTACCATGATGCGTTTCTACCGCATAGATGAACCCATTCCTTTGCATGACCTATCATTTTGTCACAGTAGTAAGCAAACCACAATCCTAGAAAATGTAGGAGTTGTTTGATATCATGTGGCCCCTGCAATTGTTACTGCTTATTGCATGCTTAGAATGATACCATGATGATACTGTGATGTGAGTCGGGATGGTAGTGATCATGATGATGATGGTAGAAAAGTGTTGGTGAATCGACCCTAATACAAGGTGAGCGATGAGAGGTTGTGTAGGAGTACACGGTGGGTTGTCTCGTTGAACACCGCCCTAAGTCCGAGTTCTTGTGTGGTGATCCAAGATGAAGAGTACAACCACACATTGGGCTCACTGACCCCTCTCAACTTACTAACTCATCCCTTTCGATGTCCAGATGTCGCAATAGTTCGGAGTTCTGGTAGGTCTGTGGCCTGGATGCTAAGTGAGAGAACGGCTCATCCGAGACCGGCTTATGCACCACACACACATCACTTGGGTCCACTTCGGTAAACCGGCCGGGTTCACGATAGTGGTAGCCAACCCAAGTAGGCGGATTTCTCGGACTAGATCGGCTATGAGGTAACAGTTGTGGTGAGCATCCTCTCCGACACTTCTTGAACGGTGTCGTGTACAAAGGCGGTAACCGATGATCATGTGTGTGTAGCGGTACACCCCTGCAGGGTTAACAAAACTATTCGAATAGCCGCGTCCGCAGTTATGGACTGCTTGGAAAGCTTAGCTTGATTATTAGACAACTTGAATCGGATACTTCTAAAACACACCAAGATAAGTGTGAGTGCTATGGCGTGCTTTCTCGTGGGGAAGTCGAGGAAGGCACCATAGTGGTGTAATTGGTTGGAGAAAGTAATGGACTCGTGTACGCTTCTTACCTCAAAGTCTGGTACTCGTAGTTCAGGATTAGCCAAGTCAAAGCTGGCACTTCTGCAAGTGAAACCTCACCTCCCTTTACCTTGATACATGTGCATGAGTAGTATAGCTCCTATGTAAGTCTTGCTGAGTACGACTTTGTACTCACGTTTGCTTAATCTATGTTTTAGATGAACCCACTGACCCCGAAGGTGGCTTCTTCATCGAGCTGGACGACTGAAGATCAAGCTAGTCTAGTCCCAGTCAGACGACTGGTTCCCTCGTGGAGGGCTTGTGTTTAAATAAGGCTTCTTAAGCCATTTGTTAAACTTGTCTGTACTCAGACATAATTTGCTTCCGCTTGTGTTGTAATGTTGGATCACATGTTTGTGATCTCTGTTTGCACTCTATAAGAGTTATCAATAAAAATGTATACTTTGTAGAGAATTGCAATGATACCTACTGTTCATACAAGGCATGTGTGCTGCGTGTATGTTTATAACATGCATGTCTTTGTATGGGTTTTCGAGACCTTAGTTATGATCTGGCTGGCGGTCTTTCATACACCAAGTGGCCCTTAGATGTGCGCAGCTTGGGGCATCGCGATGCGATTGTTCGAGACTCTGTCTCGTGCACACTTTGTGGTATGATCGAGCCCGCCCTAGACTCCGACTAAGTGATCGGGCTAGAGTAAGTCTATGTAAGAGTTATGAGATAGTCGATAGTATGGTTGAGGCGACTTGTCTTTGAATATGGGAGTTCATCACCCATATCATTAGACTTGTGTGCGGACGATGAGGACCCATCTCAGTTGATCATCCGGCCTGGATGGGATACCCCTCACGTACGATGCTTTCCGAGAATGTTCTATGCTTGGCCTTGTCTGGTTAGACAAGTGGGTACGGTTCTCGACTCTCCATATGACTATGTCTTAGCTGGACTTGCATACGCTAACCCCGGGTCCCGATAGATATGCAAGTATATTGCCGAGTCCGGTGCAATGTTCTTCATACCAGCTTAATTCAATCTGTCCCAATCGATGGAATTAAATCCCGGAAAATACCTAGACATCTCAAAAACTTGTGGGAAATTTTGGAGATGATCTTGGTGATCCCTTTGACCTCTCCCGGAGATATTGGCTATAATTGAATAAAGGAAATTGTGATTTCTTTTATAAAGCCAATAACCCCATTTTGCCCATTTTCAAAGGAGCTACCATTTTGGTTGCCCCATTTGTGCTCAAATGAATTGTGGAGCTCCTAGTATCCAACCCATCGCCATTTCTATCAAAACATGGGGTTCCATAGTTAAAAATATGAGCATAGCTTCCATTTGCAAATTCAGGGCATAATAGCACTTTCCAAAGGAGGTGTTATTTATATTTGCCCATTGCCTCCCAAACCTTTTGTTCCGTTTCCCCTGTCCATGTCGTGGTGTTGTGCAAAGTTTCAGGTATAATGGCAATTCCGTTAACCCACACTAAATTCCCAAAGTTTCTGTCCAGCAAAGAACTTTGTGAAGGAAGTGCAAGCTAGCCTTGCCCATTTGAGCTGAAAATTTATGCACATACTTATCCTTGTGTATGATTGAGCTCTGCCAAAAATCAAGCCAAGGGGACCAGTGTGCTAGCCACACTACAGCACAAACACCTTTTTCCTAGTTGGTGCATTTGTAAAGGAAGTGGTATGTACACTGGTCCATTTTAGCTCAAACTTGGCAGAGGTAATCACCATTAGATAAGACTGCTATGACCCAAGTCTCAGACGCATTCCCCAGATGAGCCTCCCACTGCTCAGCATAAACACCTTGCTGCTTGGACCAAGTCATGTCACTTTCAGCCACTCCATACCAAGCAGGTCAGCCCATCTCGGTTCTTGCACCTCCTGAGATGTCACCTCCCCCAGTGGACATGGTCCCAGGCCAAACGCACGCCTGGGACACGTGGTGGCCTGGGTGACCACACATGTGGCGCGTCCAGCTCACACCCATCACACTGTTTGTACTGGATCCTTATCTCCAATGGCGTCTTCCTCTCGTTTGAGACTATCCACCGTGCTCCCAACTCCAAGCCTGATCGCCTAGATGCTTCCCCCTCGTCCCCTAGCTCCTAGTCGGGCGTGCCGACATGAGGTTCGCCACGGCACGACCGCCACGTAGCCATGATCTGGGAGCTTCGAGCTCTCACCCTTGCCCCCTCCCCATGGCTATAAGTAGCGTTGCTCGAGCACTCTCGCAGCATCGCAGCGCCACACCAGCCCCCTCCCCTCAAGCTCATGGCTCGGCCTCGCCGCCGTGGCCAAAGCCCCGCCGCCCGTAGCCGAAGCCACCATGGCTGTGGCCTTGCTGCCCCTCGCGCCGCGCCTAGCCCCCTGTTCCCGAATTAGCCCCGACCACCCCCCTCGAGGCAGAACCCCTCCACCGCGCCCTTCGATCGCCATGGGCCGCCGCCGGCCAAGCCTGGAGCCGCCGCGGCCCGTACGCCACGACCAAGGGAAACGGCGAGGCCGACCGCCCCGCGTGGCCTCGCTGCCTCTAGCCGCCGCAGACTGGAGTGCTGCACCCGAGGGAGCCTGCCGGAGAGCCCTCCTGCTCCGCCAGCCGTCGGCGGCAACGGCGCCGGCCTCCGCGCTACTCTGCCCTGCTCGTCCCGGCAGCGCTCTGCATCTGGAGAAACAGAGGAAACAGAGCAGGGAGGAGAGAGATGGCCTGACAGGTGGGCCCCGCGCGTCAGTCAGTAAAGCCGCGGGCCCGCGCTCTCGTATTCGTCAGAATGCGTTTGCGCTTAGTGAAAACGTATTCTGTTACTGCCTCGGGTGAGAGTACGTTTTCCTGAGTTGAAAGCGTATTTTTGTTCTTCTACGGCTAAAAGTAGGCTTTCTTAGTCAGGAATCATATTTCTCTCTTCTGCAGGACTGAATGCGCTTTCACTGCTTCGAAAGCGTATTTCCGTGAATACGCTTTCTCTCTCCGGGCCGAAGCTGCTAATTTGTGGACGTTCACCCGATAGGCACCGATTTCCCGCCTATTGAATGAACGGTCGTATCTCCGCAACCGTAACTCCGATCGAGGTGATTCAAAAGCCCAGGTTCACAGTTTTCCGAGCCCGTTCCACTGGTGCATCTTTCATGATGTTTTGGCATTGTGAGATTTACCCTTTTGCCCCCGGTTGCCGTTAGGCCTCGCCGGAGAATCGTTGATCCTGTCGGATCTTTTTGGAAGGTGATCGCACGTCTGCCCGGCGTATTCATCGACCCACCCCCCAGGTAAGAAAGCCATCTGATATATTCTGTAAAGCATCGTGCCGTGAATTCGGGTGTGCTTTAAAATGTGAATATGCCATGTTGCTTTAACGATGAACTAAACCCGGATCTATTAACTTGATTTGACATGCTTATGCCATGCTTGCGTGATATGCTTATATTCGATCATGCTATGTTCACCCGTGAGTATCATGCTTATGTTATTTATAACATGCCTACTTGATATGATAAGTTAAAAATGATCATGTCATGTTTACTGGTTAATATAATGCCCATGATTGTTTATGTCATATGCCACTCATGTTGATCGTATCCCTGTTATACCTATGATTTGATCATATGCCTTCACCATGCCTATGTGATATCATGTTGTACTAGTATTGATGTGGTATATTTTGTTGCTATGCTTGATCATATGTTGCTCAGTTGATATTGTTGATGGGATTGGACTGGAGTAACTGTTGATCAAGTGCCACCGAACCGAGCTTTACTAGTGCAGCCACACTCGCCTGTATGGGAAGGCCTTGATTCGGTCTATTGGTGGGTTCTCTTATGCGTATCACCAAGGTGGGAAGGCTATGCGCTGCAGTTACCCTGAACAGGTAAACGACGATAATCTTGAGATCTGGTTTTGTTTTGGGATCCCGTCCCTGCGAGGGACAAGTTTATGGAGGAGACAGGGCTACCCAAGGCATGACTTGCGAAGCATGTCGGGTGATACGGTAAGGGAGACATGGGGTAGAACGGTCTCGTTGGAGATGTCCTAGTCCACTCCTGCGGTACGAGTTCCAAGGATCCTATAGGATAAGTTCCGAGGTACTAGATGGAGGAAGAACTCCATAGTGTGGGTGTAAGTGCATCTAGTGCCCCCTTTGAGGTTTCGGAGTATTTGATGACAAAACGGTTAAGGGACTTATATGTTTGTGAGTATTTACAGGAAAACAGTCCCTGAGGATGAGGTTAACCACCGTTGTCGACCCCCCAAAATGTTGAGGAACATGGGAGAAATCGGTGTGTTTCCAGAAGACTGAAGTTGTGCGAAATCCTGAGGAATTAGGATCCTAAAGCGTTCGGCTGAAGCTGAAGCAGTACCAAATCCTGAGGACGTTCGCGCTGAAGAAGAAGTTGAAGCGTTGTCTTCGCTAAGACTTTTTATACTTCTTTAGTTGTAGGAAATCACCGCATTATTGGAGGGGTTGAGGAAAATGAGTTCTGTATTTCTGAGGAAGTGCTCAATTAGAAATCCTGAAGAAAACGCAGAGAAATCTTGTGCAGTAGAAGTTCAATTCCTCGAGTGTCTGGGACGATGTTCTTTAGGACAGTGAGGAGTTTGTCTTCGGTTGAGGAGTCAGGAAACTGCCAGTGAAGTTCGCCTGAAGAAAGAGAGAGAGATTCCGACCGTGCCACGTGTCACGTGGTGAGTGCTGGTACCGATCCAGCCAACAGTCCGAAGGGTGGGCATTGAAGTAATTTCATGCATGTGCATTTATGTCCTTCCACCTGGGGTTACTCCGTGGCTATAAATAGTCACCCCCAGCCCCATTTGTGGGTTGGCTGCTCCGAGAGAAAAACTGACACTTGTCATCTGAGAGCAACCCACCTCATTGAAGAAACTGAAGAAACTAAGTGAGGAAAACCACCAGCCTGAGTAGTTGAGAATTTCTGAGAAAGTCGGCTCGAGTGATCCGAGGCTTTTTACTCTTAAAGACTGTGATCTTCCAGCCGGTGTAGAAGTCTTCAGTCTGAGGAAGTCAAGATGCAATTGTGACTTCCCTGAGTGACCAAGTCTGTGAAGGTTTCGGGAGTCTCCCTTGAAGACTCAGCTGAGTTATTCGATGGAGTCTGAGGACCTAAGTTCAAGGAGAATAAGGTGAAGACTATGTCTTCTGAGTTCAATCTTAGCCTCTCCAACCAGACGTAGAGTTGTCACAGCAACACGAACTGGTTCATCAAGTCTATGTCTTCAGTGCCCTAGTGCTATTTCTTCAACCTCAGCCTTTAAGTTTAGCACTGTTGACATATCCGGATGCCTTACTTTTTGAGTTTACCATGCACTGATTCCTCAGTTCTTGCTTCGGTCTTACTTTTGCTATACAATAGATTGAGTTATTGTCTCGCCTTCGCTTCAGTAGCGCATCTGTTATTCCTCGTGTTTTTGTTTCCTCAATTTCGTATTGATTCAGTCCTGAGGAAAGCGAAATTCATCAAGATATTTGAAAATCTCCCATTCACCCCCCCTCTGGTCGATATATTGCACTTTCAATTGGTATCAGAGCAAGGTACTCCCTTGTTCTGTGTGATTCGGTTTAACCACCTGGAGTTTTAGTTATGTCGACCTCAGGTACAATGAGTGTTGCCTCAAACTGCCCCATCTTCGACGGGACAGACTACCCGTACTAGAAGAACAAGATGAGGATGCATCTTGAAGCCATTGACAAGGATCTGTGGGATATCTTTGATCAAGGCATTCCTGAAGCTACTCTGATGACTGCTCCTGAAGTTGTCAAGAACAATTGGCAGCTTGATGCAAAAGCTTGAAGCATTATTGGTGGTCACCTCAACAAGGCTCAGTTCAACCGTATCAGTGGTCTGGATACTGCAAAGAAGATATGGACAAGACTGTCAAAAGTTAATGAAGGAGTCTCTGCTCAACGAGACTCTCGAGTTGATACACTTCACAGTCTCTTCAACAGGTTCAAGAGGCTGGACAACGAGCATGTGCAGCAAACCTTTGACAGACTCACTGACATATCCAATGAACTTCAAGCACTGGGTGCTGCTAATATTACAGATCATGAAGTGGTGAAGAAACTACTGAGGTCACTTGATGACTCGTTTGAGTTCCTATCGCTGATGATTCAAGAAAGGCCCGATTTCAAGACTCTGGATCCTGTTGACATTCTCGAACGCTTCAATGCTCATGAACTGAAGCTCGCTGAAAAACAAGACTTGTACAGCTCCACGCATAAAGTCTGCGCGCTAAAAGCTAAGGCCCGAAAAGTGTTCTCTGATGAAGAGTGTGAGGCTGATTCTGATGATCCTGAAACCCTCGGCCGGGAACTCGCTCTCCTCACCAGAAAGTTCCAAAGATTCACGAAGAAGAATCGCTTCGGCAATTCCTCAAGATCTTCCTCAAGAAAAAGCAAAGATGATGACTCTGTTGAGACAAGAAAGAGAGTCTGTCACAAATGCAAGAAACTTGGGCATTACATCGCTCAGTGTCCTCTTTGGGAAAAGGAAGCTAAACTAAAGAAGAAGAAGAAGAAGAAGAAGAAGAAGAAAGGGAAAGATGACAGTTCTGATGAAAATACAAGGAAGAAGTCCTCAAGATTCTCAAAGTCTGCTAGATACAGGAACAACAACTCCCGTAAGGCTCGTGCATATCTCGGCAAAGAATTGGACTCTGAAGAATCTGGTTCTGATCCTGATGCTGAGGAAGATGAATCTGAAGAATCTGAGGGTGTGGATGGTCTGGCTCTTGCCACGTCGCTTGTCTCCAAGGCAATCTTCAGCACAGAGGAATCTGATCCATCACATGTTGATAATGAAGTTGAAGACACCACCCCTGTCTTCTGCTTCATGGCTCAGTCCTCCAAGGTATCTATTTACTCATCATCGGATGATCCCTCTGACAAAGAACCAGATAAAAACTATGCTAAACTTGCATCTAAGAAACAACGCACACTTGAAAAGATTTAGACTTCACTAAACAAGAGTGATGATATGTTGGTTGAGGAAATGACGAAGACTCAAAAAATGATTGATGAATCAAAAATTCTTCAGTCAAAGTTTGATGACTTGTTCAATCGCCATGAGGCACTCCTCACCGATCATGAGAAGCTGGCTCATGAGTTCCTCATGAGGAAGCAAGAACTTGAGCGCGTGAGGATGTCTCATGACGATCTAAGGAAAGAAAATGATTCACTCCTCTCCCAACAAATCATCATGCCACAAGAAGAATTTAATCCTCCCTGTTTAAAATGCATTGAACATGACCGTATTACATCTGTGCCTAGTTCTTCAATGTCTTCAGACTCTGTTATTTCTATTGCTTCTGTGGTATCTAACCCCTCATCTGAGGATACCATAGACATTGCTGAAGAAAATGCTAGGTTGACGAGTCTACTGGAAACCGGTACGTTCAAGAGTCTGAAAGGGCATCAGATTCTTTGTGACATCCTCAAGAAACAGATTCTCAACAGGAATCCGAGGAAAGAAGGTGTCGCGTTCACTCGGAAACTCAACCCTAATGGGTCTTACTGGAAACCTGAACAATACCCAAAGACCACCTGGGTTCTGGCAAAGATGCCTCCTCCTGATCCCTACACTTTATCTGGTTATGATACTATTTCCTCAGATGCGGTGATTGATTCTTTTGACGCAAACTATAAACTGTTTAAGGATGTTAATGGTGAGGTATTCGCCAGATACATCGGAACTAACTGCAGGAACGGTCCTCCAGTCAAGAAAATCTGGGTTCAGAAGGACCTCATCACTAACCTCCCTGTGAATGCAGATGCAAATGAGGTGAGGGTATCATCTGAGGACGATACCACAAATGTAAATGATTATCATTATGTATGAGCTAACCATTTTGTTCACAGGGAAGCCCCGCATAAGAATTTTTATTCGTTTGTTTATCCCGATACCACCTCCTCACGTCCCATTAGGCCTCATCCTTCTCATCAGTCCTCATACACTTCAAAACCACCCATTAAGATGTGGGTGGTAAAGAAGAACTGATCATCTTTGGCATGCCTCATGGATCGAGCCTCAGAGTGTTGTCTATGGCATCGAAGACTCGGCCAGGACGAAATGAGGAATCTCCAGAAACTTGTCTTGAAGAAACATGTCCTCGGGATTGAGGAAATCAGATTCTCAAAGGACCGGCTGTGTGGTGCGTGCGAAGATGGAAAGATGACCAAGGCCAAGCATCCAGCGAAGACCATCATGACAACTACAAGACCTCTGGAACTGCTTCACATGGATCTATTCGGTCCTCCAAAGTATTCAAGCTGTGGAGGTAGTATGTATGGTCTTGTTATTGTTGATGACTTCTCACGATACACTTGGGTGCATTTTCTTCTCTATAAGTCAGAAACCCCAGCAATCTTCAAGCGCTTCGCCCAGTGAGTCATGAACAACTACAACCTGAAGATCAAGCACATTCGTAGCGACAAAGGCACTGAGTTCAGGAACATCGGTGTGGAAGAATTCCTCGACGACTTGGGAATCACTCATGAGTTCTCAGCACCATACACTCCTCAGCAAAATGGAGTTGTTGAGAGGAAGAACCGAACCCTCATCGAGATGGCTCGAACAATGCTGGTTGAATACAAAACCCCACTCATGTGGTGGGCTGATGCAATCAACACTGCATGCCACATCGTCAATCGAGTGTATCTTCACAAGTTATTCAATAAAACATCATATGAGCTAATGGTCGGTAAGCAACCCAATGTGAGTTACTTCAAAGTATTCGGTGCACCTTGCTGGATTCGTGATCCTCATCACCAATCCAAGTTTGCACCCAAAGCATGTGGGGGTTTAAGGCTTGGTTATGGTATCAACTCGCACACCTACAGAGTCTACAATATTAGTCATCATAAAATTGTTGAGACTGTAGATGTGCGTTTTGATGAATCTGACGGCTCGCAAAGAGAGCACCTGCCTCATGATCTAGATGAAGCTCCACCTGAAGAACATATCAAGAAGATGGGTGCTGGTGATATCATCCTTGTGGATCATCCTGAAGAAACACACATACCTCCTGGTCCTGAAGAACATCCAAATCCTGATGCAAATAATCCTGATGATGATCCTGATCCTGAGGCTCCGGAGACCCCTGAAGCACCTGAAGCTGATGCAAATGAATCTGATAGGAGTGATGACGATGTGCCTCAAGATCATCTTCCTCGTCTTCCTCACGTGGCGAATGAAGTTCAAGTGGACATAATCCTCGCTGATGTCAATCTACCAGGTCCTCTCACTCGTGCAAGAGCTAATCGTATAGCTAACTTTTGTGGGCATTTCTCGTTTGTATCAATTTCAGAGCCCACCAAAGTCACTGAGGCATTCCAAGAAGCGGAATGGATTCAGGCGATGCAAGACGAACTTCTTCAGTTCAAACTGAATGATGTTTGGGAATTAGTGAAACGGCCTGATCCTCGAGTTCACAATGTCATCGGCACGAAGTGGATCTACCGCAACAAACTCGATGAAGATGGACAAGTCATCAGAAACAAAGCTCGTCTCGTAGCACAAGGATACACACAAGTCGAAGGAATCGACTTCGGTGAAACCTTCGCTCCTATAGCTAGACTTGAGTTCATTTGTATTATGTTTACATTCGCTAACCATCATACTATCAAGTTATATCAAATGGATGTGAAAAGTGCATTCCTCAATGGTAATATCGAGGAAGAAGCATATGTTGCTCAACCTCCAGGTTTGAAGACGCAAAGAAACCTGATATGGTGTACAGATTGAAGAAAGCCCTATATGGACTGAAGCAAGCCCCTCGGGCTTGGTATGACACACTAAGGGACTTCCTCATCAGCAAGGGCTTCAAATCTGGTTCCCTCGATCCAACTCTTTTCACAAAAAGATATGATGATGCATTATTCATATGTCAAATTTATGTTGATGACATTATATTTGGATGCACTAACAAGAAATACAGTGAAGAATTTGCATTCTTGATGAGTGAACAGTATCAGATGTCCATGATGGGCGAACTGAAGTTCTTCTTAGGGCTTCAAATTCGTCAACAACGCAACGACATCTTCATCTCTAGGAGAAGTACCTCCAGGAGTGCCTGAAGAAATTCGGGATGCAAGACTGCAAGGGTATCAAGACACCGATGCCTACAAATGGGCAACTAAGCCCTGATGAAAATGGAAAGGACTACGATCAAAAGGTATACCGTTCCATGATAGGTTCTCTGATATATCTATGTGCATCTAGGCCCGATATAATGTTGAGCGTTTGCATGTGTGCACGATTCCAAGCGGCACCTAAGGAATCGCATCACCAAGTGGTGAAACGAATTCTTCGATATTTGGCTCACACCCCTACGCTAGGCTTATGGTATCCAAAAGGCACACGGCTGGATCTCGTTGGGTACTCAGACTCAGATTATGCTGGAGATCGAGTGGATCGGAAGTCTACCTCAGGAACATGACATTTCCTCGGACGCTCTCTGGTGTGCTGGTCATTGAAGAAGCAGAACTACGTCTCCCTCTCCACTGCTGAAGCTGAATACATTGCTGCTGGTGCAAGCTGCTCATAGCTTCTTTGGATGAATTAAACTCTGAAGGACTATGGCATCAACCTGAAGAAAGTACCACTACTATGTGACAATGAGAGCGCCATCAAGATCTCTCAGAACCCAGTACAACACCCGAGGACGAAGCACATTGAGATTCGGTATCACTTTCTTCAGGATCATGTATTGAAGGAAGACATCGTCATCAGCCACGTGAAGACTGAAGACCAACATGTTGATATATTCACTAAGCCTTTGGTTGAAAAACGATTGAGCACTCTGAGGTGTGAGCTAAATATCTTAGATTCCTCAAACATCCAGTGAATGGACACACATCCTAAAGCTTAAACAATATTGAAGAATCCTGATGTACAACACACGATGCGTCGTACTCCTCAATTCATGAGGAACTACCTTGCTAATTGTGAAGAAATTAATGTGGAATTGACTCAAGATCCATACGACAATTGTATGGTATCAAGTGTCTCATTCCCTATAAGGTGGGTAGCGCCACCGCCCAAATTCCTTAGGATCTATTGATCCTCAATTTCCTCGGTTGAAGGCTTCATTCTGATGATTACCGTGTTTGTCCTCAACAGCTTTCACCTATAGTTATTGTTCCTCAGCATTTGCTTTTTTATCTAGGTGAACGTGATCGGACCCGTCCCTCTGTGCTCACTTATCCATTCTCTCTATCTCATATGCGTTCCTTTGAAAATCATGTATTCCTCAGCCTGAGACCTTTTCTCTTCATCCTCAGCCTTTGTCTATGGGTTCCCAAAATTGAGGATTATCAGTTACGATTTTCTTCATTTTTGTTTCGATTTTTCCGCACGTCGTGCTTATCCACCATTATGATAACCACTGAGGATCTCAACCGTCAGGGGCAATCTTGTCCACGCATATCGCAACCCCTCAGCTTTCACCCCTCTATAAATATCTATCCACCCCACGGTCATTTTCCCCCACCTCTCCTCTCCCTCTCTTGCCGTCGCCCTTGAGCTCCTCAAGCTCTCGTGCTAACGTCGCCAGAGTTCGCCGTCGCCGGGGAAGACTGACTCGTGGTTCCTCAGCATTTGCCTCAGTTCTGGTACGCTTATGCCTTAGTTGCTTATTCCTCAGTACTGTTGTGTCTTCAAGAACCTTCCCGTTTCTTCATGTCACTCCATTCCTCAACAGTACTGCTAGCTTTCTGAGACCTATACCTATGCCTCATTATTTTGATTTCCTCAGCCTATTCCTCATGAACGCATATAACCGTACCCCACTTCCCTCGCAACTTAATTTTGTCATAGGTACATGTCTGCTGAGGAATCGTATGGTTCTCATAGTCTCACTTCATTTGCAGCTCAGGTCGAACGTACCATTCCTTAGTCTCCACCACTGAAGAAAATTTCCCCTCGCCGTAAGCTCAGTGATACTGCTAAAGACCTGCCACCCGAGCTCTATGAGAAGCTGAAGACCGTCGAACGTGAAACCGCGGGTGAACGAAAGAAAAGGGTTCAGAAAATCACGCGGGAATGGGCTAAATGATGGGATGCCTATGAATGGATCAATCCTGAGAATGACGAATCATTCGCAGTCAATCAACCCCTGAAGACTTTGAGCATCAAGGCTCGTCCTCCTCCTGCACCGGGTGTTGTTCCTGTAAGTGCATCTAGTGCCCCCTTTGAGGTTTTGGAGTATTTGATGACAAAACGGTTAAGGAACTGATGTGTTTGTGAGTATACACAGGAAAACAGTCCCTGAGGATGAGGTTAACCACCGTTGTCGACCCCCCAAAATGTTGAGGAACATGGGAGAAATCGGTGTGTTTCCTGAAGACAGAAGTTGTGCGAAATCCTGAGGAATCAGGATCCTGAAGCGTTCGAATGAAGCTTAAGCTGAGCCAGATCCTGAAGACGTTCGCGCTGAAGACGAAGTTGAAGCATAGTCTTCGCTAAGACTTTTTATACTTCTTGAGTCGTAGGAAAACACCGCACTATTGGAGGGGTTGAGGAAAATGAGTTCTGTATTTCTAAGGAAGTACTCAATTAGAAATCCTGAAGAAAAAACCCAGAGAAATCTCTTGCAGTAGAAGATCAATTCCTCGGGTGTCTGAGACGATGTTCTTCAGGATACTGAGGAGTTTGTCTTCGGTTGAGGAGTCAGGAAACTGCCAGTGCAGTTCTCCTGAAGAAAGAGAGAGAGAGATTCCGACCGTGCCACATGTCACGTGGTGAGTGCTGGTACCGATCCAGCCAACGGTCTGAAGGGTAGGCATGGCAGTAATTTCATGCATGGGCATTTATGTCCTTTCACCTGGGGTTGCTCCGCGGCTATAAATAGCCACCCCCAACCCCATTTGTGGGTTGGCTGCTCTGAGAGAAAAACTGACACTTGTCATTTGAGAGCAACCCACATCTGAGTATACTGAAGAACCTAAGTGAGGAAAACCACAAGCCTGAGTAGTTGAGCATTTATGAGGAAGTCGGTTCGAGTAATCCGAAGCTTTTTACTCTTGAAGACTGTGATCTTCCAGCCGGTGTAGGAGTCTTCAGTCTGAGGAAGTCAAGATGCAATTGTGACTTTCCTGAGTGACTGAGTCTGTGAAGGTTTCGGGAGTCTACCTTGTAAACTCACCTGAGTTATTGGACGGAGTCTGAGGACTTTAGTTCAAGGAGAATAAGGTGAAGACTATGTCTTTTGAGTTCAATCTCAGCCTCTCCAACCAGACGTAGAGTTGACACAGCAACTCGAACTGGTTCATCAAGTCTATGTCTTCAGTGCCCTGGTGCTATTTCTTCAACCTCAGCTATTATGTTTATGCACTGATGACTTATCTTGATGCCTTACTTTCTGAGTTTACTCTGCACTGATTCCTCGGTTCGTGCTTCGGTCTTACCTTAGCTATGCAATAGGTTGATTTCCATTCACGCCATTGCTTTTATAGTGCATTTGCTCTTCCTCGTGTTTCAACTTCCTCAAGTTTGTATTGCCTCAGTCCTGAGGAAATAGAAATTCCTCAAAATACTTGAAAATCTCCCATTCACCCCCCTCTGGTCGATATATTGCACTTTCAATTGGTATCAGAGCAAGATACTCCCTTGTTCTGGGTGATTCGGTTTAACCACCTGGAGTTTTAGTTATGTCGACCTCAGGTACAATGAGCGTTGCCTCAAACTGCCCCATCTTCGACGGGAAAGACTACCCGTACTGGAAGAACAAGATGAGGATGCATCTTGAAGCTATTGACAAGGATCTGTGGGATATTGTTGATCAAGGCATTCCTGAAGCGACTCTGATGACTGCTCCTGAAGTTGTCAAGAAGAACTGGCAGCTTGATGCAAAAGCTCGAAGTATTATTGGTGGTCACCTCAACAAGGCTCAGTTCAACCGTATCAGTGGTCTGGATACTGCAAAGAAGATATGGACAAGACTGTCAAAAGTTAATGAAGGAGTCTCTGCTCAACGAGACTCTCGTGTTGATACACTTCGCAGTCTCTTGAACAGGTTCAAGAGGTTGGACAACGAGCATGTGCAGCAAACCTTTGACAGACTCACTGACATATCCAATGAACTTCAAGCACTGGGTGCCGCTGATATCACAGATCATGAGGTGGTGAAGAAACTACTGAGGTCTTTGGATGACTTGTTTGAGTTCCTGTCGCTGATGATTCAAGAAAGGCCTTACTTCAAGACTCTGGATCCTGCTGACATTCTCGAGCGCCTCAATGCTCATGAACTGAAGCTCTCTGAAAAATGAGACTTGTATAGCTCCACGCATAAAGTCCCGCGCTAAAAGCTAGGGCACGAAAAGTGTCCTCTGATGAAAGTATGATCCTGAAACCCTCAGCCGGGAACTTTCTCTCCTCACCAGAAAGTTCCAAAGATTCACGAAGAAGAATTGCTTCGGAAATTCCTCAAGATCCTCCTCAAGAAAAAGCAAAGATGATGACTCTGTTGAAACAAGAAGAGAGTCTGCCACAAATGCAAGAAACCTGGGCATTACATCGTTGAGTTTCCTCTTTGGGAAAAGGAAGCTAAACTAAAGAAGAAGAAAAAAGGGAAAGATGACAGTTCTGATGAAAAGACCAAGAATAAATCCTCAAGTTCCTCAAAGTTTGCTGGATACAAGAACAACAACTCCCGTAAGGCTCGCGCATATCTCGGCAAAGAATTGGACTCTGAAGAATATGGTTCCGACCCTGATGCCGAGGAAGATGAATCTGAAGAATCTGAGGGTGTGGCTGGTCTGGCTCTTGCCACGACGCTTGTCTCCAAGTCAATATTCACCACAGAGGAATCTAATCCGTCACATGTTGATGATGATGCTGAAGACACCACCCCTGCCTTCTGCTTCATGGCTAAGTCCTCCAAGTTATCTACTTACTCATTATCGGATGATCCCTCTGATGAAGAACCTAATGAAAACTATGCTAAACTTGCTAAACTTGCATCTAAGCAACAACGTGCACTTGAAAATATTTAGACCTCACTAAGCAAGAGTGATGATATGTTGGTTGAGGAAATGACGAAGACTCAAAAAATGATTGATGAATCAAAAATTCTTCAGTCAAAGTTTGATGACTTGTTCAATCGCCATGAGGCACTCCTCACCGATCATGAGAAGCTGGCTCATGAGTTCCTCATGAGGAAGCAAGAACTTGAGCGTGTGAGGATGTCTCATGACGATCTGAGGAAAGAAAATGATTCACTCCTCTCCCAACAGATCATCATGCCACAAGAAGGATTTAATCCTCCCTGTGTGAAATGCATTGAACATGACCGTATTACTTCTGTGCCTAGTTCTTCAATGTCCTCAGACTCTGTTATTTCTATTGCTTCTGTGGTATCTAACCCCTCATCTGAGGATACCATAGAAATTCTTGAAGAAAATGCTAGGTTGAAGAGTCTATTGGAAACCGGTATGTTCAAGAGTCTGAAAGGGCATCAGATTCTTTGTGACATCCTCAAGAAGCAGATTCTCAACAGGAATCCGAGGAAAGAAGGTGTCGCATTCACTCGGAAACTCATCCCTGATGGGTCTTACAGGAAACCTGAACAATACCCAAAGACCACTTGCGTTCGGGCAAAGATGCCTCCTCCTGATCCCTACACTTTATCTGGTTATGATACTGTGTCCTCAGATGTGGTGATTGAGTCTTTTGTCTCAAACTATAAACTGTTTAAGGATGTTAATTGTGAGGTATTCGCCAGATACATTGGAACTAACTGCAGGAACGGTCCTCCAGTCAAGCAGATCTGGGTTCAGAAGGACCTCATCACTAACGTTCCTGTGAATGCAGATGCAAATGAGGTGAGGGTATCATCTGAGGACGATACCTCAAATGGAAATGATTATCATTATGTATCAGCTAACCATTTTGTTCACAGGGAAGCCCCTCATAAGAATGCTTATTCATTTGTTTATCCTGATACCACCATCTTACGTCCCATTAGGTCTCATCACTCTCATCAATCCTCATATACCTCAAAACCACCCATTAAGATGTGGGTGGTAAAGAAGAACTGATCACATTTGCAGGGACATGTCCTGAGGCAATCATAAATTCTGCAGGTCATATGCCCAGGACAATATCATTTGAGTCAGATGAAGGATACTTATATTGTTTGGTTTCATAGAATCAATCCCGAGGAACGTCCTAAGGAATTAATTCTGAGGAACCATAAATTCTTCAAACTGAGTCTAGCTCATAACTTGTTGTATGAGATACTAATTCCTTTGCAGGGAAAGACTGAATGGGTGATGGACAGTGGATGCACAAATCACATAAATGGTGACAGAAGCCTTCTTATGGAATCATCTCTGAGTCCTTCTGCAAAGAAAACCATCACCTTCGCCGATAAAGGTAAAAGTAAGGTATTGGGTCTCGGCAGAGTTGCTATCTCTCGAGCCCAACACATTGACAAAGTCATGGTTGTTTAATCCCTTGGATACAACTTGCTGTCTGTCTCTATGCTATGTGATCTTGATCTCGTTGTTCTCTTCGGAAAATATGGTTGTGTAGTCTATATGGTTAGCGATAACTCCATTCTCTTCAGTGGAGTTAGGAAAGGTGATCTGTATGTTGTAGACTTTTCTGAAGGTCCTCAGGTTGCTACATGCCTCATGGCTCGAGCCTCAGAGTGCTGGCTATGGCATCGAAGAATCGGCCACGCCGGAATGAGGAATCTCCAGAAGCTGGTGCTGAAGAGACATGTCCTCAGGATTGAGGAAATCAGATTCTCAAAGGACCGACTGTGTGGTGCGTGCGAAGCTGGAAAGATGACCAAGGCCAAGCATCCAGCGAAGACCATCATGACAACTACAAGACCTCTGGAACTGCTTCACATGGATCTATTTGGTCCTCCAAACTATTCAAGCTTTGGAGGTAGTATGTATGGTCTTGTTATTGTTGATGACTTCTCACGATACACTTGGGTGCATTTTCTTCTCTATAAGTCAGAAACCCCAGCAATCTTCAAGTGCTTCGCCCAACGAGTCATGAACAAATACAACCTGAAGATCAAGCACATTCGAAGCGACAGCGGCACTGAGTTCAAGAACATCGGTGTGGAAGAATTCCTCAACGACTTGGGAATCACTCATGAATTCTCTGCGCCTTACACTCCTCAGCAAAATGGAGTTGTTGAGAGGAAGAACCGAACCCTCATCGAGATGGCTCGCACGATGCTGGCTGAGTACAACACTCCACTCATGTGGTGGGCTGAAGCAATCAATACTGCATGCCATATCGTCAATCGAGTGTATCTTCACAAGTTCTTCAATAAAACATCATATGAGCTAATGGTTGGTAAGAGACCCAATGTGAGTTACTTCAAAGTATTCGGTGCACCTTGCTGGATTCGTGATCCTCATCACCAGTCCAAATTTGCACCCAAAGCATGTGAGGGTTTCATGCTTGGTTATGGTATCAACTCGCACACCTACAGAGTCTACAATATCAGTCATCATAAAATTGTTGAGACTGTAGATGTGCGGTTTGATGAATCTGACGGCTCGCATAGAGAGCACCTGCAATATGATCTAGATGAAGCCCCACCTGAAGAACAGATCAAGAAGATGGGTGTTGGTGATATCATTCCTGTGGATCATCCTGAATAAACGCACATACCTCCTGCTCCTGAAGAACATCCAAATCATGATGCAAATAATCCTGATGATGATCCTGATCCTGAGGCTCCTGATACCCCTGAAGCTCCTGAAGCACCTAAAGCAGATGCAAATGAATCAGATAACAATGACGAAGATGCGCCTCAAGATCATCTTCCTCGTCTTCC